>OX376318.1:2500000-5000000 GCA_947369225.1 Hofmannophila pseudospretella | reverse complement strand
TATAATAAAATAATTATGTAGTCAAAGGTAAACATATCTAAATCATGTCTGATGGTCTGCTGTTGTTGTGAAAAGGGCCTCAACTCAGCTTATTGCTGCAGACAAGAATGCCTCCAGCGCTGGTATTCTGTTGTACCTGGCCAAAACCTGTCCAAGAGGACAAAGATACGACACAAATAAATTTAATTGAAGATAGGTAGTATTGATAAGTTAAAAATATATATACCTACATTTACCATGACACATAAATGATAAAAAATATATAAATATCGTAAATAAATAAATATATATAATAAAAATAAAAATAAAATAAAAAGCCTTTTATTTCCTACTATGTACATAATTTAACTTTTAAGTATAATATATTTAACTATGAAATTTATTTATTTTATGTATGGCAGGAACCCTTCTCAGGCGAAGGCCTCCTCCAAGGATTGCCATTTGTCACGATCTTGAGCTATTTGATGACATTGTGGTCCCGCAATTTTTTTGATGTCGTCTTCCCAGCGTGTAAAGGGTCTTCCTCTGTTGCGCTTTCCTGGTGGACCTTTCCACATTGTAACCGTCTTGGTCCATCTTTTGTCTTATAAATATATATACCTACTCACAATATATATAACACACATATATATATAAATATAATTATACTAAAGGGGTACAGTACGGAATGCTAAGAAGGAGATAAAGGGAATAAAGGGAACAGATTCAGACTAGGGCAACAGTAATTGCCCTATACAGGCTGTAACATTAAGAACGGTCAGTATGGGAAAGTCTGAAACTATAAGACATACGAAGATCTGTTCTTAGGAAACATGTCATCAATTTTAGTAACAAGAAAAACTGTATTAAGTATATGTAGTAATAAGAAACACTTTATTCATACATTTAAAAAAAAAACTGTACTCAGCCTGGGAATCGAACCCGGTTGTTTTGAAAAAAAATCCAACACTATTTCTATTTAGATATCGATTACGTTAAGGATGAAGTGTACAAAACAAGCTACGACACAATTGAAGACCTAGAGACCAGCAGCCACAGAGACAATTTTAACGCAAATTCACCACCTGAAGATACAACATTCAATAGTAAGATCGTTACCTAAACGAGTTGAATGTTGTATTTTACAAAATGGTAGTCATTTCGAACACCTACTAAAATAAATTAAAAGATATGGAAACAATGCGTTTTATTAATTTTAAACATCACGTTCCATACTAACATTTATTCCTTAAGACCTACACAATCGATATCTAAATAGAAATAGTGTTGGATTTTTTTTCAAAACAACCGGGTTCGATTCCCAGGCTGAGTACAGTTTTTTTTTTAAATGTATGAATAAAGTGTTTCTTATTACTAAAATTGATGACATGGTTCCTAAGAACAGATCTTCGTATGTCTTATAGTTTCAGACTTTCCCATACTGACCGTTCTTAATGTTACACCCTGTATAGTATATTAGTTTTTTTCTAATTTTATTTTACTGGAGTTAACAACCTTCTCCAATATTTTCTTTATGGTCTAGGTTGATTTCGTAGAAGATGCTTTTGACCTTTATACGAGTCTAAGCTTTTCAGATTTTTAGAAAGACTCTCAGACTAATTAAATAAAATGGAAAAGCTTTCCAGTTTTTAACACACCTGTCTGTTAAGATTAAATTGTAGGATCTTGTTTTGAAATTAAGATGAAAAGCTGTAAATGTAAACTTAGGTATTATAATTTTAAGGCATATTAGAACATTATCAGCAACGCCTCACTTCAAAAACAGGAGAAGACACTAGCTTATTACAAGGCGAGATGGCGTAAATTCTAGACAACTCTAACCACCTCTAATAAGCTTTGATCTTCTTGCTATTAAGACAAAGTGTAAGTAGGTAGGGAGTTATTTCAATACAACGGATTGCGCTAATCTAATGTCAATAAACAGTGACCAAAAACCCAGCAAGACCTAAGCACGCCATTGTCGGCAACCGCAGTTCTAACCGATGAACTTGAATAAGAGATTGTAAACCTTTTAAGTAAATAAAGGTTTTTGTATTTTTTTTCCATATAAGTATTTGAATACAATGTTCCTTTTACAAAAAATTACACAAGTTTGATCACCTTGCTTATACCGTTAATTAGTTGAAGAGCTCGTAGCCTAGTTGCGAGCACGGTCCGAAAGTGATCGTGCAGGTTAAGTGACATTGGCGCGTTCGGTACCTGGATGGATGACCGCTAGTGGCATATTTCATCTGAGCTCCTCCGTGCCTCTGAGAGCACGTTAAGCAGTCGGTCCCGGTTGTTGTCATTCGACAGCAGTCGTTAAGCCATGTCAGGGCGGCCTGAACAACTCTGACATATAGGTTGGCCATTAACCATACGATAAGCAAGCAAGCAACTAGTAAGTACTTATACTTAACTTATTAAGTATGTACTTACAAAAAAATAAAAATGTTGTAAAAAGATCTATTATAACAGATTTGATACGGTCGTTCTACTTATAGGTAGAATCTGAGTTCGTCTTGTGTTGTGAGTTAATTCCTATAATAATTGTTTAAATATTTTTTTAAATGCATATTACACGGGACGAAAAATAACGGGTCACTTAAAAACTATGATATTTCCTTAAATATTAGGTCCTTACATATGAAATTGGCGTTTTGTCGTACTGGCCACTTTGATCTGAAATATCTCCTCTTTGGTTAAGAATTCCAAATTCAAATTTATAAATCCATATAGCTGGTACATTTGAGTTTCTAAAACAGTCATTCATTTGTTTTTTCCTGACTAGTATTTTCTTTGGCTTTGTTCAGGCCTGACAAATAGGTTGGCCACTAACCATACGATAAGCAAGCAAGCAAGTTGGAGACCAATTATTTCAATGCAACAGCTGACTTGCATGTAAAAGTAAACAAACTAAAACTTGACAAGACCTCTAAGCACGTCACCGTTCAACTCGATCACCGATGGCGGCCATTCCCGGAGCCGCTTGATTAGGTTATTGTCGACAACCGCGGACTACGCTAACCGTGTTAGGCGATAAAATGAGACTGTGAATTCGAAACAAGAATGGAAATTTTAATTTGTTCCTTGGGTATCGGGTATTTTATTAAGTTAACGATCGCCGTTCAGGCGACGTGGGCGTTTTTATTCTCTGACATCACGAATACCTATAAAATGTTGCTCAATTTCCGCATCTTTAATGACAAATGTTTTTGGCTTATGGCTCCTCCTTTTACTATAGGACCTTTTAGTATATTTAACTGTTATTGTTATCCGTTATATATAGTACGCAATTATTTTTAACTGCTACACTCATTGGTCTTAATTACCGTGTATTTCGCTAATTAATACAACCTTCAATTAGCAAAGTCGTTTTCGTTTCAAGTAATAGTAACCTTTTTCATATCCTCACAATACACTGTCGCTAATCTCTTTAATGTCCAATTAACTTCAGAGGTTGCCTGGAAGAGATCGCTTTAAGCGATAAGGCCGCCTTTGTACACAACGTGTTATTATTCCTGTAGTTTTTACTTTTCCTGATTTTGTGTACAATAAAGTGTTTCTATCTATGAAATGCTTACAAATTTTTGCCGAGTATGGGCCATGTGTTAATTTCATTTCCTTCATATCTTCCATAATACCTACAGTATTTGAAAACATCAGGTTTGTAAAAAGCTTGCAGTGAATAAGGCTGCTACTGGAAATGACTGAAATGTCCATATTTTATTTATAGGCGACCTATATGCCCGTATTCATTTCATGAACAACCTAAAGCTACATTAAACTCGAAACAGAGCAAAGCTTGCAGTTCATTATAGAAATTAAAATGGAACGAATTTTTTTAAAGAAAAAACTGGGTTCGTAAAACATCTAGCGAAATACAAAGTAATTTATTTATTTTATTTTTATTTCAATAAATTACACAGCATTACAGTAATACTAAGACACTGTGAAATTCAAATAAAGATATATTTATATAATTAATTATAAACAACTAAAGACGGACCCGGAGATCGCGTTTGGGCAAACGTAGTGTGGGACGCCCCCCTGCTAGATGGAGCAACGATCTGCGCAAGGTGGCTGGCAGCGACTGGACGAGAAGAGCCGAAGATCGGGCTTAATGGCGCGCCCTGGGAGAGGCCTATGTCCAGCAGTGGACTAGAGTAGGCTGCTGCTGATGATTAAGAAAGCCGGACGCACATCCATACTCTCACAGAACCACAGACACTCATGACGCACACTCGCCCATCGATTTGCAAACACATCGTAGTCTGGTGCTTTATACCTATAAGTATAACTTACGCATCGAATTCAGAACCTTTTCCGTTTTCCGAAAAAGTATAAAAAGAAAACATTTTTTGTGAAGAGTATTGTTACTAACGTCCACTTTTTCAAGTTTTCGCCGAACAAATCCAGCTTTGCTGGGCTTGATCCGAGGCTGTATGAATCTACGAGCATTGCTAACTGCGGAAGCGGGGGCAGAGCGTGGGTAATCCTTTGTTGTACGGCCCAAGGCCCACGGCTCACGGCCCACGGGCCACAATAGAGTTTAGTCGATTAAACCCGCCACCACTCGCCACCTGAGGGAAAAATGTTGCTCTTGCTACCCCACACCAGGGCCGGCTATAGCTTAGGCTGAGCTCAGTCGCCCCCGGAAAAATCTGGCAGCAATTTCGGCTCTGAATTTTGAATGCAGCACCAGCATTAACGTTACAAGGTTAACAGTGAAATTTGGTTGCAGGTTATTCCCGAAAGAGTTATCTCTACACACTGTTCTGTGTTCAATCCAAGTCTACGAGTAATAACTTTATATTTTGGGGCTTTAGATTGACAATCTGGATTCCGAAAGCATTTCGTGCGTGTCGTGCGAATTAGACTCGAACATTTGAGTTATGAGAAATAAAACAAGGACAAGTTTGATAAATAAATTCGTGTCAAAATGCCTTCAAGTGAGAGCCATTAGATGTGGGTTGTTATGTAGCCATCTGTCTCCTACCGTGACCTGTCTTGTGGAATTCATTGGTCCTGAATACCGTCCCTAAATCATATATTATAGCCACAATTGCTGCTGTAATAGCCTAAGCCGTCATATACAGCCCTAGATTCAGCTCTGTCGTCGTACCCATACCAAACAATAGGAATGCGATGCAGGGATTTGTGAAAACGAAAGAATTGTTGCTTCCACTTTGACTCGCTGCCATTGTAATGTTTTTATTTATTACGTATTCTCCCCTCGCAAGCCTCGGAGAGAAATCGAAAGGAATTGAAGCAATTTCTATCGAAGCCGGATCAATGTGAGAATTCCATGCTAAGGAATCCGGCATTAATTACTCGGATAAGAAGGATTACGACTTGTTCAGTATGAGCAGAAATAAAAACAAGTATCTGGGGATGAAAATGTGTTGAGAATTTTTGTAGAGATTTTTAGTAAAAAAATTACGAGAAAAGGGCACAGGCTGTGATCAGCCTACTTAATGCTTGGAAGTCACCCTAGGTATGCGGTATGTTTAGTCTACCGCAACCTGAATGTGTAATTGTTACTGACTCACGTTCACGTTACCGGAACACATTAGTACCGGTGAATCGTATATTCACAGCTATTATGCGGCTGATTTATTTACATCAGATGGTGTCTGTCAAGACTTTATAAGTCTCATAACAACGCTGATATTTTAAATCATAATAGAAAAATATGGCATCGTACGTAAGATGGGATATTTTAAAAAAAAACGTAAATATGTATCATTTTTCTTATGTTTTCACATGTCAAAATTTTAAAAAATCCCAGGTCCTATAGACGTGACGATATTACTAATTTGGATAAATAATTCACTATTTTAAAAGGTGGTATAAACGCGCCCAGGGGACCATGCCGCATGCTGGAGTTGGTGTAAGTTTTCGGCGAGTTCGGTGGTAAGTTTTTTTTTTAGTTATAAGTTTGTGTACACCGTTTATTTGGCATATTTTTGTAAATTATTGATTAATTTTAAATTTAAATCTTCCAACATTAATTGGAATGTAAAACAGTGTGTGACCAGTTAACAGCCATTTTTGTTTGTCAGCGGTCGTTCATTCAGTCTGTGGTTTCAGTTTGTTTATTCGAATTGGAAACCCATTCGTTACTCTCGAAACGCTTTTATTTTACCTCCACGAACGGACAGGTAACGCGTGACCGAAATTATAAAGCATCCTTTACAGATGGCGAACTACAAACATTATATGGCATTTATTAAAAATTTATTGTGCAATTTGGTGCTTGAAAATCGTTTATTACTCATAGGTATAGTTTGATTTTAAAATGGCAACCTTTGCTGGAATTTGAATCGTATCGAAAGGTCCATAATTGTCATTACGATTTGATACCGATATAATCGACTTTCCATAAGGAAAGTTGCCATTATTAAAATTCTACTTTTAAAAATCAGACTATATGTACTGTATCTAAAATATTTTCAGTAAATAAGATCCCATCTTATACGGATAGCGCAAAACAAGTTCAGCAAAAATCCCATTTCGCACTAAATGAGAAAAGGTTTTTTGACAAAGCCGCTCCCCTTTTATCTCGAAACAGTTGTCCTGTATGCAGTTAATTTATAAGCGACAAAACAGGCGAGCGGTTTTCTCGTAATTAAAGACTTACCTCTTATTCATTCCCTTACAAAAGGCCGTAAAATTAAACCTGCATATTCGTACACGTCTCCCATTTTTACACGGTACGTGCTCCACGTCATAAATTAGGTATACAAAAAGGGAACATTATGAGGTGGGACGCCCGGGGCCCACCTTTTTCTCATTATTTCGCTCTGTATTCTGGTTCACGAATGCGAATAGAAAATTGGACCTCGTTAATAAAAGGCGACTTATTAGTTGATCTAGGAAGCGTTTATAGAATTATACCTTATGTTTAGAAGTCTTAGTGAGACACAAAGTTCAATAGCTGTCATTTATTATGTATGGAACGTATTAATTACTGGAGCGCAAGCTCCGCATCAGTATAAATAATAGCATTAGTTCTCATATTATTCTTTTGCTCCGTAGGCGTTGGATTTATTTAATTATGATTATTTGTATCAGTTTAGTGATTTATAGGCGGATATTAAAGTGAATTTATTTCACAATTTTTAGTGTTAATGTAGGGTATGGAGAGGGAGGGACGAGGGGGATTGTTGTCCCCCTCGCCAGGGCGCTTCACGTTCTTCGGTGTACCTTCGGAATTGTTCACAATTACATACATAAACTCTCACGTACATAATCCTCGAGGGCAGACAGGAGGAACCATTTCCAATCACAGGTAATAAATAATTCCCACTTTTCGCCGTACGATTTGGGGCGAGCCTATCGCTGTCTCTAGTTGTAAAATAGTATCCACTAAGATTTTACTCGTGTACAAATAAAGTATAAAGTAAGGCAAACTAAAGTAAAGTAAGATCCTTAAGCGTAAAATAAACACAGGCGGTGCGCTGACGGCACGCAGGTCGGCACACCTCTTGTGTATGTTTTGCGCCGCTTCACTCTCATATATTTTGTATGAAAATAGTTTGAAGGGGGCGGAACTCAGCCACAACGGCCGGCGCGCCGCCTCCTAATCTACTTTCATACAAAATGTATGAAAGCGACGTGTGCAAAACAGACAGAGGCGGCGCGCTGTCAGCTCAACGTCAAACGACAAAGGCGCAAAACAATATGTATGCCTCTTGTACATATTGTTTTGCGCCTTAGTCGTTTACATTTTCCTAATTACAAATGACGCACTGTCATCCGTTATAAACATCTCTGAAGTCCATCATTAGATCTATCATTCTATCGCGTATATAATGGGGAGTGCTCTTCAGAACTATTTGACTTGGTGCCGTCGTCTACTTTCTTGAATCGCACCACTCGTCGGCGGCTCAATTTTCACCCGCACTTTCTAAAGCCTTGGGTGTCTACTACGACCCGTTTTACACGAACGTTTCTGCCACGCTTCTGTAAAATGTGGAACTCTCTTGCACCCGACGTTTTTCCACAGCGCTACGACATGGGATGCTTCAAAAAGAACGTTAAAAAAGTCCTCTCCCTCCACGGCCGGCAACACACAAGCAATGCCCCTGGTATTGCACGTGTCTCTAGGCGACGGTGACTACTCACCATCAAGTGGCCCGTCTGCCTGTTTGTCGTAGCTAATTTATAATAAAAAAAAAGATCTTGACCAAAGTACACCGAAGAGCAAGTATAAAAAAAAGACCGGTGAAAAAAAAATTTTACGTGTATTGATGCATATATCAAAATACTACAAAAGTAAAAACTTTCTATGTTTAGTTTTCGAGAAAAAATATTAAAAGTGAAAATTCACCTGAAATCAGTCTTCATACAAAATCGAATGCGTTCGTGAATTGTCGTGCCGCCTTCGGAGGCGATCGGGAACCGGCCGGCTATGCTTCACATCCCGGTGTGTCGTGCTGCGCCCAGCGCTGTTTAGTGTTGTGATTGTGAAGATTATATTTTGCACTATTTCTTATTTCGATAATACTTTTACTACTTCTATTGTGTACGTACCTACGTACGTACGTTGCAATTGTTGTAATGTTGTAGTTTACGTACGTAAAGGAATAAACTTTGACCGGACGCAAGTATTTTTAACAAATGTTGAATAACTTTCATAACTCTGTGTTCTGCCGAATAGTAATCAATCTGTATTTTGTATTTTTATATGGAAACTGTGAGTTAAATGTAGATTTACGTACTTAATTTTTGTTTGTGTTGAATCAAAGTTAGGGTAAATGCGCGAGTGCGTGAAGAAATAATTTATTTGAATATATTTTTTCTTGTAGATAACATTCAGCTTTTTGAAGTATTAGGTAAGGACATAAATATTAATTACTGAAATCGTTTTGTTTTGTTATAGGATTGAATCATTGGCAAAGCAAAAAATAGCACAAAATAATTTTATTTGACAATGTTATGATGTTAAATGTTATGGCAAACACATAAAATATGGCATATTATGCACCTGAAGCCAAAGTTTCAGTTTCGGTTTCGGCCGAAACTGAGACAGAAGCCTAAATTCGGTTTCTGTTTCGGCTGTAAAAACTAGTTTCGGTCGGACACTACTATGTAAGACGATTCGCATAGGTAAGAAGACATTTTGACGTCAAATACTGTAGTAGTCTTGATGCACCGTGTACATAGCAGTCCCAGCAGCATCCTGTTCCCGTTTGAGTCCCCTGTTCTGAGTCCCCTGACTCCCCGATCCTGAGGCACTGGATATTCCTGCATGTCAATGCGAAGTAGTCGTCCAGTGCTTTGGGGTCGGTACCGTACTAACATAGCTTTAAGTAATATAATATACTAACTTTATTTGTATAACCCTGTCCGATTTAAATATATAATAATAATAATAAGTACTTACAAGATTTTTCTGTATACATACATTAGATGAAAGAAAAAATAGTCTCCCTTTCCCAAAGGGAGGTGTGGGCGTTCGTTCCTTCATGCTAAATCAGTTTGTACATAGATCTTATGTTATACATAAGTATTCGCTAACTTATCATTAATTACTTACCAATTAATGTTAAATTTTGGCAATTCATGACCGACACCCTAAAAACAAGTGAGAATTCCATGGAAAATTAATATTTATTTAATCCAGAGCTACGTAAGAGGAAAATTCAATAAGTAAATATTTACAAAAGTCTTCCGGTTTGTTCTGAGGAGCAATTTTCTTTATTTTAAATAGAGTTTGTTACAAAATTAATTTAGTGCCTATTCGAAAATGGTGAAATCTTAATTAAAATCGGTATTAATTAAAAAGAAAACCTTAGCTACATAGTTAATTTAATAAAAAGTTATATCGGTCCAAGAAAAAATCCTCATTTTCCAACTGTTTTACCTCAACTAGATTAAGCTCCGTTTAAAACGGTTTCTTGCACGGGTTTTAAAATAATTTTTAATTGCACAAACATAACCTTATCACGGCCTTCGAGATACTTTGGGTTAAGTGCTCTTGGAGAAAAAAGTAGGAAAGGCAGCGTTTTAATAAGCTGAAAGTTTCGGTGTAAAATTCCTGCGCTTTCCTCGACGAAGGCGGATTTCTGAGATTATGCGAGCGTAAAAGAAGAAAAACTTACAGGCGCCCGGGTATCTCTGCTATTCTGTACATCTTGCTACACCTGGAAAGTCTTTTTAAGTTATATTAAGATGTATTTCATAATGTGACGCCTTTCCTTGTCACAGGTATTTATGTACAAACTGTAAGTAAAAAAATAAAATGTGTTTAAAATTCAGTACCTGCTTTTTGCGTGTACCTTATACTTATAAAATATATATGCTTGTAAAAGTATACGGGACACATTATAAAATAAAGGTCAAGTGGGCTACTAGGTGGATGCATGGGCGGACTGACAAACTATTATTTTTAATTTTCTACTCCCATTTCGTAATTTGTTCATTAAGAAACTACAATCAATAACGTACGAGTAAAGAGGTTCATTCGTCATAGTCGTGTGAAAATAGCGTTTTAATGAAATATTAAATAACAGTTTAAGATGGCTTATGTAATTTTTATTTTTTTGTGGCACAGCATACAAGAACTCTTTCGTATTAATAGCAGTATATTTCACTGGCCAACTACTTGGTATTAGCCATGAAAAAAAGACTCGACACCCGCGCCTGCGCGATATCGACAACACCTCAAACACTATGGTCTACGGTTTCCATAGTTACCAATAACATGTCAAGCAATAATACGGCGCCGTTTTAATTTGTTTCTCTGAATTAGTTATAATAATTAATAATCGACGAAAATTGGAAAAAGTAATATTGGCGTAAGTTTAATACCATCTGAAATAACTGAGATGGCTATGGAGATGAGAATTAAAGAAATTGTACGGACCTCGCATTGTTTTGTCGAATCAACATCAGTCATGGCGTCTGTTGAATGCTCCGTAATGTTTGTATTTTCTGTTATTTAGTTCATGGTCGTAGAAAATGTATTGTATGTAACACACGTAATGGCGATTTTAACATTCGAACGATCTTTTTAAACAGTTCTCGTATTAAAAGCACTATCATTACGTGGCCGCATAAACTTTGCGTAAATTTAATAACGACTATGGATGTGGCTTTCAACTAGTGGTATAAGTATAAAACAGAAGGCGGCAACTACTTATGTAAGTATTTATAAGAAATAGAAAAGCAATTTTAGTGATTTATACGACTAGATATAAACAGCGCGATTCACAAACGGAACGCGAAAGAATATATTGGATTTCCCGCAGAAAGAAAGTGCGACGGATGGACCTGCTTATTGTGTCAGCGGTCAACGACATAAAATAGTGTCGGTGTATGCCTCGGACTGCACGGGTCCGGTTCCTACCCCGGTTCGGTTCGCTGAATCCAATCACGAAGCGTTGATCGATTTCAAGTGGTGGAGGGCGATGCGATTGGTTTGATTGGTTGCAGCGAACTGAACCGAGGCTGATACTCGGACTCGTGTAGTTCGATGCTAAGTGGCTAAAGAAAAGCTACTTGTATCCTTCGTTTCCCTGTCCGTCTGACCAAGGTCAATCAATAAAACCCCGGGAAGTTGTGATCCTGCACCGAAAAGTTTCGTGATTCGTTTGTTTCTTTAATTGGGAAGCTAACTCGTACCCAAATACTTATTTCAAGTATAATTTCCAAGACAACTGACACAAAAAAAAATGGAGTGGCCTAAAGGAAAGGTGTACAACTATCTTTCCTTTAATTAAGCTATTCCAAAAGAGTTAGAAATGGACCATAAAATACCTGTTTTCTCAAATTGTCTATTTCCAAAATATGGCACCAGAATGTCTGGTTTATGTTTATGTTAAAAGAAAACTGACGAGCAGACGGACAACTTGATGGAATTTTTAATTTTTTATTGTATAAGGAGAGCACGACCAAACTGACCAACTATGGTCACTATTAGAGGGTTTTAGATTAGCTACTAATCTTGGGGACTTAATTACGCTGGCTCTCTTACCCTTCAAACTGAAACACAGAAATGGAAGCATTTCCCCAGGCGATTATGCAAATCAGAATCTACTACAAATTATTCCATTGAATCCAGGTATACTTATTCCTTGTTTCAGATGTCTAACCTATACGAGTACATGATAGTTTTGAGTGACCTTTAGAAATGTCAATACCTATATTGGGAATAAACTTGCCCAATGACCTTTTCATAGGACCTAGTACCCATTTCATTCGGAACTTGTATCCAAGGGACGTTTATTTTACCTTCCGAGATTGTGTTTTTATATAGTCTGCACATAAATAGAACCCTCAAAAGGGTGTTTATTTTGTGCGGAATTCAGGGAAATAGAATTCTACTTCATATTGACAGAGCCACTGCATAAGTACCTACGAGTATATGAGTATGCTCTGCTTAAGTACAATTTAAGAAATTGGATGCGCGATTTGATAATACGTGTACGTACCTATGTTAGATCGCCATGATGTTGAGTTTGATTTTTACCCGCGATGGAAAGGAAAAACGTGGGTCAGTCCAAAAATGGTTAGTCAGCGGCTTGTTATCAACCTCATTGTTTTTCTTTTATTATCCTTTGGAGGCAAATATTATTACAAATTTATTAGTCAAATATCACATGCATGCGAACTTTGAAAAGTTGTAAATAAACATTTGTAATATTTCTTTTATGTTCTATTTGACTAAAATTAATGGATCGCCCTATACTACTCTGGGACGCAAAAATAACGGATCACTTAGAAAAACCGCGATATCTCCCAAAGTTGTAGATAGATACATTGTTCGTATAAATAGTATGTTATAAGTAGATCAGTAGTGAGTTATATAAACCTCAAATGAAGTTTTATCTGTACAAGTTTAAGTTAAAAAAATTAAATATCAGAATATTGAAAAATAACAAAATGGGAAGTAAGAATAGAAACATTTTTGTTTACTTTTATTTTTAATATGTCAAACTGAGTTGTCATTATAAACAATTCCTTGACTAAAATCTCACTACTCAGTGCAGCATCATGTCACTGTCATGTGAAGAATGTACAGAAGTCAGCGTAGTACTGCTAGAACAGTGGGAGTATCGTTATCTACGGTCAAAAGAGTACTCCAGCGATTTCAAGAGACCGACATGAACATCAGAAGAGCAGGAAATGGCAGGCCAAGTTGCACAACTACTCGAGATGACCGCTTCACCGTGTGCACTATGCTAAGAAACCGACATCTCTCGGCTGTTCAGGTCCGAAACCCACTTCAAGAAGTTGGACACAACAATGTGAGTTCTAACACAATACTGCGACGACTTAGTGAAGCTGATATGAAGCCTTATAGTCATCTTCAACATACTACAATTTCAGGAATCAATCTTATATAATTAAGGAAATATCATAGTTTTTAAGTGACCCGTTATTTTTCGTCCCGTGTAATATGCATTTAAAAAAAATATTTAAACAATAATTATAGGAATTAACTCACAACACAAGACGAACTTAGATTCTACCTATAAGTAGTACGACAGTATCAAATCTGTTATAATAGATCTTTTTACAACAAGGGGGACCACGAGGAAGCACCCCATTTTTATTATACTACAAGTGAGTACGTAATAAGTTAAGTATAAGTACTTACTAGTTGCTTGCTTGCTTATCGTATGGTTAGTGGCCAACCTATTTGTCAGAGTTGTTCAGGCCGCCCGTAGGCCTCTGACATGGCTTAACGACTGCTGTCGAACGACTGCAACCGGGACTGACAGCTTAACGTGCTCTCCGAGGCACGGAGGAGCAGATGCAGCTAGAGGGCAGATGAAATATGCCACAAGCGGTCACCCATCCTGGTACCGACCGCGCCAACGTTGCTCAACCCGCACGATCACTTTCGGACCGTGCTCTCAACTAGGCTACGAGCTCCTCAAAAGTTTGAGGTACGGTACTAGTAAATAAGTATGTAAGTACTAAATTGTATTTTTCTAACTAAACAAATTCTCGGAATAACGTTGTCAGGTAAACAGGTGCTTGGGTCGGGTAACTGTCAGCGGCGATTAGCGCCCCTATCTCTACCGTGACAAATTGGTCGAATCAATTCCTTTCCACCTCTTTGTCTTTCCATTCTCTGCTAGTTTTCTCATTCAGGTTGTAACAAAGAACCTATACTTAAGTACTTTGTAGGTCGACTATACTCGGGAAGGAACTCAATAGGAAGAGTAGTATAGTATAGAGAGCTAAAGAGCGTCGGTGGTACAGTGGCTAGGGCACCGGACTCCCATGCGGGAGGTCCGGGTTCGAAACCGTGCAGTGCCATGTACCAATGAGTTTTTCGTATTTTTCGAATACTTGTACATTTACCGACTGCTCTGCTCTAATGGTGAAGGAAAACATTGTGAGGAAACTAGCGCACTGAGATAACCAGTGTGTGAAATGGGGAAGGCAATGGCAAACCACCTCATTAAATCTGCCACGACAGTCGTTCATTGTGATTAATTCCTTAGAATGATCACGACCCTCAGCAATGAGGAATACGACTCAGAAGAGAAAGAGATACTTTTAACAAGATAGTTTTGGTTATTAGTAAAAATTAGCTTTAGATACATCTGCATATCCATTTGGGAATCTTAAGTGGGAACCCCCTTTTACTGATATTCCGAAAGTTTCATGGCAAAATTTCGATCCAAATAATTTGATAAATAAGTACAAACTTTTGTAAATTATATGAAAGCTAAAAAAATCGATTTCGTCGTAATCAGATACCACCAGATTGGTTCGTTTTAAAATCATTTTTAGGATAAGGAACCCTAAGAATGATTTTGGTAAAAAGGTAAAAAAGGAACCCTTATAATGAGACTTCGGTATCCGTCCGTCTGTATGTCACAGAGGTTTTTCTCAGGAACTACTGAAGTTATCTTACTTGAAATTTGGCATAATTGTAGAAATTGCTTGCCCGCATCTATTCTAGGTAAAATAAATTAGGAAATATTTTTACTTTTATTTAAAATGGGGTTCGATATCTTTAAGGGCAACTGGGGAAAGTAGGGTATTATATAAAAGTGTTTTATTTGCCCATAACAAAACTATTTTTATAGTTATTAGGAAAAATAAAACGGAGTATCAAAATAGTATGTTATAAGTAGATCAGTAATGAGTTATATAAACCTCAAATGAAGTTTTATCTGTACAAGTTTCAGTTTAAAAAAAAATATATCAGAATTTTGAAAAATAACAAAATGGGAAGTAAGAACAGAAAAAATTTTGGTCACTTTTATTTTTAATATGTTATCATTATATACATACTATTTTTATAGTTATTAGGAAAAATAAAACGGAGTATCAAAAATTTATATTTTTTGAAAAATTAAAAAAAAATACATTAATTATAATTCTTTAACGATAATAAATCTGAAATAATTAGTACTGATAGAAAATGTTGCATGTATTACGAAAATAAAAAAAATATAGTCCAAATACTTATGATTTTTGAGGAAAACCTAGGTACACTAAACTTTTAACACCACTAAAATATTAGAACGTAATATTCTTATTCGCTTTCTATAAAGAAAAATGTTTTTATAAGACTGCTAGAATGCGGAAAGTTATAACATAAAACAAAAGGTAACCTGTAATTACATTTTCCGGGAATTTCGCAAATGTAACAAAACAAATGCCTACTTCAATGTCAATTTAAGATTGAATCAGTCCCGTGGGACACAAAGCCTCTGGATTTGTATTTTATGAAATTGGAAATTATTATTTTCCCTTAAAAAATGAAATATGGCGTTATTTTTTAACAGGAGTGATTACGAGAGGGTCTCATGTTTCTCAACATGTATTTTTTTTTCTAAATAGAGGTTAGCTTTTGAGTTGTGTATATTACATATGTCCCATACATGCCCCATGTTGTTTGACTGTTGTAGAGCAACACTAGGAAGGAACTCAATAGGAAGAGTAGTATAGTATAGAGTAGGTAAGTGCTAAAGAGCGTCGGTGGTACAGTGGATAGGACACCGGACTCTCAAACGGGAGGTCCGAGTTCGAAACCGTGTCATGTACCAATGAGTTATTCGTATTTTTCGAAGACTTACATACATTTACCGACTGCTCTAATGGTGACGGAAAACATCGTGAGGAAACCTGCACACTGAGATAACCAGTATGTAAAATGGGGAAGACACAAAAGATCCTCAACGGTCGAAGTGCCGCTGGGCTATTCCCGGCCCCCTATCATAAGATAAGATAAGCTAAGTGCTATAATCCGGAGGTTCGGAGAACAACTAAACTGCCTGACATAATCCGTATAACATCTCAAAAGAAGTGGAAGTGGGCGGACTATAGGCCTTAGAGATGATGCTCGGTAGGGCACGAAAGCATGGTGTGGAGGGTAATGGAAACCATGGACTGACACCAGAAGAGTGGGAGCTGGGAGATGGAAGACGAGGAATAAGATAATAAAATCCCAAGACCGTAGAGACTGATGTGTATTAACTGCAAAACATATAATATATGAGAGGTGTGGAGCGCATCGGGTGCATCTGATGTACGCAAGAATTGTGCCCGATGCGCGCCTCACGGTGCACCGTTTGCCCGTACACCGCAGACAGTATGGAAAAACAATGCCAGTGAATCTTTTTCTAAAAAGTATGTTATGTATCATTATGCATATAACAAAAAATATGCAATGCAAAAAATAAGTGAAAATTCAACTGAAATCAAACATACACGCCAATACGCTACGTATGAGTGAAAGATCCGCTTCCGGACGGTAAAATTCAGTGTAGCTGTCGCTCCATCAGTCCGTCTGTCACGCGTTAAAAGTTTTTTTTCACTCAATACTTACAAATCCGTGTTACGCGTGAATAAGTTCATATGTAACTCGACTTGCATAAATCGATCAAAACGATTAATTTGGTAATCTTGGGTGCATCATATATGCCTTAAAAAATACTAACCAGGAATGCTCAAAAATTTTTGGAGTTACCATTTTGTAAGTCACACATAATACATCCAAGAGTGCCAAATTAATTCACATTGATCGTCATGTGCTACGAATTTAAGAGAAAAATAGTGGTACGCAGATCGAGCTACGACGCTACGTTGGGACCTCCTTCCGTAGCGAATTTATAATATTATTAGAACAGTGCATGTTTTCCTCGAAAATAAATAAACGATGTAAAATAAATTCTAAAATTTCCTGAAAAGGTTAAATACTTCTAATATTTTTAGGAATTTGTTTCAATGCTGATTTTTGCCTTGTATCAAGATTTTCTTGGAAACAGCTGAGATGTTGTGGTATAACCTTAGCTGCCTACATTGTTGTAAAACTGCCGTGCACCTGCAGCAAAGAATTTGAAGCACCCATATTGAGGACGCTCAAAGGGTATTTCAAACAAAGATTAGAGTCCACGCATATCACCGCTCCACGGAAGGGGTCACAGACTCACAAAAAACGATGAAGTTTTAAAAAAACGAAGTTTTTGGTGTCGCTTTCGTATAAATAAAGGATGAGTAATTCGTTATTGGAATAATACTTTCACAGTTCCGTTGAAGAAATTCGAGAAAACATTGAGTCTGCGCCATCGGACAGACGAGAGCGCGGTGGTAGAATATTGTCTTTGTAGTAAAGGATCTGAAGAGAAAGAAGAAAGATTTGGATTATTCTCATTAGATCCATGACTAAATCCATGATCTTGGATCTGATTTTTTTATCATTGGATCCAGTTTCAAATACATACAGCTAGTTAGACATTAGAGTTAGACGCCCTTACGGACGACGTCCGGTCGGACGTCCCAGATACCGCTGGCGCGATGAAGTGGAGAAAGACCTGCGTGAGCTCCGGGCGCCTGACTGGCTCGAGACTGTGCAGGAGAGAGAGTGATGGCGCTCTTTGGTATCGGAGGCCAAGATCCACTTTGGGTCGCTGCGCCAGCGGAGTAAGTAAGTAAGTAAGTTAGACATTATCACCTGATCAATAATAAATGGTTGTATCTCTATAATACGAGTATATAACACAAAATATACCTTTCACACCCTGTGTATCCTTCACGTAGTTCTGCAAATCCCCTTAGGATTTAATAAACGGAACCCTTTGAATTTTCTCACACAGCGAGCCAATACCCTCATCTTGCGCCAGCGACAGTTGAGTTGTCAATTTGCGTTTAACGCTCTCGAATTTGCGTTGATTTATGCGGGTGTAGGTATATCGATTGAGCGTTGTTTGCGTTGAGAGTGTCCTGTGTGAATCGAGAAAAAAATAACGAAAAGAAAGCATTGTCTCGAGTCTCGAGATTTGCTTTGATGTGTTTAGAGGTGATGCATTGGCGATAGGCTGGGAAAATTTAAATTCGTGTTTTGTCCAAAGAAATTAAATCTTTCAGGGATCTGTACCCTAGTAATGGTATGTATAGAAAAAATGGACCTCTTTGCTGCTGCTCATTTTTCTCATTGCATGAGTAATCATTGCCTTTACACAGCAGTGGGACGAATTATAGGCTCTTAAAAAAGAGTAATCTTGGAGTGTTATTTAGTCAATGATCTAACAAACCCGTTTGGTATTCCGAGTAGTAATGTATTGTAACGATTAAGAATACGAAGAATTTTACACCATGTAGTTGATGAAGAAGTATATAATGTACAACACAATACTATGCGACAGAATATCGTAGATAGGTACTGATACTGATTTCACGTCTATAGTTTTGTATCCATTCCATACCCACAGTTTCGCGATTATGGGAATTGCTAAGGTGAGCATAGAGCGCAAAAATTGACGGAAATCATGTTTTTATTTCTTCATAATTGAATTCTTAAAAAACGCTAGACTGCTGCTAATTAACGACGTTCGCTCCGATCCAGGCCAGGGGAGAAAACCGCACACTAGCACCGCCAATCAACAACAAAAAATTGTTACTCAGCGATGATATCACCAACAGGATAAGTCATTACATACCTACTATTTTTTAATCCTAGCTAACCTGAAGCTACGGTACGCTTTTCCACCTAAAACGACAATATTTGGCGGAGCTGGCTCTACCTAATCAACTTGGTGGAATAAATTTGCTGCCAGTCAGCGTAAATGAACTTCTATGCTCTATGCTAATCAAGGACTAGTTTATCTGACGACCTTTCCCCACCCTAGGCGAAAAGCTGGGCCTATGTTCATGTTTAATTAGATATTGTTTATTCGGTAAATGGTAAAGCTCGGCAGTAGCAAGTCAACAACTGGCTGTTGGCAGCTCGGAGCGGGAATTAAGTGGAACTCGCCCTCGATGTAAATTAAACCATCCGAACGAATGAATGTTGCAACGGAAGGCAAGTGATTTATTTCACGGAGTCGGTAATGGCTTTTTAATTCGCCTGGCTCTTGATTGAAATAAAAACTGAACGTTACTGTTGCCTGATAAGTAAGTACCTAAATTTGAAGGAAAGTTCGGTGTTTTTTTTACCTAAATAAAAAATAATGGTAATGTCAAACATTACTAAAATTCTTCATAAGCCACTCCAACTACGCTAAGCTGGATAGTCGAGTAATCACGCGATTTGGAACCCAACACTCGGTGAGACAATTTGTCCTTTACACACTAGTGTACCTACACAATGTTCTATAGAACTTCTTCTTCTTCTTCACACCCACTGCTATATGTAAATATCCTCTAAGGCGCAAAACATATACAACATGCGCGTATCATGTGCAATGCCTCTGTCTGTTTTGCACCGCTTCACTTTCATACATTTTGTATGAAAGTAGTTTGAAGAGGCGTCGATGGAAGTCGCAAAAGATAATTTCACACGTCAAATTACAAATTAGTACTCGTATATATTATGGGCACAGATAATATGTACCAAGAGATTCTTCGTTTTTGTTCTCTAATTAATAATTATTATGTAAGTCTTCAATCAGAGAATAAAGACGGAATTAATAATTATTAAGGAAGTCATCACGAGTGAACCAAAGTTTTCGAAATCATGTGTAATTCAATCCACCAATCCTCACAGGGCCTCCATGGTGGATTATGTTATGGTCCAAGCTCCTTCATATATTTCCCCACTGCTGTACCCCAGCAGTGGGGAAATACCTATTCACTCTGACGCTCAGAAGAAATTTAGTAGACAACAAAAAAAAACTTTTTTTTTGTTGACTACTAAACCCGCATTTGACCTCGATCTCGCCTGATGGTAAGCGACGATGAGGTCGACGATGGAGCATGCGGGTGTAATATATGCCTATTCACTCTGGCCTTGAAGATCCCAAGGATGCAGGTTTCGGGAAATACAGAGCCGGCAGGCTGTTCCATTCCTTAGCCGTTCGCAAAGTCCTTCTAAAGTCTCGTGTCATCTTTATCTAGAGCTATGGCGTAGAAAGGGATAACATGAATGTTAATGAAGACATTACTTTGTTGATCACAATTTAGGTTAAAGTTAATATATTGGTCAATGAGTTCCATACATAATTTATTGACCTCAGATTATCTGTCCGAGCGTAATTTCCCGGATTTCCGGTGAAGGACCCGGCTCCAGCTCGATTTGACGCCTGACTCTTTAACAACCATAGATTCTGACCCAAATGCGGCTTCAGTCATTCATGCACCTTCGCCTGGGTGTACTTTCGCCTGAATTTTGAGCTATAGGCGAAAGTCTAAACTACTCTAAACTTAATAACTCTAGTGCAAAATTTGTTCAATTAAACATGAAAACCCTGAATGTAAGCAATATTTTTTTTAATTTATTTATTAGCAATTTAAATCACAATACATTTACCTATGTAGATAGTCCTATACTTACTGTATATGTATTCTGCATAGTGGTTAATTTACGTGGTGGAAATTGTGCGTGTATACGTCTAACGGGCAAGCGTAGTATGGGATGACTCTCTGTTAGATGGAGCGACGATCTGTGCAAGGTGGCTGACAGCGACTGGATGAGAAGAATCAAATATCGGGCTCAATGGCGCGCCTTAAGAGTAGCCCTATGTCCAGCAGTGGACTAGAGTGGGCTGCTGATAATGATCATGGTAATGATGAAACGTCTATCTTGACTTGGAATTTTCCGTCATCTTCATACTGCAGCGGAAGTAATTTAAATGAGAATCCTTATCCTATGAAATAATTTAATTCTTCGGTTCAATGAGAACTTTTTAGAACCGAATGATTGAGAAATTCATCCATATGAAACATGTCGTACGTATGTAAAATAAAATATTGTCGGTTTTCCACTACCCGTAAAATTGTAAACAGATGGAAAGGTAATCCATTCTTTTTAGTTTCACAGCATCTGTGTAAAATGAAACGCTATAAGTAAATACAATGAAATGAAAATATATCTTACAATAATTATGAGTACAATCATATATGTACACAATGTGCATTTACTACGTATATCTCACGCAAACTCGTAGTAAATGATATTCTTTGCAGAAATATGTTATACAAACTCAAAATAAACCACAGCTTGTTGCTTGCTTATCGTATGGTTAGTCATCATCAGCCCATGTCGTCCCACTGCAGGGTATAAGCCTCCTCTCTTTTGTGCCACCCTATACGATCCTGTGCTAGTCGCATCCAGGTCTTCGATGCGACTTTGGTGATGTCATCCGCCCATCTGGCTGCTGGACGACCTACTCCTCTTTTCCCCAACCTTGGCCACCACTCAGTGAGGGCTCTGGTCCACCGGCCATCACCACGTCTAACCAAGTGCCCGCCCATCGCCATTTTAGCGTAGCAACCCGCTTTCCCACGTCTAGGACTTTAGTTCGTTGTCGGATCGCTGGTTAGTAGCCAACCTATTTGTCAGAGTTGTTCAGGCCGTCCGTAGGCCTCTGACATGGCTTAACGACTGCTGTCGCAGCTCAGATGAAATATGCCACTAGCGGTCACCCATCCAGGTACCGACCGCGCCAACGTCGCTTAACCTGCACGATCACTGTAGGACCGTGCTCGTAACTAGGCTACGAGCTCCTTGTGATAAGTTAACATACAAGTTGTGAAGGAGATCGCCATCATAACAAGTAATTTACTTAGACATTCCATTTTAATTCGTAATTAGATAATAATGTAGAGGTTATTTTGCGTCTCCTACGTTGTATTTTGTACCTAACCTAACAATATACTAGAAATTGTGAATAATTATGTGTTAAATAGGTACAATACATACAATTCAAACATACAATATCGTACAAAACCTCCATGACACAGAGAATATGTGAACAATAGGTAACGTTCCGTTCGAGCCTCCGGCACAGAAATTCTATAAGCACTTAAACCCAAGTCAATTAGGCCTGTCATATAATATCGATTCGTAGGAAATAGTATTAGAGAGTTATAGAGCGACCCGAGGTCTGTGCGGCGACGTACAATCGGAGACTCGATGTCATAGCCCATTCGGCTCAGCTACGTTGCTGTTTGGGTGTGATTGTATTCCACCACTGTACTTAATACCACACAAAAATGTACTACATGCATAAGGAAAGACATATTGCGGGATAAGTGAACAACTTCCACCAAGCAGTTTATGTATGTGTAGATATGTATGTAATTAAAAGTAGGTCTAAACTGTTTTACAATCTCCGGTTTTCCCAACATATGGACTACTACAATCCCCCGAACTCCCCCTTTATCGACAATAATCCAGAAATGAAAAAATCGCTTGCAACACCTGGGTAGAGCAGACAAGCTGATGCATTTCATCATACCATCACCTCTTATAAACACTGGCAACATTGGAGACTTTGACCTGGCACACTGCAGTTATTTTGAACCGAAATCGGAGTCCCATAGAAATCTATTTTTCGGTTTTCTAGATTTCTATGGGTATGATCCTATAATATTTCAAAATCGTTGCAGTGTGCTAAAGGCGTAAGAAGACAACCTTTGGGATCTTCAAGGTCAAAGTGAATAGGCATTTACTAACCCGCATGCTCCATCGTCGACCGCATCGTCGCTTCCCATCAGGCGAGGTCGAGTGTCAAAAGTGGGTTTAGTGGTAAATAAAAAAGGGAGGGAGGGAACTCTTCACCACCGGAAGATGTCACTGCCGAGAAAAGATATATCCTGTGTAGATACACGATACAGACATTGGTCATTAATATTATTTAGGTAATTACCTACATAGAGCATGACTGATTCGAAATCGCGAACATGAAAATACGAGGCAGCTTCCGGTTGGTTTGCAACGAGCCATTAGCTGCGGCGATAGCTTATCGCAATGAGCTCGCACATGCCGTTGCCGGTTGCCGCCGTCGCCGCAATATACTTCCTCCACACAGCCGCTACAGCCGTGTTGCGGTAACGCTGCGATGTGGTTTATATTGCTTGTTGTGATAAAATCACTGAGTTTCCGCCAAAATAGTTTCCACTGGTACAGGAAACAAGCAACACGGTGGCTACGCCATAAAGTAACTAAAAATGCAACTGCAAGTTGCTTGCTTGCTTGTCGTATGGTTAATGGCTAACCTATTGGCAGAGTTGTTCAGACCGCCCGTAGGCCTCTGACATGGCTTAACGACTGCTGTCGAACGACAACATTCGGGACCGACTGCTTAATGTGCTCTCCGAGGCACGGAGGGGCTCAGGTGAAATATGCCACTAGCGGTCACCCATCCAGATACTGACCGCGCCAACGTCGCTTAACCTGCACGATCACCTTCGGACCGTACTCGCAACTAGGCCATGAGCTCCTCCAAGAAAGTGAGAAAATGATATTGTAAGAATGTACTCTAAGTGCTTGATGATGATAGGTTCCTATGGGGAATATAATCTATAGCTCCACCTGGTGAGCTGAGGGCCGCTGATGTCCTTCTCTACGTCTCCCTGTCTTGCGCCGCCTCCTCCACCTCTTCCCACGTGGGCTCCACACTTTTTATCTCAGCTGTCACAGATCTATTCCAGTTGTGTACGGGTCACTCTAATTTCTTACCAACTACAATACCAAATAAAATATTTTTTACTTTTTTTAATTTTGATTACATTTATGAGGATGTCCTAGCTGCTATAATAAAATAGTCCCACAGCCTAGACAAGCTCTCACGTTGTTTCCACAACAAATAGAGCTAGTCAAGTAACTTATGTATAAAACACATTAAAACATCGATTAATTACATCGATTTAGTTTCTTGCAAACTTTTAACATACACCAATTTAGAAATTTTTTGCTACGCCGCCAATAAGTGAGGCAAATCCAACTGATGGTATGAAGCGGTGGTAGAGTAAAAAAAAATGACGTCGTAAAAATTTACTACAAGGTACTTATTTACAATAAAAACATTTTGATTGGATTTGATGACTGCACTTAGGTAAGTACAGTCATCGAATCAAAATTAAGTTTTTTCTATGTAAATAGTCTTGTCTGTTCGCTCCTGTCCAGTTATGTTTGTGGTTGGCATGAATTGTGTTTTAAAATAAACAAGTAATTGTAAAAGCATGACGTAACCAAGAGTTCCTGGTGTCCCGATGGTGTTTAATAAATGAGTATGAGTACCTGAATACGTAGCATCAAATCCTCAGTAACTCACCCCACATCCACCCGCTAAACGAGAATAAGACCAGTACCACTATCGATGCTGCCAACCGCAGTCAATCACCATCGCCATCAAGCTGCTGCCGCTGCAGTATGAAGGAAGTCATACATCATCTCCGATAACAATAACGTCACGTCGTGTCGCCGAAGCGTCTCCGTCGCGCCGCCGCCGACGACTCGTTAAAACAATCGTAATTAACTTCCTAATTTATGACTCGTTACGTCTTCGCGTCTCTTTTATCTTATTACTAGACCATGTGAGTTTTTGTGTTTGTAGGACACTCGCCAAACTTACAACTAACTATTATGTAAATGTTGTACATCCTTGATACAGCTAGTATGGGTTGTGATACAGTTAGTAGGGGATAAGACTCGTAAAGGCATAACTTACTGCCTCCTCCGCGTAGTATTAGCTCTTGACTTTTAGTATAAGCCAAACTTTAGTCCATAATTTAACCACAAGTAGTACTTTTCTACAGAAAAAAAGCCTCGCAAGTTCACAACACATACGAGTCTTATACGGATATGTATCTTATGTGGATATGTATCCAGAGACAAATCATACAAATATTTTCACAAATGACACCAAGATTTAGATAAAATGCTAACTTTTGGGTCCATGCACCTTAACAAATCGAAACCGAAACCAGGTGAACACCTGGTTAAAATATATTGAAATAAATTGAAATCGAAGTAATATATCGCTACGAAATAGGGGGTAAAAAAATAATTATACAAAAACTACATCACACAAAACGCAAGGAATTCCTCATCAACCAGAAAACTGCGAACCACCGCGTCCCCTGCGCTCTCTTAGACTATGCCAGTAATTTGACTACTTCGAAATCTCTTATCACAAAGCCAATAAATACATGTACTGCTTTAATCCAATTCCAGTACCCGTATCACGGGGAAGCTGATGCGATTCCGGTAACTTTCTTGCCTCCCTCCCCCTCCCCCTGATATCTCATGTCAAAATATATAGCAATCGTCTAACGCAATCAAGGTCTGTCAATTACCGATCGCGACCCTTTACGAATTGAATCGCCAGGTATACTCAAATTAATTAATTCCTTACATTTTTTTAAACACTTTTACGTGATAAAACATTTTTTTTTTACTACTAAACCCGCAGTTGACGTCGATCTCGCCTGATGGTAAGCGTCGATGAGGTCGACGATGGAGCATGTGGGTCCAGTAAATGCCTATTCACTCTGGCCTTGAAAATCCCAAGGTTGTAGGTTTCGGGAAATACAGACGCCGGCAGGCTGTTCCATACCTTAGCCGTTGGCATAATGAACGAAGAAGCAAATCGCTATTGTAATTAAACTATTATTTTATTATTATTATGAAATATAGAGTCATGTGGCTGAATTGTTCCTTCCTAAGTTAAAGATGTCTAAAACTCAATGTACTGTGGATCAGTAAATCGAGATGTAGTTGTTCGTGATCGAGGAGCTCTTTTAAATGTTTTATCAGAATGGCGTATAACTTTCCCATCTGATAATAAGTTCGGGGATCTCATCGCATGTGGTTACTAAGTGCCTACTTAGTAATTCGATTATGGCGGACTTGCCGAGTTCGCTACATCCCGCCCGCCGCCGTCGTTAGGCATTCTGTAAGGAAATTGATTTTCCGGATTAGATTGCACTGATACGGCCGGATGAGATTATGCAACATGGAACCGACTTGTTAAGCCAGTTTATAAAAATGGCTTGCATAAACTTTATAAGAATGTTTCAGAATGATTCCATATTATTGGGTAATCTACAATTTCTGCAATCTACATAGTTCTGCAAATTAGTGATACCAAATCATCATAATTCCTTCACCATTTCACACACTGGTTATCTCACCATATTTTCCTTCACCTTTAGAGCAGTCGATTGTATTGAAAAAATATATCATTGGTACATGAGTTGACATAAACATTGCATGGTTTCGAACCCGGACCTAGCATGAGATCCCGGTGTCCTATTGCCACTACGCCACCGATGATCTAAATCTGAAAAATGTAATTCCTCCTCGAATCAAATAATAACCTTGAAATATTTTTGGAGTTTTCCATTCTTCTTCTAAGTCGTATTCCTCATTGCTGAGGGTCGTGATCATTCTAAGGAATTAATCACATAGAACGACTCTCTTGGCAGATTTAATGGGGTGGCTTGCCATTGCCTTCCCCATTTCACACACTAGTTATCTCAGTGTGAAAGTTTCCTCACGATATTTTTCTTCATCGTCAGAGCAGTCGGTAAATGTACGCAAGTCATTCGAAAAAACCGAAAAACTCATTGGCACATCGCAATGCCTGATTTCGAACCCGGACTTCCCGCACGGGAGTCCGATGTCCTAGGAGCCGTTCAAGTATTACGTAAGCATCAAAGGGGGGTAGGGGGTTTTAACTTTGCTTATTTTTTATAACAACGGGGCGGGGGGGCGGGGGGCGGGGGGCGGGGAGTTGAATGGTGATTACGTCAGCACAAAAAGCGATCAGCAGTTAATAACAATGATACTTGTTTATGAATTATAATTAAAGACTGGACAAATTCAGTTTAAATTATACTAATGCTCACGTAAGAGTATGAGGGAGGGGGCTAAGAGAGGGGGGGGGGGGGGGGGATAATAGCTAGAATTCTGCTTACGTATTAGTTGAACGGCCCCCTTGCCACGACGCCACGGACGCTCTAAAGTTTTCCATATCACCCCAAATTTTAAACCCGCGTAAATTAATCGCGAATCGATCCGATCGACTCGGATACAAAGATAAATAAAGACAAATTGTCGAACAAGTTCACGTTAATCCCGTAAAGGGTCGACTGAGATAAAGTCCCTTGGGATTAGAGTGTCGGAACTCGGCTTAGAGCGGTCACTCGTGACACTATCGCCCGCAATATTCGCTGGATTATTAGCGGATTACTATCGAGCACACACGACTTACTCTAATTAATATTCTGTGCACCGAAATTAGTGATTCTGTCTCTGCAGTGGAATTGTGTTCATGAGTTATTATGGTTACAGGAGGATATCACTCGAAAAAGAGCGTCGGTGGCCTAGTGGCCAAGATGGTGTGGCCACGTTCAGCGCATGGATAATACCGAAAGCCGTATTCTACTCGGAGCTCTCCAGTGGGAAGCGCAAATCTGGTGGACAGTTCCTGCGCTATAAGGACGTGCTGAAGCGACACCTGAATGCCTGCGGCATACCAACTGAGCGGTGGGAAGAGCTCGCATCACGGAGGCCGGAATGGCGTACGCGTGTCAGGAAAAGTGTAGCCCAGTTTGAAGAGGCACGTCTAGCTGATCTTGATACCAAACGCCACATAAGGAAAACGCGCCCAAAGCCTTCCTACCACTACACATACAACAGTGCCGAGCAACTCTTCTGCGATCGCTGTGACCGGGACTTCAAGAGCAAGTTCAGATTCGCCACATTCGAGCGCATGCTAGGAACTGAAGGGGGTCGCCGTGGTCGGTTTCGACGAGGAGGACTATATATAGGACGCCGGACTCCCATGCTTGGAGGTCCAGGTTCGAAACCATGCCATGTATCAATGTTTTTTTTGGAACTCCCTCCTTTCATCTAGGCAGGCCAAATCACTGCCAATATTTAAAAATCTCCTTCGTCAACATTACGAATTGCAGTGTGGATACACTGCCTAACCATTTGTTCTAATGCAGTTTCATTTTAGCATATGTGTGTTATTTATTTTATTTTTTATTATATATTAAGTATTATATAATATTTCTGTATATATTATAGTATTTACGTAATATTATTACTACTGCTTTGCAGCATGCAAAGGTTTGCATTTTTTTTAAATTATTGTTATTGTTATTTATTTATTTGAGGGTAGTATCTATTTTATACGTCAAAAGCACCCGTATATTATGTATCTTAAGATATCGCTTAAAGCGATAAGGCCGCCTTCTGCACATTGTATTGTACCTCTCTTTATGTTGTATGTTTTGTTTTTGTCCCGGGTGTGTAATAAAGTATATTTGTATTTGTTTTTGGATTTTTTCGAAGACTTGCGTACATTTACAGACTGCTCTAACGGTGAAGGAAATCATCGTACGAAACCTGGGTGTCTGAGGAAATGAAAAGTTTCCGAAGGTGTGTGAAAGCCACAAATCAGCACTGGCCCCGCTCGGTGGTTCATGGCCCGTACCCCCTTTACCAAGGGGAGGCCTGTGCCCCAACACTGGGGACATTAACAGGCTGATGATGATCACTCATAATTAAGACCTATGGGTGTCTTTCAAGCCAAGTTCAAGCAACGATGTTAATGTGCAGTGCTGCAACAAACTATACAGTTTAGTGGAACGAAGCTAACAGATACTGTATTCGTATTTGAAATTTTAAATAAATAAATGTAATAAATAATAAAGAATAAAAACCGCCTTCAAATCACTAGAAAGTTAGAAATAATTATAATACAAAAATGAAACCTACACACCTATAATTATTTGGAGTTTGTGCCAACCACGTGCAACGCGTCGCACTGCTAACCGACCATACAATCGAACTCCTTCTTTTGAAGACGGTTAAAAATAATAAAAAACGCAAATCCAAATTACGCCGGATATTACCATTTTTTCTCGTTTCATCACATGTCTCCTATAGAGGAGACATGAAAGCGGAAAGAAAAGAAGAGAAAGCGGGGGATAGCCCGCTTTCTCTTGGCACTTAAGAAGACGATTCGCGCTATTCAAAGCATACAACTCTCATTGTTCAATAGCAGACGAGGAACAACCTCCATGCAAATACTTAAATAATATCTCTTAAACGATGTATGTACCAAGATATGGAGTAAAATACTCGTAATACTTATAGCCTGTTACTTTACAAAGATATCAATGTTTAATTCGAAATAATTTAACGAATACTTTACAAATCAAAATGTTATAAGAGAAACATTATAAGACGAAAAGCCGGGCAGCTAAAGATAAGGGAAGCAAAAGAGCGGCACTCCGACGACTTTTGTCGCTGAATTATTCATTTTAATCCTTTCAATATCCAAGTCTCAGAGACAGTCTGAGCCCAATTCAGTTGTTCGGGTTACGTTCACAATTGTTTTGGTTATCGAGCCTCATCGTCTGTCCTGGATTGTGGTGACACCGGTCGAGTGTTAGTCGGGATCGACAATTAAGGTTACCAAACATCAATGGAGTGATTTAATTGCTAAATTTAAGATACATACACATTCATGACCAATACTTGTAACAATATTTTACCGAAATATTTGTACTATTAAGTCAATTATGCTTATATACTATCGCTAATCTGTAACTCAGAAGCATTAAACTTTAAGTGCCATAACAATTTTACAAATGAGACAATTTTATATAAAAATTAGTCATGTTTGGACTTTGATTAAGAATAAAATTGGCAAAAAAATCCTCACTTTTTTAAATTTTTTTATTAAAGAAACTATTCTAGATTATAATTTGCTACAATACCTAAGAAACAGAAAATGGTAGAAAATCATTTACACTGTTATGCTTCTGAGGTAAAGATATATACTGAGAAGTATTATTTTTTTATTAAATAAGGAGAGCAGACGAGCAAACGGGCCACCTGATGGTAAGTGGTCACCGTCACCCATAGACATCTCACCTCACTTTTATTAATATTAGAGGGTTTTTGATGCGCTGCTAACCTTGAGGACTAAGATGGATTGCCTCATGTGCCGGAAATTACGCTGGCTCTCTTACCCTTCTATCCGAAACACAGATATGCAAACATTTCTGCTTCACGGCAGAAATAGATAAGAGGGTGGTACCACCCCAGGCGACCCTTCACTTTAGGATCTACCACTACCAATAGTAGTAGTATAGGTGGTTTATTTTAAACCAAGGTTTTTATAACATTATGGTATAGTAGTAATAACTCCGCTGGGATAAAGTAATATTTTTATAATTAAAGTATATTTCTATTTTCTAACATGGCTTTATTAAACTTTGGTAATAAAGAAGCCTTTTTGTCTATAAAAGCGTTATTTACCAACTAAGATCTTAGACACTTAAACTCAGACTAGCACGGTGCCACCAGGGAGCAAAACAGTAAAGAAAACTTTACGGGCAACGCCGCGGGGCAGATTGTTAGAAATGTAATAAATCAACCAAGTAAGTTGCATTAAGTTTCCTTGAAGGGTTTTTGTCTTAAAGCCAGTGTACTGCTAATGGATTTATGCAAACAATCAGAGACGCATTGTTAACAAAAATAATATTGAGATGAATCTGATAATCTACCTAGAATGTTCAAGATACAGTTAATGTAATAAAAAATATCGAGCTCTTTCAGATCTAATCGATTTCTGGACAACTTTAGTCTAGCATCTTTTGGAAATTCGAAATAAGTATTTCCACTTGCTTGCTTACTGAGGAGCTCGTAGCCCAGTTGCGAGCACGGTGCGAAAGTGATCGTGCAGGTTGGCGCGGTCGGTACCTGGATGGGTGACCGCTAGTGGCATATTTCATCTGAGCTCCTCCGTGCCTCGGAAAGCACGTTAAGCAGTCGGTCCCGGTTGTTGTCGTTCGATAGCAGTCGTTAAGCCATGTCAGAGGCCCACGGGCGGCCTGAAGAACTCTGGCAAATAGGTTGGCCACTAACCATACGATAAGCAAGCAAGTATTTCCACTAAACTACACAAACACAATAAAAGTTATACCAGAGCTGCAATTAACTGGTTAATTTGACGTTTTATTGTAATGTTTGTAAAATTGAACGTTATCTTCCAGTATAACGTGGTTAATGTCAATACTATAGTTAGACACGAGATTCTTACCACGGTTTGGGGTTGTTTTGTGCTCCCGATATTTCAACACAACAACTCGCAGTCTACGTTAGTCTATACCCGCGACAATAGCTCAGTAACTGTGCTGAAATATCGAGAACTCAATACAACCCCAAATCGTGTTAAGAATCCCGTGTCTAACTATAGTATTATTTTCCAGTGTTAGTAAAACCTCAAATCGGCCAGTTGATCGCGGCTCTGGTATAAATGCTAAGTGCCAACGCTGTGCCAGCGTATGCACGTCACGGGGGAGTCGATATGTTGGTTGGTGGTTATTGTATCCATTCGCTCACGTGTTAACTTCATAACCAGCAATGGATGTTCACCCGCCGCATGCGCAACCATTCTCACAACATTAGCACTAAAAGTCATTCATCCTATATAAGTAGTCAAATTCTCAATAGGTCAAAGGAAAACGTCCATTTCAGTATCAGCTTCAGTTTCACCACAAACAATTTTTTTGTCTAACCTATTATTGTAACGCATTACGATACAGTAAAGTACACATTTAATGTCAGAATCGACGGCTATGTCGACCCAAGTAAAAGACATCTGCGACTAGCTCTGCCAAAACCTAATAAATCAACCAATCCAATACTGCTAGTTGTAGCAAAGTTTCTTGTTAGTTTTTGTGCTTCATGTCTTCCGTAGATAGTATACTTGTAGTGCCAGCAAGTTGAGGCTGACATAAACTCACTTCCGAACCGTGCTCAAGAGACATTTAAATCCAGTTGAAGTTTTTCTTTGTCTACGGACAATTCGAAACGTCTCTGTTACTTTCAGAATGAAAAAGTTTATAATTGGCGTTATTAATGTTGCTGTTAGCCTTTCCTTGTCCCAGTAAATACATGCTAGGAAGTGAGGACTTTAAGCCTTTTTAAATTATTATTTCGGTTTTTATTTAAACAATCGTAGGTACATAAAAAGAAAACCACATTAAGGTAATCTAGGTTAGGTTGTAGGGCTCCTGTTTATTTTATTTATTTACAAAACCAACAGCTATATTAAAACAAGTTATCTAAACTTAAGAAACTAGACATATGCCAATTATAGGTTTTCCTTATTATTTTACATATAAATTGTGCATTCCAAAGCGGGAAAGTTGTAAGAGAAAGAAAACAGGTATCATGTTTCCGTATTTAGACTCGTTGGTTCTTTATGCGTGCAGGTACGTTGGGTTTGCTAGATTTCCAGCCAACCCAACTCCGACAGAAGCTCAGAAGTATCTTAGGACATTCACAGGCTTTGCGAAGCATCCTTGGCTCACCAAGGAATTGTGCCCGTTGGTATGACACTGCTGAGCAAAAGGTAATCTAATTATTAATTAGTTAGGTCTAAAAACACGGAACCAGGCGTGCTCACGGCGCGTGCATTAAGTGAATATCGACGTACATTGCCGATTATCGTGTTATTTCGCTATTATAACCAGCAATTATAAGATTATAACCAACAATGCACCCACCTGCCGCGTGCGCTCGCCTCGCATAGCGGTGGCACTTTTACTCTAGGTACTCTGTGGTACCACCTTTCGAAACTTTTATTTGATTCTGAAGAAAAGTTGTATTACCAGGATCACAATTCATATTTATGTAAAGTGATTTTTTAATAGATATAGACAAGATAGATGTAGACAAGTACCTATTTATAAGCACATGCCTATTTTAAATATAAATAGAATATTTATTGAAAAAATTCTCACATACCTAAAATGTATGGGCTCTCTTTTACCACTCTTCGTTATAATTTCATATTGAGTGTATTGTTATTGTTGGAAAGTCCCACAAGAATATAAACATTTGGGCAGAAATACAGGTAACTAATACTTATTGGTAATAATGAAATCATGAAGGCAATTTCTCTTAAGGATACCTACAAAGAAAAATCACTCGTCAATAATATAAGTAGATACTTACTTAAATCTATTTCTATTAGGTAAGTATTGGTTGAGTATAATGTGATTATTATCTAATATTTACAAAAAAACATTAAATTATTATTTAGTTTAGTAATCTAATGCTTCATGCATATTTCAGTAATTTTTACCAATCTGTCTATATTAAAAACTTGATAAGTAAAAAAATAATTTTATTGATTTAAAGTTGTTCAGTTTAAATTGAGAATGTCTATCAACTGAATTTGTAAATTCAAATGTGAGAGTTCAATATTAACTTTCAAACTTGATATGCTAGCTATCCGAGATGCACACACCGACTAAAAAATAAACAAAAAATCTTTTCAATGTTTGCATGAAAGAAAGTTACTTGTGGGATATCATTTCATTTCGACATCATATCCAGAAACCTACGTAGGTAACTATCTACAAATATACTTATGTATATAACAGAAATAGAGCGTCGGTGGCACAGTGGCTAGGACATCGGACTCCCATGCGGGAGGTCCGGGTTTGAAACGGTGCAGTGCCATGTACCAATGAGTTTTTCGTATTTTTCGAAGACCTTACATACATTTACATTTGTGAAGGAAAACATCGTCAGGAAACCTGCACACTGAGATAACTAGTGTGTGAAATGGGGAAGGCAATGGCAAACCACCCTATTAAGTCTGCCACGAGAGTCGTGATTAATCTATGTGATTAATTCCTTAGAATGATCACGACCCTCAGCAATGAGGAACACGACTTAGAAAGAAGGATATAACAGAAATACCCATACCCATACCAACTCGATCAAGAAAGTTTTGCGATAAAAAATTTAAACAATTGCACCTTATATAGGTTATACAGTCGTTCAATTAATAAACGATGAGCCTAAAATTACTTGTCTACTCCCGAGCTAACCTAAATAGAAAATAAGCTAACCCAGTCGCAGTTGAGTAGCGATTTGATTTCAGGGATTTTGAATAAAAGTGAGGGTTTTTTTCGTGGCTGGATATAGGTTTACGCCAATTTTCACATAGGCCACCCTACGCCGATATTCCCTCAGGCTATTGCCGTGGTGGTAAGCTACGCCAGCCTTTTGATCGTTTGCACTCTCCAATTTCATATTTTGCCTCTTTACATACCATCCTTTGTGTTTCATTCAGTACATACAGATACATAAGTACCTTTTACATTATTATTTATCTACGTCCTACATGATACCCACAGAAATCACAGCCTTCCAAGAATCATAAAATTCACGGAACCACTATTTCTGCTAAGACTTCATATTATTTTGGATTTGATTTTCTGGTTACGTAAACAAACGTATCATTTCAAAGACCAATCCATCAGTATCTTCCATCAGTATCTTCCACCAGCACAAACAATTTAGACTTCTGTTTAAGACCGCCAATTGTGTCGACTCGACATCTATATGTGCATCCTTTTCGAACGTTATAAGTGTGAGAGAGACAAACGAAGACATTCCAGACATACTGGTAGGAATAGGGGGTTAGGGCGGGAGTTGTCACGGAGCAGCATTGTCAGCGAGAAATGGAGTAACCCATTTTAAACTAGAATGAATTGCACGTCGTGGACTGCAGGTTCGCTGGAATTCTGCCCACTGACAAAAGAGATACACACAGATATAACGAACGACAAACAATATGTCAACCCGTCATATTACGGAAACGCTTTTGAATCGTTACCGGTGACAGTTCCATATGTTCCCATTCATCAACTTTCATCGTTTTATTTACGCGAAAGTCCGTGAAATTCAACAACTATGGTTTCAAAATAGAAACATATAGTGTGGCTCAATAGACTCTACTGTATTTCAGAATATATTTCACTATTACCTTAGAATGAGTCCAGAAGTGCTGTGCCCTGTTGGTATCATTTGTGCATAGTTAGTTTCTTTGCTGTTCTAAAATCATGAGCAGTTAGTGCAATTTCTCAATTGGTATTACGTCAACCGTTAACTCTTGGGTTAATTCTAACCCAACGTCAATTTTGTATGAAAAGCATATATGTTTTTCATTGTCTATAGACAATTTGAGAGTTAATCTAGGTATGATGATGATGTCCTCCACGCCGTATCCGTCGACGGCGACGCCTGCTTAGCTCCTGGCGCGCGCTCGTAGGTGACTAGCGAAGCCAAACTTCGTCCTGAAGACTCGGTCACAAACATAGCAGTAGAGCTGTCCGCTAGAGTTGAAGGTGTGGTTATAGGAGGGCTTCGGACGCGTTTTACGGACATGGCGTCTGGCGTCAAGGCTTCTAGGCGTAATCCAGGTATATATTGGCGCAAGTCCACCTTACTCGCCATTCGCTATGACAGTGTCGAGTCGAGTAGAAGACACGCCCCGGTAACTGGGCACAAACTACCGCACCAATATTGACTTTTGCTCCTTGAAACTTCCTCTTTCACTCTAATTATTTTTTTTTTATTCAAAGCTCTTCTGTTTTTGAAGCTACTGCATGCGTATTATGGGGAACTATTTTTGTACTGTGAAGGTTACTGGTGTTTGTGTGTTAGTTTGTGTGATATATACTCGTATAAGATTTAAAAAATATGTATGTAGGTCCTAATTAAAAATAATAGAGACCCATATAGGTACTACAATTTGAACAATTACTAACTTATATTTTTATACAACCTCTTTTTGACCTCTATTTGTTTTCAATTTGCACTTTATTGGATAAAAGTAGACGAAAAAATAATATTGATGAAACCCCAGGGGAAATTAGGCAGCGAATATATAAAGTTCTATCTGTTTTTGATCAAATACAATCATTTAAAACGAGATGTCAGAAAAAATCATAATATTTAAAATTTAATATTTTTTTAAAACTGTAACGGCGTTCCTTTACTGTTTTTATATATCCTCCATAATAAGTTGTTGATGGAATATGCTCCTAGCGATAAAGTCGTCTACATTGTATTTATATCATACTATTTTGGTACGAGTATATAATAGAAGGTGTTATTTTATTAGATGCAAATATGTTAAGAGGGCCATGTCATAGACCATCACATCACCCCAAAAAATAATCATTTGAGTGACAAATGAAAATTTTCCATACAAAAATTGAAATCGCTTTACATTGACGCTATGAAAAGGATGATTATTTTCAGTAGATAAATAAAACGTAGAAATGTGTCAATGTATAACGAAGTGTGATGTGAATAATTCTACCATTAGATGTAAGCTAGATTTATCGTTTAAAGTTTAAACTTTAATTTATAGTTAAATATTGACTATCCTGAATTTATTATTGTTATAATTTTGTTTAAGCTATGAACAAGTGTATGAATTTGACAATTTTTTTTGTGATATTGCCATATTACAAACATTGTAATTGTAATGAAACAAAAATTAAAATGAATTATCACCAATAAACACACTATTATTGTCTCAAATTTTTTTCTTTATTGTATAAGGAAAACAGACGACTAAACGGGCCAGCTACTGAAAAGTGGTCACCGTAGCCCATCTAAGATTTTAATCTTATTAGAAGGTTTTCCATGCTTTGCTACCCTTGAGAACTGTAACGGAGTACCTCAATTATAAACCATCCAAATATAGGGAAGTATTTTTCCGTTTTACTATAACTAAATACAACCCTCGTTAGACCTCGTTAGATTTTTAACTATACTTTTTTCACACTACACTGTCGCTAATCTCTTTAATATCCAATTAACTTCAGAGGTTTAAGCTATAAGGCCGCCTTTGTACATATCGTGTTATTATCCCTGTAGTTTTTTTTTCCTGTATTTGTGTACAATAAAGTGTTTCTATCTATCTATCTATACCAAAATTATGTCTCGTATTTGGATAATGGTTGCTTGCTTGCTTATCGTCTGGTTAGTGGCCAACCTATTTGTCAGAGTTGTTCAGGCCGCCCGTAGGCCTCTGACATTGCTTAACGACTGCTGTCGAACGACAACAACCGGGACCGACTGCTTAACGTGCTCTCCGAGGCACGGAGGAGCTCAGATTAAATATGCCACTAGCGGTCACCCATCCAGGCACCGACCGCGCCGTCGCTTAACCTGCACGATCACTTTCGGACAGTGCTCGCAACTAGGCTACGAGCTCCTCAAATGGATAATGGTTATATAGTATGAGACTTCTTGTGAATTAGACTAAACGCAAATTTGACCTAGTGATAATCTGACATACTGCAAATCCATAGGAACCACAAGGAATGAACAATATTGATTAAATCCACAAATCTTGTCCATTCCCTTTCACAACAACGTATGTAATGAATGATATAATCATACCGGTACCGTACCGTACCGGTAATCTCTAATCCGTATTCTCAGATCGTGATTATACGGCGGCTAGCACTTCTTCTCGTCGGCCATACCTCAATGTCTAAAGGTCTTTAACCAGTACGTCCTACCAGTAATGACCTACGAAGCCGAAACGTGGACACTGACGGTGCGACTGGTTTACAAATTGAAAGTCGCTCAGCGTGCTATGGAAAGAGCTATGCTCGGAGTATCTCTGCTGGATCGAATCCGAAATAAGGAGATCCCGGCATAGAACAAAAGTTATCGACATAGCTCATAAGATTAGCATGCTGAAGTGGCAATGGGCCGGTCACATCTATCGCAGAACCGACAAGCGCTGGGGTAGACGAGTTCTGGAGTGGAGACCGCGTTTGGGCAAACGTAGTGTGGGACGCCCCCCTGTTAGATGGAGCGACGATCTGCGCAAGATGGCTGGCAGCGACTGAATGAGAAGAGCCGAAGATCGGACTCAATGGCGCGCCCTGGGAGAGGTCTATGTCCAGCAGTGGACAACAGTAGGCTGCTGATGATAGCACTTTGGTAACTTGGCATTTTGTCGCTTCAATTTATTTTACATATTCCTAATATGGATGTCAAGAAATCATCACAAAACTTATTGCAAGAGGGTTCCAAAGCTCGATGTGTCTTCTATTGATTGTACTGTAGCAATCACTCCATCAGTCCACTCGACTGATCCCGAACTCGCATCCGCCCTGAGTCTTGAGCCAATAAAGATCTTTTTGCCAATTGGACGGGATCAGGGCGCGGCCGATACGTAATGTGGATTACCGCGAGTGGATATCAAATAAATTATGTGTTTTATTTGTTTGTTATTGTGTGTTACAGTTACAGATTGTAATCTGAGATGATATTACAGGGATTACTACGAACGAGTATATAACTGTTTTGACTTGACAGTGTTTATGGTAACAAACATCATGGTAATAAAAATACATCTACTTCAACATACTTACCAATACATAAATGCTAATTCATTTCCAAAAATTACACACGAACACACACACACACATACACACACAGCACATGCAACTATCACTTTTTACCTTCTTTAAGCCAGAGAGGATCTTTAATATTATATTACGTATATTATTTGACTTACCTTAATATTATTAGTTATTATTATTTTTATTTTATTTTTTGTTTATAATTTTGATTTAATTGATAGTTAAATTTTTGACTAATAAAATATTTTAATACACTTCTGTAAACAAATTGCGTTTAGATAATGGCTGAATTGTACGTGTCTTGGAGGAGGGGCACTGTATGCTGAAATACAGGTTACACCTAGTTCGGCAACAGTGGCTTAAAATAGTTTTAGTGACATAGCCTAATATAGTTTATTTATCAAAACTGTAAAACTTTTAAGAAATAAATTTATTATAATAATAATAAATAACAATAATTTAAAAAAAAAATATGTAGGTACAGTATTACAGACTAATAGATATTTGTGATGTTGCCTTTTGTACTTTCTACCCACTTAAATTCTTCTTCCTCTTTTTCAGGCTGTTTCCATCCACTGATGGACGAAGAGCCCTCTCCTATGCTTCTCCACTACGCCCGATGTTCAGTTTCTCTAAGCCGGGTGGAACCAGCTCGGGTTCTAATTTCGTACCCACTTATATATTACTGAAAATTCTGAAAAATGATATAATTAGATAGGTACGAGTACATCACCTTTTAATTGTGAACCTTCCTTTTAGCTAAACAATTTGTTAATTATGTTCTAGAACTCGTTACCCCAACCCTTACCCTATTGGACCCTAACTAAGCCTCATCACACATATGCCCAGCCTTAAATACTGGCGAAGTTTATAAACTTCATTCAATTATTTCTCCTTCACCAGCCCTCGATATTAACTTCCTGTTAAAGCTCTACTCATCAATTTCTTTGCCTCCATCGCGTAGACCCAAAATATGCGGTCTGCTTGCTCCGTACTCCCCGATAAAAGATGAACACTTCTAAATGGAAATTCCGAAGTTGGCTTCGTTAACAACCCCAACTTTATTCATTAGCCTGTATTGTCTACCGAATTTATTCGTCAGGTCGAACGCGTCCAAACTCTGACGACGCATTCGCGTTCGCTGCTTGACTTTATCAGGGTTGCCAGTTACTGCAAATAAGGTTTCCATCAGCAAGATATGAATTCGGAAGTCTATTTAGATTAGAACGTCGTCTCCAACTAGGCCATCCTCGATATTCCTGGAAAGTAAAAGTAAAATACACTTTGTTACACAAATATAAAATAAACATGAGATAGAAAAGGAAATAGTGAAATACAATTTAGGCGGCCTTATCGCTAAGAGCGAAAGAGAGACGCGATGGAAATTGACCTAGGTACGTGAGATCCAGATCATCAATGGCAAGAAAAGGCCATTAAGATCAACTTCGGATCGCTTAGCCAGTAAAGTAAAATTAAACCTAAATAGTGTAATGTAACGTAATTGAAATTGATAATAAGAAATTTCCCTCGCCGTATGTTATAATCGCGAAAACTTATAAAATTAGGTTTATTATAAGCTTTAACTAATTGTAAGTAACTTTGTTTATTTATAAGAACGCCATGTGACCTCTACTCTACATAAACTTGACCTCCCTTCACCGCTGCTCAAGATTTCAGTAAATATTTTCATCATGTTTTATTTATCTTAGAGCTCAAAGTTTTCTTAGGGAATACGAGTTTGTATTTCCGTCATCATTTCGTAAAAGTTGTGAAGTCTCGCTTAAAAGTCAGGTGACATGCTTGGGTAAGTAAGTGGTACAGTACCCAATACTTAAACTAAATGCACCGCTCCCTCGGTCTTCTACACCCCGCCGACACCTAGAAAAATGTGCTGTAACGCAACTCGGCAATCTTCAGATCGGCCATAAAGATTGACGCGCACTCTACCTATGCAAATTCCTGGTAACAAAAGTGGTTTAAAATTACAACTTTGACGGGAGCTTACGTCGTTATTTCTCCAAATAAAATATAAAATATATATCGTACCTATACTATTTGACGAGCTCTAAACAACGATACGCCAGACGATGGTGTACAAAGTTTTTTTTAACGTCTCCCTTTAGACATCCCCACACTATAGTTAAACCGCTTAACTGTGGAGTCGCCTGCGCGGCAAGAGGGGCACGGGGCGAGACGTCAGAGGGCGAGCTTGCGGCGGCAGGCCGCCTGTCCTCTGACTTCCCGCCCCGTGCCCCTCTTGCCGCGCAGGCGACCCCACAGTTAAGCGGTTTAAAGAAAGAAAAGAATAGAAAAGAAAAAACACTTTCTTGCCACAAAAAAATAAAATTACCGTTTACCTATAGAGCTTGCAATACTTATTATGTGAAAATTAAAGTTTATACTCATACCTTATTCCGTTTTGGCGCTAGAGCCGCCTGACATACGACGGCCGAACGGACGGACTCACAGACGAACGGACGGACGGACAACGGAGTGACAGCAAAAGGGCTCCGTTTGCCTTCTTCGAGGTACAGATCCCTAAAAAAGAAACATTGAAGATTATTATCTACGAGGTACATATATTACTTAGATATCTATATCGACGAAAAACGATCGAAGCCACGAAACCATTACGATTTACAATGGTAATATATCGGTGACGCTGTTTCCAATTAAACCACTTTTCGGCACTTTATTGTCAGAAGGAATCCTGATAAATATAACCTTTTGTGCGAAAATTATCCTAAATCATGAATTCGTGACAATAAGAAGACACTCACGATATTATTGACAAATATAAAATATGAACATGGCCAAGGAGGGAATAGATCTTATTATCCTGTCTCCGATTTTTTCATTATCTTTTTAATAAAAACAATTAAATCCGTTTTTTATAATCCTTTTCAATATTCTGAATACATAAATAAAAATAAAGAAGTACTTATTAAAATTATTTTGCCAACGATAAATTCCACTTGCTCTATCGTAAAGTGACAAAGTCGCTATCTCGTGGTAGAACCTCTATCTATCTAGTTTATAGATTGCGTACAAAGTTCGCCTAGCATGGGTTATGGAACTTTCTAGATTAATTTACTAGGTGTGCCAATAACAATCATAAATCCACTGACAACGTCTTACTTAATTAGTAATTAAAATTTTCACTAAAAAAAATTCTTTACTTAAAGTATATGATAGATTGTAGGATTGTAATCTATGATAATAGATTACAACCGTACAATCTATCATATACCTACTTAAGTAAGAGAAGCCTAAACATAAAAAGCTAATAAGTGATTTAACTTAAACTTTAAAGTGAATTAACTAGGAATTGCTCCAGGGTTTCATTAAGAGTCGGCACTTTGTTCTTGTATTCATTTTTAAGAGAAAATTTATATAAGATATATTATGTATCCGTACAACAATAAAAATCTGCGGGTTTATTTCGAACTCAGTATACAGGGTGTAACATTAAGAACGGTCAGTATGGGAAAGTCTGAAACTATAAGACATACGAAGATCTGTTCTTAGGAACCATGTCATCAATTTTAGTAACAAGAAACACTGTATTCATACATTTAAAAAAAACCTGTACTCCGCCTGGGAATCGAACCCGGTTGTTTTGAAAAAAAATCCATCACTATTTCTATTTAGATATCGATTGTGTAGGTCTTAAGGAATAAATGTTAGTATGAAACGTGATGTTTAAAATTAATAAAACGCACTGTTTCCATATCTTTTAATTTATTTTAGTAGGTGTTCGAAATGACTACCATTTTGTAAAATACAACATTCAACTCGTAACGATCTTACTATTGAATGTTGTATCTTCAGGTGGTGAATTTGCGTTAAAATTGTCTCTATGGCTGCTGGTCTCTAGGTCTTCAATTGTGTCGTAGCTTGTTTTGTACACTTCATCCTTAACGTAATCGACATCTAAATAGAAATAGTGTTGGATTTTTTTTCAAAACAACCGGGTTCGATGCCCAGGCTGAGTACAGTTTTTTTAAAATGTATGAATACAGTTTTTCTTGTTACTAAAATTGATGACATGGTTCCTAAGAACAGATCTTCGTATGTCTTATAGTTTCAGACTTTCCCATACTGACCGTTCTTAATGTTACAGCCTGTATACTTGCTTATCTTCAAGACATTTCCAAAAGTCCTTAATGTTAAGACTACGTGTCGTGTCATCTCTATCTTGATGGATAGGGATAGCATAAATTTTAATGAAGAGTTAACTTTAAATACGTTTCGTGCAACTGACGGTTTGTCTATCAATTTACATGAGTGATGAACGATTTTTCTGAATGTTACAATACTTTTAGCGCCTAAGAACTGATGATATCTTCAATTTCGCCCTAAGATACGCCATTTTCGTACACGTATTTAAACTGGAAATACGCCTAATGTTTGTTGGAATCAAAACCTCGTGAAAAGACGATCGCAATTAAAGTAGCTCCTTTGATGCGCCCGATTTGGGCCGCTTCATCGAGCAATGCTCCAGTGGAGCGTGCAAGCCCCAGGCGTTTTAAAATGTTACATGCACTCGCAGCAAAATCATATTTGGGCAATTTTGGCCGGAAAAATAACATTTCGTGATCTTTTTGAAAGAGAAATTGTTGGCCGTAATATACAAATTGGAAACTTAATTTTATACCGTACCAAAATGGTAAAAACGGAGCCCTTATGGTGAGACTTCGGTATCCGTCCGTTCTTCTGTATGTCAGCTGTTTTTCTCAGGAACTTGTTGATGGACTTGCTGGTTGAAGATAGATGCGAATAAGCGAATATTATACATTGAAGCGTTAATTAGGTAGATTCTTTTCAGTAGGTAAATAAAACGTAGAAACTTGCTTGCTTGCTTATCGTATGGTCAGTGGCCAACCTATTTGACAGAATTGTTCAGGCCGCCCGTAGGTCTCTGACATGGCTTAAATACTACTGTCGAACGACAACAACCGGGACCGACTACTAAACGTGCACAGATGAAATATGCCACAAACGGTCACCCATCCTGGTACCGACCGCGCCAACGTTGCTTAACCTGCACGATCACTTTCGGACCGTGCTCGCAACTAGGCTACGAGCTCCTCAACGTTGAAACTGTCAATGTACAATGAAGCGAAAAAATATTTTTCTGGAAAATATTATTATAAAGAAAAAGGTTGGTTTTTAGATAATCCTTGTTGTTGCTACCTAGGGATGGTACACTTGAAACATTTTAATCTAATAAAGAATCACCTTATAATGTTCCTTCGTAAATATAAATACAGCACCGTAACGTTGTTTAAAAATTGCCAGCCTTATAATCCGAACCCCTCACAAAAGCATTAACTGAGGCACGCAACTAGGGACTTAGTTATCTCCAGTAATTAGTTTTTGTTTACTTCTTAGTTCTTACTTGGCTTGACTTTAACTTAACTAAGTTTATTTTAGTACCAACGACAAGTAAAAATACTTCGTCCCGAATCTAATTACCTTTGCTGCTATCGTGATTTTCGAAGTGGTATTGATTAATTTTGACTGGAACTTTCAAGTCCCCATGTGGTACAACTTTGGTTTTATGAGTTATTTACCTGCAACCAGATTTGAAGTGAAGATTTATCAGCCAACAGTTGTAACATTAGTTACATTACCTGTGGTGCAAACCAAAAATGAGGTATATAAAAAAAAAGTATACTACTTAAATAGGGGGGAATTTCGTCGTCTTAAAAATATTATCCTACCACAAATAGGCAAAGCCCAACGTGCTACACCCTAGTAATTATGTAACACGTTCTGACCCCATTTGACATTTCAATTTTTAACATTTTTGTTATTTTCTTCCCGACACGGAAACTTAAAATTGTAAAATACCTATGCAATATCATCTTCCTACTCTTAGAATTTACTAACCCTATTTCCATATTTTTTCCTGACAGTCTAGAAAATATTTATCCAATAAGTAAACTTATATCAGTCATATATTTAATTTTTAAATCCATATAAGATCGTGATACAATCCAAGCGAATAGTTTAATGGTAGTTCTTTGACGTGTATTGGCAGTGTGGCCGCCAAGTTCGAATTATATGTAGGAGAAACATAATGAGTCATTCTGTAACAAATGGCCTATAAACACGTCTCTCTCTATACATGGCAACCTTGCCAAAACTTTGTAAGAAAACGTATTTACGTATTATACTAAATATACAGACGAATACATAGGTATTACAAATTCATAAGATTTAATCCAATATATTTTCAAAACTGTCGGACCACTCATATAACGAAACGCGGAACCAGTTTTGTGACGCATTTGAATTTGATAAAAATTAATGAAACTTAAAGTTTAATTATTTTTTTTAAGTTAATTATAATCCTGATCTTCAGGGATTTATTTTTTTAGATAAAAAATGGTGGCGATAATATAATACGTTTATATTTCAAAAAGTTAAATTCCTAATTAATTTACCAGAATATTTTTATTAAATAAAAAAATAGTTGATCCACTTATGTGAAACTGAGATGGTATTTTCAGGGGGTAAGACTAACCGTCACACCATCCTGCCACACCAGTGTGACAGTTAGGAAAAAAATCCTTCCTGCCACACCAACAAAACACGATAGTAAAAAAAAATTTAAAAAATCTTACAAAAGACAACCGGAAAAACAAAAGATGACCGGAAAAAACAAAAGACGATCGGCAAAAAAGTACGTACATACGCGTCGAACGTCTTTTCTTTTTGTCCTCGGTTAAAAATGATGTTACGGTTAGGAACATAAATTCCTAACTGTCACACTAACTGCCACACTGGTGTGGCAGGATGGTGTGACGGTTACTCTTACCCCATTTTGAGCTCTATAGTATGTTTTGTCGTACCTTTACCGATCACAGCTAAAATGGAAGATGCAAACCTCTTGAGACCCGACAATATACACTGAAGGCGCTGAGGTTACCCGTCGGAAATATATGACCTGGGGTAGCGATTATGTCACGTACTTATCGACATGCAAAAATCGAAACGACATTTTCATCGATCTCGTTCAATTAGATAGACACGAACATATGTGTGAGCGTAACAACACATTCCGTAGCCGCTCGACTTTGCATGTCGAACGAGCCAGAGAGACCCGCTCAGGTCCACAGATATTTCCGACGGGTAGAAACTAAATAGAAATATTGCATGCAAACCTAAACAGCCTGTAAGTACCTATAAATAATGTTCATTAGGTTTTTTTTTACACAGGAAAGCACGTCGAACATTTATAAAAACCTATAATAACATACAAATTCTCACTAATGAAATTTGGAAATAATCCGAGTAGTATCGGCTGAGTCACAAAGAGTACATAGAGAAGGACTCCCGACTTTCATCAATGAGAATCCATATTTTATTTAGGTTTTCATAAAAGTTCGATGTGCCTTCCTATGTGAAAAAGACTATTATAGGAAGTAAGCTGAGTGACTGACTCTTCGATGTATGATCCAATCTAGATAACAATGTAGATTAGTTATCAGGAATAGGTACTGAATCCTAGATTACTATTTGTTTTGAGCTATCGGATCATAGAGATATCACTAGTTTCGGCTCCGGTAGCTTTTACGATGATATAAAACCTGTGCTACGTGAGCAATGAGCGAAGCGTTCTACTGTACCTAGCTATAATATATAGCTATTGCTTTGTACTGAACTTAAAATATGACAAAGAATCGGAGACGGTCTATATGACGTACAATTGTTATTAGTACTTTTAATGGTTAGATTTTTCAACCGAAAGCTTTAATAGTGATGGTATGATCCAATGTTGTGTCTCTGGTAATCATGATCTTATCAGTTTAGTACATGTTTATTATTAGTAGCTGAGAAAACCCTTGAACCGTAATCGATATCCATCACCAAATTGGGCTGAGATCAAGTAATTACAAAGATTTAAAAAAAATATTAATGCAAGACAGAAACTGACGTTATCCTAAAACTTTTAGTAACTTTACACTGCAGTGACTTTGAAACGGAATCGGACCAAAGCCATTAGAAAATCTATAGAGAAAACCAAAAAATAGATTTCTATATGGTCGTTTCAATTTCGTTTCAAAATCCCTGCAGTGCGCTTAGTCTTTAAGCTCATGAAAAATATAGTCCAATCCATGAAAAATAACCATTTCATAAAAATCATGAAATTCATCAACTTCCCATACAAAAAAATCCCCTGAGCAAATAAAGGTTTCCCTTACGTATTTTATACCTATTCGATTTTCAAACAGAAAGAAGTATTAGCCTTTAAAATAAACTCCTATTTAAAAATACCATGCATGTTTCTCATACCTATCATTTTCGGCTTAATTGAACAGTATTGGAAAGCCAGTGAGGACCGGGGATTATGTAATAAAAACCGGATAAACGAGTGTAAAGCGTTAATATTCCATTCACAACACTTGGGGTTCGGAATGGCTCAGATATCTGGAACGATCATCCAATTGGTACCGACGACCTCGTGCCCTCTTAGTATTTTTAACCCCCTACCGATCGAGAGTGTTAAAAGTTTGACACGTTTGTCTGTATGTGTGTTTGCCTGTGGCATCACAACTTGAGAACGTATAGTCCGATTTGGACCGTGTTTTTTTTAAATTAAAAGAGAATTTTGCTGAGAGTGTTCTTAGTTAAGTCTAATAAAAGTTGGACCAGTGGTTCCCAAGATCTTGGAGTATATTTGATGACAGATGGGATCTGTGGAACGGTAATGGCTAGATGGTTCGAATTTGAGCTCAAATATTCAGGTTCATGGTGTTTTTGCTGATGATGACCAGGAAAATGTAAGAGGATCTCCACAACGGCACGTCGAGGGTTTCTTACATTTTTAATTTAGAGTTACAATCTGATCATGACGGTTGACCATTTCGCAATAAATAACAACTCCTTTTAATTAAACTCGCGTTGCCCGCAACTTCTTTCGCGTTCTATACTAACTTTACCCCCATATTAGACCCTTTTTAAGTAGAATTTTCAAAACGTCTATGACCTAGATTTCAATCTGGACTTTTCCTGTTTTTGTGTACAATAAAGTGTTTCTATCTATCTATCTATTTAAATATAACTATCCGTAAAAACTTCATCCAAATCCATTCAGTAGTTTTTACGTGGTGTGCGTTCAAACCAAGTTCAAAGAGACAAACAAAATGTTGCCTCATAATATATGTATAGATATAGATATTTTTACTTTATTTAAAATACACATATTTTACAAGGAAAATCGGAATATCAAATAGTTTTGGTAGAAATATATTAAAAGGAGCAATTCGCTAAGTGCACGACGTCAGCGCCACCTAGCGTTCGAAACTTTGTTGGCTCTGTCGTTTCTGTCAAAATTGTGTGATAAAATAATAAAATTGAAAATTATATGTAAATTACATTAAATTTCACTGTATTGCTCTAATTAGTGTAGACAAAGACTTCGTACGTTCAGTAAAATTAAAGGAAGTAAAAATTATATAAAAAGAGTGTTTTGTTTTGAATACATCAGGGTTTGTTTACTTCGTGTTTATTTGCAGTTTTGTTGTTAAGCAAGAAAAATAAGGCTTTGTTTTGGTTTCATTAAAAAATGATAAACATATAATTGTTCCTGTATCGCTAGTAATAAATTAAATACAAGAAAGTTGCATACTTACGAAAGTAAGTAACTGGAATGGGATCACCATAGAAACAAAATGGCCCCGTTCGAAACCCTTTTTAAAAAATAGTAAGCGAGAAATACTGGAGTCCCGTCTCTTTTCATCGTAACGTGTGTTACCAGCATTAATAGTTCTACAACTGAATCATAGGAAATTTAGATTTTTTTACTTTGGTCAATGTACTAAAAAGAGATAGACTCCCACTGACCTGTAATAGACAAGACACATAGTGTCTATGGAATAAATATTACAGGAAAGTGCCTACTCCGTATGTCTCGCTCTTTTTTTTTAAATAGCGTTTCGGCTGGGGCCACTTTCTTTCCATGAAGATGCTTTTCCAATTTACTACCTAGTAGTATTGCAACTTCCTTGATTAATTATCGTTATCGAGTATAATCATAAAGACCGGCTTAGTGAGTGTCACTCACAATATGGTTAATATTCCAACCACAAACTGTACCCAAAGAAATAAATTAAAAGTTGTTTACCTTTTTTACCTACCTTTATTACCTAATAACCGTTTGAACTCATAATCAGTTTGCAATTTACAATACAACAACTATTGTTTGCGGAATAATGCGAAAATCAGTTTCTGCATAGATTTATTTGACAAAAATAGGTACAGAGCCAACATAATTTCTGTTTTGGCCACTACGAGCGCTGCGATCGATTCCATTACCCCCACCTAGTACTTCGCACCCAGCGAATAATCATGCTCTACATGTTATATAAAGAAACGGCCCGTTACCGTTTCATTTATTAAATCATCATAATTGTTCAATATTTTATCGATCTAAAACCCGCTATTAAAAACTCATTGCTTTAAAGTAGATGCTTATAATAATATTTCTAACATCTAATAAAGGAAATGGCCTCCCCCAGGCCCACGTACGAAGAAGTTCTTGCTACCACGAAAGAGTTTATAAACTTTTTGTTTAAAAAAGGTACAACGTGAAAAAACATTGAAATTTATTGTAGTATTTTATATACTAATTCGTTATTTCCAATCACCTAAACTTTTGATAAAATCTTAAATTCAATAATTGGCGATCAAGGTCAAGTGAAAGTCACACCTGAGAATTTATTAATGACGAAATGATTTTAGGTTATTGGGAATTAATAAAGATATATTATGGTATAGCGTGTTTATCTTAATTTGGGCTATCGTATTATGAATATATTATTTTCTTCTGCAATGTCGTGATTGTTTTTTTTTTGTAAATTAAAAAGTTAAATCGCTAGCTTCACTTTGTATAGGAGCGAATCCATCTTCTTTCAATAAACAAGAACATTACAAAATCTTTCTGAAAATTTTCTTTAAGTTGCTGGCTGATTATTTCAAAAATTATGTTGAAAACGTCATTTGCTATTTTTCTTTTTTGCTCGTTCATCTTTATGGCATTTATAATGATTTTCTGAAGGTAAAGTGGCCTGTGTTAATATTTACTTAGGAAATCTACAAGGAATATTTAATTCTGAAATGAAATCTCTTTACGACTGTTTTTATTGCTGGTTAAAGGAATAACTTTTATAATTATCTTTAAAACTTCTTTGTTGCTAGTTAGACTACCTCTAACCATTTATCTATATTTTTTCCCTTTTTAAAGTTGTAATGTCCGCGGTGCGCGGAGCGAAATATAATAAATATATATTTTATGGGAAGCAGAGTAAGCGAAGTGTTAGTGGTACCTTGTTGTTGAGAAAAGTTGATCTCACGATGCAGGGCGCCTCGTTCGTCCTTCAACTTTTAGGTGTTCAAAGTGGAGTGGTGAATTTGTAGTGTAGAATGAAAATGTGGATGCTTTTAAACGTAATTATCTCCGAAATCACAAGCGAATGCACAGCGAGAGAAGCATCGCGTCAACCGACCGATTTGGTTTGAATTTTGACAATTAGTTTTTATGAAACCGAATTAGTAAAAGGCAAAAGTTTGCTCATACAGCCAATGCCCGACGTAGTAGAAAATATACAAAAAAATGATTGTATCTGATTTTCATCAGAGTACCAGAGTACTTAAAATTTCCTTGTTTTCACCAATATCATCTGACTTTTATACAAAGAAACCTATCATAATTTTTGACCCTACAAAAACAAACAGTAAGATGATGAGATTGTTAATTAAAACAAGAGAAAGGATCATGCCCATTTTGAATGAAATAAACCGTGGTTACATTTGTGCTGTTCTGTATGTAAAAATTCACCATGATGAAATATTCATGTCACATTTGCACGCAGATTCGAGCGATCAGCCAACTGTGAAATAATGCAAACACGATAAAGTTATGACATCTTTGAGAGATGAATGCGATTGGTGTCGGTGGTTACAATTTATCATTTCTTCTCTCGGTTTTTCCCAGTCGTTACCTCTTTCCTTTTCTTTTCTTTACAGTTACAAGTTTGTGGTTCAAATGAAGATGTAAGAATATAAGATAATTACATATTTGCCTAGTATTTTTGTAGCTCAGTTTTTTCCTACTTTTGTCGTAGACTATGTAGCTTCTACTCGTATACTTTAAGCTGTGGGCAGACGAACTCCCACACCGTTTAGTTACCTACACTTGAAGGAAAGAAAATTGCTACCATAAAGTATAAAACGTAGAGGTAATGTCACGTAATGTAACAAAGTGGTAGGACTTATTATTAGCCTTTGCTTTTATACCATATAACCCTACCAACCCATTTTTATTTTATGAAAGATAATGTAGGTATGATGATTGCTGCTGGGATGGGAGGAACCGGGAGGTGGAAAAATTCACCTCCCAGGAAGAGCTCAAGGCAAATGCTAGTAGGGCACCGGTGCGTTCCTCTGGAGATCCACTCGGATCCGAAATGCACGAGTGAAATCTGGCTGGGTATCTTTCGAAGATTTCCCCTCGGTTAACAAAAAAAAGGTAAGATGATTCATAAAAATTAGGTGCAATCATAAAAGTCACGTGTTTTGCAACATTCAAAATATTTTTTAAAGAAGACGCGAACTACGATCGTTCTACAGAATGCCCTCGTTTGTTCGTACACATCGTCTACTTGCCATTACAATATCAAAAGAAAATTGCCTCAAATGCCCATTTTCTTTTACAACATTGCAATAAGAATACTTGGAAATACAACCCTCCTTATCAGGATATCCTGAAATGAGTTTTCCTTTTTTAAAAAGCTCTAGACGTGGTGTGTTTGGCTTTAATCCAGTTGGAATTTTGTCGTCAAACGCGTTCGCTGTTTTTCTAACATATTGATCTGGAATTTCCATTAACATTTTAATTGTATCCTTGTAATACTGATCGAGAAGTAATACCCACAATGATCATCATCATCATCATAGGCCTGATACGTCTATTGCAGACGATTTAAGCAGCGTCGCGAAGGCATCGCTTTTCGTGGCTAAATAACCCACAATGATACCATCCATATAATCAACACATACAGACATATGTATACTTGGGAACTTAGAAATCATGATTTTTATAAAAAAATATTAAATAGGTACGGTGTTACTTATAATTTACTAAAAATAGCGTAGTAAATATAAAGTAACGATGATACCGGTATTTGGCTCATTATTCATGATCACGATCAGGCGGAACTTTTATAGGCTGTACCTACCTAATTTAATTTCCTGAAAGTCGATCTCCTTATAAAAGTGGGAGTTAAGTATTTCGGTCGCGGAAGTTTGAACATTTCCTAGACGCATTATCATTTTTTTTCCTTTTAAGTAGGTAGACAGTAAATAAGTATTTTTTAAAGTAACAACATTGGGCACATAGCCAACCGAATTACTGAAAATGATTCTTTACTTTAAATATTACCTAAGTATAAGTATGTAATTTTCATTTACTCTGGCAAACTTGAAAAAATCTACTGAAAAGATTTTACAGAGTAATTCGTTCATATCCTAGTTGTAAAAAACAACGTGTAGATAAAAAATAGGTACACAAGTAAACAAATAGGTACACTTAGAATTATTTAGAAAAAGATCAGAAGTGAGATTCAGCAGTAAACTACAATAAATATTACCGCTATATTCTGATGCTTTCTTCTGAAACTTGAACACAAAATGGTTTCGCACAGCTCGTTAGTGTGGCCGACTGTACCATTACAAGCCGTTTGGCGCCTGACATTTGGTTTGGATCGAATCCAAACGTGTTATGCTGCTGACTGTCTCTTTGATTGCTTACTAATAGGAAGATTATATCTCATTATGTACCGTACATCAGGGCAATAGTAACAGAATTTCAGTTCCTCTTAAAAGGTAAGCGTTTAATTGATTGCAATTAGTCTAGAAACTAAGAGATTTTCTTCCTGAATATATTCCAAGGTGATTTTGATTTTCCATTCAGGCTATTCAGGGTGTGATAAAATATATAAAGGATTCTGGTAATTACGCACTAATGTGGCCATTTTAATTAAAACAGCACCAATATTAATAAAAAGGCTCTAATCATATAACATAAAATTTTACACACTAAACTCATTACGTTCTTCAGATTATTAACACTTAACTTCCCACACTCACACACCCACTCACCCTACGCTACAGATGCCCACTTACATTATTACACACTCACACACAACCTAACACACCCCCACCCATACTCACTCTTACCATTATCTTTGCTAAATTCCTTTATGATTAAATTTTCCAAATTCCTTTTAGGTTAAGAATATATATTGTAGTTTGCTTGCACAGAAAGTGCGACGGAATCCCAACTTCCAAGATACAGGTTTTCGACCTAGTTTGTAAGTCGGAGGTTCTTTTTTTTGTGCCCTGTATAAGTAAATAAACTTTTTCATATATATATATTTAATAATGTACAATTTTCTCTATTATAACGAGCGTGTTGATAGCCACAGCCAAGATATGGCGGGGCCATTTCATCTCCCATCCATGGCCGCCGTTAAAAATAAAAATATAAGAATAAAAGCTCACCAGTCCAATAGCGCATTGTCAATTATTAAAAGTATATTTATGTATGACACCAACCTAACCCTTTCTTATTTTTTATGGTAAGAAACGTACTTAGTGACTTAGTGACTTAGTACGTAATACTATCATATTATACGAGTACTGACGTTTTATGAAATAAATAACTCATAAATAATATAGTAAACCTATTTTTTTCCTTATTATCTACTTAAGTGTTCCTAATTTTATGTAAAAGTTAAACGCCATAAAATTACGAAAGTTTTCATTTCCGTGATTACGTCATCCATCAACTTGTATGCCTTTAATCGTCGATCAAATCTGATTATTACGAATTTTTAAAATTAATGATATTTTAACAAGAAAACTTCAGAACGTAGAGCGTTTTTATTCAATATGTATAAGTACTTACTTACCTAAATAAGGTACATAGTAACTTTATAAATAGATACAGGGATGTTCCGAATCTGTACACGTGTGCTTTCAGGAAGATTCAACGGCAATATAACGATTGACTCCAATTAAAACTTATACTAACCTTAACCTTTGACTTTTACGTCATTTTGACGTATTTTGGCGTAAGGTGGCGTAATTAAATTTGAACCGACTACATTTTGTAATTTTACACAATATCACAAAAAGTCGCCTGACGTCTTAATTTTATGTTTTATATTTTTAAATGCATTTCTAAAAAGATCTGTGAATGTATTCTCAGTTTATTTAACAAGTTCCATCGGTATTCTAGCTCTGGACTGCTCTTGGATCGAAGCAAAGATACATATAGATATTTCTAATTGGTCGATCGATACAAGTAAACATATTTTGTTATACCCTGTGTTCAAGGGTGTAAGACAAAGTACAACTTTCTGCCTTACCTTCACCCCTTACGTCGATGAGTTCCGTTCTCCGACGCAGCGTCGTAACGCGCCAATCTAAATTATCGCAGTTCGGAGCTAACTAATTAACTAGCTTTAGTGCCTGTAACTCCGTCCCTCCCTAGCGTAACGACCCTCTAATTTAATTTTTGCCATGATAGCATCCGCGTAAATCGAGATAGTGCTAGTGAAGTGCCAAATGATTTTGTGCCAAATAGATCATGAGTTAATAACAAAAACCATTATAGAACCGAAAAAGTGTTTTCAGTATCGATTGTGAAAGTTGTTCAGTTATGGATACCCAGGATACTGAAACCTCCCTTTCGGCTGTTTTTGTTACATCCTGCATAAATAAAGTTTAGCTGGCGAAAATGACATTATACTCACGCTTGTATCTGATTTTTTATTCAATAACAATTTAAAGATTTTTTGTTGAGTTGTATTCTTTTAAAAGGATGACAGGAAAAAAAGAAAACCTTTGCTGGGAAGAATACATAAGTCAAATCCATTGAATATTTTTGTTATTGCCTACAGGATTTTATAGGAGTAGAGTATTATTAAATGATCTACTCTGTGATAGAGTTAAGTAGGTTCAGTTTTAGATAGTTGTACAAAAACAGCACAAGCCATTTTTGATATAACACTGATATATTTTTAATGTCATTCACGTTACAATTTCTAAATAGTAGAGTTATAATTATAAACATTGTCATATTATGCAGATAGAAAAATCCTTAAGGGTCAACGTAGACTTAGAGAACAGAATCGACGTTAAATATTCGAAATTATAAAGCTTTTAAACACTTTTCCCGTTCAAAAAATCTTCAACTGATTGCGAATGCCGATAAATCGGACTATTAATTAAAATACTATGTAAAAAATCATTCGCGCTCTACGCTTGAATTACGATAAGTGTCAGACTAATTTTCTTGTTAGCGGTGTTTTTCAATACGAAGGTAAATTATTCCCAGTGGTAGCTAGTGAGTGCGGTAAACACGTCATTCGCATGCAGGGCGCGACGCAAAGCTCCTTGTTAATTTTCCACGTCTTACTTAATGGCAAAGTAACACACCAACTTTCCTCTCCGAAACAATGGCGGTAGCATTGATTGGATGGAAGAATACCTAGGTATATGTACCTTGTCACTACACACTCGTACATACTGCGAAGTCCCGGCGCGTCTGCGTCCGTCTGCCTGGTGTGTGAAGGATAATCTCGAAAACGGCGGAACGGATTTTGTTTTAGTTTTCGTTTATTTTCATTAATTAATGTTTTAATTTATGTAAGCTGATAGTGGCTACGGTATTTACCCAGGCGAAGCTGGGGCAAGACTCTAGTATTTCTTTGTTTTAAAAAGATCTTTATTTATCAATAAACAATACAGACTCACTACTTAGTGTACATTATTATCCTAAGTGTAAGTAACATAATTTAAAAAATACAGTTATTTAGGCTAAGAACCCTACTGTCAACATTAGTGCAAGAAAATAATAATAAAAAATACATGTGTAAATTACTCTGCACATTAACAGTAACATAGTTTACGATTAGGTAGATATGTTAACTTTGTCGAGCTCACGTTTTTTTGCATTTTAATACTCTAGTATAAACACACACCTATACGAATTAATAAAATTCTCAGGGAATGTACTCGTACAAACCTTTCTATGTCTATTTATCAAAATAGTTTTCTCCAAGTTGTTGCTTTATACAAAAACAACTTTTAAAATGGCAACCATCATCTGCATCATCTCATACTGTACCGTATAAGTATCGATAAATTAATTAATTACATTTGTCAATAAACCTTTTCTGACAAAACTAATTATGCAAATTATATAGTAAGACTATATTTTAAGGTCCGCGGCTATTGCTTCGACATAGCAGCGTACGCTGCGAACGTCGGTATTTACGAATTAGTATGGTCAAAATGCTGACGTCCGGACGTTCACCGATCCTAGTGAACGCAGTTCCATAGGTATCAATACAGAGCAAGTAATCCGTTTGCAGCGAACGCTTCGATGACGACGCAGCGCGCAGTAGACGCGTAGCTTTTTTGTAAGATTGAAGTCAAAAGCGGGTTTTGATGAGTAAGTGTGTGATTGTCAAAATATGCTACTTATATAAGTTGCATACGTAAGATTGCCTGGAAGAAATAGCTTAAAGCTATAAGGCCGCCAATTGTATTTGTATTTTGTATCTTTTCTACTGTCTTGTATTTTTTTTTCTGTGTGCAATAAAGAATATTTGTATTTGTATACGTAAGTTAAGTAAAGTTAAGTTGATACGGCCATATGGTCGTTTCTTTTGATTTTATTTAGTTAGAAGCTTCAATTTTTTACAGCATCAAGGGACCATAGACCTTAGTATTTGATAATAATTTCAACTTGATACCTCTACCCGTTCCTGAGAAAAAGCATTGAAAGACGGACAACAAAGTGATCCTATAAGGGTTCCGTTTTTTACCTTTTCAGATACGGAACCCTAAAAAAGACGTTTTTTTTTCGAAACTTATCAGTAGTATTTTCTAAATTGTTTTTTTAAATTAGCAGAACACAGTCCATATAGATAGTAAGCGGCTATGTTCGTCTATTTTAGTCCTTGTGACGTTCATTGAACAAATAGAAAGTGTACTTTCAGAGTATATTCGCTACAGGGAGATGCCACGAAAATGACACAGACAAAACGAATTGAGCATTTTCTTGTGTGTGTGGCCTAATGTCAGATTTGTAAAGTAAAGTAAAAGTAAAATACACTTTATTGCACGAATAGAACAACAAACAAGAGATAGAAAAGAAAATAGTGAACTACAATTTAGGCGACCTTATCGCTAAGAGCGATCTCTTCCAGGCAACCTTCGGGCAGAGAAAATGATTTCGAGAAAGAGGTAGTAGGTGTGCAAGCATTATGAAAAACATTTGTTCTGGTCACCCGTAGGTATTGCCCAACGACGGCTGTCGAAGGCCACAGGTTAAACTGTCATAGGATCGAACGACAACTTAACGTGCCCTCCGAGGCACGGAGAGATAAGCTGTACTTTAATTAGGGCGGACCCGAAACCCTTACTGTTTACTATAGGTAAAACAAATTAAAAATTTGATCTGTCCTCTAATAAACTCCATTTCAAAAGGAGCCTAAACTAACACATTTGTTTACATTAAAGTAACGCCACAATTATCCCGAGCTCAAACGTTGTTCAAATCCAAACATTGATACATAATCTACAACACAGTGATAAAGGTAAAACTTATATTGAGCACGCACGTGTTTCTGATCACAATCGCTTGAATAATTTAAATGTACTTTCGGGTTCTGGTAAACCAGAGTGATAACTTAAAACTCCGTACCGAAAACAAACTTTATCGAAACTAATTCCAATTATTTACTCGAAATCGACGTGTTTACTGCAGATATTCCTCAGCAATATTTATGAAAACTTTAAGCTCCTTATCCCATGGGACGTTTTGGCAATAATACCGATTTCAATTTCAGATAAACCGAGGAAAAACTTGTAATTGTCCTCAAAACGTACGAGGATTTCTATAGAAGAGTTCCCTTAGCCAATTCTGGGAATATTCTGAGGTGAAATTACTTTTTAGTAGCAACGTGGGTGGACATCATTCGGAATGCCACCTTTCCTAGCATATGCCTTCTAGGTTTGATAGTTTAAAAAAAACTCTAGATATAAGATTTTGTGTCGTGCGTGTGCATAATATTAGGGTATATTAATTAAATAGTAGTTTATACAACGGCCACGTAATGATAGCGATTATAACATGAGAACTGTTTATAAAACGAAACTGACATTCATAATAGGTCATTCGAGTGTTAAAATCGCCATTACGTGCGTTGCATACAATACTTTTTCTAAGACCATGAAACATATAAACAGAAAATACAAACCATTACGGAGACTTCAACAGACGCCATGACAGCTTAACACGTTATTGGTAACTATGGAAATCGTAGATATGTTTGACGTATTATCGACATCTCGCAGGCGCGGGTGTCGTGTTTTTATGGCTATAGTACCAAGTAGTTGGCCAGTGATATGTAGTGCATTTAATACGAAAGAATTATTGTATGCAGTGTCATACAACAAAGAAAAATTTACATATTACAATCGAAAACTGTTATTTAATATTTCATTAAATCACTATTTTCAATTAATGAACCTTTTTATGTTATTGATGTGGTTTCTTAATGAACAAATTACGAAATGGGAGTAGAAAAACGTATAAATAGGTATATATGTTATTAATTTTCACAATACACAACTTTAGCCAATGACCACTCACAAGAGCGGTCTAACGTTCTATAACTAAGTACATAAGGGAAAACAGTCCTTTTTTGTCTCAAATATGAGGAATAATATACCTCATATTATTCTTCTTCTTCTTCTTCAGGCTTTATTCATCCACTGCTGGATATAGCCCTCTCCTATATATTTCCATGTAGCCCGATTTGCAGTGCTTCTGAGCTAAGTCACTCCAGCTGTAGCCCTGATGTCGTCTGACCACCTCGCTGCTGGACGTCCCACACTCCTGCTGCTTGTGCGCGGTCTCCACGTGAGTACTCTGTGGGTCCACCTGTTGTCGGTTCGCCTAGCCTCATATTATTGACCACATATTATGTGGTCTATAGGAAAAATATAGGTACAGAATACGACGCTATCTCCAAAGCAGCTTCTGCAATAGATTTTATTTGAAAAATTCCAAGCACAATTTACAATAGAGTGCCTATTTGCTCACGTGGCACTATCGGACAATGAACAATCCGTACCATATAGTTTCTATACTGTGAACTAGTCAACGAGTCCTTAAAAGAAGGACATGTAACGTCATACAAGAAATAAACGAGAACCAGAAATGAAACACGGTACATATAAGATAGTACTATTGTTTGAATAGATCATACATGTTTCGCCTTTATTTCGGCATGCAAAAAAATTTTACGACATGAAAAATAATAATAGGTTAAAAATCGCAATAATAGAATATAAATTAAGTCCTCCAACTAGCCATAAGGTTAATGTCGAATTTAATGATTACTATCAAAAAATTCCTTTATTGAATAAAAACATTTTTCAATTAGCCATGCTTTAAGTTTTGTATTTAGACCTTTCGAGGGCAACTGTCTGATATCTGCTGGTATGTGGTTATAAATCCTTACAGACATAATGAAGCAGTTTTTTTCATACAGTGTCGTCCGACATTTTGGCATTAATAAACGTGAACAGAAGCAACGAATCTTTACGATTCTTATACTCTACGTCACTACACGAGTAGCGCGAGTTTTATTTATCAGATTACTATACTGCTGGACTGGACAAATCAAGCAGTGTAAGTAACCACAAGGAAAAAAAATACTCGTGCGTGGTACAACTTGGTGTAACCACGAGGCTGTCGCCCGCGTTACCAATGGTTTGTAAATCTATAACGTCACTATGTTCACGTTGGTCCCGTCATTTTTCTTATTCTATGGGACTCGTGCCTGAAAATAAAGACATTTTATTTAATCTCACACATCCCCTCATTTATCCTCACACAATTTAATCTAATCCGAGGACGGATTAGATTAAATTAATATATTTTTAAATCAAAATTTTCAATTTTTAAATTTATTGGTATTATCTTTAAACTTTAACGTTTATTAATGTATAAATTGTAAACTTATATGAGGACACTGACTTCTCACAATACAGGGCAACCTAGTGTGAGGGTCGGAACTCAATTTAAATAGCTCTATAATGTTTAACATAAACAGTAACATTTTATGCCAATAAATATTTTTATTATTATTATTATTTTTAAACCACTGTTTTTCTCACATTATTGGGGTGAGTTTGTACTGTCGCGAACTTTTGGCCAAACGACAGTATGAGTGAAGACGTATTAGAAGTATAGTTAATTAGAAGAAATAGAGTGAGTTGATCGGTGTGTAAGAGTGTTGATAATGAGTGAATGTGAGACGTTTATGTATCCATGGACAGGAATTTTCGAACAATCCTGCAAGTTATTAGAATGGCAGCTTTCTGAAGAAGAATGAAATGAAAGAATGAAAGGGTGTATTTGAAGAGTTTTCAGGCTGGTGTGTAAGGATTTGGGTATGACTCATGTAGATGAAATTATGATTCTTATAGTGTTTACCCGCCACTGGGTCTTCAACTCTATAGAGAGGTCCGTATACTTTGCTATTTTTTCAGCGTGGGTGGTAATGAGGTTGTGTGTGTTGGGGACGGCTATATCAATGAGGTAAACAGTTCGGTTCTTTTTGTCACGGTGTGTAATGTCTGGTCTATTGTAATGTTTAATATTATTATTTTAATTTAATTACGATTTGGAGGGTGCCATTTCTACGCTTCCTTTATAACTTCTCTATTAGTATGATCTCGTTGGGGCTAGTGAATAAACTCGATATGACGCGCCGAGCCGCGGCGGCGGCGCCGGTTTCGCCGGAACTTGGTGACAGGTTAGCGTGGTATAATGGTTGTTTTATACCATTATAACCACACGATGATGACTGCTGTGAATGGATCAAACTTTCTGCAGTGACACTACCTGCGGCGTTATATCCTTTCATCTTCATATTTCCATGAGAACGATGTAAATGGTACCTACCTACGATGAAACTACGCTTTGGCATACGAACCCCTATAGTCTCTTGAGTTGAAAGCCATAGGAAGATTTGGTGGAGACATTTTAACTCCGGTACACGGCCATTAAAAAATAAAAAAGCTCGCTTACATCACATATATATTGTGTGTGTGTCACACATACCTGACACACACACAATATTTAATTTAATTAAATATTGTTTACTTTTTTTTGTCTTTATTGTGTGTTTGTGTCAGGTATGTAAGTAATTCCATTATATTATATAAAGCCAAATGTACGCACCCTTTTTAATTTTTTGATGGCCGTGGATTGGAGTTAAAATGTTATTTCATTACCCGTTCTTGGTGAATAATGAAATTGTAAATTTCGCAATGGTTTTCCCAGAATCATGATAGTGTAGCGTAAATTACATCCATAGTATACGCAAAGATTCAGATCAAACTTCATATCTAGACCTAACTCTATACCAAAAACATTAGCTAATGACCTTAATGAGTTCATTTGATTCGTTAAACTCAAAAATAGAAAAGCTGATGGTTTTGCCGCTAGGTCTATAGAACTGAAACAAAATTATCTATAATCTATAACAATATTATAAAGAGGAAAGGTTTGATTTTTTGTTTGTTTGTTTGAATTGAATAGGCTCCGAAACTACTGGACCGATTTGAAAAATTCTTTCACCGTTGGGAAGCTACACTATCCCCGGGTGACATAGGCTATATGACGCGAACGAAGTCGCGGGCAACAGCTAGTCTCTAATAATCGCAGGATTAGGTTAGGTACGAGTAATAACATGTTTTAAACTTTACTAATACACGTACAAAAGATAAAGTATGCACGAATTTGAAATGTTCGTCAATCTAGTTTGCAAAACAATAGCTTCACTAAAGATGTTCAATAATAATTAATATAATCTACCTACACCTTGACAACTCAGCGAATATAATTAAAACTTCTTAATCATGGAATTTGAGAATCCACTCACCTAGCTTCGTTCAAAAACTAATTAATCTCCTATTGTTTGCGCACAACTTCACTTAAGTTAGACAAAACCCAATTTTAGAAGGTAGTTGTCATCTAGTTTGTTATTCAATTAATCCGTGACGCATGAAGGTACGAACGCCCGCCCCGCCCGTCTCCCCCCGGAGACACATATTTTTTTATCCATGCGTGAAAGTATATAGTAGTCTGTACCTGAACTATAGCCTATAGCTGTTTCTTACCGCGAGTTGCTAAGCGAGCGTTTGGTATAGAAAGGTATAACATGTATTTTAGTCAACACTTAACTTTAAGCACTTTAAGGATGTTTTGTACAACTGATGGTTAGTATCTTAGAAGATCAGGTTTCTTTTTATACCAACAAAGTAGTGTTTGTTCTCCCGCGAAGAAGATGAAAAATGCAGCGTATTTGGTTACAGAATAATGATCAAGGATACATGAAGGAATAGTTATAGGTATTTATAAGGTGTACGCATACTGCCAATTATGCAAAATGCCAATGTATGCATATTGCCAAATACGCATATCAAACTTGTTTAAAATTACTACAAGTACTCGTACATATAAGTTTCAATTACATTTTGCTACAATAAATTGCCTCTACAATAATTATCGACCACTTTTAATTTCAATTCAAATTTAATTTTCAATATTTAATTTCATAATATGAAACACTTACTGTTGTTTGCTAAGCTGGCCCTCAAAGTGAGGGCTGACTCTAATAATACTTGAGCTTCCCTTCCCTTTTCTTAGTGACCCTAACGAGGCTGACATGGTCACCTGTTCGTGTACCAAAGCTCTAAACTGTGAATTTAAAAAAAAAATTTAATCATAATAAAAAAAAATATATATTTTATTTTTCATAATTCCAATAAAAAAAAATTGAAATACATACTTATTTTATTAAAATAAAAAAAGCATTTATTTTCTTTTCTTTTAATCTATTTAAAATTCCTATGTCCTAGGGCTCATAATTGGTGCTGTAATTATTTTAAGACCTTGTAATACCAATTAAATGAACTGAAAACGAATCGACATTTATAAGCCATATTTTCTCGATAGCTTTGAAGAACAATACCCGTAAACTTACTCGTACTGTGACTATGCATGTTTAAAGCTGCAAGGACTACATAATTATGTAGGTAATTTCCATGTACAGTGCTGATTTCTCTCGGTGCGGTGTACTTGCGTGAACCAAAATGCTGCTGTGGTTTGTAACGTATTAGTTAGGTAGGTACCTAAATGTATATTAAATGACTATTTGCTTTTGTATTATGTTAATTCTAAGACAAAATAAGGTAAACTATTACAATACAAGCCATAAAACAAAGAAAATAGCAAAATTACTCATTTTCAGAAGTGAAAATGATTATGATCATAATTATAAGAAGTATGCAGTCGTTCCGGATTAGAAACCGTGCAGTGCTATGTACCAATGAGTTTTTCGTATTTTCGAAGACTTACATACATTTACCGACTGCTCTAACGGTGAAGGAAAACATCGTGAGGAAACCTGCACACTGAGATGACCAGTGTGTAAAATGGGGTAGGCACAAAAGATCCTCAAGATCCTCGAAGTACCGCTGAGTTATTCCCAGTCCCCATCATAAGATAAGTAAGTAAGTATGCAGTCGTTCTCTCTGCCTACCCCCAATGGGACATAGCGTGAAGGTATGTATGTCTGATTGCACTCAGACTATTTTAAAATTTTATACAGGTAATTTACGACTTAACGGTTAGTAAAGCATAAGAAAGCCATTAAAACACCATTACACAAGATATAACTCGTGTCTCGTCTCTGAGACTTGTTCCGCTTGGTGCGCCGACGCGGCTTGCGGTGGGCTCGTGTTAGGTGAAACGTGCTGCGGTTTTGTGTATATGACTGTTTTCTGCTGTAGAGTGTAGTACAGGCCTTTAACACAAATATTATTAGGGTCACAATTAAAAGGGTAGTAAAGTAGAAGAAAGCCTTCAAAACCTCATTTTAGACGAAACATTATAGTGTCTCGCCTAGGCAACTTGATTCGTTAGCTCAGACACGACTAGCGGTGGAATCGCGTGAGACGAAACGCTCGCTGCTGCGGTTATACTGTGACTGATTTCTGCTATAGCATGTTGTGGAATGGACTTAGGGTATATACACAAAGCAGCGATTAAAGCATAAGAAAACCTTTAAATTAGACGTTTGACGGACGATTATTTCGTTTTGGCGCCTTGTTTCCCTCGGTGCACCGACGCGGCTTGCGGTGGACTCGTGCAATGGGAAAAGCTGTCAGCTGCGATTTTACTGTCTGCGTGACTACTTTCTGCTATATTTAGCCTTTGGAATGGAAGTCTTCCACTAATATGATCAAATATATTCAAGGAAACCATTAAAATCTAATTTTAGACAGGATATAGGTAATGGAGTGTCACGTCTCGGAAACTAGTTCCGCTTGGTGTGTAGACACGACTTGCGGTGGGCTCGCGTGAGGCGAAAAGCTCGCTTCAGCGGTTGGTTACACGGCGTGTGTGACTGCCTTCTGCGGTAGTGTGGAATAGACGTAAAATAAATAATATTATTTTTATCCAATCAAAGATATATAATACAAGAGATTTTTTCATATTGTCTTATGTATGTAGACACAGGCGTGAAAGTGTGAATCTCTATCAGAAATTGGATCGGTATCAAATAGGTACCATTATTCTATCCATTAAAAAAAAAATTACTTCTAAACCCGCATTTGACCTCGATCTCGTCTGATGGTAAGCGACGATGAGGTCGATGATGGAGCATGCGGGTCCAGTAAATGCCTATTCACTCTGGCCTTGAAGATCCCAAGGTTGTAGGTTTCGGGAAATACAGACGCCGGCAGGCTGTTTCATTCCTTAGCCGTTCGCATAATGAACGAAGAAGCAAATCGCTTCATACGAGCAGATGGGAATCAACAACATAAGGATGGAACCCCTCCCCGCGCCTGGTAGTCCGAAGGCAGAATGGAGATGCTGGAATTAGGTCGTGCAATTCCGATGCACACTCTCCGAAATGTATCCTATAAATTACCGATAGACAGGCAACCTTGCGCCGATGTTCCAGACTTTGCAGTCTAGCTTCCACCAGCTATTCGTCACCCATAAGGCGCTTAGCGCGTTTGTCCACTGAGTCAAGGGCAGCCAGTTGGTACTTTGCTGTAAATTAAAGGTAAAAATGGCCTATTCCACTAGTTCATTCTTTCCCACCAGAGGGGATAGCTGGTAGGGACTAGTGGAATGAGCTATGAAAATTCCTCTACCACCAGACTCTGAGTCATTTCCAAATCTGATAATTTGGCTTAGTGCAACTAAACCAATTTCATATAAACCAAGTATTTGAAAATAAACGAGTTTTGGGTTTTTATTTTCAAATTATACGCTACCTCGTTTTTCGGCGAAGAGCTTCTAAATATCGCACTGTTCTATTTCATGAAACATGGAGAACATTAAAAGCTCCAAATTAGAAAGTTAGGAACTAGTTAAAAATAGGTCGTAAAACGTGGGTAGTTGGTAATTAGCTAACCATTCGGCAGCGCGGTAACGTGACGGGCCAATTAACGTAATTTGGAGGCAATTGTTCATCAGCTAAGTGAGCAACTTACGGGTGCCAAGCGCCACTAATTTGAAATGCACCATTTCATTTGAACAGTACAATACTCTATGGTGTTGCTACTGATTGGTGGAAATTATGCAGTTATTTATCTTCAAAAAATGAACTCTATTGTCAACAAATAAAATATCAGCTATTTTTATTAAAAATCTTAGAATATTGAATCAACTATTCTAAGTTAAAAAGGCAGCTTAGTTCGTTTATAGAAGTGCTTATAAGAAGTCATTGGTTTTTCTTTAAGACTTTTAAATAATCAAGGAGTTATTCGACTTCCTTCATCATTCCTTTATCTTAGAAAGATACATAGTCTCTGGGAGTTACGGACTACAAATAAAATCTTCCTATTCCTGCATATCCTTCAAAGTCGCGGTTACCCTCAACAAAAAGGACCCGACCCGACAAAGATTCTTGGATTAATTTCAGTGTGAAAAGTTTCACATCCCGGGATAGGGCCAAGTTCCTGACTTCAGGGAGTCCACAGATAATAGTTCAGTTGCAAGTTTAATTACTTCCCGCTCTCAGGAGCAGGAGCGACCACTGACGCGCCGTCGGCTCCGTCCGCTTCGCTTGCGTCGCTTGCTCTGCCCCGCCACAAAATAGATTAAGTTACAGAAAGAAGTTCCAGCGTTCAGGCGCGAGGCACTCGCACTAGGTAGTTAGGCAGCGATCGCTTGGGCTTGACCGACAATAATGTTCCGGGCCTCCGTAGTGCGATGCCTGTGTGCGCGCGATGGGTGAATATCCATTGCTTGCTTTTTTTTAACGGGACAAACCCTCCGCTGCTCGTCTCTCACTGTTACTTCTGTAAGCCAGGATCGACAGTAATATTTCTACATGAAAACAATGCCTGCTAGTGAAGGTAGGCGAGTTAGGTAGAGATTCTACGCTACCTTGGGCCCCAAGCTAATTAAAGAAGAAAGAACGGTATTACGACAAGTAGCTTGGCTTCTTGCTTGTTATGACGTTAAAACGTCAGTGAAACAACACTATAAGTGACAACATAAGTCGATATTATGTGCACGCCTGTCTCAAACAGCGGATACACCAAATGACATGTCAACGATAGTGCTATTGTGTGCGTGGCTCTCGCAAGGAAAGGACATCAGTAGAGAGTTTCTTATCTGTCTGTTATCTATTTTGTGACCCCACTCCGTCCGCTACACGCCGCAGACTGGCGGAAACGGACAACCGACAGGCGCTAGTCGTCCCACAATACTTCAACCACCCTTTATCCTCGCTTATCTGCGCTACGAGCGCTGTCAGCAAATCAATCGCTGTCAAGCACACTCGCTGTGGAATAGTTTAGTGAAACAGCCTGTATAATGGAGAAAAAATAAATAAGCATTGGAAATCAGATAGAAAATAACGTTCAAATCGATGGCAGATATCTCTGTTCTGCTTTATTTAGAACCAAACCCATTTTCAATAGCTCACTCACTCTCTCTGTGTACCTAAATTTGGCCCCTGGACTACACGTGTCCGGTTCCAGCCCCGGTTCGGTTCTCTGCATCCAATCACGAAGCGCTGACTCCAAATGGGAGGGGGAGGGCGGAACGCATGTGATTGGTTGCAACCGAAACCAACCGGAACGGGACTAGTCCAGGCCGTAATTCTGAAAAATCTTGTTCATCAATGTTCTCTTTTATCTCATTGACCGATCCAGGAGTGGGGAAGGCTAGGGGGATATGCCTCCCCCCCCCCCCCCCCCAATCCCAAACAAAGGGTGCAAGATTTAACTCGCCCTTGACATTTTGTAATAGGCATATTTCGAATTTAATAACCGTTGGCCCCGAAAAATATTTTCTGGATCCACCCTTGGGTAACACAACACATAACACTAAGTCACACAATTACACTCGATCGTCTTAAAAGACACAAAACCATTTCCAACAAAAGAAATAAACCCGTCTAAAAAGTAAAACCTGTTTTACACGCTAATGAAACTCCTGAGAACTGTCTTGAAATCTACTAAATTAGAGCCCAAGGATTTTATAGTCGGAGCCAGTCATTTCAAACGAGACTTTTAAGTCACATTGCTCTGAGATCCGAGATCAAAATAAATAGGAAGCGAATGGGCGAACACAAACATGACTTCAGGCTGTGGTCTAAACGGCAGCGGGCAGCGGGGCGGCACAGCGTCGCGGTGAGTAGAGTTGTCCTAGCGATGCAAACAAAACTATCGATGGTTTTATAAGCGATAGTTTTCAGTCGAAAACTATCGCTGGATATGATTTAGCGGCAATTATATCGATACTATCGATAGTATTGTCTAAGAAATTGCAATAGAATCGATACTATCGAAGTCAATACTATCAAGAGTATAGATAATATCGCTACCTAGCGATAGTATTGCTTAATCGGACAATCGATAGTATTGTGTAGATACTATACTGTCGAAATCATAGTTTAAACATCGCTGGGTAGGTTGAATCCCTTCAATATAATACAATACAAATATTCTTTATTGCACACACGACAAAAATACAGGACAGAAGAAAAGATACATAATACAAATACAATTGGCGGCCTTATAAGTGTAAGCTATTTCTTCCAGGCAATCTTTAGGTGATGGGTTTGATTTCGACTTCGTTGCGATTGTGGCGCGGCCGCCCAAACCATGATGCACCCTGAGGGCCTGATCGCCCTAACAGATGAAGCAGCCAAATGGCTGAAAAGCTTAGATATTTTATTTTGAAATTCTCTCATGAAAAGAATATGCCATACCATACATAAATAAATAACTATAGAAAGTGTGTGTTTTCGACTGAAAACTATCTTTTATCGAACTATCTATAGTTTTGCAACGCTAGAACGTTCTCAAGCCGCGCCGCGCCGCCCGCGGCCGTCGAGTTCACCGCCTAACAAATCGTGCCGTCTGCCCTTCGAACTCACCTGCGTTAACAGAATAGTTCCAGATAGTTTCTACCTGTACCTGCTAATCGAGTTTTTCTAACGAACCGCTTTGATGCGAACTTAGTTTTGGGGTTTACTACTTGTATACCTCCGTACCTCCATGACTTGTAATTAAGTTGATTGTTATTCAGATGCCGTTGCGGGCCGCGGCTAATTTGCGCCCGAGTTCAGTAGTGGCCGGCCAGCGGTTCGGTTTCGGTCACTGTGTGATTATAATATATCAAATGTGGCTTTATTTCTCTGGGTTTTCCACCTGTCTTAGCTCTACCATGACAAGCATTTTTTCCAAGAACCGAATGCGGTGACCTTACCAGCACATTTTACACAAAATGCAATCTTTTAAAGTAGAATCTACTATACATTATTTTGGTCAAATGCCGGTACCGATATTTAACAAAAATATTTATTGTAGATTCTACCTTAACATTGTGCGTTTTGTGTTCAATTTTGGACATCATTGTAAAGTTGGGTAAGACAAGTAATGCCCTCATCAAGTAGTTCTTTTAGTATGCGGCTTGTGATTGTCATACCCTGGTGGTTTTTTATCATTTGAAACTTTTATTTGTGCAACTGCTTTTTTACTGAAGTTAGGAATGTCATCATAGAGTGATGGTAAATAGGGAGTGTAAAGTGAATTCATGACTTCAATATCACTTTCGAGTGATCCTTCATATGTGTGAGGTAAAAATATTCTGGCCAAATGCACAGCAAAAATCGTTGCTTTTTCAGTGTCACTTCTAGCCCATCCTCCATCTACCTGTTTCAAATGGGGAGATGCAAGTACTTGCTGGTTTAATTTCTTAGTAGCCTTCCATAGCATCCAACTTTTGTAGGAATTCCTGGAAATTAGCATTCCTTTCATTAATCAAGAGTATTTTTAGCTCTTTTATAGCTCGGTTCAATTTTGTTTTGATCTTGGGACCTCTTGTCTGTTGCCAGAGCTTCCTAAGTTTGCCTTTATTCAAGATTTAATCTTCTAATATCGGAGCGAATTGTAGGGTGGGTTGTTTCTCTATTTTTAGTGGAGTAGCTTCATATGCTGCATTTTGAATAGTGGTTGTAAAATGCTCCACTGCTAGAACTAGGTCTTCGTGAGTTTCATTTTAAGATTCAATGTTTGGCTTAATTAACTCTCGGTAGTAGTGCCAGTTAGTCTTAATATTATACAATTTGCAGGGCTGGGGGTTTGAAGCGACTTGTCTCATCAGTGTCAGCATCACAGATGAGTGGAGTGGCTCCAGGTTTGAATCACATTTCATGTAGTTTGTGTTGATGTTTTTTACAATGAAAAAGTCAAGTGAAATGAGAACTGAGAAATTTTAAATGAGAAATGCATAATAAATAAAATTCATGAATTAATCTTTTACGCCGTTAGTACTTATTTCACAGCTATTTTCTGATTTTAAAGATTAGAAATTAAATTACTACAACCACTGAACTCTCATAAACATGTCGTAACGATTTCACGTAATATATATGGTAGGAAGGTTGTCATTATTTAAATTCTACTCTTCAAAATCAGAATGTAATTCGATACTGACACTTCAGGGTTTGGCTTTATATTAAAAAGCTTGTAAAAACCCTAGTCGCTAGACTCGCTAGTTAGGCGGAGCGCGGTGCTTAATTCAATACAAACATTGACGTAAAACTGGGCCAGCTTCGCAATATTCCACAACGCACCGCACGATAAATAGTCTAATAGCCGGTAATGTCCGCGAAATACGTCGATAATGGAGTTCGGGCAGATTAATATCCAAATCTATGGATTATAAATCACTTAATGCTTTAAGCAATTTATGGAGGTCCATTTTACGTTAAAAAACATAATAAAGCTATCCTATGTTCAGCTATATATGCTCCAAACTTCCTTGATTTAGTTTAAGTTCTTATGTGTTATTATGTCTGTTATAGATCATTTGTAGAAACTCATTAATTAAATGACAGTGATGATGTAGAAATTGTTCATCATTAAGTACCTATTTGTCCCACTTCAGCTAGCAAACTATAAATAACTATATATGGACCTAAACTATAGGTTAGTATTTTATACATAGAATACGACTTGCAGCTTCTTTAGGTCAGTATTTTATACATAGAATACGATTTGCAGCTTGTAATAGCAAAAATAATAGAACATAATAGAACCTAATTTAAAACAAAACTCAACCGCAGAATATTTAGCGCAAAGTGGAATGTTGAAATTCACGAAATATGCATAATGTTTTCGCAAGGCAGTATTCATTTACCAAGCTTTTCAAAGCATCTACCCACATTAACAATAAAATACAACTGAAACTTTGAAATATATGTTATGACAGTGCAAAATGCACTATAGTACTACCATATGGGTAGAACAGACACTGTACCTTACATAACTTAGGGTGTTATTACGATCGATATCGCATATTATAATTATCTTAATCAACGTCGACCGTGTAGATCATCATCATCATCAGCAGCAGCCTATTCTAGTCCACTGCTGGACATAGGCCTCTCCCAGGGCGCGCCATTGAGCCCGATCTTCGGCTCTTCTCATCCAGTCGCTGCCAGCCACCTTACGCAGATCGTCGCTCCATCTAGCAGGGGGGCGTCCCACACTATGTTTGCCCAAACGCGGTCTCCACTCCAGAACTCGTCTACCCCAGCGGTTGTCGGTTCTGCGACAGATGTGACCGGCCCACTGCCACTTCAGCTTGCTAATCTTATGAGCTATGTCGATAACTTTTGTTCTATGCCGGATCTCCTCATTTCGGATTCAATCCAGCAGAGATACTCCGAGCATAGCTCTTTCCATAGCACGCTGAGCGACTTTCAATTTGTGAACCAGTCGCACCGTCAGTGTCCACGTTTCGGCTCCGTAGGTCATTACTGGTAGGACGCACTGGTTAAAGACTCTTGTCTTTAGACATTGAGGTATGGGCGACGAGAAGATGTGACGTAACTTCCGAAATGCTGCCCAATCCAGCTGAATACTTCTGTCGGCTTCTTTCTCGAAGTTGTTTCTACCTAATTGCACAGTCTGCCCGAGGTAGACGTATTGTTGCACAACTTCGAGGGCCGTACCATCGACGATAATCGGTCCCGGAACGACATGGTCATTGAACATAACCTTAGTCTTGTCCAAGTTCGACTGTGTAGATGTATCCCACCAAAAACATAAATGTGCAAAAAGGTGCCAAGTTCGATGCAAGGAATCAGTATAGGCCTGTCGACTTCGCCGTTAAAAGAATGGAGATCTAACTGGATGCCAAGTCCAATTATTAACGTTCCTTCAAACTTACCTACAGAAATATATAGGTAACATTGTTTAAACATAAAAAATATCGCTTGCTTAAAACTAAATCTCTAACTTGGCAAGTTTTCACACAAAACTCATGGACGCTTCACTTTTCTTGAATGATTCTAAATAAATTTCAGGTGTGTGGGTCAAATAAGTGGAGTGTGTGGAGGGGTCGAAAATTGCTGGAAACGGTTCCTGTAATATAACACATGTCTGTGCGTCGTCGCCTTTTTCGTTCCGAACTTGGCGGACACACTCCCGTGTGTCTAGATAGCTCAGGATGATCGACGTTGAACGGTCTATAATCGATGATGATCAATACTACTGATCTATGTCGATCATGAAGGTCTAATAAGATCCTCATTAAAACAACATTTACAACAACAATGTACACCATGACTATCCTATACGAATGACTAAAACAGCACCTAATTTGGATGAATATACCTCTCTTATTCCATTAATTATAGAGAAGATTTTCAAGGAGTACAGAAATCCAAGGAAACTAGAACACTAGGACACATAAAGCTCCACAAACGTTAAATGAAAGAAGTGCAAATAGCTGTTCAAGATTCAATATTATTCTGTGCAAATTACATCATTTTCGTGTTCGGAGCGCACAGTTAAGGTGACGACCGAGAAGTGTTGCCACCTTAAGGACTTCTTCACTAAATCTAGCAGATTTTGTTAGTAAATAACAAATATTTATCGCTATTAGCGAGAAAATAAACATTTCTGCATAAGTATAGAGACCATTGAACCAATTTGCCTGACGTTTTGCTCTATCCAACCAAGAGAAGTATTTAATTTCTTTGTAATTATAAAAAATGTACTCTACGAACATTAAAAACAAAACGTAATTTTTTTAGAGTTGTCTGTGAATAATTCGAATTCCTAAATTCTATACTCATACCATTTATTGTTTTTCATGTGTAACAATTGGTCTTAAAAAATTATATTATACTCGTATGTTCATACATGAAACACTGATTAGCAATATAAAATAAGAGATTATAATAAATTATAATAGTAATAAATGCTAACGCGATAAATTAAATTAAATGTCATTATAAGTTATAATTGATTTTATACTTAGGTATTGTTTTTATCATCAAAAAACTCCTGCAGTGAATAGAAACATAAGAAACAAAACATAACAAACACATAAACATATTAAGCATCTAGCGATTTTAGGTACAGGGATTTATTTTTTGCCAAGGTGGCAACACTGCTGAGAATGAAGTTGGTGCCACTTGGTGCGTCCAATTGGATAGCATATTTTAATAGCGTCTGGCGTCGAGCCACTCCGACGACGCCCCTAATGTTTTCCTGTTTCCCTCTAATGTGCCTTCTTAACGAACTAAACTTTCTTATCGCACAAACCAACAACTCACTCCGTAGCCCCACAGTAATAATGCAGGATTGCTCGGACCATTTTTTAGCCGTTGTAGAATACTTGCTGCGCCCATCGATGTTTGATTATGCTAATGAACGATGGAAACTTTCGGAATCGGTTCCAGTGAAGAGATTTAAAGGCAATTCGCATAACAGAAATCGTCTACTTCTATCGAGTCGGCCCTGTCGGCGGCTTGATGGATGTGATTACGATGTTTCATTTGAATCCCACAATACAGAGACCATATATATTATGTTACCGGCCAAACCCGATCTAGTTACGGATCCCTATCCCGAATGGGAAAACGGAACTATATTATATACTAGACCGTAAACGAAATAAGATACAGACTTCAAAATTTTCCCTTTGCCCAAGTCTGAATATTGACTTATTGTAGAATTATATGTTATATAGACTCTCATGCAAATAAAGGGTGTCGATAAGAAGAATTGCCAAACATTGACCAAAATTGTATCAGAAATTTGATTAACAGCATGCCACTTCATGTTACTGAAGTTAGGTGGGCTCATGGAGGTTACCTCCACGAGCCCACCTAACTAAGTATTAAAAATGATTTTTTTAAACGTTTATGAGGAAAACTGAGATACGTTATTATTGTTGCCATAGTTAGAAGAGTTTTTTTACGTTTTTTTAATTTTTTTCAATTTAAATTAAATACTGTACAAAAGGTCTGTGTACTTTTAATGTATTATTATTATTATATATTTATAGACAGGCAGCATATATGCCGATGCGTCTATGTCATAGTGTTGGAAAGTTATAAGTTCTTAGTTTCATTTTATAGATTTCACAGTTCACAGTTTTTACAGTCAGTCATTGTTGTTTATTTAAATTAAATGTTTGCACTAAATCATTGTGTTGTCTTAAGATTAAAATTAGGGTTATTTATCACTGCTTTTTAAACCAGTTGTCTATTAATAAGTCATCTTCAACATACAACCATTTCAGGAATCAATCTCTTATATTTAAGGAAATATCATAGTTTTTTATGTGACCCGTTATTTTTGCGTCCTAGTGTATAAACATTAACTAGTTATATGCTAAAATACATAATACAGTAACGATAAACGGACACGTTTTACTGCCATGGAGCATTAAGATAATTGAGTGGTAACAGGGTCATTCCGCGAAACGAATTAGCCCAACTTACGCAAAATTGCATAAAACAAGTCATGAGAGCGATGGTTATCACAGCTACATTGTGCCAGGCAATTTTCTGAGCGGCTTATATCACCGAGTTACGAGTGTGTTATTCGGTAATATATGGCTTTCATTTGGTTAAAAGCTTTATACATTTGCTCTTCCAAACGCATTTCCAGTGGCGATGGCGCCATCATTAAAATTATCCTGTCACATTCGACGGAATTATATCAATGGAGTCCGGCGTGGATAAAAGTGATTGCTTTTTAATTATTTCGTACTGATTGTCGTTTTACCGGAATAAAATTATACCACTGTGAGTTGTGAAGTTTTCGGGAAAATGTGGAAAATATAATTGAACGGTTGCCACAGAGGATTTCTTTTCATGGGATGAACAGTGGGGTTCAGGAAGTTGTTATTACTTGCACTTACACAATCGCAAATTACTCTAAAACTAGTGTATTAATTTAAATTTAGATGTGAAAGATTCTTCTCCCATTCGTTTACTGCTCAAGCTGTTCGGTTGTGGAATAGTCTGCCTGAGGACATCAGGGGGGCCCCCAACAAGTTCCAGTTCAAAACCCTGGTCCGAGAACATCTACGACAAGGTCCAAATCAATAAGATATTGTTGTGCTAGTTCACTGTTAAATACAATTTAATAGAGTTTACGTATTTATCTGTTCAACTATCGAGTATATATATTTATAATTATATATTTATTTGTACATCATAATATATTAGTATTTATATGTTTATATATTATGTACAATATACTTAATATTAGTATGCATTTTTTAAAGATTAATGTATATGTATTTTTAATATGTATTATGAATAGCTATTTATATATAATATAATAAGAATTTCTATTTTTTATGCGCCTACCCAAACATTTCTGCATAACCCCATGGTTAGCTGGTAGAAAATGCCGCAAGGCATTAAGCTCGCCTAATGTACACCTTTTTATTTTGTGCATTAAAGTATAAATAAATAAATAAAGTATATTTAAATCAATCATCATCATCATATAAGGTCGGGGATATTGTATGTATAAACTTGTAATAAAATTTTTTTGGCTGTATTAATTGTATCTGGCTGGTTTTGATGACATTAAAAAGGTTACATTAACAAAAAAAACAAATTAGTAAAATGTTGTTTCCAGCTATTTTTCATTTGTTTTTCTTCATATCATTTATTCATAAACAATCAAATTGTGTGTGAATATTTATATGTCAAAAATAATAATAAAACTCTATGAGTGTCAACCATAGCTAAGTTATAAGCGCGTTATAAAAATGAAATTTAAATTACAATTCAGTAGTTTCAAAGAAATTTGCGATTGTATAAGTTGAAGGTGGCAACCACTTTCTGATCCCGACTGTACTTACAGCGATAAACAGTAAAAAAGCGTTCATAATATTTTGATCCTTACCAACATTTTGTTTTAACCATAATAATAGTTTATGCAACTGTCATATACGAGTAGGTAATGATAGCCATTTTAACACTGTGCCTCGTTTCACAATATATAGAACTTTGTGTTATCTTTATCTTATCTTATGATAGGGGGTCGGGAAAAACCCAGCGGCACTTCACTTAAGGATCTTTTGTGCCTACACCATTTTACACACTGGTCATCTCAGTGTGCAGGTTTCCTCACGATGTTTTCCTTCACCTTTAGAGCAGTCGGTAAATGTACGTAAGTTTTCGAATAAAATACGAAAAATTCGTTGGTACATGGCACTGCACGGTTTCGAACCCGGACCTCCCGCATGGGAGTCCGGTGCCCTAGCCACTGTGCCACCGACGCTAAATTCATATAGTCGCTCAGTTTACGCTGACAAGGGTCACTAATAAGGATTAGTGCAGCTTCTGTGGTACTTACACGAAGACTTTGCGTTACTGATAGTGGTTTCTGATTGAACAAATTACCAAATGAGAGTAGCAAAAATTGATTCAATAAAGTATCCGTTCATATATTTGTATGGTTGGCCACCACTATCACATTACTAACCAAACCTGCAATACTCAATAAATCATGTATCTGCTCTATGTTGAACACCATTTGTTAAATTTTAATTAAGTTCGTCAATGCTAATTAGTTTGCTGGACACGGCGTACATAAATATAGTCGTTGCTCCTGCTGAAGGCAAATACAAAACCAAACAGTGGTTATTTGTTGTATATTTCCCGTATGCTCTTTCTTCGGCCTCATCGTTACTTACCACCAGGGTGCGGTTTTAATCGTGAATTTTTAAAAAAGAGGGTGTGTCATTTAACTTTAAAAAAATATAAGTATTTTAAGATACTCACTTACAATAACCTTTGCCTTTGACCAATAAGTGTCGACAGATACCTACTTATAAAACCTTATTGTCGAAATTACTTTATTATGGTCAGCGCTCCCGGAAATATTTTTCAATCTTTATTAGAAAAAATCTAAAAAATTGCAAAGAAAGAATCAATTTTCTCAATTATTAATTTCCAACGCTTGAGGATAACGAGAGAGTTTCGGGGTGTAAGGGTCCATCTACAGCCCAAATCTCAATACAGTAGTAATTTATCTAAGGTCACATTCATAAGTGCATCCATGCCCTTCGTAGTATCCACTACGCCCATCATTGCCTCTGGATGGGTATCCGGCTACAGTCATTGTATGGGCGTGGTCAGCACTTACGACGATAAGCGTGTCTTCCTCACTGGTCATCATCTGAGCCTTCTTGACTGCTTTGGCGTATTCGACGGTTTCGGCTAAAGCTAGGTAAGCGTAGCTGTCGTGGTGAGCGTGGTCTATTCTGCCACCTGAAAAGATATATAGGGGCTCTTTCATGCTTGAAGAAAACGTTTATAAACATTCTCTAGGTATATAGATGGGATCACAATTTATTCTAAAACTTACCCACTAAATTGATTTTAAAATGGTTCTATCAACATGTACAATGTACAATGTTCAACAAATTATTGAAACCATAATAAAACCAATCTCTTTTTAGAAATAAAATCGAAATGTCTGTCTGGGGTGATACACTAGTGACGGCGGGCACGCTGAGGTACCGTACAGCTACTACTACCTACCGGCAGCATCAGTGGAAAGCACTACTCATGGTGTATACTACACACTGTATAGGTTCTGATATGTAAAAACTCAATAGATCTCAGGTAGAATTTATTATTAAACCATGATATCAAAGAATACTCTTAAAGAAGAGGAAATTGACTGTGACAAAGAAAATATAAAAAAGAAAGTATAAACAAGAAGTCCCGTGGTGAAGATGTTGGTGAGGGTGGAGAAAATGAAATAGATGAACAGTTATTCCTTAACGGATTAAAACATTATTTATTATTTATTTATTTATTTTATTTATTCATTTACACTTTTGTGTAAAATGAGTTTAATGCCTTGCGGCATTCTCTGCCAATTGACCTTTGGGCATGCAGATATGTTATGGCGGTGCAGTGGCAATAAAAATGACAAAGAAATTTACTTAATAATATGTGAAATTTATATAATAAAATAACAATATAATTACATAGTAAATTGCTTATAGAACATATACATATGAGTATTTACTTGATAGAACAGACATGAAGTTTATGAAGAGATCTTTCGTAGAAACATTATATCTTTGATCTGTGGAAGACACTGAAGCACAAACAAGAAAATGATTGCGACGAAGGAGGACGACATCGTTACATACTTATGATCACGACTGTAAGTAGTTAAATTTCACAGTACATCTGTTACAACATCATTGATCGCTTCAGAATTTGTTATGACTGATTAATGAAACTTTCGGCAACATTGTACTACTTCCTTACCTAACCTACCTACTAAATACTGTACAAACAAATTGAAACATTTATTCCCGCAGCCGTACATTTCGTCAATTGTTAACAATGTCCTCTCGCTTTCCTTTTATTGTGTGACGGCCACGCGACGAAGCCTAGTCGATAGAAGCAATTACCGCCCAAAAGGCGACCAGGCGTAACATTCCCCGACAGTACAATCACCGTAAAAGAGGTATGGGTGACTGACTCTACCGTAATATAGGTATAAGTATTTTCAGCCTTACTAACTGTGAATAGAGTAGAAAACTGCAGCCCACTTTTGATTTGAATCACAATCAGGAAAGCCTTGGAGTCGTCTGCAGTAAACACTGCCGTAATAAGTTTCTCAGATTTTTTTATATCTTCCTATATTTTATAAATTGTAAAACCCAAAAAAACTCGGTTCAGTGTTTTTTTGTCAAAGTTAGTTAGGTAAAAATATTAATACTAACTAGTTAATGTGACATCCAGAAATAAGTAATCTAATAATAATAAGCATCCATACATCCGGTTGTATTTCTTTGAGCTACGGAAGGAAATGTAGGTTGAATTTATAAAGGTCGCAATTTATAGATATAATTTGAATAACTAAGTACCTACGCACTTTATCCTAGCTAGCCTAATAATGCAGGGTATGCTGAAATTATTTTCGTACAATATACCCAATTTAATATGCAAGTACATTGTACATACAAAATGTTTCAAAAGGCTATTTCACTCCATCATGAATAAAACAATATGGAGTTCTTATTAAACAAGTATCAATATCCGATATAATAGGCGGATGTGTTGACGTAATATTCAAAACATTTTATTGATATAATTGTTATTATGCTTGCTTATCGTATGGTTAGTGGTCAACCTATTTGTCAGTTGTTCAGGCAATTTTTGATAAAGTTCCAAAAATTTTAATTTTCGTGAATCGAACAACCATTTATGGTGTTATATAGATTAATAATTACCTCAGGCATCACCTGTTTTGTTTGATCCATTGGTTATTATTATTCTGACAGATACTCGTACGTACTTGCACCGCCAATATTTTGTACTGTCTGACTAACGCATTGAATAATTTTGATTCTAAAGTAATGGAGGGTGGTGGTCAACCCATGGAAACTTTGATCCTACCTACTCTACTCTTTGTAGCGATTCACTAGGCCATTCTTGATAAAGTTCCAAAAATTTAAATAACTTTTTTTTCGTGAAGAATCGAATAACCATATATGGTGTTATATACATTGGTAATGACCACATGCATCATCCTGTTTCGTTTGATCCATAAGCGACGTTGGCGCGGTCAGTACAAGGATGGGTGACCACTAGTGGCATATTTCACCTGAGCTCCTCCTCTCCTCCTGAGCACATTAAGCAGTCGGTCCCGGTTGTTATCGTTCGACAGCAGCAGTCGTTAAGCCACGTCAGATGCCTACGGGCGGCCTGAACAACTCTGACAAATAGGTTGGCCACTAACCATACGATAAGCAAGCAAGCAAGTTTCATCCATACTTTCTGGGACAACCTGTATAGGTAAAATTCACAGTAAATAAGACTCCTACTAAGTGAGATAATTTTTTTTAACTCTTTGTGCAGAAAGCATCAGGAAGTTACTACCAAACTTGTTGGAAAGAACTTTGACGATCGTCGCTTGCCTGAAATAATTTCCTTTTACCTTTTACTATATTATGTAGTAATAAAGTGGATTAATACTTACTTTTTATAGAAAGAAGTGCATCCCACCAAGCCATTATATGGTTGCTATCTACTATGCTGCAAGCCGGCCGATGAGGCCAGTGCTGGTAGTAAAGACCGATATGTCTTACTTATCGATACATTGTAACTACATTGTAACTTGATTGTAATTTGAATGTTCTGGTTCGATTTTTTTTAAATTTGTATTTGTAGTCGCGGAATAAAAGCAAGCGAAGTCACGGGCGTAGTCGCACGCAACAATGTATTAACTATATTTCCCGCTGATCTCTGTGCGATTCCGACGCGTCGAACACACATGCCGCTTGATTGACGCCAGCCAATTGGCAATACAAAAATATGGCATGCCAAATGGTATGGCTATCAATTTGCGTAACACTTGATGAAACTCGTGTTTTGCAAATTTTGCACGGAACTGCACCAGTTAAACCTTTTTTCAGATTTTTTATATTTCATGTGCATGATATTCGAACATTCAAATGTAGGTATCTATCTACCTATATACTAGGGTCTAGAAAATTGGGAGGTAAGTACATAAGATACAGGAATAACTATTCCTCTTTATCATACTAGTATGAGAGCGTCGGTGGCCTAGGGCTAGGACGCCGGACTCCCATGCGGGAGGTCCGGGTTCGAAACCGTGTAGTGCCATGTACCAATGAGATTTTCGTATTTTTCGAAGACTTACGTACATTTACCGACTGCTCTAACGGTGAAGGAAAACATCGTGAGGAAACCTGCACACTGATATGACCAGTATGTAAATGGGTTAGGCACAACAGATCGTTTGAGGCAGCGAGTAGTTTTGATACACGGATAGACAAACCTCGTAGTAGTGACGAGAAATCAGGACAATTGTTCATATATTATCCATTACAATATTTTATAGCATCCGGTACAAATAATCTCGTAATAGTAATAAAAATCTTGTACAGCGGAGACAATGTATTCATATTTCGTTACTATTACGAGTTTTTTTTGTAATGGATGCTATAAAATATTGTAATGGATACTCTATGAACAATTGTCGTGATTTCTCGTTACTGTTACGAGATTTTACTTTCCGTCTATTATCGAAAGTTATGACCCTTTTGAGTGACCGATAGTAATAACTGCCACTTACTCATTCATATTTCATAACTACCGCTCATTCGATCATTGACCCGCTATTCATACTATCCATAGTATTGATTGGGTTATCAATGAATACTATGGATAGTATCGTAACTTGTCGATGCTATCAGTAGTAATATCGATAGTTTAAGAGTTTATGACTAAAAACTATCGCTTATTATCAAACTATCGATAGTTTTGCATCGCTTGTAAATACCAGGAAGGCGATTCTCGTAATGGAATGTCGAATTCGATATTAGTCCTATCTCATTCGCTCACATTACATGTGTGAGCGTGACAAGACGTTCGTAGCGCTCGACTATTGTATGTCGAACGCTGCGAGAATCGCATTCCAGCTGGAAACGAGCTTGCCGCTAATCAGGTAATTTAAAAAGTATCCACCACGGCGGTGAAAAACGCGTAGCTCTGCAGAAGTGCAAATCCTATTACCATTCAGGGAGCCGGCAATCGAATCCAGGCACGATTGCGGCCAGCTACGACTTAAATCCGATTTTCACTTTGCCTACTTCCTATTTTACTCGATAAAATATTAAATCCAACCAATATACTCGCTCAACGAACACAAAACGGCCTTAGGCTCACAGCAAAGGTTTTAATCTTTATAATTAATAACTTTCTTTGATAGCAAATGTCAGGGTACTTTAGTTAATTTGGTGAAATAAATACCTACGTAATATATTATGCAAGCTTGCTTTGGCCTAAGGGTTTTAATCCTCCAAAACGATTCTTTAATAAGCTTCAAAGAAGTTTCTCCCTTAAAAAGCCGTTCGTTAAATGAATCTGCCTTTCTTTGCGGGAAGAAAAGGGAATCCCAAAAAAGTCTCGGCCATTCACTACGGTTGGTTTACTCCGGGGAGCTGAGAAGTTACGTGCGGGCGTTGGGGCTTTGCTAGTCAAAGTCGGACGGAATAGGTAGGTAGCTAAATTTCATTTATGGCCCCCAAAATACACGGTGTACAGGTATGAATGCGTATTTCTTTTCCCGACTACAATTTTGTAAAAAAAATCAGGGCGCCATGGGAAATGCACATTTCCTTTTTAAGGGACGAAAGTACTCACGAATATGAAGAACTTTTATACTGAGTAAAAATATTCGCATACTTAAGTAATATTTTTTGTCCCGACTTTAAAAATCTTGTAATTCATGGATAATTTTACCTCTGAGTAATTTGAATGTGTGAGTTTTGCATGACACAATGTATTAATAAATAAATGAAAGTGAAAATTAATTACTCATATCTTTGAATTCTCTTCACTTCTTCTAAAACATAATAATTCCTTTTACTTTATAATTTGTACTATACAGTATTCACTGAACTCACCGTGCTGTGGATAAATACACACGTTTTTACAATATGACCTTATAATTCTAATCTATGTAGTGGTAGATCCTAAAGTGAAGGATCGCCTGGGGTGGTACCACCCTCTTATCTATTTCTGCCGTGAAGCAGAAATGCTTGCATTTCTGTGTTTCGGTTTGAAGGGTAAGAGAGCCAGCGTAATTTCCGGCACATGAGGCACTCCATCTTAGTCCTCAAGGTTAGCAGCGCATCAAAAACCCTCTAATATTAATACAGTGAGGTGAGAAGTCTATGGGCGACGGTGACCACTTACCATCAGGTGGCCCGTTGGCTCGTCTGCTCTCTTTATTTAATAATAAAAAAAAAAAAAATTATCTCTGATTTATTTTTGTAAAGGAAAAATAAATAAAAATATATACAAAAAACTAAAACATTCAGACCCATTTAAAAAAAACATCATAAACCGAAACGACAATATTTCGCCGGTCCCCCTTTTACGAGTGAAGTAAAGCAGATAACAGTGGAACTACAACGAGCTAGAGCTGGCTTCAGAAGGTTTAATCAAAGCTGAGTTGCCCCTACGACCGGGGTGTAGTAAATAGTCCATCCATCTATACACAATTTCTCTCGCGCAGGGAATATCAGCTATGTACGGATGTAGCATAAAATACAGCGAGTTATAAAGTATCTAGAGGTGCCTAGATCCACGAAGTGCGTCCTTCAAGAATGAGAAGCAAAAAATAAATACCATTTTGCTATGCTACGAAACGTGCCGGTCGGTGCTACTAAAGTGCTACGGTGCTACGGCGCTACGGCGAGTGTTTTAACTCTTATTTACTCTTACAAACAATATAAATAGAACCGTCTGTTTCATTTATGTCGCTGTATTTTTTTTTAATGCTAGATAATTTAATTGTGTGTCCAAGTCAAATTCAAAGATTACAAACATGTTTTAAACAAGGGTATGATTTGCCCTTTGATATATTTTGCCCACTCGAAAAGATAACTATTTTTATAAATTAATTAGCATTTTTAATGAAACAGCCACTACAGTAGCTAGTGAGCTGTATAGTTACAACTACTACTCTACATAGTTATATTTGTATGTAACTGAATGTGTATGTGTAATTGTACACAGACTAGATCCATTTTAAGAACGTGTTATGCCTCGAATACTCTATCACAAAATGCAACCTTTATACGTACCTTACCAGTGAAGGAAATAGCACAATCATCATTCGATCATCGATATAGTTTTAATGTACGTCACACACAGATCCAGTTATTGGATTGCTTCCCCTCCCTCCCCCCTTGAATTCGTTACCCGTCGCTCCCAAAGGGCCGCCACTTGCGCAAATCTTTCCCCATTTCGACAACGTGCGAATTCCTTTACCCATTCGTTGAATCTTTTGACACGAAGACGTTTTTATGTTCACTAGGTTTACGTGTGTCTTTCAAAGAAATTGGGAATGAAAACGTCTTAAGTTTAGACGTTTTCATTCATAATTTCTTCGTTTAGACTCTAAACGATTCGACAGTGTTTGATAACTAGCTCAATCATTTTAGGTCAAAGTTTTTACAAATTTTAAAAATTCATTCATTTAATTAATCAATCATTTATTTATCAGAATCCATAATCTTAAAATTAAATAAGTATATTGCGTTGAAGTAAGTTCGAATGTGCTTGCGCCGCCATTGTTCGGGAGTCGTACAAAATATAAAAATTCAGTTCTTAAACATATTCTTGTTTTTAATAAAACTGTTGTTTTTAGCTAATAAAACTGACAAAGTTAAAATAAATACTTCCAACGTATTTAAACTTCCCAAGTTTGTGTTGTATTAAAGTATCTAGACTAATAGAAAACTCTGCCTATGTTTAAATAAAACTTCAACAAACTATCTATTTCTTACCTCACTTACGCTATTATAAAATGGCCGTTCCTGGAGGATAAATGATTGGCATACAAAAGAACTATTTAAAGAACATTTACTATGTATAATTTATTAGGCTGTAAGATTTCCTGCAAAACAGATAAAATAATAAAATAAATAAAACACATCAGAGTATTCATTCATTCATTCATTCATTCACATCGAGTTTTATCCCCGTGTAAATCAAGATTCCTTAAAAACATATGAGCAGCTTGTTTCCCAAATATGGTGCGATACCTGAGCTTTCTCTTGAGTTTTCTAAAACTGTATTCGTGATTTCGTGGTATATAAAGGGCCCTCTCTAACTGGAAATATGTGTAGACGCCCATGTAAAATCTTCTTGTGGTTGTCGTGTTGTCAGTGCCCTAATTAGTGTCCCAACCTATTGTCAGAGTTGTTCAGGCTGCCCCTGTGCCTCTGACACGACCTAACGACTGCTGTCGCAGTCACCCGTTGGTTCTGACTTATTTTATTGTATAAGGAGAGCAGGCAAGCAAACGTGCCACCTGATGATAAGTGGTCACCGACACCCATAGATATTTCATCTCATCAGCAGCCTATTAATGTCCCCACTGTTGGGACACAGGCCTCCCCTTGCACAAGGTGGTACGGGCCATGATCCACCGAGCGGGCCCAGTGCTGATTGGTGGATTTCACACGCCATCGGAAACTTTTAATTTCCTCAGAAATGCAGGTTTCCTCACGATGTTTTCCTTCACCGTTAGAGAGCAGTCGGTAAATTCACGTAAGTCTTCTAAAAATCCGAAAATCTCATTGGTACATGGCTTTGTATGGTTACGAACCCAGACCTCCCGCATGGGAGTCCGGCGTCCTAGTCACTAGACCACCGACGCTCATCTCACTATAATGTTATTAGAGGTTTTTCGATGCGCTTCTAACCTTGAGGACTTATACAAAGTGCATTATGTGCCGGTAATTTCGCTGGTTCTCTTACCCTTCAAACCGAAACAAATGCAGCAATGGCATTGCTGCGTTGCAGCAAAAAGGTAAAAGTGTGGTATAACCCCAGGCTGACACTTCTCAGAGTCCTACCACCTTTGATGCTCGAACCTAGTCTTCTTAGACTAGGTTCTAGGCTAGACTAGGCTCTTGCCTATGTAAAATATAATAGCCTATTTATTTGTGTAGTATATTTGTCCTCTTAGACAGGTTTTGGCCAGCCATCGGTCATGGTCCAACAGAATACCAGCGCTGAAGACATTCTTGTCTGCAGCAATAAGCTGAGTTGACACCCTTTTCACAACAACAGCAGACCATCAGACATGATTTCAATATGTTTACCTTTGACTACATTGTAACGATGTCGACTTCATCGTCCATATCAACCTCCTTGCCATCAACTTCAACCTCATCGTTAGCGTTTATCTAATCTCATTTCGTGTTGGCATCTTCATTTCTTCATTTAAATTCAAAATCATGTTCCCATTCCATTTCTAAATTTCATTATTCCATTAATTTCATTGTTTTATTTGTATTTTCACTTTTTCTCTGTATTTTGTCTTGAACGGACGTCTCCCCGTTCACTTTTATTTCCTACTACTACCTATTTTCTGTGTTACTGTTTCTGTGTTCTTTTCCTTAAAATATATTATTTATCACCAAATTCTTCTATTACTTCATCTGCGCACTGTCCTAGAACCCTGCTAGCCGGCATCTAGAGGACAGACTGTAGCAACATAATTATTTTATCATAGTTATAACTGTTTCGGTCATTGCTGTGTGTGAAATAAACGTATTACTTACTTACTTACTTAAAATGACATCCAAAAATGATTTTAATTAAAATAAGCCTATATAGTCACATTCTGAACGTCAATATCATAATACACATCCACGCCACGTGACAATTAAATCACGGTGGGTGTAAATGGCGAAATAATTCATTAGCTGCGGAATCGATCGGCTGGAGAGCCCGTTATGTTTGTCGATGAAATTGGGTTTTTCGCCAAATAAAATTTGTTCGTGTATTAATTAAGTTAGGCACTCGAACAAACATCGGGTGAGCGTATACCGGGGACATGTTATATCACAAAACAACGTTTATTTTTGAGCCGTACGTGATTCTTCGTCAGAGGGAATCAATTATGTACTATGTTGCTGAAATTGATAGATATAACAACTACCTACTAGATCCATAACATCGAAAATACGATATAAGATTTCAGTTTGTTCCGGTCTAAACCATACCCGGTTTCTTTGACGTTAATTTAACCACTCAAAGATTATTATGTATCCCACCAAAAACATAAATCTGAAAAAGGGGCCAAGTTCGGTACAAGGAACAGTGAGTCTGTCTGCTCGCCGATAAAACAATTGAGATCAAAATAAGTGCCAAGTTCAGTTAACCTTCAAAATTATAGCATAACTCTCACGTCCATAATTGAGTGTTAAAAATGGCGATATTCAGAGGTTAATATCTCGGGAACTATTTGATCTACTTTTATAAAATTTGGGATTCCGAGTAATTCCGGGGACCTTAATAGATATACAAAATTACAAGTGTGTAGGTCAAATAAATTTTAAGTTACAGGAGGTTGAAAATTGCTCGAAATGGTTCCTGTAATAACACACGTCGGCGTCGGCGTCCTTTTCTTCCGAACTTGGCGGTCACGCTCCCTCACGTCTAGATTTGTTGTGACTGAATGTTTATTTACCATACAAATTAAACTATATATAATAAACATAAAACATCCTAAAATTAAACTAAAAAGAAGAAAAAAACAGAAAATAAAAAATCTGCTAAATCCCCGACGTCCGGCGGTGTACCCAAGAGACTAGCTTTAGTTTATTAAAGTATTACCCAAGTTACCACAGTGTATCATTTTTTATATATATATTTTCTCACAATATATAATTATTTTCTCACAGTATAATACTAGTATGTCGGTATAGTTATAGGTAAGTATGGTATAGTGTAGGTACGTTGTAGTAAATATCAAACGTGTAGTAGGGACAAATAAATAACATTCGTATAACGAAAGTCCTGATACATAAAAGCATTAACGGCAATAAGGGATCGTGAGGAAATCTCGATAATTGATCGTTCGCGATTCTGTCAAGTCACTCGTATTATATTAGAATTCGCGAGAAGCTCCTTCGAACGACTTTCTTTACCTCTTATAAAAATTCAAAGTCATACTTTACTAAGTGTATAACTTAATACCTGATATAAGGCAACTTAATGCAATATTGAAATATGAACTAGAAAATAGTTAGCAAGAATGTATTTATAGGAGATTGGGCGTATCCGATACAACGATGGACCCAATTTTTGTTTTGTTTTCGGCTCCAACCAAACATAGTGCATTTTAAAGATCTTACCTAAACCTGCAACTTTTATAAAGGAACAAACATCCTAAGTCGTGTCAAATAAGAGTTTTGTTTAGTTGCTGGCGATACAAAATCAATAGAATCAGAGCAATTGGTATGAAGACATTATTGCTCTCTAGCTCCAATCCCACACGACTTAGAATACTATTTTTCAATAATGTAAGATGTAGGTAATTCTAGGTGAGATCTATCAAATGCACTATGGTTGATTGAAGGCGAAGCCGCGGGTCCATAAGCGCCCTGAAATTACCCAGTTATAAGGAAACTTAGCAGAAGTTCCCGCTGGCAACCGACTAAATTATGTTGAGGAATAAAAGTTGAATAGACGGGATACAGAATTCTTACCCTATACGCAAAGCTCCCTGTAAATGACATAAAACTATCTATAAATTGTACTTCCGGGCAGAGTTCCTTTGACATACCCTTTCTTCTTCTTTCAATCTGGCTTCCAAGGCCCAGAATATTATCTGCTTTACGATTTAGCCTATTACACAGTATTCAAGCAGCGTATTCTTGTAATTTAATTATTATTTATAATTCCTTTTGATGTGTTTGAAATAGAGCTTGAGAAAGATTTAATAATGATAAAAAAATTAAAATAAAAAATAGAAACCGACTCTACTGAAGTCGACTCTTTTGTGTTATCTTGGTGGGCGTCGACTTCAGTCGAATAGGTTTCTATTATTTTTTTCACGCGTGATTACTTAACATCTTCAAAATCAGCTTATAGAAACCAGAGAAACAAAACGCTAAAAAACAAATGAAATCTAGCAAGCACATTGCGGAGGCGGAAAAGCTCTGTTAATTGAATACCATAGCAACGCTCTTTACTCAGTATGAATAATGTCAGTGTATTAAAATGTCACCCTTAAGGCCGTCACACACGGCAGCTAAAGATGTATATTATAGCAACACATATTTTAATACATCTTGCCATAATACCCTTCTGGAGCCCACACACGGCAGCGTTAATGTATATTTTTGACATGGTATGCGAGTGAATTTCTGTCGAGTCACCGTGATGAAAATGTGTACTTTCAGCATACCACTAACTCTTGCACTATTTAACCTATCAAAATGGAAGTTATACCATTAGATAGAGTCAATCGGCGCCGTTCTAACAATATCTAACATTAACTGAAACATTGTTTCCCCGCTTCGGTATAGCTCGCCGAAGTGGGTCCATTTTTGGCCAAATATTTTACCGATTTATATTAAATTCTCTATAACTTTGGAACTATTATAGATATCGAAACACTTTAAACTGCGTTGTGATGTACTTGACTATGCCACTTAAAAAGAGGTCTCATTTAGCATCTGGTTCTAACAGTTGAAAATAATTGACATGTTTCATCAGTTGTTACGTCATGGCTCGCAGCAAATGTCGTAACCTGAAAAGAAACCGCAAACGAATTCGATAAACGGCAATGTCTGATGCAGAGCGGCAACGCATCTACCGTTTAAGATAAAATCACAACAAACGGACAACTACGAGCAAAGCGGATGACGTCACAGGATGCAGTACAGCTTGCACTGAGTGTGGGAGCTCCCAAAATGTTCATGTGTCACAACCGATTTAAGCAGACACCAATTTAACAACAATGGCACGTAAATATTAGCGAAACAGTCAATGTTCGAGCAATTTCTTTGTCTTCGGAAAGCACACAGCCAAGTTGGCGGTCAAACGATTTCTGGTTGGTCGATGGGCGGTAGCAGGCCAGCGTCGCGCGACGCTCGTCGAACGTAAACAAAAAAAAAATTAATCTACCTACATTTTGTCCGAACGAAGAAATAAAAAGGTTTTTTAACATATTTGCGAACAGTGTATTTTGATACAATGTTGAATAATCAGCCTCAAGGGCCAAGTGTTCGCTATTGTGGTGCAGATCTATAGACTCCATGTTTCGGCAGATCCCTTCTGCCTGGCAGGTTTTTTTTTCATGCGTTGTTACCTAATCTTAGTCTTCAATCAGCATATAGAAACGAAACGCTCACAAATCAAATGAAATCTCGGTACAACGCAGAGGCGGAAAAGCCCTGTTAATTGGATACCATAGCAACGCTCTTTATTCAGTGTGAATGATATCTGTGTGGGAAAATGTCACAGTAACAATAAATATAGGTATACAATACATACTCGTATAGTGTAACAAAACCTATAGAGCCGAAAGGGGGGTGTTAAGTATCCATAACTGAACAACTTTCACTATAGGGTTAATTCTGAAATGGCGAAAAAAAACCGCTGTTTCATACATTTCGGTCGAGTAGGTATTACACTTTTGTATGCAACAGCTGATTTGAATATTTTGATAACTATAGCCCAATCTCGTCAAGGTTGTTTCGAAACGGGGGCAGGGTGCGGATAATTGATCGCGACTTAATGCCGGCGGCTCAGGCTCAAGCCTGGGGGGTAATTCTCGCTTCGTTCGACATATCGTCGTCTTCCATACTAAAATAACACATATAATAATTATAATACAAAAGAAATCCTAGTTGTACTAGACTCGAACAAACACATACAAATGTACACACCCCTTTCACTCTCTTCTACACACACACACACACACACCAAAACATATGTCTCCCTATAAGCATTATTTTTAAGGAACAGAACACAGAAAATAGTAAACGTAGAAAATCTATCTATAAGAGAATTTTATTTACACAGCAATAGAATTAATATTAATAAGCATTATTTTAAAATAGGAAATCTGTAATTGGCAGTATGTTTTTAATGGACTTTCTTGTTTTTAAATTTAAGTGATGTGGATTTTGTAATAAATAAATTAAAAAAATTGGTAGTAATACCAAAAAGCTGTATCACTCATGTATCATATCACTCATCCGCCATGTTTATTCGACAAATGTTTCTCACGATAATATTTAGTCGAAGGTTCAAGAATTGTCCTCCTGGCTCCCAATGCCAGAGGCTCGAGCAGATTAAAATGATCTGTTATTATTTTCCGACAGATTTCACTCCTCGGGATAATAGAAGGGTCGGAGTTTTCATAGAAAATGGTTACCTATTTTGTAGCAGTCTAGTTTCTTTTCCGACTGTGGAAAATATCAAGAATTTATCATTTTACGTCCGAGGTTATTTATCACTGCTAGTTAATTCCCTCACTTAGAATATTTCTCTCATTTGTGCCTTCTATTCAATGCATAAAAAATATTATATGGAAATACCAATTAAAACTCTTTTTCTACTCCCGTTTCTTAATTTGTTCATTATGAAACCACCTCATTCATTCAGAAAGTCGTTCTATGGAATCAATGATGATGTATGATTGCGACCCTCGTTAGTAAGGATGCGAGTATAAGAATACTATGAGAATTTAGAAAAATATGAATTATCCCTGATTTAGTTTAAATAAAAAAAATATTACACCCTGACCAGGAATATAAAAACCCTGTCAAGAGGTATTTTTGGTATTGGTAGTTTTATAAGTTAATGCCCTCACTTAGAATATTTCCCTCACTCCGTGCAGCGTGACCAGAACCGGATGTAACGTTGTTATTACATTTATTTTAATTTTTTATTTAGTCTAAGTATAATAGTTTATGACATTTATTCATTCATTTGATATTATTATTATTATATTATCTTTTTGTATTGGTGTTTACCTATTATTATTATATTGTTTATCTCCCATTTCTGGGGTATTCTACCACACTCGCGGGCTTTTGGCCAAACGAGAGTGGGGACGAAAAAATAATGAGATAAGATATGGTCATAATATGTATGTATTTTATAGTCATTTAAGTTTATTCTTCTATTGACAAGAATTTGCGTACTATTCTGCATATATTTATTAAACCTGCTTTTTGTAGGAGTCTGTATGTGAGGGCGTGCATGCCAAGTGTTTTGAGGCCGGTGTGAAGTATTATTTTTATTATTATTAAACACCGATTGCTCCCTTTATTGGGGTGAGTTTATTATTATTATCTGTGTTACGAAAAATATAGTAAGTACCATTTGATTCCAAATAAGGCGAGGGTTTTTATATTCTTTGTCAGGGTGTAATACATTTTTTTATTCAAACTAAATCAATTCAACAAAAGTTCTTACATAACCCGTCAAAAGCTTTTACACGAGTTGAAGGTCATGCCTAGGTCACTCTACTATTATCTGACTCTTCAATCAATAAAGACAAAGGGTTAACAGAGCCGGAGGAACATGAAACTGTTAATTTTAGGTGTAGCTAATAGAGTCCGGCGAAAGGTTCTGACAGTTCGGTAGAGTCGCAGACAATGGACGTAATTTTTGTCAGAAACTAAATCTGAAAACTAAAATGATTAAGTATCAAAGTTGTTTCTTGTTTTACAGAAGTGATTATAACAGTAATTATTACAGTGAAACGGCTATAGGGTAGTTTAGAAGTTACTCTGTGACTCGGAAGTCCCTGAAAAAGGCTGTAAAGAATTTTGCATTTAACGTCGTTCAAGTGGTTTACTAAAGTATTATATTGAACATTGAATTTGAAAATTGTAAATTGTATAATAATATTCCTTTACCACATATAAAGTAGTAGTCATTTTGACGAAATCTTGAGTAAGTTTTAATCCACTTGTCATGCCAGACAGACTTAAAAAAATCTTCCAGTATGTACAGTCGACCAAAGGTTACCTAAGCATAAATAATATTTTTTTTATTAAAGCAGATCTTTTACATTTTCTTATATTAATTAACATTTCACATTAAACTATAACTTCCACACTAGAGTTGCCTGTGTCGTGGAGATTACATAGGTACACACATTAACTACTTTACAAGCTATGTGTCAATCAAATATTCAGATTCCAGAATTACAATTTAAGTTAAAGGTTATGATAATTATTTTATACTATTAAACATGCAACATTAAATATCTATCTATCTATCAACCCGTGTCTGTCCACTGCTGGACATAGGTCTCTCCCAGGGTACACCACATTACTCGGTCCTCCGCCTTTCTCATCCAACCATCGCCAGGAACTTTCTTCAGGTCGGCGGTCCACTGGGCAGGGGGGTGTCCCACACTGCGCTTTCTTGTACGCGGTCTCCACTCCAGAACTCGTCTACCGTTGTCGGTTCTGCGACAGACATGGCCAGCCCATTGCCACTTCAACTTGCTAATCATATGAGCTATGTCGGTAACTCGCGTTTTGTGACGGATGACTTTATTTCTAACTCTATCCATCATATAGATACTGAGCATAGCCGTCTCCATAGCTCGTTAAGCAACTATAAATTATTACATGTGTATTTAATTCGATTCTCCTTTACAAAAGCTCTTCGACAAAAGTTACGTATTGTTAAACGTGTTGTTGTTTTTGGAAAAATTTAGGAACTTATAAATTAGTATCGAAATAGTAGTGACGTGTTGCAACATGCTTTAAAGAGTCAGTCTTATGAGAGACGAAAACAATTTCAATTATAAGGTGGTATTGACTCTAAGTAGAGTCAGTCTGGGGTTTACCCTTTTACCCTTTTACCTATTTGTATCGCAAAGCAACTATGCTTTCACTATTGTGTATCGTTTTGAAGATAATAGCGTAATTGTCGGCACATCAGTCACTCACTCCGTCTAAGTCTTCAGGTTAACAGCGCATTGAAAACCCTCCGTAATAACAATATAGTGAGGTGCGATGTCAATGAGCGACGGTGACTGGTCACCGTCAGATGGTTCGTTTGCTTGACTGCTGTCCTTATAAAATAAAAAACTACTTACTTATACACAGTGAATCGATCGTCTGCATTGTCTACAGTACCGAGTTTATTTTTACCCGGCTGCCCTGTAGAAGGAGAGTAATGTTTTTAAAAGTAGTGACCGAGACCAAAACCACACTGACTCTATTCGGTAGGGTCGGCCGGTGCGTTGGCCCATTGTGCGTGAGTCGGCGGAAACAGCACGTAATTAGTTATCCGAAACTCTAGTTAAAGGGTTGAATACATATATTTTGTTTGTCCAGAGCAATAAATAAGGGAAAATAAATACACCAAAGGTTCCCATAAAAATTATGGGAGCGCTCGGTTTTAATACAAACACGGGATTTTGTTTTGATGTAGATTAAAGGTTTAACATTCTTTATTGCGAAGTGCAATCGTAGCCTATTGGTTACAGCGAACCGAACCGGGGCTGGAACCGGACCCATGAAGTTTGAGGCTTAAACGGAATAAGTTGCGGCTTCAATGCTATACAAACTGAGTATCGGTTTTAAAAACTACAATTTTATTTCCAAAAATAAAGTCCTACAGAATCTACAAACACATTTTTTTAAGTTTGTAAGCCGTAAGCAAGTTTTTGTCTTGCTGTTTCCTTGTTCAAGGCTTACATTTCAACCTACATTACTTCTGTCGAATTTTTATCGTTAAACTTGTAACGATGTCGACTTCATCGTCCATATCAACCTCCTTGCCATCAACTTCAACCTCATCGTTAGCGTTTATCTCACCTAATTTCATTTTGGCATCTTCATTTCTTCATCTAAATTCAAAATCATGTTCCCATTCCATTTCTAAATTTCATTATTCCATTAATTTCATTGTTTTATTTGTATTTTGACTTTTTCTCTGTATTTTGTCTCGAACGGACGTCTCCCGTTCACTTTTACTTCCTACTACTACCTATTTTCTGTGTTACTGTTTCTGTGTTCTTTTCCTTAAAATATATTATTTATCACCAAATTCTTCTATTACTTCATCTGCGCACTGTCCTAGAACCCTGCTAGCCGGCATCTAGAGGACAGACTGTAGCAGTGTTTCGTTCAATAAATGATCAGTTCCAACTATAGGCCACTTAACCACGTATGTAATGAAACGCATGTAAACCAGGCCTTATATCCGGCTGACCACCGCCCAACCAACCGCAATAATGTTTGGACAAACTTGCTGATTAAATTTCGGCACAAATCGATTCGGTTGTAAACAGAAACGAACTGTTCATTTAAACATATGTATAAAATTAAAACTTAATAAATCTGTAGCCTAAATACCTAACATAGTGATTATGAAAAGTAGATTCCTTCGATACACGATTTAAAACACAATGTTTTTTTCGCTGATTTGATTAGGCAAGTGTTTATATTATATATATTTATTTGTTCATCATAATATGATATATTAGTATTTATATGTTTATATATTATGTATAATATACTTAATATTACTTACTTACTCCGCTGGCGCAGCGACCCGAAGTGGATCTTGGCCTCCGATACCAAAGAGCGCTATCGCTCTCTCTCGTGCACAGTCTCGAGCCAGTCAGGCGCCTGGAGCTCCCGCAGATCCTTCTCCACTTCATCGCGCCAGCGGTATCTGGGACGTCCGACCGGACGTCGTCCGTTAGGGCGTCCCAATACTTAATATTAGTATTCCTTTTTATAAAGATTTATGTATATGTATTTTTAGATAGATAGATAGAAACACTTTATTGTACACAAAATCAGGAAAAGTAAAAACTACAGGAATAATAACACGATATGTACAAAGGCGGCCTTTTAATATGTATTATGAATAGCTATTTATTTATCTTTACTTATATAAGTTTATGTAACCTAATATAATAACAGCTTCCATTTTATATGCACCTACCTAAATATTTCTGCATAACCCCTTGGTTAGCTGGTATAAAATGCCGCCTCATGTACACCTTTTTTGTGCATTAAAGTGTAAATAAATAAATAAGACTTTGATAATAAAAGTAACAGAAAATACAGTTGTCAATAGATAAACCCAATACTCGTATACATAAAGGATGCTATTTTATTAGAAGCAAATGAGTGCTGTGCTGCTTGTACAATCTACCTAAAATGTCAAAATGTGAGAATCTGAAATGTATCAAATTGTTGAGAATTAATCAAAGGTTTTTGACAGATGGTATACTATAGCCTGTAGTCGATTGTACAATCGGTCATCAGTTGCACGAAACATCCATAAGTTAAGCCTCCATAAAAATACATGCTATCCCTTTCTAAGCCCTGGCTTTAGACAGAGATAACACGAGACTTTCTTGCAACCCACGGTAACTGTTAGGTAAAGTTTCCATTGTTCGAACATTTCAATCTATATCGTACGAAACATCTGTTGCCACGATGTAAGCAACTCCTAACTTTTAAATGGCTCAGCAAACGAATTAGCATTCATTTGGCGTCGTCGAGGTATTGAAGTTTACTTACAACAGCTGCCAGCTTCAAGTTGCGAACACTGACAAATATTGTACATCTGTCAAACGGCAGAATACGAGGGAGCAGGCAATACCATCAGCAAAGTAACGCATACTTCAAATGTACGCTTTACTCCGAAAATATAAAGCATAAGTTTGCGTAAACAATTTTGGGAAAACTGAAAGTAAGTTGTTGTCGGGTAATACCTCGAACTTGATGGGGAAAATGGAACGAAAGCCTTTTAAAGTATCAAAAGTAAAGTATGGGATCCAGTTTGCTTAATGTTTCCTTTTAGGGCGCCATCGCCATCTAGAATTCTTCTTTTAAATTACTAATACTTATGCAAAGTCAGACATACTGCAGAGAGAATTCCGGAAAAAAGCTGTTTATATGGAGAATGAAACAGAAGCTGCTTCATTGAATAGTTGAATCAAACACCGAATTCATTTACTTACGTAGCGAATAGAGCATCGGTGGCACAGCGGCTTGGGCACCGGACTCCCGTGCGGGAGGTCCGGTTCGAAACCGTGCAGTGCTTCGTATTTTTCGAAGACTTACGTACATTTACCGACTACTCTAACGGTGAAGGAAAACATCGTGAGGAAACCTGCACACTGAGATGACCAGTGTGTAAAATGGGGTAGGCACAAAATATCCTCAAGGGTCGAAGTGCCGCTGGGATTATTCCCGGCCCCCTATCATAAGATAAGATACGTAGGGAATAAGACTCTTTCACCCTTTATGTTACCATAAGTTACTTAAAAAATAAAAATACAGGCCGTTAGACAGATGGTTTACCAAACGGAAAGGGATGATTAGGATCGGAATAGATTCTGGCTAACACCCTGTAAGTATAAAATGAGTTTCATACGTAGGCTTAGACGTGACTACGTCTCATTTTGGTCACGTTGGACATTTTGGTCATGTTGATTGGACATTTTAACCATTATTATTATGGATCATCATCATCATCAGCCTATTAATGGCCCCACTGTTGGGGCACAGGCCTCCCCTTGCACAAGGGGGTACGAGCCATGATCCACGAGCGGGCCCAGTGCGGTTTGGTAGATTTCACACGCCTTCGGAAACTTTTAATTTCTTCAGACATGCAGGTTTCCTCACGATGTTTTCCTTTAGAGCAGTCGGTAAATGTACGTAAGTCTTCGAAAAAATCGGAAAAACTCTTTGGTACATGGCATTGCATGGTTTCGAACCCGGACCTCCCGCATGGTAGTCCGGCGTCCTAACCACTAGGCCACCGACGCTCCTATGGATAATATAACCGGCGCTACTATGGATAATATAGTACTTACCTAAAAAGACTTTTGAAATGTATCTATTACCGTTTTGACGCAGCACGGTGTTTTACTTTAGTCCCTTTTCATTTCTTTACAGGCGCGATTTAAAGCGTAGTCACTTTAAAATAAAATCACAACACAAATATTTAAATCTAGCTATAAAGAATATTTCTAAACGAGATTCTTGTTGCTGCAGTTAACAGCCGGGTAGCCTTACTAATGAAAAAGCACCTGCACTAATGTTCACGAGCAATTTATCGCGAGCACTTAGCGACCTCCGGCCACATAACCAGAGACTGTATACGAAGTGCCTCGTCTATTTACTGAACAACTCTTAAACTAAACATTTGTGTGTTCCTTTCTTTATGGTTACAGCGAACCGAGCCGGGGCTGGAACCGGACCCGTGAAGTCTTAGTGTTTAATAGACTTCGATAGACAGTGGATAGAGCTGGTATGGTGCTTCTGTTAGGCATTTTCTGGCATCACAATAGACCCATAAGTAGTATACCACTCACCTTGACTGGATTTGAGCTGCGTCTAATACAAGGGAGCTAGGCCACGTTGTGTCCAACAGTGCACATCAGTTTTCTCACTAATCACAAAGTGTTGGCTAGCCAATTTATTACACAAACATAGTTCACATACAATAAAACTTAAATCGAACGAAATTGTCTAGAAATATTGAGAAAAACCACTTAAAGGTTTACGTATAGATCGGCGGGCGTCGAGTGGTGGGAGACTCTCGGTCGGCTGACATCTTGCCTCGACCACACAAAATCTACGGCGGACAATTAAAAATTCGGTTTAAGTGGTTTTTCTCAATATTTCTAGACAATTTCGTTCGATTTATGTTTTATTGTATGTGAACTATGTTTGTGTAATAAATTGGCTATAATAGTATATATCTAGTCACAAAGTGATATCACTTTCTGACTAGATAGAGATAGCTCTATTAAGCTTTGGCCGTTTTAATTGAAGCAAGCGTAATATTTTTAGTTATTTTATGTGATTGAGACTTCAGTTTCGGGAAATATCTTTATTATAAACACCATGCTTGTATGTGAACACTAAGGACTGGAACAGCCTGCCGGCGTCTGTATTTCCCGAAACCTACAACTTTGGGATCTTCAAGGCCAGAGTGAATAGGCATTTACTGGACCCGCATGCTCCATCGTCGACCTCATCGTCGCTTACCATCAGGCGAGATCGAGGTCAAATGCGGGTTTAAAAGTCAATAAAAAATGTTAGTTAGGTAGGTATATTTTGTACTTTGTAGATATCTATAATAAAAGTTTAGGAAACATCCAATGAAATAGGTATTTACATCCCTTCAGACGAGTTCTACCAACATAGTTTGCAAAGTAATAAAATAAAAATCTATCCCCTAAATTTTGACGACAGCTTCTTCGGATTCGGAACGAAGTTATTGGAAACTACGTATTTCCTCTTTAAGGTACGAAATTCTTTTATGCGCCATCATTTTTATTCTCGCCGTAAGCAGATACGCCGAAAGTTATCAGCATAAAGTACGCCGGTGATTCTCGAATCAATTTACATAATACACGTGGCGTACACTTGAATTTAAAAATCAGCGGCGTAAGAACGGATTCTGAGATAAAGTTATCTGGGATTTATTTTATCCAGGGCTGCCCTCGTATGTAAAGTGACGGCCGGCTGGCTGCCTCTGACATAAAATGCACGCTGAAAGAAGTTACTATTTGTATTTTTAACCCCCAACCGGTCGAGGGAGGGCGTGTTATAAATTTGACACGTTTGTCTGTTTGTCTATCTGTCTGTTTGTGCGTTAGTCAGGTCTAACCGGCAGAATATTCTTAACCACGTCAGATGAAAAATGGATCAGTGGTTCTAAGATCTTGGAGATCTTGGGATGTTGGAGTATAATGGGATCTCTGGAACGGTAACAGTTAGGTGGTTCGAGTTTGAGCTCAAATGTTTATGACCATTATGACCTTCCCACATCTGGAATCTTGAGGACCTGATTATGACCAAGAAAAAGTAAGGAGATCTCCACAGTGGTACGTCGGGGATTTCTTAAATTTTTAATTTAGTGTTATAATCGTATTTTCAATGAGCATGCATAAATACTTTCATATCACAGTTACAATAAAGATTTAACCCACCAAAAACGTAAACGGAAAAAGGTGGCCAAGTTCGGTACAGGGAACAATTAGGTCTTAGTGGGTGCCCACTTGCCATAACATGCTATTTTAACATTGCTATAACATGTTTAAGTTGTATTAAAAGAAAAATTATTGCTTGCATAAAACTAAATCCCTAACTCTCAAACGAGAGTCATATCAGGGAACAGTTAATGAGTCTTAAATGAAAAGTTGCCATTCCAATTTTTCAGAATTCATTACTGGCAACATCATTAAATAACGGACAATTATCGACGACACTTGAAATTTCGACAAAAAAATTAATTGACTTGACCTTTATTAATGAACGAAATCGGTTATACAGTTACTCGTATATGTAGGTATTCCTAGGAAATTAATTTAACTCTTCAAAGTAGGTCTTTGACACAATCAGTCTTTGGCAAATATCAGGATAATTTTGTTCCAGGAATTTCTTTTATCGAGCAACTGCTATTTAGCAAATAGGGAATATAGAACTTGTGATGTGACATCTGCATCTCTCTCTCTCTCTCGCTGCTCTCTTAGAGCTCTGCTAGCTAACTTATAACTTATCTGTTAGGTAACTTTTGCAAGTAACTTTAACGAATTAGTTAGAAATATGTAATGTTGCAAACTTCTTCGCAACTATGCATTGATCAAATTTTAATAAAGTTCAATTCATAAACTTTTCCAAAGTTTTTACAAAGTTTCTCATAGCTTTCAACTTATCACAGATTTTCTAGAAAAGTTACATGTTGAACTGACTATTAGTATATGTAGTATCTATGTGGTTGGCAAATTGTATAATTCCTCCTTTCACAAACGGTGTCGTCAGTTTACAAACACTCGCTGTTTTGTTTGTTTTAAAAAAGGATAATTATAGATCAAGCTAACTTATATGTCGGAGCGATACCGAATCGGATGGGTTAGTTAGGTTGTTCGTTAGATTATTTTTAATAACAACCCCAAAAAAACTGTTTGCATATGTTTGTTTGCAAATGGGGGTAAGTAAATGGTATTTTCTAATTTTCCTTCGGCATTTTACAAAACAGCGAGCGTTTGTAAACTGACGACACCGTGTGTTAAAGGAAGAATTACAATTTGCCGACTACATCTACGAGTATATTGAGAGTAAATGCGTGAACGTATTTAATTTAATCAGGTTATAACATAATTTAAAAATCATGGAATATTTTTAACGATAAAGCTTGTGCAATTGTCTGGCCTCTGGTAACTAACACTCAGTTGGTCGATGGATGACGCACCCTAGTGCTTGAAATACAATTCAAATGGAAACTGTTTTCCTGGTGAGGTATGATGAGGTGAAATTCTTGTGCCCTTATAAAACTTAGAATACTTCATCGTCACTGGTATACACAGCACAGAATGGCATGTTATGTTCGTAGTGCGCTTCCCGCAGACGAGTGCGGTTAAGTGAAATTATGTGTTCTACGTGTCCCTCCTTCCTTCCTTCCTCGTACTGTCTCTGGAGACTTGGCTAATTCAAGAAAACCGTTTATCCAGCTTTTGTTTATACAAAATAAATCTCTTTGCGGCCGCTCAGCTGCTGTGTTGTTTCTATAAATACCTAGGTACAGGGTGGACCAAAAGTCCGTTAACATTTGAATAGGTCGCTGCGTCGGCGCGGGCGGGGTATTGGCGCGGGGGGTGTTACTACAAGCGAGAGCTACTAATAGGGATTTAGTACCATGGCGTCATTCAGCGGAGCGCAACGCGCATTTTGCGTACGCGAGTACTATCGAAACAACGATTCTACGACCGAAGCTAAACAGAAATTTTGTAATCATTACAATATACGGAACAGAAATCAAGCACCAACAATTCAAACGATTAAAAAATGGGTACAGAAGTTCGAAACAACAGGTTCAACTTTAAGTCAACCACGATCCGGCCGACCTAGGACATCGCGCGATCCAGTAAACATAGAGCGTGTACGAGCGTCTGTTCGAGAACAACCTGGTCTCTCTACTCGAAAGCGGTCTAGTGCTTTAGATGTGCCCAGAACATCTCTAAATCGCATTCTACACAAAGATTTACATTTACATCCTTACAAAATTCAAATTGTACAGGCTTTAAAGCCAAATGACCCTGCTCAGAGACTGCAGTTTGCTAACGAAGTGCTTGAGAGGTTTACGAGCTTCAATAACATCTTTTTCTCAGACGAGGCACACTTCCACCTAAATGGACATGTCAATCGACAAAATTGCAGATACTGGAGTGACACTAACCCGGACTTGAAGCACCAAAAACCTTTACACTCGCCCAAGGTTACTGTATGGGCCGCATTGTCAGCCAGCGGAATCATTGGTCCATATTTTTATGAAGATCAGAGAAACCGCGCCGTCACCGTTAATACAGAGCGATACATTGTGATGCTACAGAATTTTTTTGCTCCAGCATTACAGGACTTCTCAGGCTTTAATCGAAGCGCTTGGTTCCAACAAGATGGGGCAACATGTCACACCTCCAATGACTCTATAGCAGCACTTCGTGAAATTTTTGGCCAAAAAGTCATATCCAAAAGAGGTGACATTCACTGGCCACCCCGCAGCCCGGATTTAACTCCAATGGACTTTTACCTTTGGGGATATCTCAAAAGTAAAGTTTACATCAGCAACCCAGTGTCTATTGAGGAATTAAAAGAAAATATACGCGAGGAAATGCAGAACATTTCACCAACCACTTGTCGGGCGGTCATGCAAAATTTCCGTTCCCGGTTACAGGTGTGCCAGGATGAACAAGGGTCACATTTGAATGATGTTATTTTTAAAAAGTGAAATCCTAATTTGTCTACTTTATTATTAAATAAACAGTTTTTCACTAAAGTAGCATTTGTATTTTTTATAACCATTTTAAATGTTAACGGACTTTTAGTCCACCCTGTATAATATATTTTGCTATAGATTTACTGGAGATTGGTGTTTAGTACTATATACAGGATTATATAGTTTTTATATTGATTGGGGTTATTTTTCCTAAAATTTTTTTTTTTTTTTGGTTATTTTTATTGTTTGTTTGTTTGTAGTCTCTTTATTGCACACATAGAAGAAGAAAAATACATAGTAATTAATTAAAATAATTTATTATTTCTGGTTGTTATATTACTTATTTTACAATTGTTTTATTATTGTCTAATTATAATTCCTGTTTTTGGTTATTTTTTCTGAGTTGAATACAATACAATTTTAATTTAAATAAACAGCTTTTCTTTTAAATAAATAAGCAGTGCCACCTTGTCTTATGAACAACGCTTATAGAGACTACATTATCATAAACTAACCTGATTACATAATTGATTACGATGATACATCAATTAACCAAAGATATCTGGGGGCACGGTAGTGTCCCCGACAAGTCGAGCCAAAAAAAGCGGGCCACACTGCCACACCTTTACCCGAAGCAATTCAGAGCACTTTTGATCCCCCTTTATCTTTATTCTGGTCGTTTCTAGAATCCTGAAATAATTTGCAGCTTGATTAATCCGCGAACATAGCTAAACCTTCTAATTTCAAGCTTCTATCTTTTATAGTTCATGAAATAAAAAAATAGAAAGAAGAGTTATTTCGTCACTCACTCACTGACCGATCATCAAATATCTGAGGTGCTTCCCAGCTGCCCTAAAAACTTGAAATTCGGTATTAGGATAGTGTTTAGTACATAAATAAAGGAAAAATTAAAATATCCGAAAGAATTCGCAAACTATTACAGAAATTTTATTTGGTAAACTACAGTTCCCGTAAAAAATACGTACAAAATCAATTTTTCGAACTGCAAATAACTGTTTGTTGATAAACGCTTTGTATTTGTAGTCTGAAAGTTGGAATTAATGAATAAGGACCACTTGCATGAATGTCAATCTCGGCTTAAGTCTCAATTTTCATACGAAAAGTCATAGAGGTTGAAACAAAAACCTATCGGAAATTATAATACGCGGCATCATTTCGTGTCCGTTAATTAGAAACCGGGCCAAGAAAAGGGAAGAAAACTACGCTTCGTACTTACAAAAAGAAGTGAGATCCCCAATAAATATTACTTGTAAAAAGTTGCCAAGTCTCGTGTATCTCTACTCGGAATAAGCAAATTCTTGCGTAATTGCCAGAATGTTCTTAAACTTAAGATGTAGCGACTTGGCTTGACTTGTTAATGAATGTAATAGAGGTAATAGTAAAGAGCATTGGACTTGGCTCTCATTACTTTTTCCGAATAAAGATTCACGAGACTTGGCTACTTTTTACATGAAATGTTTTATGGTGTATACATTATTATTCGCTAATAAGTACTACCTCTAGGTGTACTGTTCTTCAACATTCCAGTAAATCCTACTCTTCGTTAATCTATCCTATCTTCTGCAGCATGAAGTAAAGGATATCCAAGTAAATGTATTTCAAAATCTTAGAAGGAAAAAGCTTTAGTTGTTTTATTAGAATCGATCTGCAGAAGGAAACCGAAGGCGGAAACAACTTTTATCCGCGGAACATTATTTGTAAGACGCGATATACACCTCGAGCGAGCGTACGTATCTCATACCTGGAAACATTCTATTTGTAAGCCTGTGTTGCCACATCTGGCTAAATTATTCGAAAAAAATTTTTTTTCTTTTAAATGCAATCTTATATTTCTGTGCTCGCCGGAGAAACTTTTAAAGGTAACACAATAATAATAAAAAACACATACACACACACTCTTCCTCTCTCACACACACCTTCTTACACGCCCACTCATCCTTTCTCTCACACACATACCCTCAAACACACACACATACACACAATGCATTCCCACCACCCCTTATATTACTCTTTATTATTGTTCTTTTTTTTTCTTCCAAATTTTGTCAGTTTTATATTTTCCCATGTTCTATTACATGTTCATTTGCACTGGTCACAGAATTTTATTGTAAACTAACTGGTTGCTCACTAATTTTATTTAGTTTAATATAACATATGCTTAAGTTCCTACTGGTGTATGGACTATGAATCCATTGTAATCTTACCGTACAAATAAACTATTCTTATTCTTAATATATTGTAATATTGATAAGTCGCCATAAGTTCTACACATAACTACTTTAAACGCTTTCTATCACCCATATCTGTGCCTATATTCTATAGACAAGTTTTTATTAATGTCAACTTAACCAAATATCGAGTTACTTGTAACTGTTTTAAACCGGCGTTTCCTCGTGGTCATACGAATTTTCCATACTAGTTTATCCTCTTCCTCCTCCTATTGAACAATACGATCGAAAGGCAACCCTCGTTTTCTGGCACCTTGGTTTTGTAACCTGGGTAATGTAGGTGCTAGAGAGCGTTTCAACATATTCCACAAGGTTATATTTCTGTCGCTTCGTAAAAGTTTCACCTGGCAATACAGGTCTACATCAATACGGAGGATAATCTTTTGTGTCGCTATTTTCTCATCTATTTGTATTGGAATCCCTCATTCCAGAGGTAGATAACCCTGGAATAATATTTTTGTTAAAAATCATTAAGATGGAATAGCAACACTCATTTTTAATGATGAAGCAATTCAACCGACCAGTCGGTCAATGACTTGATGGTAAATGGTCGCCGTTACCCATAGGTATCAGTCTTTCCTCACTAAAATTTAACAAGAGGGTTTTGATGTACTGCTAAGAACTTATTTGGAGTGCGCATATGCTGGTAATTACGCTAGATCTCTTGCCCTTCAAACCGCAACGCTGCCACAGAATACACCAGAAGCTGCGCTGATATTGATCACGTCACTCGACTGTAGAAATATAAATAAATTTAGTTTATTTGCTTAGAATACTATATAACAAAAGATCTTATAATTTTATATATAGTAGTAGTATTCAGCCACATTATGGCATGCAAATGTTTCGAACAAAATAGTTGCAAACAATCTTAAAATCTAAATGTTTGTCGTTAATGACTAAACTATGAATTCAATTATTTTTATGGTTAATAAACTCATTTACAGTATAAAAACAATGTGCCATAAGCCATTTAGTTAATTTTTTCTTAAATTCTGTTCCTTCTAGTAATTTCATATCATCTGAATGGTTGTTAAATAATAATATACACATGTTATATACATTTCTTTTATATATAATATATCAGAACGACACGGATGATACACACAGTAGGTTCTTGTACTGAGACCTTGGTTTCCTAGCCCTAACATCAATGAGCTTGTTGAAATATTCGGGACGCGACTTCGTGATAAGGCAGATATTTCTTATGTATAGACAAGACAAAGGGAGAATATTTAAATCCATAAAAAGTGGCGTAGCGCTAGGCAGTTATAATTTCAATTTTAAAAGGAAAAGCTTTATAAAAAATATTTCTGGCAATGTATTTCGTTTATTAAAAGTACAAAAAGTTATACCTACCACTCGATCGCGCTACGGCGCGTGTATTTCGCGCCCGAGTTCCTTTGACTTCCTCCGAGATCGTCTGTACGCGGAGCCCGTGTGCGCGTGAGCCGATTTCGCGCGTTTGTATTGAGCGGATCTTCTGATGTATTCTGTGACGCTGCTTTGCATCTGAAATAGGTAAAAGGGTGATAGGTCCCGAGGTATATCTTATCTTATAATAGGGAGCCACGAATAACCCCAGCGGCACTTCTACCCTTGAGGATCTTTTATGCCTCCCCCATTTTACACACTGGTCAGGTGACGGAAACATTGTGAAGAAACCTGCACACTAAGATTAGATTAGATCACAATGTTTTCCGTCACCGTCAGAGCAGTCGGTAAATGTAAATGTAAAGTAAGTCTTCGAAAAATACGAAAATCTCATTGGTACATGGCACTGCACGGTTTCGAACCCGAACCACCCCCGCATGGGAATCCAGTGTCCTTGCCACTAGGCCACCGACGCTCTAGGTCCCGAGGTAACCACCTTACCGTTTCCGTTTTAAAACCGCAGCAGCGCGCTGAAGACGTTAGGATCTACCATCACCATAACTTAAAAAGTCAGAATACAAGTTCAGACGTTGTAAAACCAGTTCACAATCTCAAAGTCAGCAACACATCAGCCAGTTTCATCTCCGATATTCCGATGTTGTTAGTCAGACGTCACTTAACATTGGACCCTATTTCACGAAACTACAATCCTTGTAATTATGTGTAAAAATGGCAACACTGACGCTATTTTATATAGGGATTTCTATCTGCAGAACCTATTACAAAAATCACCCAAAATTGTACAAATTCAAACAAATTTAGTAAACACAGTTTTTCTGCTGATTTACCATAGCAATATGTAACTTTACACAAGTAGTAGATAAAAATAAAACTTTATTTTCTCATAAGCTAAATGTGGCTATAAAAAGTACCTAGCCAGAGAGTCTGCCCTGCCAGTGACATTTAGAATTGTGACTGCAGCCATGCACTCGAGTTGCATAAGAAAGGAAGCTTTTAGGTAATATTTCTAAAGTCCTGGTACAGTGGACAACACTTCAGGCTTGTACTTTAGTACTTGCTTTACCTTATATGACACATTCATACGAATGTCAAGGAATCATAACAAAAACTTATTGCGACAGGATTCCATTTCATAGCTTGTGTATTCCACTGTACACATATAAGTCAGACTATTAACACATTGTTATTTTTAACAACTTTATTACCTTTATAGTTTTTTGCTTTATTTTCCGACCTTGTGAATTAATCAGTATAAGATACTAATACGGTCTAACGTCTGCAGTCGAACAACAGCAGCTAGGATCGTCTGTTTTAGGTGCTCTCCCAGGCACGAAGTGGCTCAGGTGAAAATGTGCCATTAGCGGTCACATAACCTGGTACCCGATTCTACGAATACAACGTAATCTCAATATATTAGATATATTACGTTAAGTGGTATTTTATCGTGGCTATTGTTAACCTCTCACATCACACACACACACACACACACACACACACACATCACCTCACACAACTTCATACACCCTCTCCCCTGTACACCCACAGTATCATATCCCGCTGGCTATTTTAGTGTGGACTGGCATGCTGCAAGACAGTCGTTGGCTAGTGCAGGTGCCAGGATTTGTTTTTATAAATAGATACCTACTTACTTGTTTCAATTTATATTATATTGTATTGTTTTGTAGTATTATGTATTATATAAGCTTTTTGAATAAAAATTTGAATTTGAATTTTGAATATAGATTTAATTGCAGCAACTTCACGTTTTTCCAAACGCCACAAGTTTGGGTCAAGTCAACGATCAATCGTTCAGATAGATAGATAGATAGATACACTTTATTGTAAAGTAAAGTAAAAGTAAAATACACCTTATTGCACAAATATAAAATAACAAACATGAGATAGAAAAGGAAATAGTGAAATACAATTTAGGCGGCCTTATCGGGCAGAGGAAATGATATCGAGAAAGAGGTAGTAGGTGTGCAAGGTTGTACACAAGTACAGGAAAAGTAAAAACTACAGGAATGTACAAAGGCGGCTTTATCGCTTAAAGCGATCTCTTCCAGGCAACCTCGGAAGTTAATTGGACATTAAAGAAATTAGCGACAGTGTAGTGTGAAAAAATGAAATAGTTTACTATTACTTAATACACAGTAAAGTTAGTAAAATAAAAGTAATATCATATACATAAATATTTACCTATGTAAGTATACCAAAATAGTTCAGCTCATATTTGTGTTAGCGCGGTGTTAGCAGGCTAAGATTTATAATAAAAGTTAGATCGAAACGGAAACGTAATAAATGCTGCTTAAATAGAAAAGTACGACAAACGTTGTAAAACAGTGGAATTGGGCTCAACCATTGTTCTGCCGTTCGTACCTAGATTACGAACCCTAGCCTAGACTACGACCGTTAAATTTTGGAGAAAATGCAACGCTGCATCTTCCATCCAACAACAATAAAATATTATACGTACATTCCCAGATAATTATATGTGTATAGATGATATGTATTTATATAATATATGTATGTTGTCTTTATTTATTTATTTTTATGTATTATTAATAAATTTATAACATTAGTTATAGAATTTATACAAATTTTATTCGTAATATATATATTTGTTTTTATATTGTAGGTACACGTATGTATGTCTATCTATTTTATCATATATGTTTTATTTTTTATATAAATTAGCTACGACAAACAGGCAGACGGGCCACCTGATGGTAAGTAGTCACCGTTGCCTAGAGACACGTGCAGTACCAGGGGTATTGCTTGTGTGTTGCCGGCCGTGGAGGGAGAGGACTTTTTTAACGTCCTTTTTGAAGCATCCCATGTCATAGCGCTGTGGAAAAACGTCGGGTGGAAGATAGTTCCACATTTTGGTGCGTGGCAGAAACGTTCGACCTCGATCTCGCCTGATGGTAAGCGACGATGAGGTCGACGATGGAGCATGCGGGTCCAGTAAATGCCTATTCACTCTATACAGGGTGTAACATTAAGAACGGTCAGTATGGGAAAGTCTGAAACTATAAGACATACGAAGATCTGTTCTTAGGAACCATGTCATCAATTTTAGTAACAAGAAACACTGTATTCATACATTTTTAAAAAAACCTGTACTCAGCCTGGGAATCGAACCCGGTTGTTTTGAAAAAATATCCAACACTATTTCTATTTAGATATCGATTGTGTAGGTCTTAAGGAATAAATGTTAGTATGAAACGTGATGTTTAAAATTAATAAAACGCATTGTTTCCATATCTTTTAATTTATTTTAGTAGGTGTTCGAAATGACTACCATTTTGTAAAATACAACATTCAACTCGTTTAGGTAACGATCTTACTATTGAATGTTGTATCTTCAGGTGGTGAATTTGCGTTAAAATTGTCTCTATGGCTGCTTTTAGGTCTTCAATTGTCTCTATGGCTGCTTTAAGGTCTTCAATTGTCTCTATGGCTGCTTTTAGGTCTTCAATTGTGTCGTAGCTTGTTTTGTACACTTCATCCTTAACGTAATCGATATCTAAATAGAAATAGTGTTGGATTTTTTTTCAAAACAACCGGGTTCGATTCCCAGGCTGAGTACAGTTTTTTTTAAAATGTATGAATACAGTTTTTCTTGTTACTAAAATTGATGACATGGTTCCTAAGAACAGATCTTCGTATGTCTTATAGTTTCAGACTTTCCCATACTGACCGTTCTTAATGTTACAGCCTGTATATCTCCCAATGTCTTAGGTTTGGCTGGAAGAGATCTCTTAATCGATCATAACATATGTTTATTACTCTTATCACTTGTTAGAATGGAAAATTTAGCATCTAATATAAATATTAATATTTCTAATAAGAATCTTACTCATCTTGTGATATTTTTTACATATTTTTTGTCATATGTACCTATATGGTCTATTAATAAAGGATTTTCTGTTTCTATTTCTCTTCTTAGAGATAAGCTCTACCTAATGTACCTGTAATTATTTCTTGTAACATGTTCTTTATTTTTCTTGTGTACAAATAAAAAGTATAATTCCCAGTTTTCCATTATTTGTTTGTTTCGAATACATACACAATTTTAATTATAGGTATACTCTATTATTTTTATTCTACAAAATAAACATCTATTCAAGTAATTATATACGTGGCCACATTTATAAATGAGTATTGCCAGCTACTACTTCCGACATCATTAGTTTTGCGATATTGAAGACAAACATTATTTTCTCATTATACGCGGAGAGGGTTAGTTCGGAACACAGGGGCCGAATCAAGGGTCTGACTATCTAAAAGTTTTTAATTGTTTCATACTGTTCAACAGTTCAATAGCCAATTGAATTAATTAGAATAGAATAACCTTTATTAATAGACCATTTTTGGGTTAAAATACATGCGAATACATTAATTAATGTAAAGGGAAGATGCGTCAAGTAGTGTGCAGTGGAATTCCATATTTTTTTATTGACTATAAAACCCGCATTTGACCTCGATCTCGCCCGATGGTAAGCGACGATGAGGTCGACGATGGAGCATGCAGGTTCAGTAAAAAATCTTCTACGAGTAATATAAATGTACTCTAGCTAATGTATATCATCTGTCAAATTTCTGCAATCTGAAATGAACCATAATACAATCGTCATAGACTTCAAATTTGAATTCTAGAATTTTGATAGGTGCTATACTTTAGCTAGTGGTCGACTGTACCTGTTACTTAATCATATGGTCATCTTATCTTATCTTATGATAGGGGGACGGAAATAAGCCAGCGGCACTTCGATCCTTAAGGATATTTTATGCCAACCCCATTTTACACACAGGTCATCTCAGTGTGCAGGTTTCCTTACGTAGTTTCCTTCACCGTTAGAGCAGTCGGTAAATGTGCGTAAGTCTTCGAAAAATACGGAAAACTCATTGGTACATGGCACTGCGTGGTTTCTAACCCGGACCTCCCGCATGGGAGTTCGGTGCCTTAGCCACTGTGCCACCGACGCTCTAACGGTCATAGTAATATAATATAAGTCTATGGATACGGTATATTTAGTGACTTTATTGCCTAAAATACTGCAATTCGATAACTATAACTTTCTCTGTCTACTGTGTTATTCGTACGTTACTCGTATTGACACTTGTGTAGTTATTTCGTCCCTTGGGATGCAAGGCAAGACAGATTGGATTGGCATCAGTAGTAATCAGTACCATCTTCGTGTAAGTACACAGAAGCTGCACTAATAAGGGTCAGCGTAAACTGAGCGACTATATGAATTTAGCGTCGATGGTATAGTGGTTAGGACGCCGGACTTCCATGCGGGAGGTCCGGGTTTGAAACCATGCAATGCCATGTACGAATGAGTTTTTACGATTTTTTCGAAGACTTACATATATTTACCGACTGTTCTAACGGTGAAGGAAAACATCGTGAGGAAACCTGTATGGCTGAGGAAATTAAAAACTTTCAAAGGCGTGCGAAATCCACCAATCAGCATTAGGCGCGATCAGTGGATCATGGTACGTATCCCCTTGTGCAGGGGAGGCCTGTGCCCCAACAGTGGGACATTATTAGGCTGATGATGTGATGTGATATGGATTTATGACAATAATTCGATTACCATTATCAAGCCACGACGAAACAGGTCAATGCGCAATGGCTGACGCTTTTCTTAAGCTTATTATTAGTATGTTAGACCACACTGTCCCGCTGCTGGTTTTGACCAGCCACCACCACCTCACTACAAGCTCTCCTCGTCTCCGTATCTTGCGAATCTTCCAGTCTGTCCCTCCAACAATACTTACTAACAATTTGGAATTCTATGTAGGATAAACTTTTCTTGTTCATGCCCAATTAAATACAAACACCGATAAAGTTGTACTTAATTCGTAATGACATAAAATACGTCATGGGGCTCTCCACTATGCACTGAAAAAACAACTTGTTTGATTTAGTTTAGAGCATATACAGAAACTCTATTCAGATGAACACAACTACTTCAAATATTCGACTAAGATTTTGATTGAAGCGAACAATTCCTTGGTCGAATGTGAACAAGCCGACTTTATATGCTCATATTAAAACAAGGGCTTGTTTAATTAAAGTAAGTTGTTTAATCTTTTCTTTCAGTGATGTCTGCGCTGGTCCTAATATACTTAGTTCTTGATCTAAATCTATCGATAGAGTTCTGAATCCGCCCCTGGGGACGGAAGACATGATAGACTCATTTGTCAGAGAGCGCCGCGCACGCGCGCACTATGCGGAATTCTAATTAAACTTACACGGCATTTGGATGAACTTACACACATGTTGTGGCGATGAGCTCGGCTAACTTCGGCGGTCTTCGCGGTTATAATGGCTTCGGATTACGTCGAACAAAGTCATAGCGTGCAGCGGTGTCTTCCGGAATTGTAACCGGAATACAACCTTGGATTTCGGTTATAAATTTCAAATGCCACATGCAATTGTCTTATGGAATTCATGCGTTGTTTATATTATTATAATGATCTGAACTGAACTGAAAAGAGGGTCTTGGCTGTCTTGTACGAATTGGTAGACTGTACTAAAATGCAATGGGAGACAAAAAACGTACAAAAATGTTCCAGTAAGTTGAAAAAATGGGGTAAGTACTTTACCCCTTTTTTTAAACTTATCAATCACTCCCGCATCATTGCGTGGAATACTTTTGCTGATTTTCCCGTCGACCAGAGCAGATATTCTGCTTATTTTAAAAAATAAGCAGAGTATCTGCTCTAAAAAATAAAATTTAAAAAATAAAATAAAAAATTATTCAAGCAGACAGTATTTTTTACATTTTTTATCATTTATCATTTCGAAGCAAATGCAACCTACTTATTTTTTTAAATAATATTTAATAAACTCGAAAATCAAAATACACGTTGCTCTGATAAATAAAAAATATCACGAGCTTTTTCAGTGCATTAAAAACCTTTTTAGAAGCATTTTCCTACGTGACAAAATTAAAAATTGTATTATTTCTGAAATACGTGGATGGGCCGTTAAGGCATTTTTAGTTCGATTGATTCGTTTCAATAACAAAACGTTTGTAAGCTTTTTAAATGTTGGGCAGGAGAAGATGACTTTTTGAAATCTACATTCTATAAATGATAATTATAATGGGTTGCATTAAACGAAATGGTAAAAATCCATTTTTTACCGCAATAAATAGATGCCGTCGCAACTTCGCATGTTGTAGAGGGTTGGTTGCGATTGATTATTCAATGGTTCTTGACGTCAAAATACAGTTTTTGTCAACATTAGGCAAATAGGTTTTAGTCAAAGGATGAACATTGTATGTACGTAACTTAATATCATCTATCTACTTACTTATTTTGTTCACCCATCATCTTCGACATCGCAACACACTTTCCTGTTTCCTAACTTCTCACGTCCTAGATAACAAAAAAAAACATTTTATGTAGATCAAGTATTTACGATAAAATCGAATTCACCTTTTCCCGTTAAAATTTCTTCCATGAATAAAACTGCGCCTCTCTGGGGACAGTCATTGGATTCGGTTCCTAAATTGGATCGGAGTTTCCTCAGTCACGATACGTCAACGTCCTCTCCAATCTTAGGACATTTTGAGAGCGAAATATTGTATACCGAGAAATTTTCTAGGTACTCTACCATTTCTCAATTGCCGCATGTGACCTGGCCAACCTAACTTGACCATGATGTAATAAATAATTGAGCCAGGAATTGATAGTTATGCTGGTCGATATGACACAATTAGCCGCGATCATAGAAACATAGAAACCTTGTAGTTCCCAAATTACGCCAAGTTATTTTCGTGAACGCTATTTATATACCCTGTGGCAACTTTTTTTCTTTATCCAAGGTTTTTTGAGGTCGTACCTAGGAGTATACATGTCTAAATATCCTGAAAACTATACTAAAAACGGTGAACTGCGTGCAGTTATAAAGTAGGAGCTCACTGCTCATAGCACACGTGCTATGAGCAGTGAGCCCCTACTTTATTTGCTTAATTTTAATGTACGTATATTTACCTATAAACCTACATTAAAATTAAGGTGCCGTATCGTGTCGGCCATAAAGAATAGCACCACCCCAACTCTTCCCGTGTGTGTCTTACGAGGCGAATAAGGGATTTTGTGGATACTATTCTACACATAGTAGACGGCGATAGGCTCGCCACCTATCACGATTGTCCACCAAATCTTACGGCGAAATGTGGGAACTATCTACGATGAAGGTGGATCCTCTGTCTACCCCCTCGGGGATTATGGACGTGAGAGTTATGTATGTATGTATAATATATTTACCTAACAAAACACTAAAATACACTATGTAGGTACTATAATTTATGCTATTTCATAAATAGTGAAAAAATGAAAATGAAAATGAAAAAGTGTATTCACTTATACAGGGCACAAAAAAGGACCTCCGACTTACAAACTAGGTCAAAAACCTGTATCTTGGAAATCGGGATTCCGTCGCACTTTCTGTGCAAGCAAATTACAAATTATATTCTAAACCTAAAAGGAATTTGGAAAAGTTAATCAAAAGGAATTTAGTAAAGATAATGGTAAGAGTGAGTATGGGTGGGGGTGTGTTAGGTTGTATAGTTACTAATTTATCCATCGACACTAAATTTAGCTCAAATAAAATAGCCTAATACTAACACCTAACTTCCTAAATGGAACAGACTTCTACATCTCATATGTGAAACAAAACATCGAGTATAGATAAGTGCATTCGGAACCCGAGCGAGGCAACCGCTAACACTCTTTTTATTTTATTCGCATTTACCCTTCGTAATCCATTTGTTCCTTCCTACAAGATTTAAATGTAGGGTTCTTGGGAAGGAATAAATACATTTTCAAGAAATTTCGTGTGTAACATTGTTATCAGGTCTATCTCATAATCTAATAACTTAGATATTGAAAATTTGTTACAATATGGGTCATGTAACAAATACTAAAACTTTTAACATCTACTATCTTCATATCATCTGCTGTCTTAGATTATAAAAAAGAATAGTGTGTAAAACAAACCAAAGTAATTTTTTTGTGCAGTTAATTTGTTCCGAGGCTCTAACAAAGAAACCGCATTACAAATTATAGATCTCAGTTTACAGGACCTATATGGTCGGTTATTTTAAATCAATACACTTCTTCCTTAGGTTTGAAAATATCGCTATACCCCTGTCGTATCTACTTTTATTATTCACTTATAGGAGACACAAAGACCTTCTAGTATAGTAGGTGCAGTCCTCTGCTTTCGTATACAAAGGCAGACAAAGGTTTCCGAGTTCGATCACTAGTTGGGGAAGGAATTGTACTCGTATGTAAGCAGAATGCAGACCCTTTTATGCTTATATGCTATATTATGTTTTTGTAGTGCCTCCGGCATATTTGCGCACGCTCATACCGATGGTTTTCACGTCATTATGCGCAAGAGAACTGCGTCTCTGCTTTGCTGGCTTCGGAGCAGCTCCAACGGCATCCTGAATATGAAAGCGGATAAGTATGATTCCCATTCTTAAACACTTCGGGTGCTGATCGAATGATGTTATCTTTGATCAGCATCTGATCAATGTGTAAACAAAAATAGTAATTATTGCCGAAATGTATACTACTAACATAGTTTTTAAATACAACTACTAACACAATGGATCAAGTTATCCTATAAATAAAGATATTGAATTGAATTGAATTGAATATGCGTCTGAGTTAAATATATGTCATTTGTATTTTGTCCGTCATGACTGGAAATTCTAGTACTTATAAACGTGTTGCATATTTAGCATTTAAAACATCCCCCTTTTGACAATGATGTCCATTTTTAACAGTATTATAAAGAGGCTGTAAAGTAGTATCAGAAAGGAAACAAGAGGTCCCACTAATAGGGATACCCGATAATAACAGTAAAAGGTCTCGTTTCTTATCTAGATGGCATATTTGGAGGATATCCAAGCCATTTGCCACAGCGCGGCAGAAATACCACTTTAGACCGGAGGAAATGACGTGAAAACATATTTATGTCTACCCTTGACGATGGTGGGTGAGGGCGGACAGAGAGCAGCAAATTTTGATGAATTCATAAATTACCTAGATGTGCAGGAAAAATACGATTATACCCTTTGTAAACTATTGAAAAGTTAAAATAAGCAAAAGAAGAAACTGTTAGTGTACTTTTTTAAAAACAAACCGATGACCGACTTAAAAAGCAGAGTTGCGACTAAAAATGTATTTTAAAAACAGACTAGCGAAATAAATTTTCCAACACTGTGACAAAGACGCTTCAGCATAATGCTGCCGGTCTATAAATACCTAGTAATAAATAACAAGTTCTCGTATTTCGATAAACTTATAAAGAAACCTAAGGAGCCGTTCTTTAATTACGTAAGGGTCCTGGGTAAGGTCATGTAGATACCAGAACCAGAGGTCATGTGGAGAACCCAGGAGGGTTTCAAAATCTCTACATGACCTTACCTGGGAAGGGAAGGGGAGGGAGCCATTCTTACGTAATATTTTACTACTCATCCCTACTGGTGGCGATCACCTGGTATCCTCCTCGGAGCGCGTTTCAAACGCAGCCCGCCGTCACTCAGTTAGTAGTTTTTGACTGATTTGTTGCCTTACTTTAAGATTATTTCAAATCTTACCTTTAAACTAGCACCTACCCGCTGACCTAAGGAATGAAACAAAAGACGAAACGTGTACTCTTCTGCTGGAAAACCTTTTATTGGATAACGAATTTTATTCAGTAAAGGAATTTATGGACAGGAAATTGTGAATTTTATTGTTGACATGTTCATCTCATCATTATTATCCAAATTATCATTTTATATATACATTGAATTTATTTTACTAAATAGTTATTTTAAAAAAACCTTTGGTTTATGCCAAATAATAACATGTTTAGTGTAACTGAACTCTAGGTAAAATCTTATGTAAGAAGGGAGGGGTGGGGGGAGGGGGGGTTCCGAGAAATGGCCAAAGTCGCCCTTTATGAACGACCCCTAAGTCATATTTTAAATAAATAATAAACCCTAATAAGCTTAGCAGGTCCATAGACAAAACAGATTAGAACTACTGTGGAATAAAAATTGTAATTAGATTATACCTACTTGTATTAAATATTGTATTGTATTAAATAAGCTTATGAATAAAAATTGAATTTGAAAAAAAAATGGAAATTTTTCAATTCCAACAAAATATGTTAAATCCTCAGGTAGTGTTTCCTTATTGTTATTGAGGTAGGTAAGTAAGAACATCTGAACATCGTCGCTCACTCTGTGGTCAAACAAAAACGTAGCAAGTATAATTGAATTTATCAAAGAAATCGAAAAAGGAACACGCTCACAAAAAAAAGTAAATTGAATTTTCTTATTGTATTTTGAAGGGATAAAAAATAATCTTGTTAGGAATTATGTTTCACTTTAGAAAATAATAAAATAAATACGACTAAAAATGTACAATTGGTAAGTACCTAGAAGGTAATACGATACGTAGGGAAGGCGATATGCGCACGGGTTCCGTGACAATGATGCATAACTTTTGTTTGAAAACCATATCGTGACGTTGCACCTCTAAATCCTATTATACCTACATAATTCACTGGCGGGCGGGATTGTTTTTTTATTTTATTTTTTAAATTTTTAACTGCGGCAATGGATGAAAGTTATAATATAATAAAAAGTTTGAAGTTTGAAAATCGAAATGTACCCGCCATAGTTTTCCATGGCTTTCAACTGTATAAAGTAACTAACAAAGATGCAACATAGACTTCATCTATGCTTAACTAAAGACCGGGGTCCAAACAGATTGTCCTGTTACCTTTTTTTATCTATTTCTTATTTTAAGATTCGACCCATTTTGGGGTCATGCCAGCCTCATAGGGTAACACAAGTTCTCGAGGCGTTACACTGCTACCCTGAGACAGCGTCAGCGTCAGATATAGCATAGAAAAGTTCGATCCCATCAAAAACATTTCTGTAAAAAGAGGCCAAGTCTCTTGTTGGCTATTTGTCCATAAAAAGTAGTGAGATCTCATGTAAAGGCCAAGCCTGCTGTATTTGTTTGTATTATGAATTTGGCACTTTAATTTTAATCATTTAAAACTAAATACTGTTGATATGTATCAATTTTATTAGGTAGTCATACCTCAATTAAGTGGCTTGGCCGTTGCGCAGGAGTGCAAGATCTCATCTTAATATTCTGCAGGGCTCAGTGTACGTAATGCACTGGGTAACTGATAATAGGATACGTTATACTCAGTTTGGCGGATACTTTAATAGGAGAACCTATTAAAGTATCCGCCAAAGTGAGTATAACGTAGACCTGTTTACCGCCCTGATTGCTGCACTGTGGTTTTGCACTTCTGCGTAACGGCCAAGGCACACCGTAATTTAATTGAGATATAAATTTGATTTATTAAAAAACTAGAAGACATAGGTACATGAAACTTAGAGGTTAACTTTATCTTGTGAACCTCTTCTCACGTAGAAAGTTTCAGCCTTCTAGTAACCTCTGATAAAAAGTTATAAGCCGATTAAAACAGGCCGAAATGCTTCCAGAATAGTAGTAGTGGTAGTGGCCATTAGTTTTTCTATTCGACTTGGCGGGTGTACTACCGAGTCCCCAGATCGCTGTTTCGGAAAGATGGCTTATATTTTATAGTGTTGTAATAACTATTCATGTTACTGGCTAGTTTAAGATAAAAAAAAGTAAATCGATAGTATTATTTTATTCCCAAAGTAATGTAGTAGTGATAGTTATATAATAATTACCACATGTCAGTCCATATAGAGATTCGTGACCGGCCACAGCCGCAAGGAACAGCGTGATGATAATTATGTAATATTATGTATTTTAGTATGTACCTATATCAGCACCTCTTTTGACGGCGCCCCTAAGTACGTACGAAAGACGTTAGTTCGAGTTTCATTATCTACTTGTAGCTACTTCGAAAACTTTCCACCGATTACTTGTTTGTGCGAAGCTCCATTTCGCCGTCGGCTTATTACATTGATGTAACGTTTCATCGAAAATCGGTTCCATACATTGAAGACGGAACCCTAAGGACCGTAAAAAAATAAAGCGAAAGATTTTAATTTCGCGACAGAGACGACGGTGTCTCCCTTGAGGGTTATAAAACTTATCGGCTGACATTAGCATATTAAAATTGCACGAAGCGAAATGTATCACCATCTTAAACTCGTGCTACGTCCCATACTTACGCCATCTTAGCGAGAACTTAAAACTTTCTTCTTTCCTAGTGGATAATGGAGAAAATTTTTTTTTCAAAAAAGAAAACTTACTTGTACTGTTGGTGACGCTGAAAGTGCTTATTGCTTCATTGCTTCAGACACAATGTACGATTGTTACTACTTTATACTTTATTTTGCACACATAAATCACAAAAGAAACAACAACAACAAATTTGACGTACACAGGTAGAGCTTATTTCTAAAATAGAGATTTATTCCAGCTAGACTTTTAACATAGAGATATTTAGAATGATAAGTAGACAAACATACGTGTAAAAATTATGTAAAACAAGAATAAAATTGTACCATAAGCTAAACAAAATTACTTGAATACATTCATAATGAACATATATAATACTTATACTATTACAATACTCCTAATAATACATACACTAAAGTAACGATAATACTTATGTATTACATGCACTATTTACCTAATCTATTATCTACTACTATCTATCTACTTCTGTATCATGAAAGAAAAAACAGTCATATCAACACCGCGTCAGGTGGTAGTTTCCATCTAGATTAAAGGAAACTCCTTCTTCGTAATTGATTATGAACCTCCGATTACGTAGGCGATTGAAGCGGGTTAAAAAAATATATTATAATAACCTAACAAAATCAAATTACAAAGAACATAGGTACCTTCTTTATTATAAACTAGTTTGTAGCCCTAGACCGTTTTGTATAGTCACTAGACTTTTTTCACGTGATCCGTAATTGCCGCTGAAAAGTTCCGATTTAGAACAGTTAAAAAAAAATAAGCAAAGCTAAGTTCAAAATTGAAAATTAAGCTATTTATCCTTTTATACCATTTCAAGATACCACCGTTTAAAATATTCAAATAGTGGACATTCTGTGTATTCTGTCAACACCAGAGTATTCTGGTGTAGATCGTGACCTGAAGAGTGTTCAGATTTAAAAATTAAGGTATCTTCTTTTGTAGCATTTCTCTCACCGTTGAAGTCACACAAAAATCTTCAAAAAAAGCTTGTCCTGTCATTTGAAACATACTTTAATAGGATTTAGTTTATGGTAAGATTACTACAGAAGTATTAATTTAAAGAGAAATCTTAGTATACGGATACTTAGATTTCCCTATAAACCCCACATATACACAGAGTTTAGTAAAATCCTTACGGCAACGTTACTTACCTCTACTCAACTAACATCTTAAACTTAGCCTAACTTAGACCGTGTGTGGATGAGCCTCAACTCATAGACACGAGGAGATATTGAAATTGAAAGTCAATTCGATTGTCGAGAAAAGTTACAGTAAATCTCAACGACCTTGAGAATTTGACGTAAGTACCTATAGTGGCAAACATGGGACCCAATTCGCCTAAATTACAACGTTGTATTTCTACCCAATTTCAATTTAGTTTTCGTTCCAATTCTATTTGGACACCATATCGCATTCTGCTGGCGCATAACTCTGCCACTGCCACCTTTCGATTTACTATCGATCTGGCAAAAGTACCTTGGGATGAACTTATGTTCGATCGTTATATTTGACAGATGAAGCGTTTTGTTACCGTTCATCTGCGCTTCAGTATAAACTAAACGTTTTAGTAGAATGCACAAATACTTTACTGTTCGATCGATTGTTAACTCAATCGGATCTTAACAAAAATTGGATCGTTAGTGATAGAAGCATATGAAACACGTCATAACGATGCAGTTTAGATTTTATTTAGTTACGTTGTATTTAGTGGAATCGGTCTCCTGAACCTAGTCAGAATCGGATTTAGTATATAGCTACGAACATGACATGTTTATGGAACGTAAGAAACATATGTTTGTATATAGTTTTCTAAATCTTTATATTATCGCCAGGTGACGGGCGAGATAGGACTGAGGCATTTTTTATCCAAGGAAGGTTCATAGTTGTGGAAGACCACAAATTGGGTTACTCAGGAGCTTGCGGGCCCCGAAATACCAGAAGTCCATAGAAAACTTTCGAGTCACGTAGCCGACCCTACCCTTCTACCCTTATAGGGTAAAAATAATAAAATACTCTAATAATTACCGTATAAGTTGTTGCATGTTGAATCATAAACTAAAAAAATAATTGGCCTTTTTCTACTCTTTCTGGCAATGGCACTAATAATATGACCACATGGCGCTTTAAACGTTATCTCCTTATTTGTATCATCGTCAATCTTAGCATGTACTGAATTTACAACTAGTTATACCAAGTTTTTAACTATTGTTAGTACTAAGGCACTTGGCTGGCTTTCCTTACGGTGCGGGCATTATTTTTAACACAAGCACTTATAACTTGTAACTTAACTGGTAACTTGATACAGACTTGATTAGTTTCTATACTCTGACGGTTACTTGCACAAAACTACCTTAAAATTCTAGATACCTTTATTCTAGCGACTTTTCCTTCTATCGATATGACATAAAAAGGGCAGACGTAAAAAGGGCAGTATGTTTTGATGGAGGTTGCCAAAGTCAAATCCTTATTGTTCATTTTTACAACGTCACTGTTTTACTATACCACCGCTTCGTAAGAGGCTATAGATATGGAACAAGCGGTGCAAGAAACTTTCAGCAGACTTTCCGAAGTCTTTAGGATACCTTAAAAGTTATTTGCTTCTTGGAACAGATATGTAGAGAAGATCGATGGATGTTGATGCACAATTGTGCTAAATATCGGGTGTAACAAGAACCCCTTTATATTATAGCCGAAAGGGTCCATAATTGAACTACTTTTATTATACATTTACCGACACTATCACTAAAACTTTTGGTTTTATATAGTTTGAATTTATATCATTGTTAGAGTATATTTAATACTGCTGTTAATGACGTATCTTGTAACGGTTTTAGTTACTTTAAGATAAATAAATACAATATAATACAAAACGTCTTTTTTTATTAGGTACGTTATACTTACTTTATTTCATATGTCTCGACGTAGTAGAATTCTGATTCCTTTTTGAATTCTCTGCGAGCAAAACACAATATTATAATATTTTTATCCCGTTTGCACTCGATACACGTTTAGGAAATACAGCGCTGAATTGCAACATTTTGTGAACTGTTTGGTATTTGTTTGCGGCGTCCATATTAGCTAATGAATGGATTAATCAACAAAATAATGATCATTCATTCTATTGCATGCAAACAACACTAAATGCATACCGCATCAGCTACAGGCTTTATTTTGCTGTAAACAAATTAAGAGTTTCACTTTGTTTCCGATTTTGTGCAATAATTATTTTATAATTTAATAATATTACCTACATACCTATTTATGGATTACAATTATACTCAGGTAAAACACAATTACGTTCGAGTATGCGTGAAGGGACGGCATGTAGAGGAAGCAAAACAGTCATGAATCATGCCAAAATAGACATTCGTGGAGGATCCATAATCACTGCCTATCCCACAAGGAACATGTGTATTCGACAACATTGTGACATAGTGTAACGATATGTAAGTACGAATTGTATGAAATGAAGTTCAGAATTATTTGAACTACAGAAAACAAAAGTATTGCGAAATCAAATTTTGTTTGCCACCAATAAAATTCTAAATCACTATTATGCAGGTTTGTGAAATTTCTTAAAATCCTATAATTGTAATTGACATCTACCTTAAATATAATCGTTTCCTTAGGCCATTTCATACAATTTTTATACTTACATCAAAGTTAATTCAATTTCTAGAAACTTCAAATATATATTTGCGGTTGAAACGACAGGTTGATGGGAGGCAAAGGATTTTGTCAGGGAGGTCGGCCGTCGCCTGAGAGAGAGGGGCTGTGACCCCCGCTCCGGGTAGTTCTTGGTGCAGAGGTTGGCCGTGGCGATTCAGCGTGGCAATGCCGCGAGCGTCATGGGAACCTTTGCGCCAGGGTCGACACGGGGCGGAATTTTTGACTAAGGCTTTTCATAAGTCTTTTTTTATTGACGAAATTTAGCTTTGCAAATATTTCGATGTTATGAGTTATGACAGCGCCTACTTATCTTGTATAATATATAATTATTATTTACCTATAAGAAAGTAAATTTTATCGAATGTAATAAACATCTGATATGTACCTAATAATCGGAATGTTGAGTTGCCCGGCATTATATTCCGGCATTATGGCTATGTAGCCAGCAGCCACTTAAGTTTCAGCAAGTTGTAAACATGGTACAAGCTCCAATGCACAAATAAACACTTACAGCTACAACAGCTAGACATAGTTAATCTGATGAAGTACCTATTCAAATTCATTCTGATTGACTCACATTGTTTTCAATTTACCCAACGCTATGTATAATACGCTTTCATAAAGGACAAAGTATAATTAATTACCACGCTTCCTATTTTATGGGAGAAGTTTGCAACCCGAGCACTTGTTGTAGTTATTAAAAATAGTTCTTTCTAAAAACAGTTTATTAAATAAGTTTATGTTATTAATTTAGTTTTACGAGCTACGCGATACGCGTTGTCTATTACCTAGAAGTTTACTATACTTGAGTAATTCTTTACATTGCACATTCTGTCATTTTTCCCGTAAAATGCACTTACGATGTTAGTCAGGCCGACTTGCACGAACCGTTAACTGTAACCCGATGTCAATTTTGTATAAACCATAGACAATTCGCGCAAGCGGGTCTGTCATCTTATTCCTTTTTTTTCGCGGGCCGTAGTAATTAGATTGCGGACTCGTATTGGGCCGCGGGCCGGATAGAATCATATTGCGGGCCGGACTTGACCCCCCGCCGGCCGCCATTTCCCCATTCCTGGCTTAGACCAATACTGCGAGTTTTTGACAAAGTTTTATTAGTATTTACAACAAAGTAAACTGTTGATCGTTTGAGTTTTCGACGTAATGATGCATCGACCTAACGAACATCGAGCTTTGCTATAAGCGTTTAATAAACGTAATCCAATCGTAATGTACTGAAATTCGATCATTTGATTTTCGACGTTATGACGTTTGATCCCCTACGTCAGGGGGTGCTCAAACGGTCGATTGCGGAAATTTGTTCAAGAGTTTGTTACGTACTAACTATGTATTAGGTGTAATTTATTAGGTAATCTGTGGTTTTGGTAAGTCTAAACATGGTCTAAACCATTTTATCTTGCGAAATTATACAAAAAAAAGGTGTTTACCAATTCAATTATATTATACCCACCCAATGGGTTTTTTTTATCAACTGGTAACAGACAGTAGCATCAAGAATCTTACTCAATGAAAGAAAACCCAAATTTCCGTTTCATTCGACTGTTGAAGAAGGAAGATAATGTTTTGTCGGAGGTTTTATTAGGATTACCCACCTAGCAGTATAAAAATACCTACTTACCCTATATATTCAAACATCAACCACAGATATATTGTACTACATTCGGCCTCTAGCTAATATATACCATCAGTCAATTTTGAACCTTAATGCATGAACTAAACGAACATTAATGTAGAATTTTGACATTAGTATACTTTAGCTACAGAGGCTGACTGTACATGGTAGCCAGTGCTATACAAGATGTTAAGAAAAACATTCGCTGGACTTTTACTAGGAGTTTCTACTCACGATTGTGAAGAACTTTGTCTAAAAAAATTATAATTGGCGCAAAAGTTTTTCAGACTCTCCATACAAAATACTAATAAAATCCTCCTCCTTCTCAGTCGTAAACCTCAATGCTGAGGATCGTGGGCCTCAACATCAGGTGCCGTCTTGGCGTTTACTAAATGGCACCAGGTGTTGTAGTCTTGCGTTCTTCTTAAAACCTCCTCAAAAGGAGCGAGATCGTGCTAGCCTTCGACCGCTAATTACGTGCTCAAGTTCACGGGTAAAGTCCGACGAATGTTTTTATTGACGTATTGTAATTTTCTAGTTCCACAATTTGAACAATTACCACGATATTATGAAATCCTTAATTTGTCTTTCGAAAATCTTACGAAAACAAACTACTCGTAAGTACTTACTTACCTAAATCTAAAATTAGACCCGTCTTCAAAAGAAATAACTCGAGATTTTCCTTTGAATAACTTACTTACAACACGTTCATACAGACTGATCGAGGAAAAACGGCCGCTCTTCACATCGTATAGATGTCGAAACATGTTAAGGCAACATGTATCCCTGATCAGGAATTTAAAATACCCTCGCCATTTTGCGGAAATGAATGGTACTAGTTTTTCATCGTGAACTCCATAACACAGATTATAAAACTACTAATGACAGGGTTTCGTCCTGGTCAGGATATATCTCTGGATATTGTGTACTTACTTAACTATTCATTTAGAAATTAGGTTGAAACAAAATGACATGTTATTTCTCGCATGAAAGGTGAGTTTTCTAAGCCCAATATGAGCCATAATGGGCGGGTCGTTAACATCGCATTACGCCAAGAAATACAGCCTTCATTATGAAGAGATGGTCCGATTCCATTTACTGCCTTATTATATGTATTTGCGGATTATTAGGAAACAAAATTACGATAAACGAATCGACAAAAAATATAAGTAGGTGTGCTAGGTCCTTTTGTGTATTTATAGTATAGTCTATGAAGGAACGAAGGGAGACATTTTTTCTTTCATTCAAGACTTAGTCATTATATTCTATAGGTACACTTTTTGTGAGATTTTAAAGTAGTAGTAAATAAAATATTATATTCGTAGAAAGTTAAATTAGGTGTAAAATAAAATATTAATCTTTATAGAATATTGTGAAACTGTTTGGCAACTTGAGGTTTAGAAATTGTATATGAAAATTACATATCAAAGACATACGTTTGTTTTACTAAAGATTCAATTTTATTATACAAAATAATGCAGTTAGAAATAATTACACAATATTGTATACTTATGTACATACAATGTTAGGTAAGTGAACGTAAATTAAATATTAAAATAAACGTGATGTAATTTAATCTACAATAATACTTAAAATTATATTTACAATACATACAATAAAAATAATAAGTATTTACAAACATAAATGATAATATTAGACAAACCTTAAAATGATTTTTTTCTAAAACTAGAACTGTGAAATCTACTAAAGTAATTAGTCATTTGACTAAATCTTAAGTTGACTAACTACCTATAGCGTTTGATATGAACTGGACTAGAGACTAGACTAGGCTTTCTAGCTTCATACTATAAAAATACGTAGGTACCTACAAAATGTTAGTTTGGCTGCTATCCCCTTGTGTTTCCCTGAAAAGATAAATAATATTTAATTAGACACAACTATAAAAAAAATTTATGGAGAATGTTATTAATTAAATTCAGAAGGCTCGCCTTGTCGATATAATTTTGAAAAAAAAAACATTACACCGCGCTGACAGTCATATGAAAACAACAAAATGTCAGGTTTTGTTCGTATAGAGTCCAAAAATTGGATTTTTGGGATACTTATAGGTCGGGCGGCAGGTTCGACTTCCCGCCCGCCGCATGCTCGCCCTCTTGCCGCGCAGGCGACCCCACAGTTAAACGGTTTACCTACACCAATAGTTATATAGAAATTGAAAGATAAATTTACTTGTATGCTCGATTTCGCCACGCAAATTGGACAAATCCAATCTCCGTCGGGAGGATTGACGATGCCCACACACTCGTAATGGTACCACTGCGCCCGACAGCGGGGCTCGTCACAGCCTATCATCGGTGCGTCGTCAGGCAACGTCTGGCCGCAGAGACAGTACTGTGCCGTGTCTTCGTTAGGAGTATGCTCGTACCCAAACTTCACAGCCCCGTTCTCGTCGTGTATATCGTCCATTGGAAGTATGTGGCATATATGGGCAGCATACTTCCACTTCTTCAGACAACATTTATTGCAGTATTCGCTCTCTGTACCGTGTTTCCAATATAGATGCTCGAGGAGCTGTCTGTATTGGTAGTAAGCCATACCACAGCGACCACACGCGTAGTATTGACTCACTTCACTTGACTTCTGAATTTCCATTGTATAATTTGTTTCTCAAAATCTGCAACGCTCAATTGCACTTTACGTAGATGTTGACCTCGGGAGAAGGGAACACGGACTAATGATATATTTTGGAATCACTGGTATTTAAATAAATTGTGAACAATAGACGAGCTGATAAGGGTTGATGCTAGGCCTGTGGCAAAAGATAATTACCACGAGGTATTTTTTTACCTGCGTGTTCAACTTACGTTACGACTAGTTGTTTTCGGGGCATACTTTCTTTTTGATAAGGTTTTCATATTCTAACCGGAATTGATTTACAATATATCCGTAAATTAATTAGGTGGCGTACGAGAACTAAAGAACTAATAAACCTATGTACATAAGTTCTTCAGTTGTAATTTTATTTATATCTATTCTATACCATATAATTTCGGTAAAGAATTTGTCATAAAAATGGAAATAATAATTGGATTTTCCATGTTAAACTTATTGCTATTTAGTAAACGCCTCAAACTTATTATTATCTATGAAATCGTCCTATAATATTCCATTTTAATTATTTTAATAATTCATTTTAATTATGTAATTTCACTATGTGACAGAATTTATTCGATACATCGGTTCTAGAAATACATAATGATGAAAGCGTCCGATTCCATTTACAACAGCCTTATATTTTTGATTTATACTAATAAGAATTATTATCAAATACAAACAATTAAATACAAAATGGATCTCGTAGCCTAGTTACGAGCGCGGTCCGAACGGATCCTGCAGGTTAAGCAACGTTGGGCGCGGTCGGTACCTGGATGGGTGACCGCTAGTGGCATATTTCCTCTGAGCTCCTCCGTGCCTCGGAGAGCACGTTAAGCAGTCGTTCCCGGTTGTTGTCGTTCGACATCAGTCGTTAAGACATGTCAGAGGCCTACGGGCGGCCTGAACAACTATGACCATGGTTGGCCACTAACCATACGATAAGCAAGCAAGCAAGCAATGCCAAATAAATAAAAATAAAAAATATATTTTAATACTAATTTGAAAATTTATTAGTTAGACAAAACTGTAGACATGTGACTTTCTCAGATAGAAAAGTATCGGAACCAGTCTGTGACACATTAGAGATACTAGTAATGATTAGATATAAAACTTTTAGTAGCACGAACGAAAAATTGGAACTGTTTTGTTATCGATAAATGACAATTGTCGATAGTTAATTTGCTCAATACGTAATAGATACTATTCATTATTCTGATAATAATCTCTTTAGATAATGTAATTTAAAAGATGTCATACGTAAGAACAATATAATTATCTCTCAAGGTCAGTGATTGTCATTGACCGCTGTCATCAACTAAATTAAATTAAGGCAATTTATTTAGGAAAAAAATTGTTGGTCAGTGTGTAGAAAATAACTCCTAGAAAAATGTCTCGAGGCGTTTTGATACAATCGTGAATCGTGAATTAATACAATCGTGAATCGTAAATTAATACAATCGTGAATCGTGAATTAATACAATCGTGAATCGTGAATTAATACAATCGTGAATCGTGAATTAATACAATCGTGAATCGTGAATTAATACAGTCGTGAATCGTGAATTCGCCAGAAATCCAAGGACGCGGAAATGCGTTTTTTTGCTCTAAATGTGATGTTAGGTATTATTAAACCTATAATAATAATAATACCTAACATCACATTAATACCTAAATTAGATAGACATAATTAATATTTATAAACAAAGGCATAGATAAATTATTTATTTTCATAAAATGTGATGCAACAGGTTCTTTCTTAAAAGTAATTATTATTTAATTTCTCAGATGTTTCTAATTTTTTTTAGTTTTATAAAATTTATTGACAAAACAAAAACAATCACTTAATTTTATTAAAATAATATTTCTCAGATGAATTTTAATTTATAGTAATCCGTCATAATCAGTCATTACCTATTTTTTATTATTTATTTATTATTATTGTCGTGTACATAAGTACTAGGTTTTATTATTTACAAATCTACCTATGTAATTTACCTATGTCAATCATGCAATAAATAAGTACTTTGTTATTACTAAAAGTATTATTATAAGAACTTTATTTTCAGTTTCAATTATTTATTCATAACATTTGTTATTATTATCTATGACAAAATTAAACTATTTTAAGTAGGTTACTCAGTATTCTAAAATTCAAAATATATAATCCGGAACTTTGTTTATAAACCATATCAAAATAAAAACAACTTTGTGCGACCACGAGAAAATGCCGACAAAGGCAGCTCGTGCTAATAAAGAAACTATCGCTTGAAACCGACCCATTATTTTTTTAACTTTTGTTGTCTGTTCTATCATAATGAGGGATTATTATTTAAAGATAAAGCTATTGTGTCTTTTGTTGTTTGTTGTAACTGGAGTTTCCACACCTTCTCGTTTCACTGACAGACTTTGTAGAAGAGTGTGGTATTTTTTCGTTAGGCTTAAAATAAATGGATGAATAGATGTTATAGCAATTATTTAACTACACATTGTTGCTTTCTTCGTCCGTACAGGCACTGAGGGGCCAGCTGAAAATCAGCGCTGTGGCTTGCCTCAGCATTATGCTGAGCTGGTGTACCCTTTTTGGCACTGTGCCACACCTGATGTTTTGTGCTGCATGTATTAATCTTTGTATAGTTCTGTATTGTGTTCTATATTATGGTGTTTACAGCGCTAAATAAACGTTTTCAATTTCAACTATATATATAAAAATGAAAGTTTGTTTGTTTGTGCTCTATGCGTTCCTATACCATTCATCCGATTGCGATGAAACTTTGGTAAGTTGTTGCCTTTCGTTTTTTTTGTGTTGTGAAAAATGTTCCAAACCATATTGCAAAAGGCAATCATTAAGGGTCCTCCACATGCTGCATGTTCGTAAGCCGTTTACTCGAATTTCACAACGTAATTTTGAAACAGGACTAAATTCACCTTTTTGCTCGATTTCAGGACACACCGGCAAAACCAATCACCGTCCGGTCGACGAGAATGGAATGAGACGAGAAATGGAACCCTGGGCTTTGCACAGATGTCCGTCACATTATCATCGGAGCTTCTGCCACTTTCCGCATATGCAATACCTCGGTTCATACTTTGTTGAAGCCATATGCCTGTTTGGGTGGTTGCAGCCTATGGTGAATTCGGACGCCCTTTTTTTTTCTTTCGAACTGACTTATGCTATTGGTCCTAATGACCTACAGGGCACCCAGGAGAGTACGGACCTCGGCTTAGGACGGCTGAGGAGGGAGGGTTCGGGGAGTTCGGACTCCATTGTGCCGTCATCGTCGCCGTCACTGGGCATCGCGCCTGTCGTGTTCCGCCAGGCCTCCAAAGGCCCAGTACGATGAATTCCTGGCTCCTTGAGCCATCAAGGTTGGGCTGCGTTTACAACGCACTGACTAAATGTCGTAATAGTTATTCTATTTCTTCTGTAATTAACTGTAATCATATTCCATCCCTTAGGTTCTTACTCATAAATTCATAATCATTAAACATTATATAATTGTCGAACGTATACAGGTAGCGAACGGTAATTATACTTAATAATTAATACACTCCCCCCCAGAGCGGATATAACCCTGGCGAGAAACTTAAAAAAAATATGTCGTAATACATTTTCGAAGTGACCAGGCTTCACGGTCTTCACGGATCCACTCTCATCGTGAATATCGTCTATCGGAAGAATGTTGCAAAGATGAGCAGCATACAGCCATTTCTTGAGTAAACATTTATTGCAGAACTGGCTCTCGGTGCCGTGCTTCCAATACAGATGTGCGACCAACTGTTTGTACTCGTAGTAAAACATGGAGCAGCGGCCACGTATGTACACTACTTGGCTTGTACTGATAGAAGCCTGAGAGCTTTGCATTAATATTTACGTAGCTCGTGAAAACTGACAAAAATATATATATCGCGTCTAGACAGCACACAGTATTGGATCGTAAATTTTGTATTGGGTATATAGAAGAATGATTAAAAAGGTTATTTATGAGGTCTCACAAACAATTAAGGGCTTCTGATAATTAATTAATTAGTACCACCAAATAAATTAGGTACTTACATACTACTTATTCTAATTATTTTTTAAATATATTTCATCATAATTACCATTATCTAATTAGTTATTACAACTCATTTGATTAATTAGTCTGCCTCCCTATAAGATAGTTTTTAATTAATTAAGCACCTATTTATAAATAAAAAGCAATTAGGTAGGTAATAAGTACATTTACATTTACCGACTGCTCTAACAGTGAAGGAAAACATCGCGAGGAAACCTGCACACTGAGATGACCAGTGTGTAAAATGGCCTGGCACAAAAGATCCTCAAGGGTCGAAGTGCCGCTGGGTTATTCGCGGCCCCCTATCATAAGATAAGTATAAGTAATTGAAATATTTTATAACTACCACAAATACTAGAATTTTTTTCGTAACAGACAGTAGATATTATTATGTATGATTACTTTTTTTTGTTTAGGGTTTACAGATCCAACACAAAGTAACCCAGTGACAAAGAATTTTCTGTAAAAAAATATGCGATGGAATATTACCTCTTATTATTTTAGCCTACAATAAATAAGTAAAAATACTTACCTAGTTTGCTTGCTTGCTTAGTGCTTCGTGGCTAACCTAATTGGCAGAGTTGTTCAGGCCGCCCGTAGGCCTCTGACATGGCTTAACGACTGCTGTCGAACGACAATAACCGGGACCGACTGCTTAACGTGCTCTCCGAGGCACGGCGGAGCTTAGATAAAATATGCCACAAGCGGTCACCCATCCTGGTACTGACCGCGCCAACGTTGCTTAACCTGCACGATAACTTTCGGACCGTGCTCGCAAGTAGGCTACGAGCTCCTCGATATTCGATTATTCTAGAACAATCGAATATAATCTAAAATATAATAAAATAGAAAATAATCGAATAAACAACCGACTAATATACAGATTCATTTTAAACCGTAATAAGAGTTCCTAGGATTTTTAAAAAAAAGCGCTTACCTGTCTATGTGACAAAAGAAATTATTACAATAGTCCTGCACAAGTAAAGGCCATAGCACATTGCAGCGACTCGACGCGTACCCGACACGAACTCAACTCAGAGTAAAGCATTGGAATGTGAGTTTTACATCGTATTACATACAGTAGGTTTTCAAAATTCAAGTGAAGTAGTTGTCGACAAGTGGCCCACGCGTTGACAACTCATGGACGACTAATTCACCTTCTACTTTTGAATTTTGAAAACCTACTGTATGAAATACGATGTAAAACTCACATTCCAATGCTTTGCTCTGAGTTGAGTTCGTGTCGGGTTCAAGTCGAGTTGGTATAATATGCGATGAATCAGCGCCGCAGTGCTAAATCCGCTGCGGCAACAGGCTGAGGCAGTCCCCTTTTTCCAGTTCCTTTTGTTTATAATATACCTATTTGTTTAATATTATTATTTTTATCTTCTGTGCCTATTTGTTTGTTTGTATGTGTGCGCTATTGAAAATAAATTCTTTCTTTCTTTCTTTCGATGGCCAATAAACAGGTACACGATGGCCATTACGAGTTCACAAATTGGAAGTTTGAAAATTATAGGCTTACATAAACAAAGGTAAGTACAATTCATTTATCTACAAAAGTTATATAACAAAAGCAACTAGAAAGGTTTTAGTCATCACGATATTTATACTACATATACAATGGATATCTAAAAATGTCGCCATCCCTTTGAGAATTAAAATATTTAGCGGCAATAACAAAATCAACCGAAATTAAGTAGGCAGTATCAAAGGGGCCTTTGTAAGGCATTTGATAGAGAAGTTATAATGAATGCCTGTCAAACATTGACGTTATTTGTAACAAACAATGGGTCTTTATCTTACCTATCGTTAAGAAAATTACCATGGGATTTGGTTCTACCTACGAGTACGTATTGATTACTTGCAACCCGTGCCACTTTTCCCAACTGGGCCCCGGTCCATTAGAAAATCTTTACACTTCCTTTATATTTATTTCAAAGATCTCGGAGCTGCCGGCCTGTCACCAAGGGACCATTATTCTCAAAGGTAGCGGAGTGTCCTCAATTGAAACTAGCTCCTGCTTCAATAGGAGCACTCTAGTTATCGTTTTAAATAGATGCTATACAAAGAATCCAGTATAAAGCGGTGTCTCTACTCAACCATGCCTCATCCATACAGTCTAAAGCACCTCTGATGTAAGATATTCTGTTCAATTTTCATTTTTACTATATATATTTTTATTGATTTTTATTATATACTAGAAATTTATAAGTAGGTAATAACCTTAAAATCACGTCTACTGTACACATAGTTAATTACAATACGTTTATTTTGTATTTCACTAAGCTAGATTTTCTTTTTTTTTATGTATAACTAAACCCGCATTTGACCTCGATCTCGACTGATGGTAAGCGACGATGAGGTCGACCTCGCCTCTTATAATGTATATGTCGTAGACACAGCGTAATGGCGAGTTTCACGAAATGCGTAGGCATTTCACGATGTGCTAAAAAAGTTAGACCGATACTGTAATCGTCGAATTCTACACTATCTGTCTGAGATTTTAGTCACATCGTGACATGCAGATCCCTAGTTAGCACACAGCGTAATCGTATTGATCTGAACCGCACTTCACGATGCCAGGTTTTCTATACTAGCGCCATCTCTTTTATTTCCCCAAAACATTATCTTGATTATTATTGATTTAAGTGTCGTTATACAAAAGTTATATTAGTAAATATTCTTAAATATAGTTAATATTTAGTAAATAACCGGTCGCGATGAATTTATTTGAAAATAAAATAAATTTTGTAGAACTGATTTAATTTTAAGTTTAATGAAAATTTACCAAGTAGCGGCGCAAATCAATAATAATAATAATATAATATACATATACGTATGTATAGTATTTCTAATAAAACGGGCAAACTACCAGATGTCGCTAGTTTAAAAGAAGAGTGATTAAGATCCACATGAGATTCAATACCATTACGCTATGTGCGAATTAACGATCCGCACTTCACGAAGTGGCTAAAATCTTAGACTGATAGTGTACAACTCGACCATTACAGTATCTGTCTAAGATTATTAGCACTTCGTGAAATGCCTACGCACTTCGTGAAATGCGCCCTTACGCTGTGTTTACAACATATAGATTCATTCGCTCTTCGTAAATTGTGATTTATTAATTTTAATTATTTTACATGACAGAACGGTAAATTTTGTATCAATGAAATCACTTCCTTTGAATGTCTGTTGAAAAAATTGTGGTCAGGGTTCTCAAAACGATGAAATGATATCATAGGATGGTGTTGGTGTGTTAAAAAGAGACAAAGCTATCGCGTTGGTATAGCGCTGTCTCATGCCATCTCATGATATCATTTCATCGTTTTGAGAACGGTAATAGCTTCCCTGATCTCTATAGAACTTCATCTGTAAAACCTATATATAGGCCTCAGAGTGACTTTCTACGTAATCCACACTTCACCAACATGTTTGTGCCAAAAGTCGTCACAAATCAAAACAAAGACGAGAAAGCAAAACGTTGGAGAATCGATTCAGAAATCGAGGAGCAATATCTGTTCAGTAACGGCGAGGCAGGCATCACATAGACGTCGGGGCTGTAAAAACAGTGCGCAAACGGCTGTCCCCAACACGCCTCGATGTTCGACGTTGCCTCCATAGGAATATATTTGCGTCTGACCTCATTCAATATCCTTTTTCCAAACGAACAGTTTTATCGTCTTTGTTATTTCCACCCAATGAACACTAACCCCTTGAAGGGAATGATTGTGACGTTCACAAAAAAAGTTTCGGGTCATAAATCCTTCCACAAATATACGCCATTTGGAATTTAAGACTAAGTTGTCTCACTTATCAGAAATCAATTTACTTGTTCGCATTGTTGTCAGAAATGGCTATAGAATATAATAAGACTCAAGGAATCAAGATATAGAAGTTGGCAATTTTTCAAATTTGATTCATTGTCAGCTTGAGGCTTATTCAGAACCACGGAATGACAATGTACAAAAATACAAAATACAAAAATATTTATTAACCCAAACAATATTCAAATTATAATCACTTAACAATAGTGTAGTTACAATGTATAAGTAAATATCGGTCTCTACTACCTGCACTCGCCTCATCGGCCGTCTTGTGGCGTAGTAGATAGCAACAGTCTAATTAATGGCCTGGGGAATACACTTAAATTAGATAAAAATGTGAGTGAGTTTGTGAGTTTTGTATATATATATATATATATATATATATATATATATATATATATATATATATATATATATATATATATATATATATATATATATATATATATATATATATATATATATATATATATATAAATATTGTAATTTAAAATGTTGGTTCGCTCAAAGATGTTTTTACAATACAAAAGAGTTTTTGAAATATAAAGACTGATTAAAATTATTAGCTTAAGTACCTATGGTATATATGCTACGCTATAGTACTAAATATAATCATAATTCATAATATACAGATGTATTATGAATTATGATTATATTTTTAATGGATTTATTAGGAATGGTTATTGTATGGACATTATTTTATCATTATATTTCATTATCTTTGATTAATTTGGTATACTTATTTGATTAATATTTCTGCACAAATTGTGTATGTCTGAAATTTAGCGATAAGTAGGAAATTGTTTTGACAACTGCAATGTATCTAAATTCACACAATAAATGATAATGATTTACGTTTTTATCAAAATGCGTTTAATTAAGTATGTATTTAATGAATGGTATCATCCTTATATATAACTGTGTCGTTGTACCTATTTATTGCTATCAATATTACATTTAATAGTAATTATTACTGTAGTTAACTAGGTTAGTACTACCTACTAAGGTTAAGGATTAAAAATATTAATTATTTCACCACATATTGGTATTTTTTCCGTAAATCTGCTAAGCTACAATTTCGGTGTTGTCGGTTTTAACAGAGTCTTGAATAAAGTTATAGATATGGCTTTGCCGAAATCGGTAACAAACAATATGTGATGTTTGGGTTGGGTAAAAATATGGAAGCCTTTATTGCGTAATAAATGGGAATCGAATGAGCCCCAATAGCTGTGACGTGATCGGAGTTGCGATGCGGCATGCGCCCGGCCCGCCTCTACCGATGATACTCCTATAGGTATAGATTTGCCATTATGTGGTAAAACTACGGCTCATTCCAGAAATCCCCCGCGACAATACCCCGCGGTGGGGATTTTTGAACTTTTTGTCCAAAAATCCCCCACGCGTCCCAGGTGAGTGCCGGCGGGGGATTTTTGGACAAAAAGTCCAGAAATCCCCCGAAGAAAAAAAGAAAGAAATTATTTCCAAAAGCGCACACATACAAACAATTAGGTACAGAAGATAAAAATAATATTAAACAAATATATTATAAAAATAAATAAAAGTAAAAAAAAAGTAAGTAAGTAATACGTTTATTTCACACCCAGCAATGACCGAAACAGTTATAATTATGATAAAATAATTATGTAGTCAAAGGTAAACATGTTGAAATCATGTCTGATGGTGTGCTGTTATTGTGAAAAGAGCCTCAACTCAGCTTATTGCTGCTGACAAGAATGCCTCGAAAAAATGAAATTGTTATCTTTTAAAAATCGAATACAAACAACTAATTAGGTAATCAATCACAAAGTCTTTTTTTATACATACCTAATTAATAACAATGTACTCTTTGACTCACAGAAAAGTCACACAAAATCTCGCAATAATTTAAATATAACAGAAAATCACATTCTTCCAGTAATCCTCCTAAAAATAAGTTCTATAATCACTATTAATCACAGATTATAACAATGACATCTTTGGTGTACTAATTGGTATACTAACTGTCAATTAAAAGAAGCTTCCTTAGTTAATACGTACAGTCTGTTCCCTGACTTGTCGGACCGTCTTTGATAATTATGAGTGCGTTCCATAACCAGTTGAAATTATTCACGTTGACAGCTGTAGGTACTCGTTCCATTGCTTGTGTCAAATAAAAGTTTGATAAATTTTTAGCTGTTAACGCGGTAATGGAACAAGGACAGTTGTTAACGTGAATTATTTCAACTGGTTATAGAACGCTCTCTATGTCAGCTAGAAGGGACAGATAACTCAGGGAAATGACTGTACTACGACGTAGTCTTTAATCCATAGCTAGAAAAATAGTCTAGATGGTCGGTAGGTAATTAATAGCCAGTATTTTAAGGAAGCTTCATACAATAGACTGTAAGCCGCCGTGATATACTACGTAGTATACTACCTAAAGATAATTTTGTTTCACTGTTTATTATACGACAAGTTAAAAAAGTAAGGTATATACGGTGGGGCACAGCCGTTTTTAGCCATTTTTAGCACACTCCGTAAACAGAAAGGAAAACGAAACATCATTTTTGAAGATATCACAAATTTCTCGTTATTTAGATTAATTTAATTTAATTTCTCAAAGCTATAGTAAAATTGTGATGATATCATGGCATCATATGGCCATTTCAAAATAGCAGACCTAAAAAATCTGTTAAAACTGCGTGGCGCGAGTCTAAAGGAATTTGGTGGAAAATTTGATCTACGAGATATGATATTCATGTTGATATTTGGGTTTATGTGCTAAATTTTAGATTATTAAACAAAAATCTTGTAAAATCATCCAATATTAATCGAAATAATCATTATTTATTTAACAAATTATTGTCATTGAAAGCAATAAATTTAGGTTATGATATGTTTAGAACAAAATCATATTTAAGTCGAACACGTACGACGTATTTATGAATGTTTTTTTAACTGTGCTAGTGGCGCCTCTAGTGGTAAAATATTGCAGAATTATCTCCTATTTTATGAATTATTTATTACATAATTTTGTGACATTAATATAAAAAAAGTACAATATATTTTTAAATAAAAATATCGTGATTCCAACATGCTCATAGTAGGTTATGGCAGGGAAGTATATATTTTAGGTAAAGTATAAATACTCAAATAGTAGATAACCTAAATTTTAACAGAACATTTCAGGTTACAGGTTAATGATATCATCATTAACAAGAACAGCTTCATAACAAGCACATTAGGTGCAACCCAATGACTCGTTAAAAACTTCTACCAGTATTCCTTCCTGTATAAACAAAATAGAAAAGAAGTTAATCACCCTAAAGGCTCCAGAAAGTATATTTTGTTGTGTTTATAAGTTATTTTACAGTCCACTGCTCACTTTTCCAGCAGCTATGGCGTGAGCATTCTTGGACAGAGTTGTTGGAAACTTTGAGAGTTGTGCACAATTCATCGACATCTCGCCTTACTTCGGATTAAGTTTACAAAATTCTGTGTACGCTCCGCCGATTTAAATTTATTGTCGATTCAAGTTTACCTCCGCGCGTTTTATCGTAAACATATTCTTCAAACAGTCAAACTGTCGGATTGCTACGATCAGATGCTAGCCGCTTCCGAAAACACTATCAAGTTGCGTAAGGAAAGTCGGGAGAATTTTAATGTAAGTAGGTACCTGTGTCGGAAATATGACTATTAAGCAGATTAGATTTAGTAGTGGTAGATCCTCATGTGAAGGGTCGCCTGGGGTGGTACCACCCTCTTATCTATTTATGCCGTGAAGCGGAAATGCTTGAATTTCTGTGTTTCGGTTTGAAGGGTAAGAGAGCCAGCGTAATTTCCAGCACATGAGGCAATCCATCTTAGTCCTCAAGGTTAGCAGCGCATCAAAAACCCTCTAATATTAATACAGTGAGGTGAGGTGTCTATGGGCGACCGCGACGGTGACCACTTAACATCAGGGTCACCTGATGTTAAGTAGTCACTGTGGCAAACGGGTCACCGTTTGCTCGTCTGCTCTCCTTATTTAATAAAAGAAATTAAAAAAAAGATTGTAATTTATTGTAATGTATTTGTTTTGACAATAACTCTTGGATTCAGTTTTTTTTAAATATTTATGTATGAAATTTTTGGATGTAAAAAATATATTTCTGTATTCTGGATGAAAAATTGTAATTTAAATTTCATTTTAATAACGTGCTTATTATAACTTAGCTACTATTGACACTGAAACAGTTTTATTATTATTTTTGACATTGAAATATTAAAACACTATTTATGGATTGTTTATGAATAAATGATATGATGATGATATGAGTCGGAAAATGTTCTTGTACTTGTTAATTATGAAAGTGGTTGATCCTGATGTACAGGATCACCTGGGTTGGTACCACAGTGCTCGGTAATCTTATGCCTCTACTGTGAACTACCATCCACACTCATAATACCATGTAAATACACCCGTACCATGCCATCACCCTCTCACACACTCAGTACCTTACATACACGCTAATATCCTCATTCATGCAAACAAACACATTCATACATTACAACACACACACACTGTTGCTTTCTTCGCCCGTGCAGTCACTGAGGGGCCAGCTGAAAATCAGCGCTGTGGCTTGCCTCAGCATTATGCTGAGCTGGTGTACCCTTTTTGACACTGTACCACACCAGATGTTCTGTGCTGCATGTATTAAACTTTGTATACTTCTGTATTCTGTATTCTGGTGTTTACAGCGATAAATAAACGTTTTCAATTTCAATTTCACCCTCTTATCTATTTCAGACGCAAAGGAGTAATGCTTGTATTTCTATGGTTTGAATGGTAAGAGAGCCAGCGTAATACCGGCACATGAGGCACTACATCTAAGTCCTCAAGGTTAGCAACGCATCGAAAACCCTCTAATTACATTGTAGTGAGGTGAGAAGTCTATGGACGATGGTGACCACTTGCCATCAGGTCGACTGGAACTCCATCATTAATAATTAATTACTATCTACTCGTATTGAAAATGACAAAAACATAACATAACACTCGATACATAGGGGCCTATCGGCAATCCCCACGTCAGAGGAATTACAGTCACGTATCAGCTACATTATCGGGTTTAGGCATGGTTTAGATGAAAGAATATCGAAAAAATGATGTTCTCTTTCAGGCTTCGAAATACACTTGATGCAGATATAAACTGATCTTAAGCATCTACCTTACTCTGGGGGAATGAGCATCGGGGGCACAGTGGCTATACTGGACTCCCATATGCGGGAGTTCCGGGTTCGAAACCATGCAGTGCCATGTACCAATGAGTTTTTCGTACTTCAAAGATTTACGTACATATTTACCAACTACTCTAACGGTGAAGGAAAATATCGTGAGGAAACCTGCACACTGAGAAGACCAGTGTGTAAAATGGGGTAGGCACAGAAGATCCTCAAGGGTCGAAGTGCCGCTGGGGTTATTCCCGTCCCCCTATCATAAGATAAGATTAGTTACTCTGGGGGAAGAACATTTACTACACTAGAAAGCCATTGAGGTGCGGTATTTTTTTTACTTACCATTAAATCCACATGCTGATGGTAAGCGGGAATGACGTTTACCATCAGCATGTGGATTTCGACGATGGAGGACGCGGGTCTAGTAAATGTCCACTCATTCTGGCCTTGAAGATCCTTGAAGTACGGTATCAATCGTTCATGCGATAGGTACCGTCGGCCTCATATACATTAGCTAGAGGGTGACTGTATCTTTATTACGTACTCTATTATAATATTAATACGAATTGGAAGCAGTAGTGTAAAACTAAGACTAAGTTGTCTGTAAACTAAGTAGTGTACTTGCACTAAGAAAAGACAAACCTCTTCAAAATTATCGTTGTTTATTGATAATTGGAACCTCATAAAACTGGACGTTGGCAGTAATGGTCACCAATTGTCATAAAAAAAACTAAGTAGTGAAAATGAAAAATAAGGCCTTATTTAGCATCTACCTACTTATTTGCTGAGTAAGCTTTAGCCTAGGGCGCGATATAGTTCTTGGCGCTTGGAAATAGATTTTTTGGCGCCCAATTGAAAGAAGGTCAAAGCATTTACCCCCTTTTCTTTTTAGGGTTCCGTACCAAAATGGTAAAAAAGGAATGGTGAAACTTCGGTGTCCGTCCGTCTGTATGAAACAACTGTTTTTATTAGGAACTACTAATGCTATCGACTTGAAATTTGGCACATTTGGTAGGGCTTACTTGCCCGCGTCTATTCCAAGTAAAAAAATATTTGAATTTATTTTTATGGAAAATGGGGTCCGAAATGGGGGCGTCATAACATAGACATCTCACCTCACTATAACGTTACTAGAGGGTTTTCGATGCGCTGCTAACCTTGAGGACTTAGATGGAGTGCCTCATACGCCGGTAATTACGCTGGCTCTCTTACCATTCAAATCGAAACACAGCAATGCAAGCATTAAGACCGCCTAGATTGTATTAATCGTTTTGTACGCATTGTATCACACTAATTTTCTGCAATAAAGAGTATTCATTCATTCATTCATTACTGCTTTGCGGCAGAAATAGGTAAGAGGGTGGTACCAACCCAGGTGATCCTATACATTAGGATCTACCACCTGTAAAAATCATATGAAAGGGCTTTATTTGCACATTACAAAACTATTTTTATTTTATTTTATGTGCTGTAGTTTTTTGACTTACCTATGGCCAAAAATGTGCGAACTCCGAAGTTTGCAAGTCGAAAAATGTGAAATAATTCTAACTTAAGATATTCAATGATATTATCATTTTTTACGGTAAAGAATATCTGAAAAAATTAGTACTGATATGTGTTATAATGATGGGAAAAATAAAACGAAGTCTAAATATTTAGGTATGATGCTAGAGCAAAAAAATTAAGATATTTTTTTCACAACCAAAAATATTTCTTTTGAGAACGGAACCCTTGGTGCGCGAGTCTGGCTCGCACTTGGCCGGTTTTTTTTCTTCTATACAATAATGCTGACGTTGTCTACTTAAAAAGGAGGCCGCAAAGAGGAGCGGGCGCCAGAACCAGTCTACTAGGCTTAGGTAACTTTAAACCTACATCGGGGTCTAGAAAATGATTTAAAAAATCCAATATCCTAGTCGATCCTTAAATTCTGTCACAAATAGAATAGCTCATAAAATCAAATCTACTGAATACTTTTTCAAAGTGTCTCATTTATAAATACGAAAGGTTAAAAATTATTAAAAATAAGTAAAAATTATTCAAAATTTCCGCCGTCATTTTTCAAACAGGCCACAATCTCCGCGGCCAGTCATCTATTGCCGCACGAACCTTTTTTTTGTCAAGCCAAGATATTATTACTATTCAAATACGAAAGAAGATATAAAAACATCAGAAACAAGTGATCCAAAGAAAACCACCGGTGAGACTTGAATACACCTCCGGCTTATTGTAGGCGGCGCGTTTTCCAATTTCGCCGCACACCGGTGATTTTTGTCATATTATTTTTTGTGTTTTATTGATTGGAATGAAAATAAAATAAAAATTAGCTTATTGAAAATTATCACCTCGTACCAGAGACAGTGTTTAGCGCCGACTAGGTAGATAGCCGCCATTGTTAAATTCTCCAGATTTTCCAATGCTCAGATGCTAAGTAAAACATTATCCCGGCTGCCACGCCGCGCCGGAGCGCGGAGGTCGAACGCGATGAAATCTGCGCAGCGCCGCCGACGCGCGTAAACGGCATATAAATAACATTTTATGACGTATTAAATTCCGCTAAACGTTAAATATGCCATTTTCATGTTTGGATTGTTCCCAGCGAGAAAATATTAATTTTCGGGCTCAAAAATTGCTGGAAAACATCGTTTTTAGAGGCAGCCGTTGTGCTTGAAGGGAAATTGAAAAACTAAGTACCTACTTACCTATTCGAGATTTGAAAGAAAAACAATAACGAATATTTGTAATTGTTGTATCACACTGAATTGTAATTAAATTAGAATTAAGTAACTGTTAGCACTAAATTAAAAAAATCTTAATAGAAGCGAAACAGATAGAAGAATAGAATTATGGAACGTATTTCAAAACCTTTAACGAACTGGGTTTATTGTAAAATGGTCAGAGTTTCATTGAGCACCTATTGAGGGTTGAAATCTTAGGACGCTTCGTGTAATTGATGGTTAGATACAAAGAAACAACTACCTACTTTTACAGTTTACAGCTTCATTCATACATTAATAAGCGGATTGACGACCTCATTAATACAATTTATCCGCGCTATCACGCCAGCTACAGAGCTATCATGCAAATTCCATTCCGCCGTGAGGCACAATGGCTCATATCCCCAAAATCCTCATTAAGCCGTCATCCACATGACTAGCATATGCTCGACTATATAATGTAATAGCTACTTTTCTTTTGCGAGGGCGAAAATCCCTTTTTTCGTACATCGTAAAAGGGAAATTTCAACATCGACTCCTGGAAAACCACTTAAGCACCCCAGCCTCGAATCAAAAATCCTTTAGAGGATGCCAGTAACGTTTTTACGACGTTGCAGTTCCACTGAGATAATACACACGGTTTACTGCAAATTGCTGCTTTGTGTTACTCGTAGCTTTGCCGTAAAAGAATTCTGTTGCAACTAGTATTAATTGCAAGTGAAATCTATCTAGTTATACCTAAATTTGATAGTATTTCGTCATATCAAATGGAATACCTGCACAACTCAACAGTTGAAAACCATAGCAAGGCTATGCATTTCTACTACCATCTACAGCTATTACATAAATTTTTTAAAAAGGAAAAAGCTCTCTTCCTCCCATGCACAATAGCACATGCCATGCGGTGAACGGCCTTGTGGTCTTTTACCTTCCACTTTGCAACATTCACTCATAGGTACCTACATGTAAGTAGGTATCTAATTTCAGCAATGTTTTAAGTTAATCACAACTGTGTTTTATTTCATCATTACACTGCCGGATTAACCCAAATTTTTTATCTTTCGTTTATATTTTTTTCTTCTTAGCCTTACTATAAACTAAATAAACTTCAGAGAGCAATCTCTCTGAAGTTTATTTAGTTTATAGTGTAACGTTAATCACAGAAGTGTAACATGAATCACAGCAGTGTAACATGGATCACTGTATTGTAACATGGATCACTGTATTGTAACATAACATAACACACAACTAAAACACTTGACTTAGTAGTGTAATGAGGCTCGCACTACTCTAATATGGAAAGATACGAAAAATATCTAAAAACGTGCCAAATTGGTTTTCTAGAACACTTAAAACAATTCTGGAGATTTCCGGTATTTTCATAGAATTTCAGTAACATTTGAAACCAAGTGGCATGTTTTTGCCATTTTCTCGAAAATTACGTATAGCATAGCATAACTCTCGTCCATAATCCCCGAGGGGGTAAACAGAGGAACCACCTTCATCATAGGTATAGTTCCCACTTTTCGTCCGTCTACTAGGTGTACAATAGTATCCACTAAGATCCTTAGTCGTATGACACCCACGGGAAGAGTTGGTGTGGTGCTTTACCTAAACCAGAGTTTGACCGCAATCTCACCTGGTGTAAGTGATGATGAGGCTGAAGATGGAGCTAGTATATAGAGAGCTTTAGTATTATTATAGATCTATCATTGTAGAAATTGATATGAGTTAATTAAAAAACAAAATTTTCATTACATATAAGTACTCGTAGCTATGTACTTACTTTCCTACACAATCAGTAATAACGTGCACGACAAACAATGAATAATTAAATTGCTGCTCTTGTAATAAATACATTCAAGTATTTACACTTTTGCAATACTTAATTGTATTTATCACATCAGCAAAAATATACATAAAATACCTACCTATACCTACATATTTTCATGGAAATAAGAATCAGTAGTCCCGAATCGTTCGATATAACCTATGTTTATTGCCCGAGCCTCTCGGTTTGTGAATTTCGCTCCGATGGTCTAGAAATAATCGCAGACGAACGTTCCTAGATAAATATGACGAAAGGTAAGAACAAAGGTAAGGTTGGGTGAGATATAAAGACATATCTGAAACTGATATTTGATCAGCCTAGTAGAGAGTCAAGTGCTCTTCAAAGTGCTCAATAAGGTTCGAAGAGACAGCAGCATTGTACGTTCCATAATGCCTACCGATCAACTGCTAGACTAGAACGCAGTACTCCTCACAAACGGAGTGCGAATAACGCGGAAAGGAACGGTACAGTCGGCGCGGGCCCTAAAATATATAAAGTCGTTGATACATTGCACTCTATATATTTAAGGGTGAGATACTTGCTTACTATTTCAAATAGTAGTAAAGTACTTACAGTCCTTAAAGTCTCTACTGAGAGACTTAACGACTTGATCACCACTATAGGAAGTGGAATTGTTCTGCAGCAATAGGATAGAGCTTTGCACACTATCTAACCTACAACCTTGGGATCTTCAAGGCCAGAGTGAATAGGCATTTACCTGGACCCGCATGCTCCATCGTCGACCTCATCGTCGCTTACCATCAGGCGGGATCGAGGTCAAATGCGGGTTTAGTAGTCAATAAAAAAAATTTAAAAAAAATCTCGAAGGGAAATCTATCTTACTACATATAGACAGCGGAAAGAAAAAAAGGCCAAAACGCCAAAATGGAGGTTTTGGGAAATATTTTTGTAATATAAATACTTTAAATCTCATTTCCCAAAACCTCCATTTTGGCGATTTCGCATTTTTTCCTTTCCACTGACGATACGTACTTAAACATAGATACAAAATTCATCAAAATTCTGTACGTAGATATCGTGACGTATCATCAAACTTGTTCTACGAAACTGACACTTTCAATCAGCTCTTCAAACGTGAAGAGTCACAATATCATAGGAATATGGAGAATAGGTAGGTACGTTACACATTACCTTGGAAGGTAGGGCCATATTTCAAGATACTCGTTGGCGGAGTTTTATTTTCGCGCGCGTCATCGGTATAGGGAAGATGAAAATCCGAGAAAATCCTTCAGGGACGCCAACATTAGCATATTTATTAGTATCATCCGAGCCGGGTCCGCCCGCCGCGGATCTGTTATCAATAATGACTGGAGGATTATAATAAATTTCATATTATACACTTTCTATGCAGGAATGGAATCATTGACGCAATATTAAGAAAATGTTAATAACTTTTTAAATAGCTCTCCGTATTTTAACTTCTTAAAGTATAAAGACTTATTATAAGAGAAAGAAATCATAATCGCGGTTCGAAGTGCTTACTATGTAGAATGTTTATGTGCTAACCACAGAGTACTATATACCGGCGTATAGGTAACATGCCTATATAGTTATCACCCCGGCAACGGATCGGCTCTGGTCCGCATCAACCAGAGCCGTTCATTTCCATAGAGCAACGTACACTTATATGAGTAGGTACCTATATCAACTCCGTAACGTCAACGCCTCACCTTTTTTGGTTTATGAGGTGAGGCGGTTCCGATACGTCCATATTAAGTAAGTAAAGTAAAAGTAATATACACTTTATTGCACAAATAGAAAACAACAAACAAAAGAATAGAATAGAATAGAAAAACCTTTATTAATAGACCATATATAAAAAATATCTGTAAAAAATATATACAAAATGAGTCGGATTATAAATTGACCATATTTTACATTCTGACAAATGATATGATCATATGATGTGATCTATTAAAAGGGCCAAGTTCAGCTGAGTGTCGCCAGATGTATAGATACCTATACATCTTCTGACGCTGGTTTTCAACTTGACCCTTTCCAACTTATAGCCATAGAGAGCAACAATGTCGATAGAAATGATAGAAAAGGAAATAGTGAAGTACAATTTAGGCGGCCTCTGCGATCTCTTCCAGGCAACCTTCGGCCAGAGGAAATGATTTCGAGAAAGAGGTAGTAGGTGTGCAAGCATTATGGAAAACGTTATATAAAAGAATTATAAATATATGAGAATATTACTTGATTTCTGATAAATAACTGCTAAAACTAGTGTCCAACCGAAACTAGTTTTTACAGCCGAAACCGAAACCGAATTCCGGCTCCTGTCTCAGTTTCGACCGAAACCGAAACTTCATTTTATAGTAATTTATTGCTCATTGATTATTTTTTTAATTTCAGCATTTTAAAGTAATTTCAGCTGATTTCGTATAGTTTTTTTAAATAAAAAAAATACTGTATGTTGGGTAAAGTGTGTAATTTAAATAGGTTAGCGTTAAAAACTTTAAAAAATACAAAAAGACGTACTTAAACAATAACATTACAACAACTACATCGTACAGATATACTAACACAATACGAGTAGAAGTACTTAGTAAAAGAAATAAATACGAAAAATAAATATTCAAGATAAAACTTACTTGACACCAAATAGTGCAAAATACTCGTATAACCTCCAAATTTTAATATACGGAAGTAGGTAACATTAAGCTGAAGATTTAGGTCCAAATCACCAAAATTTGTATGATATGCGTATGGATTTGGATGGATTTAGATGATGGGGGAAGGTCATAATTTCGTTCGTTTATTTGGATAGCAATATTTTTGAATGAAGCAAATTGAATCTGAGTCAGGGACCCTTTTGCCACATATAAGGTCGGGGAAAAAGTCTTTTCGCATATTGTATGTATAAACTTGTCATAAAATTTCTTTGGCTGTACTATTTGTATCTGGTTGGTTTTGATGACATTAAAAAGGTTACATTAACATTAAAATGTTGTTTCCAGCTATTTTTCATTTGTTTTTCTTTCTGTCAAAATGAGTGAATCTAATGAAGAAATTCGATACATTTTGAAATTTTATTACAAAAAAGGTAAAAATGCAACGCAAGCCGCGAAAAATTTTGTGATGTTTATGGACCTAATGCAGTGTCAGTAAGAGTAGCACGAAGTTGGTTTAAGCGTTTTCAATCCGGGAATTTTGATGTCAAAGATGCACTTCGCTCTGGTCGCCCTGTTACGGGTAAAATGGACGCCATTTTTGAAAAAGTGAAGCAAGATCGGCATATCAGTAGTTACGACGCGTCGTAACTACTGATATGCCGATCTTGCTTCACTTCGACGTAGCGAACTGGAAATGGACCACAGAACAGTTTTGACCCATTTAAAAAAAGCTGGGTACACAAAAAAACTCGATATTTGGGTGCCACACGAGCTCATTGAAAGAAGCCTAATGAACCGTGTACTCATTTGCGATTCTTATTTGAGACGTAATGAAACCGAACCGTTTTTGAAGAGATTGATAACTGGTGATGAAAAGTGGATCACGTACGACAAGAACATGCGAAAAGATCGTGGTCAAAGGTCGATCAGGCTTTACAGACTGTGGCAAAGCCCGGGTTAACTCGCAATGAGGTGATGCTGTGTATATGGTGGGATTGGAAGGGCATTGTTCATTATGAGCTTTTACCGCCAGGCAGAACCATCGATTCGGATCTCTACTGCCAACAACTGATGAGATTAAAGCAAGAAGTTGAGAGAAAGCGGCCGGGATTGATCAATAGAAAGGGTGTGGTCTTTCATTACGATAACGCTAGACCACACACATCTTAAGCCAGTCCGCAAAAATTAAGAGAGTTTGGCTGGGATGTGTTAATGCATTCGCCATATAGCCCTGACCTTGCACCTTCAGATTTCCACCTGTTTCGGTCTCTTCAGAATTCTTTAGGCAGTGTCAGGTTAACATCAAGAGAGGGCTTGCAAAACTACTTGTTGCATTTATTTTATCAGAAGTCCAAAAATTTCTACAGCAACGGGATTATGTCACTACCTACAAGATGGATAAAAGTCATCGAACAAAATGGCACATATATACTATAATTAAATGTAAATAAACTTTGAAAAAAAAATGTCTTGAGTTTTCATATAAAATCCGAAGAAACTTTTTCCCCGACCTTATATGTATGTGAAATTGTGAACTTACTCTAAGTAAAAAAAAACTCTTTTAAGTAATGAAATGTAATTATCGTGTTATGTATAAGTGTGCAAATAAATTGTAATTCATTCATTTCAGTCGTCATTCATTTACCGAATAGATGAAAAGGAATAAAATACGAGTATTCTTTAAATATTATGAACAGTGGAGAAAAATTAAACGTGCCGGACCTTTTTCATTATTCTATTTCGAGCCCGTCCTAGTTATAATCTCTGTATTAATAAGTAATCCCGAATCCGGATGTCGTGTTTCCTTGAAGAGATCAAAATAATTAAACACAATCGCTATGCAATACCTTCCGAATAAATAATGGTATTTATTTCTAAGCTGCCGAGCTTATACGAAAATCTAAAATATATAATCTAAAATAGATAAATAAAAGTAAATCTAAATCTTACGGTGAAAAGTGGGAACTATGCCTATGATGAAGTGGTACCTCTAGGCCCTAGGGGATTATGGACGTGAGAGTTATGCTATACTATGCGTATCTATACGAAAACCTACATACCTTTAATGAATAACGTTTATAAATCGCTAGGGAACCGACCTTTGAAGTCCTAGCCTTATACATTATGGTATAAGGCTTATACTTTGGTCCGATAATGCTAAGATACGATTACAAGCTGAAAGAAGTTTGCCCTGAATCAAGTTAAAAAACGTTTATTTATTTATTTATATTTATTATACTGACTTATTTTTCCTGGTGGATACTTACATAATACTGGGTGTCCAAAAAGGGTATTCCCAGTTTAGATGTTAAAATCATAAATGAAAATGGTTCTATTCTGTAATTGGTTTATTACTATCTAAAAGTACACGATTTGGAAAAATTAGTAACCAAAAATTATGTTGTCTAAATGACGTCCATTCCGTTTTTGGCACTCTTCAAGTCGTGACCGTAAATTACCTATTACACGTTCACATAAACCATTAGTGAGTATCCTTATTTCACTTACAATATTGTCCTTCAACTGAGTTAAGGTTGTCGGCTTATTTTTGTAAACTTGACTTTTGAGGTAACCCCATAAAAAATAATCCAACATTTCTTGAACAAAATTCAGTCGCTGTCCATAATCGGTGGGCTTTAATTCTTGCACCAATTGAATTTTGTAAGCACGTAAATGTAAATCCTTCTTTAAAATCAAGTGTAATGTTGATTTTTTAATGTTTAGGGCTTGACTACGCTTACGCAGTGAAAGTGTGGGATCTTGTCTTTTCGACTCATGCACTTCTTGAATGACTTCAGGCACTCTTATTTCTCGTGGACGACCGGAACCAGGATTTTTTACTGTCGATCCCGTAGCCTCAAATGTCTGAACCCATTTTCTAATAACCTTTGCACTGGGAGATAAATTAACGCCTCGCAAATTGAACTCCGCGCGATATAACCGACGCGCAGTTATTATTGAATTATTGTTTTGATAGTAAGCTCGTACACAAAATGCACGCTGTGCTCCGGTATATGACTCCATTGCAACTAAATTTATAAGAAATACTACGCATAACGACATAATTTTTTTTTCATATCTACCCCATTTTCATTTATGATTTTAACATCTAAACTGGGAATACCCTTTTGGACAGTATTATACATAAGTATATGATATTGTAGGTGGATATTTTCGTTGACAGACACCCTATAGGTACATACTCATACTCATTTATTAAAAACCATCGGGACACCAGGAACTCTTGGTTACGTCATGGTTTTACAATAACTTTAAAATTCAAAACATAATTCATGTTAACCATAAACATAACTGGACAGGAGCGAACAGACCAGTCGATTTACATATAAAAATTTGGCTAAAAAATTAAGATTGTAGCACCTGTAAAGAGGCTTTGTCATTTATCTAAATTAATAAATAATAAAATTAATATATCTGCTGTAAAGTGGTATTGTCGTACAAATAATAATTATAATAAATTATAGCTGCTGTAAATTTACATTACATACATACATTTCTAAGATAGAAGCAAAGTCTAAAGTTCATGTCCCATAGGATCACGTATAAAAGATTTTTCTGGTCAGGTTGATCACTTGTTTCTGCGACAAGTATAAATTGTCACTAAAGAAGATTGTCTCTAAATTGATTTCTTTAGGGAACGACTAACAAATCTTGAAAAAATAAGTAACATTAGTACCTAAGTAAGTACTTTATTTACGTGATTGAATTTATTTTCTATAAGATTTTTAAAATGAAAAAAATAACTTTTATAAAAGTGTTCCCAGGAACCACAGCCATAATTTTGATGGTGCAATTTTAAAGAGTATTAATTATTTTAATACCTACCTTGTACTTACAATTTCTAAAGAACTTCCGAGCGATTATATTAATATATTATTTTTATGTAAGCATTTTTCAATCATTTGCATCGCGATCGGAAGGAGCGGGAACTCCCAAAGTAAAAAACCTTAAATTCGTGAAGACCCCTTAAATGACACAGAATCGACTGTTTTCTATAAATAGGTCCTTCCCCAATATGGATCGCCACTGTTTGCATAGACATACTTCTGTAATCCTTGCGTCAAAGGACCAAGGAATGAGATAACCCGACTTAACGGAGACATACGGCCTGCAGGGAACCCGGTCTATCTCCGCAGTCAGGGCACGTAACGCCCTAGAAACAGCTGTATTATTTTACATCGGTTCCAGCGGCATGTTTATAATACAAATAAATAACAATATTGCGCAGTCTTTATGCGCGACTAGCGTTTATTAAATAATAAATATTAATAAGAGTATATGTACAACGGTCGTGATTGTTTGCATAATAAGCTTGAAATGAAACAGCGCGATGACCAAATGTTAAAATTTATTTTGATTCAAAATAAGTTACCCGCTCTGTGACATAAAAAGGATGAGTAAGGCCATCGCATATTATACCAACTTGACGCGAACCCGGCAGGAACTCAACTCAGAGCAAAGCATTGAAATGTGAGCTTTATATCGTATTACATACAGTAGGGTTTCAAAATTCAAAAGTAGAAGGTGAAGTAGTCGTCGATGAGTTGTCAACGCGTGGGTCACTCGTCGACAACTACTTAACTAGAATTTTGAAAACCTACTGTATGTAATGCGATATAAAGCTCATATTTCAATGCTTTGCTCTGAGTTGAGTTCGTGCCGGGTTCCCGTCGAGTCGCCACAATGTGCGATGGCCTTAGGTGACAACTCGGTGGAAAAAGGGAAGATCTTTCAGTAGGCCTGGGGACAGCTGTTTTATGGGTGTATGGTCAGAACTTGTATATGTATACAGGGTGTAACATTAAGAACGGTCAGTATGGGAAAGTCTGAAACTATAAGACATACGAAGATCTGTTCTTAGGAACCATGTCATCAATTTTAGTAACAAGAAACACTGTATTCATACATTTAAAAAAAAACCTGTACTCAGCCTGGGAATCGAACCCGGTTGTTTTGAAAAAAAATCCAACACTATTTCTTTTTAGATATCGATTGTGTAGGTCTTAAGGAATAAATGTTAGTATGAAACGTGATGTTTAAAATTAATAAAACGCATTGTTTCCATATCTTTTAATTTATTTTAGTAGGTGTTCGAAATGACTACCATTTTGTAAAATACAACATTCAACTCGTTTAGGTAACGATCTTACTATTGAATGTTGTATCTTCAGGTGGTGAATTTGCGTTAAAATTGTCTCTATGGCTGCTTTTAGGTCTTCAATTGTGTCGTAGCTTGTTTTGTACACTTCATCCTTAACGTAATCGATATCTAAATAGAAATGGTGTTGGATTTTTTTTCAAAACAACCGGGTTCGATTCCCAGGCTGAGTACAGTTTTTTTTTTAAATGTATGAATTCAGTTTTTCTTGTTACTAAAATTGATGACATGGTTCCTAAGAACAGATGTTCGTATGTCTTATAGTTTCAGACTTTCCCATACTGACCGTTCTTAATGTTACAGCCTGTATAGTACGAATTCCGGAGTTGTTACTCGTGTTACTAACTCTGCTGATTAAATGTTCGTAAATATTAAAATTTGGGGAGAAGGTCCAGACTGTTATATTAACCGAGGTCTCACTAATTGATGTTATAAATAATAGTAGTTTCACGGGTTTTAATTATATTTTATTAATTACGACCGGTTTCGTTTACACATCTTCAGGTATTTCATAACTGTATAGATTGGTAGATGTGTAAACGAAACCGGTCGTAATTAATAAAATACAATTTAAGCCCGTGAATCAGTATACAATTTAAGTCTAATCATGTACTACAAGTTTTACCAACTACCAACAACCGCAAGTATTAACCATTTAAATAAAAGTAGCCTATCAGTTATACGTATAAACGCGACATCAATATTGTCAACTGAACAACAAAGGTAAACCAAAACTGTGTCTCTCTAGGTACATTTAGACCACATGTCTATATGACAAAGGCTGCCCTTTGATTAACTGTCTCGTCCAGTGATTGCGGCCTGACCGCTCTACGCCAACGGTCACCTCGCATCTGGAATGTTCCTCGAGAGTAGGACACCGTCCCGGCATTCCAGATTGTCGCCTACCCTGGTGTCGTTATCTAATGAAAAGTTAGCTAACGACTTCGCTAGTAATCTAGTCTATTTCCACTCACAGCTTGAAATTGTATGTACTTTCTAAAGAGAAATCATCCTTGATACGCTAATTGTGTTTTATCTACCTCGTTTATAGGACTGGACATTAAAGACTGACAACGTGATGGAAAATGTGCGTCAAAATTAAACACAGGGTTAATTTGTGTAATAGTAGAACAAGCATTTATTGCATTAGGCTATTATATAATGACGCACAGATTGTACTGTATATATTTGCACCTATAACAATAATAAACCGCTCTTTCGATAACTGTCTTCACTGCGTTAATCATTTCACCATCTGACTCCATCTCCTTAAAGTACCAGAAGTAAAACATTTAACTTTAAAGTAATCCTGAACCCGTTGTCCTTTAGTACCTAGGCCCAATAGTTCATTAACAGAAAACTGATCATTGTTCCGGAGCTTTAACTAATGAATTAATGAATGAACGTCACACGATGCAAACCAACAATTTACAAGCAACTACTAATTCCATGAAATGTCATCGTCATGGATTGATATTGCCAGCACACAAATTAAATCTAACGTCACCGGCACAATAGCGTAGCAATGGCAATTGAATCCTTTGAGGTCAAAACTACTGGAATAGACAAGTTACCTTGTATTCTACTATTATAGATAAGTACTAGTTGCCCGTGACATTTAAAGGTCACTTAAAAGTCATCTAAAGTTTTTTTATGATCTGGCTAAAATTTGAAATTGAACTGTAGGAGTATACTGTTGTACTGTATTCTTATTCTTATAGCTCTGCAAAATTTGACGAATTTATTTCGAGTCTAAAGAGATAAGCATTAAAGCCAGAGATCGATATCAATAAGTATTCATTCATTATACCCATATACTTATCTATAAATAAAAAGAGAGAGAAGAAAATACCAGTAAGTAAAAGATGATACACCCTGGGCTAGGAATCGAAGAATGTACCTGTAGTATAATAAATAATGTACTGTCGGTAGATGACATATTTGTCATATACCGACAGTACATTAATTATTATACTACAGGTACATTCTTCGATTAAACCAAGACTGATTTATTAATCAGTCTTGGTCTAGCTGGCGTAACATGGTGACAGCGGTGGAATACGAACCCACGCCCTTTCGGGCTGGTGACCTATTCACCTATTCAAATCACTCAATGTGTAGTCTAATCAAACAGGACGTTTGTGATGATGACTACTCTTCCAATTACTTTCTTTTACCACAGAAACCTTTTATAGGTCTATCGATCTTTTACTTTGCGTCTTTACAAATAATATATCGAACGAACGAAAACTCTTGCAGATCGGTATTCTATAGCTTTATCTTCATACTAAACATAGAACGCGCTATTGGTATTATGTATCATTGGGTCTTCGCATGTACCACCTATATACGAGTTTCAATCATGGATCAGTACAACTGGTACAACGCCCAACAAATCGCCGTGTGGAAGATCCTCCGTTTTCCATTTCATTATACAGACATTACTGTCATTCATTTTATATCCTATATCGCCACTAAAATTGGTGAATATTGAACATCCAACATCTTCTGAACCATACTCCTCAACTCAACCATGTTCACATTTACTCTGGTCGCCTTTACTCTCATTCAACAATGGAACCTCGTCTTTACCTGTTAGCGAGGTGGTCGTATGCAAATATAATTGCGGCCCAGTGCAGCGGATGGACCCGCATTAGCGCCGCTTTGTACGTGGATGACTCGGTCCATTTCACACCGCTCCACAAATTAGGCGCTTTCAAGTCCATGAAAGCTAGGCTGTTTCACACACGAATCTCGTTACGGTTGCGACCAGCCCGATAAATACATCAATGCTAGCCTAAGCAGGTCGGAAATGATCTATGTTCCATTGCAAATAGATTTGTTTGTAGTTATCTAAGTTCAAAATGACAATAAACAATGAGGAATTTGAAAGATGTTGACATCATCGTCATCAGCATTTTCAGGGTATCATTTTGAACCCTTTTTGAATAAATTAAGAGAGGAAAATAGGGAAAATCATCAGTACAGGCTACACGGCTACACTCACCTAGAATAAATATCCAACAGCACCGCCCGCCTGGAAGTTCCCAATGTCTTCAGTTCAGCCACAAAGCACCTGGAATTTTGGCAATAAAATGGGTCGTATACCATATATTGAATATAAATTGTGCTTAGGCTTTAAACAATCTTGGTTGCCATTAATTTAAAAAAAAACAATCTTGGTACGGCGCAATGATACGCGCAAAGATCCACCCGAGGCTGATTGGTGAATTTCGTTTACCTTCGGAAAGATTTAGGCATACTCATTTCCTTCAATATTTAAAACATTTGTTACTAAAAATACAGACGCGTTTGACTTCATGACAATAAGACAAAAAATGGAACAAGCGGATTTAGAAAGAACTCACTTACTCACTAAACAAAACTGATTTTTTTTTTCCAAAAAAACTTAATCCTATCAGGAGTTTTATGCTATGAAAATGCTTATTAAAATTTTTAATTAATTGCATCTATTTAATACAGGTTGGTACCTCTAGCAGGAAAAGCCCTAGACATAATTAAAAGGCGCACCGTGTATGAATTACATGAAAAATTCCAAAAGCACTCGTGCAGGACATCATTAACACGGCGGCAGTGGCTGCGTGGATCATTTTCCGCACGAACGCATCCTCGCATACCGACAGACAGAATCACAGAGTACTGTAAATGTGGTTAAAACCGCTTTCTAATTATTCTTTGATAGATTACCGTTGTCTGTCCGCTACTTGTAGAGGTAAAGGTCGAACGTACAGTCATTTTGGAAATAAAAGATACTTATGCGAATGTTACCGCCTAACTAACAATTACTGGAAATCATTTTCCTACGTCCAACGCCGGTGACCTAGTGGCTAGGACGCCGAACTCCCATGCGAGAGGTCCGGGTTCGAAACAAAGCCATGTACCAATGAGTTTTTCGGATTTTTTCGAAGACTTACGTACATTTACCGACTGCTCTAGCGGCGAAGGAAAACATCGTGTGGAAACCTGCATGTCTGAGGAAATGAAAAGTTTCCGAAGGTGTGTGAAATCCACCAATCAGCACTGGGCCCGCTCTCGGTGGATCAAGACCCGCGTACCCCCTTGGTCAAGGGGAGGTCATTTATTAAAAACCATCGGGACACCAGGAACTCTTGGTTACGTCATGCTTTTACAATAACTTTAAAATTATTACATTAATAGGCTGATGATGATGATGACTTTCCTACCCATAAATCATAAAGTTCTCATATTCATATATGTTAAACCAAATAAACGTCCATTTATAAACTTGTATTACGATTTACGCTACGTGCCTCTAGAAATTTCGTGTTAATTTTAAATCTGTAACCGCTTCAAATTACTCAGTAATGCTCAAAGTATTTCTTTTGGAGAGCTTAGTTTTACTGTAGCCAGGCTCTTATCTCGGCATCGCTAACTGGCAGGAGCAAGTGTTAGGTAAATATTTAGCAAAGCGGTGTAATCCTGGGGGTTTTGCTAGGGATGGACATTCACAATAGCTGAATCTGTAATAACGGAGAACTTGCTTACACAACATTAAGGATCCACTTCAGATATAGACTTCTTAAGGATATTTTAAGGATACCTACAATAGAAATGTCAGAAATTGAAGATGAATAAGGAGTTGGTAGTAGTGGGAACGGGTGATCTGACATTTACATCAAAGATAGTCCTAGATCTCGGAAAACACTACACTATGATCACACCTGGTATGATCGAAATCAAATCATCCGGTTAAAGAGTTAAGTCACAAAGAAACAGATAAACTCACAGACAGCATAAACTAACACCGCTTTTTTGTTCAGGTTGGATGATAACGGGCTGGGACTAAAAATCTGCACCTGTGGACCCATTCACTCAGTTTGTCTGCTTTGTTTTTATACTTTCGTATTTTGCTTTTGTCTGTACTTTGTGGGCGAATAAATTTCTTTTTATTCGACGACAAAAAAGATGAGGTTCTCAATTCGACGAGTATGTACATAATATGTAGGTATGTATGTGGATTTGTCTCGATTTTTTTTATTTATTTAAAAGACATCCTTACCAGCCCTAGCGCTGGTTTTTGCTCGCCGAGGCTACTCCCGCCCAGCATTACGGCGCCCTACGGCATCCCTTTGTCCCACGTTTAAGGGCGAGCCCTCTTATCACCGCTTTGTACCTACCTAATGATAAATTATTACCGCGATGCTGTTTTACCTGTCTCTGCCGAATTCCGGTTGCGCATAATATATGTTAGGTACCTACTTAACTTACGTTTCTTAATTAATAGATGCTAACTGTACAAAACACTGGTCTTCATACTTACTTGAAAAATGCAAATACTTCGCTGAAAACGAATGAACACTTAAGTTGATAAATAAATCGTATTTCTGCAAATTAATCAATATTGTTATTTTAAAAGATAAAAATTGGTCGTAAAAATAATAGGTTGGCAGCAAATAGAAATACTTACTTACTTGGAATATTTTACTTTCAAACGTTAAACGATGTAGGTACCTATGTTTCAAATATACAGAAACTAGTGAAGAAAAAATTTAATCTGTTGGTCCTAGAATTGACCCCTGCACCTCCGCATTGGATTAGTTATCGAGAAATTTATAGGCAAATACCATTAGTTATCAAGTAACCAAATTTAGTGAGTTAAAAATTCGACGACGTTGCTCGGGTAATCTGTAGCGAAATGGTTACCACGCCTGACTACTATTAAGGGAATTGCGGGTTCGAGTCCCTTCGGATGACATCTTCGCATCACTGAATATTTGTAAGAGAATGATTATAAGCATAAATCATTGAAAATATATGAATAGAGAACAATTACGTTTCATAATAATATTGGTGGTTGGTTTTGAGGTTTTTAAATTGTCATTAAGTTTTAGGAAATAAAAAAGTACCTATGAAACCTCCAAGAAATAAAATATTTCGTTAAAAAATTGTTCATAACATCATGTTATATCCAAATATATATATTTTTTGTTAATTTTAGGCACTGTACTGATATTTCTTTATAATCAGTTTCAATTCATATTTTACAAGTATAGAGTATAACGATCTAATATAAATCCCATCAAGTAAAGCCCATTAGGTTCCATTAGGCCGGATATTTACATAATTGAGAATGGATCTGAGATTTTAATCACCTATTCAAAATGTTAAATATGTCCCAAATTCGTGTTCACGTTTCTGGAATAAATTACAGTTAAAGATGACTCGGGAAGGTTTGATTTCATAAACAATAAGAGGATTGCTACAGTTGGCAATTTGTGCAGGCAATTTACGAAACTGAATACAGGTAATTTTGGATAAGTAAAGCAAATAACTAGAACACAATTTAGCTAAGAATAGTCTCACATTGTTTTACGGTAGCTACATATAGTTACTTACACATGCTTAATAATTAATTTAGATTAATATTGAACAAAAATTATTTTTTTAAAAACCTTGGTAATGTTTTACACATTACTAATATTCTTAACACCTATGCACTACAATGGTCTAAAGGTGGATTCGATTCGGCGACGTTTGTGCCGCAGTCTCGTTCCCTAGCCATTGAGCACTTGTCGCTTCAAAGTTCAGTTCCCTTAAGATCAGTAGTATTTGATTAAGTATACTTACTACAATTATAACGAGTTTTCTCAATAGTATAGGTATCTAACCCTAATCTAACTACAAAACCTAGCATGCTAAACATCAATTAGAATGTAAAGTGTTTACAGAGCGACGGTGTTCCACATACTCAAACGCGGGAAGCGGTGCGGCGTGGCAACGCAACACGAAAGTGAAAATTTATCCTGTGATATCAAAAGCGCTTTTATCTCGGAGATGACATAACATTATCGCAATATCCGTGCGTCGGCGACTGTCCCGCGCCCTGAGAATATCAAGAAGATATATTTTCACGGAACAATGCCTCCCCGGTATCTCAATTTTCATTTCCCCCTTGGTGGGACATCCGCTGTGATTTGTAGCAACGAGATAATATACAAAACGGGGCTTCGCGGGACGCCTCGACACTGCGTCAGCGGAATCTAGGCCCTCTATCTCTATCTGGGATGCTTCAGCCAGTACATTTTTCTTTATTGGGTATACGTTGATCCTTGCTTGGCTTTCGTAATGCAAAGTCGCGGACTGGGACGAGATGGCTTATGGAAATGGTATTTGAGACAGGAATTTTCGTGAACAAGTATCCGGCTTGTGGTAGGGATAACTATTATCTGTATGAACAGTACTTACCGTGAAACTTCGTTTTGAAACACGTAGGGTTTTTTTATTGTATAAGGTAAGATCAGACGACCAAAGGGGCCATCTGAAGAAACACACACACCCACACACACAAAATGCATTCCCACCACCCCTTATATTAACCTTGTTATTGTCCTTTTTTCTTTCTTTCAAATTTTGACAGTTTTATATTTTCCCATGTTCTGTTACATGATCATTTGCACTGGTCACACAAGAGACCTGTCCTCCGAGATACAGGAACTTCCTAGTTCGGAGGTCAGCGTTTATTGTAAACTAACTTATTGCTCACTAATTTTACTTAGTTTAATATAACATATGCTTAAGTTCCTACTGGTGTATGGACTATGAATCCTTTGTAATCTTACCGCACAAATAAACTTATTCTTATATGTTATATAGAAGGTTTTCAATGCGCTGCTAAAGTCATACGCAGTTCTTACCGTAGGGTTTTAATGGTATTTGTCTCTTTGTCTGTGGCTTCTTATCTCAACTCGAACACAACACAACGTTACAATGGTAAGTGGTTACCATCACCCATTGACATTTCACCTCACTGAAATATTAAAAGAAGTATTTCAATGGGCTGCATACCTTGAGAACTTAGAAGGAGCGCCTCATAATAATAATATGTGCCGGCAATTACCGCAAATGTCGCAAAGCAAAGCTCACCTGTAATTTAAAAAAAATTAAATACTGACCTTTCAACCCGAAAGACAGAAATGCAATACAATCATTCCTGTTTTGCGGCAGATATATGTTATGAGTGGTACTGGCTGACTCTGCATATATAGAGTCATACTATCTTCAAAAGGTGGATAGTTGTTCTGAAAACTTACTCTTCAGATGTTTCCGCCTGATCATAAGTATAAATAAAAATCAGTTCAGCGTAGCTGTTTTAATTCTTGAAAATACACAACATGAATATTTGGATTCTAATCGTCGTAATTCAATCCAGGATTCAAACAAAATTCTAATATAAATAGGCTAGCGGCATGTGTGTAACGTACCTATCGTGTTTACTTAGGAATACGTAATTTTAAAATCCGATCCTTTACCGGTTTATTTCTGATTTTTTAATGAAGCCCACAGTAATTATGTAAGCAATTAATATCCCTAAAATATTTTCTATATAAATATGCACGAAATTATACAGCAATATTAACGAAGGAAACACGCGTTAATTTACTTTATTTAAAATACTGATAATATATTTTACTATACTAATGTATGTTTTTATTATATGTGCAAAATAGGGACTCTTTCCTCGAACCCTTCAAGAAATAAATCGATAACTGTGTATGTAGGTACGACATTCCTACTTATTTTTTGGGAAACCCAAAAGTTTATTCCAAAATATCACCTACTATTAGTGGAAGAAATTATGAAACGGACAACACAAATCGTGTTGTAAACTACTTACTGCGTTTCCGACAAGCCATTCGGTTTAAAATCAACATTTACACATCCGTAGAGTGACTTGTTGTTTACTCCGGGGAAATACAGGAGGTAGCAAGGAATTCAAAGAGAAAATACCCATAGATATGAGCAACATTTATGACGAAAAAACATGTGAAACATAGGTATAAAAAGCAAAGTTTTAAAGAAATAGATAAATTTAAATAATTATCATAAATACATAATTTCAGAACCTCCTCCCACCAGATACGTTACCCGTCTTGCCCCAGATTATTTACCTACCAATTAGTCATAGTTTACTAAACCTGAACGAGATATCCTTAATGAAAGAAAACCGACTTTTTCTTTGTCTTGAAGTATTCTTCAGTTATTCATAATTTTGTTTTTGTATCCTGTGTAAGTATAAATATTATACTTACCTAATGTAAGTATAAATATTTTGTTTGTAGGTAAATTATTCAATAAAACTTTCCATGCAATGCGTAATGGATAAAAATACGTTATATATAATAACGTATTAAAAATAATAACGTATTTTTTACGACTTAAAATCAAAATTATATACAATGTAGACAAACTGGACGGATGTAGGTTTAACTTTTTAAGCTTTCATGGTTATTGTCAATAATATATAGTTATAGCCACAGGATTCGGTTAGATATCGGAAACTCAAAACAACCCCAAGAATCCCTTGTCTAACTATAGTACCTATTGGATGGATGTAGATACTTAAACCCATAATCTATGCTAAAACCCCCCATATAAGTACTGGTGGGAGTGGTGGGTTTTCCCCACGTTTTCCCTGACACGCTGTATAGTGAAGTAGCTAGGTCGCGACGGCCGTAAACAGTACAATAAAGTTTAGTGGCCACTTATGAGCCAGGGCATATACTCCCATACCCTCGTATGGTAGATGTCGGCTTCTTCCCAGTGCTGCCCTTTCTCCTTTAATTTATCTAATGTCCGTCCAACATACGTTATGCGGCCCTAAGAAAAAATACTAATATTCGCTTCGTGTAATCGAATTAGATCTCTAGCATAGAATAAGTATTATATTTTTAAATTTGTTCCAAAGTTTAATACAAAGGAACATGGTAAGTATAATATATTGTATCCCAATAGGCAAAACCTTGAAAGGTTTGTATGCCGATAGGGAGTTCGCCATTATAGTAGTTAAACTATTGTATAGTAGTTAAACTATTACATATCACAATATAACAAAGGTAAACCTATAATATGAAGCTAGTATCATTTTCTATATAATGTGCTTTTAATGTTTTCTTAAAGTTAATTCGAATTAGCCTCTATTCATATCCTCTAGTCTACTGCTTTAGTTACCTAGTTTTACTTTCTACCTAGGTACTTCTAGTACCTATCTTTGGTACAAGTTGTCACAAAATACTTAATTGTAAAGTAAGTAAAATACGTTTATTTCACACACAGCAATGACCGAAACAGTTATAATTGAAGTTTGCTTGGGTTAAGAAAAGTTTAACTCTTTTCAACACTGCCAGAATAGGTATTAATTTAACATCAATGAATACCTTTTAGATGAATTCGACAGAACTAGTTAAAAATTCTAGAAATGTGGTTTCGGTACCTATATTTAAGAAAAATGATTGTTATAAAAACTATAACGAATAAAAACTTAGACGTAAATAGTTTTACGGATCCTCCCCGGCCTCCGCCATTGAAGGACTGAAATCGTGTCATAAAATCGCTGTTTTATTATTAATTTTATGATCACGAAAAATCTTACAAAATGAAAACGCTCCCCAGTGATTTTCCTCTGTAATTATAATAATAGCAAGGCAAGTTCAATGATTCCCTGCTCTACGTTTATTTATAAGTACCTATTCCCTGTAATGAATTAGACAATCGATCAGCCGAACGTAATAATTAATTAAACGAGAATTCAAAGTAAATTACTAACCATTTATAAAGCCTTATTTAGACTCATTGTTGCCTGCGGCACCGCTCGGGGTGTAAAGGATTTTCAAATGGAAATGGGGACGTGAAGAGTGATCATTATTTACTTTAGAATGTAAGTAAAGGTAATTGAAAACCTATCTATCTAAGTACTTGCACCTGTCGTTTGTTTTAGCAGATGTAAATGAGGTATGTGATGTTCATAAAGTCGTATACTTAGAGCAGATTATAGAGTAGGTAAGCGAGATATTATATAAGTACTTTCTGATTTAAATAAAATAAAATAAATATCTTACTGTAATGTAAACTGAACTGTAAAAATTATGTAGGTAAGCAGACATTTAATGTGAAGAATTAATTTTTGTAAGTAGTTATTATTCTCAACAATAAAAAAGCTCGCAAATTTATTGGACTGTTCATTTGACTCCATATTTTTGTACGACTAACTAGGTAAGTGACGGCGAAGTTTTAGATGTATTTGAGTGGAATCTGAATATAAATTGAATTTGCAGCCAAATTGGAGGCGCACTGTCCCCTCCTCGAGTCACTCTGCGCCCGACAAATTGATTTATTATCGCCACCAAACGCACAAATGAAAAAACCTTTAGAACTTCAAATGACTTAAATCTGAGAGCCAAGATGAATAGGTTTTCATGAGCCATTCCTCGAGAAATATTGGTGCAAAAATAGAATTTAATAAACGTGCCACTAAGCGCTCGCCATGACATGACTCGACTACTTACGAGTACACAGTTTGAAACGGAACGAAATGAAGATATCATTTTATTTTTAAAAGAAGTAAAATTAGTTTTGAGCCCTAGTATAGCCGATGAAATATCGAGAAATCTAGAGAAATATCTTTACCTAGTATGCCTAATCTACATAATAAACAAAGAGGAAAATACCTTGAAAAGAGTTCTGCCAAAAGACATATTAAATTCCAAAGAATGATCAAGTAGCACATAGATATCTATCTAGACCACAGGTTCCCAAACTTATTTCGCCCACCGCCCACTTTGAGAATCAAAAATTTTCAAACGCCCCCCAATTATTTTAAACTTACTACTCGTATCTGTTGCACACCTTAAATATAGCTATTGCCATTTTTAATTTTAAACATGCCATATCCTATTTCAGAGCAATAAAAAGCATACTTAATCTTATTTAAGGGTATTTTTATACATATTAAAACAAAGTTTTGAATTTATACGATCTGTAAGATTGTTTATTGAATAAACAATCTTACAGATGACTTATGAACCAGCCAATTGATACAGGAATGCACAATTCAGGTTATTTAACAAAAACTTGTTAAAACATGATTGTCCGCGGTCTACCATCTACGAAAATTACCTATCTAGGAGTACTAATAACTATTAAAATGCGAAAGTATGTCTGTTACCTTTTTATTTGTTTGTTTGTGTCTACTTTCATTTCGAAACGAAGCGACCGATTGACATGATTTTTATTTCATATATTCAATAAAACAGGACAGATATATGAACTACGCGGAGAGAAATAGCGAACCGAGTTTGAGCAATCTCTTAACTAATATTAGTTGATGTTCACAAGTTGTAGTTGAGAGTCGAGAGCTCATGCAGTCTAAGAGGCCTCTTAGCTAAATGAAATTACAAATCACCCCCCAAGCCTCTACACAACGCCCCCATTTTTTTTCTGGGTCTCTTACCGCCCCCCTTTAGGCCTGCAGCGCCCACAAGGGGGCGTTATCGCCCACTTTGGGAAAGGCTGATCTAGACCTAACAGGGAATGAGGTATCTTCGACTGAATAGAGGAACAGACGGAAGGAAAATATGGGACTTACTTACCTTACTTATACTAATATATAATAAATGTACCTATTACCTGCATCCTATTCATAGTAAATATCAAGGAATTTCCACAAACGTTGTAGCCAAAGGGATAGCATGCAAATGAAGGGCAATTTACACTCGATTTGAGAAGCTAACAATGAGAATATCTCTGCATTCCTAACAAATAACAATTTTAGGAATTCTCGAATTGTTAATAAAATACCATAACTGAATACCGAAGCTAACAAAATGGTCGAAATAGGCACCTAATCGAGCAAAATACATAATATTTCAGACAATTTAACACAAATACCAGTGAAGCAGAGACCAAAGGTACCTAAGTAAGCGTAGAAAAGGAAACAAACAGAATTGGCAATTTCAATACATAGGGAACCGAACTATGTCTTGAGTTGCGCAGAAATCATTCATGGGCAATAACACCCATTTCTGGTGGGAGCCACCTCGGTTATTACCCGGGATAGGATTATTGGCAAATTGTTCCGTTGGCATTCCGGCCCGGATCGCATGGACGAAATATTAAGCACCTATACGCCCGGCGGCATGAGCGTAAGGAGGTCGAGGTCCTCGTTTCTAAGTGAACTATAAAATATCAATAATTTTGGATAGTTGAAGCCTGCACTGCAGCTATTTTGAAACGGATTCGGACCGAAACCATAGAATCTATTTTTCGATTTTCTAGATTTCTATATGGGTTCGATCCGATTCCGTTTCAACCCCAAATTGTTCCATGACTGAGGCCTCGGAGATCGGTAACGTAAACTCTAAGGACAGTTTGACTCACTGTAAGTCCTGACGTTCTTAGTCAATGAAAGCTTGCTTGAAAAAATCTCTCTTAGAGATAAGTCACGCCCTTTGTGGTTCCCATATTTTTGTCTAAGTAACATATTCTGTGTGTGTACAATAAAGAGTTAATAATAAAGCTTTAAGGGGCCTACAGTCGCCAATTGAAGGTTTTTAGTCAAGCTAGCGACGACACGGCTTGATCCTAAAGTTAATATTTTGCATATAGGTACGAAGTTCCATCGTATTTTGATTTTGTCATTTATGACAAACAGACAGAACAAGAAGTAAAAAAAGCTCGTATGCATGGAGATTATATCTGCAGGATTTTGCGAAGTTTGTCTTCGGCAAGAGTCCAAAGCCGTAAACTTCTAGACGCTGAAGTTCAAACCCTGAAGGTCATAGGCGACAGTATAAACCTTAATATTTTTGGTCTATTCCAATGCGTTTTAGCAATGCCTTTAGAAACCCTATACTAATGTAATGCCTTTAGAAACCTTATTACCTTATTATTATTGGCATTCTTGTCTGCAGCAATAAGCTGAGTTGAGGCCCTTTTCACAATAACAGCAGACCATCAGACATGATTTCAATATGTTTACCCTTGACTAAATAATTATTTTATCATAATTATAACTGTTTAGGTCATTGATGTGTGTGAAATAAACGTATTACTTACTTACTTACTTTTTTTTACCTATGAGAACTTAGGATTCAGATCTTGTTTCCTCTCAAAAAAGTCTCACGTGTGTCCATATCCTGTCCATAAGTGTAGGGCCGCGAGACCGCTAATAACGCGCGCTAAATATACGCTATAAGCTGATGAACACGGGAAATTCGCCGCTCACACATTTCGATCCTGTAATGGTTATTGTTTCATTCAATCCGGCGATTGGGAACGCTTTATGGACACGTAATGAAATTCCTGTAATGCCTATATATTGTGATATGAGAATGTTGTTCGTAAGTAGGTACATAAGTACTAGTACACTTACTGCCTTCTGATGAAAATAAAAAGCCGCAAAAGTGCCTTTGTTTTAGTATATGGACAACGTAAAATATGTATGTATTAAAATAGTTTCGTAGAAAAATGTCACAACGACTTTAAAAATACATATTTCGGAATAATTTATTTCACTGTAAGACTTATGATGAGATAAAGAAGTATATTATCCCCATGGGGACTAGAGAGGGAATCTATAGTATGCACACTAGGATTCCCTGTGTTGGAAGTTGACTAACAATAAGTAATAGGTATCTACGAATTAATATAGGTTTCATTTAAATGGAAAATTAATTTTCTCGAACCAAGCTCGATAAGCTTAAAAGTAGCTGGTTCGAAATCCATTTATATAATTTCCATTTATGCAGAATTCTAGAAAAACTGACATTCAAAAAATTTCAAAATTCATCCTACAAGTGCAGAGATAATTATGTTTAAAATAAACCGAATAATTGTCTTCCTAGAAATTACAGCATTGAACATTACAAAACAAACAATAAGCGGGAGCTCCTCCCATTGTGGTTTCGGATCTTTGTTCGCCTATCTTCGAATCCTATCGCCTTCCTCTTGCTGGTTTATATTAGGGGAGACCGGGGACAAATGAGGCAAATTTTACTTTCAGGCAATTTTCCCCGAAACTATTAAAAGCTATGGAAAAGTAATTAATAGCATTGGATAGATAATTTATTCAGCTACAAAAGGAACCCTCACTTTTAATGAAAACCTGGTAGGTAATGAGCTATGGACAATAAAAGCAGCCGGGGTAAATCGTATAAAACGACCCCGGGCAGGGGTAAATCGAGACAATTTTTCAGTGCCTGAAACTAAGTGTTTATTGTAACAGAATCAGGTTCATTTTATTTTTAAAGCACAGTTAATATAACACTTTTGAGATAAACAATTAAAAAACTATGGAATTCCTAATACTAATACTGAAAAATATTAGAAATAGTTCAACATCTAAAATTTTGTTTACATGGGTTACGTGAGACTTAAAACAACGAATCGACGTATTTATTTAATTTGTGTTCAAAATCAATCTTAAATCTGAAAAATTTGGTCATATCATGACCAAATTTTATAAATTACACAATTTATATGACAATGAGTCCGTCTCAATTGCCCCATTGTCTCTAGTGACCCTCTTCATTTAATATTTATTTACTATAAAAAAAACAAATTTGGTAAATACCTATAAAATAAATTCACTAGTTTGTTAATTCACATTTACCTGACACTTTTAAAATAATTAACAAACAACGAGTCCTAAATTTTAATCTAATATCATGTATCTAAGTGTGTAAATGATCTTACACAAAATATGCATTGCATCTGCATTTCTACATAATAATAAATATAATTTTAATAAAGAAATCAACATACAATTTGTACTGTCTTCATCGTACTCTATTTCGAGACATCTAAAACGAAAGCATCCAAAAATTTCTGCGCCCTCTGCAACATGTGCGCGCGGGCTGGTGCCGATCACTGATTCAGAATTACTCGGGCACTTTAGAGGTACGTGTTGATCGCACTCAAATATTGCTAGCATGCATAGTTTACGAGAAAATGGCCTTGTCTCGACTTACCCCTGTATCTATTATCCCCGGTCTCCCCTACTGCTATGCGGTTACTGTTACACTCGAATCGTGCACGTAAATACAACCTCATTGTGCAAACGTAACAAGTAGTGTTACTAGATATCTACTTACCACAAAATAGACATGTACCAGAAACAGACTAAGACCAGAAGGGAACTATAGTACCAGCGTTCATACACCGAATCACACGCCGCGCTTACTGTACCCTACAGATAGGCGCTGGACCGACAAAGTGACCACGCCTGGTAAGCGCCTCATGCTAGAACACCAGTAGGTACTTACTGACTTTCCCTTCTGGAACTCATTTATTCTGTGGTAGTATAGTAGTAGTACTTATTCGCCAAATGAATAAACAATTTTGTACTAGGTTCTATCTTCACTTACTGAGCTATATGTTGAAGGGTTCATGGGGAACGAGATCGCTCGCAACGATCCACAGTTTACGACCTAAGGACCTTAAACCCTATTAAAACGTCTCTTTTTTAATGCATAGTAAATTAATAGTCTACTTTACTATGCATTACAAACATAGGTTTTAATAGTTGCCCCAGGGTCAGATCTATTAGTCTTCAGAAACTTTAATTTAGATTATTAACATTAGGTACATTTGTGGTCGAGGAAAATATACGCAGGTAGTACTTATGGAGCTTGAGAAGTCCAAATTGAAGGAAGGCTGTTTTAGGTACTTTTTACTTGATTTTTAACGTTTACAATAAAATTGTTTTTTCTAGTAATGTCCCGTTAACAGGCCTCCCGTTGCAGAAGAGAGGTTGTTGTAATACCAATGTTTTTAAGATAGATAGATAGAAACACTTTATTGTACACAAATACAGGGAAAGTAAAACTACAGGGATAGTAGCACGATATGTACAAAGGCGGCCTTATCGCTTAAAGCGATCTCTTCCAGGCAACCTCTGAAGTTAATTGGACATTAAAAAGATTAGCGACAGTATTAAGTAACATAATGAAAATTTATAATTGGCAAATGTTATAGTAATATTTTATTCTTTTTATAAGGTCAAAAAAAGCTGTAAATTTAAGTAAATAAATAAAATAAATAAATTTAGTTTTTGACTCTCACTTAAACAATGACCAACTGATTTTAGATATCGAGTTTCATTTCTCAGTGATGATATTTAACTACTTTCAGAAGTGATAAACTGATAACAGCGTTTATTTTCTACAATAAAAGTTTTGACTTTGACTTCATTCGTAAACAGATGCCTCGAATCGTAGTTTACAGATCTTCTCAAACTGCCGTAGATTGACAAAACCGCGAGCAAACTGCACTGTTTTGTTTAACATCCAACAAATCAGCTTTACGCTGCGCCGGCTGTAAAGTCGAGTTAGATTGCTCCGTTTGTCGTGTTGCTAGTAGATCTTAAATGTTTCTCGGATCTGACGAAATAAGATCCAATTAGAGCGACATTTTACATAGGTACCTACGTACGTTTTATAGTTTATTTTAATTAACCGACGACAAAAAAGGAGAGGTTCTCAATTCGACATGTATACATGTATGTATGTATGTATGCGAATTTGTCTCGAAATTTCTCGGAAACTAGAAGGCCGAGTTTGATTAAATGTATTGCTTTTGGCTTGGTATTCATTGAATTAGGGAAGAGTAGGTACGAATGAAAATATTTAAATCTGTTCAGTTTCGGGACCTGCCTCTTAGGCCTGCTTCTACCAAGATTCCAGTTATTGTGTCAAATTACTATCAATAATATGCAACAGACGACGAAGCTTACAGAAAAATATTAATTCTAAATCGACAACATGTTACTTCTTTTGGATCTTAAGTTTAAAGTTATAGATGTCGGGTACCTAGGTATTCCTTACCCGTGCGTGTTCCAACTATGTTTTTCCTCTATTTTTGACACATTGTATGTACCTCAGGTTACCAAGAAAATTGTAATTAGGTAAGTAGTTAAAAATCTCCTAGCAGGATACTCAGAGAAAGAATTATAAATGTTTTCTTTTGGTCGCCGTTAAAGCTTATACAAAAAATCGTTCAATTGGCGACATGAGGTAAAGGATGTGAAAGAAATAAGATGACTGATCATGGATCACTGCCTATAGATAGGTCTGTATTTTATCTTATCTTATGATAGGGGGCCGGGAATAACCCCAGCGGCACTTCGACCCTTGCGGATCTTTTGTGTTTACCCCATTTTACACACTTGTCATCTCAGTGTGCAGGTTTCCTCACGATGTTTTCCTTCACCGTTAGAGCAGTCGGTAAATGTACGTAAGTCTTCGAAAAATACGAAATACTCATTGGCACTGCACGGTTTCGTACCCAGACCTCCCGCATGGGAGTCCGGTATCCCAGCCACTAGGCCACCTACACTCTTAGGTCTGTATTTACTTATACCTAATAATGTATACAAATACAATATCGTCATAAGCAACAACCCTGAAAAAAATACTGAACTCTGTTCACATCACGTACAGGCAGAGCACGCCGCACCGCATTATGTCAAATCTTCTTTATTATGGCGAAGATGGGTCACATGGGATCGACCTCGATTTGGATCTGATCCCAAGTTTTTGCCAATGAGTCGGGAACAAAAACATAACCCGCATTTTGCGGAGATCATCGAGCATGCGCGTCGAGGGACAAATTATCAGCGAATAAAGGGACGTGTGGATTGGTGGATAAAACATGCCTTTGCATATTTTTTTCCATCGCCATTCGAGCTGTAAGCTCCCTGCGTAATTTTTCAAATTCATACCTTTTGATAGCTGCGTGACATGGAATCAAACGCAGACCTCTCGTGGGTCCTAAAGACTATGCTACGGACACCTCCTTGAATCTCTATAATTATTCTCGAATTACAATTATCAAAGATGGAAGAAGCGAGAGAAGCGTGACAAGACAGGGATTCGTGGCTCCGCTCCGTTCTCTCTGTCTACCCCGCAAGGGACATAGCATGAAGGTATGTGTAGGTGTATGTGGTATATTTGTTCAATTATCAAGGCAACTTTCCGGAGGATTCAAAACTTCAATTTCCTACTACTATAGTAGGTAGTAGGTACTTACAAGGTTATTAATTTCTTACTTACCATACCGAATATTCAATTTTATTTTGTCGATCGTTAAGAGACTTCTTATCGATATGATGAGACGCGTCCCAGCGTACCCTACTTTAAAAACGCTGAGACGACCAATATGAAAATGAAGGTCGTTTCTTTTCAAGGTTCCTTTATAATATAAAAACTGATAGTAAATAATTACGTAGGTACCTACTTACCTGAACCTATATGTACATTACATATACGGCACAGTAGGTACTTGTGATCAACAAAATATCGTTAAAACTCGTAACAAAAAACCCGATCCCTAATGCCCGGTTTACATTATTTTGGCCAAGTACAGTGGCGAGTAGAATGGCGAGTGCTTGGCCAGTGACTGCCAGGCACTCGCCTTCTTGATCATAAGTATCTACTGTGCCGTATATAATGTACATATAGGTTCAGGTAAGTAGGCACGTACTTATATACTATCAGTTTTTTTATATTATATTTATTTATTTATTTAGGTATGCCAACAGCACATATATTTCACATTTCAAATAATCTTAATAAAATTGTACTTTTACTGTTATATGTGCCAATTAAAGGCATACACAGCATTCACTAAACATCGGATAATTACTTGTAACGTTACAATATAGGTCTAGTACCTTATAACAATATACCTTATACAACTAACAATTACAACTAATAGCAACTAAAAACAATTACTTTTTAAAATATAAAAAGAATGCAGAAAAAAAGTACCTACTTGACCAAATGTAAACCAACCTTATGTAGAATTGTATTGATGTAGTCAGCAAGAGCGGAGGAAATGAAAGCCATAAGTTCCCGTATGTAGTGGCCAGTTCGTTACGTGGGGTCCTATCACGTCCGCGGGTATACGAGTGTTCGAATTTGCGTACAAATAAAATTGCCAGTTTGCCTCGTCCAACAAGCTGGACTAGAGGGCGGATATAAAATACGGGTGAGCCTAAGCCGGTCGCAGCGGAAATTTTACTCAACCCGCTCGCTGTATGACTGACCGAGATTGTCGTAAAGATAATTTACCAAGCTCCCTTTACAAACACTTAGCTGTCTAGGATAGGGGTTTCAAAAACAGGGTCGCTAACACTTGGTGGCCCAAAATAAAAAAAATTAGTAATTCAGACGGCTGTCTTACGATTTCTAAATCCAAAATCTTAGAAATTTATCTTCACTCAATCAGTCAATCTAAAGTTTCAATTCTGAATTCCAAAACTCTTTTTTTCTTTTTAGTACCTATCGGTATCTATCCGCGACCCTGCACAAAACAAAGTAGGCATTTACTGGACCTGCTCCATCATCGACCTCATCGTCGCTTACCATCAGGCGAGATCGAGGTCAAATGCGGGTTTAGCAGTAAATAAAAAATAAATTAAAAAAGCGAAGCAAAGGCAATAATTTCTGTGTATAAAACAATATTACCAACCAATCGCGATAATATCTACCTACCTAAAGTCGCCGGACACACTTTTTAGCCGACAGCGGTTCTGCTTAGCCGCGGTAGGACATTTTATAAGGCATAAACCCGAGATAGCGGCAGTAAAACTTGGAGCCGAGGCAATATGCCAGCTCCCTATTGCCGGCTCTGCTTTGTTTTAAACTGACTAGGAGGGTTACGACTACAATGTCGGTTGCGAACGCCCCTTCGTCTAACACGCCATAACATAAGACAGTCCCTTAGAATGTAGATGACTTGTATAGTCTACGAATAAACTGAAGTCTGAGATTCTACAAAATCTTCATCGGAATCGGAATGTGTGTTGGAATGTAGAAATTAAGGCTTACTACACAGTAAGTAACAAAAGTGGTGTCAGCTTCTAACTACAAAATAGATTAATTTGACTAAACTTTACATCACGAATTCGCAAAAAACCTATTATAGTTTCACATATAATTAGGTACTTAAATAAATAACAATTTTTTATGCCCTCTTAATCGACTGATTAGGTATTTTGCACGAACAAAAAAATCATCAGCAGCAGCAGCCCACTCTATTGCCATTGAGCCCCCCCCCCCCCCCCCCCCCTATCTTCGTCTCTTCAACAATAATGACAACAACAACAACAAAACAAACAACAACAAAAATTATTTTAATGAACTATAAAAGTTATCGACCCTTAGCACCCTTTTAGATACCTAGTATCATTGTCTGTTACATTACAAGTAGTTAACCATCTCTTTGTATGTTCACAAAGGGAATATTTGCGCTACATTCTCTATTTATGTCTCAGCCCTTTTGCTCCATTTAATATCATATCATTGACATGTTCTTTAGTATGTAAATAAAATAGGTTAAATTAGATATTTCATTAATGGTAGGTATTATGTACTTACCTAATATACCTACGAACATCTCAACGACATAATATCAAACGGGACAAAAAGGGTGAGTTAAGATAGAGAATGTGGCGCAAATATTCCCTTTATTACACTACCAGAGATAGATATTAGTTATGTTACATACAATACAAGATAACAATGTACCTACGTTTCCTTGTCATACCGTAATCTCAAAAAAAGATTCTCTAGGTTTCAGCATCCTAGATATCCAACGTCTAGCCTTTCTCCCTTGTTATCTCCAACACGCTGACTCCAAAGTAATTTCTAACTTCCCACATATCTTTTTGTTTCTTTCCTTTTATAAGTTTTACTTTTCCTGCTTCACCGTAATTTGAATAAGTCCGCTTTTTGTGCAAGCGGACTAAGCAGATATCGAGAACAGACTTATATCACCTAAAAGGTTTCGCTTACCTAAGAATTTAAGTAAAAATATTTGTGTTGAGTCATCTGTTAATATAGTTACGGAATAGGTAAGCTGCGTAAGTAAGTACAAAACAATCGAAATGTATACCGAATAGTAATATCATCATAGAACGAAAGAACGTGTGAGGAAAGTCAAAAAATCACGTCCCATTCTTGTCCACACTCCAGCTCAAAAGAGATAATAATAAACAAATGATGAAGCCACGCGGATGTGAGGACGGACCACTGGAACTGATTATTTCTCCGTAATATTTTGATGCCACAAATATGATATCATAACTTTTTATGGCAAAAGCAAATAGTGTCATCAGTTTCCCGAACGGTCCTAAAGAAGTATCACTCTATTACGGCGGAATAATGTCGTCCCTCCGAAATCCGTTTATCGCTCCAGCGGTAAGACTCCTCCGAGAGACGGTCCGCTGTTTAGATACATTGCACTCGATATACCAGCGAATTTCGCCTCCCTTTGTACAATTTTGTACGGACATTCTGACAACATAAAAACAAAATAACTTGGCGGAAGAAAATTCGAGGGAAGCGCGCATCGTTCCTAACTCCATAATTGTGTGAACAGGAATTTCGAGTGTAGCTATGGAATTCGCAAAACAATCGTTTGAAATTCAGCCGGCATACCGAAACAGTTCAAAAACGGCAGAGTCAATAAAACGTGCTAGACTTAAACTTTTGTGCCGCTAACGACATTCTCTTTAACAATGAAGTCTGTCTAAAGGTAACTCGAAAATTGCTACTTTACCTAAATTGCGATTTATTTTGTTCCATAATAATTCTATACAGATTGTAACTTCATTTGTAATAGTTACTTTCAAAGCCCAATTAAGCGCTAACAATGGGCTAAGTAGCAGTTAAATTCAAGAAATTGAAATTGTTCTACAAAATCGCTTTTATAATTTGCCTTTAAAGGTGAACATCGGTTTTGTTTATTACTAAAGCAAAGGTGTAGAACCACCAACCATAGTAACAGAACAGACACCATAAGTCATAATAAGTAAAATTAGTACCCACAAGTAACTAAAGTAACCTTTCCTCTTTCCTCCACAATGTACAATGGAAAACACATCAAGCATTCGTGGAACCATGTCGCAAGTAGATTTTGTTATGATTCCTTGGCATTCGTATGAATGTGTCAAATAAGTTAAAGCGACAAAGATGTCTGGAAGAGATCGCTTTTAGCGATAAAACCGCCTAGATTGTATTAATAGTTTTGTACGCATTGTATCACACTAATTTTGTACAATAAAGAGTATTCATTCATTCCTGGAATGGAAATTATGGAGGAGCTCGTAGCCTAGTTGCGAGCACGGTCCGAAAGTGGTCGTGCAGGTTAAGCGACGTTGGCGCGGTCGGTACCTGGATGGGTGACCGCTAGTGGCATATTTCATCTGAGCTCCTCCGTGCCTCAGAGAGCACGTTAAGCAGTCGGTCCCGGTTGTTGTCGTTCGACAGCAGTCGTTAAGCCATGTCAGAGGCCTACGGGCGGCCTGAACAACTCTGACAAACAGGTTGGCTACTAACCATACGATAAGCAAGCAAGCAAGCAAGCAAGCATTCATTCAAAGATGTGTTGTTTACTGTACCTACCTAATATGCAGGTGTGATATTTAAACGGAACCAAAAGTAGAGGTACTTTCTTACCTATTTATTTTAGATAGGGAAGTAGGTACCTATGCCAATGAAGTGGCGGTATCGGCGTACATCCGTGGAAATATAAATCCGCAGTATACGAAGCGTGACGACAGCGATACTAACTCCCGACTATGGCCGCTCGTAAATCGACGAAGTAACCGACCAATGGCGTTCGAGCCGCCGCCGCCCGGGCCTTCGGATTTGCGTACAAATAAAACGGGCACTTTATCAACCGGAAAATAAAACGCTGACCTACTCGAAACCCTCTACAGTTAATAAGAAACTAGGAATAAACTTCTGGACCGGAATAAACAGACGGTCCGTAATAGGTAGTTTAGGATTATTTTTGTTAAAGTTCCTAAACTACCAATATTAAAAAACATTATAAACAAATACAAATAGTAATTGGCACATTACTGCAATAATAAGGCAAACTTATTCTATTGATCTGTACTATAAGGTAACTTACAATTTTCCCTGACCCTAAAACTAGGTCTCATCATGTATCTTTTTTTTTAAATCTCAGTTTAGGGGCTTTGGTACACACAAGGGCTGACTCAAAATAATATTGAGCCTCCCATTTTGGAGCCTATTGAGGTCAAATTTCTTCTCAATTTTCACCAGGTCACACTCCATTAGGATGTGAGTGAGGTCTTCTATTTTGTTGCAGTTGGTACAAAACGGTGATGCAGCTCTTCCCAATAAATGCAAAACCTGTTTCTTGAGAGCCAAAGAGCGTCGGTGGCACAGTGGCTAGGGCACCGGACTCCCATGCGGGATCCATGTATCAATGAGTTTTTCGTATTTTTCGAAGACTACGTAAGTTACCGACGGTAAAGGAAAAGATCATGAGAAAACCTGCACACTGAGATGACCAGTGTGTAAAATAGGGTAGACACAAAAGATCCTCAAGGGTCGAAGTGCCGCTGGGTTATTCCCGGCCCCCTATCATAAGATAAGATCTTGAGAGCCAGCTACAGAAACTAAAAACATTGAACTCTACGTACATATAACTTTAAACTATTATTATTAATACTGCGGCCCTAAAGAATAGCACCACCCCAATTCTTCCCGTGGGTGTCGTACGAGGCGACTAAGGATCTCAGTTGATAGGTGCTACTTATATCCATATTTTACACCTATAGTTGATGGCGGTAGGCTCGCCCCTATCACCTTTGTTTGTTCACCAAATCTTAAGGCGAAAAGTGGGAACTACCTGTGATTGAAGGTGATTCCTCTGTCTACTCGAAGATAATGGACATTAGAGTTTATGTATGTAAACTATATTACCTGAGAGCAGCACATTCTATGGAAAGCAAATCCATTTTAACATTTTTTAGGTGCTTTACGTAGGTACAGCCTGTATTTATCCATAACTGACATTCTGACGTATAACTTCCACAGCTAATTAAAATTGGGTAGAGCCAAGGTAGAGCATGCAACAAGCCTGTAACATCCTAATACTATGGGGTGGTGCCTAATTGCCGAGCAGAGCTTGAAGGGGGCTTCACCCTGTTTGCGTTGCATTGGTATTATGTTCTGTAAAATGTAATCATGCTGTACAACTTCCTACCTACACATTATAGACGAAAGTACCTATTAATAAGAAGGAATTTCTCTGAAAAAAGAATGTTATATCTAACATATAGTTATAGCCATTATAAAAAAAATGGTTCGTTGAGATAGAATATCACAGAAACTACTAAACCGATTTGAACAGGGTTCCTTAAGAACTTGAAAACAGATTACTCTGGGGAAATATGGGATTCTTGACAGGAATCTCAAGTAACCACGGGCAATGCCTAGGGCTACTAGGGTATTGAATAAGGGTTCGAAAGTTCGATCAAATTTCGCTTCGAAATCGCCTAAGTTTTTATTGTACCTAAGTATAAAGAGAGCAAACTAGTAAACGGGCCACTTGGTTGTAGTGGTCTTAGTCGCCTATAGGAGACAGTTCAACTCTCATATGTTAATAGAGGGTTTTCCATGCGCTGCTAACCTTGAGGAAATAGATGGAGTGCCGGTAATTTCGCCGGTTCTCTTACCCCAGAAATCGAAACACGGCAAAATAAGTAAAATGTTGGAACCACCCCACGCTGATTACACAGAGCTATACATTCGCCGGTACCTCGCTAGAGTACATGTTCCGTGGCACTCGATGTCATGTAACAGTACGCTGATGTATGAAAGTCCTTTAATATAATAAATGGGGCAGATCCTTTAAAAATAATGGTTATAAATACCAAATTACAGATGAAATTGTAAAAGACAAGTTTATTAGTTAGGATTACGAGGGACCTGTAGCCATTTTACTACAAAAAGTCCAATAAAAGACAATATAAACCAAAATTGAAGTACATAATAATGTTCGTCTAATAAAGGAGCTCCATTGGTTTTATGGCATATGATTTACTGGTCCGTAGGGCGTTCGGCTTATCTGACTATTCACCGGACCTCTCCGGCTAGGCCGCAGAACGACGGAATCCAGGGCCCACGTGAACTCGACATCCGCGATTAAAGATTTCATCCCCCGATATCGGGCGATCGTAATATTTTAACGATGCCCGGCCCTGCAGCGGCTCCTTTGTTTTACTGCTCTTATTTTATTATTTATCGAAACATTTGATATAAAAGTGCCATTACCTACAATTTTATGTGATAATTTATTGCTCACCCTAAAATAACAACAATGTAGCGCTTTTTGAAAAGTTAATAGTGAAATTGGAAGCGCGTTCTTATTAAGGTGTGTCAATGAGCATTGGATTCCCTTTGGACAGTATAAGTAACTGAAGAATAATCATTCGTTGAAATAAAACAGATCAAACCAAGTGTTTTAAAGACCGCTAAACATTATCTACAAAATCGTCCAACTACGTTAATGAAACGTGATGACAAAACAAAACAACTGAATAAAAGCGGAAGAAACACGTTTCTTGACTCAACGACGAATAACCTCAGACATATAGTAATTTAAAAGTATCCATTTACCGTTTATACGTACCTAAACGGTTAGTAAAATTGAATAAAACGTACCATATAAACAACTTTTATGACAGCAAACATTCCGACTTTCAATAACAATTGTACTGCCTCCGACATAGGTACCTAGTCATTTCCATTAAAAAAATAATTGTAGGTACGAGTAAGTATTCTATTAAAGGTCGCCCCTGGAAAATGTATGACCCTAGCTAGAATAATTTCCCAAAATAAATCGTTCATAGAATATTTCCTGAAAAAGGAAATAAATAAATACTTATTTTTTCAATTTGTATTTTCTGCTGCTATTTTTACGTTATGAAACGTAGAGTCAAATTGAGTCTTGGTAATTGGAAGGACTCTTTTGATTTAGGATCAATCTAAAAATAAAACAGTACCTACCTACGGTTGACTCATTGTTAAACAATTTCCGAACTAATGTTTATCACTGCACCTAATATTGCACGTATTGTGGAAACGCGCAAACAATACAAAAGTGCTGCTTCAGTCAATTTCAAAGTTATAAATACAAATTATGGCGGCGGGCAGCGATTTGCATAATTAGCTGTGGAATCCGCGCGGTGTGTCCACGGTTTGGTCTCGAAAATGCTTCAAAATGGAAATCAGCCCCTGGCAGTGCTACATAGTCATTAGTTGTGCTCTAATCATACCTTGTAAGTATAACTACAATTTTATGCACTCACAAACGTAGACAGGGAGATTTTACCCTCCTGAAATCCGTTATTTATCCAGTCGCGGTCGCGCGTGGGGGTGGGTCAGGAGGCCCCTAAATCTACGACTCCCATTAAAAAAAACGTGAATTCGTTGTGGGACCCTATATGACCACCCTATATGACTGTTGCCAATATAAGTGTAAAAATGTTGGCCCTGTATTAAATTTACTCTTCAGTTTTTCTATGAACCGTTAAACAACTTCCTCTGAAACCCTGATTACCTAATGGCTAGTCTGTGGCCTATCTCACGCATAATGCAAACTGTAATTTGCCGTGATACTATTACCTCATAAATAAGATAAGAAATTACTTAGATTTAACGGTGTAGTTTCACTAAACAAATTATAAGATCTGCTGAGTCCTACGTAATACATGTAATAATACTAATAACGTATTTTCTCGTAACATTCCAAAGGTTAAATTTAAAAAAAAACTGTTTTCGACACAAAGTGGGCAAGCGAATGAGCAGTTCCTAACATCCTAAACTTAAATGTATGACTATGCATTCGTCACCGCATTAAAACAATTTTCGTTTTACAGATTTGGTGGCAAAACCGTTTTCCCTTAACGAAGCCATCGCTGCAGAATCACGGCAAAAGCAGTCGGATGTTACACTTCGACCTAAGTTGACAGGTATAATTACTTATATACCTACCTACACTTAAAGTTTATTTTCATCAGGTATTACGTAATAAGATAATGGCAAATATCGTGAGGAAACATTGAGATAATCAATGTGTGAAATGCGGAAGGCGATGGTAAACCGGCCCATTTTTTCCCCATGTAATCGTTCTATGCTATGTGGTGAATTCCATAGAATGATCACGACCCTCATCAGTGAAGTGAAGAGTGCCAGCAAAGAATGTACAGATTAGGACGTAAATATATATACAACAAAATTAAATAGATAAAACTAATGAAGAAACACAGTGAAGCTTAAAAATGTGAGTGAAGCAGGTGTCTACTCTATTCAAATTAACTGAATTGTGTTAAAAATTATGTAGTTAGCTTCAGACAGATGTTATGCAATAGTGCGGCCTCTAGGGAACACCAGGGTTATAGCACAGGTTGTAATAAAATAAACGGCTGACTACAATATGTACCCATCAATAACTGAAAACCCTTGTACAAAGAAATATTAGAAAATTTGTAGGTACCAATCTACTGTAATGGATTTGTATAGAGAGAGTGGGGACAAACCTTTTATTTTCGGATGTCAAACTTTACTGAGTCACTGTATGATATGGCATCGATTCCGGCGTCACCGTTTAATCTAAAGCTAAATGAAACTGTCATGCTCTCATTAATTAGGGTCGTTTCCACATAAATAAATTTTCTGTGGTCGTTTCATTTAACGATGTTTTAATGTTTTAATTTAGCAAATAACTCCCGAGAAAATCGCTAAATATTGTCTAAAATTCAAGCATGTAACTAAGCTTTCGACTAATTTTAACTTTGTTTCTTTAATTCCAGAAACAACAGCCAAACGATTATCTCCCGAGAAAGCTTTACGCCCAGTTTCAACGAAATCAAAAAGGATCAAAGTCAAAGGTATTAAATTAATTCGTATTTGTTAAAAATATCGCAAACATTCAGTCGGTAGGTATAGGTTACACCCTAAATCTAACTAAATATTTTTACTCGCCAGGTACGGTGTCAAAATCGTTCTCCTTGAATGACGCTATAGCAGCAGAATCACAACAACAGCAACGATTGGAATCTACGCCTCGACCTAAATTAACAGGTAATAATCAACTCGATTACGTAATAATTAATCTGAGATGAGGGTAATATTATAATTTATACCTAAATAATGGGCTAATTGTAGTTGTGAACTTCATTTTTCAGAAACAACCGCCGAAAGATTATCTTTCAACAAAGCTAATAATAGCCGCCCCGTTTCTTGGAAATCAAAAAAGGTCAAAACAACAGGTAACATAATGAAAACGTTTCCTTTTACATAGGTACTTTTGATTTAAACAATACACAAATTTGTTTAAAAAAAGCACCGCGCCGATGCGATGGTACTAACTTTACATTTCGTATTTCCAGGAAACAGCCTACCTCGAGGCAAGAAAGTATCATCATTGAAATATAAGAAAACATTTCAGATAACAAGCCCGTTGAAACCGAAGAAGTTGAAATACAAACAAAAGCCTCGCCACAAACGTAAAAATCAATCGCTGAAACGGGAAACTGGCAATGAATCCTTTAACAAAAAGTACATTCCACTTCTTAGGAGTCTCAGTTTGCTATTTGATAATCTTCTTACCGAAAATTCTAACGAGTCCATTGAAATTAACAGAAGTGAAGACAAATCTAGCGGTTATATATCCGAGGATAGAAGACCTGGTGTCGTATGTGCCTGCACTCGTCAATCCGATTCCGAAGTGGCAGAGTCTAAACCGACAAAAGAGACAGTTACTCAGGCTCCCCCTGAGATCTCGACTACTGGATCCGTTGAGAGCGAGACTACCGCCACGACAACCGATAATACTCCCTCTAGTAACATCAGCAGTATCGGATCGAATCCGGACGTACCCTTATTACCTGCAAGAAATACCTCTAGCAGTCGGAGAGACGTTAATGGACTCGGTGAGAGAAGCGGCCCCGCATTTCACAGAAGCATTGAAGGAAATATCACCAGGGATCATAGAAATAGTGAACATAATACCGGAAGCGAACAGGGTCACTCCAGTTCAACGGATAATGAAGAAGATCCCTACAGTGCTTCACGAGACAGTTCAAGCAGTAACGAACAGCAAGGTTCCAGAAAATATGGGGATGATGGAGGAGGAATACGAGATGGAGGAAGAATACGAGGAAACGAAAGTGATTCCCAAAGTCCAATCTATAGAGGCACCATCGAAGAGACGAACAAACTCGCGGAAGACGAAAACACCGATAAACACATTAGAGGGAACAACAATGAATTTAAAGGAGAAAATAAGCTCGAAACTGGAGGAAACCAAACAAAAGGCGCAACATTTCTACCTGAATTTATTCGAGGATTCCGAGAATTTGTACCCAAAGATAAAATCAACAATAACACAGAGTCCGTACAATCCAAAGAAAATCATGAAAAAAGCATCGACTATGTCGCATACGATATCGCCAGCGATAAGCGATTCGCTGACAGAAATCGCACATTTGCCGCAAAAGATCAAAAAGCTGGTGGAGCAAATGAAACAGTGATTACCATTAAAGATTTATCTAACCCTACCGTTCGTGGCAGTGATAAAAGTAAAGCGCCTATGGTAACAATAATTGATGGGTACAGTGTTGCTAGAGATATAAATGGCCAGAATAAACTTACTGAGAAGTCAATTCGTTTTCATTCTTAGAATAATAAGTGTAAAAATACTCTGTATGTACTGTGTTCAACTTATATTAAAATGTAAATAAAATAGTTTTGTAACAGAATTTAATATAATTATCGCCTTCCCTTCTTGCCTTTACTTTTGTTGCTGGCTTGTGTTGCTTGGGGCTGAGTTTCAGCAGGTCTGAAACAATAAAATTAAGATTTATTTGCTAATAAGAATAGTTCAACCGGTTGATCAGTTTACAAGGAAGCTTATAAAATGTTAGGATTAAATATTGCAAAATAATAATCAGCTAATTTTATTTCAATGCTTAATTTAGCATAACTCTATATTGCATTTTTTGTCTCTCACCTATTCTGTCGAGTCTTCAGTTTAGGTATAGCATCACCAATATACTTCATAACAGACTCTCTACTGGGAAACTCTGAATTAACAGGGGTCCCATCATCATTCTTGATTTGTATTCTAATTCTACCCCTGTACAGCATTTCCTGTAAAAGATGCATTTTAATTATGAACACCAAGAAAATAATAGAGATCACCTATTTTAGTTATGAGCACCTAAACTGATATAGTTCAGAGTATAGTTCTCAAAACAATTAAATTGAAAGTTTCAATTTTGCTTTCTATTCCTAAACACAGTAGGGACAAACCTCAACAAGTGTTTACAGTGAGCTTCTAATGGTTGCTAGTTACCTTTTATAGATTTTCAAATAGGATGAGATCATAGCAAAAAATTTGTCACAGTACTCCAAACAGCTAGCCTGTCAGGGCACAGAATAGGATTCGGATGTGGGGTAAAATCTGTCTGTCTCCGTCAACCACTGTCACTGTCACACTGTCAATAACCAAATATGACTGAAGTCTTCTTTAAGAGCCGAATCCTTTTCTAAGAGCTCATAGACTGTAGCTAATATGGCATCATCACAGACCTTACTCCGTTCTCGAGGATACAGCTTGTTCTCAACCCCAACTCGCAGCCCTGTCGCTACCAACACATCCCTGATCTCTTGGTGCGTAGGATTCTCTACGCAGTATGTCTTGGGCAATCGCCGGCCCTCAGCTAGTGTCTTCTTGCTGTTCAGGTAAGCTGGATAGATGCAGATCCATCTAAAATGTGAAAGTAATGAATTTCTAGGTTAACTTTTGAAATAATTGTATAATAACTGCACTGTGTAATCGTGTACATGTTTTTCATTGTACCTATTTAACATTTTGTGTTCATTCATAAACTATCATAATTATTTTTTAGATATTCTAATATCTAACCTTTCAACATCGCTATGCTTTTTCTCTGGATTCCAAGAAGTTATCATAGTAGCCATAATCGAAAACACTTAATTCGACGTCTACTATTGTTTCAAATCGCAGTTTTAATGGAACTTTACAAAGCTTCGTAATATTTTAGAATAATTTCCCATTCATTTCTCTAATAATTTTCAAAAACACTGAAGTCAACATAACATGCAACACGTCAACAAGCAACTGTCAATCCGTCAATCCATGCCTTTTCGTTAGACACGCACTTAGGTTCCGTTCCATAACGTTTAATAATTACCCGACAAAGGGTAATAATTACTCTACCCGGTTCCGAAACACCATGTTAATAAATTCATCTGACAGTTGTGTTTTAGAACCGGCACTTAGGTAATATTTCTAATGTCAGGTGAAAGTTTTTACCTTGGAAAAATCAGAATTAATGTGTCATTGTCAAAATGACAGTCATGTATTTTATCTATATATCTAATATCAGTTATATATTTATGCATTTGATTTAATCACGTTTGACGAGTTGGTGGCCGTTCCAAAACTCTTTTGTTTAATAACTACGTATAAACCTAGTTCAAAAACTTTCACTTTACCCGTAATTGTCAGACAAAGCGAAAATAGTTACTTATATACTTTTGAGATGCTTCTGTGAAGAAAGGCAAAACGAATACGGATGCATGACGTTTCACTTCACAAGGTTACATTAGCAACTAACCAACTTTTTAGAGCCAGAGCCTTACTGCTTGTTTTTTCGTTTGGACTGTACAAATTCGTGGGTGAATCTCCTGGACAGTATTGAAATGTGTCACACCAGAATTTTAATGACGATTTGAAGGAAATTATTTACGTCTGATATGGCTGTATGGAGTCAGATTCCTTTGCCTTTTCCAAATTAGAATTTTAATTAAAAAATTGGAAAGATTATATACATGACGTGACTGTATGGGCTCTGCTCCCTTTGCCTTTGGACAAAAAAATAACTCAACATAACCTAAAACTTATAATTTTGCATGTAAGGTATCCAGTAAGTAACCCATTGTATTTCAATATAGATTACAATAACGTAATCATGTCGTATATGGCAGTAAGTAATACCTCTGTCACCATAACAAAAGGACTGCATATCGATCACTACGATGGTTTAAATCATACTTTCATTGATATTCAATCAAATTCCAAACTACAAGAAAATGATGCTATATTTGACATCATTGTTTCTGCTAATGGTAAATATTTGGCTCTAATAACATCAATTTCGAAGCAATTATTGATTTATGACCTCCCTCTATCAGAAAAATGTAAAAGTTTCATTCTTCCTCGAAGTGCCAGTAAGATCAGGTTTACTACAAACCAAGACCAGATCCTGGTCGCGGACAAGAGTGGCGATGCGCTGATATATAATATCAAGGAAGAGGACACTGGCACTAAGCTCCTGGGCCACTTAAGTTTATTGTTAGACGTTTTACAAACCAGCAATGGAAAGTTTGTCATAACAACTGATAGAGATGAAAAGATAAGAGTATCTCGCTATCCAAATACGTATAATATTCAAACTTATTGCTTGGGTCATAAGGAATTTGTTAATCACATAGAACTGCTGCCTCATAATGACAGTTATTTAACCAGTACATCAGGAGATGGACATCTGAAGGTATGGAATTATGTTGATGGAAAACAGTGCTACACTATTGATACTTATCTCGATGTCAATGATGCTGAGTTGAAAGATAATTTCACAAAATTTATGGATTCTGAAGGTGTAGAAGTCAACACTTTACCAATTGTACACTATGATGTGATGCAGCTTGATGCAAACAGCAGCTTATTGGTCGTCTTTGTACATACATTTAACAATTTGCTCCTTTACAACTTACAAACTGTAAATAAAGAATTTACTCATAAACTAGCAGCAAAGTTACCATTGAACAGGTTTCCAACTGCTATTAAATTCCATAACTTCTTTCTATATGTGTATGATAATGTAGATTCTGAAATCAGTGTATTTAAGATTGTAAATGATAATAGAAATGTTTCACTCCCATTAGATAGGAAAATAAAAATGTTTGAAAGTAAAGCTATTATTTCTGATATAAGTGAAAATAATAATGAATTAATCAAGATTTTATATAAGAGGAAGTTTGATAATGTTCAAGAATATCTGGAAAGAAAAAGGCAAAGAATGGAAAAATCTTTACAACAATAAACTTTTTTACCTTAACTTTGGGTGTTATTTTACTTTAGTCTTGATCCCTACTACCGTTTAGTAAATAAAATAAGATGAATTAATTTATTACGGTGGTAGATCATGATGTTCTGTCTGATCCTGTCTATTTCTGCTGCAAGGCAGGAATACTTGCGTCTGTTTTGGTTTGAAGGGGAAGCGTAATTACTGGCACACAAAGCCCTCAAGTTTAGCAGCGCATCGAAAACCCTCTATTAATAATACAGTGAGATGAGATGTCTATGGGCGATAGTGACCCTTTATCATCGGGTGGCCCGTTTGCTTGTCTCTGCTCTCCTTACTTAATAAAATAAGAAATGTCTTCAACCAGGTAATCGTTTATTATTTCCAAACAAGATGTGTAAAGAGTGCGAGTCTTGTACAAAAATAAATGAAACCTAAGTATGTAATGGTGTCGATTCTGATGTGGTCGCTAAACGTAAAGCTAAAAACTAAATGAAACTCACACTCACTCAAATGCTAGATTGTGTAAGAATGAGGGTGATGTTTCGTTTACCGATGTTTTATTAGCGACTGCCACTCAGAATCGGTGCCAATAATTCATTCAACATTATTTACGCTATCAGTTAATATCTAATCAAGTTCACTTTCTAAAATAAAACTAAATTCACAATATCACAATTTAAAATAAACACAACAAGGCATAATACAAATACAGGTTAGGACATAGTGTAGATTCTCATATTTTATTATTATTGCTCTTATTAGACAAGCAAATGTTGACCTGGCGAAAAGATCAAGAAATTAATCAAAACTTACTTTAGATACCTATTATAATTTGTATCTATCAGTATTCAATACATTAAAGTAACTATTTTTACAGTCGCCATTACATCTAAATGCAATAAATACAATCTGAGACATGTATTATTTCATTTAATTTTATTTACCTAGATTTAAGCACATTAGCGAAATTGCGTAGCTGGCTAAGGCTGTCGATACCTCTGAGAACACTGTCCACTTCGCTCTTGAGCTCCATCAGGTCTGGTAGATTGTTGCAGTCAGGCACATTCAGTAGGGTGGTGAATATCTTGTCCCACAAACTGACTTTCATGTACCTGAAACAGAGAGGTATACAAAATTAATGCATATATACATACGTAACTTCACGCTATATCCTTGCTTCCCTCTAGTTATTCGTCGTTTGATGCATAGTCGCCTTGGGGTCGTCTGCTCTGTATATTAAAATCTATAAGCACTCTATCAATCTAAATATCAATGCATGTAGCTAAATGGGGGTGTTTCCACCGTGATCCATAAATAGAAAGAAAGTAAGAAAAAAAAACACTTGCCACAAAAAAATTAAAAATACATATTTAGTTCACTCCATAATACAATTGGCAATAGGCACCTGGCTCAGCTAATGCTTGAGTGAATACACTTGCGTGTAAACACAGCGCTGATTTTCAGTCAGTCCTTATACAAAGTTAACAAATTAATAACTGCGATAATCTAAGTACTGCCCCATGGTATGTGCTCATTAAATAAATTAATAAACTACAGGTAGGTTATATTACTACAGGGCATCAAACCTATTACAGAATCCTATAGGCTCTAAATGATTCCTGTCTGGCATTCTTGAAGACATATATAGCTATAGTGGAACAACTAAGTGTTTACAGGCGATTATTTTGTCACTGTTAAAGATATTAGTATGAACTTAGATGTCTGTGGTATTAACTTATTCCACTGAACATTTTAAATATCTATATTTTTACGACAATCTAAAAAAAGTAAACAGAGACAGTGTGATGAGGAAAATTATGTATTCTTTTGTTTTCTAGATGTCATTCAGTTGTAATAAATATTGAAAATAGTTATGATAGGGGCCGAGAATAAGCCAGCGTCACTTCGACCCTTGAGGATCTTATGTGCCTACCCCATTTTACACACTGGTCATCTCAGTGTGCAGGTACCTCACGATGTTTTCCTTCATCGTTAGAGCAGTCTGTAATTGTGCGTAAGTCTTCGCAAAATATGAAAAACTCATTGGTACATGGCACTGCACGGTTTCGAACCCGGACCACCATTGTGCCACCGACGCTCTGACGCTACAAGATTGACGAATTTATTAGTGAAACCTCCAATTACCTTGGCAACTTCTTGTCAATATTCCATTGCCCTAAGCGATTGACCACTTTCATGTAGCTCCCCATCAGAATGACGTGAATGGTACCGGCGAGGCAGTACAAGTCAGTCTGATAAGTCCACGGCTTGCCCTCCCTCATCTCTGTGCATGTGAAGCCTTCAGTCGCGATCAACTGTAACATAAGGACATCTTACATGTAATCATTACTCGATCTTCTAAGTCGTATTCTTCATTGACGAATCGTGATCATTCTATTTATTTATTACTTAACAACCAACACTAACATTGTTTCATGTCATATATTAGATTAAGCATAGGTATTAACTAACATACTAGCTATGGATTGAACCATATAGAACGACTCTCTTGGCAGATTTAATGGGGTGGTTTGCCATTCCTTTCCCCATTTTACACACTAGTTATCTCAGTATGCAGGTTTCTTCACCTTCACCATGGTTGTGCATTGTTTTGCATGGTTTTGAATCCGGACCTGCCGTTTGGGAGTCCGGCATCCTAGTATCTACGTCACCGATTCTCCAATCATCATATCAACCTACTAAATGAGAGGCTTGAAGGAGCAATCACTCAGTTGGATTGGTGTGTCGTAATAAAGAATGCAATATTTAGCCGATTACTCCTTAAGATTTTACATGTGGTAGATCCTGATGTGCAGGATCGCCTGGGTTGTTCTTATCTTATCTATTTCTGCCGCAAAGCAGAAATGTGTGCGTTACTGTGGTTCGGTTTGAAGGGCAAGAGAGCAAGCGTAAATACCGGTACCGGATGCACTCCATCCAAGTCCTCAAGGTTTTGAAACCGCGGGGAATTGAAAACCCTCTAATAATATTACTGTGAAGTTAAATGTCTATGGGCGATGGTGACCACTTACCATCAGGTGGCCTGTTTGCTCGTCTCCTCTACTTATAAAAAAAAAGACAGCACTATAGGCTATTCGTTCTACGATGTTACGTCTGGTAGCTGTCAAAATTAAATGCCAACACGGTCAGATTACGTCCTATCGAATGTGCCAGCCGTAACATCTCAGAAAGTATGACCTGTTCGTATAATGCCAAATCTGTAAAGGAAATACACTCTACTTACTTCTCTAAACGTAGTCCCTTCGGGAAACAATGACATGTCTATAGCACATCCAAAGTCAATCAGCTGCAAAGATGGAGTCCTCCATTCCTGGGCAGGTCTGAAAATACGGAATTAAAATTGTTGGTCTCTAAGAGTAACGCCAGAAAGGCTAAGGAAGCTATTCAAATAAACTAAATACTTACATTTGCATCAATAGGAAGTTGTCTGGCTTGATATCAGCATGTATGATCTGTGCTTTGTGGAGGTAATGGACGATAGACAACATTTCAGATGTTAATAGGATGACTATGATCTCATTTATGCATTTTGAGGTAGCAATTTTGACTTTGTTAGCAACATCTAACAGAGATCCGTACTTGGAATATTCTGACACAAATAAACTTGCATTGTCTCCAATAAAGGAAGTGGTTATGTCCATGTAACCTGGAAGCTAAAATTAAACAGGAATTAAAAATTAAAACTATTATAATTATTGTAAAGATATGTATAACCACACTTTTGGGTAAATGGTTTCACCAAGAGAAGTCAAATGTGCCCAAATACGGTGGGGATTATCAGTTAAGGATTTCCGTTGACCCTTTTAAGATTTCATCCTTAAAACCTGGCCATCACTCACAATCAGACAAACAAAGTGAAGTTAATAAAAACGTGGTACCTACATGTATATGATCAATAAATAATTTTAAAATGTAGATTAGTAAAAACCTTACCATGAAGGAATCCTTTATCCTAGCTTTAATTTCTTGACAAATATAAAATTCCCAAGGTCTGCTTGGCTTCTGGTATTTCACGGCAACATATTTGTTAGTGTGGAGATCCAAACACAAGAATACTGCACCATAGTTCCCCTTGCCAAGCTGTTTTTCAATCGAGAACTTATTATTTCCAACTACTATTACAGTAGCCACCTGCATCTTCGGGATTGACCTAACTTCGATGTACCCTTCAGCGTGAGTTTTATTAGGAAACTTCACATATTCTAGTAGAGAATTCAATAGCTTTTTATTGAATGGATCAATCACCTTTGGGAAATCAATGTCTGCTGGCCTGGGTATGTCACTAGTTTCCACTAACGAGATCGAATGCATGGATTTGAAAGCTGCACATTCCATGGAATTTTCGCTATCAATATCCATTCCATAACCATCAGACTGGAAATCCGATTGTCTGGAGTAAACTGATGAGATTCGACTGTCTTTGCTGACCGAGTCTCTGCTATCTTCAGACTGAAATTCTACTCTATGTTCAAAGTCTAGCTGTCTCTTAGAAATATCTTTCTGTTTGTCAATGGCGTGCGAGACTTTGGCAGATTGTATCGGAGTAATAGTCTGTGCCGTCAGCCCGTCTTTACTATCAGAATCAGACATTCCAGAGGATGGAGGTATTTGGGCTTGTTCTGGACTTGAAACATACAAGTTTTTATGCATTTTCTGTGATATGCTAGGACTATTTGTGAATTTAGGAGTGTTTGCATTATCCTTAGGTTCGTTTCTATTAGATATAAAGTTAAGGAACTGGTTTGAAAATCCAACATCAGGAGAGTTCTGTCCAATTTTCACATTAGGCTGATCATGTCTGACATTCCTTAATGCAGAAGTAGGACTCTTGTGTGGGGTTGGATTTTTAGACTGAGGACTAATTTTGTTTGTTGCATTTGGATCAACTGTTACAGGTTCCTGAGTCCTTGCAGATGTGTTGGCCTGAGCTGCTTGTCTCATTTGCATCTCTGATGGAACCTCAGGCATCACGTTACCACCTTGCGCTGCAGGACTTCTGTAACTGTTTTGAGCTGGTTGCGGACTTTGATAAATTTGAAATGGCTGGTTGTTAGCAGCACTGTACACTGGAGAAACGTTTTCCATTGTTTGCTTAGGAGCTTGTCTATATGGACTTTGCACTGCGTTATAGCTTTGGTTACTAGCATGATTTGGGTACATACTCGAATTATTGTACTGGTTATGCATGTTATAATTCTGTTGGGTATATCCTTGAGTCGGCGCTGCGACTTGACTAGGTCTTTGATAATACTGGGGACTTTGATATTGCACCTGATGTGGAGGACTTTGGAAAACTTGTGTTTGTTGTTGTGGGTGCTGCTGTTGTGGATGCTGCTGTTGTGGATGCTGCTGCTGTGGATGCGGCTGTTGTTGATGCGGCTGCTGTTGATGCGGCTGCTGTTGATGTGGCTGTTGTTGATGCGGCTGTTGTTGATGCGGTTGTTGTTGATGTGGCTGTTGTTGATGCTGTTGTTGTTGATGCGGCTGTTGTTGATGAGGCTGCTGTTGATGAGGCTGTTGTTGATGCGGCTGTTGTTGATGCGGCTGTTGTTGAGTAGCATATATGTGCTGCCTGTCTGTTTGACTAGGGTAATGATAGTCCTGTCGAGCATATCCATGTTGAGGGCTCAACATTGCGTGACCAGGGCTGTGGTATCCCATTTGATTAGAATAAGGCGGACTTTGAAAGCCAGGTGGGACAGATGGGCTCATAGCATGAGGGCTCTGCATTCCACTGTGTTGTGGACTAGGGTAGGCATTTGGATTCGGACTTACGTAGCCCTGTTGCTGCTGATTAATCATCTGATTGTTAGCATAACCCTGTTGATAGCTATAGTTCTGCTGATAGTGTGAATGCATAGATCTCTGTGGAGAGTAACCATTATAATTCGAAGGCGTTGGCTTCTGATACTGATGGTCGTGAGAGAGGTAAGGCACTGAAGGAGAAGGCGCGGTGGTTTTGTTTTCCGGCTCCCGTTTGTGTGGGTTGACCCTGGCAAATTGTCCATTCGCCAACCTTGGCTGGGACGATATGGAGCTCCGTTTGGATGTTGTAGGCTGTAGTGCTGGATCATTGTGGTTATTGTACATAGAATCAAAGTTTGTCGTGTAACCAGTGAAGTTGGTTCTAGTCGACTGCCCTGATGAACTAGTAGATCCAGATTTACTGAAATAAACAAAATACTAACTATAGACATACCAATTAACGACATCTAAGGTAGTGCGGTACGGGAGAAGGTTGCTCCCCCGGTGCTCTCCCGCACTGTGCAACTACCTAGAGTCGACTTAGTTAAGGGGTGACTGAAAAAACTAATTGACTCATATCTATTTTTAACCCCGGACCGATCGGAGAGGCCGTGTTATAAGTTTGACACGTTTGTCTGTCTGTTAGTCTGTGGCCTCATAACTTGACAACGGATGATCCGATTTAGACCTGGTTTTCTCATTTAATAGAGAATTTTGTCGAGTGTTCTTAGCCATGTCTGATAAAAATTAGATCACTGGTTTCCAAGATCTTGGAGTATCTTTGATGTCAGATGGGATCTCTGGAACGGAAATAGCTAGATGGTTCGAGTTTGAGCTCAAATGTTTTGGACCATGTAGCGCTTCCCACATCTGGAAACCATGGAAACTGGGTGACCAGGAAAAAGTAAGGGGATCTCCACTTACCATTCTAAGTCGTGGGTTTTTTTAATTTTCGATTTAGAGTTATTCAACGTTATTTATTTAAAAGTGTGGTACAGATATATTTACCTATTAAACTCGCGTGTAGCTTCCATTATCACAGACAGTCCACCTCCTTGGTTGTCGACAGTAGCATGTTGTCTGGAACTTTCCTCCCTCTTGACTATGCTCGGGTCCACATGATCTATGGCACTCTCATCGATACTAAATTTTGGCACAGCGGGGAATTTACTAGACTGGTCTATGCAACTTGTTGGTTTCTTGAACTGAGACATGTTTGGGGTACTGGCGTCTTTGATATTGAAATTGAATACTTGAGTGCAGGACGGCTCTTCGTAATAGGCAGTTTTGTTCACCTAGGATCAAAGATAAGCAATGTATTACCAAATGTCTATCATGTTAGAAACAGTAGGTGTTATGGAGAAAGGTTCACATTGAAACATTTAGGAAAGCGGACAAGATACAAACATATACAAGAGAAAAGATTATACCTGTGGTGGAACAGCGACTGGAACAGTGAACTGATTAGCATTCTCTTTATCTTCTGGCATGACTTTCACATCAGGAACCTCATGTTTCTTCTTTGCGTTGATGGCCATCGTGATTGATCGGTCTTCGTGAATGTCGAACTGTTGGACGTCGAATTGGGGCACTACTGGCTGGACCATTGACGGCTCTGAGAAATAATCAGGATCTTTAAATAATCTGATGACCCAGGCACTTATTAGACCCAAACGGTCCACATTGGGGTCAAACATGGGTTTAGTTATTTATAAACTTTTATTAAAATATATGAACTAAATTCCAAGCATTAAATAAAAATACAAAGGTTTATCAAATATCGAAAATGCACCATCTCTCGTTAGTGGGCCCTAACTGAGTTTGTCTACTAAGGCTCAATTTACTTTGCCGCGGAATGGAATGGAAGCGAATTTTCGCAACGTAATTGTACACAGCATAATGAACTTTATGTCAGTTGTGTAACATACAAACTAAATACGAGCCAAAAAAGAAATGTAGTTAGGGGAATTCTCGAGAATGCGCGAGGATTCCCCGGAAGATGCGCGACCTCCATTCCGCGGCAATGTAAATTGAGCCTAAGCATTTAATGTGTAGATTTGTCCCATGATTGTCGTAGATGGTGCTAGCAGCTGATAGCTGCGAAGAAATATCTATTCTAATCACCCTATAGATACCTATGAGGAAAGTGGATCAGATTTTGGTCGACGTTGCTCGAGCCTCCGTGGCGAAATGGTTAACGCGCCAGGCTACGGTTAAGCCGTAGGTGCGGGTTCGAATCCCGTCGGAGGAATATATTTTTCACTTGTTTCCAATATTTGTAATACATATTAAAATATCTGTATGAAAATAATGCCCTTTGAACAAGGTTATAAACCTACATCTTACCTACATCTTACCTACATCTTTTAAGTTAATAGACCTTACCATTATCATTGAACAAATTTCTCAGCTCCCATCGCGCTTCCTTCGTGTTAACAGTAACAGAGTCACCTAGCAGATTATTCATCAGACTCCTATTGAAGTCATCTATCAAATTATTTTTAACAAAATTCCCTGCATTTTCCGCACCATAATTATTGCTGGAAGATGCAACTTGATTCTCTTTATCGGCATCAGCAGGTCTTTGGTTTTCGTCATTCTTTTTTGCGCTGATATCACTGAATTCCTTCGAGTCAAGATTAACCAGGACCTTCGGTTCACCTGGTGAGTGCATATTGGTCACTTTTGTAATATGTTGCAAAGTAGGGATCGTCAAAGGCATGAGGTGAGCTAGGTGGTCATGCTCTGGGTCTAATGCACAGTTGGCTAGTGTTTCCAGTGCACTGCACTGGGCAAGTGTCTCATTAATACTATTGTACTGTTCCTGTTCTTCAACAGTAACTGGATTTTCAGTCTTAACAGTTCTTTTCAGATTGTATTTCCTTGCTCTTATTTCTTCTAAACTGTATTCCTGTTCATTTACATATACCTGGAATATAAAACATTTTTTTACTTTGACTTGAAACTTGCAAGAAATATTTTAATATTATTTTTTTCAAAACTTAGAAACAATATTTACCTCTGATTTATTATAACAAGGAATTTTCGTTGAATCGGGAGGGTCAGGTACACATAGAGGCACATTAAATGTTAAATCGTCAACACAATAAGGCAAGTGCTTTGCTGAAAGCCGTAGAACGTCTTCTTCATCTTCATATGCTGTTGTAAAAAAAAAACAGACATTCAGAGAAAAATTGTGATACCTAAATCCAATAATTATAAGATAGGTAGAACTTAGTGGTACCAAGGTCAAATCACAATACACTCACGCGTAAAAGGCAAAGGTTGGTGTGGCACGACATTACTGTGAACCATTTTAGTTTTAGGATTGGTCCACATGCCGACTTCCTTTTCATTCTCGATGTTTCCACAGGCCTGCACCAGAGACGCCGGGCCAGCGTCCTCGGCCACAGGGACGGCAGCGCGCGACGTCGACGGAGCATCCTGATAAATGGCCCATTGTGACTCATAAATAATAGATCTATCGTAGCCTAAATTGAGCACATCATAATGCTCAGGTGCATGGACAGACACTTAGTAAAGTACTATCGAAATTGTTCTGAAGTTGTAATTAAGTTGTTTTTACACTAGTCTCAGATTGCGAGGCATTTTGTGAAGTGTTCAAGACAATAAAGATGTGCTTTAGTAGAACTCTATGGAAAAGACATTAATTATTATTGAATTAATTTGATTTCAATAACTTTTCAAACAAGAAACAGAAACGAGTCTTTTTTTGCATGAAAGATATTAAAATAAATGTTAATAAAATGCCTAGAACATTTTTACTATTTAGCACTTGACTGGCCCTTGAACAGTGGAAACTACTTCCTGCTTCAACCTAAAATACGTACCGATAAAATATTTTAAATTTCTATATCTGCTTACCTCATACACATTTATCATAACATTGAAATTTCTGTTGTCAAAACTGCCTGGCTGTTGCTGTTGCCTCACAACTCCAGGGACCACGCTACGGACATTCTCCCCAACCCTCTGCACGGGCACACTGGCGATGTTACGCCTTTTGAAAGACTTCAGGGATGTTAAAGCCATTCTAGTTTCGGCTAAGGCAGATGCTGCCTTCCTTTTTGTAGGGGAATCATCATGTAGCATCCTCTGAGCAAAGAATAGTTGGAAGTTCCTGGAAACAAGTACCGGGGTTACCTTTCAGTATTTAACAGATTGTCAATTTTGGTATTTAAGGCACACTTAAGATAGATTTTATGATTTGTTTATATTGTGTATGTATAAGAAAAATCTATACAATTAGTTGCACATAATGCCTTCTATTTGGGTAAATAAAATATAATTCAGATCATCAACATGAAAGAAAAAGTGAGTTATAATAAATATGGTAATCAAATACAAAAAGGAATGCTGTGATATAACTAAACAGATAGGAAAATACCCCACTGTCTCATTTACATAAATGATGATTACTTATACTACTTCAAAATTATCTATGAAAAATTTTAAAAAACTCACATGTGAGCCTGTTCCAGCTCATCCAAAGGCTGAGCCTTAGCTTGCAGCCCCATCATATAGATCTGGTTCGCTCTCTTATAGTCCCCTGACTCTTCACAATAGCACGCCCAGGCTCGGTAGAACTCAGAGCATTCCACCCCAATACCCGTACTAAATAGCCTTTGGTATATCTCAAGTGGGTTAGATAGACAATCAATCTAAAAATTGTAAAAGAAATGTAGGTAAATAATAGATCTCCAAAGACACTATGTTTTTTGCAGAAACTCCAGAGCTAGAATGTAACTTAAACTGGGTTGATTGCTTAAGCAGAGATATTTCTTTCATCAAGTCAAACAGGTTGTTTATTTGTATTTACTCTCTAAAAATTATAGTGGTTTCAGTTAGGGTCATAAGAAAATTGGGTAAGCATGAAAGTTGTGGAATCACAATATGCAAGTGTTGTGCAATCCTTGTGAACTAAAATTCATTTAATACTTACATATTTTATCCACAATTTAACAAGTCTCCTGTCCTGGTAATATCTTTCATCTTTCTCAAACAATTGTAAGCAGTCTTTGATCAGTTTATCCATATGCCCTTCATGGCCATGTTTTGGGTAGCACTGCTCTACCCACTGGATATAATTGAACCAGGGATCCAGTGGATCAGGTCCCTGGTAGTGCCCGATGGCAGCTTCATGCTCCCTGTAGCGAGAAAACTTAGCATCTAAACGAAATGTCAACGTGAGACACCTACATAAAACAGCTGATTCAATGTTGTTGTAAAGTCAGTTTTACAAGTAAATTACTAATTTATATCATACATCGTGTATTTCCAGACGTACGAAATGCTAATAGTGATATTAATAAGCGTAAAAAGACCAAAAAATACTCACTCTCTCTGCAACTGCAGCTGTCTTTGAGCATCAACATCAGACTGCGCTTGCAGGGCAGTACCCAGCTGCATAAGGTTTCTACCACCTCGAAGTGGTTGAATGTTCTCTTTACTAACGTCGATGTCCATTTTATAACTAAAACAGTGCCACAGTATCACAGCATGAGGGATAAACAGAGATCACTGACACAAATACGCGATTTCCGAAATCGGGATTTCCGGGCCCTTTAGGTGGATTTAGATTTGTCGTATCGCACATACAAAGTTTGTAAACGTTGGATAAATTAATGGAAATTAATTTACAAGAAGATAAACACATAAATTAATTGTTCAAGTCCCAAAATCCTGAAAATCTTGAGGACTACCAACCGCAGCACCAAATCATCCAGCCACCACCATCAAAATCCCAGAATTTTGTTGTCTATGAAAAGATTCAAACCCGTAAGAAATGACCGTTATGAAATATTTAAGCCCTTTTCCCTTTTGCATTAGGAATTTAACTAAATAGTTTTAAACACAAAAACACTTGCCCTTGCTTATATTGCTTTAAAATTTATTCAATATTTTTTATACCTTGAAAATAAATAAACCAAATAAAACAAAAAGCGTTTAGTTTAGGCCAAAAGACAAACTTCAAGGCCAAATAATTTGGAATTCGCGGTACGCTGTGGTTCTGGTAGGTCCGCAACATCCACACTTAAGAGAGCGATCCATAACCATAAGTTAAAATAATTCACGTAGATGATTCACTGTCCATGTTCCATTACCGCGTTAACAGCTGAAAATTAATCAAACGTATATTTGACACAAGCAATGGAACGTGTAAAGCTCTCAATGTAAATAATTTCAACTGGTTTTGGAACGCATTCTTAACCGTTTTAACCGTTATAAAAATGAAATATGCCCAATGATTGACAGTTGATGTTGTAAAATCGATTGATAAAAACTTTCAAACGATTGACAGTTCTGTTTTGTTTGTGCGAATTGTGTGAACGTAGGTATGATATGATAGTGATTGTATGTTCTGTTCCAACCCTTAGAAAGTGCCATGAGAAAAATTTTTTTATTGAATTTCTTCCCATGTTAATCAAATGAGGTTTATCAAACAAAAAAAATCTATATCGTAGGATTCGTAAGTAATTTTCTTATCATACTATCATTTATGGCAGTAATTTTAAAAAGGCATGTCGTAAATGCCTTTTTAAAATTACTGCCATAGTATTTTCAAAAGCTTAAACTTAAACTAAATAAACTGCTATTCCATATCTATTCACACAAAATTAGCTAGAATTAGGTATAACACTAATAGTATGTGTGGCAACACGAAAAAGAAAAAGTCTGTGGATTCCTTTCGCACCAATTTTGCGATTTAGTTTGTCTCATTTTTCGAAATCGAGTTGAGCCTATGCTCCTCCGTTTTCCTAACAAGAACTTAATTCGTGGTTTGTGGAGGTTATGTACTTTTTTCGTATAATTTTCTGTATTTCAAGACAATTGACTGTTTATTTATTTAACCTCGTGGTGTTTATATTGTGCCTGTATGTATTAAGTTAGAAGAAGACTCAATATTTCACAGCAAAATGTGCACCGATACCAGCTGGCTAGGTACTAGAACTTGTGAAATTTGTTGTAATTGATGCCAAATTGTAAACGAAAATAACAACAGGAAATTATAATAAAACAACTCGATCAATATCGTTGTTTTATTTATTACATATTTATTGCCTTGAAGAAATCTGACGACCAGTGACCCCAATCGTGGTTGCGCCGTATTTTTCGATATTTATTAGGTAATTATCGATAACTTTACATGAAATGAGAAAACCTATAGAATATTAGGTTTTAATTAGCAAAATTTGAAGACGTATTTGACAATGACAGAATACCATAGTTTTAAACTGGAAAGGAGAGTAAGAAGATTTATATCATTCTCCCAGGCTAATTTTCTGTAACATAGTCATCTAAAAATTTTGGCGGCTTGCGTAGACGGCTGGATCTCCTAAGAGTCAGTGGCTCCGGCACAGGCTCACTGGTCCCCTCAGACCGAGGAGCGTTTGGGACATCGTTCGGGTTCGGTTCAGTCTCCATAAACGTTGGTGTCACCAAATGCTGGTCTTCATCTGTACAATCAGTCGATTGCGGTGGTCCATCGAACAGAAGTTCTTCTCCTTCTCCTCCTGATCCCATGGGTGCCAAATGCCGGTTCGAAACTGTAGTTTCACGGCCATCGGGTAGCCTAACATAAGAAAAATCTGGATTGCTTTGTAGTAGTTCAACTTCTTCCACAATTGGTTGATATTTATTTGAGCGATTAAATTTCTTCATTAAATTATGTCCTGAATTAGTAAGCCAAGTTGGTATGGAGGTGCCATTAGAAGATCTACGTGGATGAGTAAAAATTCGTTCGTGTGGCGTACAATTGGTGGCTGTGCATAGTAAGGAGCGAATGGAATGCAAAGCTTGAGGTAAAACTTGCTCCCAATTCTCAACTGGAAGATTCTTTGTTTTCAGGGCCAAAAGAATTGTTCTCCAAAGAGTCGAGTTTAATTTTTCAACTTGTCCGTTACCCTGCGGATTATATGCTGTAATCCGACTAGTGGCTATTCCTCGAGAGTGTAGAAAATCCTGTACTTCCGCGGACAGGAAGGATGTGCCTCGATCCGAGTGGACGTAGGAAGGCATGCCGAATATCATGAATAAGTTGTTAAGATGTTTGATTACAGTTTGCGAGCTAATATCTGAACATGGAAAAGCGAACGGGAAGCGTGAATATTCATCAATCACGGTAAGCATATGCCTGTTACAAGAATTTGTTGGGACTGGACCCTTAAAGTCAATACTTAGGCGTTCAAAGGGTGCCGTCGCTTTAACAAGTTTTCTTTGATCATTGCAGTTACTCCGGAAGAATCTAGGTTTGACTTCCGAGCAAGCGCGGCAAGAGTTTGTCATGCTTCTTATTTCGTCAATAGAATAAGGTAGGTTTTTAGAGCGAATCCAGTGGAACATTCTCGTCACTCCTGGATGACAGAGAGCTTCATGAAGTGAATAAAGTTTAGTTGTACGCGATTCTACCGTTGCACATACTCGAGAAAGTGCGTCAGCAACGTGATTCTCTTTTCCAGGTCTATATATGATTTCGTATTTATAAGGGGAAAGTTCTAAGCGCCACCTCTGAATCTTTTCGTTTTTAATTTTACTGGAGTGCTTTCTGTCAAACATGAAAGATACGGAACGTTGATCAGTCACCAACAGAAATGGTTTGCCAATCAGAAAATGTCTCCATTTCTTCAAAGATTCGACTATTGCGTATGCCTCTTTCTCAACGGCGGAATGGTTTTGTTCGCTTGGATTCAAGGTTCTGGAAAAGAATGCCACAGAATCTTGAGTCAGTACAGCTGCAATGGAATGATCCGAAGCATCGGTCTCAACAGTAAGTGGGACATTGTCAGCGATTGCATGAATTGAAGACTTCGCAATGTCGTTTTTAAGTCCTTCAAAACAACCGATTTGTTCATGCGTCAATGGAAAGCTTGCCGTCTTGGCGAGTGAGTGTATTCGTTCGGAAAAGTTAGGTATCCATTTAGAATAATGAGCGAACATGCCGAGTGCCCTTCTTAGAGATGGCAAACCGCATGGTGGTGGTAAGTCGTTAAGTGGCTTGAGGCGCTCACTGTCAGGCTTGATAATATGATTTGTTATATTGTAGCCGAGAATATTGACAGAGCCCTGAGAAAATTTACATTTTTGAATACTCAGAGTAAGATATTTCTTAGCAGCGTTAAGAAAGCGTTCCAAATTCTGATCGTGTTCTTCGCGAGTGCGACCACAAATAGTAATGTCATCAAGATACGCGTAGGTGTTTAGAAGCTTCTCTTTTCTGATTATCCAATCGATTGTCCGTTGGAAACTGGAAACACCGTTCGTCACTCCGAAGGGAATACGCCTGAACTGATACAGGTTTCCAAGTGCTTCAAAGGCGGTATACTTTTTTTCTTCAGGTAGTATCGGCACTTGATGGTAAGCATTTATTAGATCTATTATGCTGAAAAATGTATTCTTGGCCACTTTTGATACTAAATCTTCGATATTTGGCAGTGGATATGCGTCGAGCTGAGTGTAACGGTTTATTGTTTGTGAGTAAAGTCGTTTCCTGTGAGTCTCGCTCCTAGTTATGAGCACCTGGGCCCGCCACGGCGATTTACTCTCTTCTATAACGCCCTCGGCGAGAAGCTGTTCAATTTCCTCTTTTATAAATGTATTATCCTCGTCGCTGTGTCTGCGAGACTTTACAGCGATTGGTTTGCACTCCGGAGAAATATTTGCGAACAGCGGTACAGCCGGGACGGAAGCTTCAGCTACATAGCACACGAGCAGTGGATTCTTGGGCCCGCCGAATGAGAACTCTAACGAAGAATGCTCTCCGAGAACATCGTGGCCGATGATTATGTCAGCACAAAGATTCTTGACAATGAGAAGATTGACATTATCATATGTATGTTTCCCGATAGTGAGAGTTTGGGAAGTCAGTCCTTCTACTTGCGAAGTATGATTAAGTGAGGCCATTGAGATTGTTTGGTTACAATGTTTCCTTTTTAATCCGCAAAGTTTGGGAGAAACCGTCATTTATGAAGCTGACTGAGCTTCCGGTGTCTAGAAGGGCTTCAGCTCTGATTCCTCGAATAAATGCGGGTGCCGTCGCTTTGCGTAATGAAGAAGGTGATGCTGCACTGATGATGGATGCTGTAAAGTCTTCTTTGCCTGTTGTCACAGAATTAGAGGGCTTAGAAGAGCTTCTGCAAACGTTAGCAGTGTGTCCTTTTTTGTTGCATAACTGGCAGATATTATCTAATGCTGGACAGTTTTTGCGAGGATGTACCTGACCTCCGCAAAAGAAACATTTCCGTCGACGGAATTGAGTACCAGCAGCACAGCGCTCGTCTTGTAAATCTTGTTGATTTGTACTATTCGATGTGGGTTTGTTGTGGGCCGCGTTCACAGTCAAATTGTTAAAACTATGAGAATTGACCTCAGCCGTTTCTAAAGAGAGCGCTTGATTATAGGCTTGGTCAAGAGTCAGCGTTAAGTTTTCTAGGAGCCTTTGTCTTATTTTGTTTGACGAAATTCCAGATATAAATGCATCTCGTACGCTATCGTTCCTATTTGTCTCGGCGTCAACAGGAGAAAAATCACAATTTTTGGATAACTGCTTCAGAGCTTGCAAATAAGCGTCAATATTTTCATCAGTACGTTGCTTCCTAGTGGCGAGTGTGTGTCTTGCGAAAATGACGTTCTTGGGTTTCACGTAAAGCTTGTCTAGTAAAGTGATCGCTTCGTCGTAGCTTTTAACTTCACTGATGTAAGCATATACGTTTGGAGAAATGTGGTTGATCAAAAGTTGGTGTTTAATCTTGGACCATTCTACTGCCGTCGTTACCGGCGGTGCGTCCATAGTTTGTGAAGTCGCATTGGTCGGTTGTTGAGTAGCGATGAAGAATTCAAATGTCTTACGCCAATGTTCCCATGCGCGGGCGGCAGAACTATCTGATGGGTCGACATCAAATCTTTCGGGTCGTAGATATTTATCCATTTTACTGAATCATTTTTGCTAATTAAATTGAAATGAGAAAACCTATAGAATATTAGGTTTTAATTAGCAAAATTTGAAGACGTATTTGACAATGACAGAATACCATAGTTTTAAACTGGAAAGGAGAGTAAGAAGATTTATATCATTACACAACTTAGACTACGTTCCAAAACCAGTTGAAATTATTTACGTTGACAATTGTACACATTTCATTGCTTGTATCAAACAAAAGTTTGATAATTTTCAGTGTTAAGGAAGACGGACAGTTGTCTACGTGAATTATTTCAACTGGTTATGGAACGCTCTCTAAACATCGATATAGGTACGGTCTTCACTATTTGACAGCTGTCATTATTATTATTGTCAGACTGTTGACAGATGGGACGAAATTCCATAGAATCATTAAAAAAAGATACTAAGAAGTTCCGTTTTCTTAAAACGTACCTAGTGATTGTATGTAGGTAGGTATGTTAAGTTCAGTGATTGTGATTGGTGTGGTTGTTTAGGTGATTGTTTATTGTTGTAAAGAATCTAACGAAATGTCGCTTCGTATGCAAGTTGAAAAGAAAAAAGCACAAGAAGAAATGCGGCGGTTGATGGCTGAACGTAAAAAGAAAGATAAAAAACCTATGAAAATAGATAACCCCCTTGCAAAATACAATAATGCTGGTCAACTTATGTGTATACTTTGCTCCTCCGTTGTGCGATCGGAAAACGTCTGGCAAGTGCATGTAAACAACAAACAACACAGGGCGAATGTTGAACAGGCAAAAAAACTAAAGGAATTGACAAATAACTTCACAGCCGTTAATAAACAAAAGAGATTGAGCCCGCCAAGGGACGCTCCGCCAGAAAAGAAAATAAAGGGCATATTGAAAAATGCCAGTGGAACCACGTCTGTCGTGTTACAGAAACCTAAGAATAATGCTCCCGATGTTATAACATTTCACGATGAAGAAGTCAAGCGAGCCCCGTTGAATCTGGTTAGCAGCATTGAATTGAAAGGTACACATTGTAACACCAATAATCCTTGTATTACCTAATATATTGCTGGAATAAATGATGTAAACTTTGTTTTTGCACTTTGTAGATATTGCAGAGCCATCCAGTTCCACATCTACTGATAAGGATCAAGATAAAACACAGCCAGTTGATCAGCCCATACCAGAGGGATTCTTTGATGATCCCATTTTAGATGCTAAGGTGAGAATCATTATTACCTTCCAGCTACCATCTTATCTTGTTGCTCTCTCATTGTGTGTTGTGTAGCATCAAGATGTATGTGAATATGAGGTCCCAAGTTCAGTTCCTTTGTTGGGTAATTTTAGCTTGTGATATCCCACCAAGGAAATTTCTTCACTTCGACCCTTTATGTAAATAAAACCATCTGTAAGTAGGTATCCTAAATTTAATAATTTTTTTAGCCTAGATACTCAGCTCAGCATGTCTTTATTACAATGCAAGAACTTAAAATCAAACTGCATACAATATATAAATAGAAGTTTATTGCTTATTTAATAATGTAGGAACTTTATATAAAATACAATATGCCCTGATAATTCCCCAGATAGAAAGTTACAATAGTATGATTTACATTCAATAGTATTTTGTGTTACTGTCCAAACAATTCCTCAAAAGATTCATGTATACATTCAATCATATTGGCAGCCAGCATACTCCGACCATATGTTTCAAATGCTTTCTCATTGCACCTTCTCACTAAGCATGATGCGGCATAGCAAGCAAATGATGAGGCAGTCACAGATTTATCTGTTCCATAACATTCAACTTTTTGTGCATTGGCAATAGTCCAATGTAAGAATATTGCAATAGAACCTGACAACAGGTCTCCTTGGCCACCACATCTGCGCCCTGAACCACCTGTGCTTGACTTCCACTGAACACCAGTATTTGTACTGAACACCTCATCAGTTGGTCCTTTCCTTAAAATAAGAACTTTATCCCCTAGTCTACTTAATCCAGCAGGAATATTCACTTTGGCAGTTAGTCTCTCAAATTCAATCTTATTCGGTGTAAGAATAACTGGAGATGAGAAGTTTTGAAGCAGTTCTGGCCTATCATTTATTAAGAATAGGCCATCTGCATCAATAACTAAAGGTATTTTCAAGTCTTGAATAGTTTCAATTAGTTCTGAAACTTTATTCAAAATGTCTTTTTCTCTACCCAATCCTGGGCCTATGACGACAGCATGGAGTCTCTCGAGCCAAGGCGATATTTCTGATACCGCATTTGGTCTATCAAGTAAGGGATGAACAATTAACTCTGGACTATATGATTTAATGACGGTAGCAGCTGATGATGCACAAAATATGTGCACCAAATCTGCTCCAACCTGAAATGTATTTAAAATAATTTACTCAAAAGCGAAGATTTAGGTTCAAACTGAAAATTATTAGAACTAAATTAAAATATTATCTATATACCTATTCGTATTTTTTATTAATTTCATAATATTATGGTAATTAATAATTTTGTTACAATTAAGTAGTACATATATAAATTTATTTACTTTCATGGCACTTATTCCAGCGAAGTAAGGTGCTCCCGTGTATTCTAAAGAGCCCCCAACAATACCGATTCTTCCTGCTTGCCCTTTGTGGTTATTGCCATCCAAAGGCGGTATGCACGCTTTTATAGATGCCATCATGCACGATTTGTCCATTTTATGCCTTTTTATTGCAATAGTGCAATTTCTTCTGATAGAATATCTTATTAATAATTTTGTTACTGTTATTGTTAACATGAGTATATATTTTTTCATGAGGTTTTTTATAATATTTTATGGCCTAACAACAAAGACTTGGCAACTGTCACTTACCATTGCGTTTTTTTAAAAGCCAGTAGGCTTCGATTCCGGGGTGGCCGCCAAATCTAAACCTAAATGACGCGACGAGTTTGTGGCCGATAGGTAACTCTTTTGTTTAAGAGTGCGTTCCAAAACCAGTTGAAATTATTAACGTTAACAGATGTACACGTTCCATTGCTTGTTTTGAATACAAGTTTGATACATTTTCAGCTGTTAACGCGATAATGGAATATGGACAGTTGTCAACGTGAATTATTCCTACTGGTTAAGGAACGCTCTCTAACTACGCATGAACCTGGTTCCAAAACGTTAACTTTACCAGAGAATAAAAGTCGGACTAAGCGAAAAAATACCCTAATTCGCTATGAAAAAAATTGTACCATTTAATTCCACTATATGGCGAGGTTTTTTATATTCGTCAGGCTACCTATTCGTAATTTAAGAGGAAAAACAGTTGCCATTAAAAAAATAGTACATAAGTCATCATCATCAGCAGCCTACTCTAGTCCACTGCTGGACATAAGCTTCTCCCAGGGCGCGCTATTGAGCCCGAGTACATAAGTAATTTTAATATATTTATATTTTTCAGGTGCGAAATATTGAATATAAAGATCCAGTAGAAGAAGAATGGGATAAATTTCAAAAGGAAATCAAAGAAGAAGCAAGTGCTTCGGCAGAAATTATTGCAGGCGAGCAGGAGGAAGCTACGGCGGAACGGCAAATTGATGAAATTGACGAACAAATACGAAATTGGTCAAGGTCAGCTTTACAACTAAATATACTAATTATAGTCGTAACTAAATATACTATTAATAGTCGTAATAATAGAATTGCTATTGAAGTGATCTTTGAGACCCGTCACAAAAATAGATAAATAACAGAAGGCAAACTCTGTGTACTGATCTGAGTACATTACTCGGCTCACTGGCCGCCGGCTGCGAGAAATATCTTTAATGTTAAGATTTCCTTAAGACTCGTGTCATCTATATCTACAGATATGACATAGAAGAGAGAATATATTTTAATGAAAACATAACTTTATTATATATATTTACTGTCTCTAAAATTGTATGTATTTTATTAAATTCAAATTTTTATTTTTTATTAATTACAGAGTTTTAGACCTTGAACTGAAAAAGGAAGTAACTAAAAAGAAATTGCAAGAAGTAGAACAAATGAATGAAGATGAAGATAATGATTCGGACAATGACGCCGATATTGATGAATTCTTAGATTGGCGAGCGAAGAAATCTTATAGTTAACCTTAGATTAATCATGATTAATATTGTAAATACAAATGCATTGTGCCTTTACTACAATACAAATGCATGACGTTTTATTATTCTCTCAGATAACAATAACAACCCATAATCTCTGACTAGGTAGGTAAGTTTGTTTATCCTTACTCAATGGCACCAATGCACCAGTCTGGGTGTCACTCGCTAAATTCACTAACTTCGCTAAACGAAACGTCCCTCTTTAACTTTAGGTTTGGCGGTTCCTACGAAATCGACGCCATGGTTCTATTTCGTTAGCTTCAGATCCGCTGCTTTAATATATAATTTTTGTTTACTGCCATTGCCTACCGCATTCAAAGTAACCAACCAGCCTTTATACTACTAGCGGCTCGACGTGAATCGGTAAAATATGGCACTTTATGATACAAGCAAGGCACTTTGCAGTTGTTGACAACAAGCCCAAAATAATCGATTTGACCCGAAGCAGTGAAATTTTCAGCCCTTAGGATTCAAGATGACGCCCATTGTTTAAAGTTAGGGTTCGTTTTTTATAAAATTTTGCGTTTTTTCCAATTTTATCGCGAAAACTTAATTTTAGGGGTACTTATCGATCTTTAAAAGTACAGCGATGGCAAAAAAAACCAGATTATGGGGTAAAATAACCAAACTGAGATTTTTCAAACCCTAACAGAGAAAATCTTATATTAACTAAATGCATCGTGTGACATGTCGTTTTTAGCTAAATCAGAGGCGCTGAACACGAAATTGAGATTTCGCCTTACGACATGTGACCAAAAGCGACAAATATTATAGTTTGTAGACGGAAATGCTTGAAACATATATTTTTACTTCAGGGCTGTATGTGAACGAGTTAGCAGGTAAACATACTTAAATTTCCCGGACTTAGGATGTGAAAGGGGGAGACAAATCGAATGAATTATTGCTATTCTAATACTGAAATAACATGGATGACTTTATGAATGAATGAATGAATACTCTTTATTGCACAAAATTATTGTGATACAATGCGTACAAAACGATTAATACAATCTAGGCGGTCTTATCGCTAAAAGCGATCTCTTCCAGACAACCTTCTGGTGGAGTAATTTATGCCACAAAGGCGCAAAATAATTGGGTTTATTTTTCTTTAGTATGGAAAATTTTCATATAAGTAACAGGGTTATTTTTTCGTGTAAAGTAGGTAAGTAGTACAAATGACCAGCACATACCCCCCTCCAAATATTTGCTACTAATAAAAAAGGACCTTATATTATTATATCAAATAAAAACTCTACGTCATATTCTACAATTTATTATATCGGGAGAAAGTTATCACTGTACGCTGGACAGAGATAAACAACATTTTCGTTTACCAGATTTTTTTCATTAGACTATTAAAATAGTTGTAACCATGTCAAGTAGTATATCAATTATTCTACAATCACATATTTGACACCGGACAGAGAATAAGAATAAGTTTATAGACACATACAACAAGAGTAAGAAATTACGTTTTTAGAGACATACAACATTTACCATAATAGTAATTTTTTTGTACAAAATGTACCTTTGACATGCCAACAACTGACTATAACATGTTCAATATTATACCAATAATATGTCAGATGTGGGGGACTTAAGCCAAATTTTTTATCTTTAGTTTTCTTAGCCTTAGTTTAGTTTTAGCTTTAGTTTTATAGTATACCATATGAAAGTTTTAACAAAATTGTATACAACTGTACAACTTGTTCTACAGCAACATAGTTGTCTCTGGACTGGAGAGGAGCTCTTAGCCTAGTTGCGAGCACGGTCCGAAAGTGATCGTGCAGGTTAAGCGACGTTGGCGCGGTCGGTACCTGGATGGGTGATCGCTAGTGGCATATTTCATCTGAGCTACTCCGTGCCTCCGAAAGCACGTTAAGCAGTCGGTCCCGGTTGTTGTCGTTCGACAGCAGTCGTTAAGCCATGTCAGAGGCATACGGGCGGCCTGAACAACTCTGAAAAATAGGTTGGCCACTAACCATACGATAAGCAAGCAAATTTAAGTATTTTATTTTTAATTGTTTTGTTTATATAACCTACCTACATCATTAGAAGTAGGTATTATGGAAGAGGTGACCTTTCTATTAGCGATTGGCGGCCATCTGAATCGGTGCCATTGTGATAGTAAAAATTCGAATAGTAGGAATTGTACAACTTGAGTCGGCAACACTACATATATCTGACAATGTGATCTGACGTCATGTCAATGACAAGAAGTTTTGTTTGAATTTCTCATTTTCTCCAAAATAAATAACTGATACATTTCGACAATTCTTTCAAAAATGTCGAATCAAGATTCTGACCAATACAGGTTGTTCATAGAAAAACTCCAAAGAGACGAACATAGGCCAGAAGCATTGAATGAAATTAAAAATTTGCTTCTGTTCAAACCCGCCGGCGAAGCCTCGACCACCATTCGAAATGTGGGAATAACTAAGCTTGTCCAGTGTCTCAATTTGCAAGATAAGTAAGTACCTATAAATCTCGTCATTCCTAGAAATATATCTCCACAATAGCTCTCTACCTTTTTAGTTATCCACACACTCAACTTTTTACCAGCCTTTATTGACCTAGATATTTGTACCTGTAGTTTTATTTCATAAAATTGAATATTATTTAGTATACCTATAATGAAATGTAACCTCGTCATGTAAGAAGGGTTGACTACATCTGTCATTGTACAATTTATACAGGGCCCAGGTAGATCTGACTTGTGAAGTCCTAAAGATATGCTTCGAAAAATTTGAAGTGGGTGATGTGGTGAAGAACTATACAAGTCACATCATGTATTTATTGAGGCATGAAAAGAGCTGTGTACGAAGGCTTGCTCTCGATGAGGTGAGTGTTTTATGTGGATAACTAATCTACAGACTAAAGTAAATATTGATGTCAGAAGGTGACTAATGAGACCAATTCTGTGGCATCGTTCTCTAAATATTAAAACATTGGTAAATGTAGTGTCACCCTCACTCTTAAGGCTCAGTCAGACATGTTCTTTTGTGTTCTATTGACCTTTTGACAGATCGACATACATCTTATCTCCTTCCTCTTATCACTGTCTCATAAAAGGGCTGTCAACCTCTCAAAAGGTCATAGAATAGAATGCAAATAGAATGTGTGTGAATATCCCATTACACAATATTGCTTATGAGTGCGTGTGATAGTCTCATTTAGTTTTAACTTTAGGTTTGACAGCCTCCCTGTAATCAATGCCATTACAGAATTTCAAATTTTTTATTATTATTAACGTATAAATGAAACCAGGAGTTCTGTGAGATCCAATGGTTTAAAAATATATTATAAAACCTGATTTTCTATACCTCTCTAGTTTGCATTGTTCATACATTGTATTAGGAACAACAAGTATTAAAAATGAATTTTTAATAATAAAAATAATTGAATTTCAAGGTGTGCAAAGCAGTAATAACTGATATTGCTCTGCTACCTGTGCCTCAGTATGTAGATGTGTTTGTGGCCATAGCACAGCTTGTCAGTGACGAGGATATTGGGATTGCCAATAAAGCTATCCTGGTTACCTCCAATCTAGCATTCGAAGCATATTCTAAAGTCCTGGATGAGATGAAGATTGCCTTAGAGTACAACAGTAGCAGCAAGTGTAATGCTTATGAGGTAAATAAAGTCCTTTAATAGCTAGATAGAAACAAAAAATTATGCACCTAGATTGGCAGATAGCACATAAAAATATTTGAAATTAATGTAACTTCATTTCTTTACACATATAAACTTATATATACAGGCTGTAACATTAAGAACGGTCAGTATGGGAAAGTCTGAAACTATAAGACATACGAAGATCTGTTCTTAGGAACCATGTCATCAATTTTAGTAACAAGAAAAACTGTATTCATACATTTAAAAAAAACTGTACTCAGCCTGGGAATCGAACCCGGTGGTTTTGAAAAAATATCCTACACTATTTCTATTTAGATATCGATTACGTTAAGGATGAAGCGTACAAAACAAGCTACAACACAATTGAAGACCTAAAAGCAGCCATAGAGACAATTTTAACGCAAATTGACCACCTGAAGTTACAAAATTCAATAGTAAGATCGTTACCTAAATGAGTTGAATGTTGTATTTTACAAAATGGTAGTCATTTCGAACACCTACTAAAATAAATTAAAAGATATGGAAACAATGCGTTTTATTAATTTTAAACATCACGTTTCATACTAACATTTATTCCTTAAGATCTACACAATCGATATCTAAATATAAATAGTGTTGGATTTTTTTTCAAAACAACCGGGTTCGATTCCCAGGCTGAGTACAGTTTTTTTAAAAATGTATGAATACAGTGTTTCTTGTTACTAAAATTGATGACATGGTTCCTAAGAACAGATCTTCGTATGTCTTATAGTTTCAGACTTTCCCATACTGACCGTTCTTAATGTTACACCCTGTATAAACTGTAAAGAAATGAAGTTACATATATTAATTTTTTTATCGATAATAGATAACAATCCGGCTATCGCTGATTTACTAACACTAATATATTTTCTTACATTGTAAGAAACATTAAAAATTATACTGTAAACAAATTTTGATATATTAATGGTGAATTTATTAAAAAACATCCATCTATTTATAAACATAAATTCAAATTGTTGCATAATTTCAGGTGGTAATCAATATCTCATCAAAATCCTATGAACTGTTTAAAATTTGTGCAGAGCTGGGATATATAAATTTCATGGTGTCAGAACTTCAGTCAACTGATGTTCTTTATCAGCTGAATATTCTGGAGTTACTGTCAAGACTGGCAGTTAAACCTCATGGAATAAATTATCTAGTCAAACAAGGTTCACTGAAGAAGATTTCAGATTTGATTGGGGATCTTCGTAATAACCCTTTGGGAAATCTATTAACTCCTGGTAAAATTTTACAGACTTTTTTAATACTATTTAGTAATTTTTTTTATTATATGCAGATACCATTTAAGGAAACATTTTATTAATGAAAATTTATCCAAATTATGTAGTTTTAAAAATTAATGGTGAAATTTTCACTCATCACTTAATATGTATTTCATTTAAATAAATCACATTTTAGGTGTGCTGTCAGTGTGACGGGTATCTGCATCTAATGATGGACTGAAGTATCAAATTATTATAATTTCTGTTTTGTTTTTGCAGGATACATGAAGTTCTTTGGAGCCGTTGCTCACCACTATCCAAAAGAGATATTTGAGAAATACCCTGTTTTACTAGACTGTCTCTTTAATGCTTTCGAGCATGGTGACTTAGCAGTTCTGCCAGTGGCCTTGGATACGCTGAGTTTCATTGGAACCACAGTTGAAGGAAAGCTGTGCTTAGCTGCAGTAGGTAGGCAAAGAACTTTGATTTATTTTTATTCTGTCAATTTTTCATCTGACTGTACTTTTTCTGCAAGAATAAACGAATGTGGACCAGTTGGAAAAGAAAAAGTGATTTATTTTCAGTTTCACTATCTCGTCACACGTACTTTTAATTAAAAAAACGTTACGGGACCAACTGATGAAACAAAATGTTACTTAATTAAGTTTCACCATCTCGTCCCGCGTGTTACCAGTTCCATGGGACCAGTTGGTGAACAAACCATTATTTCTATTTCGTATTTCATAGGCAACAGAAAACTTATAAAATCTATACTTTACAGGAAGCAAATACACACAAACTGTCCAAAAACTAGGAGTGATTATCAAAAACTGCCCACAAGAGATAAAAGTTCGTGCTTTATGTTGTTTCTCTAGTTTAATTAGCATCGACAAAGATGCAAATGTACCTAAATCGGGTCCCGTCGATCACAGGGTCACTTTAATGACACGAGAATGGTTCAGAGGATTCAGCTCGAGTCCACCAGCTATGGAGACTTTATTTAATACCTGCAAAAACCCATTTCCTGATATACAGTTAGCTGCTTTGAGTTTGTTGGATGCTGTATGTCAACACCAATGGGGTGAAGAGTTGGTCGCAAGAACAGCAGGTAAAAATCTTCCAATATTTATCTGCAGATCACCTATATTTACTTCATACACCCATCATACTAAACTGTTAATGTTATATAACTTGTTCCAGGTTTTATTGAGTATCTTCTGGACCGTTCTGTAGACAACAGGAAGGAGACAAAAGAAGCAAAATACGATATTATCAAGAGGCTATCTCGCTCAGCAGCTTTTGATGCCGTCATCATCATGCGCCTGCAAACATATGTAGAACAGGGTCCATTCTATTCTGAACCTACATTACAAGTTGCCATGGAAGAAGGGGATTAATAATTTATTTTACTACCAAAAAAAAATTTAGTTTTAAATTAATAATTTGTTATTACCAAATTATTATATCAATGCAGAATTTGTTGAATTTTATAAATATAAATGCTGAGAATTGATGAAAATATTCAACCGTTATTCATTCTACATAACATTTATTCTCATAAAGCCATAAATTACAACAGAAGATCTTTATACTTCACATTTGCAATAAATACACTTACAAAAATTCACTTTCGCTTTTTAATTTTCTTAGCTGCCTTAGTAGCTGTCTTCTTTTTGCTGCTTTTAGGTTTGTTCGCACAATATTTAGCTGCCAAATTATCAATATAGGCATCCATTTGTTGTGCTCTAGATTGCTGCCTCTGTTTTATCATCAACTCCAAACTATTGGAGCCTGTAATTAAAATAAATTATGGAGTCAGTAAAATAAACTTTACATTGTACTATGACTTGTGACTATATGGAACCAGTAAATTAAATAATGGTTTTTTTTATCATCTAATCCATCGTTTCACAATATTTCTGGTGCCATGACCCACTAAAAAACCAAAAAGCTAAGTAAAAAACCTTCGGACCCCCTCACTATAATGTTCCAAAGTGTTTTATATTACTAATGTGACAAAGAATGTTTACACTTGCCACAAATAGCGAACTACAAGACAAGTGTAACCCCTTGTTCTTATACATGTCATATTTTTTGGACACATTGAGACCCCCTATATTCCTAAACGCAACCCGCAGGTTGAGAAACGATGCTAATCTTTTAAAACTATTTCTGTTTCCTACTTGTAATTTTATTCTGCTTTCAATGAATTAGTCCTGTTGTTGCATCCTAACATATTGTAGCACTATCCATTACAATGTTTGAAGGGTCTTCCATTCTCAATAACATAGAATACCTGAGTCCAGTCCCAATTCACCCTTCCATTCCTCTGCTTCCTTGGCTTCCCGATTTTCTTTTGCGATTCTCCGTTGTCGCTTTTTACCCGGCTCATGTGTGAATACTTTATAAGAAGGGATTTCACCTTTTTCTATCAGGTCCTAAAACAAAATTATAATTTAATAAGTATAATTCTATGGAATTTGTTCTTAATGTAAACATACCTATTAATTAATATTTCTCTGTGATCTATCACATCAGATGATCCGACCATAGTTTAATTCACCTGGAATTCACTTTTATCTTGTCCTAAACTACAATATATGTTGAAATGTTAATAAAAGCATGGATAATTCATTAAAATATATAACAGTTATTGTCCTAAATCACTGAGATATATCCAATCACAGAGAAGTCACGATGTAGTTAATTCTGTTCACCACACTATGAAAGAACCGAGCGGATCAGGGAGGACGACCCTACGTCCGACCCGATCCGCCGTAGGAGAACCGGGCGAAGGCGGCTGGCTCACGCTCGCCACCTTCCCCCTTAATGAGGGCCTCCGGGCAATGGACACAGGGAGTCCATAAGTCCGGCATAATTAAAAATGAGTTTCTTCGATTGATTGACTATGCGCTTTGAAAACATCTATTACATCTATCTATTCATAGTTTTTTTTTCTGGGGGAAATGCTCATGCTTACCTCTTCGCCGCAAGGGGGAGACGAAGAGGTAAGCATGAGCATTTCCCCCAGGAAAAAAAAAACTATGAATAGATAGATGTAATAGATGTTTTCAAAGTGCATAGTCAATCAATCGAAGAACCTCATTTTTAATACTGATTAAATAATCTATAACATTGTCAATGCCAGAGGAGTTAAAAACTAGATAGATTACTATTTATTAACAACGGATTAGCACCAATATTACACACAATTATGAAATACATACACTACATTGATGCAGTTAAGGTATTGTATTTTTAATTTATAAATAGGTAGGTAGGCAAAATGAGACAATACCTTTAATCTGCCTTAAGCAACTTCGAATTTTTAAAGGGGAGGTGAGATTTGGCCAGATTTGATATAATTTTCAGTAAAATCACCTAATTATTTTGTGACTTACTAGGTAAGGTACATAGGCACTTACATTGAGTATTTCCTTGAGTCTTGGTTCCTGATCTGTTCTCGCAAATTGAACATGATCTACTATGTAATCCATGTCGCCTTTCCCAACCATGTATGCTCGTTTGAGATCAGCCCTCTCTTCTTCAGATCCTGTTATAAGTACAATAAGTTATGATTTTGAAAACTATGTTACCTAATGTGAATATTTATTTGTGTAATCTGTTTATAAAATGTTGGACCCTTGAATAGTAAGTAGTATTGGTTAAGCCCTTGGTCCTTCTTATTTTTCAGTTCTGCTAGCCATTGATAAAGGTTGTGATCATTGTAAGGAATTAACCACATATTTACAACTTTATTAGCAGATTCAATAGGATGGTTTGTCTTTGCCTTCCCTTTTCACAGACACTTATCCCTCATGATGTTACAAAGAGAAAATACTCACCAACATATTGTTTTTCATATGCAATAATGTCTTCGTCAGTAATCTTTTTGAATAACATTCTCCAGTAAATGGTCCAGTCACGGTCCTGTATAACATCGTAGTCGTCATCGTCGATGCACTTGGTCTCATCGTATAGGGTCCTCTTTTTACAGTCGGTAAGGATGGCGTGAATACTCCCGAGGACTTTAAATTTTTCAGTAGCCTCAAGTTTATCTTCTTCGTCCACTCTGTCTGGGTGTACTTTCAGAGACAGTTTGTGGTATGCTTTTTTAACTGAAATAGAAATTCAATAATTAAAATCAAGTCAGTACGGCTGAATACTACTTACTGTGCAAATTGGTAGTCACCTTCTTTGTCCGTAGCCTTTTCCGATATTTCTAAAACTTCGTAGAGGTTTGAGGCGTTGAAATATTTTTCACATAATTCTAAGAGACCCATAGCGAAATCTTTATAGTAGGTAAACCAATACCTTAAAAAAACACATTAATTTCTGCAGAATGCCTTCGAATCGAATCGAGTTTACCGGAACCAGTTTGTTTGATCATTTGACAGCTCGAATTCAGTGTTGCCAGATCCTCAATACCGAAAATCGCTCAAATTCAAGATTGAAAGTAACCTAAATCGCCTAATTAACCAAGTAGCCCAAATATTCGCCTAATTTTTTTACAGTTTAAACTAGTTTTAGATACAGTGTAGCGGTCGTCTGCTTCCTCGCGGGGCAGGCTTGGAGTTAAAACTGCCGAATCACGAAGTGTGAAAGCCATAAGTAAATTTAAAAAAAACGGTTTTGTACGAGTCGGACGCATCGAGGGTGACGTCCTCGAAATAAATATTTATCCTCTTGAATAAAATAATCAATTATTAATTTCAGATTTTTAGTCGTTAAAATTTTTGTTCACGTACGTACACACTATGCGTGCTCATAGTGTGTACGCTACTTTATTTTTTAATGTTTTGACTTCGGAACTGGTGTAAACATCCAACCAAATCTTTAGAAACTAAAGTAGCCTAAATAAAGTTGCCTTCATACCAATTACAGAACCTTGATTTTTGGTTGCAATTTCACCGTGGGAGATAACTTAAATGGCAATATATCGTCCGATCTGGTAACACTGAGCTCGATAGGTAGGTACCTACTTCACGTTCGCGCCAACGAAATGACATTGACGTCGCGGTTTTTTTTTACAATTTTTTCACTAAACCCAATTAATTTTGAATTTCTCAATTTTGTATTCTTTATTTTTAAAAGTACTTCTTTGAAAAATCAGCATATTTTCCAATTTTCTCACTTTTGTAGCTGAGGCTTGTTTTGTTAGGTACCTACATAATTATTCTGAAGCATTTTTTAAACTTTAGAGCAGCTTTTGAGCTATTCGTGTTTTAATTTTGACATTATTTTTCTATGCGAATAGCATCTAATTATCATATATTTATATTTTTTTAATTTATTAAGGTTTGGCAACAAAGGGCAGAGACAAAGGGCATCAGTATATTAGCATCGCCCCGGACGTGGCGATTTGGCTGGATGGATCCTACAAGCTAAAGATGGTGATGGAAATTTTTCGGAGTTAGATCCGGAATTATATCCGAATCCTCGACTATGGAACCCGGATCTGTGTGGTGTTGTTAACTATTGTTACATATATTATATATTATAAAGTACGTTCGGAGCTGGGTACCTAGCTCCGGCCCGGACGGATCTTTAGCCGAGTGTATCATGCGGCGCTTTGTCCCAGCTGGACCCATATCTACTACAGATGCAACAGACACGGATCCGGAAACCTATTCCGGAAACTCGGATCCATGGGTCCCATCTCTGGCATCCAGCCAAATCGCTACGTCTGGCGATGCTATAAATACAATAGAATCTAGAGAGTAGATTATGTGTAGGTACGCTGTCGCGCGGTATCATACGAATACCTATCATGCGGTATCCTTCTTCTTCCTCTTCAAAATCTGGCTTCCGATGGAGATGATCTGCTTTTACGATTTAACCATTAACACGTAATCATGTAATACCTAGATGTAAAAGTATATTCAGTAGTCACAAGTCAAAATTAAATGGTGTATTCAAGTACCTTAATAATACATATTAATAATATTGATAAAACAACGAAAAAAACCGTATGCCAATGACAAGTTGTTATGTAAAAAGTTAAATGATAAGTATAATGAGATACACTGTAGACACATTTTAACACTTTTATGGATTTTTTTTGGGTGACAAACCAGACCCTCCCGAAACTGGCGAATTCTCCAATATGGCCCATTGTAATGATAACAAACCACTGACGAGAATTTTACTTGAAGAATACCACACACAATTCACAAATTCCGATAGGTAGAAGAAGAAGAAGAAAAAACATTTATTCAACATTGCACACATTATTATACTTAAAACAATTTTGGATAAAATAAGATAAAAACAGTGCAATATTAAAAGGGCACATGCTCAGCATGTGCTGCGGTCCGACCGGTACGGCAGAACCGCAGCGCTGGTTTTCAGCTGTGCCAGGACGAAGGCATCGCGGGCGAAACGGCAGTCAGGGACTAAAACAAAAATATATTAAAAGTATAAATAATAAAACTACAAATAAATAAATACCTAAAGATGAAATAGATAACAATTAAAACTGGAAAGAAAAGGGATATAAATACATAGTGAGTGTCTGTACATTGTGCGGCTCGTCATTCCAATGGGAAGCGGATATGGTATGTGTTGTAGAAAATAATATAAAAATATATACCTACTTAAATTTTAAAAAATAAAATAAAATTAAAATAACCTAATATAAAAAGTGTACAGTGTCTGATTTCTGGGCAGCGAGAACGTAGTTCTTAAGTCTTTTCTTAAACGTATCCACAGTTCGCACATCTCTTAAGGGCGGTGGAAGATTATTCCAGATCTTACATGCGGCGTATTTAAAGCTTCCCCTGAAAGCTGCGGTGGTGTGACGTGGATACATTAACAGATAAGATGAAGCACGAGTTTTATACCTGTTGGAGTCTCTTGACCATGGCAACTATGGCAGGTAGGTAGGTACTTATTAAATAAAACCATACAACTTTTAGCCAACAAAATTAGTAGCAGCAACCTAAACATATGATGAAAAAATCAAATTAAAACCGCCGCGTGTTATAATTTTGACCAAGTGTAAACCAGCCTTTATAGGCTTTTAATAATGCGTTATGATTTCTCTCAAAATAAATTAGGTGGTCTGTCGGCATGTGTACAGTAAAATGTATAAGTACTCTATCACCGAAATCGATTTCAATATGGTTAGAGATCTCATGTAGGTATGCGACATTCTGGAATGCGCTGAGGGCGGGCCTCCCTCTACCGTCCCGCCCCGCGCCCCACTTGCCGCGCAGGAAACATAGAAGCCGGCATTTCGGGGATGTCGCGTACTAAAGTTATACCAAGGAGTTTATAGTATACAAAGTTCTAATGACAAGCTGCTCGATTCACTCATACATAAAATAAAACCTTTATTCACTTTCCTTCATTGCTTCCAAAGAAATTTTATACAGGTCAGTGTATAATTATTATTTTTTAAATAATTTTTTGACACGTCCATCAAGTTCTTTTAGCTTTTCATTTGTTTGTATGTCATTCATTTTCATGTTTATAAAATCAAGTTTTGTAACATTTATTCGGACTTTTGAACATACTTATGGATTCCACGAACCTTGCCTCTGGGGACAACAATAACGCTTCGCCAAGATCACCAAGATATTCAGAAGAAAATCAAAGAGATGTCGAAGAAAACAGGGAGAGACATGATAAAACATCAGCTCAAGACGAAATAACTCCTCAAATGATTGATAATCATGAAATGAAATTGAAAGACAGGATCGCTCAGTGTAGGAATATAATAGAGTCTTTGAAATTCGAACTAACCGAAGAAAAAACTAAATTAGAGAAAGAAGCCAAGAACGCACACCAAGGGCCGCCAGTTCCTGAATGTTTTACAACGTACGTATCGAGATACCGTCATGTATCAACATCCGAAGACATGATGGAAGATTTTGCATACGATACCAACTTATACAGTGCATGCGTCGACAGCAAACTAAATTACGACGGAAATCTAATGGAGTACGAGAAACAGCTACAAAAATATCAAAATACTCTTAACATGGCGCAGATAGAGAAGAAAAATGCTATTAGAAAACAAATGCTGGCAAAAGCTTATAAGTTGAAGTTGCTAGAAGTGGAAAACCAGTGTAATATCGAGTTGCTGCGAGTGAAGCAGAGTATGCAGTGTTTGGAGCCGCTGAAAATGATTGCCAGCAAGTGGACGACCAGTGACGCTAGTACTGATGACTATGACTACAATACTTTCGAACTGATGCTCCCCTCCAATTACCCAGAACTGAGCGCTAATTCAGGAATCGATATTAATACATTTAAAGAAGATTTTGATACGAAGGTCCTGGCAGATAAAACTGAAGGCAGCGATAAAAACGATTCGGCAATATCTGATTGTTGAAACACTCGAGCTTTTTAACTCTGCATTAGTTCGCTTATTAATTTTTCGCTTATAATATTTCGCTTAATAATTTGATATAAGTTAGGGCATGACTAAACATAATTTACGTCATTTAAAATTTACAGAATTACTTAAGGCGTTGTTTTATTTGATTATTAGGTTCAGATATCTCTTTATTTAAACGCAATACTACATAAGCACTTCTACACATCTGGCCATCATCATCCGCAGTATCTTACATTCCAATATCTGGAATATGCCTCACCCTTATTCCTCCACTTTCCGCAGTCGGTGGTGTTTCTAGTCCACAAGCACCCATCTGCTGCGCAAAATTCGTCGGACCAGGGACCTTTTGTCTGCCCACCGCCCGACCTCCTAGCTGCGGCCCCAACTCTATGACACGCCTGCTCTACCTGTCACATATCTGGCCATGGGTAACTCTATCCTGTGATCCTGCCTTGTGTCATGATTTTTGACATGACATTGGTCCAGGGGCACAGAAGTAGGCCGATCCTGCTCTCTTCAGGGAGGGTTCAAATTAGATTGATCGTAGGTAAGTATTTCATCAACCTGAGCTGATGAGCAGAACTTACATGTAAACAGGACATAATTTTTTTAACGTTGTATTGGAAGTTTTCTTAAGATAGAAATAGGTATCTATATAAACCACCCATCTACATTCAACTATGCAATTAGGTAGACCGTGCTGAGAGCGAGACGAATGGCATCTGAAAAATGGTCTGAGCTATTGAATACCTACGACTACTATTTATTCAGGAATTCTGGAATACAGAAAAGTAATAACTTTAACACGGTCATAAAATCTGCCGTAGCCATGCACGAGTAACTCTTATGAGAGCCAATTATCCCCGAAAACGTGTAATCAATTAAATGCACGCAAAACAAATCGGAAAAGGGTGCGAAATTCTGATTTCAATAAATCAAAAACGGAGGAGGACCTCCAAAGTGGACCACACACATCGAGGCACGCGCTTCGAATGCTGCCGACTTTTTATTCTCGCCGCCCGGGCCGGTCGTGTTCGGTCGGCCGTCGTCGGCACCCGGTCGGCAGGCTCTCGCGCTGACATCATACACGTCTGCCTGCGAGCCTGCGCCTGCGCACCGTTCAGTTAGGAACTTGAACTTTATTTTAATAAGATTCCAATTTGTCAATTATAGGGCAACGCATGAGCCAAACTGGTTTGACTTCTTTACACCTCGTATCTTTATATGTTAAGGTTCATTTAAAAAGCTTTTTGTAAACTGTACCTACAGCTGAACAGTTGAAAGACTTTCTTTCATTTCTGATTTTATTTCATACTCTCGTTCATTGCGCTACTGGGCAGCTCATCTACTGTCTCCTTAACAGAGAGAGTAGAGTTTGCGAGTTTGTAAAGCTTATTTTTGTTTAATAAGCCGCGACAGTTTAGATATTGGTTAGAGCAGTGCCACGGAAAGGCAAAGTCGCAGGTTCAAATCCCGCTCGCGGAGTTTTTTTTCTAATTTATTTGTGGAGCTTCTTACAAAAGTGAAAAAGCATAAATAAATTCTAAATTCTTTTACCTTTTGTACCTTCATCATCATCAGCCTTTTTAACGTCCCCTTTGTTGGGGCACAGACCCACTGACTGGTGGGTTCTTAATGGATATCATCATTCCATCCTAATTCCATCATGTGGTACCCAATTAATACGAACTTTATCAGCTTGACTTTAAAATTAGATCCCTGCCCAGACTATATTTTAATTAAGTGACTAATTTACATTCGCCATGCCATACCTACTAGTATTTTCCTAGGTGTAATCTTCATTCGTTTGTATCGTAATACATGCAGGAAGGCTAGGAACGTTAATTATGCCCCTTTTAGTATCCAATTCTGTTGGAAACGATACCTAGTTAATTTACTTGAACTAAAATCGACTTGGGATGCAAAATTCTTTGCGATTTATTTAATTGGGGTGATGGAATGTGGCAACAAGAGATTGGCATTGTTGTGTTTTCGTAAAGGTGCCGTATTTAAATAGAAGTTAAACAGGTGGCGACAGGTTGGAGCTAATCCTACAAAGTGATAGATCTGTCACGTACTTACTCCTCCAGACCATAATAAAGAAATATAATGCTCATTTAGCGTAAGACCACGTGCATTTAAGGAAGAGGGACAGGAATACAAGAGGAATTAAAAAACGCCAACGAACGTCAAGTTAACCCTAGGGTAACCCTTTTGTGACCTACATACAGACGAAAATACAGATAGACATGACGAAACTATAAAGCCGCCACTACACTTCACGCAACAGACAAGAACGTCCGAGAAATAGGAGTGTGGGCACCTTCGCGACTCGTTCTTGGTCCGCGAACGGTTCTTGCCCCGCCCACCGCGAAGGCGTCCACACTTCACGCGCGAACGCCAAGAACGATAGCAAAGAGCAGTGGCAGCTACTACTCAGACGTCGATACCGCGCTAGCCCCGGACCGATAATGAGAACCCGTGGACCTGAAGTGTGGACGCGTTCGCGTTTCGCGGGGTTTTCTTGCCAACAAGTCTTGGCAAAATTCTTGCGCGAGTATAGTTGAGACATAAGGGTTCCTAGTTGACTATGAAATCATCCGAAATCTCATTGCCGCAAGTGGCCTTAAGATATATTAGAGCACCGAGATAGGACTAAGAAGAAACCTAGTCTTCGAAAGGTGTTAGCACTTTTCTCATGTTATTTTTGGGTTCGTCCGTCACATTATGTTAGGTATAAGAGCCCTTTTCCCATATTCTTATGTATTTTTTGGTTCATTGTTCATTAATCCAATAACATACAATATATGAAACCATGGTTTGAAAAACTTCGTTCACCAAACAGGGTTAAAATCAAAATCGTTATAGGTAGCCTTTTAAGCTTTCAACCATGACTCATGAATAAGCGTGAAAGAGCAAGTTTTGGAAATGTGGTGAAATTAAATTAGATAAAATTGTTAAAACCATTATCATTTGTCGGTTCTCACAGCTAAAACCTTTTGTAGTCATTTAGTGGACAACAAAGACTGTCTACTCTTCTACATAATGGACACAAAGGCCAAAATGTCTATAGTCAAAAATAATAAATTTCGCGGTAAAAAGGTGTTCAACAATTTGCCAAAATAGCAGATTTTTTTTTTTTTTTTTTTTTTTTTTTTTTTTTTTTTTTTTTTTTTCTTTTTCGTACTGATAATTGCTGTTGGTCCTAATGACCTTTACAGCTTCACCGGGTTTTTTGGGGCGAGCGCTAAATGCGCTCCAGCCTAGAGGAGGACTTAAAAACTACTATAAGAAGCGACTGCCTAAGGGCACCCAGGTGGGTACGGACCTCGGCTTAGGACGTCGCTGGGGACGTAGGGGTCGGGGAGAAGCGGCCTGGAATACGCCGATAGCGCGTGAAAGCGCCAGAAGCGGGTCGACGCCCGCGCCGGCGCGGGCGGTATGAAGGTGCTGTGTGTGAACTACTATCGGGTGGCGGGGTGGCTTCCGCGATGGAGATCGTGATGGCGTCGTCGGGGTCGTCTAGGACGTGTCTAGGCCGACGTCGTCGACGGGATGTCGGTAAACCGTTAGTCGAATAAGCGGCGGCGCTTACTACTAGAGGGTTTGGGTGGTGGGGAGCTTGCTCGAAGAAGCGTCGAGACGCTAACTTCATGTATTGAGCGATCGTGGGGAGTTCCAAATCGTGATGGAGGTCTACGTTACGTAGGTACCATGGAGCACCGGTTGCTCTACGCATGAACCTATTTTGGATAACCTGAAGGCGGCGAATGTGGCAAGAGTGCGCGAATGTCACGCTTGCGTACGTGAGGATTGGACGGATGCAAGTTTTGTAAATTGTCAACTTATTTCTAAGTGACATTTTACTCCCCTTGCCTAACATCGGGTGTAACCGGCCGAGAATGAATGCTGCGCGGTCGCGGACGCGTTTTATGTGTGGCTCGAAGGTCATACCTCTATCAAGGGTGACTCCTAGATATTTGACCTTTTTCTCCCAAGGGATAGGTCTGCCGAAAAGTGAGAGTTGCCCTATGTTATTCCGAACATGGGTGGTCGTATCAGGGGCACGACCCCTAGCGAAGAGAATGGCGGCGCTTTTGTCAGGGTTCACCTCGATTCTCCACTTCCGAAACCATTCGCCTAGGGCGGTGGCGGCGGATTGGAGAATCCGGGTGATACGAGCCCTGTTCCTATCAGAGGTGTAGAGAGCGGTGTCGTCCGCAAATAGCGCGAGTTCTACCTTTGGATGGCGAGGGATGTCGCTGGTATACAGCGAGAAGAGGAGTGGCGAGAGGACGGAGCCCTGGGGGACTCCGGCTCTGATTTGGCGAGGGGAGGAGAGCGATCCCTCGACGCGGTAGCGAAAGGTTCGATTCCTGAGGAAGTCCCGTAGTATGAGTACGAGACGATCCGGCACCCCGATTTGGTATAACTTATATATCAAACCGTTGTGCCAGACTTTATCGAACGCTTTCGCCACGTCGAAGAATAGCGCCCCTGTGGGGATCGGCTTACGCGAATAATTGAGTCCCTCCAGTATGTGTTCCGTGATGCGGTGCACCTGCTGGACGCACGAGTGTCCGGGTCTGAAGCCAAACTGGACGTCAGGGATTAAACCTTTGGACTTGGCAATGTCCTGGAGGCGATTATTGAGAAGTCGTTCGTAGACTTTCCCCATTGTCTTGAGGAGACTGATGGGGCGATAACTGGTGGGTTCGGAGCGCGGTTTACCTGGTTTGGGAATACCTATGACAACTGCTTCCTTCCAGGCGTCTGGAAAGGAGCAGTTGGCCATTGCGGTGTTGAAAATAGATGCCAATAGGCAAATCAGGGGAGCAGGGAGCAATTTTAGAACCTTGTTGGTAATTCCGTCTGAGCCGGGGGCTTTTTTCTGTTTAAGACCTTTGATAGCGGTATGAACCTCCTGAGCCGTAATCGGATCAAGCGGGGGATCGGACGGGGGCACCTGTGCCCTGGATTCGACTTCGCGGTCCACCATATCGAGGTGGGTTGGATCGACGGGTTCGCGGGAAGGCGAGCACTGGCTTTCCAGGCTGTCGGCAAGGCATTCGGCCTTTTCAATGTCGTCAAACGCGGGAGTTTGGTTCGGTCGGTTTAGTGGGGGCATCTCTGAGACAGTTTCTGATTTAAGAGCTCTCGCCAAGCGCCAGTAAGCCTGGTGGGATGGCGAAATCTCCGAAAGCAGATCGTCCCACCTACGGTTTCGGAGCTCGGCCATGCGATCCTTTACGTCCCTCTGTAAAGCGCGTAGCCGTCTCCTGTTGTCATCAGTCGGGTAATTGTCGTAAGCTCGAGTGGCGGCGTTCTTTGCCGTCAACAGCTCCCTCATATCCTCAGGCAGCTCCCAGCGTCGATCATTCGACGCTGGAACCCGCCTGGAGGCGTCACTAATGACGTTACCGAGGTGACTGGTGAGGGCATTGACCGCCAGCACTGTGTCGTCTTTGGAGGTGAGAATGTCAGGAATCTGGTCCAGTAGGGGGGAACTAGGATTTTGGAGGGACTCCTCGAGCTTTTTCCAGTTCATTGCTGTCCTGGTGACCGGCTCGGAGGAGTCAGGCGGACCTAAAAGGAGTTGTACTGGTCTGTGGTCGGAATCGAGCTCATGTAGCGTCTCTATAGAACGAAACCGTAAGGAGACGTTCCTGAAGAGAGCCACGTCGAGTATGTCGGGTCGATGGTTGACGGTGTAGGGAAAGTGGGTCGGGGACATGGGAGCTAGTACGTCGAAGTTGAGTGTGTCAGCTAATGCGTCTAGTCTGTTGCCGTTAGGGTTTGAAATGATGGAGTTCCATCGCTCATGTTTGCAGTTGAGGTCACCAGCCACTATGACTGAGTCGCCTAAGTCGAGTAGTGCTTGTATATCCCTCCTGAGTAATTCCTTACCGCAGGGGAGGTATACTGAAGCGATGGTAATAGGCTGGTGGCCTGTCATGGCAAGGCGGCAGATTGAAGCCTCAATGTTAACTAGGGGAGGGGTGTCAAGTGCGATGCAGTGAAGAGACTTTCTGTAGTAAATCAGGGTCCCGCCTTTCGCGGAGTGGACCCTATCATTACGGATGATCTTATAATTTGCAATCTTAGGATTGCCCATACTAGGTTTCAAGAAGGTCTCTTGCACTAACATTATGTCGGTCTGGTGGGTCTTTAAGTAGTCATGAACCTGGTCTCGTTGTCTCTTTAGTCCGTCAGCGTTAAAGTACGTGAGGGAGAGCGCGCGGGGTTTTATACGATTTGTTGTATAATCCATTTACGTTTTTACGGGGAGGGGGCGCTGAAGGCCTTAATGGCCTTGATTAATGATGTATGCTCGGTTAACGCGAGCAGTTTATGTGCGGTATTTTTAGCGCTGTTGACTTTCTGTGCCAGGAGGCTCAGTTCGTCAATGTCGATCGCGTCTATGATATCTAATATCATAGCAATATTTGACGCGGCGTTGTTTGACGGTACCGTGGGGGCCGGAGCCGGGGCCTTTTTCGGCGGAAATGGTTTCGACGCGGGCGGCTTTGGTGTAGGAGCCGCGGATGATCCCCAGGCCGGGAGCGGAGCGGGGGAGGGCTGAGAGTGAGTCAGCGGACGGGACCAGGCGTTTGGACGCGCCGGCGCGAGCCTGGTCTGCGAAACGGGGGTCGGAGGACTCATAGTGAGTTTTGGCCCGGGTGTGTTACGCGACACGGGAGCTGAGGTGCGAGCATGGCTCTGGCGCAGCGCCCGACCGTTCCTGCGCGGGGCCTTGGGGCAACCGCGATAGTTCGCGGTGTGACCCACCTCCCCGCACAGGACGCAGCTGGGGGGTGCGGCAGAAGCATACTGCTCCTTCGACAGCTTCCTAGAGCAGTCGGGAGTGCCGTGGTCGCCTACGCACTTGACGCAGCGAGACTTGGCGAAGCAGTTTTTCTGCGAGTGGCCATATATTTGGCAATTGTGACATTGGCCTGGGGTGCCCTTTTTACGGGGAGCTTCGACCCTAAGGCCAGAAAGGTGGCAGAGATTTTCCAGTTGGAAAATCTTCTTACCTTCGGTAGTGCGATCTAAGATGACCAATACTAGGTCGAAGGGAGCCCTGTTGCGCGTGCTGTACATTCGGTGTACAGCCTGCACCGGAAAGCCCTGGGCTTTGAGGTCTTCCGAGATCAACTCTTCCGGGAGTTGTTTAGGGAGACCCCTAATGACTACGCGGAGGACGCGTTCTTCCTCGAGGGCGTAGGTGTGGTAGGAGATTTTCCTACCTCGGAGTAACGCGGACAGGTTGCGGTGGTCCTGAACGGTCGGGACGTGTACGCGAATACCGTTCGCGATGTTGGTCGCTTTTGTGAAAGCGATCTGCTTTCCGGATAGCGCGCGAGTGATGTCCGTCCAGGCTGTTTTGTCCTGAATTATAATCGGAGGAGGCGCTTTAGTATGTTGTTGCTCCTCGGGGAGCGGCGTGGACACACCGGCGGCGGTCGCGGTGTTTGACGAAGGGAGGTCGGCCTCCTTCGTTTTTTTAACTTTTTGTGGAGCTTGCTCCGGTTCCGTCGCGGCCGTCTTCTTCTTCCTTTTCTGTTTACGAGATGGCAGGCCTAGGCCTACCACCTCGTCCTCAGAGGAGGAAGAGGATTCCGGGATCTCCATGGCGTCCGTGGATTTCGCGGGGCTGGGCTGAGGGCTCGTTACGTCGCGCTGAAACGGCGATCGGGAACGCGCGCGCGTGTTGGTAGAGAGAGAGCGCGGGCGTTGGCGGGGGTCACGCGGGTCGCGGGGCGCGTAGCGTCTCTCCGGGGCGCTGTTGGTCGGAAGCGGTACTACCTGGGGCGACGGGCCCGCGGGGGGTAGGTAGGCGGGGGGCGGCGGGCAGAGGGCCGGGACGCCGTTGGGCTGCGATGACGCGGCGGATGCGTGAATCGGGTTTTCGCGCACGAATTGCTCGAGAAGAGCGGGGTTTGTCCGCGAAATGTACGCGGCTAGGTCGCGGAGGGCCTCGGCGGAGGGCTCCATTTTTACGCCGGGTGGGAGTTCCCGGGTGTGTCTTGTACAACCCTCCCCGTCGGGTATAGACGGGGGGGCGCGTGTGCCTGTTCCGTGTTTCCTACTGTGTGTCCTTCGCCGATCTTATTGTGCGAAGGGTGAGTACCTAGCGTCCCTAGCAGCTCTAAGTGCAGAGGGTAGCCTCGAACCGTAGTCCTTGACGCCCAAACAACACGAAGAGAATGGGAGGCGGGATAGGGCGGGGGCGGGAGGGAGATGCCTGGTGTCGACTATGGGGTCACTCCAAATGCCGGTGGTTCCAGGCCCAACCAGGTACTGCGTTTCCCTGAAGGGGAACCGCGGGCGTCCTGGGTCTACGCCCTGACTAGCTTCGTTGGCACCGTAGGTATCCACTAGTCAACCACAAGAGTGGATTTTCAAGACGTCACTCTTGAAACTAGCCCCTTGCGCCGTGAAAACGGCACGTGGGACTTTAATGTATATTGACCGCGTATGAAACACGATGCTTCGACGGCAAGCCGGCGAGGCGAGGCGTGGGCGCGGGGGCGGCGGGCGGCGGGGGGCGCGCGGCAGGGACGCAGCGCGGAGCTCGGAGCAGGCGACGTGTGCACGCGACGGCGGCGCGCAGTGAAGTGGAAAATAGCAGAATAAATGAAGTAAAAGTATGTACGAGTACATTGCGAAGATCATAGTAAAGATGAAAAAACGAAAGTGTAAGTAAGTTAATTATTATAATTTTTAACGAGATCGAATAATAATTACAGCGTGTACAGTATTTACTTCTCTATCAAGCAAGAATTAGTTTTATTCCCTTTAGATAACACGATTGTAACACATGAAAAGCAATAAATGGTATGAGTATGAGATATGTGAATCTAAAAGTTTTAGATCGATGTATGTACCTATGTATTCATAGACAGTTATAAAATTCAGGTTGAAACAAAACATTCTGGATTGATCGCATACAGAGTGATGTTTCATACACTTTGTCCACCCTCTACGAATGAAATATTTTTTCCTAGTTTGAGTGAGTTACTGTACAAATAGTCAATGTATTTGTTTTCTCACACCCTGCTCGATGGGATCAGACAAGTTTTAATAACGCATAACGACGACCAGCCACCTCGGATCCTTATTTACATTCCGCTCCGTGGACCTGTGGACGGCTGCCGTGACATGGTGCGAGTATCTTTATATACGAGCTCGAGAGCTTTATGGTAAAGCAAACAGTTTAAAACACTACAGCGTGGTCGGTGTTGGTTCAGCACTCTCCTCCATTAGCCCAGGCCGACACCTCGCCGCCCTTTGTCCAAAATAGCGTTTGTTTGACTGCCAGAGGTGCCGGCGCGGCGGTGCGACACTACTGCCCACTTTCCGTGTTTGGATGCCGAGCCTGGTAATCGGCTTGGCTGTTTAGTTTGACGTTCGACGACATTTTTTGGTTCGGTTGAACACTCGGAACTGGTTCTAATTAGCTTCTGGATCTCAAGGGAGAAAAGTTTTTTTAGTCAAGTTTGGTGAGAAATGGTAGAATAAAATGTGAACGCGTTGATGTCTTTTGTATGGAATGTACTAAATAATTTAGAGACGCAATGGCTGGGATTCTGACAAGCTTAAAGCAAATGGCGCTGATGTACTTGGAGGTCTGTCAAATTATTTTAGGTGTTCTGTTTGACTATCAATGCAAAAAAAATATTCGAGAAAATTGAAAACTGCTGTGCAAAGTGTTTATTTAGAACATCCGGTCAAAGGTTTCCGACAGACAAAAAGCTTATGTTGGAATGGCTGGTACCTAAATATAAGCCGATAGAATAAGCTCGATATTTCCATACAAATAAGAAGCTGTCACCATTTGACCTCCAGATACACTAGTGTCGCAGCGAGAGAAATAGGCGAATATTACCTACCATTTTTTATAGTCAATTTTTAACGATAGATTCAGGTACAAATTATTTACAGTAAGCACTAACCACATGATAATGAAAGAAGAAGTTCAAAGATGATTATACATATTATGATAGGGGGCCAGGAATAACCCAGCGGCACTTCGACCCTTGAGGATCTTTTGTGCCTACTCCATTTTCCTCACGATGTTTTTTTTCTTCACCGTTACCGTTTTACTTCACATTTTCCTTCACCATTAGAGCAGTCTTTAAATGTACGTAAGTCTTCGAAAATGATTATACATACAGTGATAATTTTCATACAAAACAAAACCGTTTAGACCAAAATTTAATCCGTGATTTGAGAGGGGGGCGGGCGTCTAACCTACGTTTGCCTTATCAACAATTGGTACTAAACAAGATTATGATTGTTTATTGCATTATATTATAATTATTTATTACGATATTGCATTATTTTATTTTATTAAGCAAATCTTTAAATACTTCGTTCGGGTGCTGATCGAATGATGTTATCTTTGTTCAGCATCTAATCGAAGTGTAAAATCTCGTAATTTTTGCCATAATAATGTATACTACTAACATAGTTTTTAAGTACAACTACTAACACAATGGATCAAGTTATCCGATAAGTAAAGATATTGAAGACGCATGTTAGGCGAGACCTGAAAAACAGGGTGTCGCTGAGGTCTCGACCATTTCATTCTACACATAGGCCAATGCGTGTTATATATATGTATTTTGTTTATAGGTTAAGAATTAGAATATAATAACAATATTGTACCTTTTTTCTAATGTGTGAATGAATAAATACTCTTTTATTTTATTATTTTATTTTAATTGAAAAAAGATATTGAAAAAATGCTTCATGACAATATTTTAATTCAATTTATTCATTATTAATTTGACGATCATTCTACAAATAAGACATATATTTTGACATGTAATACATAATTCATAATTCATTTATTCATGCATAATCATGAGTTACATACTGATGTATATTTCAAATTGTGTAGTATGAAATAAATAATTATATTCTATTATATTATTAGTATTCTAGTCTATTATTATTATTTTATATTTTTATTTTTGACATTATTAATCTACATAAGATAATAGATAATTTTATTATAATTATAATGACATTTAGAATAATATAAATATTGTATAAATATTCTATTCTATTATTATGAAGATATGTAGTTTTGAGATGTATCTGACTCACCAATGCTAATATAGGAGGAGGCTTAGCGGCCGGATATTTACATTCGAACTTTCCTCGCGGTCATAATCCCTTAAAGTTATTATTTTATGAATGAAGTTTGAAAACAACAATACCAGTCATTTGTCTAGTTTATTGTGTGAAGGTCGTATTGTCGGTCAGTCTGTAAGTACAGTAGACCACTAAACTGTATCATCTAACTCTCACAACAAATCTCAAAGTTATGTCGGCGGAATAAGGTTTATTTTAGATTGAAAAATGATATTTTGTGTTGACTTGAGGTCTAGTGTATTATCGGTGGTGGCGCCTAGCTGGTAATAGTGCAATAAACGATAAGGAAGCGTGTAATAAACTCCACCCTTACAAAGTTATTGTAAGTTAGATCACTTCCTCTCTTACCTACCCGAGTAACTCCTTAGTAGTAAAAAAAGGTAAATAAGTTATTACTGCATTGTCGGGGGCTCGACGCGGTCCAAAATATTTAGCCTAGGTATGATATCACTATCACTATTTCATCAGCAGCCAACTCTATTCCACTGCTGGACATAGGCCTCTCCAGGGCGCGCCATTGAGCCCGATCTTCGGCTCTTCTCATCCATTCGTTGCCAGCCACCTTGCGCAAATCGTCGCTCCAACTAGCAGGGGAGCGTCCCACACTACGTTTGCCCAAACGTAGGGGTTCCATCCTTATGTTGTTGATATCCCATCTGCTCGTACGAAGCGATTTGCTTCTTCGTTCATTATGCGAACGGCTAAGGAATGGAACAGCCTGCCGGCGTCTGTATTTCCCGAAACCTACAACCTTGGGATCTTCAAGGCCAGAGTGAATAGGCATTTACTGGACCCGCATGCACCATCGTCGACCTCATCGTCGCTTACCATCAGGCGAGATCGAGGTCAAATTCGGATTTAGAAGTAAATAAAAAAAACCGCTGTCTCCACTCCAGAACTCGTCTCCCCCAGCGGTTGTCGGTTCTGCGACAGATGTGACCGGCCCACTGTCACTTCAGCTTGCTAATCTTATGAGCTATGTTGAATAAGAATAGTTTATTTGCGGTAATATTACTATAGTTTTCATTAATTTTTATTATAATAATATAAAGTGGCACAGATATGTATAAAGTGGTCTGAGAAACTAACTTGAGTTTTTTAGGTGATTTTTAATAATATAATTTAATATAAATGTTTTTTTAATACTTCACCACAGAAAAGTCAATAGCTTCAGTAGTTCCTGAGAAAAACAGCTGTGACATATAGACAGACAGACGGACGGGAGCACACCGAAGTAATGGTTCCTTTTTTACCATTTTGGTACGGAAACCGAAAAGGCGTTTGGTTTTGTCAAATATAGCCAACATAATAAAGACGTACAAACATCAAAAGTTTTTGAAATAATTGGCGTCTAGGTCCATAAAAAAATTCTACTTCAAAACTGTAAAAAAAATCGAAGCCTCCTGTACCTTCAATCAGAATTCAACCCATTTTCTTTCGACCCGATTTTATACAAACACTACTTTAGATATTATATTTTCTATTATAAATTTATAACACAGTTTACAAGTTTACCGACAGTTTGTCATACGTTATAACATGATTGATGTTATCAGTAGGTATACATAGTTGCTAATAGTGCAAAGCTCGATGAGATAGGCAAGGGCACGTTGCATTCAATATTGAATCGCATCCTTTTTGTTCAAATGCTCTAACTTTCGCACGATACCCTTCTTAAATTTTGAGTAATATCGATTAGGTAGTGTAAAGACCAGAATTGGCCTCAAGAATTTTCGTAGAATGAAATCTTTTTCGATTAAGATTCTTTTTTTAAATTACAGGCTGTTTTCCCCATAAAATATGTTAAAAATGCCATTAGGTCTTTTTCTTTTTTTTATTCATAAATTTATATGGCGTTTATAATGAATTTTTTGAGGTCGTCTAGTCATTATTGATAATTTCTGAAGAAAATATTAAACTTCTTTGCTCGTTTCCTTGAAAATATTAACTTTTTAACGCCCGACCGATCGAGGGCGGGCGTGTTATAAGTTTGACACGTTTGTCTGTCTGCTGTTTGTGTGTTTGTCTGTGGCATCATAACTGATGATCCGATTTGGACCCGGTTTTTTTTTTATTTTAATAGATAATTTTGACGAGAGTATTCAAAAAGGTTCTAGGTCTGATAAAAATTAGACCAGAGGTTTCCAAGATCTTGGAGTATCTTTGATGTCAGATAGGATCTCTGGAACAGTAATAGCTAGATGGTTCGAATTTGAGTTCAAATGTTAAGGTTCATGGTGCGTTTAAGACATCTGAAACCTTGAGGATCTGATGATGACCAGGAAAAAGTTAGTGAACTTCAATTTCACAATATGAAACTGGAAGAATTGGAAGATTATCAGCCCGCCGAAACTATAATAGTTAGATGGGGTCTTCTCTAACTAAAGTTGTTGTAAAAAAAAATAAAAAAATATTAAAGGTGGCGGCCAAAAATTAAATGAAAATGATGTGGAGCCAGGAACTTTAAGATAGCTATGGCGAGGCCGAAGGCCGAGCTCCGCGTATGGTGAAGCCCGGAGCTTCCCCCGCCTTTAGGTGTCGCAGGTCTAACCTGCTGAACGTTTTTAGCCATGTCAGATGAAAAATGGATCAGTGGTTAAGATCTTGGAGTATCTTGCGATGTTCGAGTATGATAGGATCTCTGGAACGGTAACCAGGAAAAAGTAAACGGATCTCCACAATGGTACGTCGGTTTTTTTTAATTTTTATTTAGAGTTATCATAATAAGAGAACGTTCCATAACCAGTTGAATTGGCCATTAATTTAAAGAAAAAAAAAAGTTGAATTAATTCACGTTGACAACTGTCCATGTTTCATTACCGCATTAACAGCTGAAAATTTATCAAACTTATATTTGACATAAGCAATGGAACGTGTACAGCTGTCAACGTGAATAATTTCAACTGGTTTTGGAACGCACTCCAAATTAATAAAATTTTATTTAATTCTTGAATTGTTTTTAAAGGTACAGGCTGATTTTCTCAAAACAATAGTTGAAAATGCCATTTGTTTATTTTTTTATTATTATTCATAATTTTAATATGGCGATTATAATTATTTTTTAAGGTCGAGTAGCCAGCGTTTTAGTAAAATTAGAGAACTACCTTCGGAAGTTTGTAAATGATCCCAATTCCTAGAAATATAAATAAATACTCCTTTCAATTTTTGTATGGCGATATTTCAAGATGCTGGTATTTAACATTGAAAAAATGTGTCCTAGTTATATTTCTTTTTTGACGTGTATCACCGGAATTGTTTTTATTAAAAAAACTAAAAAGAAGACAAAGAGTGTGGGGATAACACAGGCTTACTAGTATTTATGAAAACCCTGGTGATTTGCTTTTCTCACCAGAGAGAAGGTATAATCACTTGTTCTTCATTGCGAGGTCAAGGATTGCTATAGAAACACAGGAGTTGACGGAAAGCATCATGGTATGTAAGTGTATGTAATACTTACGGCATCGCGTAATAATGAAATAGCTTTTAGGATATTTGTCTAAGGGCTGGTTTACACTTGGTCAAGTGACAAATGCCAGTGGCAAGGACAGTGGCGATTGCCTGGCCAGTGACATAAAGTCAAGCAAAATTTGGATCACTGATAAGGCAGTTTGCAAGCCAACTTGACTCGCTACGCTACTGTCCACCGGTTTACACCACTGTCCTAACACTCTTTCATAAGCACTTGACCAAGTGTAAGCCAGGCCTTAGGAATTGTAGGAAACTGCCAGAAGAAAAACAAAGAACGTTGATATGACTTATGAGCTGATTATGCGGCCCAAGTATTTTATTGTATGGATGTTCGTCGTCTTTCGTACAAATCGCCCCCAAACAGGCACACTCTGTTATGCAAATGTGCGTATAAATCCTCAAAAAACAGTGCCTTTCTAGGTCGGTATTGAATTGTATGGAAGCTGCCTTTCGTTGTTAAGAAGTAGGAAATTAAGTATCTTGACCCCTTAACTTTAGTTATATTTACCTAAGATTTTTTTTCAATAGATTTTGTTAAATTTCGTATGGGTTATGAGTCCATTGGAAAGAAACAATACTAAAACGAATATGTTGGTAACCAGAAATTGTTTTCGGGAGTATTTAAAAACTGCTTTTAGGGCTGACCAAGTGCTATTTTTTTGGAAATGAATCCAAAGTGTACAACGTCTATGGGTCTGACTGAGCCATGGTTTATAACAAATAGAGCCAATTTTTTTTAATACCCCCGGAAGCAATAATAAATTGGCTGACCCCATGCCATTTTTTATTCGCAACATGTATTTTGAGCCATGGATTCAGATCCAAAATACATTTTGCCGAGGATCAAAACACATGATAAATGGACAACCCTTTGTATGTACTTAAATTAAAGTTAGAAAAAACTCGAACGTGACTCGAACCCAATGCTAGAATCGCTAAGAAACTTTAAAAAAAGTTTTTATACACGTTGTTTGTAGGCACTTAGGCACAGACATGTAAGGTATTGTCAGTCAAGTAATCAGATCACCTAAGTAGTTGTCGAGTGTGATTGGGTACCATTCTGCACGTGGTAATCGCGTGAAGAGATGATTACAGGTCTCTTTGTCGCAGGCGCTGCCCGGGTCGGGTGGCCGGCATACATCGATACAGATTACACATTCTACAGTACACGCTGGATGTGGTAAGACCTTTATTTTTCACTCTTTGTAGTTGTATTTCCTCACCAATGATTATTGTTGTGATTATTCTATTGATTTTTAATGGAACAATTTGCCATTGCCTTCTTCAATTTATTTCTTCTAAGTAGTAATCCTCATTGCTGAGGGTCGTGATCATTTGAAGGAATTAACCACATAGTACTACTCCATCTCCAATTTACACACGGTTATGTTTTCTTTACCGTTAGAGAAGTAATGGGTAAAAGTACGTAAGTCTTCAAAATCGAAACCACGTGGGATTCCGGCTTCCTAACCACTACGCAACGATGCTCTTCATTACTTTTTTGAAATAGTAATGTTACATTTTTTTTCATATTGTTTCAATCTTAATAACTAAGGATCATTTACATACGTAAATGATCCAGTAACGATTTATTTTAGATAATTTCAAGAGATATTATTTAAATATACATACATACCCGTATAAGTAACGTACCTATTAATGAAACTACATTTCAGCAGTTCTCGAGTTACGTCAAAGACATAATAGGCAGCGAAGTTAGATATTAATATAAGTAGCATATAAATCTAAATAATGAATATTGACATCACATAGATAGGCATATAACTTGGCATAAGTATATAACTAAGTTTACTTCTGATGATGTAACCGCAGATTAGGAAGCTAAGGTCGAATATCAGATAAAAGTAAAATACCTACAATAATACCTAACCACATATCTTAAATTTATTGCACCTTTAACAAGTAAATAAATAGGTGTCATATCATTTCGAGTTAGCGAGATCTAAGTAGGTACAGTCAACCTACCCAAAACGTCAAAATTTGAGATTCTGAAATGTATCATATAGCGCAGGCATGATGTTGAGATTTAATCGAAGGCTTTTGACAGAAGGTAAACTATAGCTTGTGGTCGACTGTACATTCCTGAACGAATTGCTATATGACCATAATATCATCATCACAGGATCGGTTCAAACGTAAATGCTGATTAGATAAGCATTATGCTGGATTAGGCCCATCTTGCAAGTTTTAGTTATATCTATGATCTTTTGTTTGGCTAATTAGAGATCGTCCCTCTTCGCCGAAATCGGAACACGTTGTTTTCAGTCACTTTAGCGGATGATAGTCATAACTCGTAACATATTACTTAAAAAGATACTCTGCCCTCGATATACGTACAAATTTTAATATTTTAAGAGAACAAAGACAATTTTTTTTCCAAATGTTATAAGTAGGTAGATCTGAAACTAATCTTTTTAGTCCGTTCAGTGTTGTAGGTAGGTACGAGTAACTACTGATTATAATAACGCGCTACATATTGAATGATACCTGTTCCGGCGTTATTTATAAATTTCATACGTACGGAACACTAATATGTCTCGAGTCCGACTCTAACGTGGTTTATTACAATAAATAGGTACCTGACGTTTTATTTATAGACCGAGTGCACACAAAGGGTCGTTAGCAGATCAGTAAGTCACTTCAGAGTGACCTCACGTGCAATTATTCGTTCATAGTTCTAATTTAGTTTCCGTGCAGTTCATGGCTGTGGTTGCGGTCAGAATCCGAAGAAACGTGTAAACATGGCACGTTGTGAGAAAACGGTGCAGCTGAAACCACACCTGAAACGTATACATCTGATGTTTATAAATTTGGTACTTTGATATCGAATGGCTGGCCGTTTGGTTGCTGCAGATTTTTTTCAGCATTTTCATGATTATTGGACGCAAGTTTTCCATCAAGTGTGGTATGAAAATCTATTTTAAAATAAGTATTATACACTTTGTGAAATTATTGTCGAAGCAAATAAATAATTTGGTAATTGATCCATACTAAACTGAAAGTAAAGATTTACTAATCACATGCTCGATATTTTTGGCCGCCCTAAAATCCCAAAAATCCGATTTTTGGGAAGCCCGGGCCCGCCCTCTCCTGGGTACGAATCTGTTTTGTATTTACAAAGATATTAGTAGATCTTATAAATACCAGTCTTATAAATATGCTTATGCTGAGTTTAGTCATTTCAAATTAATTGCATGAGTATCGTAAGATGATAATGTACAAATGTAAATCTTTGGTAGTTTCAGGAAAATGAAGTAAAGTGGCGTCTGACAGTGGTTGCGCAGCGGATAACAATGGGATTTCCCGGTGAGATGAAAGCCAGGGCAGTTGGTTGATGCGGAGTGGTGGCGCTTCGGCCGACATGAGGCATGCGGCACGCAGGGGATGCAGGCTGGCCGGTGGTGGCGCGCGCTCGGCGGGTTCGGCCGGCTCGCTAGTGTCGCTCAAGTCGCGGCGCGCGGTGGTCGTGCGTCGGGCACGCGTCAGTGATGTCTACGAGATGAGACCGTTTCTGGTGCTACTGTGGCTGGGCGCGGCCGTGGCCTGCGGCCCGGGCCGCGGCTTCACCCGCCGCCATGGACCGCGCCGCATCACCCCCCTCGTCTACCGCCAGCACGACCCCAACATCAGCGAGAACTCCATACAAGCCAGCGGCCCTCCCGAGGGCCGCATCGCCAGGGAGGACGACAAGTTCAAAGACTTAGTGCCTAATTACAATCCGGACATTGAATTCAAGGATGACGAGGGCACCGGCGCCGACCGGCTCATGACACAGGTGAGTGCTTCATGCTTTTAAGTGAAGTTTCCTCGATTATGAATGATAGATCCGCGGAATGCTAACGGCCGGCAGATGGCTGGAATAGTTTTGAGACTTTGATGTTTCTCGAGAAGTTTAAAAATGGCGTGCCTGTTGGAAATGGTCTCTCGGACAATGGTTTTCATGAAGCGTCCTCTGTTTTGAAAACAGCGTGTCAGCGGGCTGGGACAATTGCCGGTGTAAACATTACGCCGGGGAACAATGGGAACAAATTGCGGGCGTTACGGTAGCTTCGTAGCGAGTGCGAGGATTGTAGCACTGCAATTACGCAGGCTTTGTCAACAAATATTTTGACTCTGTGACTAATCGATGAATGATGATTTCTTTTCAATTTTGATGCCAGGTTTGGTGAATATATGGCCGTCGTAAAACTTGGTGTCGAAGGCATTCAGCATCATGCGATGTCATTCACAATTTCGTGTAAAAAAATAAAGACAAGTTACGGGAATATTTATTGTTGACGGTTACTTCATTGTGCTTTACGTATTTTGACCGTTGCACCAGATATTTTATGACAACTGACAAATATTACATGTGATTTTCGTAATAATTACCTACTTCAGAAGTTCCCACATTAGATTGTTAGTAATTAATTAGTCTCATAAGATAGATAGACATACCAATAGATTTTTACATCTTTTTCATATAATTTTCCGATCTATGAAAACAACATTGCGTTACACCAAAGAAAATTGTAGTTTTCATTCTTATTCTAACCTTTTAATATGTATATATTTTAGAACGTATTTTCCTTTAAAATCAAAACTTCATAAGTATATTTCCTTGAAGTGGCAACTATACAAATTATTTTGTAAAAGATAGAAATATGTTTTATCTATGATTCATAAATAACCTATGCTACATACTACTTACACTAAAATAAACATATAATTACCTACCTACTCTTTTTATTAAATTTCTAATACATTTTTGTTTATAACTTTCCAAGTGACTAAGCACGTAAAAATAAAAACCAAGAAAACTAAAAATATTTCTGTAATTATTTTGTTGCTTTTTAAATTAATTAGGTATATAAACGATTTTCAAATCGCATAGAGCAAATGAGTGTGAGCTGATCAAGGATTTTATTAGTTACATAGGTACCTATTATTTAAGTAGGTATTTAAAAATCTTTACCTATAAATCTTTGCCACTTGTTATCTTAGGTACTTATTTTGAATTGAAACGTATGAGCTAATACAACAAAGTTTTGTTTATTCCATGAACAATGCCTCTTATAAGTCTGATCTAGGTAATGTAAAGATGACTAGGTCTAGATTAGAGAGGAATTTATTTTCTTCTATAATAGGTAAATGATGTAATTCTATGTGACACACTTTCCATAAGCCAAAGTTATGGTTTATTTTATTTATCGAAACACATGTGACATTCATTAAAAATGTAGGTAGATAGGTTAGGTTACATAAGTGTTTACTTTCCTATACCTACTTACCTACCTATTTACTTATTCACCTATCCGTTCGGTTGAAATCCAGCATAAAATGGTATTTAATGTAATGTTACAGTCAGTACATTACGTACATATAGGTTGCACGAGTGCGAGTAGGTAGGCAATAACATTTTTCTAATACTCGAATTGTTAAAAAACAACGATTTATATACGATTATTACCTAGCAGCTATATATAAGAAATTGCAGTAATATATATAAAAAATATATAACAAATTGACGTTTTTGGTTATTCAAAATTGTTACAAAAGATTTTGGCTTAAAATCTGGGGTAATTCCATTCACGTTTATGGAATGACGTAGATATAGGTACTTATATTTACTCGTATTTCGATTTTTATATCACAAATGTTAACTTATTAGGTAAATAAATAACGTCTATTTACTCGTACTTAGTTCAAATATATAAGCAAATAAAATCCTGATATTTCTGCACGGTTTCAGCAATATGATTATTTATGCCGAAATTATTTACATAAGTAAATAAGGAAAGTAAATAGTATTTACGCCGAATGACCGTACATAATAGTGGAGTTTGTTAGCTATCGGTGACCATGGTGAATAAATACTTAAATACTGTACTGCATACCATAATGTCAGCTCAAAGAAACCGCTTCTTTCTCCCGTCGGGAGTTAGCATAGTACATACCTAATTATTTAGGTACATACCTACCTATAAATTTATAAAAAAAGCCTTTGCCCATACACTTCGCTCGCATTACCATCTTATTTTTGAATTTTCCCGAAGGAACAGAGTACTTTAATGGGAAAAAATAGCCTATATTTATTTTGACCCAGGACCCTAAAAGGTCCCAGCGGCGTGAGCAAAATTTGGTGCATAGATATAGGTATGTTCAATGATGAGGGGTGATTACAAATATAAATATCCTACTGTATAACGATACATACTTATAACGATAGACATAGTTTCGCTTTTTTATATTGGTAGGAAGGATGTAAATCATTTTTAAAATATTGTAATGAAATACTCGTAGATATACCTACGCCCATATTAATTTACCCAAAGGGTTTTCTCCACTCTATTTCTATTGATGGATGATCTTTTTGTGATTTTTAACGAAAATCTTTCATAGATAGTGTTTTCTAATTTTTTTTTATTATCAATAAGAGTTTAATAGATTGCTTTTTATAGTTACAATAAAATATCTAATCATTTTCAGTTAGTTTGTGGTAATCGGGACCGTTTCCGTTTTTTTAAATGTTAGTGTTGTTTTGTTTTTAGGAAAGTGTCTCTAAGCACTTGGATTCTTATGTAAAGGTATTAGGAAACCTGAGGCTGACCAGAAAGTGAATACTCATGGTCCTTGCTCTAATGGCTCCGCAAACATCACGCGTAGACAAACAAACAAGCAATCTTCGCGAAGGCTGTGACGTCAATCGGTTTCCCGGACGATATAGGGCAGTTTACAGTACGAGACATAATTTCATAATAGCAATACCCTTTCGCTAATCGCTATTATGAGTCAGTACCTTTAAACCCTGTGCAAGATGCTGAAAGACTAAACATAAATATTAAAAGCCTGGTTTAATTTACTATCGTCGTTGTCAACATAAAGGTCTCAGGGCTCCTGATATTGAAATGGCTTTTTAATACCATAAACAAAATTGTTGATGCCATGTGATATTTCAGCTCAAATTCGAATTGCCCAAATATTAGGTCAGTCTATATACCACCTCAGAAATCTCTTACCCATTTTGAAATCACGATCATACATGAATAAGAACTTTAGGCAATGGTCATTATGGATAGATTTCTGTGATATTTTGCACTAGGTATTCCCAATCGTACTATTACTAATACGCAAATACATTTTCCCGACTGCGCCGGTTCTGCTACATAATGTCACTGAAACTTCAGCTTGACTTACTAATTCGATGGAAAATATATGGCTGTGATTGTGAGCAAACCTATAAATAGAATAGAATACAATTCGTGCCCCAAAATAGCTGCAATTTCAGCGTCATAATTCTGTGTGACAAGTTTACTGGGACTGCTATTTGTAGATGCAGGTTAATGCAATGTCAGTTAGCGATACCTACTCGCTTTGATTTAGCACTCATCAATAAACTGTTTATGCTGTGTTACTAACTCAATCTGCAGTTCCGCTATTCAATTTAATCGAAACATACAAACATTCTGGTTCCAAATCAACTAAATTCTTGAAATATAATGTCGCTTGCTCAAGGGTGCCTTTGTTCGCCCGCTCATTTGCAAATAATGACTTGTACAGCAAATATTGTAGTTGCCTAATGTACGTCGTGGAATCCAGTTATATGCAGATAATAATCGGTATGAGATGGGCTACAGACAGACCGAGTACAGTCGTTGCGATGGCGGTGTGTGCGTGGAAGAAAGGCCGCCGCGAATCCGCCGCGCCCGCGCCGCGCCGTCGGCCACGTTATGTGCTCGGCCTGCCGCGGCCGCGGGCGCACATAGCCCGGCCCGACTCGACCGAGCAGCCTTGCATTCGTAAAATCTTCAAACCGGTTCGATGCGCCTCCATTACTTTCTTTCTGCTTCCATCGTGCCTCCCATTTAACTCGGGCCCACTTTTTATCAGGAATCGGTATCTCCGTCTAATAGTATTATTTATTTCTCATAAATAAGTAGGAATATAAGTAAAGTTAATGCGTACGGGAAGCGGTACGTTACATGCCAGATGCTTCGTAGATAATGTGCTGCTCTTTCCGTCGCTTGCTGGATTGCGCAACTTGAGTGGCGACAGCTGGGGATTTACGTACTTTCGATAGGCATCTCTATTTACAAACAATTGTTTGAATTCCGCATTATATCAATGAGATGTATGTTCAAAATTGTTGATACTAGAAGCACGAGTATATGGCATACATTCAGCTGCACTGCATACATATCAGTTTTCCATTGTAAAAACATTGGAGTCTGGCTTTGAGTGTTTCGCTAGCCGCGCAAACCGCAGAATAGGCGCGGCCGCATCGCCTGCGCTCGCGCTCCTTCGATTCCAATCGGAATTACTTACCATTTTATGTAACTTTTTATTTAATATTTTATATCCTTGGACGCGAATAAGGCCCGAGTCGAGGGGCGAGGCGGGCCGGCGGGGGTTGAGGGACATAAATATCTCGGTGATTTATGGACAGGGCGGTCGCGGGATAGGTCAGCATTATTCAATTTCGTATTTGAGGCTCGAGTTACAATGAGCTTTTACTGCCTGCGTGCGCGCAGATAGCGAAGCATTCCGACCCGACCGACCGCCACACTGACTTTTGTTATCTTTTTTAAATTCTATTGTAATCCTGAGATTAGCTCTGTTTAACGTTCTCCTAAAATGAGAATATGAGGACTAGAATGGATTTCGTGTTAAGGATCCATCTTTGAAACTATCAAGTCTTCAACCGTCTCCAATAAGTAAATCAAACAAACGTTTTATACTATAAAATCGTTTTAAAGTCACTTAATTATCGATTGTTAATATTGATTTCATTTCATTGCCTGATACGCTAAAGTGGTTTAATTTGTAAGCAGCAAAGACACCGCCGTCCAAATTAGATACTTTTCGGCTTATTAGCGCAGGATAAAAAACAGAACGAGCCCCGATCGCTTTGTGAATAATTGACCATAATCAAATTAATCCTAAAATTCTACGGTGGGTTTACAGCGTTGTAAAATTTTATAAAGACCTCCTAAAGGCCGTATTATTATTATTATAGCATGGCATGTTTATTGATGGCTGGCACTTTACCTAAATAAATATAATGTGTGTTCTATAATTTGATTAGTAAAATAACTCTAAATTAATAAGAAACCTCTGACTTACCGTTGTCGCGTAGTAATAGTTAGTATTATGTGCCATTGTGGAGATCTCCTTAATGTTACATGGTCATTCCCAGATCCTCAAGCTTCCAAATGTAGGAAGGGCGCCATGTATTTAAACATTTGAACATATTTGGAACGGTAACCCGTTCCAGAGATCCCATCTGACATCAAACATACTCCTAGATCTTGGAAACCCTTGTTCAAGATCATTAAATAAAATAATCCGCGTCCAAATCGGATCATCGATTGTTAAGGTATGATGCCACAGACAAACAGACAGACATATAGACGAACAAACGTGTCAAACTTATAACACCCATTCCTTATTCGGGGACTTAATGAAGATCTCTTTCTATAATAATTTCAGTTTTAAGATAACAAGTGATGCCTTATAGGTATGTCTTTCTATAATACCTGTGACATTAATTATCTATGATTATTAGTTATGTAATAAAAATCTACGAGTAGTTGATGTTACTATTAGGTTATATTTTTAGATATCTAAACAATTTAACAGAAATAATCTTTTAGGTAACATTATATCAGTATATCGTCATTGTATTGTAAAAGTACTTATTTCAAGTTCAGTTTTCGGTAATAGCATTTCTAGATCTTGATCTTGAAGAATGAGTGATGAACGAATGACGAAACAGGTATATGAAGCGAAAGTGAATGGAAGGAGAAGCCGGGGTCGTTCTAGACTGATCTTTAAAGTTCAGTTTGACAGAGTGCTCTTAGATTTTAATATACAGAGCAGACGACCCCAACGGCGAGCATGCGTGAAACGACGAATGACTGTAGAGGAAGCAAGAGAAGCGTGCTAAGACAGGGATACGTGGCGCTCCTTTCTCTCCGCCTACTCCGCAAGGGACATAGCGTGAAGGTATGTATGTATCTAGATCTTGAACTAAACAGTTTTTAAATTGACACTCACAAGTTCAATTCGTAGCGATATAATCGTTCAGTAAGACGTTACCGTGGATAATCTATCTTAACCACGTAATACACTGTGGTAATACTCTTTCAGCCTAGCTAAACAATCGGAAATAAATTTCCTGGCTAAGAATCAATAAACTGAATATCACATTCGAGAAATGTATGCGCAATATTTATTTATTTTCCATTGTCCACGTAAGATGGATAATTATTTTCAGACAATAAGCGGTTTCTTGTGCAAAGTTTGAGCTAAAGGTACTTTCACACACGTATACAGCAGCACTTACCGTAACTACACACATGTATAGTATAGTACTTAGGTACCTTTGCGTATACTTTGCAATACCAAAAACTCTTAAAAAAGTTGTATAAAGAAACTGTTGCAATTATTTCAATTCAGTCTCAAAATGAAAATAAAAATAAAAATTCCCTTGCGGAACTTTAACATTTTTCTGCATCTGTAAACACTAATATTTTTAATAGCCGTTAATGGCGTTGGGATTGGGATTGATCCGGGAGATTCAAAGAAGATTTCAAATATTTAAAGGCAAATGGAAGCATTAATATCTTCAATAGTCTTTTTCATTTAATAACATAAATAAAGAGCTTTGTAAATTCCTAGATACTAAAAATAAAACTAGATTTCAAATTTCTTTGTTCGTGCCGAATAAATACCTAAACTACCTATCACCTCATATCTGTAGGTTATTCAATAAATATATCTAGGTAGATAAATGCTTAGATAACAGGAGATTCCTGCTCTACAGAAAAAAAGCGTGCTGTTTTTCAGCTGCCATCTGCAGGCATCTTTAGATTGGCGACTGGACGCAGGAAACACTTGTACAAATACAAGGCAAACAGTTCGAGTGATAGGTCTTTGAACCTCGCCCGTGTTTGCGGTTTGTTTTATATAGTTGCCTCTTACGGTGGTGATAAATTAACGATTTGCATCTCCCTTGGTAACGTAAACACTCGTGATATATGTACACGTAAGTGTGTTAATATCCCGCATGAATCTCCGGCAAGTTGCGAATGCTACGAAAGTATTCTGCCTATGTTTGCGCGGAGAATGTATAAACAAATGAGGGAAACTGAGCAGTTACAAGCTTTTCATATGAAAGTGAAATCATAATGTCATCGTAAATGTTCATTTTATTAGATTCTGTTTGTGGTACGATACATGTTTTCATTTCATTTAATTGCTGAATTTCAACGGCCCGGTGGCTGGCGTCTATATTTTTCTAACGATTCATTGAACTTAGGATCTCTCAAAAATCTTGGAATAAAAGGTTTACACCCAAAACTATTGTTAACAAACAATTAATGAATAAACTAAACTAAATTACATACCCTGGGATGTTAACTAGGTCGTTTTTCCATATGCTGATCTGATATAGTATCAAAAAATATAATAAAAATGTATTTATTATCATTTTCAACCTTATATACATTGTTGGAGCACTCCTTTTAAGTTGCTTGCTTATCGTATGGTTAGTGGCCAACCTATTTGTCAAAGTTGTTCAGGTCGCCCGTAGGCCTCTGACATGGCTTAACGACTGCTGTCGAATGACAACAACCGGGACCGACTGCTTAACGTGCTTTCCGAGGCACGGAGGAGGTCAGATGAAATATGCCACTAGCGGTCACCCATCCAGGTACCGACTGCGTCAACGTCGCTTAACCTGCACGATCACTTTCGGACCGTGCTCGTAACTAGGCTACGAGTTCCTTATAAGTAAAGATATACTTGTGTTAGGAGGCCCCCGCTCTTCCTCCAAACATTAAATAAAGATAAAGTTGAAGTTTTTAAAAAAAATATGATTAAGATAATTTATCATAAATGAGTCCAATATACCCAGATTTAGAGGACATTCTATGCAAAATTTCTTTTCTTTCTACTTAACTAAACAGTCATCATCATTCTTAGCCCATATCATCCCCAAATAGCACTTCAATACTGCCGTAATCAACCCACTGTTGGGTGTACCTTCTTTTGTGCCACTCTTTCCGCTCTTGTGCTAGTCGCATCCGCAGTAATACTTAGGCAACGATTTTCGTGATCTTTTTTTAGATTCGCTCGTATAGTTAAATAAAATAAAGAGTAAATCTATGGCTAGACAACTTTATCGCAAAAAACAATTCTTGTTATGTTTGCCGGCGTGTGTCAGACGCACGTTTGTTTTAGTTACACCTGCAAATATTTGCCCAGGTACAGCTGTCGGTTATCTTAGCGTTATCTGTCAAACCTCAGTCAATGCTAGCGGCACGGGCTGTTGCAAGACAAATTGAGCTACTGAAGGAAGATAATGTTCCTTAATTTCACAACTAAAGATCTGAAGTCGCTTACTCGCTTTGAATAGTAAATATTTAATTAAAAATGTTGTTTATATTTCATACTTGTACATATTAAGTAGGTACTTAAAGACTACACACTCAGGTCTCATCTATTACTTTTATTTAGGTAAGTAGGTAGATATCTACTTTTGTTGAACTTTTGGTTACATATTTTTTGTAGGGTTTTCTTTGATATAGCTAAAGTTTTCCCTGGAAAGTTCGCTTTATAATAATACCTTAATATTTATGTATTTAATAGTGATTTATCTTATATTGTCAATCAATATTGCCTTGGCATTTCCATTTAAGATGACTAATTTGGCACATAGTAGATGATGTGTCTATTAGGAAATGTATGGAACTGTAATACTTTATTTAATTACTTAATACATAGTAATAAAATAAATAATCTATGTTTAAGCATGTTCAAGAACTAAAAGTAAGTACACTGAATGCGTTTTGTTTATGCAGAAGTGAAATTTCGAAACATGAGGCCCGTTGCAGACGGTCACGGATTACTTTGGCATCGCCATAAATCGAAGGGATTTCGTTTGAAGATGCGCGCAGTAAAGTAGGCCGTACAATTATGGATCGTTATAAAGATAAATCGACTAGTTTACTTTACTAGTATCATACATACCTAAGCTTATAAAGCAATATAGCTAATCCTGTGGAGATAAAGATTTTTTTATGAATTATATTAAATTGAAAAATTTACGAACAAAAGTGTACAAGCTGTACCAATTTGTTGAATAAACTATTTCATTTCATTTCAGTTATAGGATTTAAATAATCTTGATAAACAAGGTGCATTTAAAAAACCTGATTTTGTTGATGAATTTGATGCTCATTACTTATATTATATAAAATGTGCCCCAATTCACAGTTCTTAACAGTGGAACATAAACAATAAAAGTATCCCTGAAAAAGATCACGTCTGGAACATTCAACATGGAACATTGTTGAATGTTCCAGACGTGTTCTTTTTCATGTCATTTTGCTTAATTTTGTGCTATTTTAATCATTTAATTACATTCAGTTTACAATTGTAAACATATGTTTTGATGCACATATGGATTCTGATTGAAAGTTTATTCAGTATTACAAGTATCTACAGGTGAAGTTCGAGTAGGAATGTGGGAATCGAGAATTTTACGTCTCGATACCGCAATGTTTATGTTAACCATTTGGAGTATTACCGATGGCCGTTAGTTTATTTATTGCTTTCCAATGAAATACGTAATGCATCTTCCTGGTTTTGCGAGATGTTATCATAAGCTTTTCGTACAATTTACAGATGTTACTGATTCACTTTACGGTCGATTTAATGTACGATTCTTATACAGGTAAATGAAAGTTGTAAATACAAAACTCAGCTTACTTAGTTTCTTATTAGATGTAAGTATTCATTTTTGGAACTGTTTCTTTAGGAACTTTTATTATGTATTCAATTAAATAATTTAGGAAATCTAAGTCTTATAGTGCGATTTGATTCCCAACCTCGCTTAAGTGCTGTTTTCTTTAAGCATCGATGGCTTTTAGTGCTATCATCGTAGGAAATCGCTAGTTTAAGTCGATATTCCGAGTAAAAATGGTTCGTACAAGACATAAGTGGCCGTAAAAATCAGGCAGGGCCGGCGCTGGCGTGTCGATCGGCACTTAAATCTTACACCCAATAAAAGTGCACCTCGCGACGGCTCGCCCGTAATTGGTCCCTGCTGAATGCGATTACAGCGTGCTGCGCGAGCACAAGGACCAGGCGCGGAGCGACTGCGCGGGCATACATTTACGACTCTCATTGGTCCCATTTAATGACGTGTGACAACTCGATTCGGAGAACAATGAGCTTGTAATTGGATTTTTACAATGTAGAAAATTTTTCGTTCATTGGATTGTGCCATTGTAGTGTTCACAATTTCACTTTTTTATGCTCAAATTAAAGCTCTACTTGAAATCTATGTTTAGGGTGGTAGGTTCAAAAGAAATTTATTGTCAAGTACACATTTATGTTCATTTGTAGACATGTATGAGATAGAGCTCGCTCAACGGCATGCGGCATGTGGCAGGCCGCACTGAGAAAAATATTACGTTATTTGTACCCAAACCTGTAACGTTAACGTGAAAACAGGGACAACAAAACTATGCGTAACATGTAATAAAAACCACTTTTATTTTGTAGTAAATCTCTTTTGCTAGTTTAGAATTAAATGAACTTTGAAAATGACTTGACAAAGTTTGATATTTCTGTAAAGTCAAATAATCGAAGTATGTAGTTTGGTTATCCCTGTGTGTCAGTGCGGTCGCCGACGGTGCGCGCACGCAGGCAGGCGCCGCAGGACGCCTGCGCCCCCCGCGCGCCCGCCCTCACCTTTATTTATATTTATTTACCTTCCCTTCATTCACCGAGGGCCGCCCTTTCGGCCCTTTTTGTCGCCGTTCCACGCCCGACACAAATATTGTGAAAGAGCCTGCGGTTTGGGTGAATTTATTGTACCACGATTTGATTTTGTATCTGCGATGCGATGACGCCCGCATCCTGGCTTTGTGAAAGGAGCCGTTGAGGTTTACGCACCTTTGCTATGAGATGAGATATTGCGGATTTTACTTAAATACTTTGTATCGTAACGTATTATAGCCACTAAACTGATGCAGAAATATATTATTGTAAAATATTTGTTCAGATAAAAATAATGTTAAAATAGCAGATGTGTCATAAAAACCCGGAACAGCGTGTAACTTGGGGTAGGAAATTGGGCTTTGTCGACAAATTAGCACCTCATTAGGCGAGGGCACTCCACTTGAGCCGCTCGCTCCATCCTCAAATCTTATCTAGCTGGGAACAGGAACGTATAAAGCCCTCGTAAAGGTATCTAGTGAAATATAACTAATTTGTTAAAAAAATTATGAATTAAACTATGATTAGGTATTATAATATAAAGTATCAGGGAATTTTAAAATGATTATCTGCCTATTTTGTTGTCATTTTGGTACTATTAAATATAGTGATGGATAAGGCTATGCTCTGTAGTTATTTATTAACCTCATTGAGGTAAACAATGCGAAGATAAATCGCTACAAATTGAAGGCTAAAGATGAAATCTTCACCCCATCGAACGTTGTGACACGGCGACGGACCCGTACATCACTTATCATGATAAATGGCATATTTATTTATCCGACGAGCCTAAATAGCTATGGTAATATTGGTCGTACAACAGCACAAAAGGTAACAAAACACAAAAGTTGAAAAAGGTAAACCGCGCTATTTACAAAGTGGCTAGCGAGGACCACACAGCCACAATCGAGCCGCGCGTGCGACTGCGCCGCTTCACAATAAAAAAAATTCATTCCCAACATAGATCTTTTTCGGTTATAGATCTCGTATTTTGGTGGTGTGATTTGTGACGTTCGGAAATGTTAATAGCACGTCCGAGTGATCTCTTTTTGGTCCTGTTCTTGCCATTGTCTGCGCAATCGAGCTCTTGTTTTTTGAAGATTAGTCTACAGATTGTGCTCATCCGTGGGCTTTTCTGGGATTCTGAATTGGATATTCTGGGAACAATAACAAACAGTGAAATGATTTAGTATCATTTGAGAGCATGTAAGAAGCGTGTATTGCGGATTTCCGTAAAAATGCAAATTGTTTAGAGTGAGAGGGTGACGTGGCGGCGGAGGCGGGTGGTGCGGCACGGCGCAACCGCCGGTGTTTACGCGATCCGCGAGGCGCTGACGGACGATGCGCAGGCACATAGACCGCGCATCGCTTGACACGGTCGATGCTACCTCGCGCTATTTTTAGACGCAGACAACTCGTATTGTTTTGTTGTTTGATTTCACTTTCATCATTTATCACTACCATATTAATATTAATCCCAAAAAACGATTAAAAGTGTCATGAAATCGTGCAGAGATCGCATAGCGCGCGTTGATGTCTTCTGTAGGCGACGCGAGGTGACAAGGGCGCGGTTCCGCGATAGGCGGGAGCGGAAGCGGACCGCAACTATTCACGGTATGCGGTTGCATCAATATTCCCTGTGAAGATCGTTAGTAACACATGCACACGTACGTACGAGGTGTTGTTTGTACGTCCAACACGCGCTTCTTTAGGGCACGTCTAATTGAATGTAGGCGCGGCGTACGGCGGGCCTAACCTAATTTACATTAATGCAAACGAGGAGCATTGTTCAGGTGTGAAACGCCAGTGTCAACACGGGCTCTGCTCAAATAGTTTATTAGCTCCACCCAGCGGCTGGCGGACAGACCTTTGTTGCTCTGACAACCTAAAAGACACGCATACTCAACGCTTAAATATGACTATTCAAGTTGCCGCATACGACATATTATCTATGTGTCTACTTACACATATCTTTACGTTATCTATATAAGTATCTCTCTCTGTATATATCTTTTGAAAGGGAGAAGGAAGTTTGCCTCCCGAGTGCGATCTTCTTTCCTCCAATATGATCCTTCTGTGATTTATTACACTTCGATACTGGTGATGGTCAAATCACAACTCTTTTGCGGTCTCTCGTATAAAGACTTCCCTCTTGATGTTCGGCAGGATTGACTTTCTTTTTCTGGTCTCCTCAGACTTTGCTCATATCCTCCTCCGCCTTAATGGTTAACCCTTTAGCTTTACCAGTTTTATTACTACGGTCTTAGTTAAAATTGTAACGTGGCACTGATCAAGAAAGCCCCGTTTTTTTCAATTTCCCATCGCGTCGTGTCGAATCAATGTTCCGACTGCGACAATTTCGCTTTGCATTAACGCGTTTACGAGCGATTTACATCTGCTTTATACGATCATTTGAGGGCCAATTTAATGGCTATAAATGTTTGTCGTGATTGCATATGTATGTTCAGGTACGTAATCAGATAGATTTTCTAGTCTCCCAATCTGATATGATATCATATCAGTGACATCTATAAAACTTGATGCCCCGTCGTTGAAAAACTGGATTGATGATTTATTAAAATCTGACTTACGAATTTGGCTTCACTCAAAATTTTGGAGAATTAGAATCTATAGAGCTCCAAATAGCTTATAATATTTGGAACTATCTACTTACCTATATAGTAGTTTAGGATTTAGTAAAAATATTAGAATTTGCGCGCGTAATCGGGACCATCTCAATCTTAGTCTAGGTAGGCCAATAGTTAACGACCATCAACTCTATAGATCTCTATTATTGATTCTATTCTAAATCCCACTAAGCACGCAACAAGAAGAAGTCCCCCTTATGCCATCATTTAACTCTGGATTGACCCTGGATGCTTTTCATGCATTATTGACCTGGGATTAATGATAATCCAAGTGTTAACGATTGGTCTAGGGTGTTTATTATACTTACTCCAATCACTCTAGTTCATCTGACTCCATGCCTGGTGGTGCGGTCGTCGACAGGCGTCGCCGCGCCTGCGGTCGCCTCGACTGAAACACAAGAAGGTTGTAGCCTGAGATCGGAACGGTCACCAGTTTTGTCCTTACAACCTCCTTGGCGGTAGAAGCAGGCAACCGCGCAATCTGTGGTCTCCAAGAAAACGTACCTAAAATTTTCCTCATTCCATTTTCATTGGCTAGTTAAAATAAAAATTAGTACTCGCATGATCATGCCTTGTTACTGCAGCGCGACGAGCATGTTCGCCGACGCCAGGGTCCCTGATTACTTCACGGTGCTAAGGAGCAGGGTGGGAACTTTCTGGGACAGAGTGCGTGACTCTAAAAATGAGTTAGCGTCTGTCCTCAATGACAACTTATTTGAGAATGTATTTTTTAAGAGTTGGTTGCGCATGCACCGGAGTCCGAACAAAAAATAACGTCTTATATTGTATAATTTAATAGGTGCCTAGCTTATTTTTGTTTAAGTTCTTTTTACATTTGTATTTATTAATTTGTATGGGTTGCATTTTGCTTGATTTTTTAAAAAAAGGCTATAAATACCTACCTATATGCTTCCTATATGTACGCTCAAAAGTATCGCTGACGTTACTGTTTCATGTTTTGCCGAAATCGGTTGATCCCATTCCCATTATTCAAAATTGATTTTGTCTCCCATACGCGATAATCCCATGAAATTGAAAGAGTCAGAATATACGAAATACAGAAGGCAAAATAGTCATTATTGTCTAGCTAGAATCTTTAAAATTTTCTTTCCTTTGTGCGGCAAGAGAGATAAGAGTGGATTCCCACACAGATAACATAACTAGCTAGTATAGGTAATAATGATGAAAACTTACTTCCTTTTTGATTTGGCCAGTAAATTCCATTATCGCATTCGAAACCTCGTTACATTGAATCATACAACACGGTCATTTGCATGACGTCACGCAAAAACAAAGGCCCATCATAAATTAAAGTGACAATTTGCCACCTCGGAAATTAATCTTTCGATGTCGGGTGTCATGTACGAGTATATCACGTGTATCAGCGGTTGGTACACGGATAAAAAATTACCAATTGAGACCTTAGTCCTGTCTCGATTCAAAGGTAAAGTGCAATATTGTGTACGGTGGTCGGGCACAATTCGCGAGGTTGTGCGAATATACACGGTTGTCATTATTTAACATCGATTTTTGAACAAATACTTCTCATACCGACGCTATAACCATGAAACATGGTCGTTTTCTTTATGAGTCACCTTTTTAACACTAATAGTAATTAAAATACCGAATTGACTGGCGGTCTTGTCTTTACAAGACCGTTCAATCTGCAAATTCTTAGGTAATTCTTAGGAACATCAAAACATTGTGCAAATTATGTTTACTTAGCGAATTTACTATCTGTACTACTATTGTAGTATCCTTATAACACTTGTATCGTATGTTGGTTAATTATTATGTGTAGTTATTAATATCGTAAGCGTAAAGTCACTTATTGTTAGCCGCGACTAATGTTTCTTTCTACAATAATATACTATTACCGATAATCTTCAAAATTTCCGAAACATACAACCTTGGGATCTTCAAGAGTGAAAGGTGCTTCTTAAAGACGCATGTTCCATCTTCAACCTCATCGTCACTTAGGTACTATCAGCTGTTATCACAGTTAAAGGCGGCTTAGTCTTTTATGAAAAAAATCCAAAATCGAGAGCTGCAGCACTACGTAACATGAATTTCAGTGTGGGCGCTGCTCGTGATTCAATTGTTTACTTTATTACTACCATCAAACCGTGGGTACTCACAGGTGCGGTTTACACCAGTAGGTAATGTTTCTGATGGTGTGTGTATAGTATAGATGGTAATGTGTTTTGCTTCATACAATTGAATGTTTTGTCTAGTGAGTAGCCAGGAATATTTTGCATATTTTCTTATTATTTTACAAGGTAAGTTTGGTGAGTGATGCTCGCATATAATTAGAATTTGCTTTGGTACCTACCTACCTCTATATTTCAGTCAAATACTGCTTTAACGTATCATACTTTTAATAAAAAGTAGGTAATTATGGACTATAGAACTTGAAACCCTGATCTACCTAGTGATCTATCGAGGAATGGCTCCACTTGTGTCCATTGCACTTCTTCAATCCTTATTTATACTCTCTCACTTTCACTGAGCATGGCATAATCGGAAAAAAATAAAAGTATAAAATTTTCTAAATATTCCCCTTGGGACTGAAATAGATAAAGGTGAAGAACAAACAATTACATAATTTAGGTAAAGGTTAGGTAGAGTTCAATGCAAATGTCTTCGTGAGTGAATATGACACCAGCGCTCGTAAACTGGTAGTAACAGTTTAAACCGTTTCAATAAAGCTGGTTCAAGTAGCTCCCATAAACACTGCGTAGGCTACCTTCGAGTCAAAACAATAAGAGTTAAATAGTCATTGCCGTTGATTATGGTCAGAAAACAATACGTTGTTTTATATAGACCCATTCAATATGTCGATTGATTCGATTTGTCCCTATTATCATTGGCTCATCTTTAGATTGGGTCATTAGTCTCATATCTTACACCTGTTTCTATAACTTCCTAATTGTGAATTTAAAATTCAAAATATAGTAACAATAACATAAGAGAGTAGCTGTAGAGAAACTAAAAGATTATGGCATTCATGGGTCCCTTCTTAATTGGTTTGCATCATACTCATACTCATACCATTTATTGCTACCTAGCAAACAGAACTCAAATGGTTGCAGTAAAGAGATGTGTGTCTAAGGTCTATCAAGCAGTCGGGAGTAGGTACCTCAGGGATCCAATCTTGACCTAATTTTGTTTTCGCTGTTTATAAACGACATAACTAACGTAGTTCATCACTGCAAGTGTTCTTTATTCGCATATGACCTCAAAATTTATAGAACTGTAACTTCATCACATGATGCGTATCTAATCCAAAGCGACTTAGACAGAATCGAACAGTGGTGCGAACGTAACGGTATGTCCCTTAATGTTAGTAAATGCCATTATATCAAATACATGAGGAAAAAGATAACTCACCATTCATCGTAAGCTTAGAACGGAGTACCACTGAAGAATGTAGCCGAGATTCGTGATCTTGGGGTACTGATCGATAGTGACGTTAAATTTATCCACCACATTGATACTACTGTAATGTTAACTAAATCAGCTCTAATGTTAGGATTTATAAAACGGAATTCAAAAGGATTTAGACCAGAAACAAAGTTTACTCTCTACAATGCTCTAGTGCGCAGTCAACTCGAATTTACTTGCACAGTTTGGAATCCCGTATAAAGAATATTCAGCACGCATTCACTAGGCACTTAGTAATTATTTCTCAAGGTATTTCTAATCTACAACATGAACAATTATAAATAATGCTTAGAATTCTTTAAAATGCAATCTCTTCGTACCCGAAGGATATTTCATGATTTTATGTTCTTGCACAAGATAGTCAATGGTTCGGTTTACTGTAGTGACAGTCTTGAACACATAAGTTTGTGTGTTCCATATAGAATACCTCGATATCCTGTGACCAAGATATTATATTCTCATAGGTGTCGTACCAATATAGGTAGTACTACACCAACCACTGGAATGTGTTATGAGTTCAATTTCATTAATAGCCAAGTAAAAGATAATGATTTTGACAAATTCAATGACTCATTTCATCAATTTAGAAGTAAAATGCTGAAATCACTAAAACCCTAAGTTTCTGCAATACTTTTTCTATAAATAAGTGTTTAAATATGTAAGTATTCTCATTTTATAGAATATATACGAATATTTTTATTGATTATTAAGTCAAAATGTTTGAATCCATATAGTATTGAAACTAAAGCATAGAAGCATTGTTTATGAAATTGCTGATATTATAGCCTGTATTTTAATGTGAGTTCTGTGCACGTCTATAATTTGATTATATATTAGAACGTTACCTTATAAATAAGCTCGAATAATCCTAAATGTATAATCTGTTGATGTGCCACATAAATAAAACTTAGAAAAGAAACTTCACTATAAAAAACTACTAGGTATACTTCGAAATTTCTAAAATTTACCGATGAAATGCTGGTTAAATTTATAGGCATACTTCATCAACTCCTCTCAGAATATGCAGACGTAATTTTTGTTTCTGTGTGGGTAGTAGAGTATTTTGTTTAACCACGTGTTTCTCAAAAATATCGGTATGATTCAGTGTTCAAAATGCGTTGCACTCGAGTGAAATAGTTTACTTACACATTATTGACAATTCATCTCTGTCTATAATGCTCATTACCGCTACCTGGGTATAAGACGCAATAAATACGTCTTCTTTACGATCCGTTTATATTATTTCGTCGGTTTCAGTTTCGTTTCGTTTGCAAATACATACTTATATGTTTCACCACCCATTACATGTTTTTGTTTATAAGATTCTTGGAAAACTCATCGTAAAGTTCATCTTTACATAAACAACTGCTCTAATATGTAGGCTAATAGTCAATTTAAGATATTGGATTAGTTTTAATATCCCACAACATAAAATTCCAGAATCTTACCGAGTTAAGCTGGTGTTACACGTCGCTACGTTGCCTTTACAAACCTTACAGATTTACACATAAAGGGTTAACTAATTTCACGCTAGCAGGATGGATCGCGAAAGCTCAATTGGCAGAGCATTACCATGGATCTACACCACCAGGTTCAATTCTTGTCTAGTGGGAAAAAAATCATCCTTTTGATAATTTATTTAATTAATGTATTTCACATATATAGAAGTATATATCACAAAACTGTATATAGCCTTTGTACATATCGTGCTATTATTCCTGTAGTTTTTGTGTACAATAAAGTGTTTTTGTCTATCTAAGTATAGTATCTAAAGCTAGCTATCACAGTATTTTCCAGCAATTGTAGGTGAAGAAGAAGAGCTGGCAGTAAGAAATAAAACTGCATTTCAAAACTACGCATTGTGGTATTGTCATCCGAGGGTCGTTGTGCTATAGGGTAGTTATCGTATGAGCCAAAACCTTGGACGAAATCTTGGATGAAGAAAATAATTCGCCCAAAAAGTAAGGTAGGTTCTTAAGGCCAAAAAGAATTATCTTACAGAGGAAGTAGGTTGCGAAATTTAGAAACGTTTGTCCTTTGTTGAATGAAACAAGATGAATCGAACCTCTAAATCAATCCTTTAGGAATTTAACCAAATCAATTTAATCCAGAACAAGTATACCAATCCAACTTTTTGTGACCTGCAAGCTCGCTATCTCGCTTTCACATGTCATTTGTTGTTGAATCGTGTTCATGGGCATGTAATTGGTTTTCTTTATGTGGTCGTTGTTTATATGGGAGTGCGTTGGTGCGATGGCTCGCATGCTACGCCTGTTTGCGATCCGCCACTACATTGGCGAGAATTTACAATCATTGTTCGACGCTGTTAGTGCTACCGGCCAACCACGTCCTGCGCAGTTACCATTCTTAGTCGGTTTGCAATGTCGATTGTGTTATTCGTTGAATAGCTTGCATAATCAGAGCTGGTAATTGAAAACTATTCTGTAATGAAATGTTTTGTTTATTAGTTTCTGTAAAGAATGGGTTTCGGCAGTTTCAGTGGGAGCGGTTATGGGGCGTTCATTTGAAAATGAGGACCCTCGAGGGGATATGAAACCCAATAAATTAATATGGGTGGGTATATGGGATATTGGTACGTTTTATCAAGGCAAAAGGTAGCGAACATCACGACTTAACTGATGATTGATGGGTGTTACAGCCATACATGTCCAACTCAAAACTCCGCGAGTATTTATATAGAGTGATAAAGGATTTTCCACCAGTCAAGAGCTGTTTTCAAAGTGGGTAACAGACAGGAATCTAACATGCAGATAAGCTGTACATTGATCTCTTTGAAAACAATTTACAATATTCCAACAAGTTTAGCAATACATTCACTATACCGTATGTTTTGGTATCGTACTCGTAACATCTCATGTAGCGGGTCGCAGTTACCGATCATGCGCAGGCTCGACCGCATACGATTTGTTCTCACGGAGCTTGTTTTCCCATCCCATTCACTCTCCTGATAAAACCTACTTACCTCTCTATCGTTAGAGATCCGAACATGATTATTTCTTTTTGATATCGTACATTATTTACTTGTAGTACGTATGCTTTTGCGCAAGGGTTTGAGATTTAATATAGGATTTACCTTGTATATTTATATTTTTGGTATATTTTTTAAACAGGCTCGTTCGAAGAAATCGTATTTACGATGTATAGAGTTTGTAGTGGTATTTAGTCTTTGGAAGGATAGACAATAATTTTAGCCAATAAATATTTGAAAGGAATCCTTAAATCACATATTTATGAGATATGCAATCAGTAGCGGAATTCTGTAACTTACCTAAGTGACATTTTGAATGCTAAAGTTAGGCTGTCTTATCATAAGGAAAGCAGAAGGATGAATGAGTGAGTGAGTTAGGCTGTTATCCAGTCAGACTTTGGTGGAGTCGCTAGTCGGTACAAAGTCAATCGATGGTTTTGGAACTCAAATCCGAAACGAAATACAGAACAATACTTATATACTGAGAAAAATATTTATGTAACGTAAGCTTTGTATGTAGATATTGCTCCAAAATTAGTGTCAAATAACTAGAAATCACCTTGAGCATGAATGGTGGCAGACTGGCATGAAACCCGAAACGTTTATTTTTTCTCAGTTGCAGTATTTAAGTAAGCTGAACCGGCGTTATTTGGTCTAGCTACGATTGTCCGGGGCAGAACAATGCTCCGCGTCACCCGTGATTAATAAACTAATAATATTAGCCATAATTGTTCTTTATGGCGCCCGGTGTGCCTCGTTATTTTGACTATGAACGATCGACTTCGTGCCCCCGATAAGGCACACCGTCGCAGTCGTGATTATGTTTTATTGTTATTTAAACTGTCGCGCGAAAGTTCCACTTCCGTCTTTGCAATTGATAACATCAGCTAAAGCTCGCTTAACTGCCTTTCGGTTACTTGTTTATAGCTTTACTGCTTGATAAACTTACAAGTGCCGGTGGCGTAGTGGCCAGGAAGCGGCGGATTCCCGCGAGGTTCAAGTTCGATTCCCGGCAAACCAAAGAATATTTCGGTCTTTTCGAAGTGTGTACATTTACTGACTGCTCTAATGATAAAAGAAATCATCGTGAAAAAAGCTAAACCTGACAAAACCAGTGCGTGAAATAAGAAAAGCAATGCTAACAGCCCATTTAAATTTGTCAGGAAAGTCGTTCAATATGGTAAATTCTATAGAGTGATTACGAGTCTCATCAGTGTGGAATACGGTTCTACCTTATGACTATAAAGACGTTCGGAGAGTCGGTCGGTACCGAGTCCCACGGTTTCCGTTAATTAAATTCTTGTGTACAGAGGCAGCGGCGACTAAAAGCTGAAAAGAGATAAAGCGCCGGGAGAGCACGCTATTCCGCTGCCCAATGTGACATAAATACAAAATTATTGGTCATTGTTTTAATACAAACGGCGAGCGCGGGCGCAGCGGTCGTAACTATTAAAATGTGCGATGCGTTGTCCTGAAGTGCCGCGCGATATCTGCAGGATGTTGTCGCAGGACAACGGGACTCATTTTCTATGGAATTGGTTTAGCTTTCCGAGGCTTTCAAGACCTGTTTGTTGTTAACTCGGGGTAGCTCAAAGGACAAAGCTTAATGATTTCTTTTTTATTTATGGGTACTAATTATTAATTATTTTTACCAGTTACAATAGGTACCTACAGTTTATAGACAATAACTTCATGCCGCTAAATACTATCGTCGGAAACGCATACATTAAAAGGGGAAAATAAGCTTGACATATTATTTGCATAGGTATTGCATATGATAAAATACCTCAGATACTTATTTGTATATTTATTAATTTTCAACCATTTGGAACATATTAGAGCACTGCGGTTGCGTCAACACAATATGATACGCATTACACAAGCGTTAAATTGAAATTTTTGCTTGGCTTGACTAGCACTGTTAAGCGATGAATACTATATGTGACAAATACATGAAACCTTCTGGATCTTGCTGAAATTTAGCATTATTCAAAACAGATTGAACGGAGTAAGTACTCGCTGTAATTAGTAATGTTTAAAAAATATGTCATTTTGGATATATAACAATAGGTATATGTAGGACTCAGTAGGACATATCTGCTGCATTAGGAAAATATTCTATGTTGTTAAAAGGGCTAATTAGTGTTGTCGTAAATGTTTGCAAGACCAAACGAGATAAAATACTGCGAAGTATTGGTATTTCACACTTGTTAGGTAATGCGGCACCTTTATGTCGAGTTGCATACAGTAATATTAGTTGCATATTACATACCTAAGTACTTACATGCAATTACATAGATTGACGTAATCACTCCCCACTACAGACAAAATAAAAAAAAATGTGTACGGTATAACTTTTATTGAGCCCTATTTTTGGGTTGATTGAAGAAAATATTTATCATTTCTTATGCTTGAAACTTTGCCGATAACTTTAAAGTTTTTCATAGTTACAAGATTCCTTAGTGTAGTTTTGATGTTTTGTATCTCAATTTTCCTGAAAAAAATTCCGAACATGAGACGTAACGGACGTGTCCGAGCGCATCAAACAATTTGTATGCACTTTCAGCTTTATTAAATTCTGAAGTTGAAGATTAAATGGTGCATTTGAATTTAATTGGAAATGGCAGAGTTATCTCAGTCGGTTTGTAACCCAGGCGCAAGCGCAGGGTTTGGTGGCGATAAATAACCGTGTCGGAACACAAAAGATGGCATTGAGCGGCCGACACGGCGACGTTCGATAAAGATCGCAGGGACCCACGACACGACACTCCCGAGCAACTCTTCGCTAATCTTCCAAATTACACTTTGCATCACGGCTACACAAGTAGTATAAATATTAAAGAGTTAGTAACATTGAAGGTATGATTATGTGACCCTTTACCTATTTATGCTGTAAAGGAGCAATACGAAACGGTTTGAAGGGTAAGAAAACCAGCGTAATTACTGGTACATGAGGTACTCTATAGGTAGGCATAGAATAAAAAAAAATTAAAAAACTGAAACCACCTTATTGCTGGCTCTATCCTTCAGCTTTACAAGTGTGAAATAGGAAATTCAAAGTCAGTGAAAGGGTCACCTGCCTTCTGACCGTCAGCGGCGCGACATGGGACATGGAGCGACACGCTCGGCGTTCGCCGGTCGTCGTTTTATGTCCAATTAATTTAAATAATAGCCGCCTTCCGACCTACCTGCGAGCTTTTGGATCCTACCGAGATCGAGACCCTTCTCTATATCGTCGCCATGTCTTTGACTCATTCGACATAATAATAGTTTTGGTTAACATTACTCTTCAAACTGAATTGGCGAATTCATTATTATTTGAGTTAAATGATGATATGAAGAGTTGATTGTTAATTAATGAGATGTACTCTTACTCGTAATAACGCTTACGAGTAGGCAGCAAAGAACTTTTAATTTACTAAAGAAGGTCTTTGGAAGGCAGCCACTGGCAATTCAGATACAAAAGTGCCTTATAGATGGAACTGTAAGGTATCTGTAGATACGAGCATATTTGAGAGTAAACCTGCAGCCTTTTTGTTCTCTAAAACAAACTTGATATTCATATATGCGGTCCGTTATGACCCCTAAATGGGACTAAAGCACTCTAGGCTCTCAAATTAGCATGTTCTTAAAAGTGAATTGATCACTTGGAGGTCGTTCATTGTGTCCGCCGGGGGGGACATTTGTCTACCATTATTATTTCGGTCCGGTTTTTTCATGTACCTGCCTACATGGCGCCTAACTATTCATATTCAAATTGGAATTTCTTGTTGGGTAATTTTTAACATTTATTTACAATTGTGTAATCCGATCGCTCCGGATGATAAATTTGAATGAGGCGATGTAAGTGAGATAAATTGATGGTTTCCTTTCCTCGATTGAGCCTTAATATGCTTTCGGATCACTGAAAGATGATTTGTTCGACAATATCACCATAAAAGTAGTGTTTTTTTATTGTGTAAGGAGATGGTAAATGGTCACCGTCGCCCATAGATATCTTTAGAGGGTTTTCACTGCGTAGCTAACCTTGGAGACTAAGATGGAGTGCCTCATGTACCGGTAATTACATTGGCTCTATTCCCTTCAAACAGAAAGTTATAAAAAGTGGTTTATAGAACTAAATACCAACAAATAAATAGGTAATTGGTATTATTAAACCTTAAGTTCAATGATATAAAGAACATAATGCATGACATGGTGGAGATGTAACGAACATATAATTAGATGCAGATACAGGTATAGATATCCCCATGCTTAGCAACTGGAATCCTTGTTGAAACATCAAATCGACCAATAGAACGACGTAAGGGATTTAAGGCTCGATTCCTCGAGGCGAGTGCCCCGCTGCGCTGGCTGCGCGCGCGCAGAGCCGGGTCAGCCAGCTTATTCATTAGCGTGAGGTCCTCCCACTGACGCGGTCATTTTGTTTTATTTATGGCCGCCGAGCCGAGGTGAGACCCCAATTTCGCATGCGCCTGTGGCTTGATAATTATACCCTAGCCACGACTGAAAAAGGACGCCATTTTATATTGAATACAGCCTCGCAGCCCTGATTTACCCTTGGATCCGCTAACGAGTTACTCGGCACCATAGTCTGCACGCAGTTGCTCGGTGATTTCCTTTGTTTCGAGCACTGATAGTAAACGGTACAAAGTACTTTTTTCAGAGTGATTTTAGTAATGAAGCGTACTCTTCATTTTATCTCTTCATTGTTCTTACATACACAAAATGATCATGAACATTAATGATACACGATAATGGAATTTCAAATATGTACTTAGATTCTTATGTTATTTATAGCTATTTTAAGAGTATTTTTATAATGATAATGCAACAGATACCTATGAGTTACCTACATGATAAAACCACATTGAAAATTGCAAAGCATTGCTAATCTGGCCACGGGTACGAAATAGCCAAGTAATTTATGTAATTTTTTATCGCCTGTATAATGTCCCCGGTAATCACTTAACGCAGAACATGCATATTAATACGTTCTAGTTATCTCGGAAGATAAATCTGCCTTAATGCTATGTAAAAAGATCATAATCGTCCAGCGGTACGAGCACATACATATCTACATTATGTAAGTGTGTAACTCCTTATATGATTGAAAGTACTATCCAGCCATTTCAAGCAGTCCCCATCCCTAGTGCGGCGGTACAGTTGGCGAAAATAATGTTCCGAATAAAATGTATTGCAAATATTTACATAATTTCTAATTAATCTGTTTTTTTTTAAATTTATTTTTATTGACTACTAAACACGTATTTGACTTCGATCTTGCCTGATGGTAACCGACGATGAGGTCGACGATGGAGCATGCGGGTCCAGTAAATGCCTATTCACTCTGGCCTTGAAGATCCCAAGGTTGTAGGTTTCGGGAAATACAGACGCCGGCAGGCTGTTCCAACGACAACGACAACGAAAAGCAACGACATAAATTAATTAAATATATTCCGAAATTCACTTGTCATATGCTTAGATTGTGTACCGAACTGTACCTACTCCGGGTGGGAGAGCCGCAGGTGCGGGGCGCGGTGACTTTGACATTTCAGGTGACAGCTTAAAGATGCTGGATTGTACGGAGGGTAGTGTGAAATTACGCAAAAGGAAACTAACGTCATGTAACTAATGATATAGTATTATTAACTCGTTGTTGATACTTATTCTAAATGTTTGAATTTATTTTTATGATCTAAAAATCAGAGCGTTATCTGTGTAACCTAAAACAAGACAAGGAAGGTCGGGCCGAGGGATGCAGTGGCAAAAAGCCCTCTCGTGTCCGCGATGTCGAGATAAACTTAAACTGGGCATTTGTTATCCTTATCTCGTGTTCGAGCGTGGCTAATGTGCAGGCAGATACACCCGATCGATTTATGTCGCCCTGGCACCCACGACAAATTGATAATTAATTTTCGACCGCGCCCTTTGATCGAGCCGCGTTATTTGCGAAGTCGTGTCGTGCTCCGCTTTGACTACCGTTAAAAGGGTTCATAAAAGAAAAATAGTTTCTTAATGCATGTTTAATTAATTAATCGATAAGTGATCTCGATGTATCTTTAAATAAATGCGAGGCGATACAAATTCGCGGGATCGTGACGGGCGCAGCGCAGGCGCAGCTTGCCACAATGGCGTCGGGTGATGCTTGACCCGACGGCATTGTTCCCAGATAAGCAGCATAAATAATCGACTCTTCCACCTGATGGACTGCCCTTCTCAATGTTTATGTTATAAGAATTATTTTCTATTTCCTCGGGACACGACTCGGGTCGATCCCTTCGTTTTGTTCGTGAGTTTTTGTGATAGTGTGATTTGTTCATTATTTGGATGGGAAACTATTACGTAACTTCTGGTGGGGGTGAGGAATTGAAGCGAAGCTGAATTTTGATAGAGAGCGCCGTCAATCTTTATGGCGGATCTGAATATAGGCACGAGTCGCGTTTCAGTGCATATTTTTAGCTATCAGCGAGACGTAGAAGGATGAGTACGGGCCGCCGCACGGTATGGAGGAGGACCCTTGATCTACTACACCCCGCTAACACCTAAAAAATGTTCTGAAACGCGACTCTTGCCTATAAATTCAGATCCGCCATAAAGATTGACGCGCACTCTATATGCCTCAACGGAAGAGAGCTTTGAACGTTCTAATTCATTTACCGTAGTATCATCAGTTAGATTAACGAGTCAAAAACATAGATAGTTGATTATGTGTCATCAAAAGTTATATTCACTTCGTGGAACTGTTCTCACGCCCGCGCAGTCCTCGCATCTTGAAACCAAACAAAAGCTGCCACCTAATGGTCATCCGACCATAAAACAGTTACTACCTAACAATATATTTTACATACAACTTTAGAAGTGAGTGATACAAATGGATTATCTTGTGCTCTTTATGATATGATAACTGTTTTTTGTGCCGCGATGTCCTGGCTATAAACAAATTATTGTCGCGTTGACGATGATTCATGGCGATTTACATCATCCGAAGAGGACATTGATTACTTCTGCAGGATAATGTCACCAATAGGTGAGTTAGTAGAGTCAACCAGAAACAGTAACACGAAATTATGTTACAGAAATTTAATTTTCGCTTAATTATTTACCTACATCTCGAGAAATGTGTATAATAAATTGTCCTTTAAAATATAAAATTTCACCACCAAGGTTAGTACAGTCGACCGCAAGACAATCTACCCAAAACATCAAAATTCGTGAATCTATTTATAATAAACCATATTACGCGGCATTAGGTTAACATTTTACTTTGACAAATATTATACTTTAGCAAGTCTGCGACGGTAACTCCAGAAAATATTTGTTCAGTTTATTGTTGACGTCGCTGTGCTGACACCGACGACCTATAAATATTTTTCCTTTTATAGAGAAAGAAACCACCGTTAAAATTAATGGTCATCGCATTAGAAAAGCATTGTTCGACAGAAGGATGGCAAAATTCCATCAAAGTAGTGAAGCGGAAATGACCGCAACGGCACAGACCCCTTGTCAAATTGTCTCTTTGATAAAGCATCAATTTATTTGAAGTGCGTTACTATATGTAAACCAATATCTTTTAGATCATCAACAAGTGTTTCTTACCGAAAACTGTTCTTTATTTGGAAATAGGGTTTAAAGTTCCACGATAGCTGGTAAAAAATGGCACATGTCACACGAGCCTTTACAAAAAAGCTTCATCTCTGTCATCGGGTAATTTCGTCAAATTACTGGAGATATCGGTTTTGATTTGGGCACCGAAAACAATCTGAAAACGTTGGACCTTTTTGTGTAATTGGACACCAACCGCGGACGTGAGCCTGACACGACTAGCGGTCAAAGCGCCCGGTTATAAAAACAACTGCCATTCAATATCGGGTATACGTTACAGTTACATAAGTTGCAAAAGTTACCTTTCAAATCGTAGTACAAAACAATAATAACTCTAAAAAGAAGTTTATGTACGTAAACAAAACAACATCGTCTTACTTATCACTCTTATCAGTGACTTATGGCACAGTAGTCATTTCACACTGATTATTGTGAAATAAAAAAGGCATGTGTCATAAAAATATGCGTGTCGAGCGACACGTCGCCCCACAATGCGTCTCGTAAACGCCGCCTTAATCCTTTAAAACAATGCTAATGGATCTACGTAAGGCCGCCGCCGCCTAAGTCCTGTCAGCGTCCCGATCGCCTTAACTTAACGCTCCGCTCGCCACCAATAAAGTTGACACTAAATTAGGACTTTTATTCCTTTTCTGAGCACAAAATTGTAAATAAATATTTTATTATACGCGTGCAGTGGACGCATTTTAGTGTGAGCGATGAACACGGGTTCACGTCAAAACATCTTTATCGGGTTATTTGTCTTATAAAATATTATCAAGAGGCTCTTCGGGAGCGTCAGCAAAAGAGGACGTATTGAGAGATACGTGCGCGATTGTTGACTCAACACCCACGCGCTGTGATCACTGCTCTTTGTGGCGAGGGATAAACAATCAGAGCGGCGATTACGTATCAATAGCGTAACAAGTATCGTTTATTTTCTTTGGAAGGTGAGACGTGGATGGGAATGTGTGGAGAGGCGCGGAGCGTGGTGGCAGACCGTACCGCGGCGGAGATTAGTGCGCGAGCGCGCACTGGCGCGTATGAAACACGACGAGACAGCCGGAATTATGAAGTTCTGATATTAAACTGATAAATCAATAACTCATTTTATTACGATAACACAGGCGCGTCAGGAATCCGCATTGTGCCGTTTAGCGTCTGACACGAATGTTTTGATGAACAGATAGCGCTTGATAGTTGATGGAGAGAAGTTTCACGGCTTAAAGTGAAGGGTTAAGGAAAATTTTCCGCATGCGCGTGCACAGTTGTCCGCATTAGCGGCGGCGCGAGGGTAAGTAGAAGCTCGCAAAGTCGCAACCGGTCGCGTCGGAAGGGGCGGGCGTCGGTCGCCTCTCGCCTCCCGGCGACGCGCAATCACGCACTTGTCGCGTTTTCATCACCTGCCCCGCTAAAAGTGACGTAATTACGGATGCAAATCGATCAACAGCAGTTATCGACTCGACGAGGGTTGACGCAGTAAATTAGAACGATACGCCAGTTTATGTTTATAGCCTTCCGCACGCAACTTAGCGAAAACGATAATTATATGAGCGAGCGCGTTGGGTACATCGTTGTTTAAAGTATCTCTCCATAAGTAGCACTTGAGCTAGTTATAGTTAATGTACTTGTTTTAAAAATATTTTCAACTGACTTTTTGCCTCAATGTAACATTAATCTTGCACATTTACAAACAAATTGAGGCATAGAATTTTAGATAATTAATTTATTAGACAAGTATGGATCCAGATTCTTACTTCACCAATTTCGCAAGAGGTTATCTTATCTTATGACAGGGGGCCAGGGATAACCCTCGCGGCACTTCGATCCTCAGGGATCTTTTGTGCTCACCCCTTACCTTAGTCTCCTTCCTGTTCCTTAAAGATGCCTTGCATCAAGGACGCTGTACAGCTTACAGGAAGGAGCTTATAGTCTTCTGGTTTCGGGTAGGCTACCCCCAGAAAACTCATACGCCCTCCAGCCAGCGAGTCACATTCTCACAGCAAGTGTTCCATTGACTCAACACCTCATTGACTCGCAAGAGGTTAGACACGACAGACAAATTTAATAAATAAACTTTGTGATATAGAAATATATCTCAATGTTTCAAAAATATACTGAAAAACGGCCCGGTGAGACACAAAGGTACGAGAGTCGAGAGGTACGAGAGAGGTAGAGAGAGTTGTCGGAAGCGTGGATTCCATCGCTCACCCGGATGACTTGCTCTCATTGACTCCACATTGACCCCGAGACAGCCGGCATTAGCGATCGTAACAATAGTAGGACCTCGGTAGACCTGTCCATAACCGAATATTGAACTTCCTAGTAATATATACATTTACATATCTAGGTTTCTACAATAATAAAACTATAATAATACTAAAGTTAAAACTAAACTAAGGCTAAGAAGAAAAAAAACCTAAAGAAAAAAAATTAAATTAAGTCCCTCACATCCATCCACTTCCTAGTTGGATTTTTTTTTGTTGAGATAAAATTGGATTTTAGGGGTTTGTAATTTCTTAAAAATCTTAAAAAGTAAACTAAGTAGGTTCTTAAACATTTTTACGTACTTATATTAAGACTACACGAACAAAATATGCATATGTTATGTAACTTTTCAATTGCTTTTTTCAGACGAAAATATGCTCATTATCTTTAATTCTAGTTCAAGCTAGATAAGTCATGCCTTTGAAATAAAGGTAAAGGTATTTCATCATACTGAGGTATGAATTTGTTCGACTGCTTTTATAAGGAAGTTTAACATACTTCCCGTGGGTATTAACTATGAGTAACATACAATATCGTAATGGAAACATGGAGTTAACCGATCGGCCCCCAGGGTGCGACTCACAATTGGGCCAAACGAGTTGTCAATGGGAAAGCCTTCAATATTTGCACCTGGTATCTAGTAAATTACCGATAAATCAATTTTTATTACACATTTTTGAAGTTTCCGAAGTTTATATATTGAACATTTCTAAACAAAATATTGATAAATTGTAGTTATTAGAATAAAATGTCAAAAGAAATAAAATTTTGGAATCTTTTAGCCTTAAATCCGTTGATTTGTATAATTTTAATGGGACGAGTAGATTTTCTTTCACAGGTAGTAATTCTTATAGAATTTGGTGCTAAGTGTACAGTGATTTGAGGGAAGGAAGAAAACTGCTGGACATATTTATTGGAACCGGTGCCCAGGATACCGATACAGGTTGTCAAATCTCCTTTTTAACCTCTATGAGCCAACCGAAAACTTTAGAAGCAAACATGTTGACACAAAGCATTGTTACTCGGCTCTCCTTTTTAACATGTGTGCACACACTCCATAACAGAAAGACATTGCTCCAGTTGAGTGAATGAAGTGTAACGTTTCATTAACAGAGGTTCGAGCCCCAAGCTAACACGGTTCGGTGTCTTGTATCAAAAGTTTTTTATCAAGCGAGTGAAAGGCGCCCGCGTCTCCTTAAAAGCCCTGTGGACTGTATTCGTTAGCATGCCCTTACACACAAAATATAGTGCTCAATGTGGAAAAATTTACCTTTAACAACATAGGTTTTGTTTTTCTGTAGAATCGGTTGAGATTCGTGTGGAATTCGTTTTTTCTCAGTTTAATTTCTACATTTGGCTGGATCAAACTGTTTCTGTAATAATTGATTATACTTAAGTTAATTTACACACTGTTATTATTACGTATACTTTCTTAAAGGTAGGGAACATATAGATTTGTTATCAGGAATCATTTGGTAGGACTTGGAGTTAAGAGTTTTAAAAACACATTCAGTATTAGTTCTAAAATTCCTCAAATTGTAACTTTCACGACTGAAAGCCAGCATATAAGCTATTATAATCACTTTGAAAAGATAATATTTCATTAATAGCACACGAAACAGACTAGCTGCAAGAAAGCAATGGCGATAGCGCTCAGCTCAACCTGGCTATGCCGACAGCCGCATTAAGCCAACAAAGGGTGATATTTTTCGTGGGCAAACATCAAGGGCCCTCGGCACACACGGGCAGGTGATCCACGATGCATATTTATGATGTGTTCGACAGATAGAACGACACTAGGACTTGTGTTGTGTGGCACACAAATATTTGGCCTGTGTTTAGTACCAGACGAATAATGATGGGAGTGGGGCTAATTACTCGTTTTAGGGAAGATTAGTTTGTAGTCTTTGAAGGTGGTACGAGTTTGTTAGTCAGCCTGGGGTGGTGCCACCTATTTCTGCATAGCATTGCTGTATGTGTTTCGGTTTGAATGATAAGAGAGCTAACGTAATTACCAGCAGGCACTATCTAAATCCTCAAGGTTAGCTGCGCATCGAAAAACCTCTAATAACTTCAACACGAAATGCTACCTCTTTCGCTTCGAATGTTAAAATATTAATGTTTATTATCCTTCAAATAATATCATCCAAAATGGCTGCCACAGTGATTCACAAGTTGCGGTTTCTGTAACTATTTGTGAATGAACAAAACTTCCTCGATCCCTCCCAGCCATCCGCCTCCAATACGAAAAAATATTCCACTTTATCGCCAAAAAAACCAAGTGTTGCTCTGATACTGTGGATATTATGCCCGCTAATTTATACTTTGTGGCGTCGAAATTGTTATTTAGCTGTGAGTCAAACACACCTTATGGAAGGTAGGTATCATTTTCGCAGGTAGCCAAGGCAAGTCACGGGAAATCAGACGGGGTCTTCAAAAGACCGGTAAATAAGTGCTCTTATTTTATGCTCTGCTCTGTGACTGATGTTACATAATGCAATAAATTTTCCTCTGTGAAAACTTCCGATATTAAACAGTCGTAATTCAAAGCAATTTGAAACGTAACAATATTTTGACATATCTGCCTAAAAAAGACAAACTAACTATAGGTAACGTCATCCGAGTGGGTTCGCGTGAACAAAATGAACCGACGGCGGTACCACAAAAAACTGCCCTTAAACTATTTGTTGTGGTTTCCACAAAAAGACAAAAAATTTAGTACCCAAAACCAGTCAGCATTGGTCGGTGCTTTTCGACTCCTGGCCTTGAACAAAAAACGATGTGTTAAGGAATGTAAAGAGCCATTTAATTATCCTAATATATTGTTATGGTCGCAGAGGGAGGCGGTTATAAATTAACCGCGCGACTGCCTTTGGGCAAGGTGGCGAATGACAGACATGGTAAACTGTGTTCTAATCTATCTCTATGATGCTGGGGTTTACTAGATAGTAACAGACTATTTATTTATTCTACTTTATTTAAATCATAAATGAGACCAAAGTTGAGATACCTCAACATCAAAAAACCAATTACCGTACTATATATTTTTTTACCGTACTTTTTTATTTATTTTTCTTTTCTCGTATAACCTTGTTCTTATTCTCTCCAGCTAAGCTTAATAAGCTGAATCAGGAGATCAAGGTGAGCAGCCTAACCATAACGGTTAGACATTTCAAATTATTCTATCTCAAAATAGTTGATTTTTTAAATATTCTTCTGAATAGTTCGTTCATAGTTACTGGTGCAACGTCGCGTGCGCAGCTCCGTATTCTCATATTACTGTGCCCTCCGTACGATGATCCTGACACTTTTTATTCAATTTTCGCCACAATTCCGCCGCTCGACCTTCATTATGCGTCCGCAAGCAAGTGCTACGGTCGCCAGCTCGCCACCGGTTCGGGCACCACGCCGTTTCACTGTAAAACTTGACCTTAGGTATTCGATACGCTCCTTATTTTTTGTTCATCAATATGAGCTTTTGATGTGGTGTAATTTGATAATGTGCAGAAAACGAATTAGCGTAAATCGAGTCCGTGATAAAAAGTTGTCTGATGTTTGGTTATAGTTGCACGTTGTACCTCGCTTGATGGTTGATGGTAACCGTAGGCTTCGGGACGGGTGAGGTGTCGGAGGCAGGGCGGGCGCCCCGCTGCGCCGGGCATTGTGATCGACAGCTTGTTTACTAAAAATATGCATAATGAATTTATAATAGCCCATCCGACCCGTCATGTCGCGCTCGCGTCGCCCAGCTAGACTCGTCCCACTATACGATGTGAACGGACAATCAAATATACCAATCGTCATACGAGTACTCGTAGTGAATGTACATTCACTTTCTCAACAGTCAATTCTGAAAGGTGAGTTGTAAATGTCACATTGCCTCAAAATACCGTAAGAACTATACTTGCCTGTACTTGAACTTGTATATGGACATACAGTCCAGCAAAAATTCCACACTAATAAGGAGAATTAATCGTGTAAAATGATTGTGAAAGAAAGAATCTGACGTTATTGCGGGTGCGAGGTGGCTAATTGCAGCTCCGATGTGTTCCCACGTTTAAGTGCACGAATGTTTGAGCTTGCGTTTAGCGTTCGATTGTTTTAGTGCGGCCCGAGACGACCGAGCCCGGAGCAAACACGGGCTTCCTGGCCGCTGCCGTCACTCTTGGAACTCAGTCACACGTCGCTTAAAAAAAACCGTCTCTCAAAGATGATAAAATCGTCAAGGTAACTCACGAAGCTTTCCGGCAACACGTTTCGGTTAAATGTTTTGTTTGCCAATTTCAAGTCAGCTCACCATTGAACTAAGGCGCTTACGCTATAAACGTCTTACATTACTTTTTGCAACAATGAACCGTAAAAAATCTGGAATCACTTGAAGTGAAATATGTCGGGGTTCTCGCAACTCTTTATTAGATGGTCGAAACGTTCGTAGAAGTAATTATGTACGGTGTTGCGGACTATCTGTGCAGCGTAGTGCCTGCGAGGCTGAATGTATAACCTCGCGGGGCGCCCGGGTCTCGATTCGTTACGTCAATCTCTACATTTTTTCAATACGAAATCTGCATAGAGTGAGTTGACACCGCGACACAAAGCCGCATGCGGTGCTGGCACATTGTCCGCATTTCTTTATAAATATTTTGACATTTCCTTTATTTGGCCCGCGGAGTTATTTCACGAACAAAATTGTGTCGATCCTTTGTGCGGCGCGTTTAATTTGATTTATTCTTTCACGGCAAATGTCCGACATCCTGTGCCTTCGAGGGGCGGCGGCGTTTGTCAATTTGTTAGCACTTCTATTGGTATTTTCTTTAGTAGGTGCAAACAAAGGGCTCGCATGTCTTTAGAGCTTCGAATTGTTTCTAAGAGATGCATTCGGCCCACTTACGGACCTTTTAGGCGGGTGACGCGAATTGCAATGCAAATATTAGTTAGCATGATGCACAATGGTGCTTAATGCACGCTGGTTGAATTAAACGAGCCATCAATGAAACAATTGGTTAAATGTGAGGTTGATATACTTTACCTATTGAAGTATAGGTAGGTACTTATTTAAATAATTTCAATAATTTTGAAACTATCTTTGTTAAGAATAAGTAGGTACTCATAATACGAAGTACGAGGTACTCAGTCGTAAGAAATAACTCTTTCAACTGAAGGCAAATGCGAATCTTATAGGGTGGAACAGCCAAGTGTTTATCTACAGGCGATTATTTCCACCATATTTGACGCACGCGCTTTCCTTTAACTCTTGGGTTAACATCAATCCAAGCCAATGTCATAAAAGCATAGACAATTTACCAGTTAATCTAAAGGTAACACGTTCGTGGATACTGTCAATAGATATTGTACATGTTGTATTGACAGTAGTCAAGGGATACTGATGGATTGTCATTGTGACATACATTTGCGTACATTATATTCTTCTTTTTCTTCTTTGAGTAGGATTTTCTAGCCATTGGAAAGTAAGCACGTGTCCCTAGTATCCACAAACATGTTAACTGAGTGTGGTGCAAATGTGGCATCATCATAAACATTAGCAGCCGACTTAGTCCATTGCTGGACAGTGGACAAGGGTCTCGCCCAAAGCGCGATACTGAGCCCGGTCTTCAGCTCTATTCGTCCAGCTTGTTCATCCAGCAACCCTACACTGAAAGAAAACTTGTTTGATTTAGAGCATATAAAGTAATTTTTATTCATTTGATCAAATTACTTGATAGATACGACGAAGATCTTGAATGAATGAATGAATGAATACTCTTTTTTTTTACTTTTTACTCTTTACTCTTTCTTTATCTTGGTTGAAGTTAACAAGCCGAATTTATATGCTCGTATTGAAATAAGTTCTTGTTTGAAGTAAAAAAAGCTTTTCTTTCAGTGTAACATAAACCTCCACAACATTCGGCTCTATTCGTCCAGTTTGTTCATCCACCAACCCTAACACAAACCTCCGCAACATTCCAGAGATGCAAGGAGCGGCTCAACACACTCGCCATCAGCGTGATGAACCAATGGCCGGGCGTGCGCCTGCGTGTCATCGAAGGTTGGGACGAGGAGAACGTGCACCTGGAGCACTCTCTGCACTACGAGGGGCGCGCCGTGGATCTCACGACCAGTGACAAGGACCGCAGCAAATACGGCATGCTGGCGCGGCTGGCGAGAGAGGCTGGCTTCGACTGGGTCTTCTATGAGAGCCGGTCGTACATCCACTGCTCTGTCAAAACAGGTGTGTTTCTAATGTCTCTATATTGTAACTTTATGTGTGATAAGGTTAGGGTTTAAGCATGGCATGCTAGCGCGGCTGGACAGGGGGGCCGGTTTTGACTGGGTCTTCTATGAGAGCCGATCCTTCATCCACTGCTCTGTCAAAACAGGTGGGTTTTTAAGAATCAACCATACCTACACCAACGATGACATTTCAGTAAATTCGCAACCTTTAAAGACAAATTATACGGTTTTTTTGTCTTTATAGAACGATATTACATACCTGTCTACCCAAATAATAGTTTCAGTATAGGTTCGGACAAATAAATTAAAACAAAAACCCTCGGTACTTGAAATCAATGAAAATCCAGCGTCGCGTAGCCATTTCGTAGATTGTAGCGCGTTGATGTCTTTTGTATGGCTCAAATGCCCAATGTTACCTTCTCGTAAATTAATCATTTCTTCACAGGTTTTCATATAACTTTGTATCGAAATGTGTCGATGACTTTTGATCGTTTTTATTTTGGTCCAAAATACTGATAGTAATTCATGAAAAATACCTTCTCATAACGACTAAGGTCTGAAATTCGTGTAAATTCATGAAGTGCCGATTGGTGAATATTCTACCATGGATTCCCTAAAAGAATAAATAATTTTAATGCGACTAAAAAAAACGAATATTTTCATGCGACTACGACTGACTTGTAGGTAAATCATGGTGGAAAATTCAATTCATGTGGATTATACACTATCGCTTGAATGAGTTCACAAATAACTGTAAAAGGTGCCTGCGGTCGGGATGGGCCAAATATATAGTTGAACTTCACAAGAAGAATGCACCGGGCAGCTTCCCGCGCCCGCGCCGGCGGTGTCGATCAAACAGACGAACGAGCCTCTTGTTAGCGCCCCTCTCTCTCGCACCCTAGTGGAGAACATACCATCGTCCCTTTCCCACACGGCCGCATCGCAGCCAATCCCCCACTTCTATAATTACGCCGGTGATTCAATGGCCACTTATATCTATATATGTGTACGCGCATAACGACGAAAGCATTTATGTGTATCGTATATGGTTTAGATATGATGAAGGCATTCCTGGGCGGTCGTAAAGTTCCAATTAATTTTGCAGACTGTTTTGAATATTTCTACTCTGAGAAAGTAGATTTTACAAAACTTTATAGTAAATATATTTCAGAAAGACCACTTGGCTCAATCAATGAGTTTTCTATAAATTATAATTATTCCTGCAAAATAAAGTTAATCTTACAACGGCAATAAAATATTAGGTATTACTAGGTTTCCTGGAAGAGAACGCTCTGAGCGATAAGGCCGCCTTTGTACACTTATTCTATGTTTCCTTTCCTATGTAAATTTATTGTTTGCAATAAAGTATTAATCTATCTATTAGATGAAATACCTGACGAAATACCTACACACTTTTAAATCTAAACCTTAAAATTTAAAATATATACGTTCAGATTATAGGTACCTATCTAACCTACCTATAATTAATATCCAAAATACCTAATTCACCTATTTTGAATATTTTTATTACCCTTAAATTATATTAGTCCCATATTTAAAATGAAATCGCCGTATATCATTAAATGGACAACAAAAACCATCTTTGTCCCGAGCCTGGCCACTGATAGTTGGCGAATCCTCGGCCGCGGTCCATTTGTTTCGATGTATATTCATTTATGCCAATGTTTTGTGCGGACTTTTTGGCAGGGTTCGGCTAAAGCTTCGGTTTCTACAACATTCGGTCACAAACTCCTTAATTAGATACCCGCTGTAATCTCGGTTAAGAATGGCCGAAACTTTGATTAATTTTTCTTGCAAACGAATTTTTCCTTGTCCATCTATAAAAGTCAACATTTATTTACTGTATATAAACAAATGATGACGATAGAGGTAGTTATGTAAGGTAGCATTAAATTACTAGTAGACATTACATATTTAACTTTTATGTTAGATAGATAGATAGAAACACTTTATTGTACACAAAATCAGGAAAAGTAAAAACTACAGGAATAATAGCACGATATGTACAAAGGCGGCTTTATCGCTTAAAGCGGTCTCTTCCAGGCAACCTATGAAGTTAATTGGACATTAAAGAGATTAGTGACACTGTAGTGTAAAGAAAGAAAAGGTTATTATTACTTAATATACAGTAAATTTAGTAAAATAAAACTAATATAAATAAAACTAATATGTTTATATATTTATATTATGCATAGATATACATAATATAAATATATAAACATATATTTATTTATGTTTATATAATGGTTAACAAATATACATCAATGTTATCTTGGGGAGGGGAAACCATCAGCAAACATTTATTTCTTCAGTTCATTATACTTATGCATCTACACTCTCTTCCATCTGATACTCCATTAAGCGACGTATAATCGTCCCATATTCCATAACTACCCTTCTAAGTAAAGTATGTCGCCAAATATCTTCGTTTCAGCATTGAATTGTTCCAACAGTGTTCATATAAGGGAAGGTCCAAGATTTTCTAAGACCGTGCGGTCCATCTTCGGCCTCTTCGGCTATCAGGTGTGACTGAGGTACGAGTAAATATAGGCTTAAAAATAAAAAAATCACGATCATCGTCCTTTCTTCATCTCCTACAATAAAATTAATTATATTATTAGGAGAAAGATTTAGAAGAATTAGTCATCAAAGAGCTCCGAAAGCGCTGTTCTTTATTTTATCTGCCTAAGTTAGACTTTGGTTTGAGAAAACCAGATCTCATCTTTGATCTAAAGCGGGCTGACTCTGACTCTAGTAATAATTTGGAGTTTATAAATAATTAATGCGCAGTAGGTATGGCCGGTCGAGGCTCCTTGTGGCCAGGTCAAGGCCATGCTGCGCACGAGTTTCCCCCGCTTGTTCACTCTCTCCGGGACTCTGGAGCTTTATTATCTCATATTCATTGCCCATGCGTAGTAGTGTACTATTTACTTCAGTATGATTCCCCATAATCCAAAAATGTCTTATTCACCACAATACAATAATTATTCATTTCACTGGTGTATATTTAAGTAACAAATATAAACTGTTACTCTAGGATTGAATGATAATCTTGGGTCCACAGATAAAAATAAATAGGACCCATCAGATACGGAAAAAGCTCTGGACCAGTTTATATTTGAGACAACACAGCCAAGATCTAAGCAGCAGACGATCAAAAACAAAATAACATAAGAAACCCCATAAAACTAGTCCCAGGGCCTACACTGTTGCGAACCAGTGGCTGTTATAACAGCCTCGCTACACGCGGACTCTGTAGCCTCGTACATTAAATTATTGCACAGATTATCGCGCCAATAAAACTGGATTTTTACACTGGATTCAATTAAATGCTTCCCATTGGCCGACCGCTCGCTGGCTTTTAGCTGTTACTTTTAATGGCATCGAATAACTTGTTGAAATTCTTTCCTAGTGTTGATGTTGATTTGTTTTTATAAGAATTTATGATTTCACTATTTTTATAGTTAAGAGGTTTTTTATCTACATTATTGCTGATAGTGTTTTAATTAATGCATTTAATAAATTTTCTCACGAACGGCTTTGAACCTGCGATCCGCAATGTTACTCGTAAATCCACCAAAAACCTAAGTTCTTTAATGCAATTATGACTTATTACTTCGTTAAATATCAAAGCTTATATTGGTAAAAGTTTAGAAGTGTCACTAATGTAGATAAGAATTAAAACACTTCCTTAATACAAAAGATTTTAACCAGTGATTTTTAAATTATTTAAGATGTTTATTCTTTCTAATTTGAAGACAGGAAGGAACCTAAACCTAGCTAGGTATAGATACTATCCATAAATAGACAAGTCCCAAATGGTTAATATCTACATGAAGTCCAAACTGTTGAACCTAATAAACTGAAATTTATCACAAGTGATACAACTATTTAGTTAGTCAAGAAATAAAACAGGATTTCCTGAACGCATTTAAGTTACGACAAATGAATACCTCTCTGAACATTTGTTAAAGTGGTTTGACACAGAAGAGGCTCGCGGCAAATGGGGCGTGACCGGTGACCGGGACAGGTCACTATTCACTGCCCGTACCGGGTTTCACCATAAATTAAATAAGGACTTTTAAACTAGGAATTAATTCAGAGTATTACGCGACCAAGTTAAGAAACGTAAAATGAATTCAACGGATTTTGTAGAAGTATCGCCTAAAGAACAATGCTGGACATTTCTCTTGTAAAAGTTAAATCCACAGAGGATTCAAACTCTTTAGTAAATCATAGCTAAAATCAATAGGTACTTCTTTTTGCTTTGCTATAGTCGAGTAAATTATGAACCAATTTGGCTCTTGTATTATTGTTTCACTTTCTTTCTATACATGGATTAAAAGGAATTTTTATACATTGATTTTTTTCGTGCATGTAATTGGAATGAATGATTGATGAACGAATGACGAAACAGGTATACCTACGAAGCAAAATTGAATGGATGGAGAAGCCGGGGTCGTCCTAGAGTGACCTATAAAGATCAGATTGACAGAGGGTGCTTAGATTTTAATATACAGAGCAGACGACCCCAACGGCGAGCATGCGTGAAACGACGAATGACTAGATGAAGCAAGAGAAGCGTGCCAAGACAGGGATTCCATTGATAGATGGCGCTCCATTCTTCATAGCGTGCATGTATGTATGTATGATTTTATTTCATAAAAAAATATATTAAAATAGCACACATAAGGAATTAAATTTTCGCGTTTTCTCTACATTAAAATCTCATTTCATTTTCACATCTCATCGGATCGGACCCATTAATGATCTGAATCTGTTATCACTTCAATTAAAACATTCTACTAATGATAGAACGAAATCTATAGTGTTATTAACCCCAATAGACCTCAGATGGAGAATTAAATTTCAAATTTAGGATCAGTTGCGTGTAACCGGTTACGAAGATATACGGAATTCCTTCGGATGTGTGGATGGAAGCGCGACTGAGCGCAACACAGTGCCGGATCTAGGCTGAGCAGTGGGGGTTCGAGTTAGTTCTCGTCTGTAAATAAGTACATGGTGAAAATGACAAGATCGCAGAACGTCCAGATGGGAAATTGTCCACATCGGTGGAAATAGAACAAAAAATGGTCATAATTGGGATGTTTAGCGATTCTAGAGTATTTATTGGGGCTGTCGTTTGATTAAATGTCTGTATTTGGGTGCCACTATTCTTCGATGAGTTGTTAACTTTGAGGACCTAGGTGGAGTACCTCATGTGCCAGTATTACTCTGGCTCTCTCACCCTTCAAACCGATACATGTTTTGCGGCAGAAATAGAAATATTCCGTACTTATTTGACCAAAGCCGAGTCCTTGACCCCTCGGACAACTTAAAAAGCGCCCTGGGTCCGCTCCCGAGCACACAGCATTGCTCGGTCGGGTGCGCAGGCGGCTCGCGGCGCATGCGTGCGAAAGCCTCCTCTCACGACACCCGACCCGCCGCCACATCCCGGAAGGCTGTGGCTGGACTCCCGCGCCGTTCCCACACTCACTCGCCTTAACGTTCACATGAATGGAATCATTGTGACGTATCGTTGAACCTTTTTGTCACGTAATGTTAAGCAAAGGCCAAAGGACATGATCTGATGATGACCCAAAATGTTTAGTTATTTGGTGAGGACGCAGAAAATGTTAGGGGCGATGGTGTGGGGATGGAAAGAGCTAGTGGACTAAATCCCGAAAGTCCACATAGAATCCAACTTATTTATGGACATTTTCTTGAATATATTGTTGAAGCATATGGGTATATGTACGAGGGGCGGACCAAAAATTGTTAGTCAACGGTTTGTTATCAACCTCATTGTTTTACTTTCATTATCCCTTGAAGGCAAATTTTATTACAAACTCCTTGGCCAAATATCACTGGCTGGCGACCATTAGTTATTTTTTAAATAAATTTAAAAAACAACGCGGGAATCATTTCGTGCTATGATCTATTATGTTTTTCCCTCGTTGGGTTAACATATAAGGAATCACATGAAAATTTAATCAGTGCTATTAGGAAATTGGCTCCATAGCGAGGTTTGCCTGCCGCAAGCTTTCCAGGAGCTGAGTGACGATCATCCGATGAGCGGAGCGCGTGGTATAATTTTTCACCAAGACAACGCGGGAGCTCACATGGTCGCCAAAACCGTGGACTTTTTAACCATATTTTTTTTACTTTCTATTTTTTTTTTACCTTTTTTTTCGGCCGTCCAATTGCTACCATATCACCCTACAGTCTTGACTTGGCTCCGTGTGATTTCTTTTGGTTCCCCACGTTGAAGAAATCTCTGTGGGGAAGGATATTTACAACTGCGGACGAAGCAGTAGATCAATTTAGGCGGCTTTTTTCGACCTTCCACAAGAACAGTTTTTCACATGTTTTGTAAGCTGGTTTAGTCGAAAGCATAAGTGCATTGCGGCGTCAGGGGTATACTTTGAAAAGTTGTAAATAAACATTTGTAATATTTCTTTTATTTTCTTTTTGACTAAAAATTAATGGACCGCCTCTCTTATAATGTACTTACATTAAATGGGAATCGATCAACTTTTCCAAAGAACAAAACCGGTCCGAAACAAGTTTAGCAATTGAATTAGTACAAGAAACATTGAGAATCGACAGATATGTTGCATTATTATAAATATGTAGAGATGGTTAAATCATTATTCAAGATAAAGTACTTAACTTTCAACCGGCAATTCTCAGTGGTTTATGGTAATCTAGGACATAAATACACTTACGTAGATTAGAAAGTCAGTGGTGCTTATTTGCTGGTTAAATCATTTCGCTACTAACAGCATAAGACAAATATTAATATGACTTAGGGAAAGTCATGTTTGTTACTCTTGGGGGAATTAATTTCGCGCGATTGCATACTTCCACGTTATAATGAAGTTACTCCTTTAGTTGGATTGGATCCCACATCTATCTACACAATTAATAGGTTATCTCTGATATGGAGAACTGCACTAATTCTGAACCGAAGTTCTCAAATTATAGATGATCATCATCATCATCAGCAGCCTATTAAGGTCCCACTGTTGGGGACATACCTCCTCTTGCACTAGGAGGTAGGTACGGGCCATGATCCACCGAGCGGGCTCAATGCTGATTGGTGGATTTCACATACCTTCGGAAACTTCATTTTCTCAGACATGCAGGTTACCTCACGATTTTTCTTTCACCGTTAGAGCAGTCGGTAAATGTACGTAAATCTTCGTAAAATCCGAAAAACTCATTGGTACATGGCATTCAGCATTGTATAGTTTCGAACCCCGACCATGGGAGTCCTAACACTAGGTCACCGACGCAAACGAAATTATAGATATCAACGTTTAAAACAATAATTCGGTATAGGACAGATTCGCTTAACGGCAGCTACACATCTTTTCTAAACAATCGGTCTAAACATCGAGATATGATCTGTGGAAGCAAATTGAAATTGATGTTCAAGCTAATGTAGGTAAGCCAAGGCGATCCGTTTAAAATACTCAGCGGACAAGATTCTCATCGGGTCGATACCGATTTACCTTTTGCTTTTTTAACAATGTAAAGAGTCGAGCCTGGGTGCATGAATCATAACCGGTGCGGTTCGGTTCGGCATTTGCATGGCCACTGAGACGCTGCGAAGACTAATTGCTATTCCATGCGATATAAATCAGATAGTTTCACCGATCGGATGAGGGATTGCATATTACAGTGTTTCGACGAGAAGGAAAAAGAGAAAATTTTTGCATATACCTAGCGTATGTCGAGAACTAATGGACTATTTGATTTGACATATGACGAAAGTTCCCCAAGTTTCATTTTCTGGTCCTTATGTCGATCTTTGATGACCCTGAATGTCTTCATTTATAAAGTTTTTATGAATGCGAACAGTTTCCTAATCTATTAAATGCAACTAAATATTAGGTAGGTATTGGTTTTCCTGTTATATTTTTATAGTCACCTAATAAAAATGGATTACAACAATAAACATTCCCGCAGACACACCCACAAACCCGCCCTAGAGCCTCGATGTGTGTCACTCTTTTGTCTCTCCCTAAAATGGGTGATGAAACATTTGCTTCGACTGAGGGATGACAAAGATGAACACTCTCGTATGACGTATCATCCATTCACGAGATAATTTATTAATAGTGTCACGTGTGTGCATTTGTCGAGGCTGTAATGTATGGTCACGCGCGGCTGGCCAGGCAGGCTGGCAGCCTGCGCGCGCGCCGCCTAGCTCTCCCGGTGGTCCTCGCGGGGCGGGGTCTGCGCGGCCACTCCGCTGCGCCAGCGCACCATCGACTCCCCCCACCCCTCCCGCCCCCCCACACTCCCCGTGCCCGCGTTATCGCCGCATCTTCAGCCTAACGCTGCTTACGTCACTGTAAAATCGTACTTAGACTGGTTTCAAGGCATCGTATTCGTAATTTTAAAGCCTTAGGTGGACGATAATGCAAATTTTAAGATATTTTGGAGCATTGACCGCGTAAATTGTAGTAATTAATAAACTATTGACATTGGAGTTGCTCTCCTTTGGAATTGCTAGAGGTGCTCTCCGGGTATAAGTCATCATGTCTTTTTATCATTATTATACCTATACAATTTGAACTAATAGATTAGCACTGTAGATATTTGTCAGTCTTTTCATTAGGTTTAATAATGTCTACAATTTATTAACCTATAGTCGATATTGGTTCCGAATTGGATACAAACTCCACACTAAGTTTTGAAAACATTTCATCCAGGTAGCAATACCTCATATACCTTGCATACAATATTTTATCATGTTTCCTAGTATAGATGGCAACATAGTTAAGAACATGTATCGTCTATCTATCATCAATAATACATAACTTATTGTATCCCATACTAGACATTCATTGGTTAGTTATACAAGAAACGTTACCCTGTATTGTGCCAAAAATGGTGAATTATCTGCTCTCCTTACACGCACATCTCTGAAAAAAAAAGAAGCGCAAAGGTGGCCGACACCATTCAATGATTCGTGTGATATGTTCACCCAACAACAAACAACTGCGGACAATAAGCGCTTGACTTTGAACGAAATCTAATTTGTGTGGTTATTGTGTAACGCGATCGGGCGGGGGCCCAGCGCATCGCTTTGTGAGCATTTGTGAGCGAACCATCACCGGTCGGTTACACAACAAATCAAAATTTAACGAGCTCGCGCAAACGACGCCAGACTCCACCAGAGGCTTTCGTGGACCTTCTTCGTGCTCACTTGTGCGTGTAATTGCGCACTCTTGCTTGTATCGAAAGCATGATATTTAAGCGGTGTACTTTCATTTTTCGCTACTTTAAATAACACTCTATTAAAACCGGGACATCCTTTACAATTTTGGCCGATGCTGGCGGCAGTGCACGTCTCATCAGCCATTTCACTTATCTCCCGAACACCTTTTGGTCGCACGTAAATCTCTTTGCAACCGTTTCGGGATCGGGACAGGTACAGTTTAAGCTGGATAAGGATTTAAATAAATACTATTAGACAATAAACAAACAGAGATCAGCGAGTCAAATTCCGTCCGTCCTTTTTTTAGCTGTCGCTTTTTTCGGTTAAACAATGGCTTGGGAGAATTCGCGTAAACGGATTGAATTAGTGTATTTAAAAAGTTTGTCTTAGATTAGGATTTTCTTGGAAATTTTGGGGTTGGGTGTGACTTTGTTTGGAATAGTTCGGTGACATGGGATTCTCTGGTGCTGGAAAACATTACAGCGATCGAGCAGGTATAAAGCTAAGGTGTGTGAGGGTTTGTGTGTGAGGGTGTGTGTGCCGATTAGCTCGGGTCCCTTCGAGGTTGGCTCGAGGACTCGGAACATGAAAGCGTCTGCGATCCTCTTTTGTTTCGTATCTTATCGGATTTTAATTACGAGCGTAGAGAAATCTCGTTATTCCTTAAAGGGATATGACTGCTCGGAGCTAATTTACTATCGTCCCTTGCACGATTTTATGTTCTTGACTTTATTTTATTGCTTTCGACTGGACTTATGTTGGTACGGCACGCACATATTATGTCTGTTTGATGTATGTTCCTTATAAATAATATTTTACGGATGATGTTTTGAATTGAATAATTTCTACCTACCTACTCTTCACTCGACGCTTACCGCTTGATGTCATTACAGAATTTATAGTGTGGTTTTAATATGGTGTTATTTTGTACTTGTATTTTCCAGTTAAGCTTTGGGATCTAAAAAGCCATAATTTCCTCGATTGGTAAATGAATGCCAAAGGAAATACAATCATGACACATGGAAATTGAGTTACGAGTTTAATGAACGTTGTAAAATGTGGAGACTATGCTGAACGGTATACTTACGTTTATATTCGTGCTTAGAATATTTGAATGGTCAATTGAATGCTGGAGTTTGAAGTTTCAGATTCAAATACATAATCATTCAAATACCTAGAAATAAAATATAATAAAAAAATAAAATATTAGAAGATTGTAAGGAAATAATAGAATTAAAACGCTAAAGCCCTTGATCATATACGAATCAAAAAGCATCTACATACATATATATAAACCCACGTCTACAACATAAAATATATAGATACTTTGTATCCATAATCCTCTGTCTACCCAGACAGAGGAACCACCAACAGGTAGTTCCCGCCGTAAGATTTGGTGGACAAACGTGATAGGTAGCGAGCCTATCGCCGTCTACTAGGTGTAGAATAGTATTCACAAATTCCCTTAGTCGTCTCGTACGACACCTACGGGAAACAAGACACGCGGAAAAAAATACATTTTATTATAATTAATAAACAAGTTCTTTATTTCAGTTTGTAAAATTGTAAGCTCTCACAGCTTAAAATAATAAATAAACAAAAAATACTTACATACCTACATACATATCTACAAGCGTGCCAAGATAGAGATTCGTGGCGGCACAGGTGGCGGTCCATTCTCTCTGCCTACCCCGCAAGGGTCATAGCGGGAACAAGTACTTAAGGGGCCTATAGTCGCAAATTGAACGTTTTTTATTAAGCTCTAGCGACGACACGGCTTGATCCTATAAGTTAATATTTTGCACATACGTACTTCAAACTTCTATCAAGGTCTATGTTAGAACAATTTTTGATCAATTATTGTTGTTCAGCTAAATAGCTCCTCACAGCAATAGATTAGTACTACTATACAATTATCGCGTTTTTGTGTTTCAAAGATAATTTAATGTATTTATATTAAACTAATTAAGGTCCGAGTTTGACTAATTTATTTTTATTTTGATTATTCTCAGAAATATTTGAAATTACCCGAAAAACGCCTGATGATTTATTAATAACAATATCAATACCCGAAAAAAAGAAAAAGACGCTCGTATGTATGGAGATTATAACTGCAGGAGTTTGCGAAGTTTGTCTTCGGCAAGAGTCCAAAGCCGTAAACTTCTAGACGCTGAAGGTCAAACCCTTAAGGTCATTGGCCCCTGAATAAGCCTTAAATAATTAAAATTAATCTTATATTTACTTGTATTCCAGAGTCGTCAGTGGGGACTGGCGCTGGATGCTTCCCCTCGGGCTCCATGGTGTACACGGAGCATGGACCCCAAGACATCGCCACCCTCAGGCTGGGAGATAGAGTGCTGGCCGCTGATGACACCGGCAAGCTGGTCTACTCGGAGGTGAGACTAGAATCTAAATTTAAGCCTGATGTAGTCCTGCACTGCATTGAAAAAAAAACCTAATCAAAATAATGAAAATGTTGTTTACTTTAATAATCTATTTTAATGAAATACGAGCTTATAAAGAGCTTAATTGCTAACAACAAAGTCAAATTGATTAATATTATATTTTAGAAAAGTTTCTTATTGGAAACAACAAAAGTTTTGATAAAATGTACTAATCAACTTATAAACTCGTATACTCCATATTATAGTATCTATTAAGTAAGTTATTAGTTTCGACAATAATACTCGTACTATAGACTTCACACTATCTAATTCTAATTCTAGTTTTTTTTTATTCTTTCTTCTATCTATCTACTCGTATATGAATAAAGCTTAGCTGCAAACTTTCAAAAATTATGGCATTAAATTAACCCAATAAAGGAAGAAACACGCCAAGGAAGACTATTTTTTCTTCATCTAAGAATAAACCCCACTCGTTTCAAATTCCAGGTGCTAACATTCATCGACCGAGACCCGAACGCGACGCGGCAGTTCATCGAAGTGACCGCGGAGAATGGTGTCGCCATAACGACCACGCCATCTCACCTGCTGCTTCTAGCCGCTGCCGACGGCTGGCGGGAGGCTTTCGCGGCACACGTGGGGACCGGAGACGTCCTCCTGACCAGAGGGCCCGGCAGTGTCATGCGGCCTTCCAAGGTGCTAAAGACTCGAGTGGTGCGTAAGCTAGGTGTGTATGCGCCGTTAACTAAGACTGGGACGATTATAGTGGACGGTGCGTTGGCTTCGTGTTACGCGTTGGTTCGGAGTCATTCGTTAGCGCACGCGGCGATGGCGCCGCTGAGGTGGGCGGCCGGGTGGTCGGCCCGCGAGGGGGAGGCGCCCAGGGGGGTGCATTGGTACGCCAGTGCTCTGTATTCCTTTGGAGACTTTGTTCTGCCTTCCTCGTATAGGTATCGCTAGACTGTGATGGTTTGACGCAACATAAGCTACACGACTGAATCAGAATCTCAAAAGAGAAGATTCGATAGTAGAGTAAACCAAGAGTAAGGCAACCTCAGATGGCAACTTAAATTTGACGGAGCCAAAAATTCGTGCTATCGTTTTCTTGTTTTAGAGATATGAAAGGAACAGCATCACAGTTAGATCTATCAAATTTAAGTTCCGTCCTTCAGAATGGGGCCTCGTGTGACCTTTAAGTCGGGGTCAAGCTGTGTAGTACATACTATGGTCAGGTGTATTCGCGCGCGGGACGTGCCGAGTTGACTTTGAAGTTGTACTTGTAAATAACGGCCAGTGTACATAATGAATTCAGCGAACTCTGTAAATACGCTCGAATTTAATGAAATGTTTTTCTAACTAACGAATGAACTCGTCGACATCGATTTATAAACTTACCCCCTCATGGAATTTATTTATTAAGTAGTTTTAAGGACATCCTTTGCAAATTTTGCATATTATTTAGTTAATGTACGAATATTTGTAAATTGTGTCGGTATTTGTTATTCTGCACAATGCAGAAATACTTAAATGTATGCGCTTATGTTTTTTTAAGTTACTGTATAAATATTATTAGTTTAAGTGATGTCACCTTGTTAGCGAATTTGGGGTATCTTTCATAAGGACGCTGTCGTGTTTGAGGCAGATTAATTCGGTTTCCCTGCCTCTATGACATTCTGTAACTACACATTCCGTGGCTCTAATCTTTTACTTTCGCATGTTAGAAACGATGAAATTGTGATCTTGGTACCTACCTAAAACAGTGCCTTAAGATTTTATTTATTGTTATTTATTATAAGCTAGGTATTCTATTTATGAATTGACGAAAACATAGATCTTACATGAAATTCCACTAACTTATTCTATACTGTAAATTGTATATTCTATCTTTACCTACTTCTCTAGTTTACTAAAATATTTGCTATTACTGTCGGTTCTATCTATAATTCTATTTGGAATGTTCCTGACACGGATAGCTGAAACGTTATCCCGCATATATATTTTCTGATAATATTCAGTACTTAATCGTAAAGTTAGAAATGTATTTTAGATATTGACTGTACTGTAGCTTTGGCCGGTTGGCAGCCGATTCGACCTCGAAGCGATACTGGTGCCATGTCGCCTGGAATCGCGTCGGAAAATTCTACTTTACAGGCTGTGAATAAGAACGGTCACACACAATCTGCACAAAGTATTTTCAACACCGTCTGCACAAATTAATAACCGTAATAAACTCCGATGTTTAGGATCGTCTGGATAGATACCATCCCTTTATTTCTGCCGCAAAGCAGCTATGCTTGCTGTTGTTGTGTTCCAGTTTGAAGGATATTTAAGGGTTTTATTAGACAGGCGCGATCGACATAGATCGGTGGTATTAATCAACATTGATTATAGACCGTTCAACGTCGATCATTGTTTGCTATTAAACCAAACCGATCTGCCATCGATTGCATTGATCCGACGTCGATCGTGCGATTGTGCGTTGATCGATGAAAATATTCAGTTTTGGTTGATAAATCGCACAAGGTTGATCAATTGTCGTTCGACGTGTTTTAGTAGCCGCAATAATTGATCATCTTGAGCTATTACTCCTACGCGGCTGACGTTGGTTAAGGCATCGTTGCGACATCTCATATATAATAACACCCTAAGAGAGCTATTATAATGTTAGTAATGTTAGTCCTCAGGGTTAGCAGATTATCGTAAATCCTCTTGCAATATTTTGGTGAGGTGAGATGACTATGGGCAACGGTGATCACTTACCATCAGGTGGGCCGTTTCCCGTCTGCTCTCCTTCAAAATAAAATACAAAAAAATAGCCAACGTGTCAATTCAGACATAATTTGCATGTGAAATCGAAGGCTATTGAAATTGATTGAGTGAAATTGAAAACCGAAATTCATAGTCGAAATCCCCGACGCCATTCCGGGCTGCAGACATAAGCCTCAGTTTACGAAGGCTATTAGATCGCAATGGAGATCTTGAACTGATGTTTGGGTTCCTATAGTTTCAATTTAGAGAAATGTTGTTCAATAGCAACGTTTTAGAACTAATTGCTAGAACGAAAATTTCGAGTTATTTATTAAGTAAATGGCATCGACTTTGATACCGCTAAATCGCTAAAGTTAAAACTAACTGAAATTGTCTCGCTCACTAATATTCTAAATTATGTAATAGTGAGGGTAGCGTTTCGTTTAGCGATATATTAATTTAGCGAGTGACGCCCCAGAATCGGTGCCAAACTTCAAAATGGAGTTATTTTTGTAAAAGAAAATCCTGATAATTTTATCGATATGACTTCAACTATCTTTGACGCGTTTACAATTTATAACATTAAATTAGTGCTTAGTTAACAAAAGCTAACAAAAGTTAAAATAGAAGTAAAATCAGAGAGCTTTAACTAATGTTTTGACAATATTATGAATAGTGAATAGTATGCCATATGTTTGCCATAGAGCTTAGTTTAAAAAACTGAACTTTTCACTTTGTATGTATATTTCTGTATCGCCAATGTAAAAAAAAAACTACAGAGCACAAGTTAAATATAATTTAATGTCAATCATGTATTGTGAATAATTTTAATTATTTCGTAGTCGCTGTGGCATAAAAAAATGTAAGTACTTACTTATACCATATTAGTCTTTTGACGAATTATATTTTCAATTTTTGAAATGTGCATGTAACTTCAGCTAAGCTAAGCTAATGTTGACCGACTCGGGTAACCGTCATAGCCTATGACGGTTCAAATATTTTCAACGAAATGTCATTTGACAGTTTGTAAGTAACGGTCAATCTTACCGCAAATGTTTCACTGGTAACTTTAAAATGGTAAATTGCACATAACCTCACCCATCCTATCGACTTGGGGGAGGTTATTATTTCTTTCATACAAGCCATAAATAATCCTTAGAAAAATAGAACTTTTGATGTTTTCGTGGTTATTTACTAACTAGGTAGTTAGAATTGGTCAATAGATTTTGTTTTTGAGTTCCCGATATTTCGGCAAAGTTGCATGCGCCATGGTGGACATGGTCATGGCTAGATTATGTCTACAGTAGACGTCTGTACATATCGGGAACACAAAATAAAATTGTCTAGTAAAATCATGGTAAGATTAGAATTCTGTTTTAAACGCTACTTATTTCGAGAGGTTTTTGCATTTACAAAGATGACCAGCAACTTCCTGAAAAACAATCTAAAATTCGTTTTTCGATATCTCAACTAACATCAGAGATATTAATGGTTAAAGTTAGTACTGGAGAGATGCTCTGTCCCTTTTTAGCAAAACAGTTCTTAATATGTAGCCAGGATCTGCTTATATGGCGCTACTACACAGTGACGTCAATCGTCTGATTTTTGATTGCATATTTTTCATTTAGTTTTCAACGAATTTTAATTCTGTTTTCACATTTGACTATTAATTTATGTATATTTCTTAATTTTTAAGAAATGTTTTTAATATTTGTTATTTGGTGCTGCGACTTCGTACAAATCAATGCAACGCTACAGTCGCACCGACGCGACGTCACAGTGTGTTAACCGCCTAACGCTGCTCTATACGTATTATGATTGTAAGGGCCTTGTCATACTGACGATTTGCGAACATGTTTTTCAACCCTGGGCGATTCGCGAGCCCCATTTGCAAGATTTGCAAGCAGTTCACGGATTGCATTCTGGAAACAAGCTCACAAATCCAGTGTGGTAAGACCCTAAATCTTGAGTTAAATTTTTGATGGATTTCCATTGTCCTCGTAAAAGAAAAGATTTTTCAAAAGGCATACCTATACATGATGTAAATTAAAAACAATGTGTAATTATTGTGCTTTTATATTATTTATTTATTGATGTTATTTTTGTATTGATATAAAAAGCCTTCAATATTCATAATTGTAATGCATTTCATTTTTCTTTCCCAACAAATCTCCATTGTCCAATAGATTAATAAAAGTTAATAAAATACGTTAGGAACAAATTACAAATACAAATATACTTTATTGCACACCCGGGACAAAAACAAAACATACAACATAAAGAGAGGTACAATACAATGTGCAGAAGGCGGCGTTATCGCTTTAAGAGTATCTTCCAGGCAACCTTCAGGTGATGGAAAAATCATAAAATATATAATATACGGGTGCAAAAGGCGTATGAAATAGATACTACCCTCAAATAAATAAATAACAAAAATAATTTAAAAAAAAATGCAAACCTTTGCAAGCTGCCAAGCGGTAGTAATAATATTACATAAATACTATAATACAGAAATATAATACTTAATATATAATCAAAAATATAATAAATAAATAAATAACACACATGCTAAAATGAAACTATAATAAACTAACGTAACTAATGTAACTATGATTACTGATCAGTTGTAATAAAAAATGGGAAATATTAGTACCGTTTAGTTTCAGGCTCTGTCCAGCTGAATGAATGTTTGTTGTGTTTACGTCAATTTGGTCAGCTGAAAATTTACTTGGGTATAGTGAAATTTCCCATAGGAAAATCGTAAAGTAAAGTAAAAGTAGAAAACAACAAACAAAAGATAGAAAAAGAGATAGTGAAGTACAATTTCGTATTCCTTTTTCTTCCAAGAAAAAGATTATCCATGGCAATAATTTCAACGAGTGCCTTTGTAACTGTTTTAGTTGGTGTTGTGTTATTTATTTCCGTGTAACGTCCGACTTATATCTACCTAGTATACAAGATGTCCGGAAAAACACATTACCTATACCTTTTAAAGCCATCAAAGTATCCATTAATTTTAGCGAAAAAAATAACATAAGCGTAAAAATTGAAATTAAAAAACAAACCTTTTCACTTCTTATAGAAAATAGCGACCTTGATCTTGGTATATAAAAAATCCAGTATTTTCCGGAAAAATTGTTAATGGTCTTCGGTATTTTCCCCCATGTATATAACTAGTACATAAAATCTTCGTAAAGTATTGTTTGTTCGGCTTAGCCTCATTCTAAAAGTTTGTGATACACATAAAAATAAAACTTTTTGTTACATTACAACTTGTTGCTGTAGTTGTTTTATGGTAGTATAGTTAGTGACAAACTTTTTACTGATACCTAGTAGGTAATAAAACACGAAAGACAGATTTAGGGTTCCGCGAATGAAATACTTCAATTGGATTAAGTACCTACCTTTTAGGACGATAAGAAGTTTAATTCTAAATTATTATTAAGTTTATTTTTACATATTTACAGTGCTATATTTTATACAGAGACTATAGAAAGTATTTTTGTATAGTCGAATTAAACGCATAGGACATGCCAGTCCTTACATTTCTTACCATAAAATCAGTAAAAAATAAATTTAAATTAGGCATTCATGTCCAATGCGTGAATTTTGCCAGTTGTGTTGACCAACTGAGGTACTATTACCTCTAGTACCTGCTCGTAATATAATAGGTTAGGTCTATGGGCAAAAAACAAAAGGCACAACTGGCAGTGCACAACGCGGTGTTGGTGCCGACTCTACTGTACGTCAGTGAATCCTGGGTATGACCGAAGACCGCATTACACTGCATTTATCATACTTTCGTATGAAAGTATTCGTATGAAAATAAATGCAGTGGAAATGCGGTCTCTGCGTAAATTGTGCCTCGTAACCCTGACTGACCGAATACGCAACGAAGAGATACGTAGAATGGTTGGTCTGAATGTATGTGTCGTCGATAAGATGAAAAAGGGCATGCTCCGTTGGTTCGGGCATGTAGAAAGAATGAATGATGAACGAATGATGAAACAGATAGGTATACGAAGCGAAAGTGAGTGGAAGAAGACGCCGGGGTCGTCCTAGATTGACCTTTAAAGATCAGTTTGACAGAGTGCTCTTAGATTTTAATATACAGATCAGGCGACCCCAACGGCGAGCATGCGTGAAACAACAAACGACTGTAGAGGAAATAAGAGAAGCGTGCCAAGACAGAGATTCGTGGCGCTCTGTTCTCTCTGTCTGCCCCGCAAGGGACATAGCGCGAAGGTATGTGTGTAGGTCTATGGGGTCCATTGCATTGTTCATTGGATGGTATGGTATATAAATGAATACAGTTTAGGCGGACTAGTGGATGAAAAGATATCTCGTCCTTATATTCTGCACCGTACCTACTTAATAAAAATCTTGATGAACCTATGCCATGCCAGCTAAGAACCCTCGTTAGAGTTGTAGTGTTAATCCCAATACGGGATATTTGATTTATCAATTTCTTAAGATTAATCTGCCCTATGAAGAAACCTATAAGACTGACTAACCTGACTGCTAAATGACCGTAGACAAAAAATATATAAGGTGTGACCCACCTCTTAAATTAGATACGCAGGCCAGGCTTTGACACATTGAACGATTATTAACAAAACGAACTCCAAGCTCAAAGTAAATGGATCGTGAGGGATCGGGACATATTTCAAATTAATTGTTGTAAATGCTTGCTGCCGCTGATGGAACCTGATCAAAACGTAAGTATTATTTAAGAACCGATCGCAATGTTGATATAATCTGTAATGAAAAAGTAGCCAATGTATATTTCTGTCTTAGGTGGACTTGCGCCAATATTTAACCCTGGATGAACTTGCGAATAATCTATGCTTTACCTACATACAAAGTTTATTTATTTTATTTATTCTTTTACACTTTTGTGTACAGGTGAGCTTAATGCCTTGCGGCATTCTCTGCCGTTGTTGACAAAGTTGACGTTGATCTCAGGTTAGCGTAGAATTAGTTATTAATTGCTATTATGATAGCCTGTAGTTTAGATAGTGTGGCATCGGTGGCGTCGTGGCTAGGGCGTCGGACTCCCATACGGGAGAACCGAGTTCGAAACCAGGCAATACCATGTACCAATGAGTTTTTATGTTTTTTCGAAAGACTTACGTACATTTACCGGCTGCTCTGACGGTGAAGGAAAACATCGTGAGGAAACCTACTCACTGAATGATAATCAGTGTGTGAAATGGGGAAGGCAATGGCAAACCACCCCATTAAATCTGCCGCGAGAGTCGTTCTATGTGATTAATTCCTTAGAATGCTCACGACCCTCAGCAATGAGGTTGAAGAACACGACTTAGAAAGTAGTTTAGATATCCACAGGCTATCATAATAACATTATATGGTATGTATATGAAAGTCCAAGTTGTGTATTTAGCGTTTACTATTGTGATATGAAATCAAAGATATGAGATCGTTCAAAGTTACGTCTACCTTTTCCAACTTCCAGAATTCTCCCGACTTAACTCAATATTTTCCTGACTTTTCTCAACTTTTCTTAACGATCTTCATACCATCTACATCACTAACCCTACATGCCATATTTTTTTCCAGACGGACTAAAAAATCTTCCCGTATATCATCGAGTGCTGGACCACTGTATAAAATTGACGAATATATGGGCGACTGTACTTGACAAGCGTTCGAGCAACAGAATTACTTAATAACCCGTGAGCAGTAAACCCAAGAAAGGAAATATAAAACCAACGATTATGAAAAGCCACGCGAATCATTTCCCAGCTTTATTCCTGTCGCCGTTGCCCGATGACAGTATCTTCTTTATGCCTTCTTTACGGCTATTGTTTCCTGCTATTAATTTTTATTTCTCAAGCGATATACCATATAAACTTCTGATTACATCGCTTGTTTCTCTAATCACGATGAACGACCACGCCTCTATAAAGCAGCAATAGAAAATGGTCTCGGGAAAAATCATTTCAAAGTTTTGTTATGTGGTACGGGTGTGAGTACAGCAGCTCAGTATTATTTCAGGCCTGAACGAGATTGCACGTTACATTTCAGTTACGTTCAGAACCTCAACTGTGTTATCATTTTATTTATAAAACGTTAAATGAAATTGATATTTTTTGTGAAGTTGCATTTATACCGCCTATAATTAGTACTAACGATTAAATTGAATATAGTTCGAAAGTTTTGGAAAGTTCTGTATAAATTAATTACAACTCTACATACAAATTACAACTGATAACTGGATTTATTTACAAGTTACTCTGAAGCCTGAAGATCGAAAAAATTATGTGGGAATTCAAATAGGAAATATGAGGTAAGTTACTTACGCATTAATTGTTAAAAAAAAACTAGAATAATATAAAAATTAAAAATAATGAATAAACTGCGATTGATAGTGACAAGTACAATTAAAAACATCAAATCTGATATAAACGATTATACGATGTTACTCTGACATAAGGTTGACATGGTTTCGTCCCATAATGATCACCACCCTTGACTGGATCGAATACTTGAATGCTAGTTGGCCGTCTGTACCTACCTGACATTATTAATTATTTTTTTTAATAAATAAGGAGAGCAGACGAGCAAACGTGCCACCTGATGGTAAGTGGTCACCGTCGCCCATAGACATCTCACCTCACTGTATTAATATTAGAGGGTTTGCGATGTGCTGCTAACCTTGAGGACTAAGATGGATTGCCTCATGTGCTGGATATTACGCTGGCTCTCTTACCCTTCAAACCGAAACACAGAAATGCAAGCATCTCTGCTTCACGGCAGAAATAGTCAAGAGGGTGGTACCAACCCAGGCGATCCTTCACAAAAGGATCTACCACTACTACTAATATGCACGAAACTTCATGAAAGTTCATATTTTTATTAATCACCAATGTTTCTAAATCTACCTAGGTATCTAATGAAACCAAAACAGGCATACGAATAGGTAAGCAACGGTAGGTGTGTACTGTAATTAAATTTTTAATCTGAAAATTTGTTTACAATCAGTAAGATTTATGCTAGTAGGAATCTATTTTTATTTTCACATACAACATATTTCGCTATTTGTGCAAAGTCGGCTCTAGGTAAACAAACTCAACAGTAAATCATAAAAAACCCGTTTAAATCATGATCACGATACATATTTATAGGCGACTAACATTTTTCCATGTGCCTGAGGCATTGCTAGCTGCCTTCTTTGCGTTTCTTGCTGCTAGCTGAAAGCTGACAGATTACTGTAAGATACAATCATTGCCTTCTACATAAGGTTTCTACGACCTAATAAAACAGGAAAGTTTCTAACAAGTTCTCGCAAAATATATCTTTTCACTATTATGGTCAACGTTAGAAACGACCCAACATCGTAGTAAGAATCCTGTTTCTATTTTGCGGAAATATTATTTGTTCTCGTTTGCGAATGCTTCAGTAAAATACTAATTACTTGATGAAAGAGATCAATATTGTTATATTTAACGTGCATTTTGCATAAAATAATATTAATGATAAAAATGAAATAAATGCTCCCGATTATCAAATTAATTACCATAGTGTTATATGGTTATTAGAATTATTATCTTGGAAAAAAGGTCTAACAAAATAAATGCCTCTATAAAGCAAATGGTCAACTTGTAGAGTTAAAAGTTAAGTAATTAAGGGTATTTTATTGCAATGGCCACTATGCATATAAATAGAAAATATAATATAATATAACACTAAAATAATACTAAAGCTAAAACTAAACTAAGGCTAAGAAAACTAAAGATAAAAAATTTGGGTTAAGTCTCCCACATCCGGCAGTGTACCCAAGAGACTGGCTGCGTTGCCCCGTTGGATAGCTAAGCTGTAGCTAACAAGTAATTAAGTACTTACTATTATTACTATAAGTGCTATAAGTAAATAAGTATTACATACATACATCTTATCTTATGATAGGGGGCCGGGAATAATCCCAGGGGCACTCCGACCCATGAGGATCGTTTGTGCCTACCCCATTTTACATACTAGTCATCACAGTGTGCAGGTTTCCTCACGATGTTTTCCTTTACCATTAGAGCAGTCGGTAAATGTACGTAAGTCTTCGAAAAATACGAAAAACACATTGGTACATGGCACTGTTTCGAAGTCAGGTGTCCTACCCACTGTGCCACCAACGCTCTACATACATACATACATAACTTCGCGCTTTATCCCTTGCGGGGTAGGCAGAGGTAATGGAGCGCCACGAATCTCTGTCTAGACATGCCTCTCCTCCTTCCTTTCTTTTATTCGCCGTTTCACGCAATGCTCGCCGTTGAGGTCGTCTGCTCAGTATAACAAAAGTATTATACTCTCGAAATTAATTAAGCAATCACATAACCTAATCTACAGTTGTATCGAGTACCTACGAGACTAATGTCATTGCGTCATAAACTCATAAACACATTAATAACCGTAGGTACTTTATTTAACTTACACACAATGAGGTCTGGCGATGTCTGCCGAAATGAATTTGCTTATCAAACAAATTACCAGTTCCCGCTTGAATGCTGCGCCAGATTAGCGGCCTCTTATCGGCGTGCGGATATTAATTTACGCTATATGTGATCTGATATTACTTATAGTAGAAATTGTTTAACATATCCTATTACCAGAAATAAAAACGGATCAAGTCCGAATCGAGCCTCACCATATCTATAAGGATCCGTAAAGGCCTACATATTTGTAAGTAATGAGTAATGAGCAACAAATCTTTTGCCTTTTTACTCTTACCTTACAAATTATTACAAGATATTACTTATAACAAGTTTTATCATTTGTTGTTTAAATAGAGATTATGACCAATATTGTAGCCGATTTTCATTTTCCTAGATAATATCGTTTATGAGATAGATTTCGTAACAAAAGTGGCCTAAAACTGACAACTTTGACAGGCGCTGACGTCGTTATTAGCGACAGATAACAATAGGGTACCGTTTTCCCATTCAGGGTACGGATTCCTAAAAATGGTATGAAAATACTCGGCTCTATTGACTCTTGGAAAGAAATTATTTTTCTTAGGTAATTCAAATAAAATAATTAAGAGCCATTAAAATAATAAAAAAACAAATTAATTAATTAATTACCTAAAGATGCAGTAATGAAGTGATACTATTGGTGAATTATTTCCTCACTCACCGCCTCGCACCCGCACATGGCTCTATCTATTGGACTATTTTTTATTAAAAACTCTAAATAAAAAAATTAAGAAACCCCCGACGTACCATTGTGGAGATACCTTTACTTTTTCCTGGTCATCATCAGGTCCTCATGGTGGGAAGGTGACCATGGTCATTAACATTTGAGCTCAAACTCGAACCACCTAACTGTTACCGTTCCAGAGAACCCATCATACTCCAACATCTCAAGATACTCAAAGATCTTATAAACACTGATCAATTTTTCATCTGGCATGACTAAGAACATTAAGCAGGTTAGACCTGCGACGCCTGAAGGCTGGGGAAGATCGGCCTTCGGCCTCGCAATGGCTATCTTAAAATGCACAGCTCAATATCATTTTCGTTTATTTTTGGCCGCCATCTTTAATTTTTTTCTCTTGAAATGTCGCAGGCGCAGGATTCCCTACAACTTTAGTTCGAGAAGACCCCCATCTAACAATTATAATTTCGGCGACCTGATAATCTTCCAATTCTTCCAGTTTCATATTGTGAAATTAAAGTTCAGTAAGACTAAGTGTTAAGTTATGATGCCACAGACAAACACACAAACAGACAAACGTGTCAAACTTATAACACGCCCTCCCTCGATCTACCGGGGGTTATATAAGAAAAAGTTAGAAAGAAAATTATATAATAATTTTTTTAAATTAAAATTAATTAATTGAAAATAAAAAAATAACAGGCAATATATTGAGTTAAAAATATATTTTAAAGAAGCTTAAATCTTTCTTAAAATTCTTAGCTACGAGTATAGTATTTCTTTCTGGAGATAGGACAGAGATGACATGATGATTTAGGAGGTTGAAATCCTAAGTTAATAGGTACTCGATGCAACTAACAATATGAAAGAGGTAAGTACGAGTAAGTATCTAGTATTACACTGGAAGTTATCCGTAATACTGGATTAGGTACACAGTTTCCATTTTCCCTTATACAGGAGAGCGTAACTAGATCCTTTTGTTGTACGGGTGTTAACGACAGGGTGCTATATTACACCAGCTCCTAATCAACCCACGTATACCTAGCAGGCGATGAAACTCTTGTCATAATTAATGTGGTCTTATTGAGTTGACGACTAAAAGTAGGTAGGTTTTTTTTTATGTCTGCACATTATATACTTACCGAGTATATAAGTATATATAGAGTATCCTACTCATTTAATACAAATTGGTATTTTCCTTTGTGAATTCCTTTGTGAAAACTTAAAATCCCTTTTCAGTTTTCATAAGGTGTATTTGCGTCAACATTTAAATCTTGAATAGATAACAAGCGAATTGTCATTTTAAATTATCGCAAGACAAGAATATTTTCGTTAATTAACACCCCGTACCTATATCAAAAAGAAAAGATGGGCTGTTTTTATATTTCTTAAAAAAGGTTTTAACAAAAAGGTTTTTTTCGTAACGCAATGTCTACAGAGAAAAAATCAGGGCTTTCCCGGGTTCCAATTACAGGAAGGAAAATCATCTTAGGGCGTAGATTGGTTCATCTTACTAATTACTTACTTTATTTTTGATCCAAGAAAAGATTAAAGTCAAATCCGTGAAGTCTTCCTTACTTTCCATCTATTTGACTTACAATAACTTTGGTAGGTATATCTAAGCTATTTTTACCGACTGAAGATTTTTTACCCTCAGAAAACAATGGTCGTAGACGTCTCTCGATATTCTTATCTCCTCATTTAAGTTTAATGGTGGTATGAGATCTACAGAGTCAGCCTGGGGTGGTATATACTTCGTCTATAATTCATCTCTTCACTTACATAGATAAAGATATAAAACATTTGTAAATTAGATTCCGTCACCAATATTTGGTTAATTAAAATAATTAGTATATTTCGGGATACTAAGCTACGCCAAGTTGGTGTATAAGTTTGTATCTGAAAACGAAAACAATATCAATACATAGAACCTTGTCGTATTATGATGTCTTCAATTTCGAAACCTCCGTCTCCTGTCGACTAAATTCGCGGCCTCAATTCCTATCGACAAAATTAAAACTGAATAGACGATCTATAGTGTGTCAAAGTACTAAAGAGCTTATAATTTTCATGGTACGGCTATTATAAACACAGGCGTTTTGGGTAACGTTTTCAATTAATAATATCAAAGGTTAGAATTTGCAAAGTAGCTACTTGACACTTGGCTTTTTAAGTCTTATTCAAATTCAGACAGGACGGATTCATAACGGGAGATATAATGTGGAGCCCTGAGGCAGCCTGAGGCTAAAGGAGATGACACGTTTTATTATGGAGAAAAGAAAGAAATGCGCCGTAAATCGAGGCTTCTTCAGCTAAAAATAATGCCATAAGCCCTGAGTCTAATGTGGAATGCTTCATTGAAATTTTGCTGAATCCGTGAAATGTGGAAGAGATTTAGGCAAATCCATAATAAAGTCTGTTGTAGGGCACTGATATGATGGATGATTTATTAACAAGTGGTTTTATTTGGAGACTGCTAATGATAATTTATTAACAAGTGGTTTTATTGGGAGTAATGGCGTCTCTTAACCAAGAGAGGAGGAGGCCAAGATCCACTTTGATGGGTCGCTGAGCCAGCGGAGTAAGTAAGTAGTAAGTTTATTTGGAGACTGGAGTCGTTTGTTTTCAATCTCATCATATGAAACATAACCAAGGTAGGTTGATGTTTAGAGACTTTGTACTGAAGACTACATTCTGGCAATTTGGTTTTCTTTTAAATAAAATAGCTTCCATTTCTGCATCACAGGCACATTCCACATCTCCATCGACCATCATACCTACCATTTGATTTGATTACGACCATTATTGTTTCCAATATGGTAAGAACGTAATCGTAGTGTGTGTCTACATATGGTCCATTGTACACATACTAACCCATAAACCGCCGATTGTCGCGGTTATTTGCTAGAGGGATTGGTCGGATATTTGGTTAGGTTCTACGAGTAATATCGAATAACATTTTGTACCAAAGGCACCAAGTCAGTCGGAAAATTGCAAGTAACTAGGTCTCAAGCTAGTTTGCAACGAGTTTAGTTTGCTACGATTTCTAATTGGATTTGAATCATCGAAATCGAATTTGAATCAATACTTATATTGTAGCTAAGGGGCCATTCATAAATTACGTCACACCAATTTTGATGCTTTTTGGAGCCCTTGAACATTTGTGTGACCTCCTGGTATGACGTCACATATTTTAAATCTTTTTTCAATCACCAATAAATCAAACATAGAAAATTTACAAAACGATACAAAATTTAATCATCTGTGTCAAAGGACTTTGAACCCATTCCTTTATATTATTTATAACTTCTTATTTTAGATTTACGCATGTGACGTCAGGAAGCTTATGACTCGTCCCCCCCCCCCCCCCCCCTTGTCACACTTTGTTGACTCCCTCCCTCCCCCTTAACGTGTGACATAATTTATGGATGGTCCCTAATTTATATTACAAGTATTGTCATTAATAAAATTGTTAATCTTAGATACTATATTTATTCCCAATTGGCTTATTTCAAGAGTTAAGAGTCTGTGTTTATCACTTCCCAAGCTCAGCTGTGCATTAGAAATCATTGGTGTTTATAAGAAATGTGGTAGACGATCTATTTATTTAACTAAAATATTTAGGTACTCGTAGCTTAGATGCGAGCATGGTCCGAAAGTGATTGTGCAGGTTAAGCAACGTTGGGCGCGGTCAGAATAAGGATGGGTGACCGCTAGTTAGTCGCAGATTAGGCCATGTTAGAAGCCTCTACGGGCCGCCTGAATAAGTCTGACAACAGGTTAGCCATTAACCACACGATAAAAAAAGAAATAACATAATGATACGTAATCTGTTAATAACTAGAATAAGTTTAAGGCATACAAACACTGTGAACTTTCATCATAACGGTTAATTTGATCCCTATTTGATACAAACCCCTAAAACAACCAAAACAATGTGGAAGTGGATAGGAAGGAAGCGGTGAAAGTTTGATATTAAACTAAATTCTCGTTGGCGTAGGTACCTACAGTACCTACTCCAGCTTAAAGAAGTCACACAAAAAGCTCTAGTAATTAGTTTATGGATGACACGACTTGCTGAGGCGTTATCTAGTGGCCCCTTTTATAATTTTGCACGGTACCGGTACGTTTTACCGTTATGATTTAACAGTGAAGCAAATATGGAATTGTATGAAGACGCTTTTAAATTTCCGTCGACGACGGTAACGTTTTGCCGTCGACGGCATTACCGTTGCCGTGGCACGGTGGCATACGTAGGCTCCCTGACAAATCGTCACGGCAAAGTTGAGAGTGTTGTGGTAATGTGTAATTGTGTATGTACATATTAAAGATAATAATATTAAAGATTTGTGAGAGAGATTGACTTCGCGCTTCTCGCCCCGCTTCCCATCTACCGATAGTTAAATTATAAAAGCATTTGAACGATATACCGTGGACGTGGACGATAAATATCGTGGACATCCACGATTGAAATTGAAAACGTTTATTTGGCGCTGTAAACACCAGATTACAGAAGTATACAAAGTTTAATACATGCAGCACAGAACATCTGGTGTGGTACAGTGCCAAAAAGTGTACACCAACTCAGCATAATGCTGAGGCAAGCCGCAGCGCTGATTTTCAGCTGGCCCCTCAGTGACTGCACGGACGAAGAAAGCAACAGTGTGTGCGTGTTGTGATGTATGATGTATGAACGATAATATCGTGCCGTCCAATGCAACGCCACGGTAAATTTTAAAAGCGCCCATTCCCTGACTAGAAGCTTCTTGCGACATTAATATGCAATTTAACTTTTAAAACTTCTTTACATCGGATATTATTATTGTTGTTCTCTATCCAGGGTTCACGGGCCCTAAGGGCCACGGTTCTTTGAAAGGCTTGCATGGGGACAAGAGTTCCTTGTTCCTTGTTCGAGTAATTACCTACTATACAATTGTGTGATGGAGTGCTCCTATCGGGGCCTGTCTCTGAATACATCCATAAAAGATAAATATTATCAAAATTACAAATAATGTCAATTAATTAATAACTAAATAATTATAAATAAACCTCCCCCCTTGCCGCTCCCGGTGCAAAGGTGCCCATAACGCTTGCGGCCTTACCGCGCTGTATCGCTATGGCCAACCTTTGCACCAGGAACGACCCGGAGCGAGGGTCACAACCCCTCTCCCTAAGGCGACGGCCAATCTCACCCATAAATTATTTTGCTTCCGCACTCCAGCAGCCTGTAGTCTCCACAGCAAAATGTACAAACATGTAATTGTGCTGGAGTGCGGAATATTTTTCATATTTTCTAGCAGCGGCCAATTCAGCGGCCGCTGCGGCCGTCCGCGTCGTTCGCGGCAGAAAATATTATTATATAATATTACTTAAGCTTTTGGAATAATAATATTTTACTTCCAAGTCGTTTCTTTTTACGTATTTCCACAGCAAAGCCTCAGCAATGCTTGCATTTGTGTTTCGGTTTGAAAAATTGAGAGCCAGCGTAATTACTGGCATTTAAGGCACTCCATCTGTAAACCCTCAAGATTAGCTCATCGAAAACCCTCTAATAACATTAAAGTGAGGTGAGACGGTACACTTACCATCAGGTGACCAGTTTGCTCGTCTGTTCATAATTCCCACTTACCAAATTTTATACAGAGAAAGAAGAGAGTAAATGAACTTAGTATATCTGCCTACTGTTATCAGTAAAAGGTAAGTACGAATATAAGTTAAGTTAATAAGTTTAGAATTAAATAATGGAAATCTAAAGAACGAAAGAAAAACATTGATTTAACATTTCATTATGCATACATAATTAAACTCTCAGTTATTATTGAATAACACTCATAGGGAAAACTTTACTGAAAGAAATCGTGTGGAAATATTATTGCGCTTTGCCATCAATGTATGAAAACTTGGAATTATCTAAATTCCACTCTTTATAACCAGATTAGGTAATACAATCGCGTACTTCAAATCTGCACGGAATGTTTTCAATTTGGACAGATAATAGAAGCTTCGTCAGGTTTTGTGCTGCTAATACAATTAAATGGAACCAATTGGAAACAGACGTGATGTTAGCTGTAGGTATATGAGACACATAATATAGGATGGGAAGTTAAAAGGGAACGTAAAGGCAGACACCGAATTATAGTACCGTTACGCCTAAGCTTTAACACACTGCAACGATTTTGAAACGGAAGTGGACCTTCCCTAGATATATCTAGGAAACCGTTAAATAGATTTCTATGTGTTTGATCCGAATGCGTTTCAAATCGGTGCTGTGTTAAAAGGCGTTATAGCTACAAGAAAATGAACCTATGTGAATTATTTAAAACTGTATTCACATTCAGTTTAATTTTTTTAGTAAAATCAGCAACAAAAATACTTACTTACCAAGTTTCACTTTTAATTTATTTCGCACACACAATCGATTCCTTCTCCAATAAGAAGTACTGACTCTACTAAATCAATAGATGGTCAAGTAGGTACCTACTATGGCAAAAAAACAATTTCCTTAGGGACATTTTGTACAGGAAAATGATATATTCTCCCTTGCCGTGCCATCGATGAAGGAAATATAAAGGTTAAGAGTTCTTATGGCTCGTAAAAGATAAAGGTTGAACGAAAAGAACAGTAGTTAAGTACCTGGTACGTCAGAAGATTTTATCATAAAACATATTAACAGACCAATACTACAGAATACTAAATAGTACTCCGTCCAATACCCTAAGAGAAAAACAGAAAAATGATGTTTGTCGAATGCCTACTGAGCACATAATATCAATCACGCGCGAACGTGTACAAAATAGGACTATGTTTTTTTGCTTTGACTAGAAATATAGGAAAAGCTCGTAAATATTAGCCCACGATATATTACATATATTTAAGTATGGTTTCGGTCTAAGAACTTTGTTAAGTATCGAGTTATAATCATAAATAATTCTTAAGTAGTTGATATTCTTATCTTCAGGTCAATCATCTCGAAACAACCACAAACCCTGGTAAGAATCTTGTACCTATAAAACTATATTAAATCATTCTAGATAAAAAATAAGTACATAAACATAATGTATTAGAATTCCCATCGTTTGAACTTTGTTTGTCATGGTTAGGAGAATGTAGAGTTTGTTCCGACAGCGGTATCGACTCACGAGAATGGTCCTAAATAATAATAGAAGGTCGTCGTAGACTGTCCCGTAAGCTTAAGTCACCCGTGTCCCGATATTTATCACAAACTTGACAGAAACGAAGCTCCCTACTGGCATTCTGGCCCGGGGCATCACTCACAAAGCGCGCGGCACGCACGGGCAATTGTTTGGGCTGAACCCCTTACTACATGCGTCTGTGTTCGGTTTGTTGCAACTAATCACATGTTTTTCCCCCTCCCCCACTTGGAGTCACTTCATGATCGGATGCAACGAACCGAACCGGGGCTGGAACCTGACGCATGTAGTTCAGTCCGAATTGCCGACTATTCAAGCGGTTCACCCGAAACGATCGCCATGCGGCGCGTGGGGCGATTGTGTGAGGCAGTGGCGTGTTCACTATATATGCATACTCTGTGTATTTTCATAAAAATTGATTATAAGAAAACTATGATTTGCCCAAGTAAAATGCAAGCTAGTTTTTTTTTATTTCACTCCATCTAGCGGAACTGACGGGTAAACCTATGTACCTATGTGCGTAACTGCGGCGCGCGCCTCTGGTGGCTTAGGCAGACATAAAATTGCTTAAAAGCAATGACTATCGACCACTGATATGCGTGGATATGCAATCACGCACACATCTTTAACTGTGTAAAATTGTGTATTCTTTGTAGCCTTAGATTATCTATTATAGGCTATAGCACACTATGTATTTTAAGCACAGCTTACGTATAACCCGGTTAAATCAAAATGCTTTGATTTTCAACACCCTTCCGTCCAGCGAAATTATAATGCTTTGTGATTTCTGCGTATCTTATTATGCGGCAAATTCTTCCATCAAATTAAAAAAAACTTTGCAATTAATAGTATTTATTTAACTTTATTAAAGATAATTGTGGATTGTTTTGAAGAAAGTTCATTTGTTGCAATTATTTACTGTATCCATAAATGTTCTTCTGGATTCTACATAGGGAAACTGCATACCCTGTTTGAAAAGCCTGTGCACGACACTGTGTGAGTGTTAAATAATTATCTATTGTGTCCCGATGTCCCGAAACATGCGGCGTCTCCCGCGGCGATTAGCAAATACAATTACTGAAGCACTTTGTCACAGCAGACGGGTCTGAGAGTGCCAATTAAGTCCCAATGAACAAACTTAACAGCCAAAGCAATACGATGCCGTTTCCAATAGATACGATTAGGCAAATATAGATTGTTTTAATTGAATTCTTTAATCTTCTCTTCAGGTATAAGTGGTCGAAAATATGTTTACAAGTATTAGAATATAAATAATTGAAAAGAAAGAGGTTCTATCCCAATCGAGAGATCGTCCGTCTCTGACTGTATTCAAAATTCAATAGAAATTCTTATAATTTTGCAGAGTGCACTCTTAAGGTCACAGAGAAGTTCGATTACAGACAATTTAATAAAATAAAATAAATACGTATCCTCTCAATTTTTACATATTCATGAAATACTTCCATTATGGTATTTTTTTCTTTCCAGTGTAAAAGTCCTACGTGGATTTTGAACGTGCTCTGGAAAATGGAATGTCAACAACCTCGCCGACGAACGCTGTAACCGAGTAGAAATGTTTCTTTTGCGGAAAGAAAATACTTTATTAAGTTTTACGCTATTTTAAGTTCACCAATCCTAAACTTACACGGCTTTACTTGGGTACCAGGGTTAGAGAAATGCTTGCCAAGGTTTTGGTAAGGCAATGAATAAACCCCAGATACCTAACAGAACAGGGACCATTTGGTTTTTTCGAGACAAGTTCACCTGCCTCATGTAAACCCACCTTCGCCTCTTTGACCGCAGTTAATGACCGGGGGGTAGTTACCCCTCCGAAATTCCGCCCGGGAAAGGGGTTTGCCCCAAAATCCGCTCCTGGCCCATAGGACCCAGTCATTCATTCCATTTGGTCGAATAAGATGTTCTTGTATAAATGGATTTTACAAGAATGAATGAATGAATTAAGCCCCTTTTACTGGCTATGACAAAAAAAACGTCGAATGTGTAAGTAACCTACTTACCTACTACATAACCCCGTACGAACCGCGTACACGGAACATTACTCTAGCGGGTTAGTCACGTCGTCGTGCGCTTGTTAATGCATACCGTTTGCCATATTTGAATTAAAACTAAGAGAGAAAGAAAGAAGGAAGAAAACACATTTATTCAACATTACATTATACAGTTTTAGACTTAAAAAGAAATAACATGAAAAACCACACATAGTTAAAAATGTGCTGCGGTCTGACCGGTACGGCAGAACCACAGCGCTGGTTTTCAGCTGTGCCAGGGTGAAGGCATCGCGGGAGAAACAGCAGGTTAGGGACGAAACCAAAAATATAAACGTACATAGAATAGCAAAGTGAATTGTTGATAAATAATATGAAAAATACAAATAAATAAATGAATATCTAAAGATGAAATAGATAACAATTGAAACTGGAGAGAAAAGGGACAGGAATAAAGAGTGAATGTCTGTCAATTATGCGGATCGCCATTCCGATGGGAAGCGGTAGTATGTGTTGTAACACTATAAAGAAAGTAAGAAAAAACTAATATAAAAATTTATACTTAAATATAAAAGTAACCTAATATAAAAAGTGTACTGTGTCTGATTCATTAGAGCGTTCCATAACCAGTTGAAATAATTCACGTTGACAACTGTCCATACCGAGTTAACGGCTGAAAATGTAGCAAACTTTTATTTGGCACAAGCAATGGAACGTGTACAAGCTGTCAACGTGAATAATTTTAACTAGTTTTGGAACGCACTCTAAAACTATTATTTTTTTCTCCAGCAAATATTTTTATTTATTTTTCGGTCGGTTGGATCAATATAGGCCCCTGTCGACAGCGATATCAACAAGCCTAGTTTCTATGAAAAACAATAGAGTTAGATCGTTTACTTTGAGTACTTTTAATACAATCTTTCTTTGAATATCAGAAACTAAACAACGCGACGTTAAATGAAAACGATGGAACTACCTACTCGTACAGTTGACCACAAGCTATAGTATACCATCTGTCAAAAACCTTCGATTAAATCTCAACCTTATGCCTGTGCAATATGATACATTTCAGATTCTCAAATTTACACGTTTTGGGTAGGTTGACCTATGGTCGACTGTACAACGATGTTTATTTAGATTTGATTGATCGAATGTGGTGATGAGTGAGAATCCTCTTATTTTTCTGAGCATGCAAATAGAAAAAAAGGAAATACTACTTAAAGGGAAATATTTAATTGCATCTCAAAAATCTTTACACACACCAAACATACCATCTATAAAACTACCTTAGCATCTATTATATTATTGCACTACAAATAAATTAATTCACGAACAGTTCTTATCCAACTAATAAATAAAAAAATTACATCAGTACTATACAACATTTTTCCGTTATTCATAAATCTCAAGCCAACAGAAAAAGTCAATCGAACAGAAATATCAATTTCACATCAAAAATACTAATTGCACATCAAATTAATTGAATATGCAACATTTCTTTTTGTCACTGTCTATATATTAAGATAATGTTTTTATACATTACCCGTCATTCACCATTATTTCCTGTAGTCCATTTATTTTCCTGAAAATATTTTCGGCGCGTTTTACACGATGAATGTTTTTGCGCGGGTTCGAAATGTGGGGGTCGAAATCTGAATATATATAAATACATAGATGAGAATCTAACAGGAGACCAACTAGTAAGTGAGATAGGTGGGATACAACGATATTTATTTAGCTTTCATCGTCATATTCAAACTTCTTTTGACGTATGATCGTATATCATATTAGCATTATTACATACATATAATAAGCCTACGACCTACGTCCGTTTCTCCGTGAAAAATTGAGATTCATGAGTCTGTGTTCACGAGCGGGATAATTTATGTTTTGAACGGGTACTGACAGACAGTGTCAAACATTGAAGAAACGGGTTACTCGCAGATACGTGTAGACATAGCCATGAAGGATAGAACTCGCGCCCGCTCCATTTTCTTTCATCCAAGCTTGTAGCTAACGTAACTTTATTCGTCAGAAGGAAAATAAAGAAATGTGAGTAATAAAATATGAAGATGATGAAAGTGGTTCCTCTGTCTACCCCCTCGGGGATTATGGACGTGAGAGTTATGTTATGAGAAGGCAATAAAATAAAGCTATACGTAATCGTGATTCAGGACGCTTAGGAGCCTTCGTCAGAGATAGGCTATTATCCCGTGGCTCCACTAATGGCCCAAGTCCTATAGTGGTTGATAAAAGTGGTAGGATAAAGTCTAGGTAGTTAGAAAACTTTAAAAACTTAACTGTATTTGTGCTACGAAAAATTTGCTTCTAGCTACAATTGCTACGAATGAGCTAAAGAACGCGTCAGCGTTCGAAGTGTCTCTGTAAAACGAAGCTCGACCGACTGTAGGCCGACCAAATAATTACGAAGATATGAATAATTGATCTTATAACATTTAATTAAAATGCTTGAGATACTTGCTCAGACATTCCTTACAGTTCATTTTCCGATAAATGAAATTCAGATAATTCACATTTAATGGAGCAGACGGGATCCATACGGCATCCCTGTGAAATGTGAGCGACTCCGATTTCGACGAAATAATTTGACTCAGAATTCCGTAAATATGAAAGTTCCACTTTTTTAAAAGGTTTATAGCGTATTCAACTCATCAGCTTCTTTATAGCACTTAAACATTTCCGCTATATCTTTCGAATGACTTGTACCGTTAGTATATAGGCACGGCCGGCCGTCCGGCCGCGAATTCAAGAACACCACACCCTGCATGAAAATAAAATTCCTCGTGCTCAACCCAGGTCGAGAACACGAGAAATGAAATTGACCCGAACACCTACGTACTCGTAATAAACTAGTCTAACCCAAACAATTTCACATCTTTACAAGAATGCATGCATGCATACATCCTGCTTTTGACAGAAAGTGTTAAAATAAAGTAGGTATCCTACTAAAATCGCTGTCGACAATCTAAACAAACAACCATTCCACCTGTTCCGTTGGAAGTGTTTGCACATGAATCCAGCTGGATTTAATGCGGACCGTTGACTGAACACCCAGGGAAATCAATGTGCCCATACACGAGGCATCTTTTTTTAACGAATGTCGGAGAAACAACAGTATTGCCCACCGAAAGCTTTGCCCACGCGAAAAAAACTGCCTCTCACTAATTTTATGAAACCTCACTATATTTATCTGAATTCTTTTTAAAGATCAGGTTTATTATTGTGTAGCTTTCTAAATCTGAGTGGGCAATAATTGGCGACAAATATTACGAGTTCCTTGGACATCAGATGCGAGATTGTATAAAATATACTTACGTACCTAAATAATAACAAAATACTTACCTTACCTACCTAATGATAAGATGAACAATGTAAAAGCACATAATCTTAAATATTTTATAGCAAAAGTAATCAAAACATTTCTTTAGCGATCTTTGGGGAAATATTTGAGTCTGCTTTCTTGTACAAGCAAAATGTTCGTTGAATTTACGAAAAACTTTTTATTTTCTTTACGCTAAACCTTCTGAATTCTTGAATAAATAAGTGATTCGAGATAAAGGGTAGGTATAAGATCGAAAGTGATTATAGAAACATACAAAACTGTTATATAAGCTCGTCTTACAATGGTAAAAAACTGATTTGTGACTGAAGCGCTCATTACACTTGACTGCATTCAGCCAACAATTTACAGCTGTACACAGAAACCTGTGTAATTTGGCACCTCGAATCTCTTATTTATTCCTACCGTAGGTAAGGTACTGAATGACTAAATTTAGTCAAGTGTAATAAGCCCTTACATACGAGTACTTCGTTAGTATTCTCCGGATACTTATCTTGCTAGTCTTCTCTCCCCCCCTTGAATAACATCCCGGTTACGCTCTTGAGTGGTAGAAATTTCTATTGCCTCATTTTGCTACCTTCTATTCTAATCTTGTGAAATAACTCGGCTTTCAAACATCATTTCTCAAACACTGCTACAAGATGTTAAGGTTTCCGAATCGATTGTGTATCAGAACGTAAATAGACTGTTATGATTTGTTTCGTGCGATGACGCGAGACACGGCAAACAACGCTGGACCGGGGCGATGACGTGTATGGCATGATGGATCTCTACTGCTACGCAAGATTAATAAATGAGATTTGTTTCCAAAGCTTATGCGGAAACAAGGCTTTTGTATACACCGTATTGTATAGATCTGGCGAAAATAGCTGTGGAAAAGTAAAAATCTGGTTCGCATTTCTTAGTCGTATTACTCGTTGGTGATCTTTCTAAGGAAATAAACAATCTCCCAGTAGATATAAGGAAAGCCCCGAATCACCCTGTGTTTAAAAATCAAGTTCGTAGCCACCTTTTGAGTTCCTCATAATCCCTAAAACTTTATATTTTACATATCAATATATTTGTGCATAATATTTAATTATTTTTCGTATGTATTTAATTATATTGTATTTATGTATATAAGTAAATTATATTGTATATTTGTATTAGTATTGTATATTAGTATACTATGTAAGAATATTGTTATTTTAATATAGTGTTATTTTATTATATAAATTTCACATATAATTAAGTAAGTTTCTTTGTCATTTTTATTGCCACTGCACCGCCATAACATATCTGCATGCCCAAAGGTCAGCTGACAGAGAATGCCGCAAGGCATTAAGCTCACCTGTGAAAAAGTGTAAAAGAATAAATAAATGAAAAATAAATAAATAACCACATATAACGTCTTTCTTGGCAGATATAATGTAGTGGTTTGCCCAAAAAGTCAGACTTCAAAGTCAAAAGGTTGCTTGGAAAAAGTTTACATGCTGAGTTGTCATGCAGGTCAATATTTATAGGTAGGTATTTCATTACGTGGCTGCGATTTCTATTCGAAACATTGTAAGAAATGAGTTTTGGAGCTTTATATACCTATAGAAAACAAAAAGAGCTATAAAGGTGTTACAACTTTTGAAATACTTACCTATCCTTAGGTCGCTATAAAAATAATAACGACTTGAAAACAGATTCACTGCTGTCGCCGTGAGAGTAAAAACTTTGTAATTTGTTACGATTTCCTTCGATGTAAAACAGACCATAAAAGTTCTGATAAAGTCATCATAAGAACAATTATGACCAAAGCATTTCGCGTGCTAGGCTGCTTAAATAAACTGGTATAGATGTCGTTACGTCGCCAATACAGATGGTAGATACACGGAGAAAGGGTTGTCTAATTTGAAGCCGGCAGGATGAGCCGCTATAGCTCAGTTGGTTAGAGCACTGCCACGGAACGGCAAGGTTGTAGTTTCAAATCCTGCTCGCGTTTTTTTTTCACCCTTTTTAATTTATTTGTTATGAGTATTAGGTATTATCGTAAATTAGAAATGAATTCAAGTGTTAAAGCAGTCGGCAACTACTAAAAGCATTAAAAGTTACAATTTTCAAGATCAATGTAATTCGTAATGTAACTGTGATCCCGCATATGTGTGAATGTTACATAAAACCTAAAGGAAAGTAGGTACTCACCGGCAGCATGCTCGTGTAACGTAACAAATAGGAATTCGATGGCGAGCATGGCGCGTACTGACCGGAGGAGCATTCGCTTTTGTAACAGATTGGTTGCGAGCGTTACATTACACGCGCATGTTTCAAGCGTTTGATACGTCGGCGAACATTCGTCTGTGTATCGTCACAGATTCGTCGTGTGAAATCGTGTGTGCGACAATACTGTATCGTGTTACATTACAAGTAGTGCGCACTGTAATGCTCGGCTCAGTACTGACTACTGCAATGTTCGAAGTTGTATCATTACAACCGGTGAGTGCCCTCCTTAAGGTACAGTCGGCCTCTAACTAATGTATACCATCTGTCAAATTTCTGTAATCCAAAATAAACCTAATACATTCGCCATAGACTTCAAATTTGAATTGTAGAATTTGATCATGGGATGTTTATTGCACATTCCTTCTGTAATCGCTTGAGTTACTTCGATCTGAGTATTCATTGTAACGTTCTAACTGTCGCCAAACATCTCCTCCGCCTCCGATAAATCAAATTAAAAACCTTCGGTTCCGGTAAAACCACCTCCGTAACAACCCTAATTTACCTTACATATAAGAATTAGGTACAATAGACGGCTGAAGACGCATTTATTTTCTTTTTCGAGCACTATTCAGAAGTTTTACTTGAAGTGTCAAGAGCTGAGATCGATGGTAGAGAAGAGACATAAATCTAACTTATGAAACCAGTTATTACGTATCCTACTTGGGTTATTGCGGAAAGTTAGTCACATGATGTCTCTTGTATTATATCGTATTACAGAACAGGAGGTATTTTCTATTGCATCTCTCGACCAATCAGTTTAGAACTCGTAACAACATTTTTAATTTAGGCCTTTAAAAAAATTGAAATTGAAAACGTTTATTTAGCGCTGTAAACACCAGAATATAGACCACAATACAGAAGTATACAAAGATTAATACATGCAGCACAAAACATCCGGTGTGGTACAGTGCCAAAAACGGTACACCAGCTCAGCATAACGCTGAGGCAAGCCACAGCGCCGATTTTCAGTGTGACTGCACGGACGAAGAAAGCAACAGTGTGTGCGTGTTGTGTTGTATGAATGTGTGGGAGGGTACAAAGGTGTGTGTAAAAAGTAGGTACTCGGTTTTTTCACAAAACATTATTTCAATATTGATACATAAAATACAGTAGGTAGATATATCGTGTAGAAAGCCTTTCAGTAACGCGAACAAATATCCTACCTACCTACAGGCAGCCACGTAATACAATGAAAGATTAAACCATAAATCCATTAACAAAATGAAGTAGGTAATATAAAAGTTTTTTGGGTACAACGTGGAGTGGCTAGCTAACCTTTTGTGTAAGCATAGGTACTTACTTATGTTATGGAATAAATGAATTTGAATTATGAATTCTAAAGCCTAATTGTTCCGCAGAATCATAAATACCCAATCTCAGAAATGGGTGTATAGCCGTGGCTTAGTAGCCAAAGGAAAGTTTACTTTTATTTCATTGTTTCAGCGTCAGGCCCAGTGGCGCCTGTCTGTGTACCTGATAAATATTTTCTGTACAGTGGGCGGGAAACACACCAGGTAATACCTGTTTAGTATTTTGCCGCTTTAACTTATCTGATACATTCATACGATAATCAAATAGGAAAAACAAACAAACTCATTGCGACAGGATTCCACTGGGTATGGTAGCTTGATGTGTTTTCCACTATACAGTACTCGATACGACTATTAACATACAAACCTTTATCATTTCCAGACACACTCGCTGACCGAGTAGCGAAGATGGGCCGCAATTCTAGCGGCGCCAGCGTTGAGACCAATGGTGAGCTGCGTGTTCTACTGGTGGTGACGGTCGTGGTGGGTCTGCTCCTCATGCTGTCACTCCTCATGTGCTACGCCTGTGTCCTCAAGCGGCTGTGCTGCGGCACGCCAAGGGAGCGCGCTAAACACGTCGCGTGTGCGAGACGGACGGAGAGCTACCCGATGGGAGATGTCACGCTGCTCTCTCAGCCGACGGAGAGCGAGCGTGTTTAGCGTCAAGCCGTCACCAATTGTCCGAAGGCCAACTTTGCAAGTTGCGACACTACCAGAGAGCTAAACACGCTGCGTGTGTGATGATCGAGTTACCAGATGGGAGATGTCACGCTGTTCAGCAAGCGTGTTCAGCATAAAGCCGTCAAGGATTGTCCGAAGGCCAAGGCTGCAAGTTACGACTCTACAAGAGAGCTAAACATGCTGCGTGTGTGAGGATCCAGTTACCAGATTAGAGATGTGATGCTATGCTCACAACCGACGGAGAGCGAGCGTGTTCAGCGTCAAACATTGCGAGGACAAGGTTGCAAGTTACGACACTACAAGAGAGCTAAACACGCTACGTGTGTGAGGATCCAGGTACCAGATTAGAGATGTGACGCTACTTTCACAGCCGACGGAGAGCGAGCGTGTTTAGCATAAACATTGCGAGGACAAGGTTGCAAGTTACGACACTACAAGAGAGCTAAACACGCTGCGTGTGTGAGGATCCAGTTACTAGATTAGAAATGTGACTCTATTCTCACAGCCGACGAAGAGCGAGCGTGTTTAGCATAAAACATTGCGAGGACAAGTTTGCAAGTTACGACACTACAAGAGAGCTAAACACGCTACGTGTGTGAGGATCCAGTTACCAGATTAGAAATGTGACGCTATTCTCACAGCCGACGGAGAGCGAGCGTGTTTAGCATAAAACATTGCGAGGACAAGGTTGCAAAATACGACACTACAAGAGAGCTAAACACGCTGCGTTGCAAGGATCCAGTTTCCAGATTAGAAATTTGACGCTGCTCTCATAGCCGATGGAGAGCGGGCGTGTTTAGCGTCAAGCATTACAAGACCAAGGCTGCAAGTTATGACACTACAAGAGAGCTAAACACGCTGCGTGTGTAAGGATCCAGTTACCAGATTAGAAATTTGACGCTGCTCTTATAGCCGACCGAGAGCGAGCGTGTTTAGCATCAAACATTGCGAGGTCAAGGTTGCAGATCCAAGATGCGACACTACCAGAGAGAGAGAAATAGAAAATAGAAATAGAAAATCCTTTATGAATAGACCACTTTTGGCTTAAAAGAGAAGAGCTAAACACGCTGCGTGTATAAGACCAGAAAGTTACCTGATACTGATACACAACACAGGTATTATTTCAGAATGACGAGTTCTTGCAAAACGAATTATCTAGACACACGGGAGTGTGTCCGCCAAGTTTGAAATGAAAAAGAACAACGATGCACTGACGTGTATTATATTATAACATAAATCGTATAGTTAGGTAGGTACTTGAGTTAGATCTTGGATCGACTGTATAATTTTAATAGGTTTTGTATTTATATTAGAAGTAAAGACAAGTGTGTATCCAAATGGTAATCAATATATTTCTATACTTCTATCATTTACAGTGGAATTTATTGCCGGTATTTTTGAAATAATATTCAAATATCTAAGGCAAACCATTGCAGAAGGCACCATTAATATTGTCATATACATTATATATACATATGTCGTCTCCATATATTTTTTAATTGTAAATATTTTAGGTAGTCCTTATCTAAATATTTGATATAATACAAATATATAATTATAAACTATTATACAACATTCATAATAATAGAAACGAAATAAAAGTCAATAAAAACTTTAACGAAACAATTAATTTTCTTAAAATTAACTCCAAAAATGCGTCTGAGGAAACAACTTATGATTTCATTGAATTTACGACATTCAATAATGAATTGATGAAACCAACTTCAATAAGAAAACAATTAAATAATTTGAACTTTAATAGTTATTTCCTTAGAAGCATTTAAGAAAACAAAATATCCTTAAAATTACCAAACGGTCTATCATATCATGTAACGAAATTACTTAATTAAAAGATTATTAGTTCCTTATTTCTAATTACGATGGCATCAAGGTATGCGATTTATAAAAACACAATGTTTGGTTTCGTAAAAATCCAAATAGTACAGTACATTATATCGCCGCAGCATCACCTCACCTCACAAACAAAGGAAGGCACTAAATTGTTGCATAGCGAGGTGTAACGTTACTAAGTCGATAAGTATGAGTTGCTATATGGAACTCCATAGAATAGGGTTGACAAAAAAAAATATTGCATCAATCACTTACATGGGCATTCTGAAAAAGGATCTGAAATTAGTTCCTCGATATCTCAACTATTCTCAACTAACAACAGAGATAAATGGTTAAATTTAGTAGAGAGAGAAGATTATCCGTTCCTTTTTAGCTTAAGTAGATTGAATGGCGCTACTTTCTGATTGGATTGCGTGTAGCTATTTTATTTTTCAACGAATTTTAATTCTGTACACATTTGATCTATTTTATAATATTTATGAAAAGCTTTCTTGTCTCTCCTTTGATGCTTGTCAAATACCCTATTCGGAACGACCGGATTTGAGCCGGTATCGCGGCGATAGATATTCTGTAAAGTCCATTCGCACAAATCGTCTCGCGTCGCTACTAGTCAAACGATACCGCCGCGACAACAGACGACGACTGCCGCATACTTTCCTATTTTATTATACAATTTCTTATTTTACGATATTTATACAACCGCAGTCCCGCATTTCGTTAGGGAGTACCGAGATTATTTGAGCGAATGGACTTTAACCATTAGGGTGTTCGAGATGTTTTCTTCCTCAGCTTTACAGTAAACCCTACTCACATGATGCCGATAGAAGCCCTTATCATGGCGTGTAGCTCTGTTCCCGTAAGACGCCGTGGACCATAGTTCTTAATGACTGCGGCTTGCAGTACTCCTCGAGCCAGTTGAACACGCCCGCCGAAAACTCGGCGAAGTTGTTCGTCGGTACCGACTCGAACGATTCGAATAACTTGTCCATTATGCCCTGGAACTGAAGGTTTACTTTTTTAATTCGTCAAGTCTGATCCATCAACCTCTAGGTATACTGAATCCATGATTAGGTTTCCGTATAGGTTTTTATTTACGGCTAAGCCCGCGTTTGACCTCAATCTCACTGGTGGTAAGTGGCGATAAGGCTGAAGATGGAGTATACTACAAGCTTATAATGGTGCCATTGGTATCTTTATAAACTGCGTTATGGAGATTGCTATGAAAAATAAGTCCACATAAAATTCCGAAACCTTGCGCATTGTATTATAAGCCCGGTCGGCATTTACATCTTGTTATATAATGAAGATGTGATGATAATGTCACACTTACAACTTGGAACTTATCCTGGTCCGTGAGCCTCTGCTCATTATGTCCGGGCATGGAATGCTGTGCTTTCACAATCTGTTCGTAGTTGGCCTGCATGATGCGTAGGGCCAACACATCTTTGCGCAGGGCGTTTCGTTCATCTTCCTGTCTTCTTCGCTGCTGCAGTAAGTATTGGATGTAGTCTATGGACTTCTGAAGAACCTGCAATCGAAATTACTGTATAGAATTTTAAAAACTCGCTGTCTAACCAAATTAGAAGATATTTAAAAATGGGATGGCACTATTTCGAAATATAAAGAAAGTTTTCATCAATCTAAATTAACAATCCTTTATCGTGACGGAAAGGCTCCTTCAATTAGGTAATTATGGATTTACTAGAATTATATTGATACTTATCTGTGCTTTGATAAGATTAATACAAATTAAACGTTAATACTAATATAAATTAGGTTTTAATGAGGATCATTTATCACTGTAATGGATTGTGAATTACTGGCCTCACGAGATGCGTTTTTAAAATAATTTCGTAAAGACCAATAGTTAGAATATTATTTTTTTAAACGAGTTCTATTCAGTGCGAGAGCGTTCCGAGTGCGAAGAACTGATGACGTCATAACTCATGTAAGAGATATGGTTACAAGAGTAGGCACAGATAGAGAGAAAATAGAGGTATGAAAAGGAAGGCCAGGTAAGAGGGTGGGGTGGCGAAAAAGGCTGAGGACGAAATAGGTGGGAAAAAGGAAGGTCGGGGGAGAATTTTCCGTTTTCTCGTTTTCCCATAAATAGGTGTGGTGAAAAAAAAATGAAGAGCAGATAAAGTCGTAAGGGAGTAAGGAATATTGTAATGCCTCGAAAATGAGGTACATTGAATCCTATTGAATCAGGTTAGGAAAAAGTAAACTGACCATTACCTAAAGTTACATTAGATGTATGCAAAATATGGTTATCAAAGTTCTATCCATATGCGACAAGGCACAAATCGCTATGCCTAACTTTATATTTGTAGTAATAACGGGCTGGTTTCCGCAACTCGACGTCTATAGCGCCTATTTTGCGTTGTAATGGAAAAACAAGCCACCCCAACCTCGCCAAAAAAGTCCAGCAGTTCTTTAATGTCCTGTAGGACTTCGGGAAGTAAGCTAAGAGTGCAGAGCCTTTCCACCCGGTAGGATGGTGACCTCACTGCATTCTAATAGCACGTGGGCGACCGTCTCCTCCGCCTCCAGGCATGCTCTTCCGCAGTTGGGCTCTAATGAACCGCAGGAACTCGCTTAGCCCCTTTATCTAGCAGAAGGGAAGGGATAAGAAGGGCTCTGGGCCCTCTGCAATCATTTCCGATGCCCTTCTCGCCAGTTTATAAGAAAGACTTGCAATAAGTAAAGTTATAAAGTACTTACAGCAGCTTTACTGGGCTTGTATCCGGAAGCATCGGTCTGCTGGCAAGTTGGGACCAGCTCCTGCAGTGAATCATAGCCCTTTTTGATGGCATCTCTCCTTTTCTGTTCAGCCTGTAACATTAGAATGAGAAGTTTTAAATAGGCTATTTGACACTTTTTTGAATATTGCATCTTAAATTTAAAGAAGACCATGAAATCTAACAGTAACTTATAAATTCAATGGGACGAAGCACTTTTAATACTCAAGGGTCCATCGAGTTTACTTAATAATTAACAATATAATTACCCCATGTTCTAGTTAGATTCCATGGTCTTCCTTAAATTTAAGACGCAATGTTTATTAGAGAGATTTGATCCATACGATTTACCCTATCGATTGGTGCCATAAAAGTACAGGGTATTGGTTAATACTTGCGGTGGTTGGTACTTGGTGAAATTTGTAGTACATGATTAGACTCAAATAATATACTGTTTCACAAGTTTTTACTGTATTTTATTAATTATGACCGGTTTCGTTTACACATCTTCAGGTATTTGTTTATAATAATAATAAAATTATTTGAGTCTAATCATGTACAGGGTATATTTTTTTTGGATTATAGTCAGTTCGATAACCGGCTGAGGCAAGCAATTTAAAAAAAATCAATGAATGCACTTTTACTTATTGTTAAAAATAAAGGAATGTTTCCATTGAGTAAATGAATTCAATTACCAAAAATGACATTTTCTTGTTTTTTATCAACACCCAAATATGCATCCATGCTAATGCACCATACTCCCCTTGAGCGGAGTCAGTGCAGAATCACTAACCACCATTTCAGAATATTATTCAATGAGCATCTACGAACAGGGATATATACAAGACTTTACTACCTGAGTGTGAGCTTCTCTCCTCCGCTCTTTGAAGCTGATTGCTGCCTTGTTGTCTCCACTGTCATCTTCGTCCTCTGTAATGTGAATGGGTAGCTAAGCTAGGTAATATGGACATTTAACAAACAGCTGGCATTTAGTAGGATTGTGATATAAAAAATATGATGGTATTAGGGGATGGCTATGTCCTGAATGAATAGGCTGAAGTAGTAGTTTCCAGGGCTGTCAATTATGATGATACTTTTTAATCTTTAATTATTTTTTTTTTAATACTAGGTCAATTAGCACTTGTATTTGGCTAGTAATACCTGGCACTAATTTAGGTACCATTGATTTAGGTTAATAAAATAAATAAGAATTCTTACAGCATGAAAATTAAGTTTTTATGTTTTGTATCTATAATTTTTTTAGCATTTTTAAGAATGAAAAATAATAATTGGCTGGGTTTACCTACACAAAGTTCCCTTTTGTTGACAATGTGCCAAAATAGTGTATTACTTGAAAAATTAGCTTTTATTATGTAAGCCTTCCACCAATAAGCACGGATCTCACACAGTGGATCATAGCCCGTACCCACTTGTGCAAGGGTTCACATGTTTAACCATTATTTTGGCAGCAAACAAGACACAAGTCGTAGATACTGTGCTAAAGATCTAATCTAATAGTACCTAGAATAGTAAAGACCATCAGTATAATAACCTGAATTATGATTAGAGGACGATGGAGTTTGGTGCGTGTTCGGAATAGAACCACTACTGCCGCACCGAGGATACATTTTCCTTGCAAATACCTAATCAAAGGTCAATTAGGTAGGTATTGGGAAGAAATCAATTGTAAAGAACTAGTTAGCTGATTGATAATGAATATAATAATAACTCCATTAAAAACAAATGCACTGTAACCACAGCACTTAATTGTGATTTCAAAAATATTGCTGACGATTAGAAAAAAGTACTTTTGAGAACAAAATGAAGAAAATTATGAAATTATTTTATCAGCCGCGATTACGATAACAATGCATTAACATGCATGACATGACAGTGACAGACATCAACTTGACATAACATGATGATGATATTATATTACGGACAGCCAAAGGACTGAGCCATACAGCCTTGTCTTTAGGCTTGACATAACAGCACTTAGAGAGCGTTCCATAACCAGTTGAATTAATTCACGTTGACAACTATGCTTGTTCCATTACCGCGTTAACAGCTAAACATTTATCAAACTTTTATTCAAAACAAGCAATGGAATATGTAGCTAACATCGTGAATAATTTTATCGGATTTTAGAAAGCACTCTTTACAGCAGCAGCATTATAGCAGTTTATGTCCAGTGTTGCTGTTGGACACTCTCGAAATACCCGAAATCCATGCTGGAGTTCTTCAATTTGGGTAAATATTTTTTAATCCAAATTTTTTCCCACATCATTTTGTTATAAAAACGCTGGATTTATTTGATTATTGATATTATTGATAGAACTCGCTTGAAATCATGGTGCTGATGCTTGGCGTCAAAATTATAGAAGATTTGGAAAAGAAGGAGATGATCTATAGAATTAATATAATAGCAGTACCCTTAACTTCCATCTTGAATGTTTATTGTTGTTGCGTATTATTTAGCGCGTTATTTAACGGCATTAAATGCTAATCCTAGTGTAGCCACTCAAATTAACGCGTAATTTTACTTATCGCGTTAGGGCGTTAGACGTTACCTACTAACGGACTTGATGGGTCTGGTGTAGTTGTTGTGGCTGTATGGGCTCAATGATATCTCCTTACCGTTGCCATTGGAATGAAAAATTGTAAAAAAAATATTAAACTGTAAAAAAAAATTGTGAAAGCGTAGCGCATCGAACTATTGCGTCTCATTAATTTTGTTATAAAATAAAATCCCAATCTAATTAACAAAACATGTGCATATACTCTTGAGTGAGTAAATTACGTATATTCTTATTTTAGTTTGTAAAGAATAAAATGACCATGTATCGTTTATGGGAATGCTCAAGTGAATAAGCCTAGCCATGGCCACCATTTTATAATTTACTCGGTAGAGACTCTTCAAATAATTTATTTTTATTTCATGAAAAATATTCAGTATTAACATATTAACGCGGCATTATGCCTCCTGAATCGCTTATCTTTTCGTTTGCATGAAAATATTTCGAGTCGATGTATAGGAAAACTGGATTTTTTCAGGGTTTTTGTGAGCGATAGTAAAGATGAAAGTTTTAAGTTTTCAGAATAATAATTAGAAAGTACACTGGGCAAGATGGTGTCAACGAGGCAGATGAGTAGCGTGTGTAGCGGGGGCGGTGGGGGCGGCGGCGAGGGCTCGGGGCAGACGCACGCGGAGCCCGCTGCGGTGCTTCGCGTGACGCGCCACTCGAGCGCGCTGCTGCCGGGCCCCACGGCCGGCCCAGGCCCCGGCGGCTCCTCGCCGCACGCCAGCACTAGCGCCGGCCCCGCCAAGTGCACCGCGCTGCTCCCTGTCAATAAGACGTACACCACCAACCTCCTCGATCTGCCTATTGAAATTGTGGAAAAGATACTTTGCTACCTGGGATTCAAATCTGTCTCTCAACTCAGAATGGTAATTTTATTTTTTTACTGTAATAATTGTTACCATTTATGGCTCACCTATAAGTTACTACATACACATAGGTATACAATGCTATGAGGCAAACTAAAAGTTCAGTTCGCTTATCATTATTAATCAAAATTATTCAAGTTTCCCATCAAGTTCTTTCGAAAGGTATTGAATAGGAGGAATTTTAGAAATTGGGTTTAAGAGTCGTGTTCTACAAATCAAATGTCTCTTTGGTTGATGAAGACTTTTTAATATTTTATTTATGCTGAATAAATCCACATTTGACACAATCACATAATCAGAATCACTGTGTTGATTTGACTAATAGAAAATGAAGTAGGTATAGTCATTTGATTGTTTGATCGATGATTTAGGTGTGGTCTATAGTCAACAATTGACAAGGAAACTTAAAATTGTATCCTTGTAGAATAGGCATGTGGGCTTGGCTTGTACAATTATTCTACAATTAAGTCCCAAGTATTGTTATCTTCTATCTGATTATTTTATGGTCTGGCCGTTTGTCTGTTGACAGTTCATATTAGAGTGAACTTTACTTCTTCTAATGTTTGTCAATGCTATCTTTAGCATAAATGTTCCAATTAGCAACTTGTTGTTAACAAAGGTAGTATCCAAACAGATTACCGGGATACCTATTCTCTTTGTTATTTTACTTAGAGACATTAAAGAATTAGGTAGTAGGAGTAAAATTTTAGCATCATTTGTAGGTACGTAGACTCACATGTACATGTACAGAATCTTTGTTTGTATTACCTACATTACTCAAATAGTAAGTCAATATGATATGTCAATGAAATACTATGCCAAATGCACAGTAGTTAACACCATAGTATATCACCTTTCAATATCAGTGAGCAGCAAAGGTCAACCTCTTTTGTTGATCTTTATATTTAGTTTCATAACAATTTTTTATCAATTTTATTCAACTCATTAGCTTTATAGTTCATTAGTTTTTTGGTTTTTATATGGTTGTAATTGGAATTTTTGCACTGCATTCACTAGTCATTGAAATAGTAGATAGGCTCAGAATTTGGAAAGCCTTTATTGAATAATAATGAGTAATGATAAATTATGATTGATGTCATTTAAATCAATGGTGTCTATCTTGTTTTGGGTCTAGTTTGTCAAGTGATTTAGTCAAGGTGAAGATACAGTTGCTTTAGTCCAAAGTGCAATTGAACAAATTTCTCAAAGAAACATAGGTCGAATTATTGAAATAATGTGTGGTCCCTCTTTAAAGGTATGCCCACAGTTACAATACATGCTTGTATCTGCACTTTGACTCAATCATTTGACAAACATAATACTGAAAACAATAACAAGGTATCCCCGAGTTAATAATTCTCTTTTTGTGCTAGTCACGTTTGGTGTCATTGTTGTAATCACTTTCTATCCTTGTAGGCTGTATAGTCTTCTTAATGTTAAGCAACTGGAACCCCTGTTCCTGTTTGATGCTTTACTCCCTGGGAGATTACTGAAAGCATGAATGAGGAAAGAATGAGCACAAAACATCCCTAAGGGCCAGGCCATATCCTATCATAACATCATGTAGTTGTACATATTTCTCATTAATGAGGGCCCTGATCATTCTATAGAATTAACCATATCACACACTGGTCATTTTAGTGTAGGTACAAGTTTCCTCCTAATTTTTACCTTCATTGTTACGATAATGATTTCGACTTTTTTGTACTGATTGATGATAAGTATTCACGGTTTACAGGTGAATCGTCAGTTCAACACAATGTGCAGTAGCATTCTCAACTCCACATTCCAACGGTTACAAAACCAGATGCTGCATAGATTCCAGTCCATCAAGGCTAAGATGCCACGGAGAGAGTCAGCCCGTAGAAGCCATCCCTTGGCCTGCGAGTCGGATATCATTGAGACTTTGCATATGAGGCTCAGCCTGTTGCAGATGACTTTTGGCAAACATATTGAGAGGAAACACTGCTGTTTTTTCCCAGGAGAGGTAATGTATTTATTTTGATGTTATCTTATAATAAGGGGGTGGGAATATCCTCTACCCTTGAATACTCAAGGTTTTGTGCCTACCCCATTTTACACACTGGTCATCTCAGTTTGCAGGTTTCCTCACGATGTTTTCCTTCAACGTTAGAGCAGTCGGTAAATGTACGTAAGTCTTCGAAAAATACGAAAACCTCATTGGAACCCGGACCTCCAGCATGGGAGTCCCGTGTCCTAGCCACTAGGCCACCGACGCTCATATTGTTTATAGGATTCAGTCGCGCGTTTCACTAGGTTCTCCTATTTCGATCCCCCAGGGGGTTCAAAAGCACTTCAGCCGTTAAGGACTGTCTGTTCGAAATGGGGAATTTACCTTAATAGTTTTCATAACATTCTGATAAAAGGACATTCTTTCGACGACACATTTCTATCACTAACCAACCACTAACATTTACCGAAATGTGAATATTCCATTTTGAACATTTGATACTACCCAATTGATTTATAATCAATTAGTGACCAATTGTTTAAAACAGTTATTTTGGGGATTATTTCAACATATTAAATAACATTTAAGATAGCAGAAATTAATGATGACCTTATATTCACTTTAATTAGGTAAATAACTCTTCATTTTAGATATTAGATGAAGTATACAGTATCTTGTCGTATCTTAAAACAACCACCAAGTTAGCGAGGCCTTACAAAGTGACAGATGAGCTGTTTGATTTGACAACTATGGCCATGGAATACTTCAAGGAGCATATTGAACCTAACTTGCCGGAAATCACCTACTTTGGTACAGATTTCTTTGACATCACCACAGCATTTTCACGTAAGTATAATGTGATGAAGTTAACATATCTTCTATCTTACAGCCTATATTTGTCTGCTGTTGGTCTACCGTGTCTGTAATACATTTTGACGTGCGATAATTATACAATTAGCACCAATCAATTAACACTTTATAGTTTATAGCTGTAGAATTATGCTAAGGTGGAGACCTGTTTGGCGTCACATTGCCAGCACAGATTTTTTGCATACCCATTTATGTTTGCCAAAAGTAGTTTACAACCTCTGTGTTGTACTGTTCTGATGCAGCTGCCTATCCATATCAGTTGATCGTCCACATGACATTTCCCACCATCACACCTTTCTCAATAGTGCATGGCGGAGTACCTGGAATTGGGTCTACGCTACGTTGGGCCCCAGAATAATAAAAGAGAGATAAAGATGTAGGAAGAGTTTCCACAAGTCTTCCATATGACAGTCGTACGTTTGTGAGCTCTTCGGATTTGGGTATCGGATAAAATCGGTCTCCGCTCAGTCTATACAGTATTAGTATATTCGCATATCACCATCAATAACCTTAAGATCCGAAACTCTTTCTAAAAACTCACGCACTGTACTTAAAATTACTGGGAAATTGTACAGTATGTTTCTAACTAGCCGATCTCCCGACAGCGGGCGAGAGCAGTAAATCGTACATCTGCCTGGACTCCCCGCCGCCAAGCGGGTTCGAGTCCACGTCGCAGCAGGCAGGCGGCGCGTCTTCCAGCGACCGCCGCGGGTCTTCCAACTTCAACATGTATATGGAGGAAAGCCTGCCGCCGTCGCCACCACCGCCGCAGAGTAACATGGTGCTGAGGAAACGGATACATCGTATCAAGCAGGGGATGAAGAAGTCAGTACATTTTTATTATGCTGCTGTGGTTCTTCTGTTTTTTTATGATCCCGCGTTTGACCACAATCTCACCTGATGGTAAGTGAAGATGAGGTTAGTTAGGATGGAGCACGCGGACCCAATAACTCTCGCCTTGAAGATCATCAGGCAGGTTGTTCCATTTCTTAATTTATAAAGGATGAAGTAAATCTTGTGCTGCTTCTTTGGTTTCCCCTATTTTGGCTATATCAGCTTACGAAGCCGTGGTGCTAGTTAAAAAAAATGACTCGGTAAAAATGTAGTCTAAGGTGAGATGAGATCATCATTCATCGATCTCGCTCGTGTTTTACATGTTCACATTTTTTTTCCTATTTCAATACATGACGCATTAAAGTAGTCTATAACCTTCACAGTAATAACAGAAAACCCCATATAATTTGGTTCAGCATTTCCTAAGTTAAGTTACTAAAGTTAAGTTATTAAGTTATTTCTATTAGTGAAAACATGTTATTGGCCTTTTATTGTTAGTTTGGTTTATATATTGTCTTAAGTGCTGTTGGTTTTCCAAAAAATTAAAATAAAATAACATTGAGCTTTACATAAAAGATTGAGGGAACCAAACCAGAAAACAGAAGGATCTGTCGTATTCGCCGCTTGGACTCTACCTGATCCCTGATGTCATCAAGTTTTTATGAAACACCCTGATTGGGAATAGGAAATATATTAGTGCTTTATTTGTGAGCCATTTATCTTTCCTCAACACATACAAAAAATATAGTGCAACCATCGCTACATGGTAGCGCTCGTGACTTTTAAAAGTAGAGCCTGAAAAAATTATGACTTTAGTCCCCATTTTAGTTTATCAAAAAATATAATCGTGAATCTTGCGAGTTGCGACAGATATTTTCCCATGGGTTTTTTGTTTAACAGAAACAATGATAATGATCCATGTTAAACTTTCTTTCTGTCTCTAGGTATTTAGATAATCACAATTCAATACTTTCAATCGCTAAGCTTAGTTTTTGAGGTTACTTCTTTCTGATAACTTTTTTCTAATCCAAGAGATAATGAAGAAATAATAATTTTCTTAACATGTACCTAATACCTATTAGGCTACTAAAATAATGGCGATAGTTGCGCGTGTATGATTATCAATCATTACAATGTCATGCTTGATTCAGTATGTTTAACGCCATTACTTATAGTAAACACGTGTAAGTAACAATGCGCAGTGTTACGCTCGTTGATGCTTTACTTTATATTGCTATCAATTTTGGGATAATTGTATAATGCTTTGATATAATATATATACAACAATATCTAGTCTAAAAACTAAGTTCAATTTAATTCAAGTATATTCATACTAAATTCAAGTATATTCATACTAAATTCAAGTATATTCATACTCTATCAATTTTTTCAAATATAAATCTCAAACCCATTATCTAGCCAATTGTTATAGATAGAGAGATCAAGGTTGTATATCGTCCTATAACCTCCTCGCATATCAGAATTTCTCACGTGGTTTTGTTCTTAATGATAACGATAATCTTATTGGAATCGGAGTCTACCTTCAGACTGCAGACTCCAGACCATACGTTTACATCTTGTCGTCACTGTGCACGTTTGTGTCGAAATACTGATCAGCATATCTTGCAAAGAAATTATTAGCATTCTTTATGCGATCTATCTACATTCTGTATAGAAATTTAAAAAGAAAATCTCTTTCCATACGCCAATACATAACAAACGATTACAGTAATGGTTCAATTCACTGTTCTTCACGACGTATTTCTGCTGCGCTACGACATGAGAGAGTCGTTCCTAGGCCGGCAGCGCAAGCCATGACCCTGGTGTTGCAAATGTCTCTAAGAGACAGTGACCCCCTACTATCAGGAAGTCCGTTTGTCTGTTTGTCTTAGCCTTAACATTAAAAAAAACTGGTTTATTTGGTTGATACTTGTTTATATCCTCGTTTTGTCTGCAACAAACTTATTCAACAAAACCTATGTCCACTATTCCAGGTACAATGACCAACTATCGGCACTGCGTAGCGACCTGCGCAGCTGCAAACGCAAGACTGCACTGCAGCAGAAACAGATAGCGGAACAGCAGAAGCAGATAGCAGAACAGCAGAAGCAGACACTCGAGTATGCCAATCGGCTTGATGACTATGATAAGAAGAATGAGGAAACCAGCCGCAAGTTCCAGACGTTGTTGCAGGTTAGATTATTTCATTGTATAAGGAGAGAGACAAGCCATCTGATGATAAGTGGTCACCATCGTAAATATCGGCAATGCAAGCATTGCTGCATTGCCGCAGAAATAGGGAAACGGGTGGTAGCTGATTCTGCACAGTCATAACTACTTACTATTTGTAAAATGTAATATAAGAAACTCGATGGCCAATGCTTCGATTCCCTGTATCATGGGCTCCAAATACACAACACCTAAGGGTTTATTATCCTCTTCCCATTGTACGACCGTACGTATACTAATCTATTGTTAAATCATTGTTATGCAGATTAACTCGTGCTACGGGTTAATTAAAAAATCCAAGTGTTTTTACTCCGGATATTACCACTTCACTGGTCCTAGGAGTTGTGTCGTGTTGTGAATTAATGTATGGATTGTTTTTTGTTTGCGCAGGAGCTGAACAAATGCAAGACGGAGCTGCAGTACTGGCGCTCGCGCTCGCCCGCCGTGCCGCCGCTGTGTGCCGAGTGCGGCGCCTCGCTGCGCCTCTCGCCCGCCGCCGCGCCGGTAGATTAGATTACATTCATTATTCATCCTACACTATTATAAAATGCAGCCTTATTTGTAAGATGATCGTCGTACGTGCTGCGCAGTGCTGCATGCAGCTAGCTGAAATTAGCTGCAAGCTGCAGTACAGTGCTGCAGCTAGTCACAGTGCTACAAATAGCCACAAGCTGCAGTACAGTGCTGCAAATAGCCGCAAACTGCAGTACAGTGCTGTATCTAGTCGCAAGCTGCAGTACAGTGCTGTAGCTAGTCGCAAGCTGCAGTACCGTGCCGCAGCAAGCTGCAAGTGCTAACGTTATTCGTAGAATAGTGTATCACGTTCATTTATAGTCTACCTATCTAAAGAATATCTCTAATAATAAAAAATGACTGTTATTTCAGTGGTCAGCAAGCACCAGCGCCGAGACTGCAGAGGAGACAGCAGGCGGTAGCGGCGAGCCGGCCGCGATAGTCGCACCAGTTGTTGTCGACACGCCCGTGGAGCAACCCGCTAAAGAACCGCCCACAGGCAGGCAAGGAGCCAAGGAGATCGCTAAGGAGCCGACCACCTGCAGACAGGCTAAGGAGATCACTAAAGAGCCGACCACCTGCAGGCAGGGAACCAAGGAGGTCGCTAAAGAACCTCTTACTGGCAGGCAAGCCAAGGAACTGGCTAAATCAGAGTCCAGCGGCGAGGAAACCGCCGGGACGCCGCCCTCTCGCCGCCGCGCGTCCGCAGACGCAACTAATGCTACTCCTGAACGCAAAAAACGCCGCCTCACCCGTCCCAGGAAGCTTTGAGCTGTAAACGGGACCTTTGGCTAGATTTATCAATAGTTGTTGCGCTGAGCGTTACTATACAGAATCAGGATGCGCTTCGCTTTCAAGGACAGCGAGGTAAGAGATAATTCATACTGAGCAATAAAATAATAATTACACAATGTAGAACTTTATTGTCGACCGCCGTCTCTATTCGTAAAGGGGTGTTTGTATTATGCAAGTTTTTGAGCTAGTTGCACGTAACACAACCTGCGTAGTGGAAACGTACACTTGTACGCAAGATGCAGGTTGAAGGTTGCTTGTGATGTGAACCTGCACGCAGGTTCTGACCCGCCCTTGCATAATGGAGATACAGCTTAACTGTAAGCGGCTCATATGATAAAGATCTATATTATGTAAATGTTCCATCGCTTCGCTCAGTATGAAAAATCGCTAGATCGCTTTTTGTCGCTTACATCCGGTCACCAGGAATTCAGCAGTGCCTAGCTTTACAGGGACCGGTTTTGTGGCGACATTCGGTTGACCGGTGGCTCAAATCACGCTGGTTTTCTAGTTAATGCAAATGTTTCACTTGCTAACAGTAATGCTTCAAAAGCATATCAATATCACAACAGTTTTTCGGTAAATCTTTTAAAAATATGACACGGAATGAAATTGGGACGTCGATGGACCCTGAATGTGAAGGGTGATGTATGTTTTGAGTAGGAGTTGTCTTCTATAGGGTTAGCGTGTTCGATGTTGTTTCTGGGGCAAGTCCCCAGTAAACTCGCTTTTGACGCGGGGTTATGTATAAGAGCAGTGCCGGAGAATATCGGGTAGTTAAAGTGTGTAGGGGTAAGTTCGGTTTCGGGGTAAAATAATTTAAATCGAATTAATCTGAATCTAGCCGTATTAACAGTGTTGGAAACACAGCTCGCGACGCCATTTTTTCGCCATTTTCAGCAGTAATTTTATTTAAATTATTTTACCCCGAAACCAAACTTACCCCTACACACCTTATTCACCTTATTGCATACTACAAGATAAGAGCTTATTACACCATTCTAAACTCAGGCTTCCTAACTTAGTATTTGAATTTAGGAGATGTATTATGTATGATTCAGGAAGAATTTTACAGTATTCTAACTAGAATCCTAATTAGGATCCTGAATATCGTATAGTGTGAAATCTTTATACATAGTTGTAATATTACCCAGTAGGATTTCACTAATACAACAATAGGAGATAATCCTGCAATGTTTTTCCACTAGTGGAGCCATTAGCAAGTACGTAAATAAATATATTTTCGAGCAGAAAAACATTCAAAAATATGTGCAGCTCACTTTAATCCTGAATATTTTAATGAAATAGGTATTAAATATCTTTTTTAAATATCGTGTACGACTTAAATATGATTTTGTCTAAACATAACCTATTATTTTAGGTAACAAAATCATATTGCTTTCAATAACAATAATTTTGATTAATATTAGATGAATAAGCAAGATTTTTGTTTAATAAACTTTAAATTAGCACATAAAGCCAAATATCAACATGTAGATACGTACCTTTCCACCAAATTTCTTTAAATGGCCATATGATGCCATGATAAAGGGGAGAGGAGGCAAATCAGGAATTTCCTGTAGGTAAATAAATAATTAACCAGCTAAATGTATGGGAGGCGCAGGTGTGGTTCCAGTTTTCAAAAGAAGTCTTGGGAAATATTACAACTATCTTGTAGTGTGTGGCATAGGTTATTTTAACCTAAAGAAACGTGGCTAAATGATAGGTGTAAAGTGATGCAATTTAATATTCTATAGATTTGTCTATACAGAGTTTGATAAATGTTAAAAATATAGGTTATTTTGAAGTTATGCACAAACATAAAAATTGGTTTCATCCATTAATTTTAACAGTATCCCAAGTGTATCTACAGTGAAGTAGGTAATATATTTTTTCCGAGAAATAATAGTTTTATGTTCCGTAATATAGTTGTCAGTACAGTGGACGGCACAACAAGCTATGCTCTGTGGAACCCTAACGCATTAAGTTTTGCTTATGATTTTTTGAAGAATTTATACTAAGCAGAATGAACATAATTTCACGTACAGTGGAAGACACATCGAATCCGAAATGAGGAGATCCGGCATAGAGCAAAAGTTATCGACATAGATCATAAGATTAGCAAGCTGAAGTGGCAGTGGGCCGGTCACGTCTGTCGCAGAACCGACAACCGCTGGGGTAGACGAGTTCTGGAGTGGAAACCGCGTTTGGGCAAACGTAGTGTGGGACGGGGTCCCTGCTAGATGGAGCGACGATCTGCGCAAGGTGGCTGGCAGCGACTGGATGAGAAGAGCCGAAGATCGGGCTCAATGGCGCGCCCTGGGAGAGGCCTATGTCCAGCAGTGGACTAGAATAGGCTGCTGATGATGATGATGGAAGACACATCAAGCTATATTCTGTGGAACCTCCTGTCGCTATAAGTTTTTGTTATGATTCTTTGACATTCGTATGAATGTGTCAAGTTAAGGCGACAAAGTACTAAAGGGTACCTACAGCCTGATGTGTTGAACACTGTGTACCATCTCATTTTTCGTCCGTCGTTTGTTTCATTTCAATTTTATTTCAAAACCTTTTCTCTGGTCGGTTTGGAAAGATACCTCAACGTTTCTGTTAGTCTCAAAAAAACCGTACAAGCAAATCTTGTTACTCTTTGATATTCCCATGACTGACTCGCGAATGGCAGAATTCGTGAAGAACAGAAGAATAGATTTTAGCCTGAAGCCATGGTGATTACCGTTGTAATAACGGGAATGCCGCGGTTTGTTCTCATTGAATTAATTGCATTTTTTTCAATGGGAACAAATCGCGGCATTATTTATGACACATGACTAATTCTTCGACACAGATGAAATCGGGACCGTTTTTTGTGAGATTCCTGCCAGAACAGATAAGAACGGACAAGCGACGGGTTGCCCTTCAATAATGGGTTCGATGCCATGAATGCCCAACATTTACTGGATGGCTGTAAATATGAGTCTACATTGATGGCACGGAGTTCTTGGTGCATGCTAAAAACACCAACAACGAGGATCGCACAGACGCACCAGATCACCGAGCCGTATCCAACCGTCGTCTACAGACCGGCGCGCTATAGCGGTGGTACCCAGAATGTCCTGTCGGAAGATGAAGTTATTTTTCAGAAATAGTGCAAGGAGTTGGTGGAAATGTCGGGAGAAACTTGGAACCATGTTGGGACCGGCGATGACAATCCAGCAGAGACAACTGTTGATGCTGTTAGCCTGTTACGGACTTCGAAGACGTCACTATACCAGACATTGACAACAAGTAACAAAGAATGCGGAAATCAAATCGGAAGAGTAGGAATCAATAGAATCTATTGAAAAATATGTGGAATTGATTGGTACGGTAATTACTATTTAGTGCCCTAATAATATAAGGACTTGCTATGCTCTGTCAGCGTCCGCAGCGTCGTGGCTAGGAGGTCAGACTCTATGCGGGAGGTTCGGGTTCGGTTCGTTCGTTAGAGCTACAAAGTTTGATGTGTTGGCCACTGTACATGATAGATAATTATTCTCTGACCAGGATTTAAAAAACACTGTCGAGAGGGCGCCATTGATAGATTTATAACCTAAGGCGCAAGAAAAAAAAAACGCGTCGTCAACGCGCTACCGGCGCACCGCCTCTATCTGTGTTGCGCCGGTTGCGCGCTGTCGGCGCGCCGCCCATTCAATCTACTTCCGTACAAAATGTATGAAAGCGACGCGGAGCATCACAGGCAGAGGCGGCGCGCCTTAGTGTTCGCTTTGAAAAAATAGTACCATTTAATCCCGCTATATGGCGAGGGTTTTTATATTCCTGGTCAGGGTATAAGCAGACAAAGTTCAGGACAGTATTCACATACCAAATACCTAGATAAATAATGAAATATCTCAATTTGTAAATTATGAAACAAGTTTATAAGCAACATCATACAAACTGATATTCAGCATGATTAGTAGTACCTAGTAGGGTGTAACATAAAGTGGTATCAAATGAAGCATACAGGGGAAAAATGGGAAATGACAATTTGATTAATGTTCAGGAGACAACATTGCAAGTTGCAAGAAAAAAGTTTCGTCTACTGCTCGAGTTTATACACAAAACATGCCTGTTTCTCACAATAACATGGTTGTTTCTCACTGTAACATTGTTGTTTCTCAGTGTAACATAGTTGATTCTTACTCTTACCGGTAGAAAAAAATTGTTTTGTGTAGTCCAAAACACGCGCAGGAGACGCTGTTTAATACCATACTTTTTTTTATTGTACAGACGAGAAACAGGTAAGTGATCACCCATAGACATCTCACTTCACTATAATGTTACTAGAGGCTTTTCGATGCGCTGCTAAACTTGAGAACTTACTATTTCGGTTTTTGGTGACTCCCACTTGACTCCCCATTCTTCCCCTGTACCACTTATATAAATTGACAACTTTAAATTCTGTGACTTATGAAATTTCTATAAAATGGACTATCTAATCGGCTCATTCATGATTTTATTTTCGATTTTCCAAAAGTGGTAGTAAAAATGTTGAAATATATAGCCACCATGTAAATGTTCACCCTGAAATGTATCATGAAATATTTCATTCAGAAATCAATAATTTAAAACAATATGTCGTTAATATAATTAGTTGACCTCTATCATTCACCTTTACGAGTGCACTTGTAACCACGGTATGTTTAATTCACAATAAATTTACGCAATCGGCACTATTACAAATGAAAATGAAATACTGTTTACCTACCGGGTGATTTTTATCTCTTAGGCTGGGACTATACGATGACGGTTCCAGCGACGGTACCGGTACCGGTGCCGGTATAGTCGACTGCATTCAAACTCATGCGTTACGCTCAAATTCAAGAACCGAGCAGGCCGGTTCCAATTGGAACCGTTGTACGTGTAGTCGGCGCCGCATTTTTGTTTGAGTTTATAGGAAGCTGCGGTCCTATGGAACCGACCGATACTGGAACCGTCGTAGTATAGTCCGAGCCTTATAAAGTTATAATAATAAAAATAGGAAAAATATCGATTATTATAAACTCCGCATGGTTTTAAAAAATAAATCTGCTGTGCAGACTATCATGAAAGAACTGTGATAGACATATATAATAATAACCGATCTAACCAACACATATTTCGTTCAATCAGATATTTTAATGCTACTGTTGCTGTAGTTTTTTTAAATAAATAACACCCGGTATTAATGAGCTGAGAAATTTCTTTATTCGCCTTAAAATAAAATTGTTTAAATACACTTAGTATCATGAAATTATGACGCATGTTCAAGTAATTAAATAAATTTCAATCGTGGTTTCATATCAATAATGAGATACATTCAATATTACATAACAAGTTTAATATTAGTAATAATATTAATATAACTTTAATAGGTTTTAGTTATCGTTAGATTTTGCAGCCCTGATCCTTTTATTTTACTAAATAGAATAAAGATATGCGAATAGAAGTGGCGGCCAGAATGTGTTTATTTGTAAATAGTTTAGATGAAAAACAAAATCACACGTGTAAATGTACAAATGAATATATTTATGATGATTATATAAATATACAACCGTGTAAAATGGATATTTTTGTGACATGGTGTATTGGTAGGTGACTAGTTGCGCATAAAGCTATTTTCCATAAATTACGTGTTTACGATTGTGTAATGTACATATTCACGAGCTTCGGGCTTCACACACTTCTTGCATCATGTCACTGGAACTGTCGACATATCAATTGAATCATCGAGACATCCCTCAGGTTACCCTCACTATACCTAGCTGAACTTGTATACTGGTTTAATACGCACAATTTATGTTTATCTTTTGAGTGATTTCTCACGTTTGGGTTACATTACTGTTTATTTATATTTATGTAAAATATTAAAATGAGCGGAAGAAGAACCCTCCATTCACCCTCGGATTCGCACTCCCCAATGATTACCAAACCCAGATTTTTTAGATGGATTTTTAACCGCGCATTTTCTGATTGATTCCTCATAAGTTGAAACACATGTCGAATTTTATTCAAATTCGCACTTTCTTGTGAATTATACTGCTATTCATTTAGGTCCCATTCATTTTGCACTTTCTCTATCCTTATCTATCACATCCTTGGGAGGTCGCATTTGTCCTCCTTTGCGACTGTAAATCCTTCTGGGCTTGGTAATCGTTCGGGAGGGCGAATCCAAGGATGAGTGACGGGTCCTTCCCCCAATATTTTAATATTCAATTATGGATATCCGCAAAGCAACCGTTTCCATCAACTATTTTGTATAATTTCCATCTAGCAACATCGATATATGTAGAGAACGAGTATATATTGTCGTTGAGTTACAAATTGTTCAGTGAATCTACGACGATGTTTAAATATAATAATAGTTATAAAATATGTATTTCATGACTACTTTTTTAATTTAGATATTACTATGGTAATAATTTCTATTCTCGGATATTTTTCTGATTGATGTAGTAACAAAACGTTTATATTTATAACTTTATAGGGCACTTAAAATAAGAAACTATTCAGATCTAGCCAGCTATCAGGTGTGAATCACCTATTTGGACAATAACAATTATAAGTTACCAATCGTCTGCCACTGTATCGTACATGCATTACATTTTGCCTTATATCGAGTACTATAAATTATAGAAATCACCAAGTACCTAACGAGCTAAAAGTTATATATTTTTACGTTTGACGAACACTATGGCGGGCTCTCATTTGACATTGTTTCGTGATAGTTGCATGGGAGTCGTGACAGTGAGGTTCCAAAATTACAATTGAAATGACTTCATTATCATGGGATGGGTCACTAATATAATTTAGCAGCAGTTGGTCCAATAAGCTTCATTAGTAAAACAAGTTTGGTTTCTGTAAAACTAAAAATGTGTATTTCAGGTGTCTAGTGGTATTTATTGCAGTTACACGAGGACATATCGATATAAACCCAGTATTTTATAAACATATAAAAAATAGGAACCCTCGCTGTCTAGCTCAAGATATCACGAAATATTGTCAGGTGGACGTGCACCTTTATACCGGACGATTTTTTAGTTTGTCAAGAAAAAAATGGAGTAGAACCTACATCCTGAAGTTTTCTCTTTTGATTGCATAATTTATGTTGTATATTATGCAGTCAATATATGACTGGTCTAATATAATAATTTGACAAGGTGTTTTTGAATTGTGAAATACCATTTACCATATTTTTTCCTGGTGTATTAAAACATCTCACAGATGTTCCATAATTGTGAAAAACATCTGCCATATTTTTTCCTGACGAATTAAAAAGTCTCCGGTGAGAGAATTGTGTAATGCGATGAATACGCATGCGTGTTACCTTTGCCATGTTATATTTGTGTATATAGTTACGACTGTACATACTATGTATGCTGTGTGTAGACCTGTAGATTGTTTCACATTTCTAGAATCGTAAGACAAATTATAGAATACAAACGAGTACACAGATTACTTTTAATATACTTAGTTATTCTTAATTTGGTTGCAGAATGAATCGATGATATTCGTAGATCGTACAGTGGGGGTCAGAAAATGTTTACCAACCTAAGGTCTATAATTGCGTGCACGTCTTTTTCATGAGTACGTTGAGTACATCGTCCTTATTGCGCACAATGAGGTATCGAATTTGAAAACGAATAAACATTTTCTGACCGCCATAGTGTACCTGCTAAGCTTTTGTTACTAATAGTAAACTGAATAAGAAAGAAAGGAATATGTAGGAAACAAGCGAACGCCAGCGAACAATGGAGACAGCATGAAGTACATATGGACATATGGCGTAGAGAAAGTGTGAACAAAATACACCTTGCTTTTCCCTTTCAATCTCCCGCAAAATAACTGAACACGGGTTTCAGTCTAAAATACGTATGATGTTTAGTGCTTACTCCATTCGGGATGGACTTGTTTCCTTGCATGAAACTAAACGACTGAAGATTTTATAATTATCTTTCCTACTTAGGCCAAACAAAGAACTGTCACTAAGTACACGTTTAATTATCTTCTGTAATTTATTCTACTTTATTTCGATTTCAAATGAAGTTGAATTGTTGCAAATGAGTTTTATGTATCATTTAGCCAATTATTGTTTAATAGATTATGTACATAATAATTAACATAGAATAAGTAGTCCATTTGAAATCATTTTCCGATATGCATGGCGAGCTTGGGTCTAATGAATAATTTTATTAATCCCGTGAGACTGGGTTGTCTTGTTGAAAAAAAATTAAAAAATGTATTTTATTGTTATCTTTTATTATCTTGTCGAGTTACTATTGGAATCACTTGATGATGCTCTTTTTATGGAATTTATGTAAGCTGTATTTTTCGACCTTCAGTGTACCTACTTCAGTGAATCTGTTTTTCCAATAAGTTAAGTAAACCTAATGAATTAAAATATCTAAAATGTTCTTAAACCGCAGAGTTATAAACTAAAGGGAGAGAGATATATACCAAGGGGCATGGCCCGTGAGAACGTAATATGAACAAAACACATTTTGGGCAATATTAACTAGCTTATTAAATGGTGTTCGAACGATTGTAACGTATTTGTGCTTATACACTGCCTTGTTATTATGAAATTGCAAGCTGTCAGCTTGAACTAACTTCGCAAAAGTTGACGGTCGGTGCTCGCATACGGAGTGGACACCCGGATTCATTGAGTTAGCGGCAATAGGAGATAATCCTGCAATGTTTTGCCACTAGAGGCGCCACTAGCACAATTGTACATAGCCAATCAACATGTAGATACATTCCTTTCCACCAAATCTTTTTTTTATCCTTCAGACTCGCGTCACACTGTCTTAACAGATTTTAGGTTTGCTATTAGGCCATATGATGCCATGATATCATCACAATTTTACTATAGCATAGAAAGAAAATAAATTAACCCAAATAACGAGAAATTTGTGATATCTTCAAAATAGCGTTTCGTTTTGATTTTCTGTTTAAAGAATGTGCTAGTGGCTCCATCCACGCAACGGTTTGTGTTTTATGTCCTATTCACGATGGCACAATCTCCCTTTAGTTTAGAAATCTGTGCCTAAAACTGAAAACGAAAGTTTCAAAGATACATTGTGCCTAAATCTTATTAGTACTTAACTGCTTCTGAAAGAACCGAATTTAATTCAGAGGCTGATTGCTTGTCACTTCTCTGGTATGTGCAATATTGCAATACATGAATTTATAGTAATGTCACTTAATAAATTGTTTCGATAAATATGAATTCAAAAGATAGAGATGTAAATTAAGATTTAAATGCATAGTTTTGTTAGTGGATCCTCGATAATGCACCGACTGCATTGCTGAGCCGTACAAACAGCAAGAATGTCAATTGCTGTAGACATCCTCTATATGGTAGTTATTAATATGATATAGTATTTTTATTAGACGAAAATACAATAAATGTGTGGAGTCCAGTTCATATTTTTTATTTATATCCGCGTAATAGCCCAATTTGATTTATATCTATTGTTCAGGACATTGTTGGAATTCTACGGAAGGTAACGTGTAGTGTCCGACCGAAGGTCGATTTCTGGCCGAAGCCGAAGCCGATTATTCGGATATCGGCATAACCTATGGCCGAAGCCGAAGGTGTAAAAGCTCTAAGAATTTTGTTCAAGATTGGATACAAGCTAATTTAAATGATTTGATTTTAAAACTTTTAAATTGAAGGTTTTATATCGACTGTATAATATAATATAGAAAGGTAATTTTAATCTTCTCTAGAAGTTGATCTAGTGGTCATCAAAATTACCTTGCGATTTGTGAAAAATAATAACATTTCGAAATAATGTTCTCCGCTCATTCGTAAAAGTTCGTTCGAATTCGTCGTTTGTTAGGAACCTTCGGCTTCGGCCAAAAGTTCGGCCCATTTTGGCCGAAGCCGAAGGTTTGGCCGAAGGTGGCCAAAGCCGAAGCCGAAGCTTCGGTCGGACACTAGTAACGTGTGACTGAAATGGCGACTGAATACTCCAATGGAAAATAGTGAAACTTTACATGACATGCCACAGCAGTGATATCTTTAAGGTATAAGATAGTATAATATGATTATATTATTTGATAGCCGAAACGTGGACACTGGCGGTGCGACTGGTTGAAAGTGGCTCAGCGTGCTATGGAATGAACTATGCTCGGAGTATCTCTGCTGGATGGAATCCGAAATGAGGAGATCCGGCATAGAACAAAAGTTATCGACATATATCACAAGATTTAGCAAGCTGAAGTGGCAGTGGGCCAGTCACATCTGACGCAGAACCGACAACCGCTGGGGTAGACGAGTTCTGGAGTGGAGACCACGTTTGGGCAAACGTAGTGTGGGACGCCCCCCTGCTAGATAGGACGATCTGCGCAAGGTGGCTAGCAACAACTGGATGAGAAGAGCCGAAAATCGGGCTCAAAGGCGCGTCCTGGGAGAGGCCTATGTCCAGCAGTGGACTAGAGTGGGCTGCTGATGATGATGATTTGATAGTCTGGTAATGTTAAGCAGAGAGGTGTAATCACTGCGTTCATGTTAAGCCCAGCTCACCTGTAGGAGTGAAGGCGCGGTGCAGATCACTTCGCTATGCTCCCTAGGAACAGAAACTAATGCTATATTGACAAACTAAACTAAGTTCAATCGTTTTAGAAATAAACCTCCGCGACTCCACTCCGCTAGTGTGCACTGGACCTAATGGTACATCATATAGGTTTTACATAACAAATACCAAACCAATTGTAACAAAATTACTACATGTGAGCTCGTGACTATAACCGATTACCGGGCCTGATTGCGATCATATTGTGCCCTATTATTTAAAAGCTAGTTCATGTCTGAAACTGAACCATAACGACGGGAATCCATTAGCATTTACTAAATACACGAAGATGATGATATATAACTTTAAATATGACTTAAAATCACTAGCAGGGGCCATTTATTAAAGAAAAATAAAAGAATGAGGACTTTAACCAGGGTTACCCGGCTTTTGAAATATTAGAAGCATTAGCACTTACTAGACTCGCCAACTCTACCTCCATCTTTGTGTAATGTCTATTAGTAGGGACAAGGGGGTAAGACTAACCGTCACACCATCCTGCCACACCATAGTTTTTTTTTCATAACTGCCACACCAACAAAAGACGATCGTGAAAATAAAAAATATAAAAAAACTTACAAAAGACGACCGGAAAAACAAGACGACCGGGAAAACAAAAGACGATCGGGTCGGATAGAGTCGGTTCGGTTCGATTCGATTCCCGATCCCACGATCCCCTTACTGCTAATGTAAAGAGGTCTCGGGTTCAACTTGCGAAGTGGTCATTATGGTTCGTGGGCGTCGAAATGAGAACTTCGTTTTTGTCGTCGGTTAAAATTGTGTAATGGTCTAAAAAGTAGGTAGCTTGTATCCTGCTAAAAATATATTTTTTTATAGCTACGTCGATTCAATGTCTTATTTTTTGGACCTGAAGGATTTTTTTATTTATTTTATTCCATAATTTATTTTGAGTATTAATTTTATTCCTCGATTAAGATTATGTCGAAAGTTATCAAAATTTTGTTTTCGTACCTCGTAACGTAAATTAGTGTAAAACAATGCGTTACAATATAGCCTAAGAGCGATCTCTTCCAGAAAACTTAGTTTTAATTCTAACTTTCTTTAGAGTGCGTTCCAAAACCAGATGAAATTAATCACGTTGACAGTTACACGTACACTGGGGTGGAGCGCACGATGTATGTTTTATTTTCTTCAGTATTCCTTTTTCGCTGGGTGTGCAAAAGTTGTATGGACACATAGACAATACATATACAAAATATTATTGAAAACAAAAAAGTAGAAGTACTGCCCCAAAGCCATCATAGTTTTGAAAAAACCCTAACTTGAAGTCGTTCGTATGGACATTATAAATAAAATAACAATATTACCTTTCAATGTTATGGTTTAATCTTTTATTAAACATACCTCCTTATATAAAAAATTTAGTAAATACCACATAAACTCGCCCCGCGTCTCATAAGTTTTTTCTGAAATCTCGATTTTTTTTGTATTGTTTCCGTGTCGCTGTTCGTTCGTCGTAAGAGCCGGGTTCTATATATCAGATCCACATTGGCCACATATCAGTGCAGTCTGGTGATGCTAGAGTGCTAATTGGTCGTTTTTTGTAGCAAAATCTGTCAATTTGAAACAAATCTTGCCATTGGATGTGATGGAATCGCTGTTAACACTGGAAGCAAGGCAAGCATCATATGATGAATTGTGAGCAATTTAATTTAATTTAATTTAATTTATTTATTAGGTAAACACAACAGATTACGACCATAGAAATTACAGAAAAATCAATATAAAGTTATGAGCTAGTTCGTAACCCTTAACGTGTAAACACAGCATGGTTAGGAAGTAGAAAATTGATTGTTGTACAATATTGAGTTATGAAAAAATACTATTGAATGTAATGACTAAAAAACTTATGCCTATTTGAAAAATAAAAATAATAAAGTAAAGACAATAAAGTAGGTGCGTGGATAGCTCACTTGAGGACATCCTCAACCCGTCTTTTAAAAACTAATGTCCTAGGATCAAATAAGTCTATCGATGGCTTATTGTTGCTGTTCGAAGATATTTCGTTAAACAATCTACACATTCGCACAATAGGGTTATAGAACGATGTGTTGTTCTTAAAAACATTTAGTACAAATGTTTTAGGATTGAGAAGTTTAAAGTTACTACTAGAAGTTACTAAATAAACTTAATAAGTACTTCAGTTACTTAATTGTTACTAGAAGGCAAGCTACAACGTCCACTTCAATAGTTAATTTGTCAGCTTGTAACGATATCGACTTCATCGTCCATATCAACCTCCTTGCCATCAATTTCAACCTCATTGTTAGGTTGTACATTTCTTCATCTATATTTTCAAAATTCAAATCATATTCCCGTTCCATTTCTAAATTCCATTATTTTCATTGTTTTTACTTTTCTCTCTGTATTTTTGTCCTGAACGGACGTATGTCCGTTTTATAAAATTGTCTCCTATTACTACCTATTTTCTACTATTGTGTTTTTCTGTTCCTGATAAATGTAATATCTACTATTACCAAGTTTCTTCTATTACTTCATCTGCACACTGTCCTAGAACCCTGCTAGCCGGCACCTAGAGGGCAGATTGTAGCAAGCTTCACGCTAATGAGTTGACTTTAAGGCATCTATTTGAACAATTAGATGGCACCACAACAGGTCCAAGAAGCTTAAATCCAAATATGAAAAAATCTAAATAATTGCCAGTGTCTCCCTGTTAAATTGTTCAGTCCTATAACATGCTGTTTGCCAGACATAACAAAGACCCGTGACGATCTAAGCACAAGCCAGTTATATCTTTTAGAAATACGTCAATCAGTAAAGGCCACTGTGACGAAAGTTTAGGTAAACGTAATCCTGGCAATCCTGGTCTTTCGAGATGGCTCATTACAGCAAACAATATTCTTAGGCTCTACGTTTTAACGGAAACCCGTCCATGAATCTGATAATTCCAGTATTGTCCGAGTTTGTGATGAAAGTCTACCTAGGTGTATGTGGTTCAACTCGACCGCATTGCGTCTCTGGAGCCAAACATTTGATTGATACAGTGATACAGCGAAATTGATTTTTTGGCCACTCTGAAAATGTTCTCATTGAGATGAATGTAATTAATAATTATATAACAATGGCTACGGCTACGACTTAGTACCCGTGATCCTATACCGCCTAGACCCACTTCGAAGAATTTTAAAATTACGTGATAGATCCACGTCTTTGACTCGTATAAGAATGTTCCAATTGCCTAATTTTTATGCGCAAGATTACATTGACATTGCAAAAAATAACAGAACCACCTTTGACCAAATTTTCACTTAAGTGATTTCCGAAGCCTTGGCTGATGGTAACAAAGTTAATGCCGAGATTTTGTCAACGTTTCACGTGATCCCTGCCACACTCAAGCTATATATACTGTAAGGTGCATAATTAGTCACAGAATCATGATTGGCCGATTGATGATCCAACCTTCCCTTCTTTCACCAGAAAGAAAGAAAGGTTGGATCAGAAATAAGCTGGAATCTTATCGAATCATGACTACTTTCAATACAAAAAAGGATTCAATATGAAATGGCAAACCACCCCATTAAATCTGCCAAGAGAGTCGTTCTTTGTGATTAATTCCATAGAATGATCACGACCCTCAGCAATGAGGAACACGACTTAGAAGAAGATGACCATACAAAACGGTCAGTCTGACAACTATTATTATAATACAAAGATTACTAGTACTAATCAACAATGTTGTAATTTACTACATTGTTGATTAGCGATCAATACTGCCGTTGCAAATTATTAACGACACTGCAGTCCGGTGATAATGCGGTATTATACAATTCCTAAAATTATTATTAAGAGCGTCGATGGCCTAATGGCTAGGACGCCGGACTCCCATGTGGGAGGTCCGGGTTTGAAATCATGAACTGCTGTCCATGTAGCAATGAGTTTTCGTTTTTTTTTTGGAAAAATTACGTACATTTATCCACTGCTCTGCACCCCATAAAATTTGCCAACAAAGTCGTTCTATATGTTTATTTCCAAAGAATGATCACGACCCCCATCAATGAGGAATACGACATCCATCGCCATTAGTGGTGGTAAATGGGTATGTTTCCCCAGAGTTGCCATCACCTGGGGAGAATGGCGAGTGGTTCAAATTAGCCATACATGTGACAATGAACCACCTCTCCGCCGCAACCCATAAATAAGATGCACATCCTCAGTTACACACCCTCAAATAGTTTCAGTAAATAATTCACCGGTTCGGAAAACTTCGCACGAGTGCAGCTGTTGTTTCACGATAGGGGCAGTTATACATAAGCGAGGGAAATCGGTGTCGGTCGACAGTGTCTTGTCTGTCGCCCGTCGAGTCGCGTCGCGGCGCCCCGTCTGGAGTAGTGCACAAATCAATTCGACCGCGTAACCGGTCCACTTGTAAACATGACTGAAAACTCCAATTAAAAAGTGAAGTAAACTCTGATTAATGTTTATGTAGTATAGAACTACGTGGAGAAAAATGCGGACATTATTAAAAGCTGTGTTGGTGCTCGGAGTTTGGCAAGGTACGTGATTGATTTTATACAGTTGAGGCAATTACAATTTCATTCCATATTCTCTTTTCGCTAGGTAGTTATAACTGTCGTATATTTTTTAAATCATGTGTCACATAGACAGTCGATGTTCTTGTTAATATTGGTACTACTATAGGTTTGGTTTTATAATATGGTTATTTATCAGTTAAAAGTTATTACCGTCAAAAATATTCATTTGCAATAAAACTGATAAGGTTGTACACGTAAATTAAATCCTTCAAATCCATATAAAAGTGCCTAACTTAAGTAATTATTAAAATATTTATGTGCTCAAACAAACTTTAAATAACTTTTTAGAACTTACTTTATAGAACTAAGTAGGTATTTAATACATTAAATCTCAGCCTGTAACAACACTAAAATGTGCACGTAACACACCCTTCCTACATCCAAAATTAATTTTGTACGAATTCTTTGGAGGAATGAAGTTTGTCGGCTGCCACCGTCAGTGCGAGAGCTTTTCCTAAAATCCTTTCCCCAAAATACATTTATATCATCCAATCCATTTATGTATCTACTTACATCACAATCACATTTTTTCTGTACCTAACTTATGAAGGAAAAGGCCCACTAAGTACTACAAGGCATTTTTTTTCATGACTCTACCTACCTACTACATATCGGCTATCATATGCCTATTAAGCTACATAATAGGACTTATCTACCACAGCACAATAAAGTGCGAACAATATCTACCTAGATCTGCATGCAGTTTTAGTTGTCAGCTAGGCACGAATAAGACACCTTGCACCTACGTATTACTTAAATGCATGGTCAGATATCGATAACAATAGGTATGTTTTCATACAACTATTAAAAAGTTTTGAATCCAGGCATGAAGAAACGAACGCGACAAACAAGTGTCCAAAGTAACAACATTGTTTGATATTAGGTGGTTCTTTTTTTTTATTATTCTTTCTGCATGTTGCATTTACAAAAGCCTGTTGTGATCATTTGATAGGTACTTATTTTGAGGTAGGTAAGTATGTATTTATTACCCGTCGGAGATCTAAAAAACTCAAATACAAATCTATAGCAGATTTGTAGCTAGCAGCACAAAACTTCTTTAAACAAATTACTATTTTATTTAACTATTTTATTAGCGGTAAATATTTCTAGAGTGTCATCTATAGGTTATAAAAATAAATATAAAAAAAATATTTTTTACTTATAAATTTTCGAGATAAACGACAAAATTGTTTGTTTGAAAATTCAACAAATGAATGGATTATTGCTATTCTAATACGAAATATAAATGAAACTCGTTACAATCATAACGACATGGATGAGTTTAAGCCACCAAGGCGCAAAATAAAGGGGTTTATATTTCTTAAGTAAGGAAAATATTCATACAAGTAATAGGGTTATTTTTCGTGTAAAGTGGTACAAATGACCAGTACATACCCCCTCCAAATACTTACTTATTTACTCCGCTGGCGCAGCGACCCGAAGTGGATCTTGGCCTCCGATACCAAAGAGCGCCATCGCTCTCTCTCCTGCGCAGTCTCGAGCCAGTCAGGCGCCCGGAGCTCTCGCAGATCCTTCTCCACTTCATCGCGCCAGCGGTATCTGGGACGTCCGACCGGACGTCGTCCGTTAGGGCGTCCCACATACGCTCGTTTAACTGCCCGATCCTCCCCCATCCTAGTGATGTGTCCGAGCCATCGGAGTCGAGCCGCTTTCGTCTCTCCTATAATGTTCGGCTCGTTCACCATCTCTTCTATCTCCCTATTCTTTCTCATCCTCCACCCTCCATCTACCTTCTTGGCTGGTCCCAGAATCTTCCTCAATATCCTCCTCTCGGTCACCAAGAGTCTGTTTTCTTCCTTTAAGGTTAGTGCCCAAATCTCGCATCCATACATCAAGATCGGTCAAATATTTGCTACTAATAAAAAAGAACCTTATATAATTAATAATGTATAGTCAGGCAATATTTCTTCTCCTAAAGTCGTATTCCTCATTGAGGAGAGTCGTGATCATGGAATTATAACCACAGAACGACTTTCTAGGCAAATTTTAACGGGGTGGTTTGTTTTGTTTTCCACGTCTCCTCACGATGTTTTCCTTTACCGTTAGAACAGTACCTACGTAAGTCTTTCGAAAAACATGGTATATGCATGATTTCGAACCAGGACCATCCCGCAGGGAGTCCGGTTTCCCCACAATACCACTACACTACTCATACACCACCGACGTAAGTAAGGTACTTAATTTTATATTAAGTACCTACTACTAGGGGTCTATCGAACACTACTATCCATAATAATACCTTCGCATTTTCACAAACTGTTTATCTCAGTTTACCTACGCCGTATAAGAGCAGCTGGTAAATCTAAGTCTCCGAAAAATACATGACAATGCGTGGTTTAGAACCCAGATCGGCATACTTACTAGCCAATTAATTCGCCACCGAGGCTCTACCTATTTCTCTATATAAGTAGTTGTAGGTACATGTTTAAGCTTGGATCAAAGAAAAAGGCGGGCGTTCGTTTCATCACGTGTTTAAGCATTCTTAACACTAGCTAGTACCTACCTAACTACCTAGGAACAGCCTTACCGTAATTTGCGGTTTATTACCAAACCAGAGAAAGCGCTTATGTATTTAGTTATTAGGCATGTAAATATAAGCAAGTATTACATTACTAGACTTACTCACGTAGACATCGAACTTAAACTTAAAGTGGAAGGGAAAGTTTAATTTACAATCGCAATGACGTCACGGATTCATAAAAATTGCTTCTTCTCGAGATGCTGTGCTCAATGAAGGCTGGCGATCATTAAGGCCTTGAATCCTCGACACAGCAGCTCTGAATAATGATCAGGGGGCTCTTCCCGAACCACTGCTGGCACAGATTTCTAAGCCACAATGTTCTATATCCCGGTGATTCACTGTCTTGCTCTACAATCTACATTATTAGCTGGGTAAAGTCGTTGAAAATTGTACTTTTACACTCTGGAAAATATAACACACAATTCACTCAATATACTTTTTTTCTATGATCTTTTTAATTTCAGGGTTGTCAGCAGACACTTTATTTTTGTATGGAGACTAAAATTACTACTTACTAACAAACTCATATTTTATGGTAATAAATAATATAGTAAATAAACATGTTTTCGCAAATTCTGGATGATTCTATGGATGTATGTAACGATTATTCTTGAATATAACTTTCCATTAAAAGTCATATCTAGATATTATTTTTCACACAAACCTCAGGGACAATTTTTTTTTTCAAAATGTTCAACTTTTCGCGTCCTTACTAGTACTTTGGGTTGCGAATGGTAGGTATATATATTGTCCAAGTACGGTTTTCTCTTTTAAATACAAAGTAGAGCTTCAGGTTTTTCCCCATAAAAAATGCTAAATAACTTATTGTAAGTAAAATACGCCCTTTCTGGTAACAAGTTCCTAAGTGTGGCTATAAATTAATAGGTACCTACCTAAATATATTCTTGGAACAAGTTCTAATTTAGAGAAGGGCTGTAGACTGCAGATGCAAACTTAACACGCAATTTAAAGTAATTACTTATTTATTTTTATCGAGGCTAAGGAATCATTTAATTTATGAAATTAATTTAATAGTTAAAGTAGAATTTTTATTTTTATTGAAAAAAAATCTCAGTTTAGAGGCTTTGGTACACAACAAGGTGACCATGTCAGCCTCGTTAGGGTCACTAAGAAAAGGGAAGGGAAGCTCAAGTATTATAAGAGTCAGCCCTCAATTTGAGAGCCAACTTAGCAAACAACAACAAAGTGTTTAATATTATCAGATAAGGGCTGACTCAAAATAACCTTGAGCCTCCCATTTTGGAGTCTATTGAGGCCAAATTTCTTCCTCTCAATTTTCACCAGGTCGCACTCCATTAGGAGGTGAGTGAGGTCTTCTATTTTGTTGCAGTTGGTACAAAACGGTAGTAATAAAAAGTAGTTAATTGTAACGTGGTAAGTAATAGACCAACTACTGCCAAAAGCATAAATGTGAAAAAGGGACCAAGTTTGGTACAACGAACAATTTAGTGAGTTAAGTTAGTTAGTTCTCTTTAAGTGATCAGGTATAGTTATTCAATTAGGTAGTTTAAAACATTGTTTAAATTGTTTAGAAAGAAAAAATATTGCTAGCCTAAAACTAAATCCCTAACTTGAAAAGTTTTCACTGTGTTTTTATTAAAAATTAAAGGACTCTTACGTGAAAACTTGCTAAGTTAGGGGTGTCTAATACCAAAAAATACTTACATAATTTACTACTAATACCTACATTAAATATTGATAACAGGTAGAGGTAGAGTACCAACTCGAATAGTGGATACCTAAGTAAGCCCAAGTTGTAAAATAAGTACATACATTTCATAACAAATAACAATTCAAAAATAAAATATTTTCACGCGGTTTTTTTGGTACCATAACATGGTTAAGTTATAGCACTTATCAGTCGGGAGTGGTAAAATGGGTAACATGTAGGTAATGAATGTACCTATGTATGAATCAAATATGTATGTACCTACTTAAAGACTTTTGTTATACCTATTCAACAATAGTCCTACTTTTCGACTGAAAACTGCGGCTAGCGCCACATTTCCACACTGAGTACAGAAATAACACTCGTAGCGACAATTTGGATTTTGTCCCTTCCAGAACTAGTTAGACAATCTACTATTTCAAATCGATCAATCAATCTATCATAACTAAATGTTTCTGAGCAAAATTATTTCTAACTAAGATATTGAGAAGCAATATGAAAGCACGTGATCACAGAATACACACAGAAATTCGGCTCGCGCACACACTGACTCTGCGTATAGGCGATCTCAGGGCAAGTCAAAGGAACTCAGGCGCGAAATACACGTCCTGTGGCGCAATTGAGTGGTAGGTATATTTTTTTGTACTTTCAATAAAGAAATACATTGTTAGAAATATTTTCCACAAGGCTGTTTCTTTTAAAATGGGAATAGGATAGTTTCCAAAGATCAAATATTAAATGCATTTCTTAAAATATAAGAAATAGTCATAAATTGATGCTCAAATGTGAAAACAGAATTAAAATTCGTCGAAAAATAAAATAGCTACAGGCAATAAACAATCAGAACGGTAGAAAGAAACGGCAATAAGTTTTATGACGTAACTATTTCTAGCGCCATACAAGCAGGTCCTGGTTGCATATAAAGGACTGTTTTGCTAGAAAGGGACAGAGCATCTGTCCAATACTAACTTTAACCATTAATATCTCTGATATTAGTTGAGATATCGAAAAACTAATTTTAGATCCTTCTTTAGTATGTCCATGTAATTTGATTGATGCAATAAAAAAAAGGTTAATACCGTATCAAAATCGTGGACGCCCGGAGGAGCGGACCTTCTGTGTGTATTCTCATATTCTGTGACGTGGTATGGTTTGCATCATCTCAATTCACAACCGGATTATTATTGTAACGACTTTTTTACTACTTTATATGGATAAAAACCTTAATATTTGATGTAAGAAAATAAACGAGCTGTCTCTAACCATGGGAGTAATGTTTTTATGAAGAAAAAAAAACAGGTAAGTACCTCTTGCCCAGTGTCGGCATCAAGTGGTTACTGGTTAGTGACAGGTAATTATTGACTTATTTAGAGTACGTTCTAAAACCAGTTGAAATTATTCACGTTGACAGATGTACACGTTCCATTGCTTGTTTTGATTACAAGTTTCAAACATTTTCAGCTGTTAACGCGGTAATGGAACATGCACAGTTGTCAACGTGAATTATTACCACTGGTTATGAAACGCTCTCCTAGAGTACAGACAGACGTATCAAAATATTGTCAATTAATAGTACTTACCTACCTACTAAATACGTACAGTCGACAACAACCTACCCAAATAGTCAGAATTTGAGAATCTGAAATGTATCATATTTGATATTGCGCAGGGCATAAGGTAGAAATTTAATCGTAGGTTTTTGACATTTGTCATCCTATAGCTTTTGGTCGACTGCACGTACGTACGTATTGTTTGGTTCTGATATATTTCAATAAAATTGATTGCTTTTAAAATCCATACTGCATCTCTTCACTTATCGTTATGATCGTAACTCAACTCATATAAATTCACCCACCACTTTTGAACATTTATCTCCTTTCAAGTGTTCAAAAGTATTCAGATTTTTTGGGCGACGCGATGTCTGCTATTTACTAAGTATTTGTACCTATATAAGTTTTACATACTTACTTCATTCATACGGCACGATCTAGAAGTGATCGTGCAGGTTAAGCGACGTTGGCGCGGTCGGTACCTGGATGGGTCACCCCTAGTGGCATATTTCATCTGAGCTCCTCCGTGCCTCGGAAAGCACGTTAAGCAGTCGGTCCCGGTTGTTGTCGTTCGACAGCAGTCGTTAAGCCATGTCAGAGGCCTACGGGCGGCCTGAACAGCTCTAACAAATAGGTTGGCCACTAACCATACGATAAGCGAGCAAGCATACTTATTTCATATTCATTTAAATCATTATGTTCGAAATTCAAAAATGTGTATTGTAAGTTATGTAAGTACCTAAGTAACCTGAAGCTGAAAGTAAATTTTTAGAAAGAAAGAATTTATTTCAAATCCACACAGTAATCCTCATTTATTTACATATAAATTATATATTCTAATATAGTATATAATTAAATATAATATCCAAGTAAAAAACTATGTCAATGTAATTTTTTTTTTTAAATTGTACAAATATAATAATTTAGATACACTCTGTATTATAATAATTTAGATAGTGTCTACCACTCGCTTCGTAAAGTGCTAGGTACCTAGGTACATACAACTAAAATCAAACATGCAGCGCAAGAAACAGTTAGGAGCACATCTTTTGAAAAAATATATTTACCTACAATAATATACTATTTAAATAATTTGAAAGACATTCAACATAAATTCCATTCTGTCCAGTCGAGACCACGACGAATCCATGCTTGTGTCAACACTAAATAAATGACATTCTTACAATAGATGTTCAGTTACGGATACCCATTCGCTTCAAACACCTTACATATTACCAACTAGCGTACATTCGCTTAGTAAACTACTTTATGTAGGTATTAGTTTTTGTTAGTTTTTATTTTTAGACTTCCGTAACCAACAGAAACCCTTAAGCCGCTACCTGAGCGAAACTAGCGCCGCCAATCATATCAATTCGATTATCCCACGAATGAAAAATAAATTTAAAAAAAAGTATTCGTTTTGTATATTGAAACAATAAGAAACAAAAGCGAATCTGTCAAAAGTGGCCACTTGTCTGATTCACGTTTTGTTTTTATTGTTTCACTACGAGGATACTAAAATATTACTAAAAAATCCTCTTCATTCATGGAATAATCCTGTAAACCATTTTACCTATAATACTAGTTCGGATCCGGCTTAGGCAATTCGTCTCCATAAATCATAAAAAAATATGTAGAGTAGGTACTTACCTACTACGCTTTTTATCGTTGATATACATGACGCCCGTGATATTAAAATTTAATATAATGACTTGTGAACTTCTGGAAACGAATTTTTAAATGCAAACAAAAAATGGGAGATTTTATTTCGTGATAACAGTTCCTACGTCAGTTTTTGCGATATGTCGGGTGTCGTAAAATGTTAAGACTCCAAAGTATGTATTAAAGGATAGTTCGAAATCGAATCGAATCGATAAAATATGAATTTTCATTTCACTGTTACGAGGAAACAATCCTTACCATTTACGAAACCTCAAGCTTCCTGCGCTGAAATGTTACGTACGGCGCTGACGTATGTTTAGGGTTGTAAGTTGGGCGAGAGATGACTCTTATTAGAATTATTACACTTGAGCTTCCTATTCCTTCCCTTAGTGAACCTTACGAGGCTGACTTGGTCACCTTATCGTGTACCAAAGCCTATAAAAGTATTTTAATAAAAATGACATTTTGTAAGTTTTTGTATTTATGTGTATTTGTGTACCTACAGTACAAACAGGAATAATGTAGGTAAGTAAGTAGATACTTCCTCATGCTTGCCCATAGAACTGGCATCATGTGTAAATGGGCACGTTTATAATGAATCATTTCACTTCAGTATCCAAGTGGGACACTTCGAAATTATCAATTACAACAGTTTTCTAGTGAATTATGAATAGTGACACACCTTTATAATATTACCCTTGTGATAGGTATGTGGGACCTATTACTTTTTCAGTGGTCTTTTCCTTAAAAAAATCAGTGGTCTTTTACATAAAACTAACTTCTACACGCAAGTGCCAAATAACTCAGTAGTTGTTAGTTTACACATATGTAGCTAGTTAGTTGTAATTTAGCTGGGTAAATTCGACGGTCTCAACTAACCTACCGTGCATGCATGCGTTATTTTAAAACAAGGCATGCATTGCATAGTAATTACACGAGTATATACGAGTAAGTCGAGAATCTGGTATTTTCAGAACAAAGCAACTAGAATGAACATAATAAACAACGCTCACCGAAGCTTCATACAATATACAAATGATTTAAACGCGCTCCCAGACTCCATATTCACAATTTTCCCAAACTAAGAATACAGAATACACAAAGAAGATCCGCGATAATTCCCAGTTATAATTCCCAGTATAAAAGAAACAGCCTCGTGAAAAATATTTTGGCAATGTATTTCGTTTATTGAAAGTACAAAAAATTATATCTACCACTCAATCGCGCCACAGCGTGTGTATTTAGCGCCCCAGTTCCTTTGCCTTCCCCTGAGATAGCCTGTACGCAGAGCCCGTGTGCGCGTGAGCCGATTCCGGTTTGTATTTATCGGACCTCTGTGTGTATTCTCTCACAAGTTTCGTAGCCTTAAAAGTGGAGCACCGGTGCGTTCCACTGGAGATCCCGGAGCCCTCCGATAAGCACGAAGCCGGCCATCGAGGGGGTTTTAGTGAGTGGTAATCTCACATAACCATTGCAGTCTCTCCCCCAGGAGGCTGGGTATCTTTCGAAGATTTCCCCCCGTTACCAAAAAAAAAGCCTTAAAAGTGGTAAAAGGACACCTGTTTTTAGGATTCCGTATTTATACGAGTCACCGTCTCCCATAGAACATCTTATCTCACTTTATTAATAGAGGGTTTTCCCTGCGCTGTTAACTGGATGGAATGCGTCTTGTGCCGGTAACGCTAACTCTGTATCTTTTAACCTTTCAACATAGCAATGCAAGCATATTGCTACTTTGTGGCTATTGCAGCCGAAAAAGGTTAAGTAGTAGCTACCCAGTCTAACTCTGCACGAAATCATACTCCAGTCCAGTGAGATTTGGTAGTTTTCAGGTGCATTATATAGACTAAAAGTAGGCGGGAGTTATTTATGCTGAAAGTGTGTATACTTTGAGTTGTTATTTACAAGTTTTGCGACACGTTTTGTTGAGCCGATTATCCTTCTTCGCTGAAATATTTATAACTTGCGTAAAGTTTGCTTGACAAAAGTGAATGTTTCCCACTTCCTTGCTACTGACACTTTTAGAGCAATCACATTTAGAGCAATCATTTATAGAAGTGAATTGCGTGGTATATCTATATTTGTAATTTGTACGTAAATATTTTTTGTTGCAACGTACAGTCGACCATAGGTAAACCTACCCAAAACGTCAAAATTTGAGAATCTGAAATGTATCTTATTGCGCAGGTTGAGATTTAATTGAACGTTTTTGAAAGATGGTATACTATAGCTTGCTAAATTTAAAAACGTACCTAGTTACCGTAATATGGTTGAATTTAGATTCACAATGACGTTTAGGGTAGGTTGACATGTAGTCGACTGTACACTTTTATCTACAGGTGACGTAGTAGGTATAATTAACCTTTGTCGGGACGCATAGATGCACCGGCCATAATTTTTTTTATGGCAGTTACAGTTGGACCATAACCAAGAACGGCCATTACCTTTATTTATTTGCTTAAAGATAATGAGACAAACAATGGGTTTGATTTGTAGGAGTTATTTGGGTGTAGGTACGTCTAGCACGGAGGTCAAGCGTGAGTGGTGCCCATTGTGGCTGAGATATTGCTAAAATTATATAATAAGAACACGGCGTCTTGTTTAAAAGACTTGCGTGATTGATTTCATTTCATCTAAAGACTGTAGTATCTCTTGGGAATAAAAGTCATTTCCCAAGACCCTACTTACTTACTGGACCCGCACACTCCATCGTCGCTTACCATCAGGCGAGATCGAGGTCAAATGCGGGTTTAGTAGACAATAAAAATAAAATAAAAAAAAGATTTTTAAAACTGCATCTGCCAGTTGGCGCATGCGTTATGAGCATCTGATTCTCGGTTGGTCATTGAAATGTAAAATGTAGGTATATATTATTATTATTTATTAATGAGCAGGCAGCATTAAGCTGATGCGCCCATATCTAAGCTGGTGTATTGTTCATTCCTTATAGCACTTAGTCATTATAAAGCTTGTTAAAATATACTCATGCGCATTTACCCACCTACCCTACCCTTGGCTCGCTGTCAGTGCTGACTCATTCTAGAGGACGGCGCGCTCTAGTCCGATTTCTGTGGTCTTTTCATTTCATTAATGCATTAAGGTTTACTCTTCTTCGTCTTCTGTGGTTAGTAGCGGATATATTGTCAGAGGGTTCAAACCGCTTATGACTCTATCTTATGATATGGGGCCGGAATAACCCAGCGGCACTTCGACCCTTGAGGATCTTTTGTGCCTACCTCATTTTACACACTGGTCATTTCAGTGTGCATGTTTTCTCACGATGTTTTCCTTTACCTTTAGAGCAATCGGCAAATGTACGTAAGTCTTCGAAAAATACGAAAAACTCATTGTTTCGAACCCGGACCTTCTGCATGGGAGTTCGGTGCCCTAGCCACTGTGCCACCGACGCTCTCATATAAGACTAACTCCTGAGTTATAAGGGGGAGCCTGTACCTAAACAATGTGGGTTATTTATTCTGCGATGCGTGGACGTAATTTTAGGTAAATTATGTCAAAATTGTTGATAAAATGATGAACATTTTATGAGGATATAAGTACAGTATGATGTGCCTCGATCGACCCATTACAAAACAAATTGGAATAAAGGAATTCCATTCGCGTCGTACGATAAGTCTCTGGGGACAGTGGGGGGATTACGGACGCGGGGTAATAACCGGACACCCCACCACACGCTTTCCTGCGACCCCGCATCGCACTTGCGTCCACACTCTACGGACTGTGGTGATCCCATATTCCACCTCCTATCTCACGTCTACCGAAACGCGATCTCAATCTCACGATTTTTGACATTATGCTCAAGTCATACCATCAACCAACCAACTTTCTTTAGAAAATGTTAAAAGTGAACGCATACAATAGTACTTGGATGAATTTTGGCACACAACAACTAAAACTCATCTGAGAACAAGATCATAAAACTACCCATGAATCTTATCTCTCGTTGCATGTACAAAATCACACACAAAAAATTTTTTAGGCCGTACTATGCCTATTAAAGTAGGTAGGTAATGACAAAAAACTTCGTCATTATAAAAGTAATTTATTTTTAATAATTTCTGTACAATTCTATACAGAAAATTGAAGAGGCATGGGACGCGGCTGTGCGGTCAAACTTTATGTATGAAAATATTTTTCAAAAATGGCCAACCTCCTCCTTGACCTCCTCATCTCTCTGATTATTTTAAATCATATCTTTCGCTTGCTTGCTTTTCGTATGGTTAGTGGCCAACCTATTTGTCAGAGTTGTTCAGGCCGCCCGTAGGCCTCTGACATGGCTTAACGACTGCTGTCGAACGACAACAACCGGGACCGACTGCTTAACGTGCTCTCCGAGGTACGGAGGAGTTCAGATGAAATATGCCACTAGCGGTCACCCATCCAAGTACCGACCGTGTTAACGTCGCTTAACCTACACGATCACTTTCAGACCGTGCTCGCAACTAGGCTACGAGCTCCTATATCTTTCGCTGATACTTCCACTACATGCATTTACTCATTCACCAATATTTAACTTAAAGCAGAGTTTAATTAAGGACCTCCAAGTCTTCACTGTCTCAGAGCAAACAAGTAAAGTAAAAGTAAAATACACATTATTGCACAAATATAAAACAAAACATGAGAAAGAAAAGGAAATAGTGAATTCAATTTAGGCGACCTTATCGCTACGAGCGATCTCTTTCAGGCAACCTTCGGGCAGAGGAAATGATTAGAAGACATTATTACAAGGATCAGTGAGAGATATAGGTTCCATCCACAAAATAGTCAACGCGAATCGCTTGGCAAGTTTTTGCGATGCGCCGGGCGAGCTCGCAGATTATGGCGATGCGATGTCGCATCTCGCGTTGGCATGTCCGCCCTAAACGGATGATAAATGGAGGTACGTAATTTATTAGCTAGTAGGTAAAAGGTAATTAAAATATTTCTGCCGCAAAGCAGCAATGCTTTATATATTGTATTTATTTTTATTTGACGTACACACTATGTCTGTCTACCTTTAAATTATAACGCATCTTTCACTTTCGCGCGTTTGCTGGAAGAAATATCTTTTAGAGATAAGTTCACCCTTTGTACAATGTCTCATTTTAATTGTATGTATTGCTTGCTTTTCGTATAGTTAGTGGCCAACCTATTTGTCAGAGTTGTTCAGGCCGCCCGTAGGCCTCTGACATGGCTTAACGACTGCTGTCAAACGACAATAACCGAGACCGACTGCTTAACGTGCTCTCCGAGGCACGGAGGAGCTCAGATGAAATATGCCACTAGCGGTCACCCATCCAGGTACCGACCGCGCCAACGTCGCTTAACCTGCACGATCACTTTCGGACCGTGCTCGCAACTAGGCTACGAGCTCCTTGTTTTTATTAAGTATTTTAGTAAGTCTATTGTTGTACAATAAAGTGTAAATAAATTAAAAAATGCTTGCATTGGTATTTCGGTTGCATTGCTGTTTCAGTTTGAAGGGAGCTATTGACGTAAAACATATGTAGTAGGTACGTAGACAAAAGAGTGAACCTCAGGGGATAGCTGGTAGGTTCTAGTGGGATAGCCCTAATTTTGGTGAAAATTTAAAATAATATATGGGGAAACCCTATCAAAAATTTCCAGTTGTTGGTAGGGAGGGACTACCACTAGTCCACAATAGGCCGTTTTCAGTATAATAAAGTCCTAGTCCTTGGGTAGGTTAAGTCTATAATTTCTATGCTGTGTTGCTAACTTCTGCTTTTCAATTACCAATACCATCTTAAATAATAAGCTTAGTTTCCAACGAAAAAGTTATACTTATTACTAAATAACCTCATTTAATTTGGAGCGTAGTTCTTCGAAAGTCGCAGACTGAACATTGACCGCAATTACTTACTTAAACCTCTATTTTTTTTTCTTTTATTTTATTATTGACTGACCGTGAAGCCCGTACCTGCCACCTAGGTACGTACTATGCAAGCCCTTGAGCGCAACGCAAGAGGCTTTCAAAGGTCCGCAATGTCAAGTTCAGCCGGCAACGACCTCTGCGCAAACGCAACTCGTATACCGCTAGTACAAAATAGATTATTATCAGTAGGGAAACTCAGTAGCAGCATTCGAGCGCGAAGGCACTCGCCCGCCGCGGGCGTATTTCTTTTGCGCCCGAACGAATATGATTGACCGCCCATTGGCAATATAAAAATAAATAAGTACGGGAACCACCCGAAAAGAAAAATAAAGGTCAGTTGATACTTTAAATATCTTAACACGAAGAGTTAAAAGGGGCCTCAGGGGCGGAGTTCCATACCAAAAAAGGAAATAAGGTTAGTTTACACTTCGAATATTATGACTACTCACACAAGTCTAAGAGGTCCCTCCGGCCGCACCCTACGAATAGGAGAATGAGAACACGTCACTGCGCCGGCGGGAATTTCTTTTTCGATCTCATGTCAAAGTGTGAGTGAGTGCTTCGCTCCGCGAAGGCTAGCCTGAGTTTCCCTTCTGGTACTTGTCATCAGTTTTGTGTCGCCATTTCGGTGCGCCCGCGCGTGAATGCAATGTTAATCAACGAAGCCTTAATGTAGCCGGCACATACACTGATAGTAGCGAAAAATGATGACGCATGCATCCTTATGAATGAGTGATAGCCCTCCGTACATAAATGCAGTGTTCTATTTCACTGCCTTTGTTTTGTTATCGATTCTGTCAGTTATCGCTACTTAGGTACATATAAATAACTAGTCACCTACGTTGTCTAGACTTATCATTAGGGACAAGTCTTAATATGCCTAGGGTCAATAATAAATGATCACTGTATTTTAATAAAATTTAAACCCAATTAGAGCGTGAACGTAGGCGTGGCCTAGTGGTCAGGACGCCGGACTCACGCGGGAGGGAGTTCCGGGTTCGAATCAATGCAATGTCATGTACCAATGAATTGTTCCGATTTTTTCGAAGATTTACGTACATTTATCGACTGCTCTCGTTCATTTATCGTGAGGAAACCTGCATGTCTGATGAAATTAAAAGTTTCCGAAGACGTGTGAAATCCACCGCACTGCATTGGACCCGCTCGGTGGAACATGGCCCGTTGTGATCCCAACAGTGGGGACATTAATAGGCTGATGATGATGATACCTAACTTTACTTTTACACCCTGTATGTCTTAACACCCCTCGGATCAAAGAGACTAATGTTTTCGTTTTAAAGACATATTCAAATAGGTTTAAGCATTATACTCCTATCTCCTATCTTGTTCTGAGCTGTAGGAGGTACCTACCCAAGTAGCAAAACGTGATCGCAAGATCTTCTTTTGAATTAAACCTTGTTTTATTGTTGTTTGTTGTTACATTGTTGCTTTCGTTTTAATGTACGAGTACAATATTGTTAAAACAGGGAAAAAAGAAAGAAAAAAAAGCTAGAAAGCTAGAAAGCAGTGAAAAAAGCACAGGAAATTTTAAAATATAGACCTTTTTCATTACAAGAATTCTTGTCTAACAATAAGTGGGTACCTCGGTACCTACCTACTTTATGTAAAACCAACTTTCACACTTGTAATGACAAATACATTATTTTGAATTTTGAATATACCAGCCTTAATTATAATTTACGTAAGTAAGTAATTACGTAAGATGCTGAGAAAAAAATATCACTATTTGACTGAGATGCCTCAGGTAAAAATCCTTTCTACGCCTTCACCGGTCATTCATATCATAGTAGGAATAATATTGTAACGGGAGCTTCAGGTGCGAGAAGGTAGAGAGCTGGAGAGAGCAGATAAGAGGAAAGTAGAGTCAGGAGAATGAAAACTCTTTGGAGAGATGCGAGCACTGGCCATATTAAAAAGGACTGGCTAATACTGGCCATATCGATCGATGACGTTGACGTCGCGATGGGTTTGTTTTTTAATAAAACGCGCAAGAGTGAATGTTATTCTGCTATATATCGGAAAACAGTAATTTATCATTTATTTCCATTCTACGTTATAATATTGTTTCAACTACCCATTCTGTTTGCCTTACAAACTTGCAATCATTACCACTTCATTTTATTCTTAGTCTGTAAACAACTATTATTTACTGCTCATAACATAAACATTGTTTTAAACCAAACATCAGGTTGAAAATACAACGAATTATTTAATGTAATGTAGTGCAACTGCATCTACCAAATAGCCCAATAAATTAGTGCAAATGTACAATGGAATAAACATTTTAAGCCGTGTTCGCACATTCGAACAATTTTGGTAAATTACAACAACCATGTAAATCCATAGAAACCTATTGAGTCTGAATATTTGTAACATCGTTTGAAAGTAAAACATTTTAAGTATTTATAAAAATATAAGTAAGTAGGTACGTTGGTTACTATAAACATCGGTTTTCTCGGTCCGCTTCCGTTTCCAAATCGCTGCACTGGTGCTAAAAATGTAACGAACATCGGACACGAGTTCGCCGAGCAGATGTCTAAACACGAATCAAATATTCGCGACCGACAGTGCGTACGTGCCTTTACAGTAAAGTGCACACGATGCAAGCAGTAAACCGGTGCAGTGAGCTACATTTACGTCAGTGAGAGTGAGTTATAGTGCCAGCTTGCAGACGGCGGACGACATGCATCCTGTTGCAGAATTGCCTGGAATGTTTCATGTGCAACATTGTATAGGTACCTACTTATCCAGGGTTTTAATCTGGTATAGTAACGGGGCCCCAGATAATGCCCTCCAGCTTTCCCTAAATCTCAGGTATAATAATCTAACCTAACCTAATCTGATCAAATAGCCTAGGTATTTATCATTTTTTTTATATGCTTCGTGCAGTAATCTACATTTTACGTCAGTGAGAGTGAGCTATAGAGCAGACAGTGGACCGCATCCTGTCCCGAATTGTCTGGAAAGTTTCGTTTGCAACACTGTATATTCAGGGTTGTAGTCAGATTTGGGTAACAGGGCCCAGGTACGATTATTTTCAGGTTTATTTTCATAAACATTCATTCAAAGCTCTCAAGCTCTCCATAAATCTCAGATGTCTACTACGAATTTGATTTCGACATCAGTCCTTTCTAGTTCTCTGATTCGCTCCAAACGCGATCACAGGGACGGCAGGGGTCATAGGCGTTCTGATCCCCCCAATCTTTGGCTTCCTTAAAATATTCCTTAGAATATAATTTTACTTGTTGCGACCTCCAATTAGACCCCCTTTCTCAAATCGATAGTTTTCTATACAATTGTCATCAAATTGTGCTAGAATCGCGCCTGCATAGCTCGACTTTTGTATATGTGAGAATTGCCTATTAGGTAAATATTAATAGTTTTTCCATCATGTGGCTTGCGTGATGTGATAGTAAATTAGTGATGCCATAAGAGCTATTATCTGTTCACGCATGCTGATACGATTCTATAGCAGGTGAATGTTACAATACCGTGACATATTATGTATGACATACAGTGGAAGATCATCAAGCTGTACATTGTGGAACTCTGTCGCAATAATTTATTTTTTTATGTTTTTTTGACATTCGTATGAAAATGTCAAACGAGTTAAAGCGACAAAGTATTACTTGAGGGTTACATGATGTGTTGACCACTACCTAATTTATATAAGGTAAATATAATTATCCTGAAAGCCTGTCCATATTTATTCTGAAAGCTTGTCAATATTATAATGCGTGTTAAAATTTAATAAAGTTAACGTATACTCAAAATGCTACCTACTGAATTAAATTATCAAGGCGAAGAAAGGGTAAAGTAAATATTAACTTACCACAAGGACGTAAGTTGTGGTAAAAATAAAGTTTAATTTTATTGAAGGTTCCAAAATGAAATTTGTTACATGATTATACTTAAATAATATACTGTTTCACAGGTTTTTACTGTATTTTACTAATTAGTAATGAGATGAGTAAGATGAAGGAAGAGTGTGAGATGTGTAAACGAAACCGGTCGTAATTAATAAAATACAATAAAAAACCTGTGAAAAAGTATATTATTTAAGTCTAATCATGTAGTACAAGTTTCACCAAGTACCAACAACCGCAAGTATTAACCATGAAATTTGTTATTTTATTACCTTTATTATCTCAAGGGCCATACCTCAGGGACCTCAGGGTGGTACCTCCCCACCATAATTTAACATACGAGAACATACCTAATGGAGAGACTCTATTCAAAAGTTTAACGCTAATCAAATACTAAAAATCGCCGTAAATATTTATAGAACGAATAAATAATAGATCCAGATGACTAAATCAGTACCAACTTACGTAATTTTTATCTAGTTTCAGAGCCATACCGTCGATTACTACTTAGGTATTGCTATAGGTACCTATAGCAAATCAGAGTCATAGAGCACTGTAGGTACCTTAGGTAGGTAACACTTATTTGTTTTATTCCAGATACGCCTGAATCCAGCTACCTCCACAAAAATCCATTGTAAAGATAAATCCACCGATAGATATTTTTGGACTCTTATATCCACTCTAATTCTGCGTTAATACTATAGGTATATCATGCGATTTAACGCCGTGCGATTTCTTTCTTTGGGGTTTTGTGAAATCTCGGGTTTATGAGAACAAACCAGAAACAATTCCTGAGCTCAAGGACGAGATCCAACGCGTCATCGGTGAGATACAGCCACATCTTTGTCAAAAAGTTATCGAAAATTTCACGAAAAGAGCAATGGCCTGTCATCAGAGCCGCGGGGGCCATTTGCCGGATATTTTATTCCATACTTAATCGGAACATGTCTACTTTACAATGCAATAAAAATATCACAACTCACTCAAAAAATATGTGTTTTCATTTTTAAATGAATTAATGCACTTTTATTGAGACAACCTTTATGTTGAGGCGGACAATACGAATACGAAATAGATACTGATAATACGGATTACGAAATATATTTGTGGACGTATAGCACCTGAAACGACTTATTACGAAAAACGGACAGCCGTGAAACTGAGTTTTTGTCGCAAGTATTCTCCAAAAACGAAAAGACAAACAATTTCGCGGCAAGTTGTTACGATATTATTAAATTTAAAGACCACACTAAGACATCTTTATCGGCGGAACTAATTGGTATTTAACAGTTTAGAGTCGTGGTACACGAAGTGCTTTTACTTTAGATAAGTATTGTTCATAGGAATACTTAATTGTGAACCGAGTTGAAACCTTAATACAATGACATTCTGTCATGAGCTGAGGGTCGATGACCGTTTTCTCTTTGATGAGATTTCATTACACTCTGATGCACGTAATCTACCTTTTCTCTACAAAATGTTATAGCACTGTCTGTAACTCATGAATAACAATGAGTTACAGACAGTGCAATGTCATGCTATAAAGCATGACATCTTCTATAGAAGAAATACGAATCGCTGGTGGAAGCTAGACTGCAAAGTCTGAGCATCTCCGTTCCGCCTTCGGACTACCAGGCGCGGGGAGGGGTTCCATCCTTATGTTGTTGATATCCCATCTGCTCGTACGAAGCGATTTGCTTCTTCGTTCATTATGCGAACGGCTAAGGAATGGAACAGCCTGCCGGCGTCTGTATTTCCCGAAACCTTGGGATCTTGTAGGCCAGAGTGAATAGGCATTTACTGGACCCGCATGCTCCATCGTCGACCTCATCGTCGCTTACCATCAGGCGAGATCGAGGTCAAATGCGGGTTTAGAAGTAAATAAAAATAGATCTACCTATTCTTCTTTTTTGATCTTCAGAAATCAGTGTATTCCATTTATAAAATAAAATAAATAAATAGCAAATTGTAACGTAACGAGTCGACTTTTTGATCTTGTCATCTGTTTTAGACTTCACAATATGCACAAAGTATGTACCTTTTCTTAGATCTGCCGCGTGATTAAGGATATACTATCACATATCAACATCCATTAAACATATTCTGCCTCTTTCTCCATAGTGCTAGAAACAGACGATATTTAGATATTACTTACTTACTACTAATTTTAAGGAAGCTTCAAGCATTCAGGAAGGCGATCCTCGCAGGTGGAATGTCGAATTCGACATTAGTCCTATCTCATTCGCTCACATTACATGTGAGCGTGACAAGACGTTCGTAGCGCTCGACTTTTGTATGTCGAACTCTGCGAGAATTGGCTTCGAGCACAGTAGCTTGTTCTAAAATACCAGCTTACTTTAAATTACAAATGGCTCTTTATGTAGTTATTTGTTTAGGTATAATTACGCTAGCTAGTGTATAAGTGAGGTACTTATCTACCATTGGGCATCTTGATGGTGTCTGCGAAATTACCCATGTTCACAACTACTAATGACCAAACCAAACCTCTTATTATCTTCAATTCACTCCTTCTAGCTAGGGCGTAATAAAAAATAATTACAATAACTATATTGTTAGATAAGTATAGGTACGAGGAATAACAAAAATCATATGTTTTAGAATAACTACAGAATAGAACAACATACGCGTACCTACTAATAAACGCTCTAAAGTTTAGATCGTGATTGTGTCTGTATTATACTGACCGCGTTTTCACTATTTTTGTTTCAAATTCCCTATTAAACAGAAAACGAATTACGATTCTTTGTTGAAATGTGTAAGTAGGAACCTACCTACTTCTAAATGTTTCCAGAGCAGCAAAAAATCAATTAGCTTCACAACTCTCTTTTATTACGCAAATAAATAGGTACAACAACAAAGAAGATACCTACGAAAAATCAGTATTCTGTGTAGCAAAGCACCAGTTAATGCTTTTTTGTTATTTTAACAAGATTGAAGACTTGACAAACTGTTTCGATCAAGTTTCTTTGATTCCATTTCTTTCGCAAAAGAAGACTGAAGATGAGCAAGATGTGTCAAAACGGATGCGCAGACACAACCTGATCAAGATGGGCTCTACGAATACGCAAAATGCGACATGGTCGACGGCGGCTATTGGGAAGATCTTGCCGTCGAAAGTGACCGTTGGAGGCAACGGCTACATGAGGGCCGCATTTCACACGACACCACTTGTTTCAAGTGTCTAGCCGAAAGACGAGCCCAACAACGCAGAGATGAATCAACTTCAGCACCTCCAACCCCGAACTATTATGCTGAACGTGCGGAAGGACTGTCGCTCCCGCATTTAGACTCTTCAGTCACGAACGCAGATGTCGACACAGCGCTGCTTAAATCAACTGTCAAGATGCAAAAAATCCACCGACGCCCACGAGTGCGGGAGGAACGGAGCACCTGCTCTTCTGTCCCACGATGCCTTCACCAGCACACGGGATTTTTTATTTAAGGTCAACCAGAAGGCAATACCGTTTTACAATATGGACATCCTAAAGAAGGATCTAAAATTAGTTTTTCGATATCTCAACTAACATCAGAGATATGAATGGTTATAGTTAGTATAGGACAGATGCTCTGTCCCTTTTTAGCGAAACGGTCCTTTATATGCAACCACTGACGTCATAATACTTATTGCCGTTTCTTTCTACTGTTCTGATTGATTGATTGCCTATAGCCTATATAAAAATATAATATTTTTCAACGGATTTTAATTTTGTTTTCACATTTGGCCATTAATTTATGTCTATTTCTTAATTTTTAAGACATGCATTTAATATTTGATCTTGTAACTACCCTATTGACGAGACTGCCTTCTGCTCTGACATAATATAGAAATTGACTCGTGATGCTATTGACTCGACAGAGAAGAAGAATGGTTTCAAGTTTAAACCACCATCATTATCAACCAATAGATAATATGGTGGTTGAAACTTTCAACTAGTAAATAGATAGTGAATCAAATCTTAGACAAACAGGAGGCAACGGTGCGCAGGCGCTACGGTTTCGGTGGCCATTAACAAATTAGCAACAATGAGGAACCTTCCAACACTTCGCAGCCAGTTATCGTGAGACAATCACCTTTTATGTCGGGATCAGGCCCGTACGCAGAGGGGATTGAGACCCTCGCTATACTATTGTTTACCAGGGACCTTTTCACTGTCATGATCGACGCTTCCAACCAAAACAGGGCAATAATAGTTCGATTTTATTTGGCCCTGCCTGTCGCAACTCTAAATGGTTCACACACTCTTTGTTACCCACCAAGACCTAAAAGCAACACTGGATTTTCTTTAATGTCAGGAGCTATTAACCGAGTCTCTGTGGCTTAGCGGCTAGGAGACGCTAGATTCATATGCTCCAGGTCCAGGTCCTAAACCATCAATCTCATGTACCAATGCGTTTTCGGTTTTTCCGAGAACTTACGAGAAATATCCGAAACCTGCACACTGAGATCATTGTGAAATGGGAGAGGAATAGAAAACCGCTACCCCATAAAATCTATCACGATTCTCAACAATCAGGAATATACGACTTCGATGGATTATTTATAACAGTAAGAAAGTTTCTCTTTTGTAATGGGACCGGCTGAAAATCTGCGCGCTGTGGCCCTGCTTGTCCTAACGCTATAGCACTCGAATCTGGAACCGTTACTGGCGCTCTTCCGCACCTTAGGTACCTTATACTGTTTTACGAATATGATGACCTCCTTAACGTGTGCCTAAGTGCGGTCCAGGTCAAGTCCAACTGCTCTCTATCCTTGCGTCGGCCACGAAACAATTGGTATTGTTTTTATTTCGGCCGCGTCACATCGGTTAAGTGTTCCCAGATCAAGGTAAAGTACTCATAATTAGGCACTTGTATTTGGGACTGGTTGCTATTCGAACTCACACTTTCTAATGAATAAAAGTTGATGGGGCGACGCTGCGAGGATCACCACAAAGCGCCTTGGAAGAGGCCTATGTCCAGCGGTGGATAGAAAAGACTGATGACTGAGACTAACTGATGGTGATCAAAATTTAATGGTGGAAAAAAGGGACTTAAAGATGGTTATAAACCAATAATACAAATTGGTGTAACCACGAGGCGGTCCACCAGAGTCCGACGCCAGAGTATGATCAATATTTTAAAGAACAGTAAAATCTAGTAGCGTAAACAAAATAATATTAAGAGGTGAATTTTCATTACTAAATCAATTTTCAATCATTAAATCATGATGCTCATCAAAATAAGATTAGAAAGCTGTGATGGTATCATAACCATCTGTTTTCATGAAGGAACGAACTACTCCCCCTACTGGGGAGGAGACTACTTTTTTTTCATCCGTGAACTGTTTGTATTCCCTTCTGATCTGACTAACTGAATCAAAAATTAAAATGAAATAAAATGATAACCATCAAAACGATTTTTGAACCACGAACCATCATTGAATTTTAACTGCGTTTTAATGACGTTTATCTTAAGTACCTATTGTATTGACTCTACATAAACTCCATCAGACAAAATAGGTTCCTTTGCATTTCCATATGAAAGCTTCGATCCATAGAAATAAAACAATAATGGGCCTAATACGCGATTCTGTTTAATTCTACGAAGAGTTGAGGAGTGACTCTACTGCTGCAAAATGAGTATGCATGTCGAATACTTAGTTCATAGACATAGTTACATAATTAACAATGTAATTGAAATTAAGCGACAACGGCTCGGCTAGGGTACAATACTACGGTGCAAGAATCGCCGGATCGAATCCAGCTCTGTACCAGTGCTAGTACCTACAGGTATTTTATCTTAGTTGGAGAGATTAATGAAGAACATTGGTAAAGTAAGTTAGTGAAATACACTTTATTGCACAAATAGAAAACAACAAAGAAAAGATAGAAAAAGAAATAGTGAAGTACAATTTAGGCGGCCTTATCGCTAAAAGAGATCTCTTCCAGGCAACCTTCGGGCAGAGGAAATGATTTCGAGAAAGAGGTAGTAGGTGTGCAATCAATGTGGAAAATGATATATAAGAGAATTTTATTTACACAACAATAACATACTTATAAATACCAAGGTAATTAATAACCATAATATACTTAATATCTTATCTTATGGCCTGTGGTGACACCGTTGAACAATGGAACACTTGCTGTGCGAATGTGACTCGTTGGCTGGAAAGCGTATGAGTTCTGGGGGTAGCCTACCCGAAACCAGAGGACTATAGGCTCCTTCCTGTAAGCTGTATAGCGCCCTTGATGCAAAGCATCTTTAAGGAACAGGAAGGAGACTAAGGTTAGCGGTGAGCACAAAAGATCCCTGAGGGTCGAAGTGCCGCTGGGGTTATCCCTGGCCCCCTGTCATAAGATAAGATACTTACTAAGTACCTACATGAAAAATGGTAATGTGTAAAACATTTTTTTTTCTGTATAAAATATCAGATTTTAATATATGATTCAGGTGCCTATAGAGCCTATACAGACAAGTCATCATTATTATAATCAGCAGCCCACTCCAGTCCACTGCTGGATTTGTCCAGCAGTGGACTGGAGTGGCCTCTCCCAGAAATATGAATGGTTCTTTCACCTCATAAATGGGACTGCGATTTATTTAATAGAAAGACTGCTTAATTTTACAGTCACAGAACAATATTATAAAGCAATTCGTATCAAGGCGTTGGCAGCTATAAAAGGCCAATAAAAAACTATTAATAGTGCAATTATTTTTATCAATGAACTTGACACGCGTCGGCGAGTCGTTACGCTACACTTGCTATGCTAGATTCAGTACTACAGTTAATGTATTTGTAAACATTGCTGACTATTATTAAACCAAAGGTAAAAGGTAATGGCATGAACTGACATTCAGTCGAGTATGTCACAGTATCTATTCGAGGTATTTATTTATACAATAATCTATCACTACTGTGAGCGTCGGTGGCACAGTGGCTAGGACACCGGACTTCCATGCGGAGGTAAGTTTCGAAACCATGCAGTGCCATGTACCAATGAGTTTTTCGTATTTTTCAACGTACATATTTACCGACTGCTCTAACGGTGAAGGAAAACATCGTGAGGAAACTTGCACACTGAGAAGACCAGTGTGTAAAATGGGGTAGGCACAAAGGGTCGAAGTCCCCTATCATAAAATAAGATAAGATCACTACTTTGGTGAAAAAAAAAGTCACCTCTGAGATTATATTCGATCGGTAAGTAGTAAATCGGGTAACCTACAAATTATATATTTCTACACAATTACCGTAAATTACTTACCTATTTCATACGAGTACTTACGGTGTAGGTATACTTGCTCACCTATTACCCCTAACCTTTGTAAATAAAGAGTAATTTTATGGAATTATCAGACCTGGGCAGGTTTTATTGACATAAGTAGTTTACTATGGTATTGACAATGGTTACTATCACAAATCGATTCATAAAATATTTATAATGAGTAGCTGATACGCACAATATCATGTAGAATTTGTAGGAGGTTCTAGAATGAATATCTAAGTTGATCAATTTGAAAGTTTGTGATTTATTATTGAGTACGGCAGTTACCTCAGTCTTGTTTTATATAGAAGGAAAGCAGACGATCAGACAGACCACCGGATGGTAAGTGGTCACCGTCATCACCCATAGACATCTCACCTCGCTAAAATATTGCCAGAGAGTTTTCTATGCGCTCCTAACTGGTGAAGTGTCTCATCACCTCATGTGCCGGTAATTACGCTGGTTCTCTTACCCTTCAAATCGGAGAACAGCAATACAAGCTTTGTTGCTTTGTGGTGGAAATAAGTAAAAGGATGGTAATTGGTAAAAACTGTGTACAAAAGGTCCCATCTTACCCGTTTCTCGCACAAGGGGTGAATGGAACATTTTTCCCATCGACGATGGAATTAATCCAATTTTGACGGATTCAAATGACGAATCTTTAGTGATAGATACCTACTAATAATGGTTTACCATTGTCTTTCATTATTACTAATAATAGAATTAATAGATAGATAATTTTCTCCACATTTTCTTCAGAAAAATGTAGATTATACAGCGAGAGGTAAAATTCGCGCAAGACGGAAGACCAAAGATAATAAATACTCGTAAGGTATTAGTTATTAAAATGAACTTGAGTGTAACGTAAAAGGCTTACATAAAGATGTCCTATCCAGGGGTCATCAGCACGTCGTCCGGGTCGGAAAACTTGCTTAATAAAAATAATAAAAAACAGCTTAATGACCACCTTGAGACAGTTACAAGGCGAAAAAGCATCTTGTTTTTCAAGGCGAAGCCACGAAATATTACAAATCCGTTTTGTTGTTATAAAAAATTACAATGCAATACTGCTGCTGCATACTTAATGACATGAATGTACCTAAAATACCTGATGTACAGTGGACAACACTTTAGGCTATTGCCCTTTAGTACTTTGTCGTCTTAACTTATTTGAAACATTCATACGAATGTCTAGAAATTATAACAAAACCTTATCTATTACTTCAGAGTTCCACGGAGTATAGCTTGGTGTGTCTTCCACCTGTACTCTTCCCCATCCTGTAGGGATAGCTGGTAGGGACTATTGGATGATGGAATAGGCCTAATTAACATTGCATATTTTTAACCCCCGACCGATCGAGTTATATTTATTATAAGTTACAAACGACGTAAAAATCGACCGTGTCCCCAATTAAAAAACAGAACGGCGTTCGCATTCCAGCATCTACAATCATTAAGTGCCAGGTTGTACAATAAAATAAACGAACACCTTGATATCTATCCACTAAATAAAAATAATTGTAAAGTAAAACTTAATAGATGGCTACTCTCTTTAGATTACGACAAAACTGAGGCTCTAATCATATAATATAAAATTTTACACACTAAACTCATTACGTTCTTCAGATTATTAACACTTAACTTCCCACACTCACACATCCACTCACCCTACACTACAGATGCACACTTACATCATTACACACTCCCACACAACCTAAACACCCCCACCCATACTCACTATTATTATTATCTTTACTAAATTCCTTTATGATTAAATTTTCCAAATTCCTTTTAGGTTAAGAATATAATTTGTAATTTACTTGCACAGAAAGTGCGACGGAATCCCGACTTCCAAGATACAGGTTTTCGACCTAGTTTGTAAGTCGGAGGTAATTTTTTTTTGTGTGCCCTGTATAAGTAAATAAACTTTTTCTTTTTCATTTTTTTTTCATTTTTCAAGTTTGAGAGTGTTCTTAGCTAGGTCTGAAAGAAATTGGACCAGTGGTTTCCAAGATTTTGGAGTATCTTAGATGTCAGATGGGATCTCTGGAACGGTAATAACTAGATGGTTCGAATTTGAGCTCAAATATTCAGATTCATGGTGCGTTTCCGACGTCTGAAACGTCTGACAGTAAACGAACTTCAATTTCACAGTATGAAACTTGAAGAATTTGAAGATTATTAGCCTGCCGAAATCATAAAAGTTAGCTGACGTTGCGCTGCCGGCACGCCTCTTGTATATGTTTTGCGAATAACGAGTCTGAACTACTCAAATTATTAGGCCGTTGTCTTCTAAAAGTTATGGCTACTAAAAGTTACTACTACTAAGTAACTAGTAGTAGTTATAGTTATACTTTATAGTCACTGAATTCAAATTATGTTAATTATAGTTTTCGAGGTTTTCGGCGGGATAATTAGACCCAATGCAGCTGCTCCGGAAATTAAGATGAAATTCAAAATCTGAATGCTTGTTGGTGGCTTGTTGTAACTCGAAAGTTAGCAAAGTGATAAAAGGTCACCTTTAGACTTTGAAAAAAAAACCTGCTGTCTGAAATAAGACGCGAAGAAGTTTGAAGGTGAATCTGAATTTCAAGTCTTGTCTAAAATACTGCAGATCCAAGAGTCAGGACCGGACAGGACATTGTCAGTTTAAAAATGATAAACATTGACCATGGATCATGCACTCACCACACCATGCGGATCATTTGATTCCGTAATGACAACCTTCCGGTGTTACACTGAATCTGAATACAAAGGCTCACACAACGTGCTCCGGCGTGCGAAGCCTGAAGCAATTTTCAATAATAATGGGCATCTATTATCATTTATCATTACAATTCAACGTAACTTCTGTTTTTTCTACGTGTGTGAACAGAGCGGTGCAAATGATCTAATTACTGTATGTTAGTTACCTATAGGAATTACAAATACCAATATACTTTATTGCACACCCGGGACAAAAACAAAACATACAACATAAGAGGTACAAAATAATGTGCAGAAGGCGGCCTTATCGCTTTAAGCGATATCTTCCAACTTCCAGACAACCTTCAGGTGATGGAAAAATCATAAGATACATAATATACGGGTGCAAAAGCGTATGAAATAGATACTACCCTCAAATAAATGAAAATGGTAAAGTGTTTGTTTTTAATCATTCTTGGACCCGTACAGTATGGCAGGGATTCTGAGAAGCTCAGAGCAGAACGTTATAGTATAATTAGAGAAAGGTCTGTCAAATTATTTTAGGTTAAGTTTTGTTTGACTTAATGTGGACTTACTTATGTAATTGAATATTTTCTTTGTTTCAGCTCCGCAACTAACCCGCGGAGACGATTTTGGATACGATGGAGTTATAGGTATTAGTTTTGCATACTTATTTAACTTGGAGCTTATACCTACTCAATAAGCCTTCATACATGGGTCCATACGTTACTATTAAATGAGACGAAACGATGTACTGAGCACATTTGATACCACAGAATCCGATGTATTCCTGTTTTTTTTATGTACTACTAAACCCGCATTTGACCTTGATCTCGCCTGATGGTAAGCGACGATGAGGTTGACGATGGAGCATGCGGGTCCAGTAAATGCCTATTCAATCTGGCCTTGAAGATCTCAAGGTTATAGGTTTCGGGAAATACAGACGCCGGCAGACTGTGCAATTCCTTAGCCGTTCGCATAATGAACGAAGAAGCAAATCGCTTCGTACGAGCAGATGGGATATCAACAACATAAGGATGGAACCCCTCCCCGCGCCTGGTAGTCCGAAGGCGGAATGGAGATGCTGGAATTAGGTCGTGCAATTCCGATGCGCACTCTCCGAAATGTATCCTATAAAATACCGATAGGCAGGCAACCTTGCGCCGATGTTCCAGACTTTGTAGTCTACCTTCCACCAGCGATTCGTCACCTATAAGGCTGTACTGTACTGTTGACACACAGGTAATTGTTTTGATTCCGATTTGAGAGAATGTTTTTATCTCCACGGACATGTAGAGTCCGTGTTTGAATAACATTCATTACCTATAGAACTTGTATAGGTGATATAAATACCTACATTTATTTTTAACAGATTACCGTTATGTTACGGCCCATCCCAAACCTTGTTAGAACTTTTAAATTTTTTATGGTAGATTGTTCTTCACTAAACGGACATATTATGTGAGTCACTTTAATTGTTACCGATCACAGATTTTCAAACATAATAAAAGGGGATTTGATACACTATAATATTTTATTTAAAAAAAGATACCCACTACCGCTCCCACTAACATCTTGGGATAAGGAGGGAAATGAAAAACAGCGCTGCATATTTGGTACCCGAGTATGTCAGCATTTGCTGAATTTCCCCCCTTTTGCCAAATATACATTACATATAGTGCTTTGTACTATAATTATAAACTTATATGAGTATTTAGCAATAAATGTATTTCTATTTCTATAAGTTATAATTTACTTTTTTTCAGTAAAATATATAAAATAAATAAAAATTACATATCAATTTGATTGACAATTATTTACACCCACATATAAATTATCAATAGTAATTGCGTCTTCGGAATTTGCGGGTGTGAGTTGGATCTAAAATTTAATGAGGTTACAACCAGGACCAACACACTGGGGCGAGCGCTACCGCGAATGCGCGGGCAAACACCAGAGCCCCATTAACATCAACGTGCTGCGTGTGAAGCAGGTCACGCTGCCAGAAATCGTGTTCATCGGCTTTGACGACTCCATCGACGATGTGCACGTCACCAATAACGGTCATACAGGTTAGTGTTAACACCTGGCTGAACCTGAACCTACCAAGCAGGCCCGTAGGCAGAGGGGTTGTTGTAGGGGTTGAATCCCCCGAAATTTTCCCCACATATACGTATTTCCTAAGTATCCATAGAGATATAAATATCGATGCAAAGGCAGTAGTCTACTAGGCGCATGCGACATCAATATTTTTTATTTATGTTGCTTAAAACATGTGTTTTGTTACCATCTGAAAACTTATCAACTCCCTTACCCCTTCCTCTCCCCTGACCGCTGATCCTTGCTACGGGCTTGCTACTAAGTGTTCAGCCTCTAAACGAGGCATCATCAGGCTGGACAAGGACAAGTGGACAGCTCTGATGTCTAGTGAAGTGCGGCTCGAATGCCAACACATGTCGAATTTGAATTCAAGTTATCAGAGATAACTTTATTGCCATCCATCATCTCAGATCACTTAATCAGCTTATAAATTAAAAACAATGAAACTATATTAAAAATATAGTTCGGCGATGACAATTATCACATCCTTAGGAGGTCGGATTTCTCAGCCTTTATCCTTTGCGATTGTAAATCCTTCTGGATTTGGTTATCGTCGGGGAGGGCGAATCCGAGGATGAGTGGTGGGTCCTTCTTCCCCCAATATATTTAATAATTACTTCATAGTAATTACGCTAAGTTAGTTTGAAGTTTGATCTTACCGTCAATGACAAACATTATCTAGGATGTCACGACACATCGAAGTTAACATAACTCTAGTGCCCTGAATGCCCTTTTTATTAAGGGGCAGTTGTTGCCTTTAAATCTCCATAATTGTCTGTCTAAAATGCCTATACATAGGTAAAGGTTCTTCCTCATAAAATGCCTATATAAGTGCGTAATGTCTCGCCAGGCATATTCCCTGGTGATTAAAGCATATTAAGTGAAGCGTGAGGCAATGCAATCGGCCCTTAAATCTCTGACCGTGACCACCGGACAGTCACGTTGTGGTACAGTTTTTACTTGTTATCCTGTTCTTTATTTTGTAGTCTTGACAAGTTTTTTCTTAGGCGCAGCTATGCAATAGATCGTGATTAGTGTTTGTGACATAGATATCTCTTGCTCTTAGTACATTCCTCCTTTCATTTTAGGGGCCGTCTAGCTCAAAATCGGGAGAGGGGTCGGGGGCAATGAAAACCTCACTCCGACTTTGTAGTTCGGAAAATAAGTAGGTACACATACCTACAAGGTATCGGACAAACATTTAAAACATCTATTGGCTCTATCAGCATAAAACGATGTAGAGAACTAAAACACAAAGTTTTAACTCATCTCTGCGAAATTAATCGTAAACTGGGCTCTGAATGCTATTCGTATGTATGAATGACTGACTCTTTAAAGTCTTGGTAATTTATACAAATATTATCAAGTATGTACATACCTACTGCACATTAATGTATGCTGCACCTGCACGTATTTACATACAATGCATAAACCACCGTTATTAATGATATTAATGCAGGTTACAATTATGCACACAGGATTTAACAGATTAGATGTAATTTAATCTGTTTTAAATACTATTTCCGGTCATTTTTCAGGCGTTCAATGGTAAGAAGTATACGCTAACCTTTAGGTATGGGCAATATCTTACGTATTCCTGTGCATCAGTGGAAAGAAATAACAGGTTTTATGTGTGAAGTTTACAATTAATAAAATCTTGATATGCTCCTTAGCACATCAGATTCGTACTTCTATCCATGTGCGGTAGCTTTCATAACATATAATCTTATATCCGTAATCTTATAAATTACAGTAGAATTGGTGTCATCTCCAAAAAAGTGACCTTTACGCGAAACTCGCTGATTATGATGAGTCTATTCGTGAAGAAAAACACGAACTTCGTGTCCAAATAAATTCTTAGAAAGGGAATAAAATTCCAACGCCTAACAAATAATATGCCTGGTAATAGTTAAGTTTTTAGGTTTCGTCCCGGTCAGGTATATTACGAGGTAGGCTCGTAGGTTCAGAAAGTGGAGCAGACATTTAATAAGTAGTCCTTCTTCCCGCACACACGTATTCCAAACTATAAAAACAGTTCCTACTAAAGGAATGATAAAGAATAGAACCTTTGTGTTCCAGTGTTGATCGAGGTAGACAATGAGCCACACCCGCGAGTGCGTGGTGGACCACTCGACGGCGACTACGTCTTCAGCCAGATGCACTTCCACTGGGGCGACAACGACACCTTCGGCTCCGAGGACAAGATCAACCATAGAAGGTGCAATGGGACGGAGAACTGTTTAGGCAGATGCACTTCCACTAAAAAAGACCATCCTCGGGTATAAATCTATACATTGCACTAAAAAAGATCAAGCATCAATCTAGGTAAAAAAGACCATCCTCGGGAATCAATCTACTTATATATACATAAGTGAAAAGCGAACATTCGTTCAGCCGTTTTCGAGATAAACCTTCTCAGACAGACAGACGGACGCGCCGGAGGACTGTTTTATACTATGTAGTGAATAGTTACAGCAACATGATTTCTATATTTCTATTTATCGTTTTCAGTTTCCCAATGGAGCTTCATATGGTATTTTTCAAAGAAGAGTACGGGAGCGCGACAGGAGCGGTGAAACATCCTGATGGCTTGACAGTGCTGGCTTTCTTTTATGAGGTAAGGTTTACAACAAATGCTAAATTTGATTTAAAATTGATCCCAATGCAAAAAAAAAACCTTTTGGAGACTTTTTATCAGAATTTTAATTTTAGTAGAGCCGAATTACCCATTATAGAAATATAAGTTAGATAGGAAATTTATATCAGTCCAGGCTCTTCCCATTTCCTTTGATGACTACGACCCATATTTTTTCAGGGTAGCAATTACGGTTCTCAAAACGATGAAATTATATAATGTGATGGCACGCTAAACAGAGACAGCGCTATATCAACGCCCCTGTTTAGTTTGCCATATCATGATATCATTTAAACATTTTGACAACGGTAATACGAGTAGCTACTCAAATAAAAAAAATATGACAATCCACCCCTAAATCTGCCACTAACTTCGTTCCAGTTGGACCGCCATCAGCACCCAGCCTACGACGACATCACGTCTGCTCTGGGGAACGTGACGGATCCTCACAGCAGCGTGGTGATGAGCCATCCCTTCTCGTTCCTCAATATTCTACCGTACGACCTGCGACGGTACTTCACGTACCGTGGGTCGCTGACCACGCCGCCTTGCTCGGAGGTGGTCATCTGGCTTGACTTCGAGCAGCCTGTTAGGCTGGCTCACGATCAGGTGGGTACATTATGTTAGCGTAAGATCGTGTAATCTACGCAGGTATTATGTATTTATGTAGGTGTCTCCAAGAAAGCCAGACAGTTATGCATGTGTTGCTACACTGTCCAGCAACTGAAGAATTCCGAGCCAAGTTGGGGATGACCAAGGACGCAAACCTTATACCATCTCAAAGCCTACAGCAGTGGTGCTGTCAGCCAAAGCCCTTCTTTTTTACTTCAAGGAGCTAGGTTGGCTGGGCCGATGGCTCGGGGGGCGTTGCACAAAACTCCAAGTTCATGGAAACGATGCAAGAACCTATCGCGTAATTCGGTTGTTCGCCAAAATTAGATACATATATCGCGCAGGGATTGGTAAGCCTCTCAATAGACACGGGTGCCACAATCCACTTGGAGATCTCATCCAAGCTGCAGGACTGGTCCCATTAATATACCTATCAAAAGATATATTTTTTTAATTATATTTAAAGCCAAAATTAGCCAAGCTTCCATCTCGGGAGAGAACTCCAAGAAGTGCAGGGGTCTTCTTGGAGTTCTCTCCTCATAGAGAGATTATCTGAAAATTAATTAGTATCGGGCTTATTTGCAGGCTGTGAAATCGACTGACATTTCAGACCGGTTTTTGATCCTTCAAAGGGATTAAAAGACCAAGCTATTATAAAACAATAGTTCTATTTCAAAATTAGGTATGACACTAACCAAAACAACTCATTCACAGATCGAAGCCTTCAGAGAGCTAAGGTCTGCCCATGGGAAGATCAAGCATAACTTCAGGCCCATTCAACCAATCGGCGACCGTGTGGTGTTCTACAATATGGACAGCAACTACTTCAGCTATAACGAAATCGACGACCCAGACGACGAGACCACGACGGTCAAACCAGCAAGGAGGAAAAAAGGCCGCAATGGTTGCCTTAGAACAAGCTATAGCTTTAGTATTGTGTTACTATTAGTGTTAAAATCGGTAATGAGAATTTAGTTTAGTTTGCAGAATGTAGGCGACTCATTTTTAGCATAGTTGCATGTTAGATACTGTTTGAATTACTTAGAAACAAAATTAACAAAAGGTGAATGCCCTTGACAGTATCGGCATAACCTCACCTAGTAATAGGCACGAAGTAGCAATGTGCAGTGCATTGCTGTTTTAGGCCAGCGTAATAGGACAAAACGCGAAGCGTTGCGTAGATGGAGCCCAAGCACACTCCGTAAACAGAAAAGCAAAACGAAACGTTATTTTTGAATATATCACAAATTTCTCGTTGTTTGGGTTAATTTAATTTAATTTCTCAATGCTACAGTAAAATTGTAATGATGCCATGTCATCATATGGTCATTTCAAAATAGCAGACCTAAAAAATCTGTTGACATCGTGGCGCGAGTCTGTGTGTAAAAAAAAATTGGTGGAAAGGAACGTACCTACATGTTGATTGGCTACGTACAATTGTGCTAGTGGCGCCTCTAGTGGTAAAACATTGCAGGATTATCTCCTATTACCGGCACTCATGTGCCTAATGGTACTCCATCTAGTCCTCAAGGTTAGTAGTGCATCGTAAACCCTCTAATTACATTACAGTGAAGTGAGATGTCTATGGGTGATGATGACTACTTACTTTCAGGGGGCCCGTTTGCTCATCTTCTCTCTTGAAAAATCAAGTCATAATTTGTCGTTAGATCAGTAGTACCATTGACTAGTACCATTGATGGTACAAGTGACACAACTTTGTATCTTTAGTACCATTAAAATTTTTCTTTACCTCTAAAAATAACAAGGTAATTCCTAGTTTAAAAATTGACTTTTGTTCGTCACAAAATTGTTGGTGGTTAAACTGATATTCATACTGACCTGGGCATCTACTTTTTACTTTAATACTAATATCAATTATTTCAGTATTTATTTATTATTAACCTGCTAAAATGATAGCCTTAGCGATTATGAATGCCAACCAGTTCCTATACGGCAGCTTTTTATTGTTAGCTACCCAGTCACCATGCTACACATGTATCCCATTTTTTTTTAAAAGGTGTAAGATTTAACTTATATTAATTATAGTCTGTAGTTGATTGAGATTACAGAGTTGAATGATGTGATTATTTCAGACTGACTGAATGTTTTTGTGTAAAAGTAACAAATGTATAATCTACCTACATAGAGTGTCCTGTGATATTAATAATTAATTTGTATTTGTTAATCTGAGATTAATACAATTATTTATTTCAAAGTAGATTTTTATTTCACTTAGTTTTAATATTCTTATTCCTGTTATTAGATAATTCAGACAACAGACAGATATTCAGACATTCAGGCAATTGTACTTCAGTATTTCCTTTTCTATCTCATGTTTGTTGTTTTTTATTTATGCAATAAAATTCTAAACAATCACTATAACACAGATGAAATGAAGAATTTCTTTATATTGAACTTGAAGGAGCACTCAAGAAGACACTGCACACAACTAGTGCGGAACACGGCCAAAACACTCCCAAAACATCATCTCCTATTCAACCGGGTAGTCATCCCGTGGAACGGCCTACCTGACCAAGTTGTGAATGCTGAAACTATAAACCAGTTTAAAAACAGATTAGACAGCCACTTACGAAATGTGAAGAAACAGGCTAACCAGCATTAGCTGCCTGCCTGCTAATCCAATAATAATAATAATGAAGTGTATTTTACTTTACATTTGTATTTTATATTAAAAACAGAATAAACATGTAGACGAGGTCCAGAGTTCTACCAATAACCCAACATGAGATTTATACTAACATGATTTGTATTCATTTTGAAAACAGAGATTAATCTCGACGGTATTTAATTTTTGGTAAACTATACTGTAGTTACCGCGACAAAGTTGCATCTGTCATGGTCATGAACAGACTAAGCTCCGTTTTCATAGAACCAACAATTGCTCAAAGGAAACTGTGGTGCAAGGGTCGCCGGATCAAATTCACCTCTGAACCATTCTGGAGTACCTAGCACACAAGTTTTAGCCTAGTTGGAGTGGTTATTTAAAATAAACTATGCACAGCATAGATATCAATTATTGTTCAAATAAGAATCATTAGAGAAATCCTGAATATTTACACTGCATGCAAATCAATCATCATCAGTAGCTCTATTGTCATTCATAGAAACCATGGCACCCAGGTTGTCGTCGGTGCCTTGCTTCAGTCTCTCCCAGATCAACTCGGCTATTGCCTTTTGTGTTCGCCTCTCCAGTTTTTCTAGTTTCTTAGCTACATCCCTTTTGAGGTCCCAGTCCGGCTTTCTAGGGGCTAAGCTTGATATGTCTAAATCTTGTAGTACTACCTGGAAAGTAAAACAGGATTTTGTTTATTAATAAGGAATAATTTTGTTGGTGTTTGAAACTAATATGAGCAAATGTTATTTCCAAGAATACACATGCAATGATATAACGTAATATCAGATCCAGAGAAACTGCTGCATTTGATTATGAATATAAGAAAACTGCATAGGAACAGTAGATCTAGACATCCATTGACATGAATAAGAAATAAATATACCCAGATAATTGAAAATATCTATAAGTCAAAGCAAACCTAGTGTCGAATTCGCCTTTTCTAGTGGAATATTGATATTAATTTCACTCTTTCCTTATCACATCTTAAAAATGAGGTCAGATTCGTTATCCTTTGCAATTGTAAATTCTTTTAAGTTTGGTAATCGTAAATCCTTCTAAGTATTGATGTATTTGTATCAGAGTGTATGGTCTGTGTGGCGGGTCCTTCCCCCATTAAGTTAAAATACATCTTATTACAGTGGCAGAAAAGAAATGGATACATACTTACAACCTTGTCATATTTACTCACAATTTTGACAGCTTTGCAACAAATTAATATGTTGGAGATTAATATGACAAAGTCCAAAACTGTATCAATTATTTCTTACCCCATCATACATAAACTGTACAAGTTTCTTAATGACCGAATCCTGGCAAAGGAAGCTCATGCCTTAGGAGGCAATGCAAGATGTAAAGACAATGTACCTTCTCTTTACCAGCCTCCAGCAAGTCCTTAACTTCTTCCTCCACAGCAGCGGGTGCAGCATCTTCTAGTTTAGCCTCTAGTAAGGCCTCGTCTTGTGGTTTGTAACTTCTGAATTTGGGCCTGAAATTGTCAGTTTACTAGTTGTATATCACAGTATTTTAATTAAATGTGATGTAGAATACTACCCACTACACCACCATCAATCATCATCATCATCATGATGATGGTGTAGTCAAGTGTAGTGGTTAGGATTCTACATTCCCATGCATGTTTCTGGTTTTTATTCCAGTTATGTATCAATGAGATTTACAGATTTTTTCGAAATCTTACATGCATTTACCAACTACTCTAATGGTGATGAAAACATCTTATTTATTGAGATGATGAGAAATACTTTAAAAGAATAATTACTAGCTGCCTCAGGACTGCACATTGAGATAAATGGGGGCGAGGAAGACAAACCCTCCATTAAATCTGAAAGTAGCTTTATATTCTTATTTCCGTATAATGGCAGAAAGCAAAAGATTTTGAAATTCATCCAATTTCATCTTAGGGTACTACTTGTCCGATTGCTTTGGTGAAGGCAGTTATCAACTGATAACTGATTGATATTCACCCTATTATCATATCTGTGAGGACAGCCAGTAAGTAGTTACAATTACAAATATTAACCTAACTTATTCAAGGATATTTTATTTCGAATAACATACTTCGGAAGCACCATTAGTTCATTAGATGAACTTGAGGCGTCTTTCTCGTTGCTAGGATTCTTTCTTTTAAGATTTTTCAACCTTTCCTTCCTTTTGTGAGCTTGTTCTTCTAGGTTACCAACACTTTCAGGTTTCTCCATGACTACCATATTTTATGCAATATGTACCAAACTTCAATGCACTGTTTGTTACGGAGTAACGAAGTATAAAACTAACAAACTATTCCTGATTCCATGAAAGGTAATCCATAAAAATTAGTAAAAGCATAGCAAAATCAAACAAAACACAGCCAGCCCAGCCACGCACAACACAACAGTGAGTGAGTGTGGAGTCTGTGGAGTGAGTGAGTATGCGAGGAAGGGAGACTAATCAAAGAACATGAGAGAGACTATTATTAATATATTATAATATTATTTTTCTATATTGTCTTTGGTTTGGGCTGCGTTCCAAAATAGGGAATTATTCCTCGCAGTATTCAGTAGTGTATATAGTAAGAAAATTGTTTTAAATCAAAACGGGTAAAGGCCTTCGCATATTGTAGCAACTCGACGCGAACATGGTGCCAACTCAACTCAGGACTTTCGCGCAAGCGGGCCTTATAGAATGGGTAACTAGGTACTTGGATTATTAAGCAACAATCCTTGTAATTACAAGTCTTCTAAGTCTGGATTGCACGAAAGTCAAATTGAGAGTTAACCCGAGAGTTAGTGCCTAAGACCGTCTTGCACCAACCGTTAACTCTCGGGTTAACTCTAACCCGATGTAAATTTTGTATGAAAACTATAGACAATACGCGAATTAACCCCGGATAAAATTTTCGCGCAAACGGGCCTAACCCGGGTTAATAATAATAATAAAATAAAAATTTCTTTATTAAGGCATAAAACCCATTGGTTTACAAAATAATAATAATTAAATTATAAAACATACAATGAAATAATAATAATAATGTAAAATAATATAAAATAAAACGTAAGGTACATACATCTACTTTCGATTCCCATCACGCTGCACGGACACCCAGTGCCTCAGGATGGGACAGTTCAGGTACCCACTCAGCGTACGGAGAATCTCGTTACGAGACACATCGAGACGTTGCCAAAAGGAGGCAACACGTGATCTCATGATCGCGTAGAAATCAGGAACTCTGGCCGCGGCGAACATGCCCGACGCACTGCAATATCTCGGCAACTTCATCAGGATGCGATACGCGTCATTGTATTGCACCCTGATGGCACTGTACGAGCGTCTGGTGAACTTGACCCATAACTGGCATGTATAAAAACTTTGGCAGTATGCTCTAAATAGGGTCGTTTTAACGTCATCGTTACACCTCGCAAACCGTCGTGCGAGCATGTTACAACGCACAGCCAGAGCCCTTCTTTCCCTTTCCATGTCTTCGTCATCGTGGAGATTCCCCGTTAAGATGTGACCAAGGTACCTGAACCGTTCCACCCTTCTAACTGGCGAACCATCCAGAATCCAGTTAAATAACAAAAACGTCTTGTACCAACACTAACCCTGAAAAAATTTGTATGAAATCATAGACAATTCGCGTGTTAACCCAGGGTTATCTAATTCGGGGGTTATGAACATTTAACCCGCACTTTCGCGCCAGTGACCTTGAAGCGTTTTCTATCGGGAACCTGATGCTATTTTTGTATGAAAATCATAGACAATTCGCGAGTTAACCCCGTTAAGTTTTCGCGCAAGCGGGCCTAACTGTACATAACAGTGTCAATGTTGCCATTTTAGACTTGTAATTACAAGGATTTTTGGTTCATGAAATAGAGCCCGTATTAGTCATATTAACAAAATCTAGTCAAATGAAACCACTGGGTATATATAAGTACCTACCTATAACTTTTATTGCCCCCAAAATGATGTGATGCCACAAAACTACTTTAAAGTAACATGGGAGAAACTCATCCCACTTTTTCAGCGGATCATTTGTTCACCTGACAAATTAAAAATTACTCTCCCCGATGTCGTTTCCGAACGATTGACAGGTAATCCTTAAATTTTTACTCGAATTCGAATGGTTAAAATTCATATTGTACTTTCCACATTCACCATTTAAATATGTTTTTAACCACAGCTTTGTGACAGGTTCATAAAAGCACCGATAGATAGCACTGATTTCTATCACCCCACCCACTATCACAAGTATTTCAAAATGCTGGTAGATGTCGCACTCACTTTTTTTTGGCCGCGAACTTATATCTATACCAATATTATAAAGAGGAAAGGTTTGATTTTTTGTTTGTTTGTTTGAATTGAATAGGCTCCGAAACTACTGAACAGATTTGAATAATTCTTTCACTGTTGGAAAGCTACATTTTTCCTGAGTGACATAGGCTATATTTCATTTTCAAAAAAATGGGGATCCTTACTTAAATTACGATAAAGTGTAAAAAAATATCAAAAAACTTCCTTACATCGCGTACGCTGCGAAAACTATTGATGATAGAACAAAATGATATATAACATTTTTTTAGAACACACCATTATCAACAAAAAAATCAGCGGCAGCGTGTCTCTAACTATTATAGTCATGTCACAATAAGCGTTTTTTTTATAAAAAAAAAGAAATTAAAATACCACCGCTACAAAAAGCTCTTTATTTGTACTTTATCAAAATAAATGATTTATTATTTAAGACTGCTTCAATACCTTTATATTACTTTTTGAATTATTCGATTCTGACATTCCATTCAAAAGATATCACGAGTTTAAAACTTTGAAAAAATAAACTCCATTCGGCTACTTATGCGTTGTAGGGCGTCACTCGGGCAGGGGTACGGGAGGGGAGTTAAGATCACGAAATAAACTTGCCGCGCGGCTCACTCGCGCGGTCGGCTCCCTACGTGATGGATGTGCGCGGAATATATAAAAAAAAGAAACATAAAAAAAAACAAAAAAAAAACATATAAATACAAAAAAAAACATATAAATACAAAAAAATCATATAAATACAAAAAAATCATTAAATAATATCAAAGAATTTAACTAATCTTATTTTTTTTAATTTACTCTTTATTAGGAGCTCGACGCAAAAAGGAGTGAATATGTGTGTTATATTATTATTATTATTATGAATGTGTTAAAATTAACAAATCTAAATGTAATGTTTAATGCCCGTGCGAAGCCGGGACGGGCCGCTAGTTATCTATAAATCTAAGGCTGCGAATCAGCGTTGCCAGAATATTTTGCGGGATTTTAAACACTTGAAACTAATAAAAGCGGGATTCGTCCTATGAAGGCTAAAAACAAAAATAATTAGTAAGAAGGTACTATTTTTATGAAGTAAGAAAACAGTTACATATGAAATCAAAAGAACCTTTTAAAATATTCAAATAATAAAAATAATTGTACTGTACGTTATTTATATTTTCGTGAAGATTTAACTTTAAAGTTTCAGTCTTTTCTTTAATGTGGTGATAGATGATTTAGATTTCTAAATGTTTCGAGTGTTTCCATTTCTGATTAAAATTGGGGCAATGGGACTTGTTGGTATCTTCGATGTCAGCTGGGTGAGATCTCTAGTGGTAATAGTGGTAAGTATGTATAGGTTGTTCGCATTTGGCCTCGAATGTTTATCCGGCTGGCCATGGTGTTTTTCCTACATCTTGAACCTTGAGGAAAGTTGAGCGGGTTTTTCGGGGGAGAACTAGCACCTTCCTGAATTGAACTGCGAAAATATATTTCGATTGTATCGCAACAACCTATTGTTTATCTTGGAAGATGGTTATACAGCTTTTCCATGCAAATCGATCAGGTGATAATAATTATATTCTCGTGGTACCTAATTATGTTTTCCATAGATCTTGTGTAAAGGATTAATAAGCCAAATAAAAAGAGCTAATTAAACGTAAATGATATTTATTATAATTAAAGTATTTACAATCTTACAAATCTACTACATGACATGAACGATAACGCATGACTTGACGACGTTCACTTGCTTGCACAAGAGCGTTATACAAAATGTACCCATGTGATGTGGGCCTATTATTTATTATCGTAAGGTTCTACAATTTGAACAAAATGGTGCTCGTTAGAAGTATTGTGTTCTTGAGCTTGAAACTACACAATGTCGTACACAGACTAAAATCAGTTCAGATGTTCAGACACATTTAAGACAAAGAAATACCTAAAATTATTCCTGAATACGTAGATTACATATTTGGAGTTTTCGAGCTTTTTTAGACACGAACGTAACGTTCTTTTTGGACGCTGTCTATGGGGTGTAACAAACCCCCCTTGTAAGTCGAAAGAAGGATAACTGAACAACTTTTGTATCGATAACTAAACAAATTTGTTTCACGACTTTTAAATTTACCCAAAAAAATTGACTTCCCATACATTTTGTACCGATCGACAGATTAATTTGTATGTGCAGTCGATATATTTTTTGGTATATTAAAAATACAAGGTTTTTTTTGTTAAACATGTCTTTACATATACTCCATGTATAGATAGTAAAGACCTATGATGACGATGATGATTCTTACAAAAAGTTCCTTATTTCGAAGTGTCAAAAGACCAAGAATTTGTCGAAATGAAGTAAGTAGTCGAAATAATTTTACAATATCCATTTTACTTTCTATTAATTACTTATACTTATAGTAGGTATCCAGTTGAAACAAAAAAGAAATTGGTAGCCCTCGTTAAATTTTATAAAAAAATGACTGCCCTGTTACAAGAATGGGGTTGACTAAAGTTATAAGTAGTTACATATTTCATGTACCTAGGTATGCGGTTACTAATTAAACTTATTTCTAGATTATCGTAGCTAAACTAAAATTTACTACTTATGGCAGTTCAAATTTCATAATAATAAAAATAAATAATTTGTTTTATTTCTAGAACATCCTCAGCATTATTTAAAACCAATACACATCGAGATGTAAATGTAGAAGAACTCATAAGTTGTTTTGTTATATTATAATCTTCTAAGACTCTTTGGTTGTTTAGATGGATACCTGATGAAAAAGATTGGTGTGGGAATTAATATAATCTTATAATCTTTAGTTTCTATGTTTATCAGGACATAAAATTGTAGATAAAGTTAATTTAATTTCGAGTCTGTATTTATACTACACGTGATTTGACTCGATGTTTTATACAGTGGGATATGTTTGGAGGTATATAGAAAGGTATTAGACAGTACAGTATTAGAAGATTCCTATAATGGTGGTCGCACGTGCCTCCGGCTATCGAAGGGCAGCCTGTTTGAGATGTTGTTATTCAGCGGCACGCCGTGGTTCAAAGATAATACCTTCGAAACTATGTTTAGGTCCTCGTGGTTTCTTCCATTCAACCCGTTCTGAAGCAGTAGTTGCTTCAGCTCTAAATCCGAGTTGAACTGAGTTTGTCTATTCGTCGGAAAAAAACGATTACTGTAAATAGGACTGAACGTATTGAATCTGTTGTAGTTCTGATTGTTGAAGCCGAAGTTCCCAACACCTGATTCTTGTCGGAACACGCGGTTGGCTTGTTTCTGTCTGAATTGGTCGTCTATCGGTCTAATTTGGTTAAAACTCGCCAGCTGATTAAAGTTTTGTTGAGGTGTTGGATGCAGAAAGTTATTTATTCCCTGTGGGAGATGGTTCTCTTGCAAGGGAAATTGATCAGGTTGCTGAGTGCGCAGGTGTATTAGGAAATCCACAGCTTCACGGTTAGGAAGCTGCTGGTGAACTACATTGCCTCCTACATTCTGTTCCAATGGCACACTTTGCTGAATTGTTATTTGAGATGCTTGAGGACGTAGAGCATTATTTTGGTTCAGAAATTGATTTTGCTGGATATTTTTCTGTAGTCCTTGCAACTGAAAGTTATTCGCTGCTTGATTGTTTTGAAGTTGCTGTCTTTTCAGTTGTTCCTGTTCAAAAAGTACATGTTGCTGTCGTTGAGCCTCTTTTTGCTGCAGAAGAAAATGTTGTTTTCTCAACAACTCCTCCTGTTGCCGCTGCTGGTGTTGCAGCAGACGCAGCTGCTCCTCGAGGATTCTCTGCTTTTCCTCGAGTTGTCTCTGTAGAGTTAACTGTTGGTTAATGTAGTTCGTTTGCGGTGCCTTGTTTATGAGTGGCAGCGTCAAAGTTTGTGAAATGGTAGGTGATGGTAGAACGGGCAAATTTGCAGGTGCGAGTGGTTTAACTTTATCTTGGACGGTCGTTTGCTGGAACAGTGGAATAACTTTTTTGGGCAATCCCTGAGCGTCTTGTTGGACTGTAAAGGCCGCTACTAAAGGTGCTTGGAAAACTTGAACGTCACTTTTGTCTACCTCCTCAATGTTTTCTCCATCTTCGTTGTGTGTGGGTTTTGGAGTAGTGGAAGTTGTTGTTGTCGTTGTGGTGGTTGTTGTTGTTGTCGGTTTCGGTACGATTTTGGTGCTTGTACTGTCTACACTATTTTGCGAGGAGCTTGGTATGCTTCTGACTTGTTGGACGTTGATACCAGTTTCTCTTGCTTGGAATATTTCGCTGTACGGCGTCTGCGTGGGTAAATTAGCTGTTACTTGATTCTCCACGTTACCGGCTGTAGTGCTTAGTATTGATATCTTGTTATCAAAAAACGTTGGAGTCGTGTTCGTTAAATTTTCGAATGCAGATTGACCGTTGACTATGAATGAATGGATTTGTATGCCGTTCTTTGTCGTTTGTGTTTCCGCTTCGGTTACATAGTCGCTTGTCTTTAAGATTTCTGTTTCTACTGTGGATGTACCATCTGTATTGTCGTATCCAGTTGTTTGATCGTCACTCTCTTCGAGTTCGCTGAGGGCTTTGAGTAGAGCCTTCCTGATGTAGGGGTCTAACCGCACTGAGGTTCTTGGCTCGATGCTGTTTAATTTATCATTGATGACGTCGGTGGTGGCATCCTGCGCCGCAGCTAATGCCACTAGAGCGGCGAGAATCAACGCCGGCACCTGGAATAGAAAGAAACACAATAATATGAATAAGTGAATAACAATCTTAGAAAACCTAACTATAACTAGTCAATTGTCCCACCCGATGTAAAAATGTTCACATCATCACATCACACAGGCGATTTGCGAGTGTTTTCAGCGAGATGATCAATTGTGGAAACATGTTTGCAAATCGCTCACAAATCGCCAATGTGATAAGGCCATGTAACGCTCGCGATTTAGCAGCTACCGCGTTGTACGTATCAGCTGTTTACCTATTGAGATCATAAAAAATAACATCGTAGGTAATCAACAAATCAGTCAATACCTGTTGCTACCAGTGCCTATAGCGTTCGCGGCGCGTGATTAAGTTAACTATACGACTGCTTCCACGTTTCCACGATCTTAACGTTTTTAGATGTCTTCCATTACAATGTTCGCGTAATGTGGAACAGCGACGGTTTTCTTACGACTCGATTACATAACCTTTCGTCTCCCGTGCCGCGACGTTAAATGTGAATGTATGACTATTTCCATTATCTCACTATTTGGCCGTGTCTGATCTAGATTTTGCGTAAAGTATTTCGTAAATGGGTCAAATTCATTGTTGAATGGCCTGTGAAAATATTTTAATGTGTGGTCGGTTTTGTATGAGTAGGTAATTAATGTAAAGTTGTAATGGTACCCCTCCGATAAAAAGGAAATTCCGTCAGGCAAGTCATTGTTCTGACCATTACATTTACATTTTAGCAACGTCTTTAGACAATGTTTTTAAACAAAAACATTCACTGGACTTTTGCTAGAAGGTCCATTCATGAATGTGAAGAACTTTGCTCAAAAGTTTTGAAAATGGATACAAAATATTTCCGACTTTTCAAATATATCGGTCGCTCAGAGTTAATCTATTTTGTACAGAGAGTCTGAAAAATTGTATTCTCTCATTTTCAAAATTTTTTACGCAAAATCTTCTGGTCAACGTCACGTCAACCACCAATCACATGTGATCAACGCATGCAATTTATGGAAGACAAGAGCACACTTCATTTATCATTCCAATATAGATAATTAATCAATGGTGGGTCGCCATTGTGTACGAGGCACGCACAGAGGGCAACCTCTGCACTTTGACAGACTCTGTTTATAATGTCCACGCATAGATTACACTTACACGTTCGTGATGTACCGCGGTGTCTCGTCGATTAAAGAAATCGATATCCGGTTGATATTATTGCTTTCACATTAAGGACATACCTACCTATATTAGTGTTAATGCCAAGTTGATTGCAGCCTGCTCTATTGAATGTCATCCATCGTCTTACAAGATGGTATTATTTCTTACTCGTTCCTATGAGTAATAAGAATTTGTTCTAATTTAAAATTCCTAATTCACCTGAAAATATATTTTTGTGCCGAAAATGCGGACTTACATTGTTTTTGCGTATTTTAATTTCTATGGCGAAATCCCCCATGGAAGATACATCAGTATCAATTACATTGCTCGCTCCATTTGAGCCGAACGGGTTTATTTACTACGTGCAGAATCAAATCTCAATATAATTATGATTTCCTGTAGCCACCGCATCTTGTTTAATTTTCAATAACAAATCAATTAGGAATATTCAAAGTCCATAACAAAAGCATAGTTAAATACTTAGCGATTTTAGTTATGAATATAACCTAAGCGATTGTAATCTAAGTAACTATATACTTAAATAGATTGATACATAAATCATTAGAAGACATCACAATCATTAATATTACAGTGAGTACAGAGGCCAGATTAGTTATTGTACATGTAGGTACGCGCTGGGATACCTATTGTGTTTGCGCCTTGCGCTCGTAACGCTACCAAGAGAGACGCTATAATTCACCTCATTATTATGCTACTACACTCGGTTATATCAGCTGCATCTACAATGCTACTAAATAATACCTAGCTTCTTTCATCTTGTAATCTTCATGGATAATAAAGTCGCTATTTTATTGTTTACATCAACCAAAATACCTAGTAAATTTTAAGTAGGATGTTCGTAGATGTTGTACCGAAACTGACTTTTACAATTTATTTTACACTTTTGAATTTTAATTATTTGGATGAAGATTAAAATGTATGTTCTATTCTAGTACCTAATGGAAAAAAACGGCTAACTATTCGGTAAATTTCTTGGTGGAATGAGAATGATATTTCGTCGAGGTCCCACTGCCTAGTGGGAAGAAATATATTGGGACAAGTAAGGCTATAAGCTCGTCCTATCTTATCTTATGATATGATAGGAGGCCGGGAATAACCCAGCGGCACTTCGACTCTTGAGGATATTTTGTGCCTACCCCATTTTACACACTGGTTATCTCAGTGTGCTGGTTACCTAACGATGTTTTCCTTCACCGTTAGAGCAGTCGGTAAATGAAAAATACGAAAAACTCATTGGTACATGGCACAGCACGGTTTCGAACCCGGACCTCCCGCTTGGGAGTCCGATGTCCAAGCCACTGTGCCACCGACGCTTTTGAGCTCGTCCTAACAATTTATTATAAAATCGTGCAAAAATCCTTCAATCGGAATGATAGACCGTCGCTCTAAGGTTAAAAGCTCATGGTTTCCAAAGGACTAAGTTTATGCTCAACTTAGCATATTCTTGTAAGATGTGTGACCTGCGTGTGAGTGTGACACAATCAAAGCATTGCTGGATACCATCAATCCTGCGCTTGAGCACACAAACGTCGGAACTGTAACAATTTATATCGCACTTACTCGTACTGCTATAGACATTACTTAATCGGATCGAACGCATGTTTTTTACATTCCAAGGAAGTTAAGTCATAAGAAAGATGGTTATCATTTATCATCAGTGTCTATTTCATGTTTGAATAACTGGTAAAGTAAGTATTATGAATGAGGTAGCAAAAATATACATAAAAATTGCGCAAGAGTTCACTGACTTTAAGATCTATACTTTCTGAACTTGAATAAAGTTATTGTTGTTTGTGGGAATGTGAATCTCTTAGGTTCAGGTAAAATAAAACGAGCTAGGTTGTTTTAAGCTTTCATGCATTTGCTCTCCAAATTTCTCCTTAAAACTGTTAACCACATTACATACCCGTATTAAGTATTTATCTAATCTACACTTAAAGATTATGAAGAGAATTAAATAAATCACAATATCCTCGTGTGATCCTCACTAACTTCACGAGACAGCTATTGTAGCCGGACAATATAGGATTTAGAAACGTGATTGAATTTAGAAACGTGATGTATTAAACTTCGACAAGACTGAAACATCGACAAACCGAACTCGAAAAGAACAATTGATAAGACAATGCTGTAAAAACGTGTATGATTATCCACATAATGACAGTGAATGTAATGAAATAAAATCATGGCAGTGAATGAAATAAATCGGCATTCGGCATGGTAAAGTCAAACGTCCATAATCAACACCGTTCTTCACAAAATCAATAACACCTTCAAACTTCTCAAAACTTTGACAGGAAGGTATTTGAATAATTAAAAAACCTGACGTGCTGCCGGCTGATGGCTGGTTGCAAAACCAATATTGTCTCGAGGTGCGCGAGCGCTTTCACCCGCTCGTAGGTAAGTCACGATGGAGATGCGTTCTCGGAATGGGGGAAACAAGCACCTGTCCGTCTGCTTCGAATGGACCAAGTATTATACTACAGGGGAACCGCGTGTCAAGCGGAGATACAGTGTTCACATTTACAGGCCAATAAAAAGATGAGTTAAATATCTGACAATTAAGGCTGTCATCTGTCCGGAAAAAATGAGAGTTTGTGCAAAATTCGCTGGTTAGAAACTTCAATCTATACGCGACTACGAGTATTGAAACATACGGGACACACTCGATTTTTTTTGACAACAATACTAACGTCTCTATTTTAGAGATAAGCTCTACCTGTGTACGTCAAATTTCTTGTTGTTGTTTCTTTTGTGATTTACGTGTGCAAAATAAAGTATAAAGTATACTAACGACCTCTTTCCTTACAATGTACTTCATACTGTCTCCAAGACGACGTGCGCTTGTTGACTTCACGATTCTGGGCAAATGTCAAAAATCAATAGCCCGGCATCATAACACCGCCGCAGCTAGGCGCACCCACGCGCCGCGGCCTCTGATATAACTTGACGGTCGAAGAAAACGATACGCACTTTGCGAAATATTTACTTACGCAGTTTTACTAGTAAACGAGTGAATATGGAGATATCCTTGCTTCATTCAATAATTGTAAAATTCCCCAAACATTGTGTAAGTGCTTCAAGGGCCACATTGTCGGTTGCATTTGGAAGTGTCAATTTTCGCACAGTTTCGCAGTCAGGAAAAAGCCAATAAAATTATCGAGTATGTGTTAGTTAAAATTATTTACAAGATAGGCACTACGCCCTATTCGTATTTGCTTCTTTTAATAATACCAACACAAAGTAAAAGTTTAAAGAATGCGGTAATAAAAGTAAATGGACCGTCATTGTCGGTCAGCATATGTATTAGACACGGAGGTGAACATCACCATCGAAGCTGTCTTCGACAGATGACTGTGAAGTTTGTTCATATAATGTGATAGTGTTGGTATTATTATGTAGGTAGGTATATTGAGGTTAAACGCGAGTTTAGCCGTATAAAACTTGGTCTGTATCTATTATATACCCATGAAAATAACAACCCTGTCACGCGGGCGCCACTGTTATAACCTGTGTTAATAGAGATCGCGTTTCATTTTATTCTGCAATACGAGTATAGTGTAACAATTTTGGATCAGCTGATTCATATATAGATTAAAGAGCATGAGCGAGGTCAACCCCCCTGTCTCACCCCGCACTTCTAACCATAGACGTCCGACTGTGCCCCTGCCCATTTTACATAGTTTGTTTAATTATACTACCAAAATCTGAACAGAAATATAATTTCGTTTGGCAGGCTGGTTTCACTTTGTAATTTATGCCATAACATATCATAAGACAGATCGAATGCTTTCGACAAATCAAGGAAGCATGCATACGAGTATATTGGTGTTCTCCGGTCTGTGTAGCTGTGACGGTGTGTTTGAGACACAGGATTGCACTCTCAGTTGAGAGTCCAGGCCGAAACCCGAACTGAGCGTCATACAGGTCTGTGTTTTTATCTAAATGTCGGTCAAGCAGGCCGTCCAGCACCTTGGAAATCACAGTGGCTAAAAATACGGGTCTGTAGTTTGACAAATCAGAAGCATCTACAGTCCTGTTCTTAATAATTGGTACAACGATAGTTGATAATACCATCAGATAAATAAGAATGATCAATGCAGAGATTAAAAAACATAGCCGAAAGCATAAAGAAGTAATTTACTCTGACAGCTCTATTATCAGAATCATCAATGAAATATATCTCTGTCTCTATTCAAAATTATGTCATTATCACTAGTGACAAAAAAGTGACTCGCTCCTGTAGAGGTTAGTATTATGTAATGTAAGAAATAGTGATGTTAAAAATGAACTAGTTATTGCGTTTGACTTATTATGCGGATATAGGTAAGCATACTTATCTACTTATTTATAAACGTAACATAAAATTACATCAAAATCTGTCAAGCATTTCTCTGATTTCTATGTTCTTGTAGTAGCCAAACTTACGTTTTCTTACGAGAGAGATGTAGTAAATAATAATAGAATTTGCAAGGATGTTAGGATCGCTGAAATTGAACTAATAGCGCTCATAAAAAAATCTTTCAAAATCTTTGTGTTACTTTGGAGAATCAGACAGAACACGTAGGAAAAGATGATAATAAAATATTGCTAACATAACGCAAGTGGTACGGCGAACGGTTGCTACTAGTAAGTTTTGTAATAAAGCTTATTAAACCCTTAGAGTTTAGTGAGGAACAAAGTAATTTCAAAACATTTATGTGACGTGACCGCGATGTCTCTCTGATATCAAAGGTAATGTTTCTATTAGCGTTATCCTGGCTGTTATATAGCAAGTAAAACCAAATAAGTTACATCCTACGTAAAACTAGACAAGTGAAGTAAATACTCGCTATAATAATTTCGCAGTTATTTTGCAAACTGCAAGCTTCCTAAAACGTCTCAATTGTCTACCAAGTTATTATAAAAGACAAAAACGGAATTCATTTGCGTAAGAACAAACGACTCGTGGGTAAATACCACTCGAGAAATCTGTCGTTATTTCTGTGCAATGAACATTCCTTGTATCTATCTCAATGATTCAATAACGATATCCGTCAAAAATTTGATTTATTACCGTTATAATTTGGTGGCATAAATTAAGTGAGCTTGAATGTACGTCGCTTATTGTAATAATTTGTATCGATTACATCATTATGTATAATGTAACCTGCTGTATATTAGTTTATTTTAATATATTAGACTGATGCAATGAAATAACACAGATTTAGTAAAAATCCCCCCCCCCCCCCCCCCCCCATAAATGAGAGAGAAATAGTGTAAATACGTTAATAAACCGCGATAAATATTATTGTGTAGGATTTAGTCATATTTTAGTGGAGAAACATGTTTTACTTAATTTAACCAAGTTTTCTCGCAATTTTACACTGTTTCTTGCGGAAAAAATAAATTACGCGAAATTAATGACCCCCTCCTCCCCCTCCCTAAACGCCTCACGTAATTAATGGACGCCCCCTAAACTGGATCTAGGAACACAGATTTCTATCTTATCTCAAAATTATTTTTGGTTGCACTCCTGTTTAGAAGCCGTCGGTTTTGTTTCAATATTATTGACTGACAATTTTCTTCAATGCATTGAATTACCATTCAATTATACAATAACGGTAAAAATGCAAACTGAATTACGTCATCAGATAAGTGCTAAATAAGTAACGATGCATGTTAACCGGATGCTAATTGAAAAAACCCTGTAAGAAGACAAGACGATACGACGTAAGTTTTAAAAGCGTTAATATTTACAAAGTAGGTTTCTAACTGTCACCTCATTCATATTTTACGAACAACCATTCAATGGGCAACTAATACGAATGACGAAATAAAACATGAACACAAACATGAATGAAGGGAAGGCACGTAATTGGAAGCTCAGTCAGCCCACATTAATCGTACTTATATCATGGTATAACTCAACAATTCTTTTTATAGAAGAAATCCGGATGTGATGTGCGAGGTCGGTGAAGAGTCAGAAAAGTGGTGTTAAAGTTCGTGCTCGGCCACTCAGTCAAACCACCGATCATACTCGATTTATAATAATTGTGAGGTGATTCTCTAAATGGTGCATTTCACTTAAGCATAAGCATCGCTTCGTGTTTTGGGGATTAGATTTTTATAGCTCTGTATTTAGAGTTTAGAGTTCACAGGATAGGTTTATACCGTAAATAACCAGTTCCATATTCTTTTATGGTTTGAGTAATTGTGATTGGGAATTATGATTGTCGTTGAGGAAGTACTTGCTTATACTATGGTTAGTGGCCAACCTATTTGTCAGAGTTGTTCAGGCCGCCCGTAGGCATCTGACATGGCTTAACGACTGCCGTCGAACGACGACAACCGGGACCGACTGCTTAACGTGCTCTCCGAGGCACGGAGGAGCTCAGGTGAAATATGCCACTAGCGGTCACCCATCCAGGTACCGACCGCGCAAACGTCGCTTAACCTGCACGATCATTTTTGGACCGTGCTCGCAACTAGGCTACGAGCTCCTCAAGTACTATAATGATTGATACCCAAAGATTATACTTATTGCTCGCTAGGAAGTTTTATATGGAAACCGCGTATGCCAGTTGGCGGATGCGCATCTCAGTCGTCCATTGAAAAGTCAAATTTATGAAACTTGTTAAAATGATATGAGCATTTGCCCAAACCCTTGATTATGTTAGTGCTAGTCATAATCTAAACAGGGCACTACTATAGGTAAACCGCGTAACAGCCGTATCGCCTGTGGAGCAAAAGGGGTGAAGGGCGGGACGACAGAGGTCCTGTCGTCCCGCTCCTCGCCCCTCTTGCCCCGCAGGCGATACACTTGTTACGCGGTTTCACTATAAGTCCCGATTTCTGTGCGTTGATACCTCAGTCTCTGTTTACTTAGAATCTTACAGTAAAAATCATAGATTCAAATATTTGTACGCAGTGAGACGGTATTACGTCAAAATGCTTACCGAGTCAAAGTGCAAACATCTTGTGTAATAGTAGTACCTAACTTAAGTAAATAAAATACTTGTACCATCTACCAGTTGGTTTACTTTAGACCGTTGGAGAAAATCTTGTTTGAGTTGAAAGTTGAAAGACGACATTGACCTGAGGCTTACACCCTAAGCTCGTTAGATTAGTAGACATTATATAGTTACTAAACAGTTTCAGTCAAGAAAAAGGCCAATTATCGAACTGGTAGTTTTATTTCAATAAAAGCTTTTATGTAAAACCAGTTCGATAATTGGCCTTTTTCTAGACTGAAAACTGTGCGGAAATTGACACAATTTGTTTAATTATTTTTTATTTTGTCTCACATGTGTTAACATAAACTATCGTGTGTACGGCAGGCACCACGTGTCACACTTCGAAATTCACAATGTCTATATGTTCGATAATTGGCCTTTTTCTTGACTGAAACTGTTTAGTAACTATATAAGTTACTAAACAGTTTCAGTCAAGAAAAAGGCCAATTATCGAACTGGTAGTTTTATTTCAATAAAAGCTTTTATGTAAAACCAGTTCGATAATTGGCCTTTTTCTAGACTGAAAACTGTGCGGAAATTGACACAATTTGTTTAATTATTTTTTATTTTGTCTCACATGTGTTAACATAAACTATCGTGTGTACGGCAGGCACCACGTGTCACACTTCGAAATTCACAATGTCTATATCGTTTACTATATTTAAGGGCAAATGACCATCCTCGGGAATAAATCTATACCTACCTATATCAGTAAAAAACCGGACAAAATCAGTACTGCCGTTTCCGAGATTAGCTTTCACAGACGAACGCTCCGCCTCAGATTTTGTCCGACTATGTAGTGATGATGAATGCTTAAAGCACTGACCCTAGGGGTCAGCCATAAAATTCTACACACAAAAAATGTAAAGAGTCATTATTTACGCCTCCTTGTCCCGAATACTTATACAACAAAACACTTCAACTTTATGTAAGGGCCTTTATTATTCAAATTAGGGACCGGTTAATGAATTACCTAAGAGCTTAATTACATCTTAAAGATGACTCGACGTTTTAAAGGAATTATGTAAGTATGCGAGCATTAAAATCAATTAATTCCATAGTTAAGTTAAAATACAATGTATACTTATTATTTATCAATATACGAGTATCATTACATCTTGTATCTAAGCTTTATTAAGTATGTGAACTTTACGTAATAAAATACTTGTTATTGATAGCGTACAATATCACTCAGTATCGATAATTAAACGATTTATTTATGGTAGCAGGTGCATTCGCAAAAAATCGGTTTTACATACAACTGACAAAACTATTATATTAGTCCTATGTAAACAAATATAGCTGTATAGCAAAGTCAAACGTACACAATTATCAAGCGTACAAAACGCTTGATAATTGTGTACGTTTGACTACAACAACGTTTGTTACACTTAAAGGGTAATATGAAAATAACAAAATATGCAATAAACTTTCCATACTGTATGTAATGTAACTGCCTCATCTTAGTACGAGTATGTCATTTGTTTTGGTCTTCCGTTTGGGTAACCGTCATCACCGTGGGAACCATTCCGGTTCACAAAACTGTTGAACATGTGGGCGTATGTCCGAGATCTCCGTTTAGAGACTGCAACCGGACTATGTCATAACACTACCATATTTTTCACTGCAGTTTTAGTTGCATAATTGTATAAGTGTCTAATCCTTATGTACGAGTACCTGTATGAATTAACAGCATTGCGAATTACCCGCTTCGGTTTCGCACGATTAAAATCCCTTCGCCAGAAGGGATCTGCCGAAACATATGGAATCTATCGATTTGCACCACCACATCCAACATTGAAGGTCCATTGTTAGAATTTTGATATGAAGTATCCACTTGTACGGCTTCAACACTCATTGCTCGACGCTTACGAGGCATTCCAGACTGGCGAAGATGGACGCTTTGCATTTACACTCCGTTCTTTGTGACATGATGATCCGTTACTTTGCTCGTGGTTGTCCGATTGTTGTGAAACATTGCTCTGTATGAAACATTGCCGTTTTTCGAATTCGGTTGCAATTTCTTTTCAGGTTACGACATTTGATGTGAGCCATGACGTAATAACTGATGAAACTTCTCAATTATTTTCAACTGTTAGAACCAGATGCGAAATGAGACCTTGTTTTAAGTAGTGTAGTTCAAGCACATCACAACGCAGTTTCAAGTGTTTCGATATCTATAATAGTTCCAAAGTTATAGAGAATTTAATATAAGTCGGTATTTTTTTTGCCAAAAAAGGGACTCACTTTGGTACGCTGTAGCAAAGCGGGAAAATAATGTCTCAATTATTGTTAGGTATCGTTAGAACGGCGCTGAATGACTCTATCCAATGGTATAATTTCCATTTTGATAGATTAAATAGTTGAAGAGCTAGTGGTATGCTGAAAGTACACATTTTCGTTACGGTGACACGACACAAGTTCACTCACATACAAAGCGACTGTGTAAGACATGAAATACATTCCATGTCAAAAAGTCGGACCACAATCGGGGAACGCTCTATATGTGTACTTATATCAGTGAAAACCGGAACATAATCCGTTCAGCCGGTTCCGAGTTTAGTCTCTACACAGTACACACAGACAAACGGACAGGTAGTAATTGAAATGAGAAATGGAGCTTAGGCCTCATTTTACAACACGAAGACTTGGACCATACATGGGACATGTCCCTTGATTTAATACAAGATCATATACGAGTATTCTACTATACAATACAAGTATAGGTTACGTAGGAAATCAAACAAAGGAAAAAAAAGAAAAAAAACATCAAAGGAACATACATAAGTGGGTATTAACACAAATCCATTTATCAATAATTGACTAAAATGGTAGGTGTTTGTCAGATATGAATGCCCAATTTACCCAGCCTTTGACGCCTCAACCACGCTAACTTCCGACATTCAAATTGACACTAATCGTTAGTTACGTCTGCATTTAAGACGAGCTTTAAGTTGTAACCGACAACGTCTTCACTTGTTTAAAGCTCACTGGGCTAATGATTACTCCGGCTTGATTATCTTGTCATCATCAATGATGAGCTGTGTGGTTGATTTAGTTGTGTTAAAATAATTTTCTTAATAACTTCTTTTATTCGGTCGAATATTGTCCATTTCTCAAACTGAGAATGTGATGTGCTTCGACCAATTCTACTTAATGATATCCAATGTATAGGCAACAGATATGCGAAGATTTTCGCCAGTGATTGATTTACATTGACTTAAACAAAAAAAAGCAAAGTAATTTTCCATTTGTGTACTTACCATAAAACTACATCAGTATAACTAGAAATACAAAAATAATGAAATGAATGAAAAATACAAATTTAATGAATTGTTTCAATGCACTTTGTAAACATGTAGACATTTTTATGATAATTTTTCGAAACTTTGCCATTATTTCATTTATTTATTAGCCCTAAATTACATAATTATTAAGTCTTATATCCCAGTAATAGTAGCCGACTAGCTACGGAGACTGGATTTTGTACTCTGACAACATTTTGGCCTGTTCTGGCATGTTCCGGCGCATCTCATACGAATAAAAAATAAATAAATGATTATTGTTTAATATATAAACTAAGGCCTTTGCCCAGCAGTGGGACAGCGTATAGGCTATTAAAAAAAACTAAACTGGTTCTCATATGGAACTGAACTGCTGTATCCTGTTACAGACAATTTCTTATTTAACTTGACAATATGTACGATGCAATTCCCAAGCATCAGCGGTAGACAAAAAAAGTTATTACAGCGACAGACCGTGACGTCCACATGATGGATGACAGTACCAAAACCACCTTCGGGCTAGATACACCAATTATCGCAGGCGTCGCTGCATTGTGCAAGCATAACGCGGTCGAAGCTCTGCCATAATTACGCTACGAGAGCAACGACCGCCCCAAGCCGAGCTTAAAAGCTTCTCGCATACCGGTGTGGCTGCCGCGATGTGACCGCAGCGGGGAACTGTGTGTGAAAACTGATTGGTTTTCTTGCAATCCTTCACTCGTACTGCTACCGGCAAAGCTTATATTGTTATTAAAATATCACGTGAGATAACTTCGACTACCGTGCTCGGATGTTGCAGAGAATATGTCTGGCGATCACTCTTCAATCTAAAGATGATGGAGACTGTAGACAAATATTTTCGCTCAGTCCTGTATTCAGATATCATCATGATAGAGGAAGGAGTCTGGCCTTTCTGATTTTGCACACTTTATATTATTCGTTCGGCCGTACCTAGCTTCGGGAAGATAAGGTCAAATAAAGATGGCTGAAAAAGTAGTCGCAGTGTATTTTTTACTCCAGTTGAAAGGCGTGCTGTTAGATAGATTAGATATGTAGGTACAGTTGTTGAACTACATTCAGCTACATAGTCGTAGGTCGTCACAGCCGGTTTTCCGCGCTTCTACCCGCGTCGGTGTGAAAGAACAGCAACTGTTATTAATCTGCGCGCGCGCCTCGAGCCCCTGACATCGCCCGTGCTCTGTTATTATACCCGAAATAGGAATAATTATCCTTTATTGCTATAACGAGCGTTCCAATTCCGTTGCGCAATCTAGACATGATCTTAAATTGATTTTATAATCTATCAAATAGAATGCAACTGCATTTAAAAGCACTGAAGACAAACAGAATCTGACACATTTTTGAGGTTCTTACGTAGATTCGTAAGAAATCTCGGTTACTCTATTTTACTCTACCTATGTTCTTCGGAGAAAAAGTCGAATCCCAATACCTTATTTTGTCTCTTTCGTATGATCTTTCTGAGCACAACGGCGCATCATCCGAACATAGTTAGACAAACAATACCCTCCCTTCACTTGGCAGTCGCTGTCGGGTAGTAATTAAACCTGATGATTGGTAGTTTCCATATCAAAGTTGACAATGAATGAATGAAGAAAGCCTGTAGTAGACAAACTTAAAAGTTACGTAATAACCATTTGTTAATTTAACTTACGAAGTTAACACTACATAACCAAAACCTATTTGTAGTGAAGAAAGCCTTTTATGTGCAAACCACCAGAAACTATTATGGAAACACATGAGGTAAACCGTTTCCTAGGAGTGCAGAATTTCTGAGGCCTTTACGAGGTAATAAAGCAATGTTTCCGCAATAAAAAGCGGTTGGGAGCTTACGTTTTATGTTCTTGTGCGATTTACGTAGTAGTCACTAGGAAAAATATACAGGGCGACATGTTTGGGCTAGAATTTCTCAAAAACTACTGGACCGATTCTCAAAATTCTTTCATTGATGCATAGTTTGAAGTCCAAACTACATGTTAGTTAAGTTTTGTTTATATTGCTCCAGTAGTTTTTGAAAAAATCTCAAAGAAACATATAGCTTCTGTATACTTCACTCTGTAGGCACCGGAACGTAGCCTGAGGTTGAACATAATTTAACTACTCTAAACTATGTGGTCGACGGCTCTACGACGGTGGTTATTGTTCTGACACTGCTGTGAGTTCTTGTCGTAAAATACAGGTGTTGAGTAAAGTCATTGTATAAGCCTGTAATTCCCAAACTGTTTTTATGATTACCCCCGGGGTTGTCGCAGCACCCACTGAGGCGAGAAGAACTATCTGCAGAATACGTATTTTGATATTTTTCTATAGAATATTAGTAGGCATCTCTTATGGTGATAACAGGAGGCATGGCAGATATACATATCTGTATACCATCTATTATTTTGTACAACCAAATTAAGCAAAAATACATTGATTATTCAGAAAATTTCACGGGAATCGCTGCGAAAATGTTGGAATAGAGTCTTACTTTACTTTACTTTACTTTATACTTTATTTGCACACACATACATTACAAAAGAAACAATAACAAGAAATTTGACGTACTCAGGTAGAACTTATTTCTAAAATAGAAGTTACTTCCAGCTAGACCTTTAACATAGAGAAATTTAGTACGATAAGTAGACATACATACGTGTATAAATTATGTAAAACAAGTCTTATTGGAATAGGTGCGGGCATCTCAAATATTATAGTCCTAATTTGTAGTTTAATCGATGATAAATAGAATCTGAATCAAATCAAAATGTTTTTATTGTAAATAAGTACCTTATAATACATTTTTACAACGTCATTTTTTCATTCTACCACCGTTTCATAAGGTCTGTACCTAAGCAATATGAATGTGAAATACATTGATAAAAAATTAACTAACGTTGTAATACAAGGTGTGAGGTGTTGTAGTATTGCATAAATTTTCATCAGACAAAAGCTCTGTCAAACAAACGTTACACCACTTAGGAGGAACACCTCTTTCTTGTGTTCTCTCATCAGTTCCTTACATGCACTTCATCAGTTTTATTACGGAGAATATATTCTTCAATGACTAACCTCCATTGTGAGAATAAAGCTTTCAGTGCCGGCATATTTTCACACTGCATTGTAAGTAAAGTTAAAGTTCACACAAGTTATGGCAAAGGGCAATTTCTGTATTGACGGATGGAAACGTTCTACAATAAGCTCGAAATTGCAACAAGTGCCGTAACTAGGCATAGACTAGAATATCGCGCCTTAAGGCATTGTTATGCCTTTTATAAAATGAACAACATACAACTTTTCAGTATATATTTTATTATTAGAGGATTGTCGTGCAGAGAAACCGAGAAAATGATAGGCTATGTTTTGATGATTGATGAAGAAATCTAAGTTATTTTAACCTAGCTGTGTGTGTAGACATGATTTAAAATACCGGCGAGGGACTCGAGCTTATACCATGTTTTACGATTGCATTTTTTTTCTCTCGTAGTTACACTGCTTGTGAATATCAATATTGAAAAGTTTTTAGATAGAAACAAATTACGAAAGTTTTGTAATTTATAGAGATAAAAGTAAGAAAATTCTATGTACTATATGCCGTCAACTTCGTGCGCGATACGCCTGAGGTGTGAGGAATCATCTCCGCGGGGGGAACTTGAGGTTAGCGGGGAAGGATCCGAGTACGCGAGCACGCTAAACAGCTGACAGTCGGCCGTCAGCGGGATACTACTACGTCGTGCTTCCTCGCCCCCGCCTACCCGCCCGAACCGCAGGCGTATCGCGCACAACAAGAGACTCAGAAAGAAAAAGTATAAGTAGTTATTTAATAAAATAAAAAATATTGTCGCATTTACTATCGACAACAATTTTATAAATTACATGGTACTTTCCTAACTTTCGCGTACCCCAGCTTATTTACACATGGTGTCAATGACATGAAGCAACGTGTTTATTGTTAGGTAAGCTAAGTACCGTCACCCTAAAGTAAGATGTGTGAAGTAAACAATTGAAGTGTACTAACTTATGGGAGATTTAGCTACAACAGAATTTCGCTCTATGCGCTGGCATTAGGAGGATTCGTGAGTGGATGTTTGAACATCAAGAAACAGGCAATGGCTTATGTCAACAAATATAACAATGGTGATTGGTGTGTGCCCGTTATTCATACAACACCTCAGCATGAGCTAGCTCGGGTATGAGTTTCACTTCAGCGGCTCTATGCTGTATCTTACCACTCTGTCTCGCTTACGAATTTTTGAAAATAGATAAAAAGCGTAAAGCCTGGACTACACGAAGCCGGCTCCTATACCGGTTCCAGTATCGGTCAGGTTCCATGGAACCATACCATGGTTTCATACCTATAAACTGAAACAGAAATGTGCTATCGACTTAACGTTTCACGGTTCGAGTCACCATTTTTATCACTAGTAAAAAGATACATAATAGAGCCATATCTCATCATACCAATGTATGATGTATGGATCAGCTCTTGTCACAACATATTACGCGATTAATCGAAAAAAATGGAGTCTAATCAAGTGTTTAGTTTTTCTTTGGGCCACTGTAATTTTTTTACAGATTTTTTTTTGATGGGATTTCTAGTTTTTGTTAAATTAACTCGGGTACCTATATTACTATGCGACATAACACAAGAATTTTGTTTTACTAAATCGTCATTAAATTACCGTCGACCTACGATGGCCAATTGCAAGAAGCTTGCAGACGCGGTTTCCTAAAATTTCTCAAGCGAGCAATCTACAATTACGAATACATAGGGGTGAATTTCAAAATTCTTGGTGTATACTGTTGTTGCCATCTGGTTGATAATTTTCTATCGCAATTATTACAAGATGGTCACCAACAGAGTTCCTTACGAAATTCCTTGCGTAAACGATTATTCATAATGTGTTTACCGAAACGACTCGAATCGATTGATTGCGGCAATTAAAAAGTCTCACTCTGAATATTAATGAAGGTACACTACAGTTTTATGCAAATAAAAAAAAGTAGTCGCTATCACACGATCTGTTAACCTCGATAACCCCGTCGTTATTACGTGTGGTGTGTCTCATCGCTGTCTATCATCAGAAGCGTCTATAGAAAAATATTCACATGTTTGTTCAGGAGTAATGGTAACCCCTGACTCTTTTGCTTTTTCTTTAGTGTCGAAGTAATTTTGTGGTCGGTAGTAAGCTACAGCTGCAGTATTTCTACGTAGAATAGAATAGAATAGAAAAACCTTTATTAATAGACCATATATAAAAATATATGTAAAAAATATGTACAAAATAACACAAAATGAGTCGGATTGGCCATATTTTACATTCTGACAAGTGATAACATATGATATGATCTATTAAAAGGGCCAAGTTCATCTGAGTGTCGCTAGATGAATAGATACCTATACATCTAGCGACGCTGGTACGTACTGGGGTACCTACTGGTAATTCGACCTGTTCTTGTTAAGGGAGGTTATTTATTATCAATTATTTTAACCCTATAATGCCTTATGCAAAACGGAACCATTTCCGAGATATTCAAAGTTTTTGATTTTAAAAAAAACTCATGTAATTTTTTTAAAAAGGGTTAAAAAATGTATGCATGTAATCTAACATTTTAATTATTTTAAAATAGTGGAACATTCCAATACTTGATTATTTACATATAATAAAATCGTAAAGGTAAATTTTTGTTTGTCTGTCTGTTTGTTTGAACGGACATAACGTAAAAACTTTTGAACGTATTTGGATGGAGTTTTCACGGATATATTTAAATGAGTCCAGATTGACATCTAAGCAATAGATGTTTTGAAAATGTGGGAGTAAATTTAGTAGGTATGGAACGGAAACGAAGTTGCGGACAACAGCTATCAAAGTATACTTATTTAAGTATACTTTGATAGGTGTTGTTTTCCAAAATGTTTACATTTGTAAACATTTTGGAAATGGGTCCCCTAAAATGGTTTTGCAATTAATCTCACTTTACCTTAATATAAGTACTTACTCGTAATTATAAAGCTCCTTATATCGACTTCTGATTTGATTCTCCTGTTTAGCACTGGGACCATGATAATGGGGTGTTAGTTAGTCAGATTGCACTTCTCTAACCATCTGAACCTCGTTAAAATATTTGCGGTTGTTTCTGGTTACATTACAGCCGTTCTTGGTCAGAAACCTCAAGTAGGAAAACATGTTTATAAACGTAGGTAATTCTAATTCACGTCACCGCGTAAATTTTGTGGCGTAAAGTAAATAGTGGTCATGTAATTTATGAACTTAAATTACAAATTGCTCAAAAGAAAAGTTTTGGTACTGTTTTCTACTTTACTTTAAAATTCATCACTACATTAATGTTTTATTAAAGCAAGCGACCCATATCGTATTTTTATGGGTAAATAAAAACCATGCTCGAAAATCAATCTGTCGTCATATTTAACCTATTAAAGTCGCCACTGTTGGGGCACAGGTCTCCCCTGCACAAAGAGGCGTGCTGTTTGACGGATTCAGTGAGTGAAAACTATAATAAATCCGTTCAACCGATTTCGAGATATTAGCCTTCACACAGATAGATGGACGCGCCGGGGACTTTGTTTTATAATATATGTAGGTAGAGATTTCGTGATTCGATTGTATTAATATTATTCGCACAGAATTAATTAGTTGACATTTTGTAAATTTAATATTATTGACATTGTATAAATTTTAATGACATTCTCTTTTTCTTTTCTGTTTTCTTCTCAAAATCTGTATAAAAATTACTAACATAAGAATTTGGTGTATATGCCTGTAAAGCCTGTAAAGGTAAAATTTAGTGTGACATGTTTATGCAACTATATTTGTAATTCTTACCTAAACTTTTACACAATTAATCTTATCTGATCTTATCGTTGAGGTTACCAGATTTTAGGACGTGGAAAATCTCGCCAATTCTGCATAAAGGTCCACATTTTCTTAAATAAAACTAACATTTAATAACAAATCCCAAGTTGAGTCACTTAAGAATAAATAAAATGCGTACAACTTTGTAACCGTCGTTACTATAAAATTAGTAATACAGTGTATAAATAAAGTTTCCGTTGAAGAAAGTGAGAAATCAATTTATGTTCCACACGTACTTTGTCGGTACCTTTGTTTACGCAATACCTACTGTAGTATCGTATGTCTGTAATATAGGTACTTATGTGAAAGATGGTACTTACATTAATGTAAGTACGGAATTCCGTGAGGGCGCGCCTGCGCAGCTCTCCCTCCATCGCTGATTTGATTACGATTGCATACAGTTCATGCACTGCACCGAATTGTAATATGGTAAGGTAGGTTATATTAAGTACGTGGGAAACATTTTGGACGTAACGATAAGGACCTACCTTGAAAATGAGTTTCTGAAAGTTTTCTTTTAACTTTTGGAATTTTACTCGTAAATGGTGCAGTAAGCTTTATTTTTGTTTTGTAGGACATTTCTGAATATGATTTAGACTTCCTAAGAATGCAATTGAAGTCAACTTCTTAGTAGTATTCATTCTATGGGAATAACCACAGACAACAACTTACTTGGCAGATTCAATATGGTTTGCCATTGCTTTCCCCATTGCATACACTGGTCATCTCAGCATGAAGGTTTCCTCACGATATATTGCTTCAACTTAGGAGTAGTCTGAAGGTTGCCTGGAAGATATCGCTTAAAGCGACAAGGCCGCCTTCTGCACATTATATTGTACCTCTCTTTATGTTGTATGTTTTGTTTTTGTCCCGGGTGTGCAATAAAGGATATTTGTATTGTATTTGTATTTGTAGTCGGTAAATGTACGTAAGTCTTTCGGAAAAATAACGAAATATCAATTGGTACATGAATTACATAGTTTGAAACCGAACCCCCAACATGTGAGTTCGGCATCCAACCACTACGCCACCTGTGCTCTGAAGTCCTAGGCTGAAACCGAACTCAAAATAAATGTAGGTAGGTAAGTACTTATGTAATCAAAAAATTTTACGATTTGTTTTTTGTGCAGTTATTCACCTTGGCTTCAAAATTGGTTATGGTAATGGTATATAAGTACCTACATTTTCACGGTATAATTTGAAGTATACCGTGAAAATTTATTTACCATTTCAAAATTCACGACGTCTTCAATTAACGGAGCAAACTGGAGTAACTAATGTTACCATAAAACTGTCATTTCCTTCACGATTGCATCTGTTTCTATTCTAGATGTTATCTTTGCTTGTAACGGCCGAATTTAAAATGCAAGCCCGATAGAGATCGCGTCAACTATGAATTATTTATATCAAGTCACTACTTTCATCCGTTTGAATATGCCTTCGTCGAAACTGGCAAATCTTGAGATGATCATAAAGTTGCGTCATTTGCGTATTGCTAAGTAACTTTAACTTTAAAAATAATTTATTGTGAAATTATGTCGTTGAAATAAGTTATTGGTGTTTAGTGTTAATTTTAAGCCTTGAACAAATTGATCATAACTAATTAATTTCATAAGCAAATTGAGTTCCATCATATATAGGTACTTGGATGAAGAAACATTTCGCGTTCTTTCCTTCATAATATAATATGATAGCTGGTATCTAAGTTAGGTATTCGGCTGTAGAGAGACGTATTATGTGTAGAGTGAGATTTTTCTGAACAACTACATGATCGATTCTAATAATTATTTCGTGTATCAGACAAAGAATTTTTGAGAAAATCTCTTTAACACATTCACAGTCCGTACCGGCACGCTAGCACGGCACCCAAGTGCCTCCTTTGTTGGGTCATATAACAATAGTTTTAAATTAGTTGCACTTGTGACGTTGTCAAACAATTTTGTATGGGAACTGAGAATATGCTAACATACCTTAAAACATATTAACGTATATCAGGTGACCTAGGTACATGAAATTATGATAATAATGAAGTGCATATGCCTATGTGGTATTTTAATAGGCTCATAAAATAGACACGTACTTAATATTTCACATAGAAGCAAGTAGATTATTCATATTTCGTAACAATGCCATACTGATTGATGGTTTGCGCCCGCCCCACACCTTTCAACAACATGCTTTGGTACCGTACTGTACCGACTACTATATTGTGAACATCTCTACACGACTGTCAAAACGTTTCTCACCGTGTTGTTAATAATATATTGTGTATTGTATAATAGTGAACATCATTATTGGTATTGTCGCGCCCCCAGCCCCACTTCTTAAAACTAAAGTGGGTAAAATTATGGCTCTCTTACCCTTTAAACTGAAACACAGAAATGCAAGCATTTCTGCTTTACGGTAGAAATAGATAAGAGGGTGGTACCTCCCCGGGCGATCCTGCACTTAAAGATCTACCAGTACCTATATCAAGACGACCCTAGATGAAAGAAAAAATAATCACCCTCACCCGTTCCTTCATGTGTGCAAAAGATAAAATACATCTATCCACACTTGATTAAGAATATTTAAAAAAAATATAACGTAAAATATGATAGAAGTTTATTTCAATAAATCGGACACTTGATTAATTTTTTCAATCTTTAGTGCCTCATTAGGACAATTTATTGAAACAAGATATTATGATAATAAAGAGTTATGAGCGTGTTATGCGTAATTTTTTCGGCACTAAGATTTGATGTACAATCAATCACGAAAACTTTTGTTTATAAAAGCTGCCTTCGTCGGCAACGGAAACCGAAACCCTTTCTTCACCAGTCTTTAATACTCTATGTGAATATGGATGTGGAAGAGACAATACGGTATTTGACAAGTGTCAAATATTAAATAAATTTCATAAAAATAAGAAAAAAGACATAAATTTATTGTGAAATGTGAAAACAGAATTAAAATCCGTTGAAAAATAAAATAGCTACAGGCAATCAAAAATCAGACAGTAGAAAGAGACGGCACGACATGACGGTGACGTCTCTGTTATGTAGCGCCATACAAGCAGATCCTTGGCTACATAATAAGTACTGTTTTGCTAGAAAGGGACAGAGCATCTCCCCACTACTAACTTTAACCATTAATACAGCTGATGTTAGTTGAGATATCGATAAACGGATTTCAGATCTATCTTCAGTATGTCCATATAAGTTCATTGTTGTAATAAAAAAAAAAGTCAAATACCCTATTGGTTAGTTTTATTTTCTACTACGTCGTCACGTCACAAAGCAAAGGAAACCGAAACTGATTAGTCACCGACTGGTCTCTAAGTGGGATACAGTTGGCCGTTGACAGTCACAGCATTGAATGCGCAGTGAAAGTCCGCTTGGCTCATCACAACTCGCAGAATTTGTGCAAATTACCCATCACAGTGGCTCTATTCAGTTTCTTGTCACTAGTGATAAAAACCGTGACTCGATCCCCCTCGATCCTATCATGCTTTAGCTCATTATCATTTTCTAAAAGCGGCGGTAAAAAAGTGTGATATACTGAGTCACATTTTTTTATCACTAGTGACAAGATACAGAATAGAGCCATTGGCAATTACTATGATTACAAACAACACTTTAATGTTCCTAGGATCTGTACCTATTTCCGTTTAAGTATTTTACAGAACAAATAATTATCAAGTTTATATTTTTTGCAAAATAAAAGCTGGTAGATTACTCTGAGTAAAGTTTCAATGGTATCTATAGGTAGATGCGTTGAAAGGGCGACATTGGAAATTGAAAATGAGTTATATAAGTTCTTTTCTATAAATTACTTACCTAACTATTTTAGTAACACTATAGAATATATTATGTATATACGCGGAAAGGTCGTTGCCTGATCTGGGATGCCACATGCGTCAGCACGTATGCGGCATCTCACCTTAGAGGCACCCAACGCAGCGCCGGTTCCGCGGCTGAAACAGCGGCTGGGCTAAAGCACGCCAAGTACCTACGCAAATTTGGAGGCGGCGTACGACTTCGTGCCGATTGCCGTCGAAACTGCGTGCACCTGGGGCTCAGAGGCGGGAGGCTTCATTCGGGAGCTGGGGAGGCGGTTGAGGGAGAGGGGGTGTGACCCCCGATCGGGATACTTCCTGGCCCAGCACCTTTCTCTCGCTATTCAGCGAGGAAATGCAGCATGCATAATGGGAACATTTGGGCGGGGTGCGCTAAAAGGCGGCCTTTTTGACTAAGCTTCTCACGTACTTAGTGACAAAGTTTTAGATTTAAAATAATAATAATAATTGACATGTATAATTAAACATATCATGGATAGAAAAAATATTTACGTAATTAAAAAAATAATAGAATTTATATTAATAGTAATAATATGGTACTTTACCGTTTTAGGGATCCGCACCCGGAAGGGGAATACGGAACCCTATTGCTGTCGCTCCGTCATCCGTCCGTCTATCTGGCACGCGATTCTAGCTCGTAAATGGAATAAGATACCGACTTCAAATTTTTTTTTCAATGTTATGTATTCCCTTGATTCAAATTCAAATATCGACTTTATTTGTAGAGGGGGGGCTGTTACATGTAACAAATATATTTTTGTATCCCATCTTGTGGGGTGTTATTGTTTGACCTCATCAAGTAGAGTACGAATAAATTATTATAAACTGTTACCTATATCTTTAACAATTTGTAAGTTATGATCAAAATAAGCAAAACGTAGCCTAATTGCGAGCACGGTCCGAAAGTGATCGTGCAGGTTAAGCGACGTTGGCGCGGTCGGTACCTGGATGCGTGGTCGCTAGTGGCTTATTTAATCTGAGCTCCTCCGTGCCTCGGAAAGCACGTTAAGCAGTCGGTCCCGGTTGTTGTCGTTCGACAGTAGTCGTTAAGCCAAGTCAGATGCCTACGGGCGGCCTGAACAACTCTGACAAATAGGTTGGCCACTAACCATACGATAAGCAAGTAAGCAAGCAAACATTTTTTGCTCAGTAAGTACGGACAGATAACTACACTTGGCGGGGTTTAACTATCTTCTTCTTCTAAGTCGTGTTCCTCATTGCTGAGGGTCGTGATCATTCTAAGGAATTAATCACATAGAACGACGCTCGTGGCAGATTTAATGGGGTGGTTTGCCATTGCTTTCCCCATTTCACACACTGGTTATCTCAGTGTGCAGGTTTCCTCACGATGTTTACCTTCACCGTCAGAGCAGTCGGTAAATATATGTAAGTCTTTCGAAAAAACCGAAAAACTCATTGGTACATGGCATTGCCTGGTTTCGAACTCTGGACCTCCAGCATGGGAGTCCGACTTCCTAGCCACGACGCCACCGACGCTCTAAACGCGGGTTAAACTATACTCACCCAATAAAGTCCCAGAAGAGATTACATTCTAAAGTTTTGTAATAGACTCCACTGAAATTATTTTTGATCACAACACTTATAGTATACCAGCCTTAGAGTAGGTACTGAATAAAAACATGCCACCAATTGGTAATAAATCGAATGGTGTTTGTGTGAAAGGCATTACACAGTTCACACTACATGTTATATCTTAGAAACTAATGGCATAATAAGCGTATATACCGCGTTTCTTTTTCCGCCATACACATAGTTACAGTAATTGCAGCAAAATTAGTTTCCTCCTACAATAATCAATTTACACTTATTCAATCAATAGTAAGTGAGTACTTAACCTCTATAGTGTGTAGCATGACCCGATGTTCATTTTAATATTTCTAGCCTTAGGTTTGTTGAGCTACTGAATAGGATCTATAAGCTCAAAATTTTGGAGAAGGGGGGACAGGTAACCGACCGATATTAGGTTCATAGTGGAGTCTTAACAAATTTCAGATTTTTTACAATAGGAATAGAAGATTTGGAGGAAGGGGGACGTCATGACTCTTGTGACCCCTCTCCTGAGACCGCGCCTGATCCTATTTTCCAGGTTTATCATGGAGCTTGAACTGATTGAGGTTCTATTATATTTGGATTCTTTGGAGCAGAACACTCTGAGGTTTGGGAGGACAATCATAGCGGTTAAGTAAGACAGACATAAAGATATTTATGGGGGGATGACCTCTCAAAATTATCTTGCCTACAGCTCTGAGGCTTTGTAAGTGTCCGATTTCCTAAGAATAAAGTGACTAGACCATCCCGACAATAACTTATAATAAGATCTTTTCGTCGTGATGTTAAACTTATTGATCTGTTATTATAATTTATAATAGATCTATTGATCAACCAATATAATAGATCTATTGATCAACAACATTTAAAACAACATTTATTTAAATGTTGTTCAATTTGGTGATACGAACGTACGTATAGGTTGTTTACTATACGTAATTCCATTGATTAATATCAAGGCAAAAATTTCACCAAGAAAGGTCGTGTGATTTAACGATTATGTATGAAAATTGCGTAGCGAATTTGATTACCTGCCAATAAGTGCGTCTGGTTATCTATTAAATCTCAGTATTTCGTAATGAACGGTTGGTGTAATGCTATATGCCGCTGATCATCTTGGAGAATAATGAAACGAACGCCCCTTAACCTCTCCCGCGTCGGAGGATCACGACGACGCAACAATCTTCTAGTTAAGGTTTTGTGAAGGTTTCGTGCGTTTTCAATTAGGTATCGAGTAGTAAACCCGCTTATTAGTTACACTACACTTTAGTCGTTAGACCATGTCAGAGACCTACGGGTGGCCAGTGGCCTGAACAACTCAGACAATAGGTTCTGTCACTAATCTTACGATAAACAAACTGAAATCAGGCTTCCTGAATGAGGTTAGTTTCTGAATTAAGGATGGTGTAATTGCATTCAGGACAAATTTTACAATGGTACTAAGTATGGGTTCCTAATTAGAATCCTGAATTCAGTGTAGTGTACTTGAATCTTGATTTACGAGGTAAAAAGTATTCCTTGGATGTATGGAATCTACTGAAAATGTCATCAATATAATTATAGGTTCTTGATTTTGAGTTTTAACGAACACACTACACTTAAGGATTATAATCGTTAGATGGATTCACTTAGTTTAGGTATTTCGGTTCTTAAAAATATCTAGACGAAGAGATAGAGCCAATTGGCAATGGCCTTTAGACCTTATGTCTAATGATGAAAATTACCAAAAATAAATTATAATGATTCATGAAGACCTTAGAATTTGTGCTTACATGACGACTACTTATTACGTACTTACACAGTCACTGTGGATTACAATAATTCAAGTTGACCCTGTATTTTAGTGCATATTTTGTATTCATTCAAACCAAATTACTTACCTACCTCTACCTAATTTGTTCATATTCAAGATACCAACCATTGTCCAAATCTAGATCTAGTATTCACTATAAACCCATATAGTTCCCATAGTTACAGTAATACCTAAGAATATGTTATTGCAATGTATATTTCCACTCTGTATTTGTGAGAAATCAGATTGTGTAATTCATTCATCAAAGTTAAGTCAGCTAGTTAATTTGATATGGTTTTACAAGTTTTTTTTTTTCACCGTCTTCATGACAGTTGTCCCACACATTTGAAACTCTAATGTAGCCAGACCTAGATTCAGACATAACGAGCATTGTTATATGTATCTGAGAATAGATTACAATGGTCTTATTTCGATTTCTTATGATTCTGTTAATCTGAGCCTACTGGGAACTGTGAAGTTATTACACAGAGTACTGTATAGTTATTGTGTGTATATGTAGGTAGGACCTTGGTCCTTAATGACCAAGAATAGAGGAATCAAGAGTATGTACTGAAAGCTTATAAATCAATGAAATAGGAACTATTACTGAATACTGATACTGTTAACAAGTTTAGAAATACTGTATGTGTATGCGGGTCTCTATCGGAACACCCACATGGTAAGTCGACGAAGCCCTCAAAACGCCTTCCTTGTAAAATATCTTAGTTCGCAATGCAGTAAAATTCTTTTGCATGGGTCTTTTGGCCATGTGTTTGTTCCGATAGCGACCCGTGTATGCGTGTCAGCACCCAATTAATGCAAATTATTCCGGTCCTATAACACTTATTATAAAATACTGCAACACCTTGATAGTAACATAAATACACATCCATTCATTGTCTCTTCGTTACGGCCTAATTAACAGCGATTAAACGATAACCGCAAAGCACTTCATTGTACCGTACACAACAATACATCTAAACACATTATCCATAGCTTTGTGTTCAATAATATACTGCAATCGTCGTGAATATAAGTAGCTTTGTACTAGGTTGTTTCCAACTTGAAAATAATTTTACGCAACGAAACGAAATTTACAACTTCCCGACTATTCTTCGGGAGCGATGCTTCACTAAGTGTCCATCAATGTGAATTATTCAAACAGAAATGGTCGAAGTTTGACCTAACCTATTTGAGTAATTCACAAATAAATAAAACATTCCCAACTAAATACGTACGTAGGGCCAGGGAACACTGGAGGACATTGGGGGAGGCCTATGCCAGAGAAGGCAACTACTAAATAATAATAATAAATATTGACATACCTATAACAATTTAGTGAATTAATGGAAAAATGACACGTTAATTTTATTTTAATTTATCAATGATTGTGTGGTAGAATTAAAGGCTGTTTTTATTTTATTTTATTTTATTTTATAACTGAATACGTACGAAAAAGTTTATCAGTCACGGAAGCAAATCATCCTGAAAAACGTCGAGTACCTTACGAATACAGTATACGAGTACTACCACTATTAAACTTAACTGTTTATTAGGCTTTTAGATTTCTTAATCGAAAGAAAACTTAATAGCTTTAACAATTCCTATAAGTATAATTAATAGTTATATTAATAACTTAACCTGTTAAATATAAGTTCCGACAATAGTTTGATATATCAATCAAAGTAGAATTGTGCCCTATAATTACACCTACTTACACCCAACACTTCTATTAATATCTTTATGTCTCTGTAATATACCTATTATTATAACGTTTACGTACCTATATAATTTACTATGTAAGTCAAGATGCCTGTAGGCTATGTAATATTTCCCACGATATGTAGAAGTATACGTATACCAGTTTATCTCAGCTTTTTATGTTACAAGTATGTATTTACTTTTACGTGACGAACATGAAGAAAATAAGCCCTGCTTCTTTAACGGTGAACTTGTTCCACTTGTTACCTTCAAATCGTGTGGGTCTGGGAGTGGTATTATAAATATGTATCGTAAATAAATAGCTACTATTTACTATATTTTATTTCAGCTATACATTCAAACACTACGAGTACAATAATAATTAATGCCTATAATATTGTCAATAAATCGATGAGAGACTACGTGCAAACGAGCGAATTACAAATATCAACTTTGTTTTACCTTGAGAAAGTTGTGAGTTAATTTGTGATGGTTTGAAAACTTTACAAACTTGGTGGGAGACACGCTTGGGAAAAATTGATGTAACATTGAAGATGTCGCTGGTGCGCTGCTGACCCGAACAAGCAATACAACAACCGATGCAGAAAAAAATTGGGGATGGGGCTCGGTTACCAAAATAGGAAAATAGTACTACAAAACTGGTCAAGGGCGGGTCGAGTCTCGCGCCCTATATAATCTTACAGCTTTGGAGGGGATTGGCCACTAGCCCTGACTCGTCCCCCCTGGATCCGCCACTGCCGACAAGAGGCAGTCAAACATTCCGCGGTCAGCGTTCGCACTATGATGGGCGTAGAGTTCTGTGCACGAGCATACGCACCAATCGGAAGTGGAACCCTGACCGCAGAACTGTTAGATCGCATCCTGTCGAAACGAGTCCTCAGAAAATGAAAAACTGTTCTAACAAGGTTACTCAGGTTATAGTCTCCTCGCAAAAACATTTTCAAAATCTAAAAGAAAGCTGCTTAAACCTATTACAGTTAGGTGTCGCAGATCTATGATAGAATAACACAAATTACGTTCAAGAAATGGCACATTGTCTTCACTTCCTTATGAGGAACGAGTGTTGTCACATTATAAACCCGTATGTGTGTGTAATGGTAGGCGATGAAACAATACCAAACATTAGGCGAGTGGCATGGCAACGTTTCGCGATGATTACCGACATGAGTGGCACGAGGAAGAAAACAAATTGCTTTACACTCGACAGGCCTAGACTAGACAACTCATTAGGAAACTTTAATGAACATGTTACCTATACTATACCTGTACTATACAGACAGAGTAGCTACTGAGGTTGGAAACCACTGAACGCTAACAATTACAGCGTTAACGCTTACCTACTAAAGTAACTAACTAACTAATTGAATCTAGAGCGAAAGATTACTATTTAAAGAAATGTTTCTTTGAAACTCTAAATAAAAAATCAAACTAATTTCACAGAAAAGTATAGGTAAGTTAATACTTACCTATACTTTTCTATGAAATTAGTTATTAGTATTAGTTAGTTATTCTAAATAATTTTAAAGAGAAATTTCCAATTATCAACATTGAAAATCGTCTGAAAATAGGATTATTTTTTTACCTTATAGATTCCAGTTTTCGATAAATTTATGTATTTTATTAACTGACATCAATAATTGATGTTTCAGCTTTTAATGAGATTCCATGAAAAACCGTAATGGAGAAGAAAATGGTAGTACCCATTAATGGTAATGAAAATGGTCTCAAGTTGTTCTCATTTAACAGTTAGATAGTAACTATCGTGATCTTCTATTATGTGTAGACGCTGTAGGCGTGAAAACAATACTAAACATTATTCATGTCCTGACATTGTTTACAATTTACAATTGCGAATATGAAGCCGATTACCTGTTACATGATTAATTATATGCATTATACGATAGTATTCAATGCGCAGCCAAGTATGCAACGACAAATTATGTTTTTATATTACTTCTATGCCAGAAAAAGATATAGTATTATCATAAATAGAATTGATGAATAGATGAACTTTATCGATTGCGTATTGAAAAATTAGTCCATATTATAATTGCACGATAAATTGACTTGCCTCATTGCAGCTCATAGCTTTGAAATAAATCAAAGAAGCTTAAACGAATGCTTATGAGAATGTTAAGAGAATGATTGAGTCGCCTGAGGGCTAAGCACGAAGTGCTAAGATACAGAAATTGTGTCGGGGATATCATTTGTTAATCGAGAATAGGTAGTTTCGCAATTATAATGTAATAGTTGTTAATAATAAAAAGCTTAACAATAATTACCAATTTATTGTTAAGCTTTTTTCCATTGACCTAAATAGTTACAATGGACTATTTAGGAAAAAATAAGGAAAAACTGTGAAGTGTTTATGAGAAGAGACTAAATATTCCTAAAAATAACATGAATAGTGACAACGGTCCAAAGCAGGAAGGATCCTACGCTAATCCTGTATCTATTGCCCAAAGACCAGAGGTCACTGGACCATTGTGGTCGACCACTCCAGATACAAGATTAACTTAGTATAGCTTAGTTATAATGATTAATAAAGAATATTAGTAATGTTCATTACTAATGTTTAAAAAAATGTTGATGATGACGACTTTGCAAGTACCTACTACACAGTAGCAAAAGAAATATGTAAAGCAGTTTATGCAAAACCAAAAACAACTCTACATCTGTTATAGCTAAATTATTAGCTGGTAATGCTTTTCCTTTGTAGTTAGGCCATTATAACAGATGGTGTTGCATGTGCCTTTTCCCATAAGTATAAAATTATGGATCTTCTTAAAATACAAGACTGCTTAATATTTTCTGAACTCGTAGCAACAATCGTGTTCAGAATTCCTCAAATTACTCATCACGTAACCGCTCTTCTGCTAGCGGCAATGGGTCTCTCTCTCCAGTGCCGGATTATCCAATAAACGAACACAGTAAGCAATTGCTTAGGGCATTACTTCCCGGTAGGTGGGCAGTCGGGCACCAAGTCCACAGCAAGATATAATTAAAGTCCCAAACAATAATTTGGACAGATTAGTTTAATAATCGAATTCTAAATGACCCTGCGTAAACTACCATATAAAATATAAAGCACTCCCCCTGGCAAGAAATAAGTAGTATTTTTTTTACGAAAATTCATACTAATATTCATGAATTAGCTGTAAAAAAACTTCACATATTGCAATTTAATACATTAAATGATACTTAGGTACTGACTTTTCGTTTTTTCCTATACAATAAAAGGTTTGTGGTAAGAACAAGAAGGGAAAGGGGCAATACAGTTTTGGATTGCTTAGGGCATCCAAGGCACGTAATTCGGCACTGGGTCTCTCATTCTGGCGAACAACAAGTTAACCTGTTACAAAGTAAAGAGCTGTCAGGAGTTCCGTTACACAATACGAAACAATGTGTAAAAGTTACACTAGAAACTATTAACACGATAGTAGATAGCAATACTTAATCAGTGGTAAGAGATCGTGAGAAGAACTGAATATTATAAAGTTAACTTTATGTTGCTTTCACTGTCCCACGATGTGCATTACGAAATGTTTTTGGAAGTTTCGAAGGTGACGTTGACTTGATTTGGTTTATCGGCAAATATTTATGGACAATGAAAATGACAATTCAGACATCGCTATAGTTTCGAAGTAACTACTTTTGGGCATAATAATTTGTTTGGTGACTGGTTCAACTGATGACACATTTCAATGCATTGCGCTGAGTTGAGTTCGTGCCGGGTTCGCGTTGAGTTGGTATACGAGTAATATGCGATGGCCATAAAGGAACTTATGTCACTTTGGGGTACTTAAGTACTAAAGGAACAAACTTAAGTCCTAAAGGAGGAACCGTACCGTAACGAACGTAATATGGGTATTACGTGGTTCGTCCTTTAGTACTTAAGTTTCATTGTTTTCATTGTAAATAAATTAAATCGTAATAATCCTAAACACACAACATAACGATTACGTGAACTATATAATGATTTTCAAATATATTACCTAGGTACTTAAGCAACCGAATGGTTTCACATAGAACCATTTACCACACTCTTCCATTCCCTTTTTATACCTAGGATTGATACATGCCCAACTAAATCCAAAATAATGCAAGATAGTGGGTAAAAGGAAATCGCGACGAAGTCGAACGTCTTGGCTTAATAATATGCGCTAAGATTATGGAAGAGCACCCCGATTATTAATTATTCAGAACTGCGTCGAGGGTTCAAGTGGCCAGCCTTCATTGAACATAGCAAGAAGAAGAAGATATAAGTAGTAAGTTGGTAATAAGTATAACTGGCGGCTTCGGATAAAGGGATCAAATGAATGAATGAATAACATATCGTGTTGTTCGTGATCGACTCGCGCAACTCCTATGCCGTTTATGAGCCGAATGTGTTACAGTTTTACACATGCAATACATATCATATTCACAGCTTTGTGGTGGATTTGTGCAATACTCATACCTATTTGGGTTTGTCATTGTGACACTTCTTTCGATACCATGGATACCATAGTACTTAGTAATTGCTGGTAATAATTTTGATAAATGTGCTAATATTTTAAAAATTAGACATGGTGGTTAAAAATGTTCCGCGAGCAGGATTTGAACCTTGCGTTCCATGGCAAAAAATTCAACCACTTTTTCTAATTTTTTTAAGTAAGCGCATGGCTAAATGCTTAATATATATAATTTGTTCTAATATTTTTAAAACAACACATCGTCGTATGATTTTTACGGACTTGTGTGGCATGTTGAAAACATTATCAAACTCGTAATCTGAAATTGGTACACAATTCAATACCGTCTAAGTTAAATCCTGTAAGTAGTGTGTAAGTGTTGAATGATATTTCGACGTATTAAAATAATAAACTCACAGCTTTGAAGGCTAAGCTGGGGTAACTTACATAAGCATGGCAAGTAGGTAAGTATGCACTTTAGCTTTAAACGTGAAGTGGCTGCCACATGACCTAAGACCTGGGACCTCGGTCTAAGTTACTTAATAGAAATAATTACTGTCGTCTAAGTGAAATAAGGCATACCTTGTAACATGTAGTCTGAAATAATTTGAAATAGATACTCAACTTCTTTAACCGAGAAGGCTACTTCTTTAATATAGCCGTCTAGTCACCATACGAGTATAGTAATATACTCGCGAAAATGAAACTGACCCACGGGATATGAGATTTTTAATAAATCATTCTATACAGTCAAACATAATCGGTTAACAACTCTAATATATTTTCAGTAGGAGTCATTGTTTTCTTACGAGTATTTGGGTGGGACTTTGACAATAAAAGGTGAAACAAAGTATGTTAAACATAGATAACACAAGATACACACAAGGCACCGTCAAGTTCGAAAAAAAGCGACGCAATGACTGTGTGAAAACTTGCCAAGTTAGGAATTTAGTTTTATGCAAGCAATAATGTATCTACTTAAACAATGTTTTTATATTTCTGTAGGTAAGTTTGAAGGTTAATTGAGTTTGGCAAAACCGACAGACCCATTTGTTTCTTGTACCGAACATATGGCCCCTATTTTCACGTTTATGTTTTTGGTGGGTAGGGAAACTTCCGTCGCCACTAGGCGCATGTGCTGAGAATACTCTGTGTATTTGCTCCATAGTCATCCATTTGACTGATGAATGTATGGAACTTGTTAAAAAAAATCAGTTCTACTTCTAATCATAAATTCACTGTCAGTTCATTCTGACGGCACTAGTTACGATTTCTGTGCTTGGGTTTTATTGTTATGCTCCAGGGAACTTTGGACAAGTACAACTTTTATATTTATTTAGTTACCCGGGGTCGGATTTGAAAGTTGGGAGGCTTTAGATAATTTATGAGATCACACGAAAAAAAATTTTTTTTTCACTGCTTTTAATATAATTTATTTTAAGACAACCGAAATTCTTTTAACGAACTGATGACGATTTTATTTTTATTTTTTATTATACAAGGAGAGCAGACGACCAAACGGGCCACCTGATGTTAAGTGGTCACCGTCGCCCATAGACATCTCACCTCACTGTATTAATAAAAATGATTTAAGTGAATAGTATCATTAGGTAAATGGAATTTTGCGAGCTTTCTTCGACGAAAAATCATCAATATGTTCAGTAAAATCATATTGTGGAGGTCCTGGGGCTGTTGCCTGGGTGCTGGGCCCCTGTTGCTCTCTCCTAAATCCGGCTCTGTAGTAAGCTATCCGTGTATCCATCACGCAAACGCCGCAATATAATTTGGACTAGACCACTTCAATTAAATCATTACATGTCTCGAACTTAATCTGCATATAATTATAATGATCGAAGTCGAGTGCAACCCAATTTTTCGATCATTTTACATCTGTCATGTTGTTAACCAATTATCGTGTTATGCGGCATGTCATAGCGGTTAATGATGTTCGTTCATCATCATGATCTTAGCCCTTATTATCTCACTGCTGGGTATAGCCTCCTCTTTTTTGTGCCATCCTTGTTTTGTTTATTTACCCCTAAACTCGCGTTTGACCTCAATCTCACCTGGTGGTAAGTGACGTTAGTAAGTACTGGCTCTTGTATAAACACTGCCGAAACACATCAACGCCCGCGCCGAAGCGAAGACATTTGACGACAGACTTTACATAGAAAGGTGGTCGCTAGCCAGGTAAACCCCGAAGGACCCTTGTTAACATGTGTTAACTCATTCGTAATAATTAGTTCGATGTCTGTAGTCTATGCATTCATAGTAGGTAGGAGTGTGTTTATTTGTTAGTGTTTTTTATTTAAATTTAACAAGGCATTGGCAACACAGGCCATCAGCCTAAACATTAAGCGATTTAAAATAGTTTTTAGTATTTCAGCATTAAAATGTTGTGGGCTAGACACATTTTAACACTCCTAGGAGTTATGACGGAAATTTCAACCGGTCTAGTCTCTGGCAAATTATCTTGGCCCGCCGCAGAATCACAGAGTGAAACTACACAACGAACCACTAACGAGAAGTTTATTTTAAGAGTTCAACACGTCACTGTTATTGAAGTTTGCTAGGCAAAACTACACCGATTTTAGCTATAAAAATCACCAGAAAACAATGTTTGAGCAATAAAAAAAACCGTAGAACCTTCTCCTGCGACTTTCTCGACAAAACTCCTTTGTTAGTGTTATTGTGCTGCGTTTTTTTTTTAATATTCACTGTATACGTTCATGTATTTTCCACATCTACGTCGGATTTTACTACTAAGTGTCTACTACTAAATTAAAATATAATCTAACCCACAATTCTTTCTGAAATGCTTGCTCCGTATTGTAATTCGTAATACATTAAACCTACCTACTAATTAATTAGTCTGAAGTGTTTATTGTTTGAAACGTATCCGTAAATTGTTATTATGCCTTTGGGAATCCAGCCATATGAAGTGAGAAACAGACACCAATACTGAACCCAAGTTATTAATCAATACAGATATTTGGTTACATCCTCTAGTAATGTTTATACGGAAGCTCGGTTTACAACGTTCAATTGTTAATTTTTTTAATCATACAGACACCGTCGACATGATGAGCATTACTTCAAGAATTCCACTTTGCCATTGCGTAATCGGTTAGGTGCTGCGACCTATAATGTATTTCTAATATGATTACGAGCTTTTTGCTCAATATATTATTAGTTTCGTAATCACATGGACGATTCAACGCAATGCTTGTGAATAAATTAATATTTTGAACGGATATTAAAACTATAATATTAAATTCGTGATAATTATATGGGTATGCAGCTTGCTTGTAGTAAACCAGTTAATTTAAAATAGTAAGTAGATTAATATATGGTAAATATAGATCCAGAGTACAGCTACTCGTATTTTGGGGTCAGTGTAGCGTTTGTGTATTTTTCGATGACTTACGTACGTTTGCCGGCTGCTCTAATGGTAAAGGAAAATATCGCGAGGAAACCTGCATGTTTGAGAAAAAAAGTTTTTCTGACGGTATGCGAAATTCGCCTATCAGCACTGTGCCCGTCCGTACTCCCCTTGTCTAAGAGGAGGCCTATGACCCAACAGTGGGGACGAATTGATTTATTGATTTCTGTAGCAGGTACAGTCAACCACATATTAACACTGCATATGTACAGACAACATCAGAACATTATGAAGAAAGTCAAACGTTCGTTCATTGAATTTTGAATTCTCCACCTCTGACTCTTTTACAATATACACCAAGTAGACCAAATATTAGCAATACTATCGTTAAATTTTTAATTTAAAAAAAGGAATGCACTTTATATTTACATAAACTTAAACCATTCCCAAAGTTTCCTAGGGAATAATTATGCCGCTAGAAATGTTAGATCGTTTTATGTTATGAATAATACATAGCGCAGTCCTGATTCTTGAAACTAGAAGTGTGTATCCATAACACAACATCTGTTCATCCGATGCATCCTTAATAGCCTCTCTTCCGAGCATTGATGTAAACGAGCTGATCGCATCATCACGTATACATCGCGGTTACGTCACGTCAGGGGAAAGCGCATTGATAATTTAACAATTTACATCATAATAACATATATTATTTAAGTATTCCTCAGACAATATATTCGATTTTGGAACGACAGGTTTTGTTCTCGTGAAAGTACGGTGATAGAACAGTGAAAGGTTAAACAATTATCTAATCCTGTGAGAAAATTCTGTCTAGTGTCTACTATTCAAAGGTAATAGATGCATAAAGTGAATTTATAGCACGAATTTTCTCATTGAATAGAATTTTAATGTTCGTAAAGGTAAAGTTATGATAATATATTTTGTTGTACACAAGAAATTTTGACATATTTTAAAATATATTTCTATATTCGACAAATTATTAAAAATTTATGGTTGATGCCGAAAAAGTAAGCTTAGGGTAAAACTGAATATTTACTTTTATAAAACTTTTATTATTAATTTAAAAAATACCCTGTTTTTTTAAGTTCTTAAGTAACATATACATTAATGATCGTGGAAACACTCTTATAATTTTTCACATAACTTTCACCGTGTCCTTCTTACGTAATTTCAAAATGTCTAAGGACATAGAACACGTTGGGTGCGCACGCGCAAGCTATCACATCACTATTTTTCATGAACGGAAATACGGAAACACTGGTACATAATCCTTCGGAACTTTTAGTTCCTATGGGATGTACGAGTATAATTTAAGACACAAAATTAAGAAATATATCACCATCACATCACATGTCTAATTACCGTCAAATCATCTACACTTTGACGTAACATAATCATTAATTAATGAACACTGGTACTCACTGGGCGCATCGTGTCGGCAGTCCGGGGTCACTGCAGCACTATACCGATATTGATATGTGTCGATAGTTCCGTGATAGGTCGAGTCGATAAAGCGGAATATCGCGAGCGCACTGCTGTCTGCGCGGCTGTTCGGGCGGGCACTGCGCGTGAGACCTGCGCCGACGCAAGCCTGCCAGAGAATGCCGCCCAAAACAAACGCGATTGTGTAAAAATTACATCCGAAACTGTGTACTCACAGTTTTGTTTACAATTCACTGTTCGGTGTTCTTGTATTTTTCACGTGCCATGGTCATAAAAGTTTCAATGGAAAGTAATAATAAGTTTCCGAGCCATTCATCTGCGAAGCCAATGAAAATCGATTTGGAACTTACTTATTTCATTTGAGTATCGTTGATTATTTTTCAAGTCCTCCGAGCATAGTCAATACGGGAACCTCCAAGGGATTTCCTGGTTTGATTCCTGAAGGAATACACTTCAACCCAATAATGTACTAGTCTCTGTAATTCAAAGTCCGGCTTATACCGTAGAATTCAGTTAGACAGTCACGAAACGAAAATTTTAACAACGGGTCAGCCCCCGTCGAGCTCTTTCATTTGACACTAGAACGAAGGTGGAAAACAATAGTTTGAAATCAACGCCACGGGATGATGGACTTAATAGGTTCTACTCAAGGATTTTGAAATGAACCCTATGTAATTGCTCGCTAGAAAAGTGTTATATGGAAACCGCGTCTGCCAGTAACTGGCACATGCGCTGTTAACATTTTCCCATACATTAGTCTAGCATTGAAATGTCAAATATATGAAAATATATGCCCTATGGTGCAAGTCTGTGGCTTGCTGTCAGTGCTCACATCATTGTTAGTAGTCCGATTTTTGTGGTTCTACTACCATTACCCCAAAAAAATTTCTAATGGACTAATATTTCATCTGGTATAATCTTCGACTCAAGAGTATCCAGTCACATGGGGCAAATATAGTCCACTGCCAGCCCCTTTGCGCAGATCATCGTATTATATATTTTTTATAAATATTCTTCAGTTAATAAAGTAATGACTAGGTATTATCGGTATAGTCAATGTATAGAATTACCGATCCGACCTTAGCCATCCATGTACGGTATTATTTCCACTTATTTGCGAATAGCAGTCAATTACTCCACCGCCTACTCTCCTAATTTAGTGTGTTAATTTAAGACTATTTCGTTGCATTCTAGAGAAATAGATACGTTTACATAATGTCCTGAATTATTATTTCTTAATCGTTTCTTAATCTTAATTCAGGTTCTTTTAGATTAACGATAAAGATATAAATTCATGGATATTCAATCTGATACCTTAAACTCGTCCATATTTCGGTAAAATATCAGAAAGTTGAAATTCACATTCGATTTCAATGATTCACTTATAGAATTTAATATTACCTACTTTAATAGTACTGTGTATAGCCTTTTCTGTAATCGCGTTGGTCTGGTTAATTAAATCCCACCAAAAACATAAATGTGAAAAAGGTACCTAGTTCGGTACAAGGAACCAGTAGGTTTCGCGGTTAAAATAATGAAGGTCTAACTGGATGCCAAGTTGAATTATTAACGTTCCTTCAAACTTACCTACAGAAATATATAGGTAACATTGTTTAAACCTAAAAAATATTTCTTGCTCAAAAGAGCAAGTATAGTGATATTAAATTTTTTAGTGATTTAGTTTTATAAATCCTTAACTTGGCAAGTTTTTACACAAAACTCATGTACTCTTCACTTTTCATGAATGATTCTTGAGCGGGGAGCGGCCGCGGTTGGGACGCAGCGGGAGCGTGGGGGGGGGGGGGGGGGGGGGGCAGCAGCGGGGTGCAGCGGGTGCGGTGTTTTCTGTTTTTCACAGGTAAGTAAATTATTAGAAGCATCATCATCAGGTATTCTTCTTCTTGAGTGTCAGTGGCCAACCTATTCAGTGCCGCCCGGTATTCATCGGCTGAAGTCTAGCTAGAGCATTGTTTTGGGAAAGTGGTCATGAAACCAATAGACTTTTTACTTGGGGCGGTCCAAAAATTGTTAGTCAACGGCTTATTATCAACCTCATTATTTTAATTTTATTATCTCTTGGAGGCAAATTTTATTACAAATTCATTAGCCAAATTTTCAGGAAGCAATGTATAAATCTGTAAAAATAGAAACAAAATCCGTTTAGTTCAGCTGTTAAATGCAAAGAAGGTCATTTCATTCAGTTGTCATTCAGCATTATTTAGACATTTGGGTAAATCACAAAGCTGCCTTGCATAACATTTATGTAAGTGTTGATAGATTCAACAACACCGATAATTGAAGACATTAGATAATAATTACTGATAGCTGTTGTACCAAATTGTAAAGAATAAAATTCCGAGTGGTTAAGGTTAAGTTTTTAAAAGTCATTTGGTTAAAGTTTATGGTTAACATGAAGAAATTTGTCAGTTCAATAGCGTAAGTATACAGGGTGTAACATTAAGAACGGTCAGTATGGGAAAGTCTGAAACTATAAGACATACGAACATCTGTTCTTAGGAACCATGTCATCAATTTTAGTAACAAGAAAAACTGTATTCATACATTTTAAAAAAAAACTGTACTCAGCCTGGGAATCGAACCCGGTTGTTTTGAAAAAAATATCCAACACTATTTCTGTTTAGATATCGACTGTGTAGGTCTTAAGGAATAAATGTTAGTATGAAACGTGATGTTTAAAATTAATAAAACGCATTGTTTCCATATCTTTTAATTTATTTTAGACTAGACTATTTCTTGTGGGGTTACGTTAAGGATGAAGTGTACAAATCAAGCTACGACACAATTGAAGACCTAGAGACCAGCAGCCATAGAGACAATTTTAACGCAAATTCACCACCTGAAGATACAAAATTCAATAGTAAGATCGTTACCTAAACGAGTTGAATGTTGTATTTTACAAAATGGTAGTCATTTCGAACACCTACTAAAATAAATTAAAAGATATGGAAACAATGCGTTTTATTAATTTTAAACATCACGTTTCATACTAACATTTATTCCTTAAGACCTACACAATCGATATCTAAACAGAAATAGTGTTGGATATTTTTTTCAAAACAACCGGGTTCGATTCCCAGGCTGAGTACAGGTTTTTTTTTAAATGTATGAATACAGTTTTTCTTGTTACTAAAATTGATGACATGGTTCCTAAGAACAGATGTTCGTATGTCTTATAGTTTCAGACTTACCCATACTGACCGTTCTTAATGTTACACCCTGTATAGTAAGTAGGTATAATTCTAACTATATTGTTTAAATATAAATTTCGCAAATAGTGCTATGAAAAATCATATTACAGTGTCACTGAGTACTTCAGTGCTCGAGCATAGATGTCATTTCTTTTGGCTTCATCTAACAATGACAAATTTAATTGACATTAATATAACATTATTTTCATGACATTATCGTACGCCTAGATTAGGTAGTTTGTGATATAAGTACTATATTTTTTAAATGTGACCTTGTATATTTACTCACAAACAACAATAAATAAATATAAATTAATAAATACTTATGTATTTGATAATAAATATGATTCTATTCTAAGTATAAGTGTATAGTGTGCAAAAGCAGTGTGTCTATATTGAACGGAGTTAGTTACTACTAACACACATACACACACAGCCAGAGACTATCGCATTAATTATATACAATATTATTACAGCAGTGGTTATAGAAAAGCCAGTATTTACAAAGCCCGTGTCACAGAATACTAAAAAGTACTCCCGTGTGCTCCATCTTCGGTCTCATCGTCACCACATGAGATTGAGATGAAACGCGGGTTTAATTGTAAATAAAAAAAATACGTAGATCGTACACATTTGGCATGCCTTGTAACCGCATAATGAGCCTCAGTACATTTTCCCATGCAAACCAAGAAGTAAAACACGTTAAATGGGTATGACTAAACAAAAATAAGCAAAACAAACGTAAGTGGTCGCAGTGGGCTGCTTCCGGATTTTGGGAGCTGTTTTGTGTATGAGAAATATAGATATAAGTAGGTATAGTTAGAGTTCTGACAATACAAACTAAAATGTCATCGAATGAAGTTACAAGTTGTTGAATAAAAGTAAAGTTTTATAATTAAACAATTAATCCAAAAAAAATTATCGCTCAAAAATCATCTATTATCACAAAATGTGTCTTTTATCTGTCACTTTAGCATTCGTCAATGAATAAAAGCTTCTATCAAAAACTTTTATTTGTTTTGAGTTCTACACATTAAAGAACATAAAAATATAAAATAAAGTAGAACAAAAGATGACATAAAACATGTCAAAAGTTAAAAGAAATAAAAGTTACGGTATACCGTAGGTACCTATATACATTCAGCTTTTTCATGTAACCTTGTTATCACTTAGCAAGTAATGTTAAGTTATATGTCATTTTTTATATAATTTTAGTAATATTTTAGATACAATAGCGTATTACATCACGATATGAGGTACAATATTTTGCTACTACGGTGAAGCGCAGCTACCTCCATACAAAAGACATCAACGCGTTAACATTGTACAAAATATTACCGTTCACATATAATAAATTCCTTTTTCACATAAATTCATTATTATAATATCAGAGCATTTAATTTGTAAAATTTTAAATCAATGCTAATTTTTATCAATGTAAATTAATACGTAATACTCGATTGAATTGCATAATTTGTTAAGGTTTAAAGATGTTATGTATTTTTATTATTATTAAGTGTTTTATTAATATTAATGGCTGGCGGTGGATTGGGATCGTGGTATATTGTGTGCGGACCGCGGGGTCAAAGCGCCGACCGCCGACCGGCTGCGCCCGCGCTGCCGATCTATGGACTTTCTTTTCCGTAACCTTATGGCGCGGCTACGCTGACGTAGAGTCAGCGGCAGCGGATTAATCAAGCGCGTGTTTCGCTTCAGTTCAAGAATACTCGTAATAGTGAGATATCGCTGCTCTGTTATTTAACTTTACTTTTTTACTTTATTGTTGCGAATCTATATAGATAGATAAAATAAGGAGGCTGTGTGGACGTTAGAATACGCATTATAGCCAGAGGCAATACGAATTTTATATTACACTTACAGAGCAGTATTTTTTACTTATTATATTTATGTCTATAAAATGTATTCCTAAGGACTACTGTAGCTTTTACATAATATATTTGACAATGGAAGTGATCCTCATAAACACTTCGTTTTCAAGATACTTGCAATTTTATTTAATAGAGTTATACAATGAGTAAGGGTCTTTATTCGTAAGAAAACCTAAAACAAAACGATAACAAACTATTTGCCTATCGTTTGCACATGTCATTAATAACTTATGTCATGATTGTCAAGTTCAAATTAATCAAAATGCGACGTTGCCGGCTCGGATAAAGAGTATGGCATACTAGGTAACTTAAGGCACAAGGCATTTAGTTTGTATGAAAAGGAAATATGTTTTTTAATTAAAATTAAAAAAAATGTGACTATATGGAAAATAATTACTCCGATGTTCTGAGTACAGTGTCGAAGCTAATGCATAACCAAAGGAACACCTTGTTTATCACTCATTTGTCAAGGCTCTACGATATTTAATTTTCTTACGTTTTTACATATTTTTCTTTTTAAATAGGTAGGTACTAATTTATACGTGCACTCGTAAAGAAAAAAATGCCGATAATTTAATAGTAAAACTAATTTTCTTATAACCGCAGCTTTTTAATGTCATGATCTTAATGTTGCAAGTACGTAAAAGGAAATAAACTTTAGGCTTTTCTCGCTACGTCCATTATCAAGAAATTTCATAATAATGTTGTAAGTACAGTATAATTCATGGAATGACAGATTGATTGATGTGCAAAAAATTGTCATAGCATGATCAACCTGCACTGGAAAGTATCTAGTATTTTTGGGATTAATAACAAAAATACTCCCATGCAAGGATTTTTAGAATCGCTTTAGTAGTTAAGAAAATCTCAAATATACTATAGCCCCTTTTTACATACTTATAGGTGACGAATCGCTGGTGGAGGCTAGACTGCAAAGTCTGGAACATCGGCGCAAGGTTGCCTGTCTATCAGTATTTTATAGGATACATTTCGGAGAGTGCGCATCGGAATTGCACGATCTAATTCCAGCATCTCCGTTCCGCCTTCGGACTACCACGCGCGGGGAGGGGTTCCATCCTTATGTTGTTGATATCCCATCTGCTCGTACGAAGCGATTTGCTTCTTCTTTCATTATGCGAACGGCTAAGGAATGTAACAGCCTGCCGGCGCCTGTATTTCCCGAAACCTACAACCTTGGGATCTTCAAGGCCAGAGTGAATAGGCATTTACTGGACCCGCGTGCTCCATCGTCGACCTCATCGTCGCTTACCATCAGGCGAGATCGAGGTCAAATGCGGGTTTAGTAGTACATAAAAAAAAACATTGCCCTTCGTAGGTGACTAAAATTGTAAATACTTATTTGATTACACATTAAATAAATGAACATCTTTTTGTAAACTTATCTTACAACTGTTATAAAGAAAGACTCTACCCGTGAACTTACTATGAAATTTGATGCGCTTACAAAGCGAGAAGGAGGCTCGATAACAAATACGATAATGATGACTGATCTGTCACGATTTATGGTTGAAGAGATGGGATCTACGCATTCAGTCGTCAGCGCTCATTCTTTCTATACAGTTTATTCAGGAGGATATTGAATCAAGTAACGAACAAACGTATTTACTTTTCATCAAAATTTAAACGAAATAATTAACCTTTTTTTCACAAAGATGCTCTGAAATGTGCTCAAGGTGCCCGGAAAGTTACTCCTAAGTTCGAAATAATCCTTAGCCAAGAAGGGCTAATTTCCAGGCCTATGCAATAACGTACTAGATACTGTCACCAAAAATAGTTACATTACGAAACAGGGGGCTAAAGGGTCACTATGTGGGGAAGTCGAAAATATTTTAGGAAAATTTCCAAAACATAATGCATTTAAAAATAACATTACGAACTAGTAAAGTTACCTTGGAAACGAGTTTCTAAATTAAATTATTAATAACTGAAATAATTTTCTATTAGAAGTTGCCACAGATAATTATGTCGGTTGGATTCCCATTGCAGGTTAGACAGCGGTCTCCAATCGCAATCCAATAAATCCAGTGATTCTTTTAGCATTTCAACGGTGGCCATTTTGTCTAATCTGACAGTCAGGTTAACTGGGGTCACCGTTGGCATTCGATCTCTCACTAATTTCGAGATACCATTGTGTTTGCCAAGTTTTCCATACACGTTGATATTAATGACATTAGCCGTTTGTCAAATCTTGGTACACCGGTGTCTCTTGAAGCCAAAATCTTTTGTGGGGTAAACTTTTCTATTGGTAACATTTTTATCTACCCCCTTTAGATATAAATAAAATGGTTGAAGAATCCAAGAACCCAAAGTCTGGCAGGTAGGTACTTTGCCCAGTGGAAAGAAACGCAGCCAGGCTTTCGGGTACATTACTAGATGTAGGGAACTTAGGCCAAATTAAAAAAATAATTCATCTATAAAGTCTTCCACTTCTGTATTTTTAGCAAGCTACAATATTGCAGAAATTCGAATTCCTATATGAAATCCTAAATCGATAATTGAATATTGAATACCACTGAGACTCAAGTTTCAACGCATCAAAAATGTAAATTCTTACACAAAATCTGCCATAAACAATTCAGCAATATGCCAAGGTGTGGTTCGGCCAAAATGTCGTTTTTTAATGCTTCGTCGGCATTTCGTCACGATGGCGGATGGCGGGCTTTCTACGACATTTACATATACGCACTTTTCTGTTTGCACTGAGAATTTCACCATACGAGCGGCCCACGCGCATAACAATCGTAAAAGTGATTAAAAATCTCTGGTCTTTAATTTATTCAAGGCCCAAGACCAACCCTGAAATGCTTTGAGCAGCGTTTCGCTTCGCATCATTTTTCCCCCATTCCTTCCTACACAATAAAATCTCAATTGTTTGTGACGTCCAATCTCAATACAAGACAATTTAAAGCCACAGTAAAGGATATCTACTGTCTCTGAATTATGAACAGACAGAAAATATCCTGTGTGTCAACTCATAACAATAAAAGACGTCTGAATCTGTGGTTTTAGGGTTTCTTTTAGTATCTTAGCGTAACTTGTTTCTGACGATGCATTTCCAAGTATTGTTTTCTCAGGCTATCACTAGCAAATCAACTTTTGTAAGACTTCTTTACTAATTATTTTTAAACTACGCTTTAACCCAACTGCTGTCTTTATTAGCGCGCATTGTAATCGTGTTATCAGGCCCCCACGACACAGGGTCAGTCTAGTGTGGGGACCACCGTAACTCTTGTCTGTCTTTACCTTAATATAGCTCTAGTCTAGATTTAAGTGTAAAGTGATTAAATAAAATTTATTATTTAAAAAAAAATACCAATTTAGTGTACTAAAAACGATATCATCAATACAATGTACGAGTATATGAATCTTGGTCTCTGGTGTCAGAGACTATAATTCATTCATGGAATACAATGGCGGTCTTTAGTGTTAAAGATCGTCATTGTTTTCTACCAAAAAATTGAAACAATAAATAATGTATGGTCTCAAGTTTTCGGTAAGTGAGACCAGCTCATCTCATCACTAGCTAATGGAAAGGGACGAACGTTTAATTAGAGACCTCTTAATAAATTGTTTACCGATGGCCATGATTATTACTGTCGACACCACAACCACTTCATTGAAGAGTCCAGCGTCGTAGCTAGGGCCACTTGCGCCCAGGACCATGTTCCGATATTGCGCGCTCAGAAGTTCTAGCGAGCTCTGAGGGTAAAGCGTTCACTTATATAGATATGTAATCCACTGCGGGTCCTATTGGACTTTTTTATTTTATTTTTATACATGTAGGTTGATTCGGGTAAACCTTGAGATCCTCTTCAGCTTGACATTTTTATTTCCTTAAACAATTGTAGATAATGGCGTCGATTATGACAATGGAATCGATTCCAGAGTGGTCACTGTCCCGCTCACGCAAACACAATCTAGTGTATGAGTGAGCGTGACAGATTCATTTAGCTTTAGATTTGGCGGTTACCCGGAATCGATGCCACTAACAGTTGTTTTTAACAATAAAACAAAAAGGATATCAGCCCACGTCTATTGTGAAAAGGGTCTCAACTGAACTTATTATTATTTGTCACACTGGAGGTAGATTTATTGCGAGTAATTAAAATAAAAAAACAGCAACACTAATATTAAAAATAAGTACTAAAGATAAAATATTAAAGGAAAGAAGCGTGTCGCATCGATCGAGATAGTGTCCCCAGTAAGCTGGCAGCATTCCCTCTCTGTATTATTATTATGGTATTATTTTGGATGCTGATTGCGAACCCAGGTTTTGCGCCTCTATTTCCAGGGTCTAGCAACGATGCTAAATCCATAAAAGAATAAATGTTTACTTATTGGATACGCAACGCATTTCTTAATAATCTACGCGTTGTCAACCAAGACTTCTATTATAAGAAACCGATTGATAGAAAGTTTCTTGTTGTAGTCTTGTTGTAAATTGTAATTTCCTGGAAAGTTATTGCTTTTAAAAGTACTTAAGTTTATAAAGAGGAAAAGATCAATAAATATTGAATTTGTGTCATTTTAATGCAAAAAAGGTTCAATGTTCTTTGTTAAAAGAGTTCAAGGAAAAGTAAGTTCTTAGTTATTGATAACCAAATGTTAAAATGTGTAGAGTCCTATACTTTGACAGCAGATTTTCAGAATCTGTAGATGCTGTATGCATAAAAGATACCTACCTCCAGTTACAAATCAACTTAATAAACCTTTCTCCGAAAAAAAACTAACCGACAGGTTAAATAATCACACCGTTAACAAGTTTTATGACAGACATTATGTTTCAAAAGCCCTAAAATCAACTGTCGGCAACATTGACGAGGAGTTATAAAGAAGTTCTATACATTTTGAGTCCCGGTGATTGTGACGGTTTATTGGCAGCCAATTTCTGTCTATCTGAGATCGGACCACAGATTTCTACCTTGATTAGATCTATCTAACCCAAAGAGGAAAAACGAGGCAGATAGTGAGTTTAAAGGTCCTTGGGTCGGACTGAATCAATTGCGTTTTGTTATTGCATTTATTCCAAAAAACATATTCTACAAATTCTTCATTCCCGACTTCTAAGAATGTATGACTGGTGTTAAATAACTTAGCATACAATTATATTTACAACTATACCTGTATCATTAATGAAGAGGTCTTCGTTTATTTTATAATAACTGTACCCTGTGTCGCCGTCCTTCATTGCCGGTAGTTCCGCTTCTGGTCGGGTAGGTCTGGCTGGTACATCCCGCTGCAACTCTTGCGCAAGACGGCGGTGGGTGGCCTTCGGAGTGTGTTGGGCAATCTCTGGCACGCCTCGATGGACACACGACTGATGTTTCAAGGACAAAGGTTATTTTAGAGGTTAATTTTCGGGATAAAAAATATTGTTTATGTTTATACTTCGGTTAGTCCGTCTGAGATTATAAAGGGTTTTTGATTAAAAGGTCTTTTATAAATCATCTCCCTTCGAATTCGAATCTAATAATTATGTGGACAGATTGTGGTCTTTGTAGTTTTAAATACCTAGTTAATTATAAGTATAAATAGTATAATTATAAAATATATATCTACTAACTTAAGACTACATACAGTACTTCATTTCCTCTATACTTTCTTGTTGAGCCGTTTATTTAAAATGACTAAATATAATCGAAAATAAGTTAAGATATCGATAGCCTCATTTTCTGATTTAGGTAGGTATGTACATAGAAATGGAAATACACCAGACTTAGTGAGGACTGCGTTGAAAGGAATTCTTACGACGCCGGAATTGTTTCATACAACTCTACATAATATTCTTTGCCTGGATTAAATACGCAAAGTATGGTAACCCTATAATTTATTGAGATTTTCCCAAGCAGCTACGCCAGAAAATAACGGTTCCCATCATCGATGTAGTAAAGAAATTAACTGCAGTTCAGTGATAAGTGTGGGGCCGTAAACTATAATGATACCGAATTAATACTTACCTTACCTGTTCCGAGAACAGGGTTATTATTCCTACACAGATCACAGAAAATAGCAGATGTAACATATGAGTTACGAACAAGTGGAGCTTCTGTCCACATATGGTAGTTACTAAGAGTAACCATACACGATGTTAGTAAGTACTGCTTCATGGAGTACTTAGGTACTTAGTAATTCCATATGGATTCGCATTGGTAACTTTTTTCGATACTGACTACACTGTTGTCAAATTTCTTCTAAATCCTCGTTGCTGACGGTCGTGATCATTTTATGGATTTAATCACATAGAACGACTCTCTTGGCAGATTTAATGGGGTGGTTTGCTATTGCCTTCCCCACTTCACACACTGGTTATCACAGTGTGCATGTTACCTCACGATGTTTTCCTGCACCGTCAGAGCAATCGATAAATGTACGTAAGTCTTTCGAAAAAAACCAAAAACTAATTGATACATGAAGTTTCATGTATCGAAGTTTTTCGGTTTTTTAGGTTTCTGAGGTCCGCGTTCAAAACCGTGCAGTAGCACGGTTTCGAGCTTCTCGGTAAGTTTTCCATATAAAAATCAACAAGGCATAACAGATACTTTAAAATTGTATATTATAATTCTTTACGTTCTCTTAATTAAATCCTGTGATATCTAGATACCTAACTTTTACACTTTAATATACACTGTTAATCTAACCAAAGACCTTGGTGTCTTTTGTAATTTTGTGGAAAAACAATAAACATTAATCTTTCTACTCCTTAGGTAAGCTAGAATTTGCGGTTTCTTAGATTACAAACGTGTAATTTTACAATTTTTAGCTCGAAATTACTGCGCCTAAATAATAAATTCAACTACACACCTATTTAAAAACCGACAAAACATTTTTCAAATCAAAATGACTAACATACTTTTAACAATAAATAAATCGTGTAATCCAACATCTATAGCGCTTATCACACTCGGCTGAATTCAGTCGACTAATTAGACAGGCTTCTGTCTATATGTTGTAAATCGCAGACTGAATTCAGTCAAGTGTAATAAGCCCATAAACTTTAACTGACTCTTACATATAACAATTATCATACATACCAATTTGCTTAATTTATTTGCTTTACGTTAGTTCGTGCAAAATCTTTACAATAAATTGTGTTGCCAATTTACATATTAATATTGTTGGCACTAATCGAATAGTTACAAAACATTTTGTATTTAATTTATTAGTACTTAGAAATTTAGTACTTAGATATAACACATTTATTTACTACTCCTTCTAAGGCCTAAGTGATCCAATATTATATACTTGAATATCTCTATCTGAACTGTAGAGTCTCTTCAAGCCTTTTAAGCTCATACATGAGTTAAACACGTCAAAGCAGTCGTACAAAGAATTGCCTAAATATGTCTGCAGACATCTCTTTCTAGAGTTATGACGTCATTATTCATTGACAAGATCGCTCTGTAGAGTCTTGAATTAACTGTTTGTATACTTTCTGTAAGTCTACAGACAGTAACTTAAATCAAAGAGTAACGGAGAAGTTTGTTCCTACTTCCTCCTGTCTAGTTCGCACTGCGATGCTTATTATTATATCCATTCTGCTCCACATAATCTTCATTCTTACTGCATAATGACGTCACTATAGTGCATTCTAGGACATATTTTACCAGCAGGGCAGATTGCTCCTTGTGTACCGACCGTCTTGGGATCCTAGTATTTATCCTAATCTTCTCTACAGGTACTTGATGCTACTTAATGACGTCATTGTATTCTGGGAGAAGTTAGCCACTGGTGGTCCGTACAGTAAGTAAACTAGATTGCTCCTCGCGTACAGTCCGCCCTATGATGCTGTGCAGGGCGGACTGACCTTCACACTGTTCTCTCGGTCTGTCTGTGTATCCTAATCTTTTCCAGATATACTTGATGCTGCATAGTGACGTCATTACTGTGCATTCTGGGATACGTTAGCCAGCGGTGCAACGTACAGTAACTGAGCTAGATTGCTCCTCGCGTACCGTCCGCGCTGTGGAGCGCCATGTCCTGGCCGGCCCCACAATGATGCCCAGGTTGCGTGATGCTTTCTGACGCTCTCGGCGGAATCCCGTCGACTCTCCTGACAAAGTAATTGTTAGGGTTAACCAGCAGGTGAAGCACATCGATTTTTCTCAAGTAAGTACATAAAGGGTCGTTGAAGTTAATATTCACTTGTTCACAATATTACAATAAGCCGTAGATAAAGTTCTTTGTAAATAAGCAAAGAAGTTTTAATAAAAGTTCTTTGGAAATAGGTAATTTAGAAAATTACTTCGCTTCTATAGACACCTCAATGAGCTCAATGGCTGTTATATAATAACGTAGGCAAAATTGATTAATTACTGTTTGTGTCATTGAAATATGTACGGAGCTGTCACTTCACCATATCTGCGTCGGCCTTGACTATTTATTCAGAATTGTTCTCTAAATCACAGTTTTGTGTTTTTTACTTCCATACATTAGTGAATCAATGGATTTCGCATGTCTCATAAAGGTCAAATTTTTACGACTGTTTTTAAAGCAAGCTTAAGTAACGTCCTAAGCAAGAATTTGCAATAAGATTAATCGGTTTCATTATTGAAAAACAGGTATGCAGAAAAGCAAATCAGATGTCTCCCTCACCTCTATTCGTTCATATTTCACCTGCATTTGGTGCTTCAATTCCCTTAGATAATCCACTTGAATCATATCGCGCCACCTGCGAATAAAAATATGCATTAGGTAATTAACTACAACTAGGTATATCAATCCTTCAATTGTTCCTCTCAGTCATATTCCTTATTGATGAGAGTCGTGATCTTTCCATGGATATAACCATATAGAACAACTATCTTGGCAGATTTAATGGGGTATGGTTTGCTTATTACTACCTTCCCCATTTCACTGGTTATCTCAGTGAGCAGGTTTCCACAAGATGTTTCCCTTTTCTTACCTTTTCCTTTACCTTTAATGGTTGATCGCCCAAAACACAAGATCATCTATCAATATATGAGATTTTAAACTCACACGTTTTGTATTCATTTTTAACTGCGATAACGGGGCTTAATCGTAAATAGATACTTACTAAAGTTATAATAACTTATGGTGGTATGAAATTAGTAGGATTGAAGTGCCATTAACTGCTCTTTCTCACGTGTTTCGGCACCTCTGTTGGCCAATCGGGTGAAAGGAGCGCGTCAAAGTCAATAATCATAAGTGGTATTTACACTCGACAGAATTCAGTCAACTAATTAGTTACTAGACAGATTTCTGTTTACAGACTCTAAATCGCAGTCTAACCGTACTTAATGCATTCACTCTTGACTGAATGTGTAATAAGCGCTAAGAAGTACATAATCTCCCTTTGCAGTCGGGTAAAAAAATATATTGATGAAAGTGCATGACAGAGTTTAATTTAACACATGAGCCCATGGAACCGAGTCGTTCCCCCACCCTATAGTATTTCACACACAGCACCTACATACGCGGCGCGGGCGGCGACCCGTTTCTGGCGCTTACACGTGCTATCGGCATATTCCTGGCCGCTTCTCCCCGATCCCTCCCTCCCCAGCGACGTCCTAAGCCGAGGTCCGTACCCACCTGGGTGCCGCTTCGCAGTCGCTTCCTATAGTAGGGTTTAAGTCCTCCTCCAGGCTGGAGCACACTTAGCGCTCGCACCCAAAACCCCGGTGAAGCTGTAAAGGTCATTAGGACCCACAGCATTAGTCAGTTCGAAAAAAAAGGAACCGAGTCGCGAGTCAATTAAAACTTCATATCGAAACATTACACTCTTCAACGTTCATTGAAATTAGATGAAAAATGATGACACGCAGACCCCATTAACTTCGAGACTCCTAAATTAAATGCTTCCTCCTCGCTCGGTTAAAGATCGTTATCGGTGAAGGTGACCTACAGACCGCTAATGAAAAATGTTCAACGTGTCATATGATCATACGGCGGTAGAAAGCCGTGACGCAACAGTCGGCGTTAACGTGTAAAGGTGCTGAATGTATCGATGATCTGTCAGATTTTGATTCTGTACATTCCATTAAAGGAATTCATCAATAGTTATTTTGATTAGCAATATTTTCTGTAAGCGAAATGGAAGAGCGCAAAAAACTATTGACGTTAATTTTTCAATTGAAGTTCCGATTTAATATTTAGATATTATGTTCAAAAAGACTACATTTTGTGACTATTTAAAGACCATTAAACTTAATGATCAACTCTGTAGGTTTAAATCACAAACAGAAGGTACCTACTTATCTTACCTATTTCCATTACATAAACACAAATATCAAGATAAATATCTAGCACATTTAAAGCGATATTGCACGCCCCGAAATGAAATATTACCTCTAAGCGACTACACATAAACACATTACTTGCACAACTAAAAAAATATCTATAAATATAGAATGATAAATGGAGATTTCCATAGCAGCATTAGACCATCTGTCTGTGGATACATCTGGTCGAAATAGTTGTCATAAAAAGGAATAATTTGCATTAATTCATGCTTTGACCAAGCAACTAATTAATGAAATTTCACAAACGTGATGCAGCTTCATTGCTCTTTAATTCATCATTGGTTCATTCACGAATAATTAAAACGTTATGAATGCAAAACGCTTATTAATTTTTTATTTAGCTTATAGTTTCTAACCTCACGTCTGAAGACAAGTAACTATAGCTATTATTAATTTTGTTAAAGAAACATAAATCCCGTCGATTGTTGTATCTCATTTCAACATATTTTATGTATTAATAACGTTAAAGAAGAAAGGCTGTCAATTGTTTTATGTCATTTCAACATTCGTTAACATTTTAGCAAGATAAGAAAACATTGTTTGATATTATATACATGACTGCAAATGGCTTGATTGAATTTGTTGAATGTTTACGGATAATAGACTTCATATATTAGATGTCACTACTCGTTCAATGTTTTCTTAAAGAGGGGGTCACATGCCACGACCTCTTGAAATTAAATGGCTATTATTCTTTCGGACCTTGAACACTGTTTTCGCAACACCCGGTGCTCGGCCGTTTGTTACATAAAGTAAAGCGAAATCTTGTGATACTACAATGGGATTCTCGTTTGGTGGGCGTGTCAATACTTATTAGGGAGCTCTTTGACAAAGAATTAGTGTTGTCATTCCGTTAACCTTTGATTCGGGACGGTTCAATACGTACTGACACGATTGTTCGGGCGGTCTGGTGACATCGCTGGAGGGCAGTGTGCGGGCCCCAACTCGTCTTCTCCTTGCAAGTAGCGGCACTAACTCCACTCCGCCTGTTATACGCAGAATTGCTGTTTCAGGAGTCAACTTCTTTTCCGAATTTGACGCATCACCATTGAATGCTACGCCTAAATCTACATCAGGAATAGTTCGTTTCACTCTCTCTCCGTTAGACAGTCTCTTAACAAATTTATTTTTCTTAGGACTTCGTTTTCCTCTCCCGTTTGGAGCAGTAATTTCTTTTACTTCATTTTTCTCGCTACTATTTTTTCTGCTCTCCTCTCGACTGTTTGTAGGACTGTTTGTGTGTTTGATATCTGGTAACTTGTCTACACTTGAAGGTTTAACGTTTTCTTTCTCATTTTCTTTCGAATCATCGTCTCTCTTTACTTTAGGTAAAGCAAGCGAAGATCTCTTTTGGCGCCTGTGGTCCCCTTGCAGTTTGTTGAAAATGTCGTTGTCTGTCCAACCCTGAAATTAAAATGTAGCAACAATGTCGTGAAGTGAGTTATTGGTTACACATACGATATGTCTTATTCAAGTATTAATCAAACAATCAATCAAATTATTCAAAATAAGGTAAAACTAAAATAACATTAAAATCATACTTAAGCTAACAATACAAAATACCTAACTATTTTACAAGTAAAAGACCTGGCCCAGGTTGCTCCCTGCAGGGAGTGTCCCGAGGGGGCTTAATTATTTGTATTCTTATTATTTTTGTTCTCTATCCAGGGTTCACGGGCCCATGGGGCCCGGTCCTTTGAAAGGCTTGCAATAGGTCCAACACGTAGAGGCCTTGTTAGAGTAATTATTATTCTTATTATTATTCTTAAGTCTTTCTGCGCTCAAATATTTTATGCGAATATCTCGCAAAGCAGAACCCTTTGTTTAATCAATAATACGCGTCATAGCCTTATCTTACCATAGATTTTGAGAAATTAAGTCCAATATCCCTAGGGTTTCTCCAGGTGGTCCCACCCGGGCCGGGCTTACCCCAGGGCCCGTCCATGGTGTGCTGAAACCAATTGGCACAATCAAATCGTGATGCTGTGTTCTTGGAGCAAAAGGGGAACTGTTATTACCATTTTGCGCTCGTACTCTAAATTGCTCTTCTTTTCTTCTTTCAATGCTTTGTTTCTTTTCTTGACCATGTCGTCTGAAAGAGGAGAAAGTTGTTTAACAAATATTGACCCCCCCCCCCCCCCCCCCCCCCCGACATACTGAATATTATTTTCCTTGACATACTGAATACAAGGTGTCAAAGAAAATATTAGGGAATTCCCTTTAGGGGGGAAGTATCCATGAATATTAACAATTGTAATCTTATGGTTATAGATTATATTCATTTTGGGGGTTTTTAATAATTTCATAGTACAAATATTACTCATTAACTCATTAACATTAACACAAAAATTATAATAAAAACCAGCCTACGATACCAACCTAACACTTCCTTATAGCTCTTCTGCTGGTCCGGCGTCTGTCGGTACCGAATGTCGTTGTCGACACTCTTGCGCAGCGTCTCCGCGTAGAGCAGCTGCGGGTCCTCGCGCAGTCGAAGCGGTGTGCGCCGGCGCAGGCGGGGGTGATGCGGCGACGGCCAGCGGCGGCACGGCTCGTATTGAGATACACCCTGTGGTTTAGAGACGATGACTTACCACATCATAGGTATGTTAAAATATTTGAATAATTATGATGTTGGTGCCCTAGCATCAGTGGCCGTAGCTATACTACCGGACTCCCGTGTGAGGTCCGGGTTCGAATCCATGCAATGACATGTACCAATGAGATTGTCGGATTTTTTCGAAGACTTACGTACATTTGCCGACTGCTCTAACGAAGGGGGAGGCCTGTGCCCCATCAGTAGGGACATTAGTAATAGATTGATACTTTGGTGAAAACTTTTAATGAATTTTATATGTGAGTTATCGGGAAGGAATTCTTATTTTTTTTAACGGCGTCTGTGGGAGTTCAAATGACTCCACCATACCTTGCCTTGGTTTCCAACTCGCTAATAAATTGAAATAACAACTTCGACACAGACTTCGATATATTTTATGCAAACAAGTCAATTAAAAATCATTTACAAAATTCTAAGTCAATTTGGTTAAAAAATGGAGCAGTTGCCTTGTTTGCTGTTGATTTCTGTGTCTTACAGCATTGCCAAAGATTCTATGCAAATTAGTAGTTTTAATTAATTAAAAACACTAATAGGTAATAATTGTTGTAATGCAGTTTCACTTTAGCATATGATGTGTGTTATTTATTTATTTATTATATTTTTGATTATATATTAAGTATTATATTTCTGTATATATTATAGTATTTATGTAATATTATTACTACTGCTTGGCAGCTTGCAAAGGTTTGCATATATTTTTTTAAAAAATATTTTTATTTATTTATTTGAGGGTAGTATCTATTTCATACGCCTTTTGCACCAGTATATTATGTATCATGTGATTTTTCCATCACCTGAAGGTTGCCTGGAAGATATCGCTTAAAGCGATAAGGCCGCCTTCTGCACATTGTATTGTACCTCTCTTTATGTTGTATGTTTTGTTTATGTCCTGGGTGTGCAATAAAGTATATTTGTATTGTATTGTATTGTATAGGTAATTACAAGTCCTGGATTTTGGATAGGGATAATATATATCTGTATTTTTTAAAAAAAGTTACAACAATTTAATATTTCTTAACAATAAAGTAGCTAAATTACTCCAAAGTAGTTGTAATTGGTGTAGGTGAGAGAAAAACTACTGGAGTATGTAATAATACTTCATACATAACACTAATTACACCTTAATATCTGATGTGGCATCGGATAAGATCGAGGCTGAGACGTGTTCGTGCTTTTCAATGAAGTAACAAAAACTCCATAACATAACAGAGAATGAGCACACGATACGATTTTTATGTAAATATAGTATCAGTCATAGTGGCAGGTCGTTCGCACGTTTTCTTCGAGTTGCATCAAGCTCAGTGTGGTCTCGTTTTAATGGATAATTGATATCTTACGGCGAGAAGTGCTACCACGATCTTGATTTATGAACACTTAGACCAGCGTACAGCGACCAGCCTTAGACAGCTTAAACCAGGTTTAATGCTACATTAACTTGCTATAGTCTGTTCTCTAAATGCCGGCTAGCAGTGTTCTAGGATAGTGCGCAGATGAAGTAATAGAAGAATTTGGTGATAAATAATATATTTTAAGGAAAAGAACACATAAACAGTAACACAGAAAATAGGTAGTAGTAGGAAATAAAAGTGAACGGGAGACGTCCGTTCGAGACAAAATACAGAGAAAAAGTCAGAAAACAAATAAAACAATGAAATTAATGGAATAATGAAATTTAGAAATGGAATGGGAACATTATTTTGAATTTAAATGAAGAAATGAAGATGCCAACACGAAATGAGATGAGATAAACGCTAACGATGAGGTTGAAGTTGATGGCAAGGAGGTTGATATGGACGATGAAGTCGACATCGTTACAAACTTAACTATGCACAAAAAATGTAGAGATTTATAAAAGTAGATTTTAGATAGCAGTTGAGTTTATCTCAGCTGCTATCATTCATTACATAATGGATGTTGGTGAAGATACTCAAAATTTTGACGTGTTCACTGTTCAGTCTATTTGTGACCAATGTCAGTAATTTATCTATTATTTAACACTTATAAAATGAAGACATAAAAATAATGATGTTGTTCTAGTATGAGTACCAATATCTTATACTCAAAAGTATTAACGTAGTAACGTGGACAGAACGCGTGCGCGCGTTTCTGTTTTGACATACCGCCTCGAAGCCACGTAACACAATATTTTAATAATCACAATGTCTTAAAAATGGCGTCGAGGCGTTATATACATCTGGCTACTCTTCTTTTTGGCGTGATTAAAAGTAGAAAACCATTGTACCTCTACGATAAGTTGCCATGGTCAAGAGACTCCAACAGGTATAAAACTCGTGCTTCATCTTATCTGTTAATGTATCCACGTCACACCACCGCAGCTTTCAGGGGAAGCTTTAAATACGCCGCATGTAAGATCTGGAATAATCTTCCACCGCCCTTAAGAGATGTGCGAACTGTGGATACGTTTAAGAAAAAACTTAAGAACTACGTTCTCGCTGCCCAGAAATCAGACACAGTACACTTTTTATATTAGGTTATTTTATTTTTATTTTATTTTTTTAAATTTAAGTATATATTTTTATATTATTTTCTACAACACATACCATATCCGCTTCCCATTGGAATGACGAGCCGCACAATGTACAGACACTCACTATGTATTTCTATCCCTTTTCTTTCCAGTTTTAATTGTTATCTATTTCATCTTTAGGTATTTATTTAATTGTAGTTTTATTATTTATATTTTTAATATATTTTTGTTTTAGTCCCTGACTGCCGTTTCGCCCGCGATGCCTTCGTCCGGGCACAGCTGAAAACCAGCGCTGCGGTTCTGCCGTACCGGTCGGACCGCAGCACATGCTGAGCATGTGCCCTTTTAATATTGCATTGTTTTTATTTTATTTTATCCAATATTGTTTTAAGTTTAATAATGTGTGCAATGTTGAATAAATGTTTTTTCTTTCTTTCTTTCTATTTATTGAAACTAAATAAAAAGCATTACTTACTTTGAATTTACTTATTTGATTAATTGAATCGAACTTTGCCTGGAACAGATCGCTCTTAACGATATGGCCGTAAAATTGTATCTCGTTGTTTCTAAATATGCCTACTGTTTATTTTGTCTTGTTTGTGCAGTAAAGTGTATTTCATTTTTTCTTTAATTCTTTTAGTAGTCTTAACATTTTATAGGAAAACGTGAATCTGTTTTACGAAACCATTAAATACCAGACATGCAGCTACAAATCATTATTGATTAACAAAGGTCACGAAGCAGTCACGAAACGAAACATGTCAGTTCCTTTCCTTCCGCCTCGATCTTATTACTAGCATTTCTTTTGAATTCTGTGTTGCTTGGTTATGTACTAGACCGTATTACACCTTATTATGATATAGAAATAATTGATACTTACAAGGAAAGTACCCCAAGTGTCCGGCTCCGATTTGATTCATTTAAAGATATATTGCAGAGCATTGGAAAAAAAAACGAGCCGTATATTTTTTTATCGGCTCAATTTCGAATGTATGGGTGTAGTATTGACTCCTACGATTTGATTTGTTTTAAGATATATTGCAGAGCATTAAAAATAACCGACACGTATTTTTTTTATCAGCCCAAATACAAATTCAAAAAAATCACTGATTTCACAATGTCCATTAATTCTACTTTGAAGGGCGATTTCTCCCACTAAATATGAATTATTGTCAATAAAAATAATACAGGTCGGTTATTTATCACAAAATGAATCAAATCGGAGCCGGACACTTGGGGTACTTTCCTTGTTAGTCTCATTTCATTGTGCTGTCGGACGGGTAACCAAATCACTCTTATTAACTGTGTGGAAAAGCTGTAACTAATGGCGATAGCGAATTGCAAGAAGCTTCCTTAAAATTCTAGCTACGAAATTCTGGAAAGGGACAGAGCATGTTTTAAGCGCGATAGAATATTTATAGGACCTTTTTGCAACTGACGGTTAGTCTGGTTTTGTCGACCGAAAGATTACCTATACCTTCATTATCAGAAGATCAAGCACTCAGGATTCAGTTTGGCAGTTTGGTTTGCCTTTGTTTAATAATTTTATTTCGTGGCTAAGTGTTAATTGTGTCAATTTCTAGTCGTTAAATTTAAATTATGTTAAAACCTCACCTAATTTTTTTAATAAGCAGAACACCCCTCCACGATAGCATGTTATTAATTTCGGCAGCAGCTACTCGTATAAGCAAATTTTTAGTGAATTAGACATTGATTGCTGACAGATTCATATTTAAGGTAGATACTCATAAAGTTGTAAGAAAGCGTCTTGCATAACGCAAAACTTTTAAATTTTTGGTGACACCTATGAATAGACATTACCATTAAATAAACAATTTACAACGTTGTTTCACAACAATAGATATCTTTAAAGCTTTTAATAACAGTCGTATAAGTTGCATGTATAGGTAGTATATGACGCAAGGGTCTCTAATGGGTGATCATTGACCATTTTCGTCAATATAACAGCATTTATGGTGTGCAGCTCAATGTGTATGGCTCGCAGATTGTGATTTGTCCGTGACAATGTCTAATAATGGCTATCTATTATGGGTACCTTTATTTATAAGTAAGTTAATTACGAGAACTTTGTTTTTAAAATTCTACAACCGAATTTTTTTTGTTACTAATACGAATTCTGACAAGAAATAAGTCTTACTTGTTGGTAGGTATCATGGATGAAAGAAAAATGGGGTATTGATAAAAATATGAGTACCTCTACGGTATTAAAGTTACTTTAGTTTTATTTCGAGAAAATTAACAATTATTTACATGGAAACATCATGAAAAACCCAGTATCACAGTCGAAGTGATGGTTTTACAGCCGTAAAAAAAAAATGAAAAAAAAATTATTTCTCATACAAAAATGAAACATGCAAGTGTGACCGCTTTATTTGCGACTAATAATGTATGTAGGTGTCGATTTATTTACGATTACCTAAACACTAAATTTCTAAACACGATTAAAAACTAAAATTCTACAAATATCAATTTTGCTGCCTTGCAGTTTTGACTTGATACAAACTCAAGTATACCTAAAGCATATTTTTACTGATTTACAATGTTACCTTGAGTTCGTCTTCCGGGTAGATGCCTGTGGCACGAAGGTTGGAGAATCGGACCCCGTGCGGGTTCGGGGCACCGCCACCAGCTCTGCCCCAGGGTTCGTACGATGCCAGCTGGTCGCGGGCCTGGATATTTCAGAGCATCATCATCATTGGAGAACAACTTCTTAGTCGTATTCCTCATTTCTGAGGGTCGTGATCATTCCAAGGAATTCTAAGGACTCTCGTAGCAGATTTAATGGTGTGGTTTACTATTGCTTTCCCCATTTCACACACTGGTTACCTCAGTGTGGAGGTTTCCTCACGATGTTTTCCTTCATCGTCAGAGCAGTCGGTAAATTCTTTCTTTTTCTATCTCATGTTTGTTATTTTATATTTGTGCATTAAAGTGTATTTTACTTTTACTTATTTTACTGAAATGTACGTAAGTCTTCGAAAAAACTGAAAAAACTCATTGGTATATGACATTGCATTGTTTCAAACTCGGACCTCGCGGACGAGTCCAACGTCCTAGCCACGACGCCACCGACGTTCAAGTTTATATAAAGATTACATTATAGTAGTACAATCGACTGCCTGACCTATCACCAATGTAAACAAATACCATCTAGACAGGAGCTAGATACCTACACGTTTTATCAATCAAGCTCTTTTGTTCTATCCAGGTCACAGAAGCCCGAACTCCTTACACAGAAGGTATTATTGCCGCACTAAAGTGTGTAACAAAAAGTCCCTATAGAAAGCCTTGAGCTTTTGTAAGGAACAGCTAAAAATTTTTTCGCCATTTCAGAGTTAGCCCCCATAGTGAAAGTTGTATTCTAGTCATACTTAGAAATGTATACCTATAGTGAATTTTTTTCGTAACTTTTCTGTGTAATGCAACAAAAACATAGGATCGTATATCAATAATAAAATAGCATGTGGATGATGCACCCAATTTACCTTCTTTACGGCTGCCATGGATAATCTGGATTTGGTCGATTTACGAGTTTCACATTTGACCTCAATGTCATGCGATAGTTCAGTCACAGAGTTAAATATAGGGCATGCAAGCCTAAGGCACACAAGTGTAAGCTTATGAAAGTGAAATAACACTGTCGCAGGCACTTAATTGACCGTTTGACTCTATGTCACGATTCTTGAAGTAAATAGAAGGTTTTCTTCAAACCCTTTGTTATGGAACCATAAGGCATGGACGTTTAAACGAGTACGTATGGTGTTTAGAAAATACTCGTACATACAGTTAAACAGAATTATACTTGTGTATGTATTGACAGCTTTCACTACGCATTAAGAAAATACACAATTGGCTGTTTAAAACGCTATTGACAGACACAATATTACATAGTCTTAGTTTAGAGACAGACAAACTAACGAGGTAGGTAACTATAAGTAATAGCAGTAAGGCCTCGAAATAAATAATTTACTAAGATGAAAGACTTTATAAAGGTCACTTACAACCTTACTCATTTACTTGTAGGTACCTACTTATGTTAGACAATAATGGTTAGACAGCGGCAGGGATTCAAGAACCTCAAAGCCTTGTGGTGCTTGTATAGTTGGAGGGCTTTAAATATTTTTTAGGATGTTTTGTTTGATTAGGAACGCGAAAAAGCGTTGAAAAGAAAAAAAACCTATTGTTCAAAACTGCTGTGCCAATAAGTGTTTATGACGCTCTCTCTCTAGCTGTTTCTTTCTCTCTCTCGATTTGCGTCTTCTCTTCAACTCTACATCACTTAAACTTGCTACGAACTCTACAGTATAGAGTACCCACCAGTCGCTACTGCGCCATCTTCTCAATAAGTCTCATCTCCCGTCGCTTTTCCGCTAGCTGGCTCTTTCTCTAAATCTGCGTCTTCTCCTGAACACTTCATCACTTGCTACGAACTCTACAGTATAGAATACCCACCAGCCGCTGGTGCTCCATTTTCTCTATATGTCTCTGCTCCCGTCGCTCCCGGGCTAGCCTCTCCCCTTCTGTTCGAGTCTTCTCCGCGAGTTGTCTCTCCCTAGCTCTACGTCTCGCTGACCCCGAAGTAGGGGCACTTAACCTCCTGTAAGTCACGAGCATTATTTTTACAACCCTCAGTTAGGGATCATTGTCCAACTATCGTTCAATGCACATAGTTGGACCATCACTCTTAGAACTTATTACTTAGGTAAGGGTGGGACTAATTCCGTAGTCCAACTTAGATCATGGTATTTTTAATTACCTACTTTAAATGACAAATGACTGATTTTATGGTTCCATCAAAACGGGTCAGTCTAGCATAACATAAAATAATCACTGAGAATCTTTAAATTTTTATTGTTTTAATTAGTGACTGATTGAGAAGTACATGGAAATGCTTTGTTCTATGGATTAATCCCATCATTTCATCTAAGTACCTAAGTAATTAAATTATCGTAGAAGGTAAACAACAATTCACAGCCATAACAATAACAATTAATAAGTATCTAAAGACATTGCAGCGTAAATCGAAAGTCAAACTTTTCCTTTTTATTACCAAATCGGTATCTTACTTACCTACGCAACCGGCGTGAGTGCAGAGCAAACATTTAGAATGGAATTTCACTTTATCCTAGCAAAGGACATCACATAACTAATAAGCAAAGGTAAACTTCTGACGAGTACTATGGATAATATCGGAAATGTTATAAAGGAATCCATGTCGATGCTTGCATGTGACCGAGCGACAGGCCTATACTTCTGAAACGGTGGACTGAAATGACTGAATTCGTGAAGGTTCGCACGCTTCAGAGAGCGATTCCATTGATTCACGGTACGAGGATAGTTTTAATGCACGATCCGCATCACGATACGTTTAAACATGGCGTCTTAACTGTGTAAAGCTGTTATAGATTTGATAGTGGGCAAGTACCTACATTTCACTGATATTTTCTTTTAATATTATGTAATTACTCCCCTTTATTGGCTAAGTATAGGTATGTATGCATAAAACGCCCCTAATAGATTATCGTTACAAATCATACAATTAAACATGCTTAGGCTTTTATTTTATTTTATTTAGGTATCTTACAGCCTTATTTACAAGTTACATATACATATATAAAAACAAAAACCATTTATAAGCTTCCACAGTTAATGTAAAATTAATAATAAAACAACTCTTAATCTAGATACCATGTAGGTACTACAGATAGGGAGAGGAAAACTCGTTAGTAAGTAAGGATTTTACGGAATCAGGACTACTATTGAAAAGATCTATAGTAGGGTTGTTGCTTAACTGGTTAAATCTGCATATGCTTTTACTAGGTAGCTTTCTTCTTTCTTTATTCTTTCTTTAATTAGTGTGACACTTGGGGATGTGAAGTAACCTGTTACTCCGTAAATCTTGATTTGAATCGTTAACTAACGAAATGGTTAATTTTAACGCTACACAAAGTTATAATTATTATTGGGTTAACGGTGTTGCTCACGTAATAATTATAGCGAAGGTTGCTCCGATGTTACACAAAGTTGGTGATTTATAATTTTTAACAATCTCGTATTTTACATATAACTGTACCTACGTATAAACATTACTGAATCTACTAACTGAATAGCTTGGATGTATGAACAAAATATAGTCTACTCTAGGGGCGGGGTATAATGGAAACTTATGTAGGGAAAATACAGGGAACTGAGAAGTAGGTAACGGACTTCGTCATTAAAGTTAAACACAAAGAATAATTGAAAACTTTCTGCACTCAGAGTATAACCTAAATAAACCTAATTTAGCAGAAACAGTATTAGTAGCTAAAATATGTAACTGTATGCCTCGGATAACGAACTAATGACTTAAGTATATTTACCTGCTGTAACACTTTCAGGATACACGTCACATTTTTAATATGAACAATTCCAGTTAGATTAGGAGTTCGTACGTTCCCAAACACGACACACTGAGTTCTGATTTTTTACGCAGACTGAGCAGTCAGCACAGTTTTGCAAATCATCGTTTAGCGTTGGCACATATTTAATATACTTAGGTATACAACCCTTTTAGTACCTAAAGTGAACCACCGTCTAATGAATAACCAGTAAGTGGGTCATACGATTGTTAGTTTAGTCGTTTTGTTCGATATATACGATGAGGTTTTATTATTTGGACAATTTTTCATTTCTAGACGCGACCTATAAGATTCTAGAGTTATTAGGTACTAGAGCGGGAGCTTCATGAAGTAAACTCACGTGATAATCAAGGCCGCCGGACCTATTTCAGTTCATTAAGATAAGATATAGTTTATTGTTATAATTGTGGTTTACAATATAGATCTTATAAATGAGAATAACGCAAGGTTCTCACAATTTACCCTGTTCTGGCATACAATATTAGATAATTAACAGTAAAAAAAAATATAAATCATTAATTTAATTACAATTAATTATTATTTCATTGGGTCAGGTATAGTAAATATGTAATTATAATTCGGGAGTTAGATCCGAGATAATCTTTTACTTTTAACCATTTAAGAGCTAAGGGGACTTTTAACAATTTAAGAGCTAAGTATAACAAAACCAGACATTTATAAACCAGGATGGTGTATAACATGGAGCTCCCGTTCTATACCTACTTAATTGAAGTAAACCAAAGTATTTAAAGTATAGCGAACAACTGCTGGACCGTTATAAAAACCGGCAAGGTTGAACTGAACAATATTGGTTGTAAATCGATAAAGATAGTCGCAATACATAAATTGCCAATTTACATAAGGCGATGTCACGTTTGGCTCCGAGTCTGTTTCTTTATTTGTCGTGCAGTGAAGAGTTCCTGAGATTCACTATATAACATTATTTTGTCGTTTTGCAAATATTTTACGACAGGCACTATGAATTTTAATAGTATGAGTCGCTATAAAGATTGCTTGTATGAAGTGGAATGCAATAAAGTAAGTTGGTATTATGGATATATAAAGGTACATATGATACCTTTATATTATAAAGACTATCTAAAGTTTTATCCGTTTCGACAAATTCGTATTAATTCGCATTTATTCGTCATCATTTCCCCCTCCTTTTGGGGGTTAAAAACCCCTCCATTAACTTATTAACCCTCCTCTCAGACCTTATATATCGATTTAAATTCAGTGCACTAGCTAGGCTCACTCAATAGAAATCCGCCGTGCCGCTCTATAAGTATAAATCCACCCTTAACACCCTCTCTCCTATCAACGAAACGAAACTATTATAATATGTAAGTACATTTGTATGGGGTCTTTTCGAAATACACCTAGATATATAAATGACGGTGAAGAATTGGACATAAACATATTATTATTTCAGTAGGAATATAAGTTTTGAAGAATGGACATGTCTGGCTATTATGATTTAGCTGTTACTCACTGATTTTTTTAAAAAGGGCTCATGCAACTCACAAGCATACGCGTAGGTACAATTAGGTCCGCTTGCGCGAAAATTTAATCCCAGATTATCTCGCGAAATTGTCTATGCTTTTCATACAAAATTAATGTAATAGCAATTTGAAAATCACAGATATAGGTAAACGAAGATGGACATAAAGGTCCAAAAAGATCAATTTATCTTTACAATGGATTTTAGTGGACGTAGCGATCCGATACATTCCATGACAACGCTCCTTTACAGCAGCTATTTCATAATTTTTTTATTTTATTTTTTATTCTTTGACATTAATTGATGTAGGTATACTGTAATTTAATATCTATTGACAAAGCCCGTTTACAGCAGTTAATTAGTATATAAGTTTCTTTCTGTTATATAAAAGTGAGCATCGTGATACCTACTCATTTAAACTGTATACTAATATCTACTTATTATTACCTATGTTCACGAATAAATGATTGATTGATTGATAAAATTGTCAAATCGGACTGTTCTTTGCTCTGAATTGGTATCCAGTTATGTTTCATCTATAAGTCTTCAATATTATTGTAAATCTTAACCTAGTGTTCTGAAAGTTCCTCCAGGTTCAATAAATGAGTGTGAAGAAGTAGCATGTAATGCCGGTATAGTAGCGCATTCAGGTTTCAAGTCATTTTTCAGTGGGTACCGACCGGCCGCCTGGCGGTGCCGGGCGCGGCCCACGGATCGATCGCCGCAGCCGTGGCAGCGACACTTGCATTCATATATACGAATGGTTGCACGCGGGTCGTGGATACTACTACCACAAACATGAAATAGGTAGGTACTGATATATAGGAGCAGACTTTACAGCATTAGCTTGAATATTGTATCGCAATAACGCTCAATTACTCGTAGGTGAGAATAAAGTTGGAGATTTGTAGTAAGGAGTAAGCTGTAATTTTGTATGGCGGATGATCTGAATGTAGGGTGTTTTTGTCTGTGTACTACTAGTACGTGTAGTGAAGAATGAGAAGAAGAAAAATACTATTTTGTATTTATTTTGTAATTTTAGCTTAAGTATGTATTTTAATGTAATTTAAGTATTACTTTATTTTGAATAAAACATAAGTTATACGTCGAAAAAAGATATCCTTAATGCACTTACTGAGTGTGAGTGAGATGGAATGTGAGAGCGTCGGTGACACAGTGGCTAGGACACTGGACTCCCGTGCGGGAGGTCCGAGTTCGAAACCGTGCAGAGCCATGTACATGAGTTTTTCGTATTTTTCTAAGACTTACGTACATTTATCGACTGGTCTAACTGTGAAGGAAAATATCGTGAGGAAACCTGCACACTGAGATGACCAGTGTGTGAAATGGGGTAGGCACAAAAGATCCGCATTGGTCGAAGTGCCGCTGGGGTTATTCCCGGCCCCATATCATAAGATATGGTATGTACTCAGTTGAAGTGAAATTATGACAAGTCTGCTCTGAAGTGTCTGTATGGATACTACTGAATCTCTAACTAGGTCATGTCTTAGGGTCCAACTACACGACCGATTCTTTGACCAACCAAACTGTTTGGTTCGATTGATAGTAGAACAGGCAGAGAGACGGAGCGCTAAATAATATCATGCAAATCCAAGACTATGTACCTATTTGAATGATAATAAAACAATAGTCCCTGGCGACCGACTAGTGGCGGTATAACCACTCAAACTCTGGCTGGGTTAAAATACCAGAAGCACGATGACGGGCAGCAGCGTCATCGGGGCAAGCGACCCGGCTACTGCGATCGCCAACCCGCAGGCCTAGCGTGGCGATTATGGCATTTCCTCCTTCATGAATAGCGCAAAAAGAAAACGGCCCCCAGTTCCCGGCCGCCCCACTATTCCTGGTCACGGTAGCGGCCATGGTACGATCTGCGCAAGGTGGCTGGCAGCGACTGGATGAGAAGAGCCGAAGATCGGGCTCAATGGCGCGCCCTGGGAGAGGCCTATGTCCAGCAGTGAACTAGAATAGGCTGCTGATGATGATGATGAAAACAATATTCAGTAACTAAGTTTATATTAAAAATTATTCATGATTTAGCATTTTACATTTTAATATTTACAAACAGTGTATAAGCATACATGTCTACATACGATATAAATAAAATTCATTGACTCCCATTGTTTAACATTATAATGTACAAAAAATAAAACCATACAACTCCGTCATCTGTCTCTACGGGCTGACACGATAACCTAACAATATTATATTTCAAAATTTTATTAAACATTTATATATTTTGGTTTCGTCATACAGGCGCGGTTCTAGTTAAATATATTTCGAAGGGGGTCACTTATAAAAGAAACTGTCGGATTTGGGGGGTCGCAACTTTAAGATTCTTTTCTATGGAATTTGAAGATTTGAGGGGTCATGATACTTGCGACCGCGCCTGTCGTCATCACGAAGATAAATCTTGTAATTTCAAAACAGTTCTTAAAATGCCCTCCGATTTCAACAATTCGTTGAATAACTTACGATAGATGTTGTTTTATACAGGGCCGTACCCTAAAACTTATGGACAAAGTGCCTCTAGGTCACTTAAGTACTTTCAGGCCAACAGCGAACCGTTCACTTATAGGTATCTTATTACAGTTGTAACAAAAACTCCCTATAAAGCTGAAAGGGGGATGTTCAGTATCCATAAATGGACAACTTTAGTTCAACGAATTTTTGATTTACGCAAAAAAATATTTGAAATTTAAAATACGGAGAATTAAAAAAAAATCTGCGAAAATAAAAAAGTATTAAAACAAAAATTGATCAGTCTCCGCTGTATAGGGAGTTTTTGAGCGTAAGACACAATTCTACTACTGTGATAAAATAAAAGGGATGTCTTTAAATGTGACATCTAAAGACACCCTAAAAACATCACCCTATTTCAACCGGGTATTAATTTTAAAGACACTTCCTACAATTGACGGTAAATGACAGAACCAGAGTTCCCATTTACCTTTTTTTCTACAGTAAGTCCTAATGACATTTTCCGACCCCCTAAGAAACTCCTGAGCGGTCCTGATCGCCGACTACCCATGGCTGATGTCATTATGACAGCTAAAGCCTGATTTAATTAGGCTGACTAGGCTTATTGCCTCTAGGTACACAAAGATGTCATCATTTCATCAACACTATTCCGGTGCCGTATTCAAAGTCAAGTGTTACTAAAATGCCTTTCGGAAACACAAAACTACTCATATTTTGTGTTTTGGAAAGGCAAATTAATTACCTGCTTCCGAATACACTAGTCCGGCTTGACTTATGTTTATACCGCCCTATATGCCAGGGGAAACAGTGTAAATAAGCCATAAGTCATTTCTTAAGCGTCTTAAGAGTCCATGGGATATTCCCCTTCCCCCCTTTAGTATGGTAGTGTGCCTGGATTTAAAGGAACGAAGGGGGGGGGGGTCTATTTATATTGCCCTAGGCGACCCTAAATCGGGCCCTGAAGTCGGCCCTATACTAACTGTTACCTTATTAGTGACTAATATTCCTATAACAAGAACTTTGAAAAAACGTTTTAAAAAATACCGCGGCACTTGTGCATCTTTTTAAGGTACGCGTTTATACCACAAACATAATAATTCTCAGTAACACTGAACAATATATCATTGTATTATTTACAAATAATTCTAAGTTTCTAATTAATATAATTAGCTAATAGAAATTTTTGATATTTTTCTAACGGCTTTTAGATTTTTTTTCTATACAGGGTGAAAATTTTAGATGGGCCACTGAACCACTAATCTGCTTATAAATAATGTTCTTAGGAATACTTCCTAGACTTTCGAGTTATTCGGAATGGTACAGATACATAATTGATTAGAATAATTCCTAAGAATATTATTTCGTAGCCATGAAGGAATAGTAGCAGAATTACATGTAACTTCTAAAATCACCAACTTTTACACTGTGTTCCATACAAACTTAAAATTTAACTACATCAGAAAATATGGTCCTTCGGCCGGCGTCTAGTTTACTTAATGAAAAAGTAGATGGAAAAAGGGTATTTTAAAAAAATACTTTCACCGCTTTTTTGGGGTTACCATGTATATGGTAACCCCAAGAAAGCGGTGAAAGTATTTCATCTACCTTTAAAATAAGTGAATTAAGCTGAGACCGAAGGTCCAATATACAACTTAATGTATCGTGTACACTAAAGAAATTGAGGTAATTGGTTCTGAAGAAATACTCGGGTAACTTATCCAATGACTCTCAGTATTTACATAGCATAAAGAACGATTACCGATTAGCCGAAAACGGGTGAATATGTGGATCGATCTTTGTGTGAGAAAAGGTGGAAATACGAGTACAATATGGCGCATCAGAACGCGGATACTTCGCGTATATCTCTATTTTACAACAAATACGAGTTGTTTTCCTAGAAGATAAATTATTTAATTGGTATGGCATGTTCTTTTCGCGAGAGAATGTAAATAAGATTATTTTTTTATTGACTACTAAACCCGCATTTGACCTCGATCTCGCCTGATGGTAAGCGACGATGAGGTCGACGATGGAGCATGCGTGTCCAGTAAATGCCTACTCACTCTGGCCTTGAAGATCCCAAGGTTGTATATATGTAATATGTAATGGGTTTTTTTGTCCCGGGTGTGCTATAAAGTATATTTGTATAAGAAGATAAATTATGCTTACTTAGTCTTCCAATTGGAGTACTATAGCCGACACGTTTCTAGCCACAAATGCCGAATCCACATACATTGATACGTGATACGTGAAACCTGACCTGCCAGTAATTTTGTGTTGATAACACAGGTACATTACTACTACAGCTATAAAAGATTGCACAATTCTAAGGAAGGAAAGAACGAATGTTATATAAAAGTAATACATTTATATGTACAAGACATGCCATTCATAACAGCTTACTCATTGGCTAATATTAACGTGTTTAGACAAACAAACGGTTGAGCACATTGTACACTTATGTACTGCGGTATTTGGTAACAAAATAGTGGTTCTGGAGCCCACATCTCAGCTACTTATGAAAAAGTAGATCGATAGGGTTGGAAATTGGCATCTGATCAGATTTTCAGATTTTTTTATATTCCGGTACCACATATTAATTAACATTTCACATTAAACTATATCCACACTAGGCGTTGCCTGTGTCTTTACCGTGGTTGTACCATTATTTTCTTTTCTTTATGGTGTCCTATGATCGAACAATAACCCATTCAAATTACCCATCTATCTTTACCACAAGTAAATGGGACATGAGTTCCAAAACCATAGTCACATACACGCTCTCTAACATAATATACATATCGTCGTATTCGCAGATAGTTCACGGTGTTAAAATATGCACTATCGTAGAAAACTAACTTAAAATAAATCAGGTCACAAAAGAGGGGTACAAAATAAAAAATAAATAAAAGGGGGTAGGGTTCACTGCAGACGTCTGAAGGAAACTTTAGTTTACCCTTAAAAATATAGTTTTAAGGTAATATTAGTTATAATCTGTTAAACTACTGGGCACGATTTTCGTTTTGTTGAGTCCTTATTTCTACTGCAATCTATTTCATTCTTAAAATAGGTATCCAGATATTCTCACAGAATTCAAGATAGTTTATTTAATTTAGTATATGAACTAAATTCTTGAAATTATAATTTTAACTACTGTTAAGGGTAATAATTATATGCAGGAATGTCGTTCGAATTGACATAAGAAAGAGATAACAGTTCGGAAATATCTATATACAAATTCTCAAGACGCCTTCAGACGTTGCGCGAAGGATTCAGAAATATAGACCATTGTGCCTTACATTGGCGATGTAACCACCAGTCTAACTGATAATTAAACATTATATAGTTTATACGAAATTAAAATATAATAATATAATTCGTTATTATGTAAATAATTTACCAGGGCACATATAACTTGACAATATCTACGATAATATCTTGCCGTGTATTGGCTAAACGATCCCACGCACACATGAAACATAATGTCTACACACGTCACAATCAATCACCGGTGACTCACACATTAACACTCGAAGTCAATTGAACGTCTCACGGACTTAAAAAAAGGTATCCAAAATTCCTTGTTCATACTCCTTAATAAAGGCTATATTTTCAAAGTACGTAAAAGACTCAAGGTGCGGTTACACCTGAATGTCGACCAACCGTCTGGGCGGTCACAGCATGCGGTCACCGCCTAGATGTGAATAACCAGCCGTTGGCCGCATTCGGCGAACGACCAAGTGTAAACAATGCAGGTCGGTGACCGCAGGTCTCCACCGCAGGTCGGTCGCCGAAGCGGTCAACGACTGGAATTGCCTTAAGTCGAACAGTACTTGGAAAATTGATCCAAACACAAGTCAGCGTCGAGGCGTCTCCTCGCTGGCAGCGCTTGGTGCACCAAGCAAATGCAGCGAGAAGAGAACTGTGGATGCCTTTTATAGAGCACATTGGAGTGGGGGTGCTATTTGATCCTGTTGAGAACTAGGTCGGCGGTGACTACCAGGCCTTTCTGGTAGGGGGAGTCTGCTAGTTCGGCGGCCAGTCGAGCGGCCTCTGCGCCGTGCTTGCGAGCTAGGAAGCGCGTCTGCTCGAGCCCTCGAGATTTGTGTACTAACTCGAAAGCTTTTTCTACGTCACCGGCCTCTTGGAACCGCCTCATTATCATGGGGTTCAGTTCTGGATACTGCAATGGAGAGAAAAATGTGTTGAGAAAGATCAAAATAGTGTTGAAAATAAAATAATTAGTTCAATTGCTCAACTAGCTTGGTTTAAGTGGACCCACGACCGCTGTCCAATTTACTTACATATTTTAAAAGTAGATGAATAAATTTCTTCGCCAACAGAGGCCGGACTTAAACACCTATATCAAAATATACATATACTTTTCCAATGAGTAAAATAGACGCTGGCCGAAGGTCCATAAACTATAAGAACGTTAAACCTCTGGCTTTACCAGGTCTCGAAAATATCCGATATTCATTATAAATATCAAAATATCGGATATATATCCTCGAACCCTGGGCTTTACCTAACAATTATAAGAACGAAGCCGGAGCATTCCCCAGTTACGCACATTACGGCAATTTCGGCAAAGCTGTATAGGGCGAACCCTGGAACGTCCCCTGCACCATCAGATGCCGCAAGCCTATCCTGGGCTCCCGTAGGGGGCTTTACGGCCTGATCTCGTCTGCGCTTTTATCCGTGTCTGAATGTATTAATCTAAACCAAGAAACCTGTTAGTGATAGGACCGCTTCAGGGTCCGCCTGGCTATGTCTATGTGAAGCCTTTAGCCAAACATCTGTGCTTCCACTTGTAGTGTTTTAGAAGAGACGGTATTTCCTAGACTTAATTGCTCCATATTCGGCCTCATCGTCACTTACCACCAGGTAAGATTGAGCTCAAACACAGGATTGATTATGACTTTACGGAGGGACGCCTGCCGGGTTCAGACCAGCTATTTCACCCAGTTCCCTCTGCGGAGCATCGTTTACTGATGTTCCGGCAGGTCTCCTCTCCATCTTCCATCTGCAGAACCTCAGTATATCTCCGCAGTTCAGATCTTGTAACTCTAGAAACACGGCATTAGTCTTTAATAATAAAAAAATGTAACTGTACCTTTTCGCAGGCGAATAGCACGGGCGCGGTGGCGAGACCTAGCTTCAAGTCTGCGGCGGTGGGCTTGCCCATAGCTTGCGCGGACGACACGAAGTCTAGTAGATCGTCCACTAACTGGAACGACAAGCCGAGGTTGCGGCCGTATTGGAACGCCAGCTCGCTCGTGCTTTCGTCCGCACCGCTTAGTAGTGCCACCTGCAATTGGGAGGAACAATCTTAGGTCTTTTACAGCATTACTAGCTTAGTTACGTTATCCATTGTTGGACTACAGAGAGCTTTTAATAAAAAATTGGGATTGAAATACCTTTGAGAAAGAAGCCATAATTTTAGGCCCAGCAGACAATCATGTTTCTTAACAATTAGCGTCTTTGGTCGGGAATTCAAACACTCAATAGTATATTTATCAATATCAAACCTTTAAGCTGTGAGGTCAGTGAGTTGCACCGCCTGTCAAACAGAATTCTTCTTCTTCTAAATCGTATTCCTCATTGCTGAGGGTCGTGATCATTCTAAGGAATTAACCACCTAGAACAGCTCTCGTGGCAGATTTAATGGGGTGGTTTGCAATTGCCTTCCCCAGATAGAAACATAATCCAGACCCTGTACAAACACTAGGCACACACCGTTCACAGATCAGGGCAATTTGGCTAATTTGAGACACAGCCACAGCAGCAAGGTTAAGGTAATAATATTTCCGTACAATATTTTTCACCACTACTCCTCTTCTTACTAACTAAATGATGTCAAAAATCAATAGTCACTGTTATCTGGTCAACTCCTTACCGCTTAGACGGCATTGGTAAGGAGTCAGTGCTAAGTTGTCAAGTCCTTACCGCTTTGACGGCGTTGGCGATGAGCAAAGTATTCCGTTACGCCTTGGTGAGGTAGAATGCAGACCGCTTCTTCTATTTCCTGCTTGAATGATGTCGAACCTCAAAAGTCAGTGCTAAGTTGTCAACTCCTTACCGCTTTGACAGCGTTGGAGATGATTGGTGAGGTAGAAAGCAGACCGCCCCTTCTTATTTCTTTCTTGAATTATCTCGAAACTCAAAAGTCAGTTCTAAGTTGTCAACTCCTTACCGCTTTGACAGCGTTAGCGATGAGCGAAGCCGTCTTCCGGTATGTCTTGGTGAGGTAGTGCGCAAACCGCTCGTTCTCCGTCTCTTTGCTGCCGAGCTGCATGAATTCGCCTTGCACCAGGTCTGTTACCACCTGTAATAGCAAAGATTACTTGATTATCCAAATAGGTAGACAAATTCCTACTTGAATTTGTAGAAAGTTTAGTATGTTTCTGTTCGAGACTTCCTATTTCCTTGCGTTAAACTTTAATCAGACTAATGGTAACTGGCGATTGGGCTCATCACAGATGGAGGACGCATATATAGAAAGGAGTGGGTTTTCTAACCACTCCCGAATCACATTAACGCTGAAGCAAAGATGTTGGGTGAATGGTCGCATCAAGGATCGAGGTAAACACGTTTTATGAGATGCTAACGATAACGAAATGCTGAAGGAGATACTTCTATACAATAGCTATCTAGGTACATAAAATTAGATCGAGGGGCTAGTAGCTACTAGCGTGCATGGTTCAAAAGTGATCGTGCAAATTAAGCAACTTTGACCTCGGTCAGTACCAGGAGGGGTGACGGCTACTGGAACATTTTCTTCTGGGCCTTCCGTTTTTACTGGTGACCTGACCAACTCTGACAATAGATTACACACAACACAAGAAGAAGAATCGATTTCATCCGCAAATGCAATATCTCATGTAGCAGAAAAGACTGCGGTTTATAACATATAGAGATGCACTTAGTGACGTGACCTTGTGCTTGAATCTTCATGCAAGTAGTAGCCGTTTTGCCTGGTGTAGTGTGTCAACTTTTTGTGCCATGGTTAGGCCTGGACTACACGCATCCGGTTTCAGGCCCGGTTCGGTTCGTTACAACCAATCACTGCGTTCCGAATTCCGCCCACTTGAAGTCAGCGCGTCGTGATTGGATGCAGCGAACTGAAGCTGCGGTTACATCTGGTCGTTGCCTGACCGTCTGGGGTCACAGCATGCGGCCGCCTATAAATTACCAGTGGTTGACCGCATTCGGCAAACGTCAAAGGGTCACTAGGTTGTCATAGAGCGAATGACGTTTGACGACTTCGGTCAACGACCAAGTGTAAACAACGGAGGTGGGTGGCCGTAGGTAGTCCACTATATGTAACTGTGCCTTGAAGCGGGGCTGTAACCGGACATGTGCAGTCCAGGCCTTAGATCGCTTACCTGGCTGAGCACGAGTGTGACTTCGTCGCTGCGCAAGCGAGCTATCATCATCGACGCCACGGCGAGGATGAAGTCGCCGGCCATCGCCACCTGGAACCAAACGACACCATCTCTTAGTTCATTATCATTTTTATTGTATAAAAAGAGCGGAGGAGCAAACGAGCCATCAATTCAATTCAAGATCTTTATTTCGCACTAGTTTCCCATAAATTGTTAGTATACAATAAGCTTACTCACTAATGTTAATCAATGCCCCAGGCTTCGAAGTAACAATCCTTAAATAATAATAAGGATTGTAACGTTAGCTTAATTTGCCTATGAATGTATTGTATTTTCTTGTTGTTTTCGTTTGACAACATAAACAAACAGTGATAAGAGAGTCGTAGTAGATATAAAACTTGCCTAGATGCCTAAACGATTTTTTATATAACCCCAGCGGCACTTCGACCCTTGAGGATCTTTTGTGCCTACCCCCTTTTCACACACTGGTTATCTCAGTGTTCTCAGTGTCACGAAACACTCATTGGTACATGGCACTGCACGGTTTCGAACCCGGACCTCCCGCATGGGAGTCCGGTGTCCTAGCCACTAGGCCACCGACGCTCTTAAAACATTTTCATTTCGATGTTATTACATTACATCGTAATTTATGTCTCACGTTGAAAAATTATATAGCATTTAGCACTATACGGCATATATATGGGTTTCTACATTGACGCAAGTCGCGATTTCCTTCTATCTTATTTTTTATTTATTTCCTTCTATCTTATCAATAAATACTATAGGTAGAAACCGAAAGAACGTGTTTATAATTTTGAGGTTGCAATTTCCAACAAACATATTGAAAACAACAGTCCATCGTATGCTGTTTATCCAGATTACAAGACAAGATGTAGTATAACGCTATGTGTATCAGAAGCGCTCATTTCTCCGGCTGCCATCAGGAATGTCGAGAAAGTTGGGATGCGGCGGCCGCATACTAATGGCTCGACGTTTCGCCGGTCGCTTCCGAGACGCGCCGGCGCAGGCGGCTCCGGAGGGTTATTCGCACTATCCCCCTTTAAGGAGTTGAAGGGAGCCTTGTTGGAATCCTTAATTTTTAGAGAGGACCCTGGCCTGATGCCTTTTTATTAATTTGTTTCGGCAGGTGCTCAAGATAGCAGGCATTCCCAAGGACGCTGCCTTTCTTAATTGGTTGAATCTGTAATCTGTAGAGTTAAGTAGCGTAGATCCATCCTAGCTAAACAGTGGGTGAGAGAGGAGATGTAGCAGACAAATCGTCTTCAATATAACCTCATATCCGATGGCTTTCGGACTTTAGGCTTCGGCCTAAAGCCCCGAACTCTCCCAGAGTTGCAAAGGAATTTAATTTTAAAAAATACTAGCACTTCTGTGCCTCTTCTGTGTACAAGGGAGACCTCTCGAAGATACGGAAAATCTATTTAGACACGAATAAGTCATAGGTGAAGGTGATTCTACGATCTCAATCCTTAAAGAAATTATTGTACCCAGTCACAGTTTAATTACTCAGAAAGGGACTAACCCTCTTCCGAGACGCGCAGGCAAAGTCTCGCGGGTTCCGGCGGACTCTGAGCTGTGCACACGCACAGCATTACAATCACTGACTCGACTGGACACTTGTTAGCCTACATCCAGAAGCCGGCTGCGGCTGCGGCACGCCTTAATACATCTCCGACAACGCACAGACGCAAAATGAGTGAGTATGTAACAGAAGTTAATCTCAATAAAGTTGCCGATGCCAGCGCGGAAGGCATAAATAAATATAGTGATCGCAAAACTACCAATACAAAATATAAAAAAGTTATTCCACCAAAATTACTTAATTAATTGGAATTTATGTAATTGAAACTGTGGCTTATTTATTTTAATTTATGCATATATTTACCCCTTTCTGTTTACCCCCTCGGGAATTATGGATACAAAATAACATATCTGTGTTGTAGACGTGAGTTTATGTATGTATGTAATATTTCTGCATATATAGGTACATAATTAGCTTTAATATTATAAATATATATTAAATAAATGTCTCATTTTAATTGTTTTTATTAAGTCTATTGTTGTACAATAAAGTGTAAATAAATAACTAAATGTATATCATTAATATATTTTATAAATTTATAATAGTCATATGATCCCATACTTCCTATTTCTTATAATGTTGCATGTTTAATAGTATAAAATAAACATCATAAGCTTTAACTTAAGTTGTAATTTTAAGTTGTAATTCTGGAATCTGAATATTTGATTGACACATAGCTTGTAAAGTGGTCAATGTGTGTATCCATGTAATCTCCACGACACACGCCTAGTGTGGAGGTTATAGCTTAATGTGAAATGTTAATTAATATGTGGTAATGGAATAATTTTTTCAAACTTTCAATTAAAATATATTAATATTTCTTCAAATAGCACCACTCCAACTCTTCCCGTGTCGTACGAGGCGACTAAGGGACTTGATGGATACTATTCCAAACCTAGTAGACGGCGATAGGCTGGCCGCCTATCACGTTTGTCTACCAAATCTTACGGCGAAAAGTGGGAACTACCTGTCGGTGGTTCCACTGTTTACCCCCTCGGGGATTATGGATACAAAATATTTGTGTTGTAGACGTGAGTTTATGTATGTATGTAATATTTCTTCAATTTTTCTAGCTAATTCATTATTTACTCCAATTCATATCTCCCCGTAGCGCCTCATGAAGTAGAACAGTACAACCCAAGATTAATGCTAGTACCAGTTTTAACATTCGTCGAGGAATTTGGCATTAACATACTCCCGCGCACTCGTGTCGTATACGCGAGCGGGAACTTTCTTGGCGTATTGGTCTCATCAGTAGCGGTCGCGTGTGATTGACTGATTGTATGAATATCTCGCGTGGCAAATGCTACAATGCTGAGATTACCTTCTGTCTTAATCATTTTGTGATACTAGAGAAAAGCGAACAGGTTCGATCAACTGGTTAATTCATCTCATTGAAGGTTACACTCAAATCTTATTTTATATTTAGAATAAATTTAGTAGGAGGAATGTAAAAGAAAGAAAGAATTTATTTCTAATACACACATACAAACAATTAGGTACAGAAGATAAAAATAATATTAAACAAATATATTATAAAAATAAAAAGCAAAAGTAATTAAGTTTGATGAAGGTGGTGTGCAGCACCGGAATAAGGTGACAGCCTCAGCCTGTTGCCGTAGCGCTTTTAGCACTGCGGCGCAGATTTTCAGGCATCCCCTGAGTGCCAGGGATTACTCCCTAATGAAAAAGACCCATTCACACGGGCGCGAGTTAATAGTTCTTCCCCTCTATTGCAAAAAATATATCAGGGACACTATTATACCTGTTGCCAAACATGTGTGAACATACATTATTAGAGATTAGAAGACAAGGCAAATTCCGAACCGATATTATTAAGATCCACACAAACATTGGAGTCGAGTATGCTATACGGTCATGTGCAAAAAATTCTTTTAAGAATTGATTTCGCTTTTAGAATGAGCTGCCCATTCATTTTCAGTGTCAATGAGTCATTGTGCCTAAGAAAGTTCATCAGAGGTATCATCTCTTAGATAGGTACAGTCAGACAGTGATAATCGTGCAAGTTAGGCAACGAACCAGATTGAGTGGGTGATCGCTCTGGTGGGAAAGTTTATCTGAACTCCTCCGTGCCTCGGAAGTCGGAAATCATAATTAAAACTGACATTTACGGCAGTCGTTAGGTCTGAGGGTGGCCTGAACAACTGTTACAATACGTTAGCACAAGAACAATACAACAACAAGAAGAAAATTTCTATGAAAAATGCCTGGCCTTTATGGCCTGTTTACAAAACCATAAAAATTAAATGTGCAATGACGTCATGTTAAATACCATTTCTAACTTGTAATAATGAGGTAGTTACTAATTATATTTTACAATTATGAAAGCGGATCACATTAAGGTAGCTAGAATTTAATTGGTCCACTTTGAAAGGTTTTCACTTTTTAGGGTTCCGTACCAAAACGCTAAAAAGGACCCTGATACGAGTAGGATCACTTTGTTGCCCGTCTGTCTATCCGTCTGTCATTTTTCTCAGGAACGGGTGGAGGTATTAAGTGGAAATTAATATAAAATACGAGGGTCTACGGTCCCTTAGTGCTTTAAAAAATTCAAGCTTCTAGATCAATGAAATAAAAAAGATACAGCCATTTATGTCACATATTTTGATAGTCACAGACTCATTCATCAAAACTTCCCGTCGACCTGGAATCATGAAATTTGGCACGAAGCAAGGTCTCAAAGCACAACGGAAAAAAAATCCGGAAATAGTTTATTTTTTAATTAAAAAATTATAATATATAAAGAGTTTCATCATATGAACGTGGTATGAGTCTGTGCAAAGTCAGCCCGGGGTGGTATCACCCTTTTGTCTACATCTGTTTCGATTTGAAGGGTAAGAGAGCCAGCATAATTACATATGAGGTACATATGAGGTCAAGGTTAGCAGCGCATCAAAAAAAACCTCTAATAATATTACAATGAGTTGAGATGTCGTTTTCTCTCCGTCGGTATAAGTACGACAACAAAAAAATCGAATCAAAAAGAAAATCGGATCCTTTCAAAGCGGATTTTAAACTTTGAGGCAAAGATAATGTGAAGATTGTTAGATAGTTTTATTTTATTTTATTGGTAGCTTTTATGCTAAATCCTTGTCAGCACATAGGCCGAGACGGATCTCCATAAAAACACCGGATTGATGTCATTTCCATGGAACATTAAAAGCAAATGTCAATTAAATTGTTTAACTTCAAACACTATGTAACAAGTTGCCCAGTGTAATTATTTATAAGCAATCAATGCCTAATCATTACATAAGCCATGTTTGATCAGGTGTGACGTGGTGTGCCGAAGTAGGTTTAAAAATGTGAAAGTTGTCAGATGACGTGATGCGTATTTCCATAAGATTATGTGCGGCGGGAAGCAAAGGTATCCGGGCATATGTCCGGTTGTATAGTGGAACGCTAGTGCTTTTTGGCAACTGTCGAGACAAAATTATACAGAGGCGTATGCAGGGCGAAAGAGCACCCTCGTGTCAACTAGGACAGTGCTGTTGGTAACTCCCAGGAAGAGCCCAAGGCAAATGCTAGGAGATATATATGCATGCGTTCCTCTGGAGATCCCGGAGCCCTCCGATATGCACGAGGCCGGCCATCGAGGGGGTTTTAGTGAGTAAAAATCTCACATAACCCAGTCTCTCCCTCAGGAGGCTAGGTATCTTTCGAAGATTTCCTCCACGTAAACCCAAAAAAAATTGTTGAGTCCGACGGATATGGTCTAAATCAAAATTTCGAGCCACGTGGATAGGCACCCAACTTATGCTTATGCTTATGCTTAGGCTGCCCGGCCACAGAATTTTTTTTCTGGCTAATAAACTCCCAGGCCGTATTGGAATAATTTCGAAATTATAAGTCCTTAGAAACATTTCGACATGGTTTTTAAATTGTAAGCCAATCCTTCTTAAAAATGAATGATTTCCCGACATGTTAAAAGTCCATAGGAAAACTTCAAGTAAAGTGTCCAAATTTTGTAAATGATCATGGGCGTTACGTCCAATTCCCCGAATGTCCAGTCAGAGAAACCTATTCCCTTTAAAGCCGAACTCATTTGATTTTTTTTCTGATTAAGATACTGGGTTGAGACGATGTTAATTTTATCGCCATGATGTAAGAAACACGTGGGATTGAGTTACGGGCGACTGAACTGTGTCACACTGAACTATCACGTCGTCGCGGTTTCCTCAGCATGGTTAATTTAACCTTTTAATATAGTCATTTAAATTAAATTGAACATTATTATTTTTTTATTCTCTAGATCTCTAAAAAATAAACAATATGACTTTTGTGTTGAATTCATATGAACGTCAGATCTACCTCCGTTAAATAAGAACTACCTACATAAAAGTAAAATTCTTTAGTTTTAATTCTAAATTTAAATGGTTATTAGTGGGTAAAGCAACGGGATCGTGCATGGGGGCGGGTGGTGGCGCGTATCGTGCCGTGCGCGCTTGGCTGCGCAAAGCGTGCGCGCACATTAGCACACTTTCCGCTATAGCCGGCTATCCAGGCCAAAAACACAGCCGTTACGCGCACGCCCACTGCAAATAGAAACATAACAGGAAAATCCGCTCTGGAGGACTTTGACAAAGCATGGGTAGATCAAATAGGTTTGGAGAGGAAGAGGGGATCGGAAAGTTTTGTAGTCTTCGTGAAGGGAGATTTTTATTCATGAACAGGGGATTGAACTGATTCCATGGTTAAAAATTCTAATTTTATTGACTGAAACCCTCCATGTTACTGACCATTTACTGACATTTTGCCGACTAAATAATGAGCCCCTGACATTGGCCCCTGATTGCTGATTTGCTAATAAAAAACATATTTTAGTGTTTGGTCTCCATCGTCCCCAGAACCGGCTGCGTTCAGGCTACGCTTTCTTTTCTTTTCTTTTAAATTATAGCAAGGTTAGGTAGGTTTAGGAAGGTTATGACGGGAGCAAGCAAAATGAGTTCGTGGAGTGAATTCGACACAGATGTCGAATGATGGGTTATTTTAGAAGGGACGAGAGTGATCGAAGCGAGCTCGAAAATTCGCGTGGTTTCGACTCAGGTGATACGTTAGGTTAGAGGGCTAGGATGGGAGCGAGCGAAGCGATTTCGAAAATTCCCGTGGTTTCGACACAGATGATGAGTCAGATTAGAAGGCTAAGACTCCTTGTATTAGTGCGCCTTTATAAACAACATTTTCGTGGGTCCCATAAGCCTCAAAAAACTGACTTTACTGACCATTTTCAGAAAAAAACGACATTTACTGACGATAGTAAAAAAAACAGACAATACTGACCATTTTTGACCCGTACATGAAGGAATGAACGCCCTAGGGAGGGAGACTATTTTTTTATCCAAGGTTTATCCCATTGGCTATGGATTGTCATGCGACAAGGCTCGTATAGCCTCATCCAGATAAGCTTTTGATCATTCCCTGACCCTGAGGAATTTCAAGATAGGAGATATTTATACAATGGAATAATATCGTATTAAAAAGGGAAAGGTAAAAAAATTGTTTTGATTTCGTTGAAACAGCTGCGAATCGTTGAACGGATGAAAGGAGTTTTGACAAGGTCGTGCGATTAATCAAGAGTTCAAGACTGACCACAGCTCTACATATAAAATAGGTATATTAATGTGGTTTAAAATAATAAATAAAATAAAAGACACAATATAAAAGTAGATAGAAATGATAGACCAAAAGATCTCTCATAATGATAAGATTGCGTTTTGTCAACCTTAGTCCAATTTGTATGAGGAACCAGGGTGTTTATTACGGTTCTTTCATGGCATGGTATGGTATGCTAAACAGAGACAGCGCTATACTAACGCGATAGCACTGTTTCTATTTCATTCATTAATTGATGATATCATTTGATGGTTTGGAGAACCGTAATAGCCTCGCAGAACTTACGTTTCTGGCTACATTAATTTTAGTCTTTTTCTAGAGCGATAATGTGGAAAGGGATAGATTATGTATTAATGGAGGTTGAATTCTTAGTACGCCTACGATCTGAAGTAGAAAGGTACAGGATAATGGAGGCAATCTCAAGGGACGAAAAGATTGCTAAATATAGTTGGCAACTATTTACTATATTTACAGACAAGTTGGCAGTTTACCATATTAAAATCATCTTGTCTATACAAACGAAACTTCTTTAGCCTTCGAATTTTATTTTTGCGGTATCATGTCAATTACATCCACAAAAATACAAGTGCCATGATAAGAGAGAAAGGCTTTCTCGGAACACGTCGAAAGTCCGCCCAGTACGACTCACATGAATAATTTACCAGAAATATCTACGATTTCACACCGGCTTAATTCTGAATGCGTTGTATGGTTTCTATTCTGTAATTCATTTGCAATGTACATTGTAATGCAAGTTCGCACCTCGTCTGAATCGCTAACTTGTTAAGTGTGCACCCTGTAAAAGGATAGGTGATGTATGACATCTCATCGAGGGCGTAGTGGTTCCGACACCGTACTCCCCTTTTACCGACTGATGTACTGGTGAAAGAAAACATCGTGAAGAAACGTGCACACTGAGATAACCAGTGCGTGAAATGGGGAAGGCAATGGCAAACTACCCAATTGAAAATCTGCCAAGTCGTTCTATGTGGTTAATTCCATAGAATGATCACGACCCTTAATCAATTATGCGACTACGAAGAATGACATGACACCTTCTTCTCGTCTTGTGGTTAATGACCAACCTATTGTCAGAGTTGTTCAAGCCGCCCGTAGGACTCTGTCATGCATGACTCGACTTTGACTTCTCACTACAAATTAGAAGTATGTATGTGCCATACAAGATTAATCTTTATTTGTTTGTATGTAGATAGGTTGGGCTTCTCCAAATCTTTATCTTATGTCAAGTCTCTATCTCTAGTTTTTATAGTTCTGTCACTCACTAACCTATAATTATCGAATCGATGGTAAAATTTGATAAGATACAAACTTTTCACAAGGTAACGTATAACTTCTCATACAAAGGTACTTAAGTACTTTCAAGCTGTGAATTTATTATGGAAATAATAAATAAGATTATTTATTACATCGTATGGTATCGTGCTCCACAGGATAATAAAACTTCACCGACATCGGACAATAATTACATTTCTTTCAAGGTAATTCAGTGCCATTCACCCCATAACAATCTCTTCGATTTTAAAACGAGTAATTCAATTATAGTCACATACATATTTTTAAATTGTTTTTCATTCGATTTATCTTTTTTTTACTATTTTACTAGATTGAAACCTGAATGATTAATCACTTGGGTACGCAATTTCAAAAGTGCACATTCTTTCTTTTCTCATTAAGATTTCGAACGAGATTTTACTGCATGCATACACATTTTTTTAGGGTCCGATTACCTTGTCCTGGAGATTGCATTCGCTCGAAGGCCATTACCGTGTCTGGTGGGTTCTTGCGAAAGTTTTCACCAGTTAGTCTCGTGTGGTGAGCGGAGCGGTGCAGTGTAGAGATTGACCTATGCTTCGACCTTCGTACAAAATTAAAGTTGAATGTCTATTGAAGCGCCTAAAATAGCAGTCTTTTGATTTAGTAAACAATAATAACTGTAATTATCTATGAAATGGACTGCATGCAACACCTAACCACTCTAATAATCTTTGATAAAAGAAAAAACAGTCTCCCTTTTGTTTGTTGTATTCAAGTCGGTTACATACATGTAATACCGCATAATAAATAATAAATTTATAATAGTAATATGATCCCATACTTCCTATTTCCTTTAATGTTGCATGTTTAATAGTATAAAATAAACATCATAAGCTTTAACTTAAATTGTAATTTTAAGTTGTAATTCTGGAATTTGAATATTTGATTGACACATAGCTTGTAAAGTGGTCAATGTGTGTACCTATGTAATCTCCACGACACAGGCAACGCCTAGTGTGGAGGTTATAGTTTAATGTGAAATGTGGTATAGGAATAAATGTTTTCAATATTCAATAAAATATACAAATTAAAATAGAGATTGTGCGTTAGGTCTCTTGATATTAACAAGACAAATTATTGTACAGAAAAAAAATCACAGACGAAAAGATACATCAAGACTATATGTACACACACAAGTGTACATATTACGTAGAATAAGAGTTTTAAGAAAACATTTAAGCGCTTCACATTAAATCACGCGATTGCCTTTCAGTTTTGGCTTCAAACAAATTCAAACTGAAGATCAACGTAGCTTCGTTCTTTCCACAAAATTTGACCTTCACTTCGGTCTCTAGACGGACAGTGGTGTGTGGTGGTACAGTGGTGTCGCAAGGCGACCGTGACAGTGGTGTGGTGGCAGGTGGTAGCTGGTGGTGGGTGAGTGCACGGAAGGTGAACGGAGATGTAAGTCATGCGGCCGGCCTTCGGAGTCTTACCCCCACCTGATGGCTACTGTGCAACTGTTGAATACGAGTAGGTACCACTTAATATTGTTAATCTAACTCAGCTGTCACAACAGCTTTATAGTAGTTTTATAGTATAACCCGTTGGAAATATCTTGTGAACCTGAGCTGCTGGCTTTCTGGCACGTTCGACATGCAAAGTCGAGCAACTACGGATTGCGTTGTTACGCTCACACATAATTGTCCTTGTCTGTATGAGTGAACGAGATGGATTGAAATGTGGTTTTGATTTTTGTTTTTGCATGTCGATTCGCGGCACAATCGCTATTGTACCCCGGTCCGATGATGGGTTATATAGCACGTTTTTTTGGCGATTTTAGACAAAAATTAATGCCACAGCGAATAACTATTTATTGGTGTCGGTTCTCTATCACGCTCACTCACGTTCTCAGTAGATCGTGTAAGAGTGAGTACACTCATTCAGGATTGTTTTTTTTTTAATTTAGCGAGTGATTGCGGAATCTGTACCACTGACGACTATTTTTACATCCTCGTAATTTTTTTAACCACGCCATGTGACGCGTTCTCTACGAAATTTTTTAATTTCATTACCCCGTGGTCCCGCTGCACTAGAGAAAACATCATGAATAAGGCTGATCCACCACAGTGGTCCAAAAAAGATGGAATCGATCCAGCGTTGCTCTGCAGTCTCTTGCCTTGGCCATAGAGAGACATTATCGCATCAAATGATGCACATGCAAAATAATGCTTTTTTGTGTAAGGATCTATTTGAATATCTGAATAACAACTGTAGCGCATTTTCTTCTTAAAAAGTCCGTAGAATTGTATTTCACAACAAACCGGCTACATTTAAGTTAATATCTGCACAATTTCGAAACTCTGCATTGTAATTTTGCAATGCAGCAAATGATTTTACGACAAAAAGTTAAAACCACAACGTTTTAAGGTTCAATACCTCCATAACTTTATATTAATATTTTTATACAGTAAGTATGTAAACGCCACTTAAACAACATCTCAGAAAACATTGAAATTGGCAGAAAAACTACTACTTCTACAAATCGATCTTTCAAAGTTCATTCCAATTTTTTGCGAAAATATCATATTCTTAGGCAATAATTACTTTCATCCATTCAAGGAAATGGTACAATTTTGTCTTATACTATATCTATTTATCTATTCCGTATAGGTACTTATTTAATTTTAGCAGAAAAACTGAAACTGTAGTAAGTAAGTCAGTACCACAAATACAACGTTTTGAGGTTCAATACAAAACTTGTATTATTTTGAAACGGAATTCCGATGCAAATCCTCAGAAATGGGTTTTTCTGTTTTCCCGATTTTTATGGTTTCAGTCCGCATCCGTTACAAAATCGATTTTATGTGCATAAAGCAAACAGATGATCGATACGTCGGAATCGCACTTGATCAAAGTATTTAGTATCGAGTGAGCGGCCGGCCGCCGGTCCGGTTGCGAAACCGGCGAGTATCTAGTGGTGATTATTGGCCGACGAGTGGGCCATCGTTTCAACACCACCTGCGCCACTAGAGGTGGCAAGTGCACCGGTCAAATACCGATCTATAGTACCGGTTAAGTTTTTTCAGACGAGCAAACGGACCACGGGTTACCGAATCTACAATTATATATTTTTGGCAGACGCGTGGGACATCGTTTCAACACTACCTACGCCACTAGAGGTGGCATGTGCACCGGTCATATTACGGGTCTCTTTAGTACCGGTTAACTTACCTGAAGTTGAAGATACTTTATAATGAACTCTAGTAGATAGTATATAAATGATGAGAAGATAACGTAGATAAGACTGGTACATATTATGTAACTCAGATAACATAATTGTTAATAAGTTATACTTAATAGTTGTTATGTTTATAATTTATAACTTTTTCTAACCCAAGTGCAAGCATTTTTAATACAATCTGTGTGAATAATTATTGGAAGAGTATTTTTTTATAAACACTACGGTTATTATAATCTTTTACACAAAAATAAAAATTCTATTCTTGTATTATAAGAATAGGAATAAGTTTGTTATATATTTTACTACAACTCTAAGAAATACAAAAAGTAAAATAAATATGGGTTCAAAATGCGCGTGGTTTACGAAATACACACAAAGACTTACTCATACAAAGTAAGAACACTTTGCTTACAAAAGTTTCGAGATACGCCCACAATCTATAATATTACGCCACCGGTAAAAACTATCCGGTAACGGTAAACCACCGGTACCGTTTAGTTCCGTTCTGCATTCCGACGGCGAAGCAGACACTAGACTGAAGAGGATCGGCGACCTTGACATGGAGACGCTCGTTTGAATCAAGGTCTCTATTTCGATGCGGTGCGGATCCCTATAATATGTATGTTAATAGTAAAGTTTCTAATGCTTTTCTTAAAAAAAAGACAAATATTTAATTTTTACTTAAGTAAGTTAGAGGGATTGAAAAAAAAGATAAAGGTAATGAATGTACTAAAGCTTTACAGTTTTCGGGCGGACTTTTTAGCACGAGTCAGGAATATATCTCAATTTATTTGGAAAATCGTAATGTAATACGAAAGAGGTTTATTTTATTGGCAATTTAAAAATACTTATAACAACCTAAATCGTACAAATTCGAAATTAAAAGTAGCGAATTCCAAATATATTGGTTTTTGGAATGAATAATATGCAACAGGTTATAAAATTAAATTTTTCACTAACTTTTTAGGTTCTAAATAACTTAACCTTATAGTTTGCAAATGTTTAAACGTGGCCACTTAACTTTATTTAGGTTCTAGTTTATTTTACTTTATAACATATGAATGTTATTTACTCATATTTATTTATTGTTTTGAGTACCCGCCATTGAAGGAGTCTCTATTCTCCGAATCAAAGGTTGTTTGGAAGAGATCTCAAATGGGATAACCCTGCCTTTGTACAAGTTGATCGATTGATTGATAAAATAGTATATGAATATATTTGTAGTTTGTTTATTAACAAACTAATTTTATTGTTTAATTTTGTCACTAACTTAACTTCATTAGGGTTCTAATTGCGACGCACTGGTCAGTGTCCCACATCCCCTCCCGCTCTCCACCACACCTCACATTACAGTTATAAAGACCAGTTCACTTGGCACTGTTAAAAGGTGGGTCAAGACGAAAGTGTTGAATTTTGCTTTCATCGGACAATCCGTCATAACAGAATGACGAATAATTCTGTAGAAAGTAACAGTCTAATAATAGTTCACAAGCTTTCGTGTGTAATATTATATTTTGTGTGTACTCGTATCTGCATATTATTATTTTCTGTCGATTAGTTTTTTACGTGTGAAACGAACTGTGTTTGAGGTAAATCCTTTTTTTATATATAAATAGGCTACGACAAACAGGCAGAATACCAGGGGTATTGCTTGTGTGTTGCCGGTTGTGGAGGGAGAGGACTTTTTTAACGTTCTTTTTGAAGCATCCCATGTCGTAGCGCTGCGGGAAAACGTCGGGTGGAAGAGAGTTCCACATTTCATATGTGCGTGGCAGAAACGCTCGTGAAAAACGGGTCGTGGTAGACACCCAAGGCTCCAGAAAGTGCGGGTGAAAATTGAGCCGCCGACGAGTGGCGCGATTCAAGAAAGTAGAAGACGGCACCAAGTCAAAGAGTTCTGAAGAGCAAATCCCCCTTTTACACGTATATTGTGTATTGGTTGGCAGTTCCGAGGGCGTTTGTTAAACTTTTATAAAGTTACTTGTACTTATAAGTTATCAATTTTCTACTTCCTAACCATGCTGTGTTAACACGTTAAGGGTTACGACCTAGCTCATAACTTTATATTGATTTTTCTGTAATTCCTATGGTTGTAATCTGTTGTGCTAAGCTAATAAATAAATCAAATTAAATTATAAGTGAAGATCCCAAAGACATTGAGATTTTTGAATATTCCCAATAAAACTCAAGGCATGCTGTCGTAAGAGCTAAAACTTCGTTCAACTGTCAATTTTGAACACTTCTGCAAACATACAGTACCTACAAATTATATTCTGCTACTTCCTGGATTCTTCACGCACGACTTTAACTACTATAAATAAACTGTACTTACTTAAAAATATTATAATATATTATTTTTTTTACCTACAATTTGGAACAGTAATCCTCGAGTAAAGTCATATAAAGTTTATACTTACTTTATACTTTATTACACGAGAAAAATAAAGAACATGTTACAAGAAAAATGTATAGGGTACATTATCAATAAATTACCAATAAAATACATATACGATACCCGATTAGTGCACTATACACGGATTAGAGTTGCATCGCAACTGTTGTTTTGTACAAATCATAGACGCAAACGCAGCTAAAACTTGTCTATGTGCATGTGTCATATAAAAGACATCAACGCGAGCAATAAAGGAATGTACGATAAATTCAGATATAAAAAATGTGTATTAGAGTAATTTTGTTAAATTCGGATAATATCCATTGTATTATAGTAAATAAGTATTACATATTCAACAATAAAAATATGGATGCCTAACAGACAACATTTTGGAAAGTTACGAATTAGAAAAAAAACTTATACATTCAGAAGAGTGTGCTAAAAGGTGGGAACGAGAAGTGCCTAATGGTACATCGGGAACATTTGCATGGGAGCCGCCAAAACAGTGTATAGGTGGGTGTATAATGATAATAAACCCTATATTAAAGATAATTTAGAAATTACTCATACAAGAATGACCTCAAAACTATGACACGCCTACACGAGATTCCGTACCGCCAGTAAATAACAGTCGAAATTAAAATTCCTCCATACAAATTGACATTATAAATCGTAAAAAAATTATTATAAGTAAGCAAGGGCCACTTGCAATCAGATATAATTACTGTCATAAAAACTTATGGAGAAGGTTTGAATACTTTACACCTTAGTCAGGGAGGCGGACGGGCTATGAGAGAGGCATAAAGTCCGACATAAAGAACAGGTTATTAATAACAAAATATAAAGATAATACAGAAGGTCCGCTCTGGGCGTCAACGATTTTAATCACCTACACTTGACCGTAGCGCTAGGGCCGCTAGGGCAGCTATAGGCAGCTATAGTTCCCAGTTTAAAAGAAAGCCTTGTTACAAATATTTCTGGCAATGTATTTCGTTTAAGTACAAAAAATAATGCCCACCACTCGATCCACAGCGCGTGCATTTGTATTGTATTGTATTTATTTATCTTAAAGTAACTAAAATCGTTACAGGATACGTCATTAACAGCAGTATTATTAAATATATTAAATATACTCTTAAAATAATATAAATTTAAACTATATAAAATAATAAGTTTTAGTTATAGTATCAGAATAAAACATAATAGTTAAGTACAAGTCCTGTACACCGTCAGAGAATGGAAATAAATAATAATAGTAATAATCAATTACAATAGGTATAAGTATAGAATTTCTATAGTTAGTAAAGAATAATGTGTCAGAGAAAATTTCGCGATTGAATTCGTCTGATTCGATTTAAGATCGCTTGTACGCAGAGCCCGCGTGTGCGTGGACCAATATCGCACGTTTGTATTAAGCGGACCTTCTGTTTCTACGAGTACGTATATATTTTGTGTCTTAACTAAGTGCCGGCGTGACCTTTCCTGTCTCAGTGAGGAGAAATGCTATAAATCCATTATTTAAGACCCTAAAGTCTAATTACGATCTGTCTTTACCACCCACCTTCCCAAAGCCTTACCGTGGTTTTCAAGGAACTAATATTAAGGCTTCCTTATCTGTCGTGTCATATCTAAACTACTGAACTATGGTGTAGAAAGGAATAGCATGCTTTTAACAACGTTTCGTGCAACTGACGGTGATTCTACTAAATGTTAAGGAATCAAGGGCGATTATTTGCCATTGAGTTATTTTTGACATTGTTTTGTTATTTATAATTTCCTTTGTAACGCAATGTTCAAATAACTGTTTTCTTTTCTTTTTTTTTCTATTTTAATACTTCACAATTACTTACTTAAATAAGCGTCTCTGACATTTTAATGGCCACCCAGACTGCGACATATTTTCCCTTATTTAATTTATCTCAATTAATCATTGATTAGACTGTCAATTAAATTAACGAACAGGCCAAAAATGCAAATCGGATTACGCAACTACCTCGTCGTCCAAATGTCTGCACCAGTAGACTGGTCCTCACGTAAGCCAGGGGTTAAGTGTAACGGTCAATGACCCCGAGCCTCATGAGAATGATATCTGACGTTAGTGTTGATAGATGACTTGATCCCCCCCCCCCCTACCCCTCTCAACGTGAGACCGTCGACGGTGAAAGTTACCACCCGCGGCGCAGTGGTCATTTATCCTTCCGATCGCAAGAGCATCACAACGGACAGTCATGGCCTTTGTCAGGGGCCCAATTCGCCTAAATTACAACGTTTGTAGTTCTATTTCTATTCAATTTCAATTTAGTTTTCGTTCCAATTCTATTTGGACACCAAATCGCATTCTGCTGAAGCATAACTATACCACAGCCACCTTTCGATTTACTATCGATCGGGCAAAAGTACCTTGGGAGTAACTTTTGTTCGATCGTTATATTTGACAGTTGAAGCGTTTTGTTACCGTTCAACTGCGATTCAGTATAAACTAAACATTTTATTAGAATGCACAAATACGTTACTGTTCGATCGATCGTTGACTCGATCGGAACTTAACTGTAATTGGATAGTAGCAGATTAGATTCTATTTAGTTACGTTGTATTTAGTGGAATCGATCTCCAGATAAAAATCTCTAATGGGAGGGATTTGAGTTCCTGCTGTACTTAATCTTAGTACTCAGGTCATCGATTTAAACAACAGGAGATGATAGTCCATACATGTTTCACCAAAAAAATTGATGGAAACGAATTGAATCGCGACAGAAGTCCAATGTGTGAATTTTGACAGTTGTGCCGACCAAAAAGTGGAACAGATCTGTCGTGTCCTACTCAGGTATAATGTAGTGTTGTAGTTTGGAGTTTAATATCCTTGTTACATTACTCTGTATGCTTATACCCAAAATAAATATTTTCTTACCAAATGTTTACCATTGAGAACAAATTCTGGTAGCTTGTGGTCAGTTTTCAGACGAATTATGTATTGGTGCTGTTAGTGATTCTATGAAATTGAGTTAACCATATTGTCACGCGAAAAAAAACAAGAGTAGATACAAACTAAGTTTGGCGGAGCGAGCGTGAAGTTCATTCCTCCAAACTTACCGAGAATTAATAAATCGAAGACCTTTTCACCAATGAAGCAACTATTGGCGAATCGTATTTTGATGCTCTGTTTTTGCTTTTCCATGCTAAACAGTTAATCTTGACATTTAATGTTGCGATGTTAATAATTAATTGCTTAGGCAAAGACGAAAAATTTTGCAAGGGGCAGTATGAAACGGTTTCTGCGTCGGACATCCGACGGAATCGGAATGGTAAAGGTGCGGCCGATTCAGAACTGGTCGCGGTTGCATCACGCATCCCTACGGCGCTGCGTGACACGCATGATGTGACTGGCGTGACAGCGTGACACGTGACAGAGATCAAAGGCGTCCGATAATTACGGGCTTCGGCGATATTTATACACCTACGTAGAAAGGCTTGATCGATTTGTACTTTCATTCATTTCAACGGAAATGACAACGTGAGTTCATACTAATATTACAACGAGAAAACGCCGTTACAATTTTGTTCAGTGAAATCGAATTCATTTGTCACATAAGTCTTTACTAACAAAGAATGATTAAGAGTAGGGAATAGTTAAGAGTAATGTAGTATGCCCACAGGAAATTCGAATTTATCAGCTAAAAAAATTGTGACGCTAAGTAGTAGAGTGTTCTCACCGTTGAGATAGCATTATCTCTATAATCCGGGAGCAGTAATAAATCTGAGTCTTAAGAGTATGACTAAGCATACTCGTGAACTTATAATATGAATGGCATTGTAAAATATTCCAGCGGTGTGCGCTCCTCATTTAAATCACCGTACTGCGACAGAGCTCACTCAACGCCAGACAGTGCCGGTTCTGGCACCACCGGCGCCCTGGGCGAGAATTTTATTTTAAATTAAATTAAATTTCAGCGTGGCTCTGACAGGGATTTGTTAGATTATGAAAATAGGGCGGGAGCGACCGAAGCGAGCTCGAATTTTAGCGTGGATTGGAGATGGATGGTTAGATTTTGGCACCGAACCAACACGGTTAAGTCAGGCCTTCGGCGCCCCTTCATGTCTAGCGCTCTGGGCGGTCGTCCAACCGCGCCCTGTCCTAACGCCGCTACTGATGCCAGAACAATAAGTATCGCGACATATTCTGAACAATAGTAGCACAAATGATAGGAATCGGCAATCGCGCGTTGACGTCGCTCGTGCATCCTCCAGGCTCGTCTGGTGTCGAGGACAAAGACTCTCTTATAGAGCCACGCATATTTAACACTATAAGGAAAACTGAGTTCAACGACTCTGTATTGCATTGAGAATATTTTAATCTACATATCTCTAGTTCACTATCATCCACTTCGCAGTTCTCCTGCCGAGTGTGCAGCCGTAACTGTCGCTCCAGAATCGGGCTTTTTAGTCACGAACGTAAATGTCACCGCATAGACGCTGCTTAAATCATCTTATGTGGATGTAAAGGGCCATTATTAGATATATTTTTAATCGAGATTTTAATCCAATTCTATTCTTGTAAAACTTTTCTTTCTTACAAGTAAGTACTTAAACATCTAATTTTATTCAATACTTAAACCAGCAAGTTACTCGGTTTAGTCGCCTCCTACGAGCGTTTCTGCCACGCATCTGTAAAATGTGGAACTCTCTTCCACCCAACGTTTTCCCGCAGCGCTACGACATGGGATGCTTCAAAAAGAACGTTAAAAAAGTCCTCTACCTCCACGGCCGGCAACACACAAGCAATACCCCTGGTATTGCACGTGTCTCTAGGCGACGGTGACTGCTTACCATCAGGTGACTTGTCTGTCTGTTTGTCGAAGCCTATTTACCAGTGGCGATAGGAATATTCTAATCCATCCAATACACGGGTAAACCAACGAGGAATACACAAGTTTTATTTAGCAACATTACACCAATAATCGCACCGCAATGCGATATATTAGTGAATGACTGAAAATACAAACAGTCCCGCCCTGATATCCTTATTACATAATGTGTACACACAATTTGTGTATTTACACACAAATGAGTTGAACTACAAGACAATATTTGTACATGTAGGTGACATAACTCAAATACGGCGTGATAGGCTTTTGAGTGAGTTAACATCCGCAAGAAGACACAATTAGTTCGGACCTTATGAGTTATTTAGACGTGTCCGTGAGAATGTAAATATTCCAAGACTGTGATTAGAGATGATGTGATAACTACGGTTGACATATTTACCGTCTAGCTTATATTTTCAACAACATGACCTATATGTATGTAATTAATAATACCAAAGATGATACTTATCACCGTATACACAAACACGACAATTATATGGAACAACATGCGTTTGTGTTGCGTCGGTGTTGTCCGAAACATACAACCTTGGGATTTGTGAATAGGCTTTACCGGGTTCGCGTGCTCCATCCTATGTCTCATCGTCACTATCAGGCGAGACTGTGGTCTAACACGGGTCTAATCCCAACCATAGAAAAATGTTACAGGACAATTTTGTTACAAGACTATAAAGAATCCGGAAACACGCCCACTGATCAGAACGAAAGCACGAAGATAGCAGACAATATCTTGAGAATCAAACTTAAGTTGTAATAGCCTTTAATTAGGTACCTAATGAAATCAATGAAACAGGTGGAAACAGTTACGAACATTTTCCTTGAACCGACTATCAACAGCAAAGCACTGTGAATCTCAAAACTTTACAACTCATCAATAAATGTGGGTACCTCATAGTTAAACACGTAACATTCAAAGGCAAAGGTCGTCACAACCAAATTGCACAAGAGCCAACCTTCGAGCAGCCACCTACGGCAAGAACAATATTTACAATGCTCAGTTTGTTGAAACGTACTGAAGATCATCGCCGGAAGATGTAATCGGTGGGTATACCGGGCATTCTACATACCCATGAAGGACGCAGGCAACGCGTTTCGCGTACTAGTCGACTTAATAAGGCTGTGAACAAAATCCTACAATAAGAACCTTCGTATTCGTACTCCGTAATGTTTAGGAACAGTTCTATTTTCTTTGTTCTTTTATTCCTCATCTAGTCTTTGTTTGACGTCGCCATTAAACGCGTAACATTTCGTGACCACGTTTTTAATTTTTAAAGTTATTTTATTTTGTCTTGTAGATTCGATTTCATAAAAAATGCGACGTGAAATATTAAAATGAGCGTTGTGACAGTCCTTACGAAAACTACCTTGGCAAAACTAATGGCCATAATAGGTTTAACAAATACATATATTCATTTAAAGAGAGAAATATTACACAATGTTCGTGGCTCGAGCGTTATACGACGACGCACCCATAGCTACTATTTACTGACGTTATACGCACTTTATTGACAAGCTATAAAAGTCACATCAAATATGGGCAAAACGGAGCCGGAGCTTCAGTTTGATAGCTTAACTGTACGGAAACTACCTGAAACCAAAGTAACTAATTTTTCAATAGAAAGAACGTATAGTGGTGTCCTAATTTACCAGATTTTCAAGGTTCAGTTTTAACAGCTTACATACTGACAGATATTGTTATACAAAGTAAAGATTATACAAACTAATTAAAAACTAGTAAATTACGAATAGTAAGTACTAGATGCTGAAACGGTCGATAGCTGTCTACGTAACCTTGCAATGCTAATCGGACGAGAAAATGTAATGTTATTGATTGTGAAATTGCGTTTGACCTTGTTGGGACGAACCCGTTCCGCGCCGCCCGCGTGACAGTGATAAAATAATTAATGATTTTATCGATGAAATTGCAATGTTCTAAGAAAAATATACTTTTTCTCGCCGGATTAGCTTTGCAAGGTTACGAAGACAGCTATCGGCCATTTCAGCATCTAGTACCCAGTACTAATCTGTTTTTAATTAGAGGCGCTCATTTAAGGTTCGTGTGTTGACCGGGTTCGGGTAGGTCCCGATGAACGCACCAACTCTCTGTCCCACATGTCTGCCTTAAGTTTTTCTTTGTAAATAATTACTAACATAGTCTTAAGTACCTGCATTGTTACTAACAAAAATTGAACCTCTGTTGTTCCGAAAATAAATTGATTTGATTTAAAAAAATTTTTTTGTGATAACGTGAAATAATATAATCTCGTTTAGTGCAAGAAGGATTTAACCCCGCTAGCCCTATGGGCACCATAAGGCCGGTTGCGTGTTTTATTATTTTACGAGTATATGGAGAGCAGACGAGCAAACGGGCTACGTGATGGTAAATGTCACCGTCGCCCATAGACCTCTCACCTTACTATAATGTCATTAGAGGGTCGATGCTCTGCTGACCTTGAGGACTTAGATGTAGTGCCTCAAATGCTGGTAATTACGCTGGCTCTCTTAAATACGCTTCAAACCGAAATACAGAAATGCCAGCATTGCTACTTTGCGACAGAAACACGTAAAAGGCCAACCTTTTATGGCCCTTTGTGCAGAATCAGCATGGGGTGGTACCACTACCACCCCAGGCTGATTCTGCACACAGACATACCACCTTTTAAATTGAATCGCTTGTAGATTATCGATTTATAAAATAATGATAGTTTATAAAAGATTAAGTGTTAATAAATTATAAGGTAAGTTTCAAAGGTTAGAGTTGATGATGCCGCGAGCGGGATTTGAACTCGTGACCGACCTACCTAATTATAATTTATTTTGAAGATCGGAATGGTATTTCGAATCGAGGCCACGCGTACTGTAAATACCAAATTTTGAGTAACTTTGGCTATTAAATAGGGGAAATAAAACATTGTGCACGTCAAATACGAATGCATTCATAGTTTTATCTAGATGAAGTGATATATGTATTCGTATATTTTAGTTTATAATATCTGTGAACACTTTTTGTTTCAGTGTTAAATTTTATTGCTTATATGTATTTTTATCTATTTGTAAACTGTTGTATTGTGTCCTTCAATAAATAAAATAAATAAATAAAACGTTATTTTTGCGAATATCCAAAGGTTTCTTCAGAGAAGTTAACGATTCTGAACACTGTTACAAGGATCTTTTGGCACTTGGATGATATTGACGGGGGCGCCAGTTTGTACGTTGCGAACTGTCATGAAGTGACGTTTTACTAGATGGCCGCGTTAGTTCCGAATTTTGCCACGATCCAAAAGATCCTTGTAGCAGTGTAGGCATCAATGACAGGCAACATTAGCAAATTTCTCCCGCTGCGGCGCTTGTGTAGCTGGAGGTCAAATGGTAACAGCTAGTACTTATTTGTATGGAAATATCTAACATTTTCTGTCTACTTGTATTTTGTTTTTTCATTGCCAACAGCGATTGCAGCAAAAGCTTTTGTCGGGAACATGTGACCGAATGTTCTGAATAATTTTTTACAGTTTTGAGGCATAATTATTATTTTGGTTTTTTTTTCTCTCAATGACAGTCAAACAAAAAACCCTCCAATAATTGAGAGACCTCCAGCTACACCGGTGCCACCTGCTTTGAGTTTCTCAGAATCTGTGCCATTCATTTATATTGTTATGCCGTACTTATAAGGAAATTTAAAATGCCGGGGCATTAAAAACGTTAAAGTGTGAGGTCGCGAGGCACTTTCACCGAGCTTCGTCCAGCTTTCGGACCCTGGTATATGAGGCGCGTCCACGCCGCTACGTATGTATCGTAAACACCTGTGCGTCTGTCTCACTCACTCATTTCCGGAGAGAAAGGGACAGCAGAAAGCAACCGTCTGGTTGTGATACGTGGAAGCCGGCCGGTGACGCGGACTACTTCACACAGATATCTTACTCTTATTTTACAAGCGTGACAGGGGCGGTTCAAGGTGGGCCACAGAATGCCTGATTATTTGGCGAAATAATCAGCTCTCAACTGTCACTTTTTTTACTAGAAATAAGAGAGAGAATAATAATAGAGAGCTAAGAGTCAATGCCAAATCAATGGCTTGCACTACAAACACAAATTTTTTTGCCAGTGTGACTTTAAATAAGCTAGGATTCTCCTATGACAATCGAAGATTTTTAGGACCCCTGCTGTAACCCCTCCCCCACCCTTCTTTCTCTTGGTCCGCGTCAAAAGTTTCAAGCTTCTTTTATAAAGTTGTATACAAATTACAGTCAGCGTGTCTCCAGATTACGAGTACACCGCTGAAAAACGTCAAACGTCGTCGAAACGTCTGTTGGATTACGACACAAACATCTTCGAAACCATGGGCCTCATTATAACCCTTCAGCCGACCCTGTGCAATGCAGTGCAACAACCTGTTCATTTTTATTTGGGGACCTACGTTTATTATATCTGTATTTTTATTTTCACCGTAATGTAGGTCAAACTCGAGTTTAATGTGTTAGTTCCACACAGTATGCAAAGCTTTACTGTAATAAGTAAAAGTGTAGTTTACAATAAGCTCAAAAGTAAAAGTATTCTTGGTGTAGTATTCTTAAGTTAGCAAAAGTCTTCTCAATAAGTGATACATAGTAGAATAACTTTAAATTAAAAAGTTAAGAAACTTCCAACGTACTATTGCGGAGATCCCCTTACTTTTCCTGGTCATCAGGGCCTCAAGGATCCGAAAAGCATCTTGGTCCTAAACATTTAAGCTCAGACTCCATCTGTACCGTTCCAGAGATCCCATCTGATTGATATTAAAGATACTCAAAGACCTTGGAAACCCCTAATCGAATTTTTATCAGACAATTTTCTGTTAAATAAAAAAAAACCGCGTCCGAATCGGATCATGAATTATGATTCCATAGACAAACATACATACGAGTCAAACTTATAACATTCCTTCGGATTTAATAAGTAAAAGTGAAGTTTACATTAAAAGTAAGTCTTCTCAATGTATGATCATAGAAGTAATAGCTTTCTAGGAAAATGGAAACGAAATCGAATACGGCGAAGGTGGATCTGAAGGTCAATATTTGTACAGCAAATGGGTAAACACTGTTGGCAGAGTTAAACTTTAAAGCTAACATTGCTAATGTCAATACATGAGCGTTGTACTAATCTTTTCTTCGACTTTTCTTGCATGTTTATTGTTTAATTTAAGGGGTAAAATACTAGGAACCAATAACCTATTCTTCGAACCCTATAATACTTTTTTACTAGGACATCAACTCATGTTTGTAAACAACTTTGTCCAAAAGTATTTTGAAAGATTTTCAAGTCACTAAAACGTTGCAAATAAGTATATTAATACAAATGAAAGCTACCTATAGGAACGCGCTATGTGAGGACATGGATGACGTAACGTCAGTTGTACGAAAGGGAATAGGGAAGATCTTCCACCAGGCGGTGTGTTGTGCCTGGTGACCAGATGTCCTGGTCCAACTATAACATAACATAACATGACGAGTCGTCCTCTCTTGAATCCGCGAAGGGAGAGAGGGTGCGGGCCTGGAGGTGAGACCTCTTGCCCGGACGGATCTCGGTGAGATACCGCTCACCGGTGCTGGGTGCCGCTGATACGACAGCGGACTCAATGGTATGATGAACTATACTTAAAAGTATAGTTCATAGTTACTGGGGGAGGGGGGGAGGGGAAAAGCTTGTACGTCGCATTCACACGTCGGCACGTTGCTCCTCTCCGGCGCCCTCGGGTGGTCCAACTATAGATGTTTGGAACTCGTATATATCCCAAGGAAAGTCCCAGGAAAATTTCGATAGCGCGTTCTACACCGATGTGAGTAGGTACTGTATAGTAGTAGCGCGCGTCGTGCGTCGCCACACTATAATTATTTAGAGAAAAAACATACAGTCGAATTGACAGCAGAAAAGTATTACGAATTAAGGGGACGAGATAAGAACCATATTGAAGCTAAATCTAAATACGTACGACCTCTCTGAATAAGTGAATGCTGAAACTATAAACCAATTTAAGAATAGATCGAACAGCCACTTACGAAACTTGAAGAAACAAGCTAACTATAGCATTATTTGTCTGTCTGTCTGCCAATCCAATAATAATAATAAATTGTAGATATTAGATGGTTGGTGTAAGTCGACGTGAGGTCTACCGTACCTGGTCACGTGTTTAATTCTATTACGAATGATCGAACGTGAATCGAGTAGAATAATTATTCGTAATTAGCCCCTTAATGAAAAAGTGAAATCTGCCGATATGGCGCAACACTAGTCGTTCAAAATGGTTTAAATTAAATTAAAGAAAGTTCATTATTATCGTGAAGTGGTGCCGGCCACGTATAACTACAGGCTGTTAGTAAAAACGAAAACCAAAAATGTTTTATGACCAAAAATAATTGAAACACTAAGCATTTTTGCTTGAACATTCAACATTTCCTACACATTTTGTGAAATGAGCCTGCCAAAATATTTATTACACAGGATTTCAAGTAAAACGCAATTTACGAGAAAAAATCTTCGGAGAAACAAAATTTCAACTTCTCGTTTAAAGGTCCAAAAACATTTTTGTGAATTTGTTCATGGATATTATCTCTCCATAAACGGTGTGTAAATCTTACACCTTGCACACTATTTTGTTCCATCCTGTATTCATAGTATCATTATCTCGGAAGAGCGAGAGCGGCGCGGCATGCGACTGCGCGGGCGCAGGTCTCAATGAACGCGGCTTGAATGGCGTGATCTTAACCCAGATCTCACGTGCTCGCCCCAAAAACACACATTGTGCTCTATTCCTAGCACAATTCTGGACTCGCACAAAAGGTCTTACCAAAATCAACAACATTCTCAAATCGCACCAGTTCTAGAATTAAGTGTTTTTAACTTATTTATGCAATGCTAGATTTACTTAGTTGGTTGCTTAGATAGTTCAGTTGGTTCTAACCAATCCGTGGCAATGTTCTAGTATTACCATGGATCGCGTTATATACACTTGGATCTCGTGGTTGGATTGTCGTGTTGTGCCGTTACACGGTTGCAGGTTCAAATCCTGCTCGCGGTTTTTTTTAACCTTTTGTAATTTATTTCGTACTTGCCCGAAACATTCTGGTGAGGTACAAAAACAAATGCAGGAGTTCGTAGAAGATTGAATAAAGGAAATAGAGTAGAACAGAAATTTACAAGAGCTTGCGCATTAAAGTCTCTAATATAATATTTATGGAATATTTCAAAAAACTGCACCTAGTAACTAGCCGCGGCATCTAAATAATGTTAGAATTAAAAAATTATCTTGACTTCAAAAATTGATCCACTGAGCACTGCCAAAAGAGTAGAAGTCCATAATTTTAGTATATACTCGTGTAACGGGATTTTTTTGTGTACCATTGTTACGTTAATACTTTAAATTGTTAGTTATTTTATTTTTAAATTAATTAGGATAATGTTGAAAAATTTGGTAACGCAAACGGGCCACCTGATGGTAAGTGGTCACCGTCGCCCATAGACATATCACCTCACTGTATTAATATTAGAGGGTTTTTGATGCGCTGCTAACCTTGAGGACTAAGATGGATTGCCTCATGTGCCGGAAATCACGCTGGCTCTCTTACCCTTCAAACCGAAACACAGAAATGCAAGCATTTCTGCTTCACGGCAGAAATAGATAAGAGGGTGGTACCGCCCCAGGCGATCCTTCACTTTAGGATCTACCACTACTGTAAACCAGTAGTTTTAAATTCAAAATCTACTCGCGGAAACATTGTTCAATCATTTTATAATTTATTTAAGTACGCCAAGCATGGCCTAAAGCAAAAAGGCCCCATTCCCATGGATGAAAAAAAAACCATTCCACTCACCACACTCACTCACTCCTTGTAATAAGTAAATAAACTTTTTCATTTTCATTTTTCATTTTCACACCTCATTCCACTCTAATCCACTGCACCAATCCATTAACGGATTTACATAAGTATATTTTTTTAAAGTCAATCGAGTAGCCTTAGCAACAGACGTAATGAGATTCCGCACCTGATACCCCAAAACACCCATTCAACTTGCCACCCGCGAGGTGACAATGGCTGCATATTAATTAGAAGATTCATACCGCATACATCATTCGAAAACGATAGGACTCTTTACTTTTATCGCCCGTCTGGAGGCGTAATGTCCAGTGGTTGTATAATCGGACCTACTTCAGCATTCAATAAATAATAAATATATATAATTTACTTACGAAAACCGTTTGTTAATGTACAATCAAATTAGAAACTAAACTAAAACTAGCTTACGCTGTAACTTAGCAGCTGGGTCCTTCCCTTACAAAATCATTTCTAATCAAAATTACAAACGGTTATGCTATTGCAAAACCGATACGATACTAATGAAAATAATAACAATGGATAGTTATTTGACGAATTACTTGTGAAATCAATATTGTAAGCCGTTACTGAAAATTTATTCACTTGTTACCCATTAAGAGACAACCTTTTTACAACTTGCAACACTTGAAAACAACAACAAGTTATTGTAAAGTCAGGCAGGGTGACAACATTCACTTTCGTGGTAATAAATAAATGACCAAATACCGTTATGTGGATAACACAACTGTCTGTTCTATGATTTAAGTTTAATTGTAATCAATTTGGAACAAAGTTTGAATTTTGTGAAATGTCTTCATTTGTTTTCATGTGATGACGTGACATAAACTAAGAAACGAAACCCGAGGTCAAAAATGTAAACAAACAAATGTCATTGTCAAAGTGACATTTCAAGGGTCTAAAACATTTTCTTAAATATACATAATTTTTTTTTTTTTTTTTTTTATAATAGCCTATAGGCTGTCCCACTGCTGGGCAAAGGCGTTATATACATAATTAAACAGTCTTAAAATTATTTGATATAATTTGATTAGTGAATTGTGTTTTCAAAGGTTGCGAGTATTTGTATTATCCACTAATATATATTAACCATAATAATTATTAACTTAATAAATATTTAATGTCTCTTGTTTATGCATTGACTTTAGTTCGACAGGGAAAATATGGGAAGTACAAACATTGATCTTGGATTTCATTTTTTAGTTTAGGTAAGTATTTCCCGTGTAATTTTCATGATTTATTTAATATTATTTATTTACGACTAAACCCACGTTTGACCTCTATCTCACCTGGTGGTAAGTGACGATGAGGCCGAAGATGGAGCACACGGGCTTAGTAAGTTTTTCACTAGTATTGAGTTAAAACCCAGTAAGTTCAAAGAATGACTAAATCTTCAATCAGTGCAAGGCCTTTGTCATCCTAAATACCTTTATTGACGGATGGTAATTGCGCATTCACGACACGACGGGTGTTTCCCGGCTGGCCGATATAATTGCAGCCTTTTGTACATACAAATTGATGACCTTATAACATAGATGGACATAAGTACTCGTATGTCCGCATCATCCAACGGTTTTTGACTATTATTGAAATGCTTTACCCTGCGATTCCCGGATCGGAAGATTCTGTAGGACGTTCCCATTTGATTTATTGATATCTCTTATGAAAGCTTTTTGCTAAAGTTCCCTACGTTCTTTGAGAAATATGAAATATAGACTATAACCTGATCACACCGGTGATGCAGCCGAATGGCTGAAAATTTTGGATATTGTTTTATATCATTGACATTTTCTTTTGTAAAACATGCTATTAGATATGAATATATCAGGTTACTTACATCAGAACTTGAACAATAAATTAAACTGAAAACTCAACGCTCACGTCTTATCCGTCGGAAATGTCTGTGGACCTGGCACGTATCGACATGCAAAACTCAAAACGACATTTAAATCCATATCGTTCACTATTCGTTCATCGTTCATCATTCGTTCATCTCGGTTATCTCGTTCTGCCGTAAAGCAGAAATGCTTGCATTTCTGTGTTTCGGTTTGAAGGGTAAGAGAGCCGGCGTAATTTCGGCACATGAGGCAATCCATCTTAGTCCTCAAGGTTAGCAGCGCATCAAAAACCGTCTAATATTAATAAAGTGAGGTGAGATGTCTATGGGCGACGGTGACCACTTACCATCAGGTGGCCCGTTTGCTCGTCTGCTCTCCTTATTTAATAATAAAAAAAAACTAACATAGACACGGACATATATGTGAATGTAACAACACATTCAGCAGCTCCTTGACTTTGCATGTCGAATTTGCCAGGTTTGTTCAGGTCCACATATATTTCCGACTAGGTATATTACTACATACTTGTGCTTCACGGTTTTTCATACATAACACAACTCATGACAATTTATTCTGCATTGAAGTTATTTGCATTACAACAATGTACGTATTTCTTTATATAATTTGCATTCAGTGTCCATCTCGTGTAAAGATGTCATTCAGTATCCATCTCAGGAATTGCTGATAGCTCTGACAACACCGTCAATTGCCAAAAACACGAGCCGCTTACAAAAATGGTTTTAAAGGTGTAATGACTCTGTGCAGAGTCAGCCTGGGGTGCTTCCACCCTTTTACCCACATCTGTCGCAAAGCAGAAATGTTTGCATTTCTGTGTTTCGGTTTGATGGTTAAGAGAGCTAGCGTAATTACGTGCACATGAAGCATTTCATCTAAGTCGTCAAGATCAGCAGCGCACTGAAAAGCTTCTAATAACATGGGTAAGATGTCAATGGGCCACGGTGATCACTTACCACCAGGTGGCCCGTTTGATCGTCTGCTCTTCTTAAAAGTAACTAACCTTCAGGACGTAAATGGAGTACCTCATGTGCCGGTAACTACGCTGGCTCTCACTCATGTATACTCAATATATTTATTGCTTCATGTGGTTTTAAAAAAATCTACTAAACCCGCATTTGACCTCGATCTCGCCTCGAGGTCGACGATGGAGCATGCGGGTCCAGTAAATGCCTATTCACTCTGGCCTTGAAGATCCCAAGGTTGTAGGTTTCGGGAAATACAGACGCCGGAAGGCTGTTCCATTCCTTAGCCGTTCGCATAATGAACGAAGAAGCAAATCGCTTCGTACGAGCATATAGATGTTCCATTTTCGTTTCCATACGCACACAAATCCTGTAAGGGCACTACAATTTAACTGCAAAATAGGTACTAAACATTTTATTTGGCGATGATTCTGGAATTAATATCATTGCTCTTCTACTCATAAAGCTAATCTAGGTAGTACTTAAAATTTCCTTGCCCTTTCTTACCCTTCAAACCGAAACAACAATGTATTGCTACTTCGCGACAGAAAAAGATTAAAGTTTGGTTCCACTCTTGGCTGGCTCTGCACACAATCATATGGAGATTGGGTCGAGAAGCGCAGGCTCGATTACATGATTAGCGTGCAGTTTACATACACAGAACATAACAGAAATCTCCCTCTCTCACACACACACACCCTTTCAACACACTTACTTACACACTCTAAGAACATACATACTTACACACATATCCTTTTCTTTGTTCTCGCCACTCCCTATTCCACTTTCCCACCTCTATACGAGTATTTTATTAACTTTCAGCTGTTACTAATTATTTTTATTTTTTTGTATAAATTAAGGACACCTGTTATTTGGCTTGCACGAGTGTAAAAAAAGAACAATTAAGGAATTGTATAGCTGTAAGGTTTCTTAAATATAAAATATACCATCCTTCTATTGTGTTTTTGTTTGTTTCCACCATATTAACCAGTTTTTTCCACTAAATTAATCAGTTTTTTCCACCATATTAACCAGTTTTTTCCACCATATTAACTAGTTTTTTCCACCATATGAATCAGTGTTTTTCTATTGCATTCTTCAAATTTATTGATACAGAATACAAATCAATCAATACATAAGTAATTACGGATCGTTACAGTAATATCGATGATCTGGCTTATGTGCATTGATGACTTCAGTACTTGTATTGACGCAAATTCCTCCCTACGGTACGTGACCATGGTGTTAAATTGTCATGTGAACTATAATCATGATGAGCAGCAGAATTTTTATAGGCTGATTTAACATATGGGTAAGTACATGGAAATTCAGGAAGTGAACATAAGATGAAGTTGTCCGATCTAAGTTTAAATATTAGAATTTTTATGGGCTTTTTTGGATTGAAAATGTACATGGAAATTCAAGAAATAGATAGAAATGAAGTTGTGCGATCTAAAATCTGATTTCAAACATTAGCTAAAAGAACACGAGAATTTTCTTAAACATTAATACTATGATCTATCATGTTGAATTATATTCAATTTGCCTGATATGCCATACTTTTTCTTTAGAAGAGTAATACTTTGTCCTCACTGTCGATTATTGTTGTCCATTACAAAAATGGGGTGCCATAACTCATGCGATAGACTCTATATTCTTCACATATTTAACCTTTTTGATTTTTAGTTTTTAATTATTATTTTTTACCCTGTACACTATCGCTCCCACTAACAGCTTGGGATAAGGGGTGAAATGAAAAACAGCGCCACATAATTGGTACCCGATTATGTCAGTATTTGCCGATTTTCCCCCCTTTTGCCAAATATGCATAGATTGCGTGATAAGTACGAGTACATTAAATTTTATTGTATTTTTTTGTAAAATATTTTATAATGTATTTGGCAATAAATATGTATTAGCTAGTCCTTACCTTCTTGTGGTTCCAGAGCACGTTGACGGAGGGTTTCCCGCGGCGGAAGTCACTCTGGTCGATGACGTCATCGTGTATCAGTGACGCCGAGTGGATCATCTCGCTGATCATCGCCACTTGCCGTTGTGAGGGCAGCAGTGCACTGACGAAATATATAATGATTAGGTTTATATATGTAACAAGTGGTGGAATAAAACTGCACATATAGGCGCCCGCGGCCTAGTGGCTACGACGCGGGAGTACCAATGAGTTTTTCACATTGTGATTACTTTCCTAATGTAGGGTTTCTTGAGGGGTGCAGGCAATAGAACATAGGTAGTTTGAATACTTTTAATGCGTATTACATTTAAATAAAAATAAATATAGCGAGCCGTGTAAAGCGTTATCGATCGCGGCCATGTTCGAATTGAATTTTGACGTTTCTTTTTCTTTTCTTTCTTCGTTCCCAATTGTGCATAGGATGGTGCTACACGAGTCCTCAACACTTAATTTTCGATATAATCTATCTTCCTGTTGATAAGGCGATAACCTTGGATTAGGATTTATTCGTGATTTTACCATACATTGCGCTAAATCTCTACAGTCTTAATGTCGAGATGATTCCCGCTGTATTGAATGCACGTATTGAATATCGTGTCATATGTTATCGTTTCGAGAGCGTCGGTGGCCTAGTGGCTAGGACGCGGGAGGTCTGGGTTCGAAACCATGCCATGTACCAATGAGCTTTTCGGATTTTTTCGAAGACTTACGTACATTTACCGACTGCTCTAACGGTGAAGGTAAACATATGAGGAAACCTGCATGTCTGAGGTAATTAAAAGTTTCCGAAGGCGTGTGAAATTCACCAATCAGCACTGGGTCCGCTCGGTGGATCATGGCCCGTACCCCCTTGTGCAAGGGGAGGCATGTGCCCCAACAGTGGGGACATTAATAGACTGATGATGATACATGATTGATTTTTGATATCAAGAGTAATATGAACACGTAAGGAAAATTGCAACGCAATAAATGCTTTTGGTACATTTCAGTAATGTCTTATGGGCCAGAATTTCAGTATTGTAAGAACAGAATCGAAGTAGTCAATAAATAGTCACAGATCAGATCAGATCGACGACAATCGGCAAAGAAATATAAAATATCTACATACCTACAGTAAACTAAATAAAAAAGCTGGATTTTACAATCTACTTTTTAGTAAGGACCTATTTTAAAGAATGATGGAGACTATTGGGGGGTTAAATTAAAAAGAAAATCTTAGTTCAGAGAGATAATCAAAATGATCTCATATACCCCCTTATCTAATTGATCTCACCTCTATCAAGATCCTAGGCTTCCATGCCGCTGATCTCATGATAAGTACCTAAATTATTCCCCGCATGTAATGGACAGCCTGCGGCGAATCACACGAGCCCAGATCGCATAGGATGCGTGAACGCATTGCATAAACAGTCCATTTGCTATTCATTTATTGAAATAATTTCCAAACGTGAGCAGAGTTTATCACTTAGGGTTTTTATAAATTCGCTGGCAGTGTGAAATGATTTTAAATTAGGCTTGGATAGCTTAGTTAGTCATATACATTTAAGAATTTCAAGAGGCAAATGTCTGCGAATAATTTTAATGGGCACGATTGGATTATAGTATACAGGGTGTAACATTAAGAACGGTCAGTATGGGAAAGTCTGAAACTATAAGACATACGAAGATCTGTTCTTAGGAACCATGTCATCAATTTTAGTAACAAGAAACACTGTATTCATACATTTTTTTAAAAACCTGTACTCAGCCTGGGAATCGAACCCGGTTGTTTTGAAAAAAAATCCAACACTATTTCTGTTTAGATATCGACTGTGTAGGTGTTAAGGAATAAATGTTAGTATGAAACGTGATGTTTAAAATTAATAAAACGCATTGTTTCCATATCTTTTAATTTATTTTAGTAGGTGTTCGAAATGACTACCATTTTGTAAAATACAACATTCAACTCGTTTAGGTAACGATCTTACTATTGAATTTTGTATCTTCAGGTGGTGAATTTGCGTTAAAATTGTCTCTATGGCTGCTTTTAGGTCTTCAATTGTGTCGTAGCTTGTTTTGTACACTTCATCCTTAACGTAACCCCACAAGAAATAGTCTAGTCTAAAATAAATTAAAAGATAGTAATTAATAGTCTAGTCTAAAATAAATTAAAAGATATGGAAACAATGCGTTTTATTAATTTTAAACATCACGTTTCATACTAACATGTATTCCTTAACACCTACACAGTCGATGTCCAAATAGAAATAGTGTTGGATTTTTTTTTCAAAACAACCGGGTTCGATTCCCAGGCTGAGTACAGGTTTTTTTTTAAATGTATGAATACAGTTTTTCTTGTTACTAAAATTGATGACATGGTTCCTAAGAACAGATGTTCGTATGTCTTATAGTTTCAGACTTTCCCATACTGACCGTTCTTAATGTTACACCCTGTATAATCATTCTTGCATTTTAGGTGAGTTCAAAAGGGCATAGGGAAAATGACTCATCGTCGAAGGACAAGTTAAAATATGAAAATATACATCGTACCTATAGTTTCCACATGGCTGGTCCCCCCTACGCTAATAATGCGTATATAAATAGGCTAATAATCATACATATAAGAGGTCGGCTATAAATGGAAAATAAACGGAGAAAAGTCAACCAAAATATTACACAGCCCGTTTCTTTATTTCAAAAACGAACCAATAAAAAACCTAGACCTTTCTACGGCCATTGATCATTTCAAGATACCGGCGTCGAGGTCAAGAGGCTTATTCACAGAGGCACGTGGCTCAAGGACACCTTGAGACATTGAACCATGGGTCGAGCGATCTGATGATCAAACGCAATAAAATTTCTAAACTCTTGAGCAACGACCACGAGGTATCTAATATTTCAATGGATTTTAGATAAAAGTTCACTGTTGAAACACAAGGTGCGGTCGTGAACGGACGTTGTCTTAAGGAAAAAGAAATTACCTTTATAATTAGTAATTGTTTTTTTTAAATTGAATTTCTGAAACTTGTTCGTTTGCAGTTGCTCAAAAATATCATTTTCTTTATAAAGAAGTAATTTTTGGCTCTTATTTTTGTTGTTAATCGTATTTTTTATAACATAACTATATTGGTATAACCATAACTGTGTTACAATATTGTTAGTTACAAAAGATTAAAATCAAAAATTTAACTACTTTGGAAATATATACTTAAAAGTAAGTACCTTTTTGAATTGTTTACAAAAATACAGTTTGTTATTATATAACAGTACTGTCAAAGAGTTTCAATATTCATGACTTTGTCTCCTGAAGTGTGTTAAATTCCAAGCCAGGTTCACAACAACGCTATTCTGTGGCTTTGTTTACGTTTGTGGTGGAGCAAACAAACCATTTTTAGGGCAGACGGAAGAGTGGCGGTTTGACATAACGCTTTTCCCGAGTAAATATTTAACTTTCATCACTTTCTTCTTGTTGCATAAAGTGGTTCATTGCCATTGCGTGAATGCAATGATCGTGGAATGAATACAGACATAAATAAGAACAGCAAAGAATCTCAGAACTGACATTCGCCGCGCGAGGCGCACGGAGCGCCGCGCCGCGCCGCCGCTGCGAACTGAGTACACTGAAAGAAAGCTTGTTTGATTTAGAGCACATAAAGAAATTTTTATTCATTTGTACAAATTACTTGATAGATACGAGTAAGATCTTGGTTGAAGTAAACAATTTCTTGGTTGAAGTTAACAAGCCGACTTTATATGCTCGTATTGAAATAAGTTCTTGTTTGAAATAAACAAGCTTTTCTTTCAGTGTACTATTGAACTGGTTAGCTTCGAAATTCACGTGTCCGGTTCGCTGCAACCATTCACAAAGCGCTGCTTTCAATATGGGGGAGAGCGGAGCGCCAAAGATTGGTTGCAGCGATCCGAACCGTGTCTGGAACGTGACCCGTGACTAGGATTGGTAACTGTTGTCACGTATATATACATGAACACGTGGCGTGCAAGTTTGTGAGTGCCCTGTACTGAAATTCTCTACTGTTCTTATTTTTATTGACAATGAAACTTGAGTAATATTACTCGCGTGGAGAAAATGTCATTGTGTGTAACGTAATGTGTTTAGCGAATCGGTCATTGCTGCCACTTATCATTCAGAGTCAAGATTCTTGAATGACATATCTGATTTGATCATTAATAATAATAAAAAAATAAAAAAATGGGGCATTATGAAGCTTTCAAGCTGTCATGTCGTGGTCGTCCTATTTTATTGTTTAAAAACGGTTTAAAGTGGTATTTTTTTCGTAAAACTAGTTAAAAATCGTCCATGCTAAGTGAACGTTATATAAGACAGTGAAATGGGAGTTATATACTACATATGGTGTGAATGCGGCAACCTAACCTCCAGTTGCATTTGGAAAGCAAGACACTGGACATTTCTGATGCATACGATTCTCCCATTATCTCGACGTTGGTAAACTGTTGTTTTTAAAACAGACTCCAAAACGATTGAGTGATTTTCAAGATTCTATCACGGTCATTGGCCAAATTGCAGTGTGTACACTAGCAGGGGCCACAAATAAAAAAAACTCTATTCCATGTTTCATTCATTCAAGCGACAATGGCCCAAAGACTAAGTCACGAGACTGCGGCGCAAACTTTCGTCGCCAAATGTCTGTTTGTCTGTAGCATCAGTACTCAGGAACCGAAGAATTTTGAACGCGGATTGTTTCATTTAACATTTAATTCTCCACAATGGTACGTCGGAGGTTTCTTAAACTTTTAATTTAGAGTGACTGTAAAATATGTAAAACGAACTGACCTGTTTTCGCCATAAACGTGGTAGTTGACGGCGCGCGCCATGAGTATGGCGACCATGGGCCTGAGCGCCTTGCCCTGCCCGTCGAAGTAGTATGTGGCGATGGTGTTCAGTTCCGACTGGTTCGTGTTCCGCTCCAGCTCCTGTCGGGCATAAGGGCTACAGTCGCGTTGGGATCTAGTCTACGGCACTCGTTTTACATAAAGGCTATATGGCCCCAATACGATGGGCCATGATAGGCGACTACGATGTGCCATGATAGGCGATAGTGTGGACACGCGCACGATCAGCTGCATGCATTCCTTTGAAGTGTGTACGAAAAACCGACGGCTATCAAATTGTCGCCGATTAAAGGTCATGGCCTATTACACTCGATCATGCCCTCTACTCGATCGTGCGTGCGCGTAATCGCCCATCATGGCCCATCGTGTGACAAGCCATAAAGTATATCGTCCCCGTAGAGTGAAAACAACGGTAATATACTCGTATATCTACCACCTTTTTGTTTTAGAGGATTACTTAAGTATCGACTTGAAAGTAATCCTCTTCAGATACACACCACACGAAATGTAAGTTTGAGAGAAACATTTAATGTAAGAGTGAATCGAAATATAACTAAAATCGGAAAAAATACATTACCGAGGTTTTTGCTCTACGGCGACAACATCCAAATTTAGAATATAAATTATTTTAGGGGATAAAATTCGTGATACGTTGAAAGCCATAGCAAAATATGGCTAAAAATAAAAAAATAAAAGCACCATCCGCTCCAACTCCATATCGTACGCTAGCCAGACACTCTTGTCTTTTATATAATAGGATATTTAGGGGGAGGGCGAGTGGAGAATAAAAGTTTGTGACACCATGTGACACGATTGTAAGTATAATGGCTGATATGTAATGCCTAAGTAGAACCTACAAAGTGAAGAGTGAATTGGCATTAAACTAGCAGTATTAAACTGGCAGTAAACTGTAAACTACAACTGAGTCCTAATTAGTTAATTAATACATATTGGTAATGTATTTAAGGATCGCCGCGACATAGGGTCGCCATAGTGCGGGTCCAACAGTACATTTAAAAACAATTGTAATTTTTTGTGGTATATAAATTATTTACAAGGCCCCCTTCTGGTCAAACGTGGGTTTAGTCAAATCAAAAGCTATAACGTGTGAAAAATACTGAGCTATTTGAAAAATTACAGTAAACGAGACACAAATAAGTATCCGCTATTCTGCAATGCAAAGAACGTGATATTAATAAAAAGATTTCTCAATTCCCATATAATAAAACAAACAAAGCAAGATAGAGTTCACGTGCTACGCTTTCGTAGCACCTGCTACGGAGCTACGTGATAACAAAGAACGCGTGATCATTATAGCTGGGCAGATTGTTGAAAAACCATGAAAGAGCAAAGAATGTGAAAATTAGCACACGTATTTAGGACACCCAAAGGATCATTTTGAAGATTAAAGCCTACGCAGATCACCGCTTTTCTGCCAGGGAAAGGTTCCTCCGCGCTCCAGTAAAAATATTATAACGACTTCTTCACACCTACCAGGGCATTTTTGGTATCGTTTTCGTATAAATAGAGGGTGCCTAATTCATTATTGGAAAAATATTTTCATTACATTTCATTTTTTCATTTCCATTTATTTAACAGACAAAAAAGTCCAAAAATGTTAGAAACAATTTTAACTTAAAAACTATGTTAGTAGATATAATAGTATTTTGAGGTAGGTATGAGTAGATTAGGCACTGTACAGGAGCCAACCAGCACAGAGATCCATCCGATTGCCAGCTGCACACAGTATCTCATAATGTGACAGTTGGGCTTAGTTTAGTTTGTTTTTAAATAACTACCAATTAATTCTACAAAGTAAACCCAGAGATTTTACTATTCCATTGCAGAAATTCGAGAAAATTAAAACAATGTAAAACTGATAATGATAACAAGAATTTAGATAATTTTCACATTCTTTGCTCAAACTGATTCTGATGATGAATTCATTATGAATTTGTGCTCCTCCTAAATCCACTCGAACTATAGCGGTTACGCGGAGTTCTTGCCACCTCTAACAAAGAACAAATACTACTAAATTGTATGCAAATTAATTCACAGAAACATTTAGATTTCGTGGATCTAAATTCGAGGTCATCACTTGTGAACTACTTAAGTCTAAATCAATGTCTAATATTGGTTTAGACTATAGATAAGTAAATCCACAGGTAGTCAGCTAAAACTAGTTATAAATAGCCACCGTTAACAAGTCGAGGTATATCCGTAATTTCTTCTTCCTTCATTATGTGTAATTAATTGCCTGCATTATGTTTATTTTTGTATCATAAGTACGAGTACATTGCTCTATTATTTATTGCCTTAGTTTGGCAATTAACACAGAAAAACAATGTGTAATGGTAATTAGAACAAAAACATGTAGTAAACCGTAACAATAACAGTTATAATGAGAAGGTCTTCAACAGAATTAAAAAGAAACTGGAGTTACTGAGAATAATAAAATAAAGAAAACTATAATATTATGATTATATTATGTCAGAAGCGATTGATGGGTGTGGAAGCGAGAGAGGTATGTCAGGATGAAAACTCTTAGGCGCAGAACATATACAAGAGGCGTGCCGGCAGCGCAACGTCCGTCAGCGCGCCGCCTATGTCTGTTTTGCACCCGTCGCATTCATACATTTTGTATGCAAGTAGATTAAGAGGCGGCGCGCCGGCTATTGTGCCCGTGTTTCGCCCCCTTGAAACTATTTTCATACAAAATATATGAAAGTGTAGCGGCGTAAAACTATGAAGAGGTGTGCCGACCGGCGTGCCGTCAGCGTACCGCCTGTGATTGTTTTGAGCTTGTCTCTACCCTTATTTGCGGAAGTAGTAGTACCCTTTGGAAACAGGCGCGAGTTTATGTAAAGTATGATGTATGTATATTATGCGCAGTGACAAATGTCAACTTATCTAGCTCATCATCTAGGGGAAGGTTCAGTGAAACCTAAGACCTGACAGAAAACGAACCTCTCGGTTTAAAAACCACAGACATACTCGTAGCTATGCGGACTTAACATGATTTCACTTACACTAATTTGATTACATACTTAATACCACATCATGACATCACTTATTCATCATTTATGTAGTGAAGATATCTTTTTCTTGACCTGTGACACGTCACAACTACTCTGACAGATATCGAAGCGTGCCAAAAAATTCAGATCATCCGCCATACAAATAAGATTAAAATGTGCTACAGTTTCAATATATTTTTTCCGCCTAGATATGCATTTAAGCCACCTATTATTTACGCTAGTATTAAGTCCGCTCCTATCCTATTAAATGTCTGTATTAAAAACAATACAATACAATACAAATATACTTTATTGGACACCCGGGACAAAAAACAAAACATACAACATAAAGAGAGATACAACACAATGTGCAGAAGGCGGCCTTATCGCTTTAAGCGATATCTTCCAGGCAACCTTCAGGTAAAAAATCTCCCGATTGTTTTAAAATTAGCACGAAAACTCTGTTCCGCGCTGCCTCGAGGAGGAACTTGAAAAACCGTTAAAAGTGCGTAACTTCGCAAATAAAATGTTGCAAATTATAGTGTCAAGTCAGCTAGTATGGTAACATTACTTATAAACAAGTTACACCTGAAACGAGTTATCACTTGTGGAGGACGCATAAGATATTGGCTCATCGGTTACCACCACTACTATGGCTGACACTCGTATTGGCTCATCGGGTACCATGGCTGTCTCAAATAGTTTCGTCATCTACGATACCCTTCCTATAAACTCTTGAGAATTAGTAATGTCAGAATTAATATGATAGGGTAGGATACTTTACGAAAACTGAAACAAAATGTAATCTAATGAAACAAAAAATAATTACGTAAGGACGATTTTGGCCATTTTTGACCCCCCTAAGGACAATAAGGACACAAGATTTCTCGGACTCCCCTCTGCCCCTTCTTACAAGAGTTTCCCTAAAAAACATTAACCTAAATAGTTAATCGCCACCTAACACGTTTGTCCACCAAATGTGACAGGGAAAAGTGGGAACTACCTATGATTTAAGGTGGTTCCTGTATACCTCGGGGATTATTGACGTGAGACATTATGTATTACTCTATCCATACAAGTGAAACGCCTTCTCCGTGTGTGTATTTTACCTTTTCACAGACAAACGGCAAGTTATAGTATCCATGCAGCAAAATAATTATCTAGCTAGACCATGGTGAAATAGGGAAGGCATCGCAGAAAATCGTCTATATAGTTAATTTATTCTATAGAATGATTGCGATCCTCTTCTGTAAGGATGCGACTATAAGTAGAAGGAGCTATTTAGATATTGTTTGATTTCTGGAAGATAAAGCTAGTGCAAACTAAGTACTTGAACAAATTATACAAAACTGCACAGGATGCCAGCTGACAACACAACCGTCTCTTAGGCTTGGACTACACGACGACGGTTCCAGGGACGGTTCGGTTCAGGTACCGGTACCGGCCGTGTAGTCGACTGCATTCAAACTGATGCGTTGCGCTCAGGCCCCGCCAACTCGGCTCAGGAACCGAGCAGGCCGATTCCAAGTGGAACCGTTGTAGGTGTAGTGGACAGCGCATTTTTGTTTGAGTTTATATGAAGCACCGGTTCCATGGAACCGACCGATACTGGAACCGGAGGAACCGTCGTCGTGTAGTCCGGGCCTTAGACTAAAATCTACGCAAAATTATGAAACTCTAACAGTTGCAAATTGCAATGCAAGCGTGGACAATACGAACAGCGAAATCAAGATTACGAAAAAATTACAGTCGCGCATCCATTTCATTGTCTCAGACGAATCTACGCTATTTTTAGCCGTAAGTATACAAATGAAATTATAATAATTGCTGATGTCACAATGCCTAACAAAAGATATTGTGACTTGTCACATTTTTCAAGGTTATATTTTTAAAAGTTCTCCGACTTTATAATTTAAATCGAATTGCGTATAAAAATTGTATAATTTCGTATTTAAAAATTATATGTCTTCCTTGTTAAATAATTCATTTTTGAAAAACGATTATAAATTATAACGTAACTGTCATTTGAATTTTTTTGGATTTCAACACAAATGAATAATTAGTTACAACATCATGTGGGAAAGAAAGTTATGTGAAATACATAATAAAATAATAAAAGAAGTTTAAAATGTTTTAAATATACATTATATACTTATGTATATTATATTTGACATTTGATTATGCTCCTCTGAGAGTTATGAGATTGTGAAGGATCGCCTGGGATGGTACCACCCTCTTATCTATTTCTGCCGTGAAGCAGAAATGCTTGCATTTCTGTGTTTCGGTTTGAAGGGTAAAAGAGCCAGCGTAATTTCCGGCACTTGATGCAATCCATCTTAGTCCTCAATGTTAGCAGCGCATCAAAAACCCTCTATTATTAATACAGTGAGGTGAGATGTCTATGGGCGACGGTGACCATTTAACATCAGGTGGCCCGTTTGCTCGTCTGCTATCCTAATTTTAAAAAAATAAAAAATAAGGTTATGTTGGACGGCATCGGCCTTTGGCAAGATGCCGTCTCTCTGTTAAGCCATATTATTATTATGTTGTTACTCTTTTCAGGGTTCACGGGCCCTACGGGGCCCGGTTCTTTGAAAGGCTTGCGTGGGGACATGGGCCCAACACGTAGAGGCCTTATTAGAGTATTTACTATAAAATTGCGGGATGGAGTGCATCTACCGGGGCCTGTCTCTGAATACGTCCATAAGAATGCATTCAAAGACTGTCTCCGCTAGTTTCATGAACTATTGGTGAATTAAGGGATAAGTTATTTTATTTGGCATATTGGGTTGTAAGATAAGTGGATTGGGTAATCGTGTCTATTAAGGGAGACAACGGACACCTGTCACGATCATAACACTGTCTCTCAAGGTGATGACAAAACTGGCAGGTGGTGACTTGCCGGTTACGGAATAGATGGGCCCCAAAATAGTCGTCATAACAACGGGGGGCAACACCAGTGTAAGCAGCTGAGGGGGTGTAGAGAGGTGTGTTGCAGTTTCACTAAGCGCTACTCCCGGCTTTATGCCTTTAACACTTCCACCCCCCGAGCATATAGCTCTAGCGACTACACTCTGGATGGCCGGTTAAAGCAAGCCAGAGGCGAGAGTCCTGCAGACACTCTTGGGTTCCCACTCCGGCCTGCCGGTGAAAGCAAGCCGACTGACCGACTCTCTGGAGCACTCGGGTCCGTGGTGTCGCTACACATCAACAGCTCGCCACAGAGCTGCCTTATTACGTAATAATAGAAGTTGTAAAATTTCGCAAGCAAAATTAAATCACGCGATTTTTTATTGAATAAGGACAGCGACGAGTAAACCGGACACCTGATGGTAAGTGGAAGTGGTCGTCCGCCGTCGCCCACACAGCTCATCATCATCAGCCCATGTCGCCCGTTACACTGCAGGGTATAAGTCTCCTCTTCAGGATATAAGACCCTTTAAGGGTCTGTGCTAGTAGCATCCAAGTCTTAATAATAAATGGACGACATTTCAGTGACAACTAAAATTATCACTAGAATAAAAGATATATTTTAAAATAATCGGTTAGCGATGTATTTACACATACATAAATAATACTTTGCCGCATTTGAACCGGTACTAATGTTTATAAGTAAATTTCTAACGCGCTTTCAATGTCACATTACATCACACTCGTTACTTTGACCACATTTGCTCACGGTTAGCAAAATGTTGTCAGCTGTATGTAAGTTCTTTACGATTGTTCGTAAATTGAATAGCAAGGTTTGGTAATTACTACATAAGTCATAATACTCATAACAATTTTATATTATTTTAAAAATAAGAATACACAGTTAAATAAAATGTATTAAGTAAAGGCCAATCGGAAGATACAGTGTCATCGTACTATTTAACACACTGATATGTTAAAAGGCAAATAATGTGGATTTCCAAGTTGGTACATTGTAGTTTTCATCTAACCTAACATTTGTTACCTATAAGTACTATGGAATAATAATAAATTACATCAGTTTCTTCAGATAATAATAGACAGATTTTTTTTATAAGTCTCCATTCTGACAATATTTAAACATGCGATTTTAGCAGCTTTTCGCATTAAGTTACTTAGATAAAACAAACTTACAGGCGATAATAATGCTAAAATCTACGACAACATTGACTTAGTGTATTTTTCACTCAAATCGAATCGAAATTATTGATTCGATTCTGACTGAAGTCCAAAGTGGAAATTTTGACAGATTTCTGATAAAAAAATGTCACAGATTTGAGATAATATTGTCATGACACAGAACACAGGGCCTATAGGTCTAAAAGCTTGTGCTATCCTTTTCCTAGTTTAGTGATAAGAAGTTTTAGACATGTCAAATTGAAGTTGTCTTCCTTCAGAATAGGGACTAGTAGGTAGGTAGGTATCTTACTTGTCCTCCCTTACAAAGTTAAAAAAATTCAATGTAATCGTAGGAATCATTGGATCGAGTGTTTTAAATTAATATTTCTACGCTAACGGAGTCGCGAGCTTTTTTGAACTACAACAAAATCTACGACACAAGTAAGGAATGTTTCATTTTACACACAACGTACAGAGTCGTCGTTTTGAATAAATTCCTTTATAAAAATACACAGTGTAAATAAACCAAGCACAGGAAATGCGCATTCAGAAACATGTTAGAGACGCGGGAGTACACACAGGGGCCTAGTTTTAGACGAGTTTTCCAAACAGAAAGTAGGCGAGCGAGCTGCCTCCATAAACGTGGTGAAGGCTGCGCACACGCATGCGGATCCGGCGTCGTCAAACCCTGTGCTTTTCGTTTATTTTTATCTCAACACTTTGCATTTGTATACTCTGCAACCTAACTTTACATATTTTAAGCTTGCCCGTAATATCCATTGTTCATTCAATTATCACCGTTCCTCCAAAATCTGAAACCACCGTTGCCCTCTCGAAACCGCAAACTTCTCCTCACCACTGGAGGGGGTTCAGGTATCAAACCCCCTGATATCAGGCTTGTAAGTACAAAAATTTCCAACATTTTTAACTGTATGATTAACAATTTCTTGACGACAAATTAAAATTAATACAAATATTTTATTGGCATGTGATAATCTTATACTATTGACCTGATTAGGTATCTAGACAATGTTCTCTGCCTCTCAAACTAGGTCTAACCTGTATCTTGAGAACCACATCAATAATTTATAACAAGTGGAACTAGTCATAGTGAACCTGAAGTTAATTCCGGGGTCGATTGAGACTGACATTTTAAAGATCAAATTAAAAGTGTCGGTGGCACAGTGGCTAGGACACCGGACTCCCATGCGGGAGGTTCGGGTTCGAAACCAATCAACAACCATACCAATTTGTTTTTCGTATTTTTCGAAGACTTACGTACATTTACCGACTGCTCTGACGGCGAAGAAAAACATCGTGAGGAAACCTGCACACTGAAATGACCAGTGTGTAAAATGGGGTGGGGGCGCAAAAAATCCTCAAGGATCGAAGTGCCGCTGGGGTTATTCCCGGCCCCCTATGATAAGATAATAAAAAAGATCAAATTGACAGAATATTCAAGATTTTAACACGACTCCAATGACGAGCAATGTGTAAAGAGACGAATGACTGTAGAGGAAGCAAAAGAGGCGTGCCCAAGATAATTAGGTATTCTTCTAGGCACTCCATTCTCTCTGTCTACCACGCAAGGGACATAGCCGATATGTATGTATTAGGTAATTAGTAGTTTTAAGTAATTCATCGAGTGATCTGAACAATCTCAGTTCCTCCTACGGCTAAGTCATAAATCTAGTCTAGACATCTCATCTCAGGTAAGGTAGCAAATACAAACGTTATATTAGAAATCATGCAATTGGACAGTCAATAATATTTATTTTAAGTTGTACTAACTAGAATAACCTTGTTCTCTGATGATAAATAAATAAGTAAATAAGCAAATCCCAGTTGCAGACAAACTGCAGTCTAGTTTTACGACGAACTTATAATTTAATATTATTAAAATAAAACCTTAACTTTCCCATAGACATTTTAGGTAAGTACTTATAAAGGAGCACATTTAATGTAAATATTAACGTAAATAATGCGCTGCCAAGAGCGTCGGCGGCACAGTGGCTAGGACACCAAACTCCCAAGCGGGAGATTCGGGTTCGAAACCGTGCAGTGCCATGTACTAATGAATTTTTCGTATTTTTCGAAGACTTACGTACAGTTACCGACTGCTCTAACGGTGAAGGAAAACATCGTGAGGAAACCTGCACACTGAGATAACCAGTGTGTAAAATGGGGTAGGCACAAAAGATCCTCAAGGGTCGAAGTGCCGCTGGGTTATTCCCTTCCCCCTATAAGATAAGACAAGATGCGCAGCCAAAACACACATAAGTGAGAATAGTACGGAAAAATGTACTACCTACTTATTTATAGCTTTTCAAGCTTATTTGGCGCGTAGTCTGAAATTTTTAGCACACGATACCTGTCCACTGTAATATTGAAGTGTAACAATGGAATTGGAAAAGGATATCTGTTGCATAAATAATGAATGTGAGTGAGATTATACGTACGTGCGTACGTACGTGAGGTTATACGTACACAGTGTACGTGAAACCACACGTTCAGTCTGGTAGGTCTGTGACCTATCCATTTAAACTAAATATTTCTCCGTGCCCAAATGATGTAAGTACGGAGTAGGTATTTGAAAATACTAACTGACAGTAAGTATATACACACACAACTTATAGAGAAAGTATATACGATGCGCTTGACCGATTTTTACGGTGGTTAACATTGAAAGGTCTGCCGAGTAAATTACATAGTCATTGGCTTATTGCTTCGTTTATACAGTTTCAATGTCAAGCAGCATATAACGTGTCAAAAAATAACGCAACATTTCTATCGTCGTGCACAAATATATAACTACCTACTAATATTTATCGGGTTTGTGCAATAAATACATATACATATATTATGTATGTCAGAAAATCCACACGTGTAAAATTTACTTCTTGTTTACCTGCACTATTTTATCTGAAATTGATGTATATGTCGTGGACACATAGCGTAATGGCGCGTTTCACGAAAGGCGTAGGCATTTCACGATGTGCTAAAAAAGTTAGACAGATACTGTAATCGTCGAATTATACACTATCTGTCTAAGATTTTTAGCCACTTCGTGAAATGCAGGTCTCTAGATCTGAACCGCACTTCATGATGCCAGGTTTTAAATTTTGAATCAATACTAGCGCCATCTCTTTTATTGCCCCAAAACATTATCTTGATTTGCTTTAAGTGTTATTATACAAACGTTATATTAGAGAATATTGTTAAATATAGTTAATATTTAGTAAATAACCGGTCGCGGTGAATTTATTTGAAAATAAACACAAAAAAATTAATTTTGTAGAACTAAGTGCTATAAATCTCATTTAATACTAAGTTTAATAAAGTTCTACAAAGTAGCGACACGAAACATCAAAATATACGATGCGAGAGCATATACCCGCCCAGCGGAGTCCGTTCAGTTGGTATAGTTCCATGCTTTTAAGAACGGGTCTAACCCCACCTTACCTTAAACTACCATCAGTACCATGAAAGCCACCACCCTGAGTCCTCAACAATGAGAAACCCCTCCCCTCCCCTGAAAACAATTTCTAGTGCCCACATCCGTAGCTGTGGTCAGCTGAATGGCTAAGCGTAGTATAATTTACAGTGATGCGCGAATTGCACAAGCGACGCCTGCGCGTTTACACGTCGTGACTTTGACATACTTGCCGATCAATGGACACCACCACACTAACACACAAAGGCATTAGAAGTTAACTTACCGGAGCCGGGCCACCGGTTTCTACTTCACAAAAGTTCCTTAAACAGTTCAAAGTTTCGCTGGTATTAGAACTTCTTTTTCGAATTGAACACTACCACACTAACACACAAAAGCAAAGGTACTATTAAATAATAATGTACCAGAAACCCACCAGCAATTTCTAATTGGATCCGAGGCGTTTAGATTTTAATTTGACAAAAATTAATGAGACTGTAAAAAAAATCAAACGCACACCTTAGGCTCAATTTACATTGCCGCGAAATGGAATTGAAGCGAATTTTCGCAACGTAATTGTACATAGCATAATGAAATTTATGTCAATTGTGTAACGTACAAACTAAATACGCTTTACCGCTAGGGGAATTCTCGAGAATGCGCAAGGATTCCCCGGAAGACGCGCGACCTCTTTTTTGGCTCGTATTAAGTTTATATGTTACACTATTGACATAAAGTTCATTATGCTATGTACAATTACGTTGCGAAAATTTGCTTCCATTCCATTCCGCGGCAATGTAAATTGATGCCTTAATGCCTTATCGTCACTATGAATTTAAAGATCAAATTTATGCAACGCGGTAGTATTGTTACTCGGAATCCTTCCTGACTCAGAATGTCATTTGTCGCATCGATGTAATAACAAATTAATTGGACTTTATGGGAGATAGAAAACCCAGGTACATCTACAGCTACAACTCCCGTACTATAAACCATAGAGCAGCGATTAAAGGTACAATTAAAGGTACAAGAACGAGAGTTGGTCCTGAGTAATCATCTTTAATAACGAAATGTACTTACTTCACGTTAGCATGGCTGACTGAATAGGCAAAATACTAGGTAATTTCTAAACATGCTTATGAATACTTAATTATTATCTAGAAATTGCGCATAAGACGTAATCTCATCGAACTAGGAATTAATAAACAGGATGTTTCTTTTCGATAACGCAAAAGTTTGTGCTAAAAATATGTTGTTTTATTCATGTTTATCAATTTAATATACGATCATAATACTTCCCTATTCCTAATTTAAACATCATAATATCATATCCTATATATAGGATAGGCCTTTGCAAGATTAACCTCCCTATTCGCGTGTCATAGGTCAAACTATATGCTTCTCACCTTTGTACAGTCAACAAATAGACCTACGCTCATGCCATTTCTAACACATTTAGAACTTTATAGGTTCCATACTATCATGTCGTAGTTTTAGTATCGTCATGTACTTTAATCATTATTTATTTTTAGACACTATGACGGACGTTGTATGATTTCGGAACAAAAAAGCTTAAATTATGTAATTAATTTTTCCAAAATTATATTACCCAAATAATTACAACTTCAACAATCAATCGACTCTATTTTATAACGAAATATTTTGAATATATTAATAATTTATTATTATATTGAACATCAGAGAATTTTTAGGAAGTTACTTAAATACAAGTTTTTTAAATCGTAATACAGGAACTGTTATTTGATCATATGACGAGTTCTTCGATAGTTTATTGTAAAGGAAATGAAGATCGACAAGGCTACATGACCAATGGGCGTGCGCATCAAAGAGCCACCGTTCGACTACTTTGTTGAGTAACCACAATATGCTATAACGCTTATTAGACAGATTCGTAGATGTAAAGCAAAAGCTCATCTTTTATTTCATGGTACAGAGAAAAAAGGGCGCCATGATTATCTGTCTTGCACGTCTCTATTCCTTCCCTACTTAAATGCTGTAATATTTGTATTTATACGTTATTACAACTTTGATGGTGATATGACTCTGTTTAGTCAGTGGTACCACCATTTCAACTATTTCTGCTGCAAAACAACAATGCTTGCATCGCTGTGTTTCGGTTTGAAGGATAAGTGAGCCAGAACAGAGCCAGAATTACCGGCCCATGAGGCATTCCATCTAAGTCCTCAAGGAAAGGAAAGCCCTCTAATAACATTATGGTGTGGTGAGATGTCTATGGGCGACGGTGACCACTTACCAAAAGGTGGCCCGTTTACTCGTCTGCTCTCCTTACAATAAACAAAGAAAAATACAAAAATAAATATTATATGTCGAAGTCACGTAACTTTAAAATCAATGACCCTATTAAATTAAGTCAATTAAATTCATTAAAAAATCTCAAACTAGATTTAAATCATGGCGTTTATGATCCATATGAATTGATGCAAATAGTGATGCGTCACGACAAGAAACAAAGAACGTCAATAAACTTACATATAAATTTTTTATCGATATAATTATAAAGTCCGGAAACAGGCCTACGACAAGCTTTACTTTGTTATTACCTATTAATGTCGATTCAATAACAACATAGTCTATTTTTACCGCTACCTATGTCCACTAGAAACGTCCTTATTGTTATGGTTTCCTTAGGCCTCGTGTCTCTTCAGAACCAACATGATGAATTCCTAAAATGTTGAATTCTCATCTCTATCTAGAGATATGGCGTAGAAAAGGACAGCATGTATTTTAATGAAGACATAACTTTAAAGACGTTACGTACAACTGACAGTAAGTATGATAACCTTAAATAGAGTGATTTTTGTTCCTGGTAAGGGATTAATTCGGTCAAAAAACTTAAATAGAATCTTCGTCTGATTGTTATGTGACTGCAACATTGCCAGTAAGTTAAAGACTCACCGCTCGTATATCCTCGTATATGCCATTAAGGTCGTCTTCCAGCAAGCGATAGGGGTCGACGATCTGTGTGCCGTAGTCTGGAAGGGAGCCCGTACTGGTGCTCTGCAGACTGGAGGCGAGCCGCCGCGACATACCGATGGCTGCGCCCGCGCCGCTACCAGCCGCCATGCCCGCCCCCGCGCCGCCTGACCCGCACGCTGGACCGCATGTGGTTACTCTCTGGAACAAGACAGTAACACTGTTAAACCAATGGAAAGACTCATTCATTAATTACTACTAAAGTGGGATTCCTAATTCGATGGACAAAAGGAAAGTTTGATGCAAAACGTCACTTTTTCCATCGAATTATAAATCCTGATTTAGGTTCCCTCGGTCATGACATGAAAGGTCATGTTCAAAGACCAACATATTGATGCCTAATCTCGAAAATGTACCTAAAGTGCACTACTAGGTCAGCAAATGAAATGGAGTGATTGTGATAGAAATGATGCATTCGTAAGTAGGCCGATTGACTCTGCCATTAAATACAACTGGGGTCATTTTAATAGTGTAGATGTAATCGTAAACAGTAGGTGTATCGACTCTGTTATTAAAATACAACTGGGGTCACTTTGATAGAATTGATGCATTCGCAAGTAAGTCTATTGACTCTGCCAGTAAATACAACTGGGGTCACTTTAATAGTGTTGATGTGGGGTCACTTTAATAGTGTCGATGTATTCGTAAACAGTAGGTTTATCGACTCTGTCTGAAATTACAACTGGGGTCACTTTGATAGAATTAATGCATTCGAAAGTAGGCCTAGTGTCTTTTTCAGCAAATACAAATGATATAATTGATGCATTTATGGCTCTGAGAGCAAATACAACTTTGATAGAATTGGCGCATTCTTAAGTATTATGCCATTGGAATAACTTCCAGTATTGGCTTTTAATACTCCAAGGAAATTACTCCTAATGTTAAAACATTTTACTACGGCGCTGCAACAAAGGCACCTTGATGTGAGAGTATTTTGGATGATACGCTGATCAATTAAGGATTGGGTGGATAGGTGACCTCACGTGGAGTTGTCAAACAGCGAAGGGTGCGGCAGTGGTGGGTGCCCTTAGCTACGAGTATGCGCGGCGGCAGTGACCGCGATACGCGTTTGCGCAAGGCGTTCAGTTTATGCAACTGCAGCGAGCATGCGCAGTCCACACCCGATGGGCCAGGACCGGCGCGTTGCAAAACCACACGCTGCATGTATGCAGTTGCAAGTAAATGCGACCATATTCACGTTGGACAGAATCAGTTCGGTTATAGATTTGTTATATCATTTAGATGTGATACAATTCATAATAATTAATGACACAATGTAAGTGTGCGATTGATGATTCCGCTCACGGACAACATAGAATAGGATGTCTCCTTCGCAATTTGTTCCATTCGTCTGACACGTAAAGAATTTGGAACTCGTCTGCGTCACTTTTAAGAATTTGACATTCTGAAACGGATTCAACAATCACATGTTCGTTCGAGTAACTCAAATGGTATGTCGGTCGTATTCGAAATTTTACTCCTCATACATTTGCCGCTTAGTCGATTACTTAGTAACAAAAGCAGTTTTCATTTTATTTTTGACTTAACATCTTCATCATCATCATCTTGTTCAATTATTGCATTCTAAAAATGAAGTCTTTCAGGAAAAGTCTTTTTAGAGCCTGTATAAATATTTATAATATGTAGGTTCTCAGGAAGATTCATTTGCACTTATTTTAAGGAAAAGAATTAGCAACTTTGTCATTAGTAGAGGTCAGGTAAGGATCTGTCAACAACGCAGTAAGTAGGTATGTAGGAAGTATTTATTTTTATGTAGACCTACACCTACAACCTCAGGAAACCATCAATTTGTACATAAAATCACATTATTACGATGTATATTATAGAATTTATGTCCTAATTGAGTGCGCGCCAATCTTTATTGCCGATCTGAATATAGGCACGAGGCGCGTTCCAGCACATTTTTCTAGGGTGTCAGCGGGGTGTAGAAGAGCGGGGAATGAGTATGGGCTGCCGCGAAGTGTGGGGGATATGCCCCGCTCCCTCGCTGTTCTACACCCCGCTGACACCTAGAAAAAAGTGCTGGAACGCGACTCGTGCCTATATTCAGATCGGCCATAAAGATTGACGCGCTCTATACGAGTTTAATATAAGTTATAACTACCTACATTGCCTATCTAAATTGAGGAGCTCGTAGCCTAGTTGCGAGCACGGTCCGAAAGTGATCATGCAGGTTAAGCGACGTTGGCGCGGTCGGTACCTGGATGGGGTGACCGCTAGTGGCATATTTCATCTGACCTCCTCCGTGTCTCGGAAAGCACGTTAAGCAGTCGGTCCCGGTTGTTGTCGTTCGACAGCAGTCGTTAAGCCATGTCAGAGGCCTACGGGCGGCCTGAACAACTCTGACAAAGGGTGGCCACTAACCATACGACAATCAAGCAAGCAAGTTAATGTACAGTTATGACTTATGAATGAAGGTTGTAATATGATTCACATCGAATAATGGATAAGTGTTGTAACTTTTTAAATTCTATTCACTCTTGTAGAAATAAGTTTCATTTCGCTAAAGTTCAAAACAAATAGTCCTTATTTACCTAAGGCTGAGTTAATGTCTTCATGTGGCAAAAAGTAGCCTAGGTTTGGATTGTCTTTGCCCAGTTCCTAGAATATTAAGAATTCGTTCACTCTTATTTTTAATAAGAGTGAACGAATTCGGGCGGCCTGAACAACTGTGACAAATAGGTTGGCCACTAACCATACGATAAGCAAGCAAGCAAGCCTATCTAAAGCCGTGTACACGTGTATACTCAAAATACACTTACAACCAGTTAGTTCGAAGTGCGCTGAGGAAATTTCAGTTTAAATAATAAGTGCTTTGATCTTTTTCTTTATTACTTCTATCAACCGCAATTGTGTGTGCAAAAGTAGGCAAATTATAATGTCACAGCACTTTGTTAGAAGCAATTCATGAACTAGTAAAATCTCAACAGGATGTGAAATGCAAAATGTAGACAATTGTCGTTGAGGCACTAATAAATAATAAAACTGACTTCGGTCAGTGAAAAACAGGTAAGAGGACCAAGCAATGTGCGTCTGGCAATTTCTCCTTTCTAAACGACGGAACAACTACCGGGTTGTTTATCGAATTCTTTCCTAAGCCATATATATATTGTTTAAAAAGTTACATTATAAGCAAAGTTTATATAAAATATCATATTCATAATGATAATGAAAGCTACAAGTATAGAGAAACTTGCGGGATCCGGAATATTCAAAAACGAACATACGTAAACCATACATCCTCAAAGGCACATTTCCAAGCTAGCGTTCCATAATAATTTTTCATCCGTGGGCCTTTGACATGCCGTGTCGTAAAGAATAGCACCACCCTAACTCTTCCCGTGGGTGTCGTACGAGGCGACTAAGGGTCTTAGTGGATACTATTCTACACCTACTAGACGGCGATAGACTCACCACGTTTGTCCACAAAATCTTACGGCGAAACGTGGGAACTATACCTACGATGAAGGTGGTTCTTCTGGCTTCCCCCTCGGGGGTTATTGACGAGGAAGTTATGCTATGCCTTTGACATGGCATAAACGGCTGTCGGACGACAGCACCCGGGGCAAATAGCTTAATGTACTCTCAACGGCACGGAGGGCTCAGATGAAAATGTGCCACTATATGTCATCCATCCTAGTTCTAACTGCGATCAAAGTTGTTTAACTGCACGATCACTTTCGGAGCATCCAACTAGGCTACGAGCCCCTCAATCGTCGCCTACACTGAAAGAAAAGCTTGTTTACTTCAACTAGAACTTGTTTCAATACGAGCATATAATGTCGGCTTGTTCACTTCAACAGAAATCTTAGTGGAATCTATCGAGTAATTTGTTCAAATGAATAAAAATTACTTGGTCACGGTCCAACAGAATACCAGCGCTGGAGGCATTCTTGTCTGCAGCAATAAGCTGAGTTGAGGCCCTTTTCACAACAACAGCAGACCATCATACATGATTTAGATATGTTTACCTTTGACTACATAATTATTTTATTATAATTATAACTGTTTCGGTCATTGCTGTGTGTGAAATAAACGTATTACTTACTTACTTACTTACTTACTTTATATGCTCTAAATAAAACAAGAACGCTTGTTTTATTGAGTTTAGACAAAATAAAAAAATAAAAACATGTCCGCTGAATACTCTATTCGACTTTATAATATTAAACAAGCTTTCGGCTGCCGAGTGGGCGGCCAAACAAAAACATGTCAAGTACGCGGGGCTCTAAACGGCCTATATTTTCGTTCCACTCGCTGTGGAGACCACGGGCGTATGGTGCACGGAGGCCAAGATTTTTGTCCAAGGTTTGGGCCGACGACTGAGAGAGCGCTCAGGTGACCCCCGCGCCGAGTCGTATCTGGTGCAGCGCATCTCGCTGGCTATTCAGCGTGGAAACGCTACCAGCGTGACGGGCACCTTCCCGCCGGGTGCTCGGGGCGGTTTATTAGATTAAGGCTTTTGACAAATATAATATGTTTATATTATATTGACTATATTTATACTAAGACATGACATGTAAATTAATTTTATTAATAAATATAGTATTCTGAATAAAGAAATGCATTAAACAACAAGCTTTGTAACGTTCGCTGTAATGGACTAATGACACATTACGCCTTAAACGCTAAAAATTTTATCATAACGCTAATGTCTGATTTACACGGGCATGCGGATTAATATCGGGGTCACTATGGTTTATGACTTATGACACATTTGTCCGTGAACCTTCACTACGTGATTTCATTAGAGATGTCGAAACAAGCCTAATCAACCGTAACAATATATCAATGGACTTTATATAAATTATTTTTAAGTTACCTACTTATGTAATGAACCCACGAGGCGTCGATGGAGGCATTGTTCGTCGAATAAGTTATTAATAACCTATTATTGAAAGTGAAAAACATTATGTATTTTCCCAGTGTCATTATTTTCTATGCAAATTACTCCATTTAGTTTGTGCACTAGGTCTTGTGGACACACTCGATTATATTGAAGTTAGATTCTTCAACGCATAGTTCGAGAATTGATGTAAGTAAATAATAAGTAAATAAAAAGGTATATAGGTAATTATCGTCGATCAAATAAATCCCCTTGTCGTCCCCGGTGCAAAGGTGCCCATAACGCTTGCGGCGTTACCGCGCTGTATAGCTACGGCCAAACTTTGCACCAGGTACAACCCGGAGCGAGGGTCACAGCCCCTCTCCCTGAGGCGACGGCCAATCTCTGCCACGAATTGTTTCGCCTCCGCCCCCCAACAAGCCGTTATCTCCACCGCGAACGAGACGAACAGGTAGTTCTGTTGGAGAGCGGAGTACTTATCCCGTTTTTTGACCGTAAATAAAATAAATAAATAAATTTCTTTATTGTCAGGCAATTATATAGCTAACTATTATAGTTACCTATATAATTTATATGACTTATTGTTAAAGAACCTTTAGAGATCATCCCCTGATCCATTACGACTTGTGACTGCGTAAGGTGAATATATTAGTTCCAATTCAATTCACATATTATGCTAAAGCCTTAAGATTTATTAGAATATTCATGAGAGGAAACATTTTTTTAATCATTGGTAATGTTTTACTCATCACCAATATTCGTATCCACTTCAACTTGAATAATTTTATGCCTGAGGATCCACCCCACCATAATGATCCAAAGGTGAATTGAGAATTCGATCTGGCGACCCTTGCGCCGCAGTCTCGTACGTTAAGATTTTGAGCCATTGATGTTTCAAATGAAAGACATCATATTATATAACTAGAGTACCCCACACCTGTGACACTTCTTGGTCGGCACAATTATCAAAACTGACGTATTGTTTTTAGTCGCGATTCATTTTATCGATTCGATTCGTTTCGAACGAATTTTTCGTGAAAAAGATATGGACTGACATATATAATAATTTAAAAAACACATCCCTACAGAATAGTAATAAATTGCCACAAGTGAATAAAACTGGATCTTTAAACACTTAATATATTGGCGCCATAGGTATTCATTGACAATAATTATCAGTTCATACTGAAACAAGCTTTATAAAGGAAAACGAGCAGTCAACTTCATAAACCGTCTTTTTTCACTAAAAGGAAATTAACTATCAGTTAAACTGTACATATATGGTTAACGATTACTGTTCAACGAGTTAAGTCCGGAGGAGGCATTTAACCGCATATTTTGTATAATCGTCAGAGAATAAAAATATGTCTTCGGCCAACAATTTCGCTTTCTTAGTAGCAACACTTATGAAAATATTTAAGCATTTTGCCGCGTATAATCGTGGTAAAGCATGACCAGGAATATAAAAACCCTCGTTATATTGCGGAATTAATTATGAAACTAGTTTTTCCATTGCGAACTCAAAGGCACATATTATAAAAGTACCAGTGGCACCCTCGTGATAATGTTTTTTTTCTGGTCAGGATATACTCGAATTCACCTACCTACATATACCTTTACCTTTATTATATTATTGAATCTCGTGAATCGAATGAATTATTCAAGTAAATTGGCTACTTAATGCAACGGGAGGAATCTTTTTCCAGTTTTACCGCATTCTCTTCAGCATACTTGCCCATTATTGCACATGAATTGTTATTTTAATGGCCCAATTTGTAGACCCATCCTGGGTCTACAAATTAAAATGTAGGTACTAATTTATACGTAAAAAACCGGCCAAGTGCGAATCGAACCTCACCATATCCGCTTCGGTTGCCATTAAAACCATAGGGATCCATGATGTTTATAAGGAGTATTTCTAAGTATTGAGCGAAAAAAACGTTTACCTTTTTTACTCATAACTTAGTTACAGGTGTTTCAGGGGTGAGCACAAAAGATCCCTGAGGGTCGAAGTGCCGCTGGGGTTATCCCTGGCCCCCTGTCATAAGATAAGATACAGGTGTGTCAAGTTATTCACTTTAGAACCTTTATTAATCTTTATAATCTGTACTGTTATATTTACATTTTTGAATTAGCGACAGTATAATTCAACACGTTTTACTTGATGATAATAATATTTCAGTAAAATATTGCACGAATACGACATGAATGTGTAAAGGGCTTTTATGTCATTTATCAGAGTCGTAAGCACCTACAATTAATATCCGTGTATGTGCGTATACAGAAAGATATTTAGTCTCAGTTTGTCATTATTGAGTTACGCATTCTCGAAATAAATTACACGGAAAACAGCACATTTAATAACTCAATAACTCGTCAGCGCCCAACTATAAGCAAAAGCAACCTTTCACAAAGTGTAAGGTGGGTCTTATCATCTCTTTAGGCCACATCAACCATGAAGGTAAGAAGTGCCTTCCACCGCCGTAATTGGAGACAGCATTAAATACATTTTCACAGTCGGGGTACAGTAGGATTGCTTTACACCAAGGGACACGCTCTCATTTTTTCTTGGCACGGGAAAATAAATGACGATATTCGAATTATTATTGCTTATCTTTTAAAATGTGTCACTATAATATTTTTCTAAATCTGACACTGTCATCGATCTCCATAACAAGGGAATATATCTGTCTTACATACAAACTAAGTTCAAAAGTTGTACAAGTATGAACATACTATGATTTTGCCTCCAGCTTTGCCCCTCAAACCGGCAAAATATTCCCTTATAACACATTCTCCATCTGGGACGTACGGGCTTGTTCCCTCCAAGTCATCAACCGATACAAGGAAGTGAATGTAGGGAATAAACATAATGCAGTTGCAGGGAAAATACAAAATACCGGATGGCAAAGCTCTCAGCCTTCAAAGATGGTTTCTTTATTTTTTTAAATAATAAGCTGAATGTTGTCAGATGAGTCGTTTTTCGAAATACTTTAGAGGCGTAAAAACAAAAGCTTGTTAAATATTTACTGGTAATAGGATATTTACAGGTAAGGATTTCCGCGACAAAGGTCACGTATGGCCGGTGCAAGTCAATAAAAATATGAGCTCATTAGTAACATCTATTATGCATAATAATAAAAAATACGGAAACATTTATATACCCATTTAGCTACAAAAACAACTATTTAAAGATGAATGTGGTTGATGAATGCACTGATGTGCAGTCGTCTAAAAACAACCAAAACCTGTACGTTATGTGCGAGCCATACATAACTTCATCCAACCTAACCCATACATAACTCTAAACACAATATAACTAGATTTGCAAGTGTCAGTTGCAGTGCATTATAAATAGCCGTTTTACATGGTACAGGAAAACACGCACTAACTTTTTTACATGTAATGTACACTCGGCGACATAATGTGTCTGTGTGAAGAAAGAAAAGGGGAATGTAGCTAGAGAGTGAGTATTTTAAAATTTATTAAAATAGAATAGAATTTCCTAGAGCAAAAGTGCTAAGAACTTTTTTTTAAAAATTACATTCAATATTTTTTCTTTTTTTATAATTTAAGTAAAGTAAAGTAAAAGTAAAATACACTTTATTGCACAAATAGAAAACAACAAACAAGAGATAGAAAAGGAAATAGTCAAGTACAATTTAGGCGGCCTCATCGCTAAGAGCGATCTCTTCCAGGCAATCTTCCTAACCAACCTAAGTCAATGGGTAGGTATATTTTATTGCAAAACCATATTTTTACAACGACATTTTAAAGCTACTTCCGAGTAATTGTTGCTAAAATAAGAGAAGCTATCAATTCAGATATTTTGTTAATCCACCATAATTATGTCATCTCGTTCTTTAGGTCCTGGAGCACCTAGTGGTAATTATGTCATATTTAATACGAATATTCTAGGAAAGAAATATACAGTATCGCGGTTAAAATATAAAACAAAAAAGCAAATCCGTGATCGATGTAAATGATGTACAACATTGCCGCACGTAAAATTGCATGCGTCTGGTCTGGCCGCACATAACAATTAAAACTCGATAGAAAGTGAGCGTTCGGCACACTCTTGCGCATCGGCTGGCGGTTCTTAAAATAGAAATGGGCAGTGATTGACACGTCCTGCTAATTGACGAATGGGCCAAGCAGATTGGCTTACGAGTATCAATCGATCGGAAGAAATGAAAAGTTTCTGTGAGCACAGCTGTGAGTTAAAAGTTGTCGTAATGTGACAAAAATGACACAAAACCAGCATTAGACAAAGAATGACAAATAGGCGATTGGTTTATGAATCGGGTGTAATTAAAAGTGACTGTAAGTTATGGTTGCATAATGTAACAAATATTATCTAATAACAATCAAAGTAATTGCAGTTGCGAGCTCTAAGTTGTCAAAATATGAAAAAAGTAACTCAAATCAATATAATAAGATATGTCATAGAATATAGGTTGTGTATCGACTTCGCACACTCACTGACCTTCGTACACACCTACTTATATCAGGGATCTAGATCAAATATAAAGAAAAGTAAACAAATGATATCCAGACACAAAAGTCCGGCCCATTTTAGGAATCGAACTTAAGAGCCTCTTGTGCGAGAACAGGAGGTCTACCAACATAGCTAGTAGAGTTACCTATTATTTATTCTGTGGTAGATTCAATAAGTTTTCATTAGTATACTTACAACTAATATAAAATTATGAACCATACAATCTTGTAAGATATATTTTCTTCGATTTTATGGACATTCGTTTAATAAACGCATCCCAATGATCTTGTAATATAACATCCTTTTAATTTTGTGTGACAATTAAAGGCCCGCGTAAAGAAGTTTCACATCAAAAAAAATTGATCTCGAAATAGTAATAAAGCACATCATATAGATTATTTACGTGTAAATAGATCTAAGTTATCATATCACTTAACCGCACTTACGTGATGCACAAGTGGTGCGAAAGTTGTCGGCGAACTCTAAACGTTACGCTCCGAACAAAAGACATCAACGCGCTACACCACCTGTTACGAGTGTTACGTTATGTTATTGAAATTTAAAATATCGCTGTTTAATTTATTCACAGTCAAAAAAGTATTAATAAAGCACAGTGTGTCCCGGGCAGGCGGACAGGCGGATGAGCGAGCTTTTTTGATCCTTGAAGGCAAAGATCACGGGAAAAAGAGAGGGCCAGGATGCCGTCGGCACAAATGGCTGGATGATATCAAGGAGTGGACCGGTCTGAGCTGCCGTGATCTGAAAGACATAGCATGGGATCGCAAGCGATTTTGCCTTCTGACCTGCAAACTTTAATTTGAAGATGGCACCCGATGATGATGATTATCCAATGAGAGAAAAAAATCTCACTAGATCCACTATGGATCTAGTCAATGGATCTAGTGAGAATGATACGTTTTATCTCTTAGATTACATATCGAATCTCAGGCTGAGAAATTAAAGTAAAGTCACAAGGTTAAGGCGTACAAAGTTACGGGCTAAAGTTCGTCTAAGCAATTTAAATTATATAACAGAAGTGTCAGTCAAAAAGGGTCAATATCATTTAGTGGCTCGGAAAATTGCACCAAACATGCGATGGTACAGTCGACTACAAGTTAACCTAACAAACGCCTTTGAGAATCTAAAATATACCTCATAGCGCAGATTTAGGGCCCAACTACAGACCGATTCTTTGTCCAACTATTGAACGTCGACACCGATTTCTGTCTAACTAAACAGTTTAGCTGACTAGGTGCACACAACCGACTGAATTCGATTGTTAGACCGCAGTTCGCGGGCGACTAAACTATACTTTATTTGCACACATAAATCACAAAAGAAACAACAACAAGAAATTTGACGTACACAGGTAGAGCTTATCTCTAAAATAGAGATTTCTTCCAGCTAGAACTATCGTCCACCAACTAAACGATCGGTCCGTGGATAGAACCGTGTAGTTTACCTCAATGGGCCAACTATTTGGTTGGCGATCAGCCTCGATTCTGTCAATTAAAAAGTTGAGTTGGTGCCGTGTGCGCACCCCCATACTAGCGCATTGCTTTTTGCCCATCGACAAAACTGTTGGGTTGGTATTTTAACTAGTAGTCGACTGTACGATCCCACTTGCGTGACTCCTAAAACCACTCCTAAACGTCGATAATAACATGGATTTGTGATGGACATGACAGCTAGATTCTAGCAAGGAGGTTATTAGACTAGAATGCGTGTTTAAGGTGTAACGACATGTCATGGCCAATTTAAAGTGACTACAGCATTTGTGAAAAAAAAACTACTGAGGTCTATTTGTTTGTCTCTATATTTAATTTTAGAAAAAATACTGCATCGTAAATTATTGTCCCTTTCAGTCATTTTTATGACTGCGTAAAAGTAACAAAAACTAGTTTAAATGGTCTAAGTGTATATATTTTATTGAAGTACTTATTATTGAATAATTAACTAGAGGAATAGGGATATGCATGAAATAAAACATTGTCGCTTGCGAGTAGATTTCTATTCAAGGTTTGATTTGTAATAAAAACAAGCCTTTCGTATTCTATAAATAGCTAAGTAATGTTTTAAGCCGCGCGTTCACTTGTCGTCAAAAATCCGTATTGACACCATCAGCAGTGAATCGGGCGCTGTGATTGGTGGGTTCAATCCGTTTGACATTACGTTCGCATTTTCTTGCTCAAAATACCGACATGCGTTGCGATGCGTGCGCACAAGTGCACGCACTTGTACGAGATTACATACAAAGGAACAAAATCCGATCCGATGCGATGCGTGCGTACAAGTGCACGCACTTGTACGAGATTACATACAAAGGAACAAAATCCGATCCGATGCGATGCGTGCGTACAAGTGTACGCACTTGTACGAGATTACATACAAAGCAACAAAATCCGATCCGATGCGTTGCGTGCGTACGCAAAAGTGGACGCTAGCTTTAAATAGCTATATTTAAGTAATTTATGCATAAGCACATACAATTAATTAACGTGCAAGAGTATGTTATGCAGTACATACTTTAAGTTATTTTTAACACATCCTTTTTATTCTTTTATGTAAATTTAACCGTGTTAGTGCAACCAGCAATTTATTTCTTTTTGAAACCTTGAGACGTTTTAGATAGTGCACTACAAACTATTAGGAAACCTTCATTCGTAGATCAGTACGTAATTGGCTAATGTGATTTAAGTCATAAAATAAAAAATAAATTAACCATAATTCGAAAATCGCACAGCACGGACATAATAGAAGTCTGGAGATTCACAGAAGGTCATACTTAAGTATCATCGTAACAATAAACCAAGGTAAGGTTTTAAAAATAAGAGTGAACGAATTCTTAATATTCTAGGACCTGGACAAAGACAAACCAAACCTAGGCTACTTTGTGCCACAGGAAGACATTAACTCAGCCTTAGGTAAATAAGGACAATTTGTTTTGAATTTTAGCGAAATGAAACTTATTTCTACAAGAGTGAAGAGAATTTAAAAAGTTGCAACACTTATCCATTATACGATTTGAATCATATTACAATCTTCATTCATAAGTCATAACTGTACATTAACTTGCTTGCTTGATTGTCGTATGGTTAGTGGCCATCCTATTGTCGGAGTTGTTCAGGCCGCCCGTAGGCCTCTGACATGGCTTAACGACTGCTGTCGTACGACAATAACCGGGACCGACTGCTTAACGTACTCTCCGAGGCATGGAGGAGCTCAGATGAAATATGCCACTAGCGGGTACCGACCGCGCCAACGTTGCTTAACCAGCACGATCACTTTCGGACCGTGCTCGCAACTAGGCTACCAGCTCCTCTGTACTGTACATTAACTCATTATCTATTTAAGAATACCTACATAAGTATTTATGTATATCATATTACTTTTATTTTACTAAATTTACTGTGTATTAAGTAATAGTAACCTTTTTCATATTTTCATACTACACTGTCGCTAATCTCTTTAATGACCAATTCACTTCAGAGGTTGCCTGGAAGAGATCGCTTTAAGCGATAATGCCGCCTTTGTACATATCGTGCTACTATCCCTGTAGTTTTTACTTTTCCTGTATTTGTGTACAATAAAGTGTTTCTATCTATCTATTAACTCAGGCTCAGGTAAATTAGGACAAGATTTGTTCTGAACTCTAGCGAAATACAACTAATTTCTACAAGAGCGAATGGAATTTAAAAAGTTAGAATAATATCTATTATCTAACGATGTGAATCATATATCTTAATCGTTCATTCATAACTGTATAGTAATCTTCAACACTACACGTCACTGTTCTAAACAAAAGAGGCATTAATATAGTAGACATTGACTTCTTCCTTGGCCCTGGGTCGTAGGTTCAAGTCGCGTTGAGTGCAATTTGCTGTTGTCTGGTTAGGACATACGCATACGTACCTTATGATTATTGATCATCATAATGATAATTAATCACCTATATAAGGTCCTTTTTTATTAGTAGCAAATATTTGGAGGGGGGTATGTGCTGGTCATTTGCACCACTTTACACGAAATAATTACGAGTTTCATTCATACTTCTTATTTAAGTATTAGAATAGCAATAATTCATTCATTTGTAGAATTTTCAAAAAAACAATTTTGTAGTTTTTCTCGATAATTTAAAAAGGTAAAAGAATTTTTTTTAGCCCGATCCCTATTTTTATAAGTTATAACCTATAGATAACACCCTAGAAATATTTGCCGCTAATATAATAGGACACTATACGAGTATATGTACCCAGCGGGAAAACAGTTAAATGTAACTGACGATCTAAAATGCTATATAAAACCGAGGTAACAAAACGATGTCGCCAGGTAAAACCACACAGCGACACCTGTCGGCAAATTAACATGAACTACCAAGGTACGGCATTAGACATGGGGTAGGTACAAAAGATCCTTAAGGGTCGAAGTGCCGCTGGGGTTATTGCCGGCCCTATCATAAGATAAGCTACGCAACTAAGTATTAGACTAAGTACCTATATAGGTACAGACAATATTTTGCAGTACAATTGGTTTACAAACTAGTCAATCAAGTGTGCTATAATTTACTTTGAAATGGGCCCCAATTTTCTTACAGCCGCTCCACACTGGTCTGAGATTGACGAAAAATGGACATAGCCAAATATATTTTTTTCCCATTTTTTTAACGCCATCGTATGCTTTTAGTGATTCCCTACATTTTTTTAATTTTTATTTTTTTAGCAAAATTATAGTTTTCAAGATAATGCGACTTTTACGTTTTTGTTGTATGGAATTTAAACTTCTTGGGCTCTTTTATGAAAATGGGATCATTTGCGACGTCTGGCTTTGGTAGTAGCTTATAGAGCGACTCTTCCAGAATCTACAACAATAAGCACCTTATCCCATCTCGTTCCCGTTTTCGTGATAAAAGACCTGCAAAATTTCGTAAAACAAGTCCAATATGTTGGGATCCGTAAAAATTACTATAAAAAAAAAATTCAAAATTATTTATTTAACCAAAATATAACATGATGATACACAAAGTTACCTTTGGACCCCACACTAGGCTAAGCATGTCCCGTTGGGACGATTACATTATTAACCAGGAATTCAAATACGGCTTACAGTACATACTCTAAAACTTTACATTGGTATGAATTAGAAAAAGGGATATTGGGGAATGGAGGGAAAGAGAGAATGGACGGGGAGGAATATATGATTATGGGTGTGAGTGTGTGTTGTATGTATCAAACTCAGACGTTCCATTTTTATAGGAAAGCTAAAGAAGTGTATGCTCAACTAAAACGTAAAAGTCGCATAATTTTGAAAACTATAACATTACTAATACAATTTAAAAATTAAAAAGTTGTAGGAAATCACTAGAAGTATACGATGGCGCTAAAAAATATGCGTTATCTAACAAAAATTGCAATGTCCATTTTTCGTAAATCTCAGACCAGTTGCACCTTGGTCCTTGATAAGCGACCTCGCGCCACCGCGCCGGGGCGGCAATTCGACCCAGATGCCTGTCACTGCAATAATTGCTGCTCTAAAGCTGCGTTTCCATTATGCAAGTGCAGATTAGAACCTGCGTGCAGTTATGAAGTCGCAATAACAATCAACCAATGCAAGCAACCTTCAACTTCATTTTGTTTACAAGTATACGCAAGTTGAATGCAACCGCAACTTGCGCGCAAGATCTCGCATAATAGAAACGCTTTTTAAGGTGAACGCGCACTTGGACGAGCCGAACGCGCCAAACGAGCCAAACGCGCCGAAATTTAGAATTATTTGTATGAAATCATATGAAACCTCGCTTATCTATCCGCGCCGAACGCGGCGAATCGCCGAAAAGATTCGGCAGGTAGCCCCATCTCCGACAAATTCCGATGACGTAATCAAATTGGATAAAAAGGACGGTTTATGTAAAGGCATGACGGACGGACGGACACTATAAATAAAAAAAATAAAAAAATACTAAAAAGGACGGCTGGCAACACTGACCGCGAGTGTGATACGAATCTTGCGCGGTCGATTCTTCGGCGCGGTCGATTCTTTCGACGCGGACTATGCGGATAGATGCGCTAGGCCATCAGAATTTCGGCTGTTCGGCGCGTTCGGCTCGTCCAAGTGCGCGTTCACCTTTAATTGCAGATATAATCGCAGCCTACTGTACCACTGGTAGCCTAGTGCACTCGTGCAGTGAAACAGTTGACGGCTACTGTGTTATAGTGTTGTGAGTAATTGGATAGTTTTTCGATAATCTATCGGTATCCTTGAAAACTTGCAAACGGCTCATACTATCGATACAGTATAGGAAATCATGATAGTATTAATAGGTAGCCTAAAATGATATCGATATGTTAAGAAAATTAATAAAATCAAAATATAGAATACTATCATAAGGAGATATACTATCGATAGTATAACTGATAATAATTATAGTAAATTTTATTAAATTTTGATTTGATTAATTTTCTTCATTGTTACCATTATTTTTCCTTTATGTTGTCAATAACTAATCAATTTTTAAAAGCTACATGTACGTATTTGATAAGTTGACATAAAAATATTTGAATTAATTTATGATTGTTTTCAATGGGCGGAAAGAGTGAGTGAGCAATGGTCGTAACTGTCGCTCACTCATTCATAGTTCACAACTACCGCTCACTGAAAATATTCATAACTTGTGATAGAATTGCACAAATAAAATACAACTTATAGTACTGCACATTTTTTTGGTGACGAGACGATACTATCGATCGATGAAAATGAAAATGAATAAACGTTTATTTGCCCTCAGTACATTATAAATATAATACATGAAGGCAAATGACTCAGCATAATGGCTGACGACGGGGTGTCGCCAGCCGCTGGTATTCTGCCATGGCCCGACATAACACAATAGTGAAACACACAAAATAACAAAATTAACAAAAACAGATCAAACACACAACATATTTTTTTATATGGGGACATCCCGAACACATTTTTTGAAACGAGGAACGAGACGATGGTCATATCGACAGTGCGGGAAATTTTCAGTTGTATTTATCTTTATCGATAGTTAAACTATCGTTTTTTTTTTGCAGCGCTACTGTTTGACTGGCTGTGGTAGGCCGCGTCTCAGTGCCCATGTGGACCAAGTTCAATACTCTCATTTTATCTTAGTTTTCTTTTATCATGCACAAAAAGTGTTTAGTACACTTTTGACATCTGACACTTTTGATATCCTTATATGAGGCCTCGCTTAGAGGCGAAACACATATTGAAAAATATCATTCACACATTACAAGGTAAATATTGCAAAACACCTATTTATTTAGGACCCATTTACTGAGTTAGAAGAAGAATTCGTCAACGATATTGTTCTGTCGCGTGGAATTGGTTTTTGGGAGGACAAATTCGGGAAGAGTCCTCTTCGCAGTCATCCATTTCTTATTAAATATCAGCATTCGAGTACATACAGAATATGTCTTACAGTTATAGCGACAAAGGAAATCCTAGCTGATTTTAATCAAGCGGAATTGAAAGGAATGACATCATTGGAAGCGGGAAGCTACAGCGGATGATTTCGAAACGTCAAACATACGTACGGCAAAGCTTAGTAATTACGAGCTCGGATTCGGAATGATGTGTCGTGTGACGTAATCCTGCGACACCTAGCTTTATTTACATTGAGAATCTATTATACTAGCGCATATTGTACCTTCGCTCTCGCTAACAACCTCCAAGAATGGATGTCGTGATAGCATTGATCCGTTCTATGGATGACGATTTTTAAATAAGTTTCGTTCAAGAATAATTATCAGGAAAGAAATTCTGAAGAGTTATTTTTATTTAGATATACAGGTATTCTTTTAGATCAGATCAGTTTTAGATTTAGCTCATTTTTTAGATAGGAGGATATACATATCATCAATGATGATGTTGTTATCGTATCACTATGAAATCAATCTAACACTAACGAAAATATTTATGTACCAATACAGGTAGGTACCTGTATATCTAAAAAAAATTAACTCTTCGGGATTTTCTTCTTCATCAGCCTATTAATGTCCCCACTGTTGGGGTGCAGGCCTCCCCTTGCACGAGGGGGGTACGGGCCATGATCCACCGAGAGCGGGTCCAGTGCTGATTGGTGGATTTCACACACCTTCTGAAACTTTTCATTTCTTCAGACATGCAGTTTACTTCACGATGATTTCGCTTCACCGTTAGAGCAGTCGGTAAATGTACGTAAGTCTTCGAAAAAATCCGAAAAACTCATTGGTACATGGCATGGTTTCAAACCTGGACCTCCCGCATGGGCGTCCAGCGTCTTAGCTACTAGGCCACCGACGCTCTCGAAACGATAACATACGATACGTTATTCAATACAGCGGGAATCATCTCGACATTCGTTTGTGGAGATTTAGCGTAATGTATGGTAAAATCTCGAATAAATCCTAATCCAAGGCTATCGCCTTATCAACAGGAAGATAGATTATATCGAAAATTAGGAAAGTAATCACAATGTTAATAAACCTTTTGTTTGTCCGCTGACAACTATAGAGGAAGTTTAAAGACTAATTTAATGTAAATCTTTAAAATGTCAAATTAATTATAAACAAAGGTCGAAATAGATTTGTTGTGTTATTTTCCGCACCTTGCCTATAAGCGAGATAAAAATAAGACCTCTCCAGGATGTCTAATTTCCGCTACGTAATTGCAAAATCAACAGCAGTTTACAAAACATTGTACACATTGTAACTTTGTACACCATTTTTTCTGCTCGTCGCATATTTTGATCGTAGTAACCATGCAGTCTACAATTAAAGTGCATTTAGATGGTAAAATTGAGAACGTGGCTAATAATTTGTGTCTAGAGTTAAAAATAATTATACCTACTCAGTTTAATTAAAGCTTGGTCGGTCATACTGGCTTAACATAGAGGTAACACGCACATCACGACTACTTCGTCTTAAGGTCATCTTATGGTTGAAGATGCCACGTCTTAATGTTATTCAAATAACATATAGGACCTACTTGACATTGCAGTTGGTCATATATATCGTTCTTACTTAAATTTTGAACTTGTTGAATATGTTTCGAACTCTGGTTCAAAGTGCATAGATACGTTTTTTTTTATTGTATAAGGAGAGCAGACGAGGATACGGGCCACCTACTGGTAAGTGGTCACTGTCGCGTATAAACATCTCACCTTGCTACCTATAATGTCAGAGGGTTTTCGATGACCTTCATCCATCAGGAACGCCTCATGTGCCGGTAATTACGCTGGCTCTCTTACCCTTCAAATCGAAACAGCAATGCAAGCATTACTGCTTTGCGGCAAAAATGTAAATCCTTTTTGTATTTACATTCAAATGAATTAAAATTATCGTTTCGATCGAACCAAATATCTAATATTAGAGGTAACAGACATAAAATAAACTACAAGTACATGTTTCGTATGTACATTTTACGTACAAACAACCTACAAAAGAAAAATAAATAGAGGCATAGAGGTATTTCCTCTCTACATGTTCCAAATATCCATGTAAAACTAACAAACAGTATGTACAAATAACCAGAGTGACTTCCTAGTACAAAATACCTATACAGCCGTGGCGACTCACGGTCTTAGTGGATACTATTCTTCACCTAGTAGACGGCGATAGACTCGCCAGCTATCACGTTTTGTCCACCAAATCATACGGCGAAAAGTGGGAACACCTATGGTGAAGGTGGTTCCTCTCCCCTTGGGAATTATGGACGGGAGACTTATGTATACATATGTATGTATGTCTGCAAATTTTGCAAAAAATAAACCGTAAAACATTATTCAAACGATGTAAAATTACTATGAAACAATACTGAGACGAGATGTCAATTTGAACTCAAACTCTTCAGTTAGTAAGTAGGTAGGTAGGAGCGTTAGTAGAAACTAAAGATTGTGGCATTGAAGGTACGATTTCGCGGATACGAGTAGCTACGTCGTATTGCCTATTAAATGCCTCGGTAAGGTAACTGCAATATAGCATACCTTAACAACCAGACTAAAGGCAACGCCCAGATTGAATGGGAGTTACCTACCACAAATTTACTTGGTATAGAGGTTTCCAAACTTTTTAATAAATATTAAACTGCGACTCTATCAACTGCTGTATGACTTCAGGCGTACGATTCTACTATTACTACATAAACTCAATAGAAACTTCGTGACTGCGACTTGACGTTTTTCGTACGCCACTACTGCCGTGAAAATCCAATACACTGTAACTTGGAAACATCGATTTTAAAATAATCGCGTAAATATACATTTTTGTCCCTTGTAATTGTTAGAAATACAGTGTATTGTCTGTATCATATCTCTGTATCAGAATCACAGAGCTCGAAAGTTACAACACCAAGGTACTAAACCGATAATTAGAAATCAAATTACCGCTGTTAAATCAAAACACTGTATCTTAACATACAGTGTATTGGATTTACACGGCAGACTAGTCATGGACCGTTGGAATAATGTTACGTTTTGGGCAAGCTAACGTTCATATACTCGTAATATGTGTAACAGAATACGATTTGTAGATAAAGTTGAATCGATATCAAAACGTAATCGCTACTTAATTGGAAAAGGACGATAGTCGTTGTAAAATACATTGTAAAAGGCTACTGTAAAATCCATTAGGTACTTATTTAGTAATATCGTTCCGTTCACGCTCCAAAAACACCAAATTAATATACAAAGTCCTAAATTATTATTGCTCGCAATATCGTTAATGAACGATCCTACAAATGGATTTCATTCAACAATCAGCCACTAAGTAGGTAATTCACCTATTGAGGAGAATGTTGGTGCAAATGATTCATTAAATTACGACTTGCACAATTTACGAGTTAAACAACTTATTGTTGGAAAACGCAGTTAGTCATGCTTCCCTGGTCAAAATTCAGGGCAAATTGACATTGGTCCGAACCACAAGCTTAGAAATTAATATACGAACTGTGACTGGAGTAGGTACTAATTTATTTAAAGCCAAAATGCTTTTAAATATAATATAAGTTAGGATTATGCACAAATAGAAAATATAGTATAACACTAAAATAATATTAAAGCTAAAACTAAACTAAGGCTAAGAAAGCTAAAGATAAAAAAAATATGGGTTTAGTCCCCCACATCCGGCAGCTAAGCTAATCCGCTGGGCCAAATAGGAGCCAAAATTTATTATCGATTGTAACATTGGTGAACAAAGTTTTATCCGTAAAAAGGAGACAGTGTACTGATTTTAGGGAGTTTTGATACCTCTATAGTTTAGTATGTCCTTTCGTCACCGTAATTTAGCCCTACCTGTTCCGGTAACTGGGGCCCAATTCGACTAAATTACAACTTTTGTAGTTCTATTTCTATCCAATTTCAATTTAGTTTTCGTTCCAATTCTATTTGGACACCAAATCGCATTCTGCTGACGCATAACTCTGCCACACTGCCACCTTTCAATTTACTATCGATCGGGCAAAAGTACCTCGGGAGGAACTTATGTTCGATCGTTATATTTGTCAGTTGAAGCGTTTTGTTACCGTTCAACTGCGATTCAGTATAAACTAAACGTTTTAGAAGAATGCACAAATACGTTACTGTTCGATCGATCGTTGACTCGATCGGAACTTAACTGAAATTGGATCGTTAGTGGATAGTAGCATACGAAACACGTCATAACGATGCAGTTTAGTATCTATCTAGTTACGTTGTATTTAGTGGAATCGATCGTCTGATGAACAATTCAAACATCGATTTAGCTGATAAAATTAAGAAATGCATATCCCTTAACGGATAACTTGGTCACGAACACAACGACAGCAATTAATATTGCCAGACACTGTTGATGAGTTCATTGTTTGCAAGTGGCAACCGAAACATTGCTCAATTATTGTACCAAGCTAACGTGCAGCGGTTGCAAGGACGTCAGGTAACTGGCTGAGGCTTCTGCAGCTAAATATTTGAATTTATTTGACAAGCCATTACGAGGCGGTTCGATGCGGCGAGGACGTTACAAGCCCGATGCGATTTATGCTCGTGAGCGTACTGCTACGGCCTCTACACGACCGAGAAAAACGGTAAACGTTCAAGCATCGACGCGGTGTCTGTGGTCAGGAGACTATAAAGTACCTAATAAAAAAGTAGACGTTTGGACGATCACAAAAACTTTACAACCTGCTTAGGAATATCCGACTCAATGCGTTGACCTGTAAAGGCGTACCTACCTAGAAAGATTGATTCAACTAAGGCAGATGCCTATAGAGTAGATTCGATATGTTAAATCTAATTCCATAAAACAGTTTATTAATCGAGATAAAAGAACAAAAAAATCGCTCCACAAGGAAATTATTTAGAACTAGGAAACGACAAAATCGAAATGTTATGTTAAACATCTACCTGAATTATCATGACATGAATTCTAAAATGAAGTAGGCATCTCATAAAGAACACGGCCCAAGGCTATGGTCGGATGTCACAATTTTGACCAACGCCTACCTACAAAGCAGAACTTTATCAAGTTTTGCGCAATCCTATCGAAATTAACCAATAAAAATAATAATGAAGCGAATATTGTAATCTGATGTGACTTGTTGCGAAAAAAAAAATATTTTGAGCATGACGTCTGACTGATTTCACACAGATTTTCCATAACTTTGTTGCTGCCTAAGACCTAACCGAAGCCTAGCGTTATTTTAGATACAATGAAATAGTCTTTCACGGAACTGAAACGAACACTCCAAGCTTTCTACGCCCTTTTGCATTGCCATCACGTAATTTGGGATTCAAGAAAATGTTGTAAGTCGAAAATAACATATGCTGTGTTGTGTGCGTTGCCGCAAACTCTTATACAATAATGTCGACCGAACAAATAGTTGTGTGTTCCGCATTTCTACTGAGCTTCATTTACGCAGGACGTTACGTGCAAGCAATACGCAGCCAAGCGTCGCATCTGCGCCTAATAACACAAGCAGCTATTAAAACAAACCATTCATTCCTTCCATATACGTAAAAGTAATTAGTCTTTATAACTGCAAACAAACAACAAGTTCCTCGGGTATTTTTGAGACCCTGAGCCTACACGCGTATGTAATGCGGCAGTGGGACTATGCTTGAACTTATCGTTAATAAACTAGATATGTTTAGAAAATAACTTTATATTAGTTTATTAAACCTTGAAGCTTAATATCCTGACACAACTTAATCAAACTGCTCTATCGTCGACTTAACATTTTAAAATCAGTTAGTTTGTATCATGTTTAGTTTTGATCTTAAAAATTACCTACTGAATCTATTTTGCTGGGATTGTAAATAAAATACATACGTGGGGAACTGAAGTAAAGAATTTAGCGTGTATAATGTAGCTTCTTCATTTAAAAGAGAAGACTACCACCCAGTTTTCAGTAAATTCTCTATTGGCGCATGAAAGTACTACCATGCTCGCCTTGAACTCTGAGGCAGGTCCATAAACATTTCGTAAAACACTGATCTGTATCAACTTACGCAAGGGTTCATTTTATCACATTCATCATGTCTATATCGCGCGCACTACTATCGGACAAGAGTACTTTTATCAGGAACCGTACGTTTCTGGTAACAGGCACGAGTTTTTGCTATCTAACGACACGCGGTACCGTCCCAGAAGGTACCGAGGTACCTGCGTGCACCGACTGGTGCACACCGCGACAATCGCGGTCAATGTTCGCCAAATGAACTAGAATAAAATAAGAAAGGCTACGGCACTACTTCGCCAGGTCACTTACCCAGTTTTCGAGCTATTAAAAATTCAACGAATCATCCCACCGCTTTCACTAACGTACAGGTGACTGTATGAGATGACACTACCGAAAACTAAAAATCTGTCTGTGATCAAATTTTGATAGTATATTGAAATGTACGTAGATACATAAAACTTAATTTAAATTTGTTCAATCAGCATGGCACATTAGAAACCGATTCCTCAGTAACGACGCAAATGAGGACATGACGGGCAAAGAAATCGGCTAGTAATTCAATTGCGATTGGAGGAGCAAATGAAATATTAATGCGAAAAATAATTGTTGCTTAGAAAGTTTTGTTCGAGTCGTCGAGATTGGACATTGCATGCTCGCACGCTGCGCGAGAAAGCAAGACGCGCGACGTCGAGGCGCGCCGCCGCCCGCACCGCTCGCCGCTGCGCCTGCGCCGCCGCCCGATCGCTTCGCCAGGTGCGCCCGCGTCGTTCCATGCCATTAGTTCATACTCATAAATTAAAAATCATATTTTTTCCTGGCATAAATGGGGCAAGTACCTATGTATACTCAAACATGAAAATTAATATCTTTTTTATGGAGCACGAACACCGCTGCGAGATACCGAATGTTATCGACTGATAAGAAAAGTAGTAGTGCAATCTAATTCAATAACAGGCACTCTTATTAAATGTTTATCGACGTAGTACTGAACAGAGCAGATCTTTGTTTGTCGAAAGTAAAAGTCATGAATACACGGAGAAATTCACCGGACAAACTCAACAAACCTGCCGCGAAGTGACCCACTGTTCGTCGACCAGAGATTTCACTTTTATCAATTCCAATGACCAATGAATGATCCTTTTCTATTACCGTTGCTAAAAGATATAAATTAGATGAATATGAATAATTTCATGTGCTTTCTGGCAACTTCATTCAGAAATTCCGACAATATTACGGATCAGCTGACCGTATATAGGTTACTTTCCTGTCATGGTTATGTAAAAATGTACAACCTAAGAATGAATGAAATGACATAATATTACATAGAATTGTGCTACTTCGAAGGTCAAATAGTGTACTTAAAAGTCTTTATTGGAAAACAATAAGAAAATATGTTTGACCTAATTTCTAAGTAAATTAATTAAAATTAGTAAACTAACCTGACAAGTCTTTCCAAATATCCGCAATGGAGATGGTCCGGGAGGTTTGAGTTTCACAAATACAGTTTGTCTACGAACTTTATCTCCGAATTGACACATCAACTTATCATGTACACGAACACAGAGCCTACTCGGACTAAAACACGCCATAGCTACAACTGCAACGAAACGCTTGAGAACATGAACTACATAACATAAAACACACAACCGATCGCCTTTTCCTCCCCACTGCCCACCACAGCTGATTGTCAATGTCAACCGCCATTTTCAAGTGTTACTACAGCTGAATTAACTGATGTTGCTGTAAAATAAATTCATAAAGCATACATAGATGACAACTTCGTGTGACTTTTTAGTAGTTTTAGTAGGTTTCTTATCTTGATTAAAATAACTACAGAAAAGCGATATCGTTAAACGAAACGTCTCGCTTACTCGTACACAATCTAGTATAAGAGTGAGCGTGACAGTTTCATTTAAGTTTAGCTTTGGAGACTACGGAATCGACGTCACTACCTAATGATTCTTGCAACACTAACCTGTCGTTGTCATCTCCTCTCCGCTCTCCCACCCACCTCTGTCTGTCTGTTGTTTGCGAGACGTGATAACCTCATCTTTCGTATATTTTATTTTGACCAAATCTAAAATGCTTCCGCGAGTTTCATATGTTATGTCTGTGCTAAAAAATATAGAGCGTAATATATTCCAAATGTTTGGTCATCCGCCAAGAGGTAAGTATTGAAATTAATAAAAAAGTACCAATGTTCATTCGTTTTATAAATCTTGTAAACTCTTTTATTTATTTCAGAACTAGCTTTGGCTTACGTACATGAAAGAAACCTCCCGACACCACCAGCAAAATTTACGCTCAAGGATTTGGTTGGCGATGGTTTCTTACTGGCAGTTCCTAAGTTTAGGAGAACCATTGAAAAAAGGTTGAAAAGAAAGTTTGGCTCGCCTGATTATGTCTGGAAAATGATTGTACCAAAAACCAATATTATAGTTTGTCACGAATGTGGTCATCATCACGAACGTGGACGACTCTGTGGTATGTGTTTTTAATTAAAGTCTGTCGTCAAATATCTTGCCTCCGCGTTGATATGTTTTGGCAGTGTATAAACACTAGAAAAATAGGGATATATTTTGAAAGAATTAGAATATTTTTTTGTTTACGACTAATATCGTATTTGACTTCAATCTCACCTAGTGGTAAGTGACGATGAGTTCGAAGTTGGAGCACAGGGACTTAGTTATATAGAACTTACTTAGACTTACTGGCACTTCTTTATAGAAGTGCCAGTATTTACAGACTTAAGTCTAAGTAAGTTCTATATAACTTTTTTTTTCGGGGGGAACGCTCATGCTTACCTCTTCGCCGCATGGGGGAGACGAAGAGGTTATGCCGGACTTTTACCGGCCAAAAACCCCCCGGTGTTCCTGAGCACCGCCTGACGACGAAGCCACGGGAACGCTTGCGCATAACTTCCGCGACTTCGCCAGCGGGTGTCCGCATTACGGACCCAACTCTGGGGACTCACGTCCCTATTCGGCTTGTGGTGGCGTGCCGGAACACGGGCACGCCAGACCAATCGAGGACCTGTTATCAGGCAATGGACTCCCCGTGTCCATTGCCCGGAGGTCCTCTTTAAGGGGGAAGGTGGCGAGCGTGAGCCAGCCGCCTTCGCCCGGTTCACCTACGGCGGCGGGTCGGACGAAGGGTCGTCCTCCCTGATCCGCTCCTCGCCTTCCTTCTGCGCCATTACATGCTCGCAGAAGGCCACCATTACGTCCCACGCTCTCTCGCTGCCGACCATAGCCTTGACTATGTTTGGCAGGGACTGGTTGGACCCTACTGCCGCGGCTAGATCTGCCCGCGGCTCCGCCCATGCAGGACACTCCGCTACCGTGTGCAGCGCCGTGTCCTCCGGACAGCCACACCGATGGCACGCCATCGTCGGTTCCCGACCCGCAAGCCTGCACAGGTACCTCCCGAAACAACCGTTTCCCGAGAGGACCTGCACAAGGTGGAAGGTCAGGACCCCGTGCCGCCTGTCGACCCATTCCTTAAGAACAGGCCGAATGGCCTCGATGGTGAGGTGGCCGGCGCTCCGCTCCTCCAGTCTCTCCTTCCACTTCCGGAGGAGAGTCCTGCGAGAGTTAATTCTCCACTGCAGGATGTCCTCCGGAATAGGATGGTCTCCAAAGTTCTATATAACTAACTCCGTGTGCTCCAACTTCGAACTCATCGACTCAACTTACCACTAGGTGAGATTGAAGTCAAATGCGATATTAGTTGTAAACAAAAAATATTCTAATTCTTTAAAAATATATCCCTATTTTTCTATGTATGATGTGTGCATTGACACTGCGCAAGTAGGAGTATTGTGCATTCCCTTATTTAATTTTAATACTGTCAGTGCAGCCACCTCAGTCCACCAAATTAGGGTTTCCTGCTCACAGTTACACTGTTGCAAGTTTCTTCTGGTAGAAAGTTTAACCCACTTATGTTAGGGTGTAGCGAAGGGGTCACTGGCCTAACTTCATAGTAAAAGAAAATTTCATTGTGGCTTTGGTACACTTGGTCTAAGAACAATGTGAATAAATAAATATATATCATGGCTATATGACATGAGGTGGACTTAAATAATAATTGAAATGGTGCATTGAAATCATGCCTTTTCTGTTTTAGAACATTGCTATAAGAAAGTCGAGGAGGAAACAAAAGAAATTCAAGCAAAAATACAAGAGAAGCTGGGGAATGGTCCCATTGAAAAAGAAGTTGTGGTGTTGTATGAGGGAGAAAATCTTCCTGATCAGGTAATTTTGATTACAAAAAGATGTAGGTACTCCGGCACATGGATTCCTTTGTTAGAAGGGGTATAGGCACTCTGATTACACATTGATTCAGTCCAGTATCCTTGTTATACCGCTATCCCTATTATTTTTGTCCACAGCCGAAGGAATTCTGGCAAGGTAAAAGAATCATAGAAATGAAAAAGGAGAGACCTCAGTGGTTTAGCAAGAACCTGCTACAGAAATCTACTCAGCAACCATCAAACTCTACAGACGTTAAACCAACAGATTTGGCTTAGATTATGTATGTAATAATTGGTAGTTATAAAGTAGGTTTTATAGACATCACAATTTTAGGCAGACTGAGAGAGATGATTCTGTTTAAAACTCTCCTATTTGAATTATCTTTATCAGTTGGCCCTAAAAGCATGGTGTCATAAGGTTCATATTCATAATTGTATAAAAATAAATATGTAAAATTAAATCTCATTTTTATTTTACTTATTTCATTATTACTTATGTCCATATTATAAGTACCTACTCTGTTATTTATTAAAAAGAAAAACAAGTGGAATTTTTAAAAGTATAAAAATAAATAGTCAAAGAATATACCTACACAATAATAATTACAAATGATTTGCATATTAAAATCATTATCCAATTTCTATTCTAGTATTTCATTATATCACATTATTATAAGAACTTGGAATATTCTCAAAATCAAGAGAATCTGGCTCGGTTTCACCAGTGAAATGACTTTCGACATGAGACTGGAAATCTGTAAACACAACATCTTTTAGGAATGTCTGACCACACATTGGACATATTTTATCAAATGGTTCTTCTTTAGATCCATTTTGATCTTCCATGGTTTTTTTAAATGCTGTAGTGTTTAATTCATTGAAGTTATTATTGTAAGTAGTGGAATCTGCTGGGGTAGCCCAATTTGCTAGGCTGTCGCTTGTTTCTATTTCTTTATGTTCTGAAGTAGTAACTTTTGAGCTATTTGCAATACAAGATGGGCATTTGTAGCCTTCTGTAATACAAAACAAAAAATTATATCAATATTTCTGTAACATTAAACCAAAAACCAACAATATTAGGAATAAGTACAAGTAAATGGCTCTGTACTGACTTCACAAGCCACAACACGAGGTAGTATTCTCTTTTTATTTTTTGATGAAAAGTCTGCCTCACAGGGTAGCTCGCTCAGTCAGTATGCTGCCATAAATCAAATTATATTCACCTTGTAATACAGTCTCTACCTTTGAAATTACAAATTTTAAATCCTTTTCCTGTTGAGCTAATTCCTGTTTTAGATGTAGAAGCTTTTCAGTCTGAGTGCGGATTTCTTTCAGCGAGTCTGTGGCAGGATCCTCCATGTAAGTAAATCCTATAGAGTCTACATTCAAAACATCAACATCATCCTGCAGCTGTGTCATTTGTTCATATTGCTCCACTAGTTGTGACTTTTCCTGAATGTAGCTGTTGATTAACTTCAGGGAAATTTCTTCTAAACTTGACTCAGAATATTTCTCTTGATAATTTGCACTAGTTTTTGGTGTACTATGAATGTATGTGTTTGTTCGTAATAGAGGTTGCTTAGCCGATTTATCGGGCAACTTCAAGGTAGAAACTTTGCTCCACAAGTTTTTGTTTTCACAAGACACCATGAATACATGGTGCATGAGTTGCGACTTTTGTTTAGTTAGCTCTGCAATTTTTTGATGAAGTGTTAACTTTTCGTCTTCTTGCAAAGGAATGTAAGGAGAACTTTCAGTGGCTTTAGTGATATCAAGTTTTAATCGCATGTTATCATTTTCTAAAGCGTTTATCCTTCGTTGTAGAAGTAAACATCGATCTCTCATTGCATGAAGGGCTAATTCGTGTACGCTGATGTTATTGTCTCCTTTGAGAGTAGTTTGAAATGTGGAGTCATTATTGAAACTTACAATTGACGAAGAATCCATGATACCATTATCCTGAAAAGCTTGGAAACTTGACAAAATCTGATTATGCGAAAAACACCAACGTCGACGACTGGAGAAGTAAACTATGAAGGAAGGAAGATAAAAGAACGAATGGGAATGAAATGCATTTCATTTCACTAGAGATTTCCAGCTTAAGTTTTTGCCATTCAAGATAGATGGCGCTGTATCTAATAGGAATGTTAAAGTGACAAGAGTTGTTTTGACATAGTTTTTTCATTGCATAGTAGGTTAGCTTTCTGTAAAAATATAGAAATGCATTATTTCCCACTGATAAAACAAGAACTATGAGCAATTAACAAAGAATTAACAATTTTATTAACAGATGGTCAATACCCATATTTTGGCACGAAAAAGTAAGGCAGTTCAATTTACGTCCTGCTTTAAGAGCTCGTAGTAGGCCCCCTGCTTTAAGACCTCGTAGTAGGCCCCCAGTATATAATCATTGAGTTGATTGGAAGCTGCCGGAAAATCAATGTATAGTATATGAATAGGTGACGTCATATCACATACGATCTCTTCCACATTTCAAGAAATAATAATAAAATCACAGTAATAATATAGAAAATAATAAAACAATTAGAATAACATTGTCACTACACCGAAGATCAAAAAGGCCCACTTTTAGGCGCCCCGCCCAAATGTTCTGATTATGCATGCTGCATTTCCTTGCTGAACAGCGAGAGAAATATGCTGAGCCAGAAAGTTTCCCGATCGGGCGTCACACCCCCTCTCCCTCAAACGCCTTTCCAGCTCTCGAATGAAGCCTCCTTCCTGCCTCTGAGTCCCAGGTGCCCGCAGTTTCGACAATCGGCACGAAGTCCTACGCCGCCTCCAAATTGGCATACTTGACATGCTTTAGCCCAGCCGCTGTTTCTATATATGTCGCAGCCAACTAGCTTAACTAGCCATTCAGTTAACGGCTTAACCCTTTTATTAAACGGCTCCGTTTAACTAACGGCCTGAATGTCATTCAGCCAATACGTTTAATACAACATTTAATTAACCGGCTGGCCGATACTTACGAGAACAGAATAGGTGACTATTTGATAAAATACAAGATAAAATAATCAGACATCTTGTTTACCTATTTAAACTTTTACAACATAAAATAATGATATAAAAATCAAATCTATTGAAATGGGGCTGGGCAGGCCACGTGTGCCGCATGCACCCGGAAAGGTGGGCAAAGATCGCCATGCACTGGGTGCCACAAGACGGACAGCGGCGCCGAGGCAGGCCCAGGCGTAGGTGGAAGGACGATATCGACCACTTCCAAAAAGGATGGTATAAGGACGCCGAGGATAGGGAAAAATGGAAAGGAGGAGGGGAGGCCTTTGCCCAGCAGTGGGACAGCCTATAGGCTATTATAAAAAATAAAAAAAAATAAAAAAATCAATACTAAAAATAGGTAGGAACAATAACTTATATCAAAAATTAAGAAAATCAGAAATTAGGTATGGTATTACAAATTACTAAAATAGTAGTAGTTAATAGTAATTTTAATTAGACAACTCTTTATTTCTTATGTTTTTGACAAAACAATTGATAATGACGAGATCAAAATAAGCCACTTAATAATAACTTTTATGAAACATTGTAAATCAAAAATATTCGTACCATAGACTAGAATTATTAGAGCCGAAATGTTGGTTAACCTGGAGTATTCATTCCCTCAATTGTCATTGGTTCGTTCTCGTTCCATCCGATTTGCATCCGATCCGATCATCATTCATTCATTCATTGTTTTGTGATCGTAGGGATTGACGACGTTAATTAATTTCGTGATGAAATAAAGTAGTCGTATATATTATATATCTGTAAATTTCCACTGGAAATCAAGAAAACTATTAGTGCGTTTGAACTTTCATAATTACAATTGATTAACTGAAAATTAGATAACGAATAATGGTTTTTCTCTGCTTGTAAATCAGGAACTAAATTGTACTGTTTTCTCGAGTCGTCAGAAGTGAATCATTTTACTTCAGTACCTACATGTACTAACTAAACAGACTGGTTGTGCTGGATAATAGTTGAAGAGCTTTCAAGTAAGTGCTGCTTTTGTTTTACCTACTTTGTTTTCTGTACTAAGGTAGTTTACAACAGTTTTTGGAATTGGTGTCATTGCCTCCTTTGTAGTTTTAGTATTCACACATTGGAATCAGACCAAATTGTTCCGTTCTGTTTGTCCAGATTACTACACTTGATAAAAGAAACTAACAATGTTAATTTTCTAATAGGTTTATTTTCGGTGAACAAACCAATTCATTGATTGACACTAGAACATTTTTTTTTCATATGTACCATACTAAAATCTGAGAGATCAGAGGCATTACAATTACACCACCCCGAGGCTGAAGCAAACTAGCAAAACCATATAATAGTTATCTGCCATATTAAGGGTACGTTCAGTAACCATTTTCGTAGTAAAGTGAACATTTTGGAACCAAGTTTATGCGTAGTTAAACAAAAGAGTTATGGAATGGCCACGTTGGGGGTGTAGGGAAATAGTGTTAGAAAAATTCTGTCTTGAGTTGAGTTGAGGCCCTTTTCACAACAACAGCAAACCATCAGACATGATTTAGATATGTTTGCCTTTGACTACATAATTATTTTATCATAATTATAACTGTTTCGGTCATTGCTGTGTGTGAAATAAACATATTACTTACTTACTTACTTGTTAAAAAATTAACTGTTTCACAGAAACCTAGTGGATGTGAAACAGGTTCAGATATAGTAGGTTATGTTCAGTTGCATTATGACAACCATGCAAAGAGCCTGCGAAGCAGGGCTCCATTGATGGATGGATCCTCTGTGTGATGGATGAAATAATAGTTCCTAAGTACTAGTTGGCTATGGCACCCTAAATTTTTTTTTATGGCCCAGGTGGGATAGGTGGAAAAAAATCGACTCCCCTCATTAGGGAGAGTTGGTAGGGACAAGTGGCATAGCCCTTATTTTCTGGGCAAAGACCTCCCCCTCCCCCTTGTATTCCACTTTATATCTCCAGTGTCCCACCATCCCTGTTGGGAATTATGTGTTATGTACATAATGTGGTGAGGGTGAGGTCAGGGTAAACAATAAATACTTTTGAGTTAGAGTTTGGCTATAAAAAATTTAAGCACAGCTATGAAGTGAGCAGATGTGCTTAGTATGATTTGACTTGTAGGTAAGTTATTGTTTCTTGATAGAGACCATTATTTGTAACACAACACTGTAAGGATGTTTGCATTATCATTCGTTGTCTATTTAGGCTTCAGCTGCACTGAAAAGTGATAACACTGAACTATAATGATGAGAAATTATACTTTCTCACCATTCAGTTACAACAATTTGTGCTACAGTGGCACATTTCGTAATCCTAAAAATGTCGCGCCCTATATAGTCTTAGGCTCTAGTCAGCCTATGGGAGCAGTAGTCGGTCAGAAATATGTTTGAATTTTTTTTCATGCAAAACTTTTTTATAACATCTAGGTAAGTTAATATTACTAATGGGAGTAGTTGTATTATTGGAAACAAAATGTATTTTTGTTAGAGAATTAGTACGCAGGTAATTGCCGGCGCCGATATTGAGCGCCGCGTGAAGTAGTTTGCGCAAAAGACACACTTCACACGGCAAACGAATCAATATATATAATATGTGTGAGTAGATATATATATTTTTCACTTATTAATACTACCTATCTTCAATTAAATTTATTTGTGTTGTATCTTTGTCCTCTTGGACAGGTTTTGGCCAGCCATCGGTCATGGTCCAACAGAATACCAGCGCTGTAGGCATTCTTGTCTGCAGCAATAAGCTGAGTTGAGGCCCTTTTCACAATAACAGCAGACCATCAGACATGATTTCAATATACCTTTGACTACATAATTATTTTATCATAATTATAATTGTTTCGGTCATTGCTGTGTGTGAAATAAACGTATTACTTACTTAAACTGCCATCACCGCTCTACAACCGTGTCGGCATCTGTATTATGATGTATGTTAAAAATTCTGAACTATTTATAATTATATCCAAGATGGATTGGTGTGTGGACAAAATTACTTACAAGGAAAGTACCCCAAGTGTCCGGTTCCGATTTGATTCATTTTAAGATTATATTGCAACATGTACTAAACCGTTTTCACTATGTCCCATATATTCGAAAACTTTGAAGGGCGATTTCTCCCACTAAATATGAATTTGTACCGATAAAAAAATTTACTGGTGGGTTATTTTTCAATGCTCTGCAATATATTTTAAATTGTAGCAAATCTGAGCCGGACACTTGGGGTACTTTCCTTGTTAGTCAGGGATGCCACATGTGCAAAACCTGCTCTAAATTGGGACATATTTGTTCAAAAAGTTTTTCAGAAGTATGACTAATACAGATATCCTGTTAGAACTATGCAACATATGGATAACAGATTTTGCACAATAGTTAAAATATGGCGTACACTACTTTAACATGCCTATGTAATGTATGTAATGTAACTTTTTCTAAGAGCAATTTATATTTCTAGTTCATAGAATGTTATAAAATTCTAAAAGGTTGTATGTTATGATACGTTAAATATATTTGACCAAAATACGTAGGTACATTACCTAGTGTGGTGAATATAATTTATGTAGTGCAGTATTTAATTATATCCTAAGTTAAACGTCATAACTTAAGTAACTTAGGTATTTGTACTTACTAACACAGTACTTAACTTACTAACTTAAATCTGCTAAAAGACAATCAGTTAAAAGACCATAACATGTACTCATTAATTTCATGTTTGTTTGTTTGTATACATTTCATTTTAACTAAAAATATAAACTTATTCAAAACATCAAATTAACTAGTACAAAGGCTTATCCCATAGGGATCTCTTCCAACCAACCCTCATCTTGATGTTATGTAAATATTACGCTCTTTGTTTTCATATCTAATCTTTTTTCCGAGTAAGCAATCGCACATCCGGAATGAAACTGCGCTGGGGTCTGAATCTCGCGCCATAACGCCATTAATAAACATACCAATTACCAGTATCTAATTCACATGTAAGTATTTTTGACTGTCTCTCCCTCTCTCTAATATCTTTCGAAATGAGTTAAGACCGTTGCAAGTTTAAATTTGAACCCCTTGTTTGAAAGGTTGCCTGGAAGAGATCGCTCTTAGCTATCGCTAATCAGACCGCCTAAACTGTATTAATTGCTCTGTGCGCATTGTTTCACACTAAGTTTTCTAGAAATACGTAGAGTTAATTGATTTAACCCGTCAAGTTTTCCCGTACTCCCCTGTGTACACTAATGTGCGCCGTCATTTGACGTGTTTATTGTTTGACATTTGTTGACGTTTCGTTTATAGCATCGCCATTCACTAGTAGATTTTTTTTACTATTTTGGCCTATCAAACTCTCTAATCTAATCTCGAAATTCTTGACTACCAGAACACTTCTGGCCCTTAGAAGTCTAGAATTCTAATTCTAAAATGTGCAGCTTTTACTTACATTCACATTCATCATCTTCAGCTAGGGTTGCTAGATCGGAAATCGGTAATATCTGGACAAAATTTCAAAATGTCGGGACTTTGGAGTTGTTGTCTGGAGAAATAAAATAATATGAATAAATTTTTTTATTTTTATTCCTAAATAACTAAACATGATTAACAATATTGAGATCAATGAACTTAATTTTTACGTTGCCACATGTATGTTGAATTTTATTTACGGAGTTTACCAATTTGGATCCTTTAGGAGCGTTAAGAAAAGACTTAAAATTCAAACAATTTTCTTCGAAGTTAAGTCTAATTACTAGCTCAGCTTTGCTTAAATTAAAGGTCATGTGATTCCTCTTTGTATTGGTACTTATAAAGACATTTCTGGCTGGAGATTTTGTATTTTGTCGGGAGTCTGGACATCATATGAAATGTCGGGAGAATCCAGGCGAATCCCGACCATCTGGCAACCCTATCTTCTACCCATATCATGCCACTGCTCTTTTTTGCCACCCTTTCCGATCTTGTTCTAGTTGCATGCACCCTTACATTACCTAGGTATTATTATTCTTTCGTTTAACGTCTCTACCGGCTCTCCTCAAACTCCGTCTCATTAGTATATATTTTTTCTGTTTTATTATCACTGCTTTGACAAGTGAGTAGTAAGTTCCGGTTCTGCGAATGCCAGAATTTTAATCTGACACAGTGAGCGTCGGTGGCACAGTGGCTGGACTCCGGACTCCCATGCAGTGTCATGTACCAATGAGTGTTTCGTATTTTCGAAGACTTACGTACATTTACCGACTGCTCTAACGGTGAAGGAAAACATCGTGAGGAAACCTGCACACTAAGATGACCAGTGTGTAAAATGGGGTAGGCATAAAAGATCCTCAAGGGTCGAAGTGCCGTTGGGGTTATTCCCCCCCTTATCATAAGATAAGATAATCTGACACAACACAAATGTTAATCGGTTTTATGTTATTATCTCTACTATTTAATTTTTATCATTGGAAAAAATTGTTTTTAATTCAATCTTATACTTATAATCATAAATGTACTTAATTGTCGTTACTATAAAGTTTTATATACTTATAGTAAAAGATTCATACATATTCATTTTTTTAAAGCTAATACATTGTTATTGGAAATGTTTTATTAACTACTCCAACTAGGCTAAAATACCTAACCTATAGGAGTGGTCCCCTACAATGGTCCAAATGCGGATTCGATCCGCCGACGCTTGCAAAGCAGTCTCCTGTCCTAGCCTTTTGACTCATCTTATTATTATTATTATCTTATGACAGGGGGCCAGGTAACCCCAGCGGCACTTCGACCCTCGGGGATCTTTTGTGCTCACCCCTTACCTTAGTCTCCTTCCTGTTCCTTAAAGAAGCTTTGCATCAAGGATGATGTACAGCTTACAGGAAGGAGCCTATAGTCCTCTGGTTTCGGGTAGGCTACCCCCAGAAGACTCATACGCCCTCCAGCCAGCGAGACACATTCGCACAGCAAGTGTCAGCCTTTGACCCATTGTAGCTTCTTAACTTGTTTGCTTATCGTATGGTTAGTGGCCAACCTATTTGTCAGAGTTGTTCAGGCCGCCCGTAGGCCTCTGACATGGCTTAACGACTGCTGACGAACGACAACAACCGGGACCGACTGCTTAACGTGCTTTCCGAGGCACGGAGGAGCTCAGATGAAATATGCCACTAGCGGTCACCCATCCAGGTACCTACCGCGCCAACGTCGCTTAACCTGCACGATCACTTTCGGACCGTGCTCGCAACTAGGCTACGAGCTCCTCACTTCTTAACTTACGAGCTAGCTCTCAAAAGTCTCGTGAGCATATTGTCTGTCTGTTATTTTCATCTAGCCTTATGTTAACGATTTCTATGCATGTTTACTCGTACTAACTCCACGCGAGTTGTCAGTGACCTGTTTTACTCATAACGCCCTCAATTGTTTCACTCTGACCCAGTGCTCGCTCTGTTTTGACAATATTCGCGACGATTGCACGCTCCTCGTATTACCTACTGCTTGGCTTCATATCATAATTATCATGTCCTTTATTAGACGCATTGTCTACCTACTTAAAACATGATACGTGAAATGATACGAGTATGTATTATGGTTACGTTAGGTACGCATGCGGTTCGATTTCTTCGAATTTTAACAAATTCGCGCGCGGTAACGACTAATGCCGTTAACTAGAGTTTAAAAAATTAAGTACGGTCATCGCCGGCAAATCTTTACACCTTTCTTAAAAGCACTACGGTTATAGGTGACGATTTTCTATGAGCATGGTACGTAGGCCCCTCCTGAAAAGAGTGCATTTTGTTTCTACTGGCAAAACTGCGGGATTTATAGGTGTTCCTTTTTGGACATGACTCACACATACACAGGTACCAACACATTGACAGTACGATCATGACAGCTATTCTATGTATTGTATTACAGCACCAGCAGTTAGTAATTTCATGCAGTACGGCAGTGAATATGGTACTGCCAAAATGATAAAAAAGTACCGCGCGCGAACGTGTAAAGTTTTTATTTTTTTATTTACTACTAAACCCGCATTTGACCTCGATCTCGCCTGTTGGTAAGCCGGCAGGCTGTTCCATTCCTTAGCCGTTCGCATAATGAACGAAGAAGCAAATCGCTTCATACGAGCAGATGGGATATCAACAACATAAGGATGGAACCCCTCCCCGCGCCTGGTAGTCCTAAGGCGGAATGGAGATGCTGGAATTAGGTCGTGCAATTCCGATGCGCACTAAGTGAGCATAATATGCAGGTATCTTCTTAATAAGTCCTGGTATTGCCATGTTATTTATAATGTCATTCTCGGCTGTCACTCTTTAATGGCTTCTAATAATTATTATCCTTCCTAGTATTTAAGATTATCATTTTAAGTAGGTATTTACGTTCTCACTAAATTTTCTTCGCTACCTTACTTACTGTTATTTATTTATTTTGTTTGCATTTCGATATTACTATGTTCGCTTATTCCTCAACCTATTTATATATCTATAAGACCATTAACCATTTATTTACAGACGTTATATAGGCGAAAACTTGTAAATGGCATAGTTCGTTATATTTGCTCAATTTTTTATATTAGCTGTAAGTTTTCCGAAAAGAATAAAGTAAAATTAATAAAAAATATATTACATCTCCCACACAATATACCTAGTCTTGGATGAAGGAAAAATAGTCTCGTTTTTTCCTTTATGTATAGGCCTATGAAATTCTTGTATAGTATGTCATGTAGGTATGAATATGTATTTGGTAGGTTGCTAAGCTAAAGTATAGGGATTAGGCTAAACGAAACCACACTAGTGCATGTAACCTAAGTCATTAGTATTCTTTCTTATATTAAAATAGAACTGACAATGGGGGAATTACATAAAAATAAATTACACAAAGTGTAGGTAAAAAATTGATAAGCTGTAGAAACATATACACCACAGCTGTAAATAAAATTATCTTTTGAAAAAAACAAGACAGAAACCACAGAACATGAGAAACACATCTAAAATTAATTACATGGTAGGTACCTATTTACTTACGTATTACCGCATTTAATAATAAAGCACTTTTAATTATGTGCACCACTTTTGTCTCCAGACCTCAGTCAACACAGCATATTGCATCATCAAGCCATTTCTACTCGTATACTTGCAGCAAACATAACTCATCAGCAGACAGAACTTTTAGTAGCACGAACGAAAATTTGGTAGTGATTTGTTATCGATACATGACAATTGTCGATTGTTTTATACTCATTTCGTGAGTCGTTCTTGTAAAACAATAATAATATAATTCTCATCTATTATTGTTTATTAAATACATTTTCTACAAATTGTTTTTTACCCATCACATTTAGACCATTTGTGTGGGACGCCCCCTTGCTAGATGGAGCGACGATCTGCGCAAGGTGGCTGGCAGCGACTGGATGAGAAGAGCCGAAGATCGGGCTCAATGGCGCGCCCTGGGAGAGGCCTATGTCCAGCAGTGGACTAGAATAGGCTGCTGCTGCTGATGATGATGATGATTTAGACCAAAATAACGCATTTCCGCGTCTCTGGATTTCTGGCGAATTCACGATCCACGATTGTATCAAATCGTCTAGGCACATTTTTCTAGGAGGCATTTTCTATACACTGACCAACAATTTTTTTTCTTCTAAATTAATGTCCTCAGTTTAATTTAGATGATGGCAGCGGTCAATGACAATCACTGACATTGAGAGATGATCATATTGTTCTTACGTATGACATCTTTAAAAAAAACATTCATTCAAAATAAAATACATACTTAAGCTAAAATTATAAAATACCTAACTATTTTACAAGTAAAAGACCTGGCCCAGCAGGGATGAACTCAACGTTCTGGTCGATCCCGAAATCCTGAACGGAGTCTCTGGAATACAGATAATAAAGATTTCCGTGTAGTGCCGGCGTTAAAGAATAGCACCATTCCAACTTTTACCATGGATGTTAGTCCACTATTTTACATACCGATATGGCGATAGGCTCGCCACCTATCACGTTTGTCCACCAAATCTTATGACAAAAAGTGGAAACTACCTGTCGGTGGTTCCTCTGTCACTCCTCGGGGATTATAGACTTTTTTTTTTATTGAATAAGGAGAGCGTTAAATGGTCACCGTAGACATCTCATCTCATCCCTGCAGGGAGTGTCCCGAGGAGGCTGGCGGCGTTACCCCGCTGTATAGTTAGGCTTATACAGCGGGGCAACGCCGCCAGCCTCCTTCTGGCGAAGGCTGGCCTCTACTTTGGTCAGCGTATAAGCCCGGGACCACCCGGGTTGTCTCTTCGAGGCGCTTGGCTATTTCCCCGTAGAGGCAGTGGGCTCCAGGCCCCCACGGTCCCAATGTCTCCACCCCGAACCCTGACATCTTTTTAATTACATTATCTAAAGAGATTACTATCAGAATAATGAATAGTCATATTACCTATTGAGCAAAGTAACAATCGACAATTGTCATTTATCGATAACAAAACACTACCAAATTTTCGTTCGTGCCACAAAAAGTTCTTTGTCTGCTCATCAGCATCAGTTAAATTGGTAGTTGTTGCGCAATTAGTTTTGTCAGCCACGATCATATCTAGGTCCTCCCATGGTGGTCCTCACACGTTGCGAATTTAATTCCATGTGCTGTTTCTATCTAACTTTTAACTTGCTATGCTAAATCTAGTTATAGGTATATAAGTAGGTAGGTAATTTAATTTACAGTCGATTTTTGTTGAGTCGTCTGATTGTCTGTCATTTTTATACGATTGAGTATCGTATATGACACTTCATCACACTCAAAATCACCTCACGACTGTCCTCCGAGTGCCTTCGTAGAATTCTCAAATATTTCGGTCACATTGCCAGGAAAGACAGTGACATCCTCGAAAAACTTATCGTGACCGGAAAAATGGAAGGGAAGAGGCCTCGAGGACGTAGTCCGATGCGCTGGTCAGACCAAATCCGCACCAACCTTGACTCTACAATTCACGATGCTCTCCACACCGCCGAGGACAGAAATAAATGGAGGAAGATCATCCGCCAGAAGGTGATACCTAAAGGTGGTCACGACCCTCAGCATTCAGGATTACGACGCGAGTAGGAGGATGACACTTCATATACGATACTTAATCGTATAGAAGAAGAAGGAATGTCAATTTGAGTAAAATGTCCAGGAGACAACATGCAAGTCTAAAATCGGCCCGCAACCATAAATAATAGTACGCAACTCTTGTACAAAACATCTAAACAAAATATGTCTTTTTCTCATTCTCTGATTAAGTTTCATGTAAGTTGTTGTTTCTCAATCTCACCTGTAGAAGAAAAAATGTTTTGTGTAGATGTTTTTGTGTATTGTGTAAACCGAAACAGGTGCAGGAGACGCCGGCTTTATACTATCCCAATACCACATTTTCAAATTGGAATATGTCTCAAACTATGCCCCTTCTTGCGGTGTGAGAGTTTTATCATTTCGAAGGTTTGTTTATTTACCAATCGTTGGCAACATAAAAGGAACCAACAACTTATTTTTTTTATATCCTCTTTTATACAGTATAAAATACAATAATATCTTAAGTGTATACCGCCAAACTGCTTAGCAGTTTATCGGCGGACTTATTGCTCCCTTTTATAATTAATAATTACAGTTTTATACTTAGATAGTATAATAACACATCGCAGAAATAAAGATTCACGTGCATGGGTAATTTCGTGATTCTGAGTACGCGTCAGTGTCACACACACACATTTAGGTTTTTACTTTCTAGTAGAAAGTAACTCTCCTCTTCTTCCCCTGTTATCTTTGGCTGCTTATTATAGAAGTATATGTACGAATAATATGACGAAGCTACGTGTATTTACAAAAGCAGCACGTAGAGCAAAAATCTGAAGGAAATCAGGTCAAGTTACAACAAGACGTGACATTTCGCACACTTTCTGCTGCTAACTCAATCTAATTCGGTTTTTGTGCCTATTTATCAAATTCGTGTTATTAATTTAGTTATTTTCTCGTCAAATATAAACCAACATACAAAATTACAAGTATACAAATCTAACATAAACACTCAGAGCTCTATAATCGTGAGAAGTAGCTTGATGTGCGTAGGTTCATCAAAATATACACTAAGTAAATGAATATTTTATTAGGCGGTAAGTACCTATAATTTTTTTGCATACATTACGTATACAGTTGAAAAAAAAAACATCAGATGTATAAAAATACATCAGTGTCCTAAAAATTGTTCACAGATATTGTATCTTTGCGCTGTAAACAGAGAGAAAAACTGCAGACTATACATCGAATAACATTTATCATAACCCGGTTAAGGTATCTTCAACGCCAACGCTTGGATAAAATCGTAAAGGAATGTAGTTTTTTAGCTTGCATGCAGCCGCAATAACGTTTATCAACATTTACTGCGTCTACATTATCTCGTTCTTACTCTTCTTCTTTGTCCTCGCGCATTCCCGTTATACGGGGTCGGCTTTCTTTATTTTGAGGCGCCACTTGCTTCGGTCGCATGCATCACCCTCTACAAGGCCCAGGTTCCTTATGACCCTCTGGACAGTCGTTAGCCATGTATTCAGAGGCCTTCCTCTGCCCCTTTTGGTCGTAGCGATGGAAAGGCATTTTTTCACGACGTGATCGTCTGATCTCCTGCGCACGTGACCGTACCACCTCAGTCTAGTCTCAGTCATTTTGTCAGCTATTGGTCTAACTTTAAAACTCTCTCTGATATATTCATTGCGTATTTTGTCTCTCAGTGTCACTCCCCCGACCATCGCAGCATTCGCATTTCTGCAGTATGCATTTTCTGCTCATGGGTTTTCTTTGGTTTTATCTCGTTCTTACTAATTATTTTATTTACTTTTAGATTTTTTGTTCCTCTCACTCGGATCCTGTTTGAATCGTTGCATTTTGTAGAATGTGCAGATGTGTTTTACTACGAAAATAAGTAGATAAATGTAAAATAACGACAAGGATTTAAGACCTAAAATAATCTTCTTATCACAGTCACGCCTACATTGTCTATCTCTCCGTATCAGTTACTTATGTAGTTCAAGCCAGATACGTAATTAGTGTACGTACTTACTTAGTTACCTAGAATACCTATTACTCTATTACTACGCGACATAAACTAATATTCGTCTCACTTAGTTCAACTACGTTCTAGTTCTCGATGCATCAATACTACAAAGTATCAGCAAGGTATAAAGTTTAAAACCAAATGGCAATACGATCCGCTGATGCAAGTTTGACCCCTCCATACGCGAACAAAATTAAGAGGGGAATTTAATGCGGGTGCACCCAAAATAGTATAATAGTTTCGACTAATTCTTTCTTACGTCTAAAAAGTTTTTTATTAGATAATTGTGCATAGGGTACTTAACTTGAGAAAACGTCGATCAATTGCTAATGATAGAGAATTAAAAACCATTCTGGAAAATTACGATAACATGTCCCTAGCTGAAGTCCTTCAAAAACTTTATGTTCTGCAACATTTTAGAAATAGAAATATATTTATTGCCAAATTACAACACAATTTAAAATTTAAAATTATAGTACAAAGAATTATACTATAATTATATAATATAATATGTATGTATATATATGTATAATATGTAATGTATATTTGGCAAAAGGGGGGAAAGTCAGCAAATGCTGACATACTCGGGTACCAAATATGCAGCGCTGTTTTTCATTTCCCCCCTTATCCCAAGATGTTAGTGGGAGCGATAGTGATCGTGGGTAAAAAATAATAATAATTAAAATTAAAAACTAAACATCAAATAGAAGGTAAGAATTTGCCAAAAAGAAAAAAATAAATAGATTGCACTAATAACCTATGATACATATTGTGTGTGTGTGTGTGTGTGTGTATGTGTGTTACGTGTGTGTGTGTGTGTGTGTTTACGTATGTGTGTTACGTGTGTGTGTGTGTGTGTGTGTGTGTTGTGGATGTCAGGGAGGGTGTGTCAGTTTAGAAGTGTGTAACATACGTAAATCCTTATTGTAATGACGGTAAGTTCATTTGCAATTGCTAAAGACTGTGATTTTAATAAAAATTAGATATTTAACATATGTAATTCTCTAATGACAATATTAATTAAGCTGAAAGCTAAATTGTGCAATTACTAAAGACTGATTATTTTTTAATAGACCTAAGGCAAATCATTAAAAATGTTTACTGTAATCTTATATAGGTACCTATATCTTAAAAAACGTATCTAAAAGACTTTAATTTTTTAAATTAGATTTAAGGTAAATTATTAAAAATCAAACTTATAATTAATAATTACTACTTGTTTGATTTTGTCTGCTGACTGTACGGAAAAAATCCAGTGTGCTCGCCACACTGGATTTTTTCCGTACAATTAAAAAACAAGAGTGTGGCGAATTACATACAACAACCTGTACCTACCTGTGGCGAGTTTACGCATATTTTTTGTGTGTGGCGAATTTACAATAACCCATCTAAACCACTCTCGCTTTGTCGGGTAATAATTACGAGTAAAGTGTTTTGGAACCAGGAATTATTGCCCGACAAAGGGTTTCCTCAATTCCCGAACCGGTTTTGGAACCGGAACTATTTCAACTGTCACGCAGTGATTAGTCTTTGTCGGGTAATTATTATCTGTTTTAGTCGCTTCCCTCTAGTGGTACGAATCTGCTCTGATAATACATTAGCTTTCATCAAAGTTTATCTTGTCCCCATTTTAGACACAAATCCGAAATTCTTTTTTAGACGAACCAGGAATTTAAGCATTTTGCATTTTAGACATGACGTTCATGAAGTCATAAGAATTCGGGATGATTCAGGATAATTTTTAGACACCATTCCGGAAAAAATACTGGTCTGATTACTAAAAACATTCAGAATTAGGATACGCGTACGTAGTAGAGTAAATTGATAGTATAAATGCGCGAAACGCGAATTTACGCTTATGAATCGGCATTCGGCACGTTGCCAAAGTTGTCTTTCCTAAATATACGACATTCAAAACAATAATATTGAGCTACTTAATAATGTTAGGAATAATTAAGTATTTAATTTAGGTGTAAAATGAGTGTGAAACAATAACATTGTAACTACTTAGGTGTACAGTGGAAGACATATCAAGCTGTACTGTGTGCAACCCTATCGCAATAAGTTTTTGCATTGTTTCTTTGATATTCGTATGAATGTATCAAATGAGTTAAAGCGACAAAGTACTGAAGGGTGTGCGTGTTGTCCACTGTACTTATACGTTATGTTTTTATCGTTGCAGTTCATGGCCAAAGAAAAATATTGGAACGTGTACTTTGTCCTTTATACCTAGGGCGATCCATAAATGTTTAGTGAAATAGAAAATAAAAGAAATAGTACAAATGTTTATTTAGTATCCCCCTGCGGCATCAATGCACTTATGCATTCGACTGAACCAGCTTTCAAAACATGTGAACAATTGTTCTTGCGGAAGGTCGAAAAATCCGCCTAAATTGGTCTACTGCTTCGTCCGCAGTCGTAATATTTGCAGCTGTATATCCATGATTCATCGGAAGTCAATATGTAGGTCACCTGTTGTGAGCTACCCCCGTCGAATTTATCTAGCATAAACTGGCACCAGTCTACACGTCGGACTTTCTGCTTTTCTGTGAGAAAGCGGGGTATCCATCGCGATGCAACCTTCCTAACTTTAAGATGATCACATACTCGTAAAATGGTGGAAATTGTCTGTGATCCAATCTTCAGCTCATCCTGAATCTCGCGCTTGGTAATGTTGCGACATTCGTTCATTAGCCACTCCACTCTGATGATATTTTCTTGAATGACTGCCGTTGGTGGTCGTCTCGGTCTAAGGTTATCTTTTAGGTCGCTCTGACCACGCTTAAACTCACGAAACCAATAGTTGATGGTGGCAAGTGATGGAGCCAATTCCCCAAAATCACAGATTAAAATTTCATGTGATTCCTTATATGTTAACCCTCGTTTAAAATCTTAATAGATCATAGCACAAAAGAAATGCTTCCCACGTTACCTTCATCGGAGCGATTGAAAAGTAACAGACATATTTTTTTAAACAAGGAATTTAAAAATAACTAAAGTTCGCCAGCCAGTGATATTTGGCCAAGGAGTTTGTAATAAAATTTGCCTCCAAGGGATAATAAAAGTAAAACAATGAGGTTGATAACCAGTCGTTGACTAACAATTTTTGGACCGCCCCGTCCCGTACGTTGTTATTCACTGTTCTTTGTTAGGTATTAAGTTAGTTATTTCTAGAAAGTTAAATACACCTTTAAAAAACAACACGTGATAAAATGAGATTGCAAGACAAATATTATTCTTAGCCAAATTTTAGTGGTTATTTATAGTTGACCGCTTGACGAAATGTTCCAGGCAAGTACAGACTTACTAAATACAATGTACTGATATCGCATTATCGTAAACATTAGAACTTTGCTTACTTGCCAACTGATAAAAATTTACAAATATTATCTGTTATTATGATGACTCATTCATATTCTTTGTTCGAGCGAGACCCAATAGACATGCAGCTAAAACTAATTCAAAGCAGTGCAGATTATCGTAGGTATTATACATAGCTTTGCATGAGCTGTGATTTTGAAGGCTACATAGACACATTATATGAATAAACTGTATTCCTAACGAATAACAAAGACAGTATTATTATTATTATTGAGATTAGTAGATAAGTGGTAATTTTCTTTTGCTTTGGATTTTTAATCTTTATTGTGGACACACGTATACAAAACTTAACTGAACATTATATGTATCTAACATGCTTTTCATGGCATAGATTTGCCATTCGAAATGAAAAAGAAAAATGAGAAAAAATAATGCCGCGAGTGTGATTCGAACCCGTGAAATTTTTCACTAGATAGGGACAATTTTCTAAATTAGAAAACTAATTACCATTAATTCTATCCTTTACAGGTAATTCTGCAATCTCACGGCAATTGCAAAAGAAACCACAGAAAAAACTAGTGTTTATGCACGCTGTGACGTAAACTCGGAGAACAATAGACTTGTTATGGAGATACGGTGTGGAGTTGCGTGAACGAGTCGAGATGTGGCCGAAGGTTGTGGTGGTCTTGGCTCTGGTGACTGCAGCATGGGGCCTTCTGGAGGGGCCAAATGTGTGCACCAGGCAGGAACCGTGAGTATCCGCATCTAGCATTTACCGGCGAGGAAACGTGCTTAGGACTTATTTTACTGAACTAGTTACTGCTCTGTTCCATTTGTTTGTAGTACAGGTGGTTTAATGGTTAGTTTTATATGTACATGGAAATCCTTTCTCGAGAGATCATCTACTAGATACACGTCTATTCTAATGAGGACTGTACACACAAAGGCACAGTTATGTACTTAAAGACGGGTTGAGTGGCTGACATGACAAATAGTAAATGGAATTTGAAATGCGAGTGAGGTAGCAAATACAAAAGTTACCCATGAAGTTATTATTCTATAAGAATTCCTTTTATAGTATAATATATGTTACTGTTCTCACAAACAGATTATGGAATATGGACAGATCCAAGATAAAATAGACAAACTAAAATAGACGGTTTCTATTTTATCTGACAGCCTTAACATTCTGGCTTCCTTAAGTTTGTGACATATCTTTCTAGAACTATGACGTAGTATGGGATAGTACGTTTTAAAGAACATAGAAAATTAAGGACACTCCATGAACTTTTTACGCACACTTAAGTCACGCATATAACCTATGCTATTTTTTGAACGGATGAAGCGGAATTGTTTGTATAACACAGAAACGAAAAAGATACGATAATTATGTAACTCATTGAACATAAAATGCGTAAATTGAAAATTAAAGGTAAATCTGAGGTTACAGTTTCAGGTTTATAAATCAATTTTCCTGTCCAATATTACATTGAAGAATGACGAGGAGTACTCTACCTCGAACAATTAAACATGTTTGTTACGTCAAATATGAGTTTTCCAGCATGCAACAGTATTATTAGTAATAATAACTTATCTTATTAGAGTGGACGCGTCGTCTGTGGGCAACAAGGTCCAAGTGTCAAAATGTCCCAAGTGTCAAAAATGACCAGGAATCGAATGTATCAACAGGACACGTTTATTTCGATGTGTTTATCATCACGACGTTGATAAGATATTTTATCGTACTAAGCCAAGCAGCCATTGTATTTTTTTAATGGATTAACAAAAAATAAAAATACGCTGTAATTATACCTAGCCTCTCTGCTATTTGTAGCCAATAAAATAAGTAACAGGCAACGATGAAGGTGGTATGACCTGTGCAGAGTCAGACTATAGGGGTGGTGACCACCCTTTTATCTATTTCAACAGCAATGCTTGCATTGCTCTGTTTCGGTTTCAACGGTAAGAAATCCAGCGTAATTACTGACACATGATGCACTCTATGTTATAATAGAGTGCATCATGTGTAATTACGCTGGCTTTCTTACCGTTGGAACCGAAACAGAGCATTGCTGTTGTGCTGGCGCTTACATGCGCTATCGGCGTATTCCAGGCCGTTTCTCCCCGACCCCTCCTCCCCAGCGACGTCCTAAGCCGAGGTCCGTACCCACCTGGGTGCCCTTAAGCAGTCGCTTCTTATAGTAGTTTTTAAGTCCTCATCCAGGCTGGAGCGCACTTAGCGCTCGCTCCAAAAACCCCGGTGAAGCTGTAAAGGTCATTAGGACCCACAGCAATTATCAGTACGAAAAAAAAAGATACACTCTATCTAAGGACTCAAGGTTAGCAACGCATCGGAAAGTCAAGGAAGGAAGGAATAGGGTATCCAAGTATCAAATATTAAATGATTTTCTTAAACATTAAGAAATCGTCATAAATTGATAATCAAATGTGAAAACAGAATTAAAATTCGTTGTAAAACAAAATAGCTACAGGCAAGCAGAAATCAGAACGGTAGAAAGAAACGGCAATAAGTTTTATGACGTAACTGTTCTCTAGCGCCATACAAGCAGGCTGCATATAAAGGACCGTTTTGCTAACTTTAACCATTAATATCTCTGATGTTAGTTGAGACATCGAAAAACTAATTTTATATCCTTTAGTATGTCCATGTAAGATGATTGAACCAATAAAAAAGAATTAGGTTAATTCGGGGGATGCGGCTCAATGCAGGCAGGGTACAAACCATCTACCACATGAGAGATGTCATCTAAAAGGAAATACACCTTGGGATCTTCAAGGCCAGAGTGAATAGGCATTTACTGGACCGCATGCTCCATCGTCGACCTCATCGTCGCTTACCATCGGGCGAGATCGAGGTCAAGTGCGGGTTTAGTAGTAAATAAAAAAAAAACATGTTCGTTGCTCTACTTAATACATAAAAAAACGATGTATTATTTTTGCAATACAAGTTTATCATTACCCATTGACCTGTGAACAGATGATTCAGGCATTACGTGTGGACACTAGGAAAACACGCATAATTATTATACGTTATTATGTTATGAATGACATTATTATCATTCAAGTGACGAATGACTCGACCGTGTTGAACCGTCTTTCAATATTAATGGAATCGGAACGCGAAGTAAAAGTAAGAAAGTGTGTCACTGCGTGGGTTCGGCCTAGAGTTTTGGTTTTGGAAAGTTCTAGGTATTATTATCTTATTTCTAGCTGTCTGAGTATTGCACTTAGGAATTCTTCTTGTCGTAATCTTCGTTGTTGAGGGTCATGATCATTGTAGTGGTAGATTCTAATGTGATCCCCTGGGGTGGTACCATCCTCTAATCTATTTCTGCCGTGAAGCAAAAATGCTTGCATTTCTGTGTTTCGGTCTAAAGGATAAGAGATCCAGCGTTATTTCCGGCACATGAGGCAATCCATCTTTGTCCTCAAGTTTGTCATAAAAAACCCTCTAATATTAATACAGTGAGGTGAGATGTCTATGGGCGACGGTGACCACTTAACATCAGGTGGCCCGTTTGCTCGTCTGCTCTCCTTATTCAATAAAAAAAATCTATGAAAATAATAACATAGAACGACTTTCTTATTTTAATGGGTTGGTTTGCCATTGCCCTCCTCATTTCACACTCTGGTTATTTCAGTGTCCAGGTTTGCTCGCGATGTTTTCGTTCACCGTTAGAGTTATAACGGTGAAGATGAATGTATTTCTTTCGAAAAGACCAAAAATTGACCTCATTGGTACATGATATTGCATGTTTTCGAACGCCGACCAGAACGTGGCGTCCGGCGTCCTAGCTACTAAGCCACCGACGATGCTCTTAGGAATATTTGATCGCAATTAGATTGTTATGTTAGGTAGCTAGATTTCTCTGGAAATTCTTATGTCAGGGGAATTTTGAAAAACCAGTTGCTTTGTTTATATATTTTACATAATTATGTCTATAATGGATTTATATCTTCACTCACAGGGTTATCATTTCACATTTCAATATTTCTCTGGAAATTCCTGTCATGGGAATTTAAAAATACAGTTAATTTGCTTACCAAGTAGTTACATAATTATATCTAGATTTATATCATCACAGGGTTACCATATTACACTTGACGTTGTCGACTGCAATTACACTTATACTGCTTCCCATAGTTACTTAAGTTCTCGATAATGTCTGAGTATAGACAAGAAACGACAGAATCGGACCCTAGTATTCTGTGCCTAGTACCTCTGATCGCAAGGCCTGTGGTCTATAAAAGATAGTAACCACAAAAAAAACCTAGTCCAGGTAGAATTAGATAATTACTGCGTTCGAAAATCGCTGTCATAAATAATAGGTACGTATATAATATAAATACGACCCTAACGCCATGCATGTATGAAACGACTAATAACTTAGAGGATGCAAAATAGGCATGCCGAAATAGAGATCTTGGCACTCCATTCTCTCTGCCTACCCCGCAAGGGATTTATCGTAAAGTTATAATATATGAAAATCCGCTACGGCAACAGGCTGAGGCACTCCCCTTTTTCCGGTGCTGCACACCACTGGTGATGGCGCGGGTGTTACTGGAACAATCAAAGTCAAGTGGCATATTTCATCTGAGCTCCTCCGTGCCTCGGAAAGCACGTTAAGCAGTCGGTCCCGGTTGTTGTCGTTCGACAGCAGTCGTTAAGCCATGTCATAGGCCTACGGGCGGCCTGAACAACTCTGACAAATAGGTTGGCCACTAACCATACGATAAGCAAGTAAGCAAGCAATATTAATTTTATCTTTTGTACCTAATTGTTTGTATGTGTGCGCTTTTGGAAATAAATTTCAAATACGCTAGCACATTTTTTACCTCTTTACAACCTCTACGAAAATACAAGCACGTATTTACAGAATACCGTTCGATCGCATATTCTTGTCGTATGACTATACGAGTCATTGTTCTTTATTGTCCGGTAATCTCATTGTTTATTTTATGTCACTTTTGTGCGGTAGGGTGGCTGATTGTCGGCTCCGACCGACACCGCTACTCGTCGGGTCAGTTAACTTTATCAGAGCTGCACTGCTGCCATACCGCATTTATTCTGTCCATTGTTTATGTCTGCACTTAACGTACTCTTTCTCTTAGGTATGTTACTTACCTAATGTACATTTTCTTAATAGATCTTCTTTCTCATATAAATATAGACGTCTACCAGAATCGTAATGAAAATGGGAAATTGATAAAAGCTACCTACGTTTTTTCGGATTCAAAATATTGTTGCAGTATATATTTATTTCATGAGATATCTGGTCGTGCCGTGTCGTGCCGGCCATAAAGAATAGCACCACCCCAACTCTTCCCGTGGGTGTCGTACGAGGCGACTAAGGGATTTTGTCGATACTATTCTACACCTAGTAGACGGCGATAGGCTCGCCGCCTATCACGTTTGTCCACCAAATCTTACGGCGGAAAGTGGGAACTATCAACTACCTATGATGAAGGTGGTTCCTCTGTCTACCCCCTCGGGGATTTTGGCGTGAGAGTTATACTAATATATCTGGTCGCCCTATATTTATCTGCAGACGTCGTAGGTCATTCACCGGCATGCAATTCACACCCTAATGGTGGTCAGACATTTTCTCAGGCGAATGTACACACTTGAACTTCTTCAAGTACCTACCAATTGATTAAATTATCCAGGGACCCATTGAAAGTGTTGTGGTAAATGTGTTACGAGGAAAATATGAATATCAATGAGTAACAAGAATAAGTAACTACGTGCATACTTGCTCCGATTTTGTTTCTTTTTATGTCGCCTTCATTTATTTCTAGGTAAAATCAATCGAATTCACTATGTTTGGTTGAAGGCGAAACCAAAATTAAAAAAATTAGAGCAAGTTAACCCGTAAGACCGTTTTTGATCTCTAGCTCCTGGCCCACACTACTTAGGATGTTCGTCCCGTAATGAAAGATGTAGTCCTAAGTGGTATCTATTAAAAGTAATATGTTTGGTTGGAGCAGAAAACAAAAAAAGGACACAAGCTTGTATGGAAATCGCCCAATCTCCTTTACATGTCAGTCTCGAGTTAGCCGTCTTTTATGAATGTAATCACTAATTTTATTGTTTGTTCCCAGATACATAACAACAATACGAGTGTCTGAGCAACAACCATACCAAGTTAAAGAATACGCGTGGTGCTTCAACGTGCCTCCCCGGTGTTCCAAGTACAAGATTAAGTTCCGTCAGGTTCGTTATTTGTAACTGTTTAGTTAGGTAATAGGTATTTTATAGTTTCTCGGTGGAAGAAATATTTTTCTAATATCATCAGATCCAGATATTCATTTTCTGACAACATCTGCGGGCCATACAATACGTCATTAAATGATTTAAAAAATTCGTCTCCCTTTTAGAATTCATATTCTTATCTACAATTGTGCCGGTAAAATACTGAGATTTATACATCAAAATTATAGGTGTGGTTTGGCTAAAGATACCAACGGTCGAGTTTATAACCAATTGCGAGTTTTCTTCTAAGCAAGTGACATTCCGTATTCGTGTTCTGTTCTTACTAAGGAACGCTCTTGGTAGATTTTAAGGGATGGTTTGCCACACACTGGTTATCTCAGTATGCCGGTTTCACGATGTTTGCCTTCACTGTTCGTCGGTAAATTAAATACACGTTCCACGAGGCCAATCTCACGTCACTACTAATTATTCTTCCACAGGTGTTCAAAACTCAAACTCTAGTGAAACGCAGACCCGTGCAAGAGTGTTGCGCGGGTTACGCGCCGGACACGCAAGGAAAACAGTGCGTACCCGTGTGCGTTGAAAAGTGCGTGCACGGCACGTGCGTCGCGCCCAACACTTGTGCGTGCGCGCACGGGTATGGAGGACCCGCTTGTGATATTTGTAAGTATCTTTTTGTCTCTATAATTATTACTTGTTAGGTAGGTAAGAACAAGGCAAGCAGTGCGTACCTGTGTGCGTCAAAAAGTGCGTGTATGGCACGTGCGTCGCGCCCAACACGTGTGTGCGCACGGGTATTGGAGAACCCGCTTGTGATATTTGTAAGTCTATTTTGTCTCCAAGTATTATTACTACATGTTAGGTAAGTAAGTACAAGGCAAGCAGTGCGTGCGTATCAGTGTGCGTTGAAAAGTGCGTGCACTGCAAGTGTGTCACGCGCGCCCAATACTTGGGCGTGCGTGCACTGGTATGAAAGACCCGTTTATGATATTTGTTAGTCTATTTTTGTATTGAAGTTTATTTGCCAATCGGTCAATTTACGCCCATGCTTGAAACAAGACCTCCCTTAGCTAAAAGACATAGACTTATAATTTTAGCCGCTCTGACTCAGTGATAGTGATAAATCATTTATTGCCACAACAATTACAATAAATAATGTAATAATTGTTCATATAAAATTTTGCAGATAGCTTTATTATGCATGTTTCTGAGTTTTGTACTCTGTAGAGATAAACAGGGCCTTCATTGCACAAAAGCAATGTGTCCGTGCAATCTATAATGTGCTACCATGGATTTCGTGCAAGCCTTTATTTAAACAAATGAATTTACTGACAGTACCATCGCTGTATCTATATATACAAAATTTCTAATTTCGTGAAATTGCACCCAAATTCATATAAAAGAAAGAAAGACGTCACCCAATTTAACACCAGGTATCCTGAAAGATTGGTACTCCCAAAAATGAATACTGATTAGTGATTACCGCAGTAGAAATTGCTATGCTATGGCTGTAAGAATATTTAATAAACTGCCTGAAGAACTTAAAAGTCTTCCGAATAACAAATTTAAATATGTATTGTATTCGTGTCTCACAGATAAATGTTTCTACTCAGTACAAGAATATTTGACGTATAACTTTAAAAATGACAAATTATTAAATTATTGTAAGTCTGGAATTGACATTTGTATTATATAACATATTTGCACGTCTTTACATAGACAAAATACATTGGACATTATATTTAATTATTAAGACCTTATTGCCATGTATTTTTAGCAAATAAAATTAATTTGAATTTGAATTTTCTCGCAATTGGATATAAAATGTTGGAGGTAAAAAAACCTCCAACAGAGAAAGACAGCAGTCAGTAAATGAATCAAAATCTTTGAAAAAGCCACCACGCTCAAAGTTCAGAGTACGTGCTAGACAAATCTAAATACCTACGCATTTAGTTCTTATTTTAATACTATTAGGTCTGAATTTTGGCGAAAAGTCGAGTCGCGTCTCTGCTGTCTCGATTGATCGCATTAATTTGACACTTCAGGCCGCGAACGGTCGTGAACTCTATAAATAGGATGTAACCTACTTTTATATTTGATTCAAATGCTGAAGGCACCCACAGGCTCGTTCTACCGATTTCATATTCTACATCATGTAAATTAACATAATATGTTGAGACGATATTATTTTCCCTTCGGCCGTGTTCGTAACTGAAGTTCCGACACTGTAATCAGAAATATTCTTTGCACCTTTTTTATTTTTTTTAATGACTTTTAAACCCGCATTTGACCTTGATCTCGCCTGATGGTAAGCGACGATGAGGTCGACGATGGAGCATGCGGGTCCAGTAAATGCCTATTCACTCTGGCCTTGAAGATCCCAAGGTTTTAGGTTTTGGGAAATGCAGACGCCGGCAGGCTGTTCCATTCCTTAGCCGTTCGCATAAGAACATGGAGTTTATACAAAGTCATCTGCCCAAATGGACTTCTGGCCACCGTTCTTACAACTTATGAGCACAAAATTTTATGAATCTAGAAAATAACGTTCTTGTCTCCTTTCTGATCTGAAGAGTTTCGATTCAATGCCATATACAGACAAAAGAAGAACAATGTTAGATTTTTTATATTTTTCTGTTCCCCAGCATGCCCTGACGGCAAATGGGGCCGCAACTGCCAGCACGAATGCCGGTGTCTCAACGGCGGTACATGCGAGCCTTTGACAGGCGAGTGCGCCTGCGCGCCGGGGTGGCGTGGCGATGCCTGTGAGCGGCCCTGTGCCGCGCCCTTCTTCGGAGAGAATTGCGACGAAACCTGCCAGTGCAAGAATAACGCCGCTTGCCATCAAGTGACTGGCGCTTGCCAGTGCACGCCCGGGTTCACTGGCCCGCTGTGAGTATGAGACACTCAATAATCAATAATACTTAGATGGTACTAGTACATTGTAGCTGGATACATGTACATGTAGTGAAGACTCGAAAAAACACATACAAATGTACACACCCTTTCACTCTCTTCTACACAAACACTCTCACACACATTTCCAATAAACACATCCATATACACTCACACCAAAACTGTTTTCTCCCTATAAGCATTATTTTATAATAGGAAATCTGTAATTGGCAGTATGTTTTATTAATGGTCATTTTTGTTTTTATATTTAAGTGCTGTGGATTTTGTAATAAATAAATTTAAAAAAAAAACTTGCCAACCTCTGGCACTGTGTTTCGTTAGTTCCGTGTATGAGACGGATTAGAATATCTCTACCTCCACTGAGCAGGAGTGTTGTACGATGCGACCTTGTCTGGAAGAGATCGCTTTAAGCGATAAGGCCGCCTTTGTACATATCGTGTTATTATTCTTGTAGTTTTTACTTTCCCTGATTTTGTGTACAATAAAGTGTTTCTATCTATCTATCTATCTTGCTGAGACCCGAGTAACCGTACTGGGATTTAGTAGCAGTTGGTCCAATAAGTGGTAGGACCACTTCAGGATCCGCTTTCAAACCAACCACCACCTTTCAACGTGAAGTCTGTCGACAAATTCGCTTCGGCGTTGATTTGTTCCAGCAGTGTTTATAGAAGAGCCGGTACTTACTATGTGCTCCATCTTCGGCCTCATCGCCACTTACCACCAGATAGACTGACAACTGCATAGAAACCTGCCAGTGCAAGTACAACACGACCTGCCACCATCACCACCAAATTTTCTTACATATTCGACTTATTTACTTTATATAGTTTACTTTGATACTTTGATGTGAAACTTACAATTATTTTCAGATGTGAAGAGCAGTGTCCGAGCGGAGAGGAGTGTCCACAGAAGTGTCGGTGTCAGAACAAGGGGCAGTGTGACAGTGTGACCGGCGAGTGTGAGTGCACCGCCGGCTGGACCGGCGAGGTTTGCGCCAACAGGTGTGTTTTACTATTGGGCGCAAGTAGCTTCCACTTTAGTCTTAAACTAAAGTGGAAGTGGACTGGATATACAGCTAGAGCAAAGGACAGGTGGAGTGAAGGAATCCTGCATTGGTACCCACTTGAGGAGAAGAGAACGTGGCCGCCCTCTCAAACGATGACTCGCCTGGCCCAAGGGAAAATTGGCAAATGATGGAGGAGGCCTATATCCTACAATGGATGCCCCCATAAAACAAAATTATTTTTATCATGTTAACTTTATCTATACTGGCTTTTCCTCTGTTGCCAGTTTTTGATGAAATAAAAAAGTGTTGTGACCAAAGATCGAGTCCAATCACCGACCAATAGTTCACCAATCAAAGTATATTTTCTTTTCTTCTGTAATGTCGTGATTTAACAAAAACGTTAAATCGCTGAGCTTCACTTTATATGAGAGCGAAATCCTTTTTCTTTCAATATATAATTTAACTTTATCTTTTTAGCTCACTGTTTGTGTGAACGTGAACTATGGGAACTGATTTAAAGTGAAGTGAACGCATGACTATTACATAAAACATGGCAACACATTATTTTACAAAGTGACATTAGCACCTGTCAGTTTAGACCGTCTAATAAAAAAATCTACTTTATACACATTTGAATATCGGTTGCCTTTGTTCCACACTAAAACTCGTATGATTTTCCTACAGATGTCCTACGGGCCGGTGGGGCGAGCAATGCTCGCAAACGTGCGAATGTGCCAACGGTGCTGGATGTCACCATGTTACGGGACACTGCCAGTGCGAAGCTGGCTTCACCGGGGATAAGGTACAGTAGTAGTAGTACATCATCCGCCACTGATGTGAATTCCAAACTATTCTTTTCCACCACCAGTTTGGTGTTCATACAACCAAAATTTCAACAGTCATAAAACCTAACCCGCCCTTTAGTTATGATCATACAAAACATTTTTTTAAAAGGTCATGAGTCGTCTCTCAACCCATGTTAAAATTACCTGGAAATAATTGTGGCAACGAAACTTTCAGCTTTATATTCAAGATTCAAAACATTTATTGCGATGACCGCTCTTTGTGTATCTTGTCTTTTTAATCTAAGTTTGTAACTAAAAGTATCTACCCCCATTTTCCCGCCAGTGTCTGGAGACGTGTCCCCTAGGCACGTACGGCGTGGGATGCGTGGGCACGTGCGCGTGCGAGCACAGCGGCGAATGTTCGGCTCGCGACGGTTCGTGCACGTGTAAGCCGGGCTGGCGTGGCGACCGCTGCAACGAGCGCGCCTGCGCAGACGACAAGTGGGGCCCGCATTGCGAGCACGCCTGCGAATGTGACCCCGCCACCACCGACATGTGAGTAATTTGTATACACTGAGCGTGACAAGTGAGTCATGTGTATACACTCGCGACGACTGGCACATCGCGAGTGTATGTAGTGTTCTTAACCATATCAGATAAAAATTGGAAATATGATTTCCAAGATCTTGGGAGTATTTTTAATGAGGCATTACATCTCGGGAACAATAATATAGATTCTTGACTTAGGGAATTATGATAAATCGGTCAGTCCAGGTGGAGTGATTTTGTAAGGGGATCCTATTGGACTAGCTTACGTTATTACACTTGTGAATAGCGAGCGTCTTTCCAGCGGGACGATTTGTTAACGTGAAAGCGACGGCTTCGCCACGTGTTAGCAATGGATCGCCGCGTGTTCACGATGAGATCGCGGCCTTGGATCCACTATTTTGTACTGTACAATATTGATAAAACTTTTCATCCGCGTCGCGATATCGCGGCGAATAGGGATTTTTTTTCCATACTTGCTCTGCGGTGTACTTTTTCGTTATTTCGGTTAATTTAATATAATTTCTCAAAGCTATAGTAAAATTGTGATGATATCATGGCATCATATGGCCATTTCAAAATAGCAAACCTAGAAAATCTGATAAGACAGCGTGGCGCGAGTCTGAAGGATAAAAAAAGATTTGGTGGAAAGGAACTTATCTACATGTTGATTGGCTACGTACCGTTGTTCTAGTGGTAAAACATTGCAGGAATTAGGATCGCCAGAGTAAAAGGCCCTTAGAGTTATTAATGTTATTGTAAATCAATGTACCCCTCAGGTGCGAGCCATGGACCGGTGCTTGCGAGTGTGCCGCCGGGTGGGGCGGCGAGACTTGTTCCCGGCAGTGTCCTCTACTGACGTACGGCAAGGGCTGTCGCTCCACTTGCCGCTGCGAGAACAGCGGCCACTGCTCGCCCGTCAACGGTGACCATCCACCATCTTATTTAACACCTCTGGCAGCAATCATTTATATGGGTTTATAGTTGAATGAGAATATAGTAAAGTTGCTGCTACGAACCCTGCATTTAATCCTCCAAACTTCAGCAGTGCTCTGTCTCTCTCTATCTTTGTTTTCTCTCAGTTTATCTCTCTCTTATACAATGGAGAGAGATAGACAGATTAGAAATTTAGGTTGTAAGATACGTTTTGCCAAAGAAGTTATTAACCTTTCTCGCTCTCTTGACTCCCTGATATTTGCTGATTTCATCCACCCGCTGCGCTTTTAAGAAGAAAAGAATGGCCGCCCGATTTAGGTCAGGATCTTCAAACCCCTTTCTAACCTCTTAAGGCTACAGGAGACGACCAATTGCGATTGACAATTGGAAAGGATAGCGCAATAAAATAAAGCGCGAAGGTTGTAAGCGCCTCTCGCTTCATTATATTGCGCCGTCTTTTTAATTGTCAATGAGGGATTTTCCGGCAGCTTCCAATCAACTCGGCAGATGGCGCTGATTGAATACTGGAATGTCAAAATATGGGTGCAAAGCATGTACCTAGGCCATAAAATTTGAATTAAAAAATCTCTTTTATTATTTGATCGACGATCAAATATTTTTTTTAAATTCTTTGTCATAGTTCTTGTTTTATCATTGGGAAATGATGAATTCGATGAATTTCTATATTACAAAAAGCTACCTACTAGGTCAAAACAACATTTCTGTCACTTTGAAATTCCTAGCAGATGCAGCGCCATCTATCTGGAATGGCAGAAGCTTAAGCTGGAAAATGCCTCATTGCAATTGATCGTTTCGCGGATACAAACTAATACTAGTCTTTGTGTCATGTCAATTTTGAGCGTGTACTTTAAACAAAAGTAATATTTCCAAACTAACACTTAATAATTGTACAGGTTCTTGTCTATGCGCGCCTGGATACCGAGGTCTTCGTTGCGAGGAGCCCTGTCCTTACCCGCTGTACGGAGACAACTGCGCCGACACTTGTGATTGCTACAACAACGCCACTTGCTCCCACGAGACCGGACAGTGCGTGTGCAAACCCGGGTAAGAGCTGCCTTCGCCTATAACAAAAAAACCATAGTTTAGACTATGGTTAGGCCTTAGGGCCGTAACTCAATGGCAGTGGGCAGCGTCGCGGCGAGTAGGGTGGTTCTAGCGGTGCAAAACTATCGATATATCATATCATTTCATTTATTCATAACAATCATAAATAGTGTTTGAATACAAAAAAATAAACATGCCAAAAAATAATAATTAAAAATAATAATTAAACTCTTTCAGTGTCAATCTTAACTACATTATAAGCGTTATAAAAAAGAAATAAATATTACTATTGATAAATAAATATTATTATATTATTGATAGTTTGATAACCGATAGTTTCAGTCGAAAACACTAACACTAACAGTGCTATCGATACAGTTCTAACATGCAATATTATCGTGTCGTATCGTGACGAGACAATGCAATCTATAGCACTTCTGATAGTGTTTTCGGCTGAAAACTATTCGTTATCAAACTATCCAGAGTTTTACACCGCTAGAAACACAGGAGCCCTGCCCTTACCCGCTGTACGGAGACAATTGCGCCGACACTTGTAATCACAAACAACTAGCTACAACAACGCTACTTGCTCCCACGAGACCGGACAGTGCGTGTGCAAACCTGGGTAAACACTGCTTTTCCTCGTAAAGTCCGGAGCTTTTTCAGCTTAGGAAGGAGTAACCACCCAAAGCAAAGACATTGACAATAGTACTCCCCGATCTGTGACTCTTTTTCGTTGGCAAAACTGTCAAAATTCACGTATTGGACTTTAGTCGCGATTCATTTTTTGGTTCGATTAGTTTCAAACGAATTTTTTGGTGAAAAATGTACCATTGCAGTAAAATCTCAAATTTCCACCATGTGTAAAACCAGTCAAAAGAATTTCCTGTAATTTAACTAAAACAAATTACCGTGACTGAGAACCCCCCGTCCTCAGTCGAGTTGCCGTGGAGTGAAATCCTAACTCCACTCCCCCGAAACCTCAACAGCGAATGCTGAAACTAAAACCGAGCCTTTCCACGCCACGAACCATTAACCTTCCTCCTGAAATACGAGTACATCATTCTCATTTGAAACAAACACATTCATACATCACAACACACACTGTTGCTTTCTTCGCCCGTGCAGTCACTGAGGGACCAGCTGAAAAGCAGCGCTGTGGCTTGCCTCAGCATCATGCTGAGCTGGTGTACCCTTTTTGGCACTGTACCACACCAGATGTTCTGTGCTGCATGTATTAAACTTTGTATACTTCTGTATTCTGTATTCGCGTCGTAACAGCATTTTGAGACTTCTTTTGGTTTCAGATTTGACGGTCTGAAATGCGACCGGCCTTGCGACGGTAAGAGGTACGGCTTGAAGTGTCGAGAGCCGTGCAACTGTGAGAACGATGCTCCGTGTAATCCAGTGAATGGTAAGTTAAGCATTATTATTTATTTATCGTTCGGTCGTCAGCATCATACAATCACACTATTATTTTACAAAGGCAAAATATTCTTCAGCCATGCTATGGCTACGTCGTCCAGCAAGTGCAATCTGTCGATTCCTCCTGGTATGGCCCATATTTCGCAGTCCTCCGTTAGGTGGCTCATTGTTTGCACGGCCCCGTAGGAGCACGCGGGGTCAGCTCTAAAGCCCCATTTGTGCATGAGTTCACCACATCGTCCCTGTCCGACCCTCAGGATGCCCGATTTACATTGGTCAAATGTTTAGAGAAGTGGGCAAGTACAGTCGACCACGAGTTATAGTATGTCTTCTTCTAAGTCGTATTCCTCATTGCTGAGGGTCGTGATCATTCTAAGGAATTAATCACATAGAACGACTCTCGTGGCAGATTAAATGGGGTGGTTTGCCATTGCCTTCCCCATCACACACTGGTTATATTATCTCAGTGTGCAGGTTTCCTCACGATATTTTCCTTCACCGTCAGAACAGTCTGTAAATGTACGTAAGTCCTTCGAAAAAACCGAAAATCTCATTGGTACATGACATTACATGGTTTCGAACTCGGACCTCCCGCATCGGAGTCCGACGTCCTAGCCACGACGCCACCGATGCTCTTAAGTTATAGTATACCATCTGTCAAAAACCTTCAATTAAATCTCAACCTTATACCTGCGCATTATGATAGGTACATTTCAGATTCTCATTTTTTTACGTTTTGGGTAGGTTGACGTGTGGTCGACTGTACAGTGAGTAAGGATGGTGGTGTAACCTGATCGGACAGTACTCGCCACTTCGCTAAACATTTGACACAGTCCGCGAACTCTTAGAAGGGGATTCGCGTATCGAGTAAAATCGCTCTGTCTCTATTTTACTACAGTCTTAGACATTCGCGTATCGCTATCAATAACCGAAGTCTTAAGACCCGAATCGCTTTCTAAAAAACGCGCACTGTATACCTTATCTACAAAGATAGTCATTTCTATAAAGTATTTTTCTCAAAGATGCTCTGAAATATGCTCAGTACAGTGCAGACTCCGCTTGGGGTGGTACCACCCTTTTCCCCTATTTCTGCTCGCATTGCTGTGTTTCGGTTTGAAGGGTAAGAGATCCATATGAGGCTCTCTCTCTGAGGCATATCTCTATATCTCTATCTAAGGCATATCTCGGCATATGAGGCTCTCTATCTAAGTCTTCAAGATTAGCAACGCATCTAAAACCCATTCCCCCTGACTACTATCTAGAAAGCGTCTTATTTAATTTTAACCTTTTTTATTCACACCTAAACCCGCGTTTCGGCGTTTGACTTCAATCTCACCTGGTGGTAAATGACGATGAGGCCGAAGATGGAGCACACGGGCTTAGTAAGTACTGGCTCTTCTATAACACTGCCGAAACACAACGCCGATGTGAAGACATTTGATGACAATGAATTTCAGCAATATTTTATTTTATTTGGGTAGCTTACAATCTTATTTACAAGTTACATATCATCATCAGCCTATTATGTCCCCATTGTTGGGGCACAGGCCTCCCCTTGCACAAGAGGGTAAGGGACATGATCCACCGAGCGAGCCCAGTGCTGATTGGTGATTGGTACATGGCATTGCATGGTTTCGAACCCGGACCATGGGAGTCCGGCGTCCTAGCGACTAGGCCACCGACGCTCTCAGTTACATATGCATATATAAAATCAAAAGCCATTTATAAAGCTTCCACAGTTTATGTAAAATTAATAACAAAACAACGCTTAATCTAGATACCATGTAGGTACTACAGATAGGCAGTAGCATATGAAATGGTACTATTAAAAAATGACGAAAAAAAAGTTTATGTACTTAGTTACAATGAAAAACATTGTTCCATATGTTTTCAGGCGAATGCGTATGCGGCCCCGGGTACACTGGCGTTCACTGCGAAAAGCGCTGCCCTAAGGACTTCTTCGGACGAGGATGTTCTCACGCGTGCAACTGTACCGGCCGCGCCATCGGCTGCGACCACGCCACTGGAAAGTGTATCTGCGAGAGCGGCTGGCGAGGTTAGTTACCCATTGTGCATTTTTTAAAGGTAATTGTCGTTTTTGGGCTATCGGCGGCCATTGATGAAAATAGTGTCAAATGAAAGTATTATTACTTAGGAATAACTTTTGATATGAACGTTACATTGTATTCGATTTAGAAATAAAAGTCACCGGTTCTCATCGGGTATCACCGGTTCCGACCGGTTCTCGCCGAGTCTCACCGGCTCCGACCGTTTCTTACCGGGGTTTTCCGATTCTCACCGATTCCGACAGGTTTTCACCGGTTCTGATCGAAAACGGTGAGACCCGGTCGGAACCGGTGACATCCGGTGAAAACCGGTGGGAACCCGGTGAATACTTTACTTAGTAAAACTATGCAACGTAATCAAAACAATTTTGCATTTTATCCTGTTTAGAAGTACATCTCCGCGATAAAACTTCACCACAGAAATTGTAGGGCTAAACCACATCAATAAATATCAAAATTATTTTTGGTCGCGGATAGCCCACGCTCCATAATATTTTGCCCATTCTCCTTTACCGTGCCGTTAGACGGCACCTCTACGATATATCATCCGAACGCTTTATAATTTACCTATCGGTAGGTAGGAAGCGAGGCGCGAGGGCGACCTCACTCACACTTTAATATTCCTGTAGGTACACACTACCACTACACTCTCAACATTGCCGTCACGATTTGAGAGCCTAGGTGTGCCACTGAAACGGCAATTTAAAAGCGCCTTCATACAGTTCATACCTTTTTCATCCCTTTTAAATCATGACGATAAAACGTGCCGTTGCCGTGCAAAATTATAAAAAGCGCCCATTGTCGATGGGAACATTATAAAACATTGTTTAGGACAGTGCATTAGTGACCGCAGTAACCCATTATAGAACATTCGAGAGCTCAATTAAATTAGAAATAGGGTAGAAAAAAATCGAGAGGTGGTTGGAACATTTGCGTTTAGAGCTACACTGAAGGATGGCGTAGCTGTATGCAGCACTGACGACGACCGCCAGTACCTATTGCTTACGTCAGGATGCTGACGCCCTACATAACCGCGCAGACAATTCCGCTCATCTCACACTTCGTGAGCTAGCGCCGCTGCACACCCGCCCGCCCGATCGTCGGAGTAGAGCCCTGCCCAGGGAACTGCTGACGGGGGAAGCCACAACTCACCGGAAGTGACCACGCCAACGGTAGTGACTGCCAACGGCGCCCTAACGCCCCACCCGTAGTTACGGGTGGCGATAGGCACCCCTGTAGAGGGCATCACGCCCTGGAACAGGCTCCCCACGCCCCCTAGGGGACGTGAAAAGATTTCGACGACGACCCTACCCTACCCTAATGTATAGAAATGTCGTCATTTGTATTTGCTTACAGAGTGTGAGTTTTTAGAGAGGGAAGCCTTGAGACTTCGGTAATTCAGATTCAGATTAATTTATTTGTTCAGAATGTAGGTACATAATTACAAGATGATATTTTCTAAATAAAGAGCCGATACATTCTACTCAACAATGAGCATACAATTAAAAAAATTAAAAAATAGTGAGATAAATTATAAAAAATAAATTTTAGATCGTAATACCTACTAATAATATCTATTATTCTTATAAATAATCTATACCAATATTATAAAGAGGAAAGGTTTGATTTTTTGTTTGTTTGTTTGAATTGAATAGGCTACGAAACTACTGAACAGATTTGAATAATTCTTTCACTGTTGGAAAGCTACATTTTTCCTGAGTGACATAGGCTATATTTCATTTTCCAAAAAAATGGGGATCCTTACTTAAATTACGATAAAGTGTAAAAAAATATCAAAAAACTTCCTTACATCGCGTACGCTGCGAAAACTATTGATGATAGAACAAAATGATATATAACATTTTTTAGAACACACCATTATCAACAAAAAAATCAGCGGCAGCGTGTCTCTAACTATTATAGTCATGTCACAATAAGCGTTTTTTTTATAAAAAAAAAAGAAATTAAAATACCACCGCTACAAAAAGCTCTTTATTTGTACCTTATCAAAATAAATGATTTATTATTTAAGACTGCTTCAATACCTTTATATTACTTTTTGAATTATTCGATTCTGACATTCCATTCAAAAGATATCACGAGTTTAAAACTTTGAAAAAATAAACTCCATTCGGCTACTTATGCGTTGTAGGGCGTCACTCGTTTTTTTTTTAATTTACTCTTTTTTAGGAGCTCGACGCAAAAAGGAGTGAATATGTGTGTTATATTATTATTATTATTATGAATGTGTTAAAATTAACAAATCTAAATGTAATGTTTAATGCCCGTGCGAAGCCGGGACGGGCCGCTAGTTATTAATAAATTTAATTAACCGAATAGAAACATTTATCCAGTAACCATTCAAATAGTCTTCTTTTAAAAACTCTTATGGTAAAAACTGGCGTGGTTATTTATTTTATATGCGTATTGCCATTACATATACGTTATTAAGACTGGAGTAAGACAAAGATAGATACCGATTTTACCCGGTACCCGAATTCCCTTCTGAGAGCTCACAGACTGTATCCACTCACACATACCGACGATTCCTTATCTGATTAAGCGATATCATCATTACTTCCCTTCATCATGTCACAACAAGCTGAATATATGACTCTTTGCCTCTCATTATTTGTGATACTTACTAGTACTTTCTTGGTTTAGGTCTGCCTAGGGAAGGTATGTACCGAGTCTTCCATATTATTAACTTGATTTGTGTTCGTTCAATAACAGATGTATTCGGGACTTCTGTTCTATACGACACCACTTGCGGGGAGACTAACTCTAAAGAAGATTCCGACGAAATTGTGACTATCAAAAATATAACTGTCAAAGGGGAGACTTTCCAATATTATTTGCAGGACACTGTGAAAAACGATATGAAATTGATTAACAGCAATGAGTTAAGCGAACACGACGAAGATCTGAACGATGAGCCAAAGAGTCAATTAGCAATAAACCATTGCATTTCATATGTGGTCCATAATGAACCTACAGACCCTAATTATAACTTGCTAACGGCAACTGAAACCTTAATAAAACTAGGCCTGTCGAATCCGAAGGCTATAGTAGCATCAATAGACGTGCAAGGATCAGTTTTGAGTGGAAACGCTGATATATGGGAAGTCTCTCTCGATGACGGGAAAGTGTACGTAAATAATATTTTTGGTGGTAATTTAGTAAAGTTGCAGGATATGAGTTACAAATAAATGTTATATGTACTTGTGTTTATTTATTTTTATCCCTTGTGTATGTAACTGTAGTAATATGAGAGTAGATAGTGTATTTAGTAATATTCAGATGCTTGTTGTAGTATATTATTCTTTTAGGTACATATATAGCTATAGCGGGTTTTAATAAGTTTTAAAACGAGTGAAATATTCATAATGTTGTAATTTTATTAGTAAACTTGAAACATATGATCTAGTCACATTCTTCTAAGTCGTGTTCCTCATTGCTGAGGGTCGTGATTATTCTAAGGAATTAATCACATAGAACGACTCTCGTGGCAGATTTAATGGGGTGGTTGGCCATTGCCTTCCCTATTTCACACACTGGTTATCTTAGTGTGCTGGTTTCCTCACGATGTTTTCCTTCACCGTCAGAGCAGTCGGTAAATGTACCTAAAAACTCATTGGTACATGGCATTGCCTGGTTTCGAACTCTTCTCTCTTTCGACCTTCCGCATGGGAGTCAGACGTCCTAGCCACGACGCCACCGACGCTGCGTAACAGTACAATACAATAAAATAAAATAAAAATTATTTACTTAAAAAGTTTATTTTTTAGAGCATTATGAATATGACTAGTCGATCACTATTGATGGATGTATGTAGATCCAAGAGGGTACTTAAAAACAACTAATGCGAGACCTAACAATATACAGTCATGAATATCTAATACATATCCTGGGCTGCACAAATAATTAGAGTTAAACTTTTGAAATCAGTTACCGTTATTATATTTTACTAGTAATTATTTCGGTGACAAATAGTGACAATAAGAGTGAATTGTAATATAACATGCATCACTTATTAATATCCCTATACTGGAATTGGCAGATTTTGGGGTGGCACTCGCTAATTTAAAACATCGCTACCTAAACGAAACGTCTCCCTCACTTTTACACAATATAGCATATGAGTGAACGAGACGGTTTAATTTAGTTACAGCTTTATGGCTCGTCTACACGATGGGCCATGACGGGCGATTACAGGCACGCCCGATCGTTTCCGTAGACACATCAAAGCTATGCGTGCGGTTGTTCGTGCGCGCGTCCACGCTATTGTCCATCATGGCCCATCTTAATCGACCATCATGCCCCACCGTAAAGTGAAGTCTTCAGATTTAGCGGCCACTCCAGAATCGAGGCCATGGTCTATGTCCTTGTGGGGAACTCTTTGTATCTATGCAACATCCTAAAAGCAATTATCATTTACCCAGGCATACACTGCGAGACTCAATGCGCGGAAGGGCTATACGGAGAGAACTGTTCCGAGCGCTGTCCGTGTGTGAACAACTCTTCATGCGACGCGGCGAGCGGGCGATGCGTGTGCGCAGCCGGTTGGATGGGCAACGACTGTAGCCTGCCGTGCGCACCCGGCAGCTACGGCGCAGGCTGCGCGCAACTGTGTCCCGACTCTGCCACTGGTAACGTACCTCTACTGTACAATGTGCCCCGACTCTACCCCGAGTAACGTGTCTCTACTGTATACTGTGTCCCGACTGTATCATTGGTAACGTGTCTACTGTACAGTGCGTCCCGACTCTACCACTGGTAACGTGTCACTACTGTATACTGTGTCCCGACTCTATGAACCACAGTTGTAACTTCCACCGATGACGCAGGTTGCAGCTATGAATTCCCCTTTAGTGACGTATTCTTGTATGTTCACGGTCGAGTGGACGGGTCACAACTGTGTTACAATGCTTTGGAACTGCAAAACTTTAAACAATGGACCAATATTTACTAAATACGTACGAATTTCAATAGGCCATACGTTGAAATACGGTTACCTAACTTTCATTACGTAATATGTAAACGAAACATTTTTTAAACTCTTTACGATTAAACCCGCGTTTGACCTCAATCTCACCTGACGATGAGGCCCAAGATGGAATACGAGCTTAGTAAGTACTGGCTCTTCTATAAACACTGCCGAAACACATCAATACTAAAGCGAAGATATTTGACGACAGCTTACATAGATGTGTGTGTGTGTGTGTGTGTGTGTGTCGTCACTAGCCAGGCGGACCCAGCTGGGTCCTACCACCAGAAAGTTGTACGAGGCGGACCTCTAGGTTGCCGGATCCACACCATCTGTAGTATTTCACTCCCATTTCACTGTCTTATATATCGTACACTTAACACGGATGATTTTTAGGTATAATACACTAGTTTTACAAAAAATTAACCACTGTAAACCGTTTTTAAACAATGAAATTGGACAAACACGCCATGACAGCATGAACGCAACAACATAACCCCTCTAGCACAGTTACAACTTTGGCAACCGTATCGCTGTCAAATCGGCCAATCACAGTCGAGTATTCGTCGTTAACAGAGCTGCTAACTCGTCCATCGTGGTATCGATGCACCAAATCATTGTATGTATTTTGTATTTACACGATAATGTTACAGGTAATACGTCATGCGACCCAGTGACGGGCAAATATACGTGCCAGAGCGGATTTACGGGCGTGACGTGCGAGTACCCGTGCCCGCTCGGGACGTACGGGGACAACTGCGCGCAGAAGTGCAACTGCAAGAACGGCGCCGACTGCCATCACGTCTCCGGTGAGGTTTTAGCTAGTTTGTGTATTATGTGATGTAAGGCCCGGACTACACGGTTCCATGGAACCGGTGCTTCAAACTCAAACAAAAATGCGCTGTCGATTACACGTACAACGGTTCAACTTGGAACCGGCCTGCTCGGTTTCTGAACCGAGTGGGCGGGGCTTGAGCGCAACGCATGAGTTTGAATGCAGTCGACTACACGGCCGGTACCGGTACCTGAACCGAACCGTCGCTGGACCGTCGTCGTGTAGTCCGCGCCTAATGAACGGAAACTCTAGACTGGGCAGACATTTTTTCCTTGTCCAGTACCAGTTTGGGAACGGCCATGGAACATTTTACTATGGAGCCTGGCACACCTACTCTGCGTGATTTTGAAAAAAAATACGATTTCTCGGCGATCGATCCCAACCCGATAATTCGATAGAGGGCATAAATAGAAACATAAAACATATCTTGACAAAAACTCCTAAAGTATCTCTGAACCCAGATATTTGATGTTGAAAGTTGCATTATTTTTTTAGTAAGATTCCTGGCTCAAATATCTGGGTTCAGAGATACTTTAGGAGTATTTCTCAAGATATGTTTTATGTTTCTATTGATGTCTTTTATCGCATTATTAAGCTAGGATCGATCACTAAGATATGGTTTTTTTTTTCGAAATGGCGTGAAGTAGGTGTGCTAATAAGGTTCTATGGCCTTTGTTGTGGCATAACGTAATGCCAAAAGGTAATAAGCGAGCATTAAAGCGATTTTGTCTTGGTTAGCTAGGGTATGATACAGCAGCGCAAGTCTCGCCGGAACGAAACCACCTTTGAAAAAAGTGTTGAGTTTGAAGTCAGGTGCGGTCGCCCTTCCCTATATTTCCCCCAAAATCGACACTTTCCAATTCTAAGTCACCCCCTCCCTTTCTAAGGACCGCGCATGGTTAGAAATAATAAAAAAGACAAACTATTTACTAACAATTATCTTCCTATTCCACAGGTGCCTGCCAATGCTTGCCGGGCTGGCGGGGCCAGGCGTGCGGAGAGGCGTGCCCCACCGGGTGGTGGGGCGCGGGGTGCTCCCAGCCGTGCCGCTGTGCGCAGGGCGCCGCGTGCCGCCCTAACGACGGATACTGTCGGTGTCCGCCCGGCTACACCGGACACTACTGTACACAATGTGAGTGTGACTCCTAGAACAGCAGGAGATACTCTACCAGTAAAATAACCTCTACGTCGGTGGCCTAGTGGCTAGGACGCCGGACTCCCATGCAGGAGGTCCGAGTTCAAAAGCATGCAATGCCATATACCAATGAGTTTATCGGATTTTTTCGAAGACTTACGTACATATACCGACTGCTCTAACAGTGAAGGACTACATCGCGAGGAAACCTGTATGTTTGAGGAAATTAAAAGTTTTCGAAGGCGTGTGAAATCCACCAATCAGCACTGGGCCTGCTCTCGGTGGGTCATGGCCCGTACCCCCTTGGTCAAGGGGAGGCCTGTGCCTCAACAGCGGGGACATTAATAGGATGATGATATTGATGATTAACCTCTCCGATCCTACCATGGAACTGTCCCTTAAAATGTCCCTTTAGCGGTCACCCATCCTGCTTCTGACCGTGCCCAACCTTGCTTGACTTCACGAACACTTTCTCACTATGACCAATCTCGCATCCTAAGAGCCTACATTTATTACAGTACTCAATGTGAGTGTAGCTAGCTTCTAGTATAGCACTCCTGCTATAGCATCTCCATGCTACCATTGATTTAACAGTAAAATAACCACTCCGAGCCTACCATTGATTTAACAAAAGAACCACTTCGAGCCTACCATTGATTTAATATAAGAAGAAGAACCTTAGACCGCCTCCTTTTCAAACTGTCCCTTTAGCGGTCACCCATTCTGCTTCTGACCGTGCCCAACCTTGCTTAACTTCACGAACTCTTTCTCACTATGACCAATCTCGCAGCCCAAGATCATTTATTAACTTATCTTCTTTGCTCCACAGTTTGCCCCGAGGGCTACTTCGGCGACCACTGTATGGACGCGTGCAACTGTTCGTCGGAAGGCAACTGGGTGTGCGACCCGGTGAAAGGCTGCGTGTGTCACCGCGGCTTCATCGGGGAGCATTGCGACATACACGCGTCTGACGCGATCGTCATCGACCACGCGGCAAGTAAGTAATACAATTAGTTCCTAGGATGTTAGACTCTTCAGAATCTATCTAAAGTAGTATTTTTTATTAGACGCACTAAACTGACGTTTCCTGTGTTGCCAGTTTTTGATGAAATAAAAATAGTGTTGTGACCAAAGATTGAGTTCAATCATTGACATCTGTAATGTCGTGATTTTTTTTTAAATAATAAAACATTGATAAAGTTAAAATCGCTGAGCTTCACTTTGTATGGGAGCGAAATCCATCTTCTTTCAATATATAATTTAACGTTATCTTTTTGACTCACTGATTGAGTGAACTAAGGGAACTGATTCACAAGTGAACTGAACGCATCACTATTACATTAAACATGGCAACATTATTTTACAAAGTGACATTAGCACTTGTCAGTTTAGTCCGTCTAATAAAAAAAATTTAAAAAAATCTACTTTAGTTGGTTAGCCAGCTATGGAGTTTGTCGCCAAATATCATAGCCCAATGAGGAATCTTTTTCTGTAGATCGGTAGCGCATCAAAGCGGCAACTCCAGTGGCGAAGCCTGTATCCTGAAATCTGAATTTTTCGCATTTCGGCGGAATAAAAAGTGATTTCAAAAATATTAATACGTAATGTGCCGCGCAGCTTGGAGTTTTTTACGTGGCCTTTTGTCTCGGTGTTCGGCTGGACATAATATACCTCGAAAGCTCTCAATGAGAGAGATTCACAGAAGAAGAAACCTAGGAGTGCCCAATTGCATAAACACCTATTTATTTTTTCTTCGCAAACGACCTTTTCGTTTTCAGAGTCGTTCGTATTTCGTCACGCATCACATTATTTCAAACAACATTTCAGTATTATTCGTGATACCCGTATGCGGGGTGCGTGTAGGCCTTGTAAATTAACATTGTCAATTTTCACACATGCGGGACTAACCCGCGTGCGTGACGAAATCCGCACACTAAAACGCCCAAAAAGAAACTAATAATGTAATTACTAATCACTATTACTACCTCCAGCAGGATCATCCAACACGGGCCTGACGGTTGTCATGGTGATACTGGCCCTGCTATGCGCGGCCGCAGCCGTGCTAGTTCTGCTCTACTATCGCAAACGCGTGCGCAACTTGAAGCGAGAGATCGCGCACGTGCATTACACTGCCGACCCGAATTCGCAGCCAGGTAAGTCGAATGTCTGTTTAGTGACGTAACGAATATTTGCTTCACGCGATTTCTGTCTGATAATGATTGATGTCTGAAATTGTTGCGAAAGATCTCCGAAGTAATTTTGAATGTTTTGAATAACTACAAAAATGTTTGAGGAGGCAGAATACAATACAATTCACGGATGTTGAATGTTGTTCAAACGTCAGTTTACTCAGACAGAAATCGATGTCGATTTGTATTACGGTTCTAAATTTTATCATATTCATACCCCGTCTATACAGTGTATTTGTTTTAGTTTTTTGTTGCTCTGAAAGGAAACAAAAATAAATTGATATATGATTTTTACTTGACACTTTAGTACGATCTTCGAAAGTGGCTTGTCATCATCATCATCAGCCTTTTAATGTCCCCACTGTTGGGGCGCAGGCCTCCCCTTGACCAAGGGGGTACGGGCCATGACCCACCGAGAGCAGGCCCAGTGCTTTTAATTTCCTCAAACATGCAGGTTTCCTCACGATGTTTTCCTTCACCGTTAGAGCAGTCGGTAAATGTACGTAAGTCTCCGAAAAAATCCGAAAAACTGATTGGTACTCATGTACCAGCGGGAGGTCCGGGTTCGAAACCATGCAGTGTCATCACTGCATGGTTTCGAACCCGGACCTCCCGCTGGTTTGTCGCTTATAGCTAAATATGTATGAAATATTGTTTGTCAGTCATTCATCGTATCAAAAACATTCCTTTATTTATCAATTCCACAGAACAACAACACTTCGACAACCCAGTGTATTCGTACCAAGGTTCGACGCGTGGCGACGACTCGACCACACTACTGAACAACGCTAACCACATACTGAACAACCTGGGCTCTGCCAGCAAACTCAGCAACACCACTATGGAGAAGCTGCGGATGAGAGCCACGGGATCCGCAGACAGTAAGTCATTGCATCTAGCACCAAAAAATTTTGAAATTCACCCTTATGTAGATTGTTCACTAGACAAGTTTTCTAAGGAAACCGCGTCTGTCCGTTGGCGCATGCGATGAGCATACATATATTACTCGGGCACTGAAATGTCAAATGTATAAAAATATATGGCGTATGAATTCCATGGCTCGCTGTTAGTACTCATGACATTGTTCTAGAGGAGAGGGCGTTGGTAGTCCGATTTCTGTGTCTAGCACATAGCTTCTTCATATGAAGAAAATGGATGTTCAGTATCCCTATAGCATTTTTTCATCGCGTTTTCAGAGTTTTCCTCATACTGATAGTTGATCGCTTATGGATACTGAATATCCCCCTTTCGGGATTATAGGGGATTTTTGTTACAGCCTGTATCACAATCAAAGTAGGTCAATACGTTACTAACCTAATTTTTTTCATTGTAAACATCAGAGATATTAATTGTTAAAATTAATATTGGACAGATGTCCTTTATATGCAGCCAGAACCTGCATGTATGGCGCTAGTGAACAGTTACATCATAAAACTTATTGCAGTTTTTTTCTTCCGTTCTGATTTTTGATTGCTTGTAGCTATTTTATTTTTCAACGAATTTTAATTCTGTATTCACATTTGACCATCAATTAAGAAGAAGAATTAAGAAGACATATAAGACATCATAAGACTGTTTCTTAAATTTTAAGAAATTCATTTAACATTTGATACTTGGAAACTACCCTATTGTTAGGGTTTACCCTAGGGTTATGACACTATGCAGTCAGTCTGTGGTGGTACTACCCTTTACACCTATTTCTACCGCGAAGCTGTGTTTGTGTATGCTGTGTTTCGGTTTATAAATTAAGGAGCCAGCATAATTACCGATACTCCTTATGAACACTATATCGGAAGCGTAGATAATGCGTACAGTCAACCACAGGTCAACTACCCAAAACGTCAAAATTTGAGATATTGAAATATACCACATTATGCAGGCATAAGGTTGAGATTTAATCGAAGGCAGAGATGGTAAACTTTAGCTATTTGTCCGACTGCACATATCATTATTGATGTTTTATTAGGTGTTTAAATATCGTGTAAATATAGGCAAACATATTTGCATCCTTTTTCATAGTACTTCAACGTACACGTGCCCAAACAGTGGCACTTACATTTTTTATGCTTGAGGCACATATTACACTATCATTTATCTTGGATCATTTAAATGATCATATATTTTATCCAAGATAATTGACTATTTGAGTCATATCTGTGTATTACACTATCAAAGTTCTTTGATCCTATTTTACGTCATATGTGGTTGCAATGGAGGAAGCGTCGGTGGTGTGCGCTACTATTGCTTGACGTCAGGGTTACCAGATCTCAGAGAATCCGATTTACCAAAAGACATCGTCATGTTTAGTATGGCTTGATTTTTGTTATTTCAGCAAGATTATGCAAGTATGTAATTAGAAAAAGAACTACATTACATTATTTGAAACATATTAACGAACAAGAAATAAAAAACTCTTTTTTTATATTTGCTTTTAAATACCAAATGGAAAAAAATAAAAATAACTGGCAGCACTTGTTTCTATGACCGTATTGGATCCAATCTCTCAGCAAATGTCAAAAATCTATGATCAAGGAGAAAATGAATCATATTCCTATATTACATTATCCAATATCATTGACTCATAGATCTATGATCCAAGATAAATGATAGTGTAATATGGGCCTGAAAGGCGGCTAAGTTATTCAACTTGATTTAGCGCAAAAATATTTTTAACTGTAGTTTTCTTTAGATCTACTGTATATTGCATATCACCTAGCATAGCGCAATAATATTTGACATCTGTTTCAATTTATTTTGAATAATATTATGCAAAATTAAGAGAGTTATTTTTTAAATGAATTTTAGGATAATTCAAAAGTTATTTCACCAAATTGACGTAATAATGTATGAATACATTATAGGTATTATTGTTTTACTGAAATAAACTGAAATTGTTGGTATTTGGTCAACTGCAGTGTTGTGCGTGATGCAAACGTCATCTTCAAGCAATAACATTTTTAAGAAAAATCTTTTTTTATTGTCTAATGCGAGCAAACAAGCGATGGCAAGAGGTTTCATGTGTCATGTCATATCATGTTATTGGTTTTGTTATAAAGTTCAACCTAGGTCGGGAAATCACAATCAAAAAATCTATATCGTTGATTTATTTTTTGGATCACAAGTAAGTAAGTAAGTAATACGTTTATTTCACACACAGCAATGACCGAAACAGTTATAATTATGATAAAATAATTATGTAGCCAAAGGTAAACATATTGAAATCATGTCTGATGGTCTGCTGTTATTGTGAAAAGGGCCTCAACTCAGCTTATTGCTGCAGACAAGAATGCCTGCAGCGCTGGTATTCTGTTGGACCATGACCGATGGCTGGCCAAAATCTGTCCAAGAGGACAAAGATACGACACAAAGTACCAGTTTCTTTAATTTTTTTACACTATAGTAATCAATCGGGAAGTTGGAATTGTCATTTTTGTTTTGATGTGATAGTAATGACTACATAGTGGTGACTAGTAGCCATTGATGATGCATGATATACAAGGCTGCAAGGTAGGTAATGAAATAAACCCCTACATAACTAAGACGCAATTTGTTCCAGATTACGATCCGTTCTCTTCGCTAAAGAATAAAGACGCGGACGCAACCAACCCCAACCTGTACCACTGCATCGAAGACGACAACAAGCTGGACCACGTCTACGACGAGATCAAACATAAGGAAGGATATGGTAAACACCTCTTTATTTAGCCAACGTAAGCTGTCTGTCTGCTGTCTGTAATCGCCCGTCATGGCCCATCGTGTAGACGTGCCATAAAGCTGTTACTAAATTAAACCGTCTCGTTCACTCATATGCTATATTGTGTAAAAGTGAGGGAGACGTTTCGTTTAGGTAGCGATGTTTTAAATTAGCGAGTGCCACCCCAAAATCTGCCAATTCCAGTATAGGGATATTAATAAGTGATGCATGTTATATTACAATTCACTCTTATTGTCACTATTTATCACAGCTGTAATTACTAGTAAAATATAATAACGATAACTGATTTCAAAAGCTATTAAGTATAATTTTAATTATTTGTGCAGCCCAGGACATGTATTAGATATTCACGTCTATATATTGTTAGGTCTCGCATTAGTTGTTTTCAAGTACCCTCTTGGATCTACATACATCCATCAATAGTGATCGACTGGTCATATCCATAATGCTCTAAAAGACAAACTTTTAAGTAAATAAATATTTTTTTATTTTATTGTATTGTACTGTTACGCAGCGTCGGTGGCGTCGTGGCTAGGACGTCTGACTTCCATGCGGGAGGTCCGAGTTCGAAACCAGGCAATGCCATGTATAAAATAAGTTTTTGGTTTTTTTCGAAAGACTTACGTATCGACTGCTCTGACGGTGAAGGAAACCAGCACACTAAGATAACCAGTGTGTGAAATGGGGAAGGCAATGGCAAACCACCCCATTAAATCTGCCACGAGAGTCGTTTAATGTACGGCTTGCTCGTACACATAATATATAGGTTACCAAGTGCCGTTTTTCTATATCCATATTTGCCATCAGATTCTGCTACAGCTACATAAACTATAGATCCACGATTCTTTAGCAAAAATAAAATCTTTTTCTTTATTTCTTTCAGAAATGGAATATGACCACCTAAACTATACGCCTCCAGCGAACAAATGGAAGCCTCACTACCAGCGAATGGCGAACGGCTTCACCGTCCCCAACAACAGTCAACCCACCGATACACCGACGGAAACCACCCCCACCCCTGCTATACCCCCTCTCCCTAAACTCAATGTAGCCCCAATACCCCCAAAAAGGGAGGAGGAGGTTCCTATCCCTCCGAAAAGGGACGAATCTCCCACGAGTGATGAGGAAAGCGAAGCGACGTCCCCATGACACGAGTGGGCGAGATTGTTCGATTATATTATGGGTGAGTGATTGAGGCTATACAGACGGTGATTTGAATGTATTTAACGAACTAGTATAATAATGCACGGAAGAATAACGCGAACAAATGCAAGCAAATTGTAGTGCAGATACCCCGTACGTTGATACCCCGTGAGCTCTTAGAAAACCTTTCGGCTCTTAAATGAGACTTCGGTTATATTCGGTTATTAACGGCGAAACGCGAATGTTTGACAGAGGCAGCCTGATTTTACCCCATACCCGAAGGGCTTTTTAAGAGCTCACAGACTACGTAGTGTTGTGATTGGTGTGAAAAGTGAATATCGTAGTGAATTTCCCACCACCCCACGCTCGCGGTCTGCCCGTCGCCGTTAAATGGTCTCTTCGTTTATCAAAAGACCATTCACTATCTGCAAGTAAAATAAACATTATTTCCTTATAGTTATGGTCACTTTTTAAATGGATAACTACCGTAACTAAGCGGTTTGTCGCAAGTTTTGTATGAAGCTACTCTTCCATGCGTTATTAATTCGATGGTAATTTTAGCATAAAAAGACAGACGTCTTCTTGTGTCATGTGTAAAGTACCTATCTGTTTCACGATACCTGAGAAAATATGAAGTAAGTATTGAAAGGGATTTCATGTGTAAGGGAGTGCATTAAGTACACTACTTAGTAGACTTGGTTCGCCGTAATAGATCAACTAATATTATTGTCAAACAATATAATTATTCATAAACACTTCGAAATTCATGTGTCTCAACTCTTCAAATTTTAAGTATCGAAGTATTACATACAAAGAAAATCACAGGTGAATTAAGTCAACAAAGTAGTGTACTTAATGCACCTGCAAATCACCTGAGTGAACCAAGTCTACTAAGTAGTGTACTTAATGCACCCAGGTGAATTAAGTATACCGCCCCATTGAAACACATTGTTCCGATGTTCAAATTTATTTCAATAGTTAGGTATTTTGTAATTCTAGCTTAGTTATTTTAGTATCCCTTCTTTATTCAATAAACGAAACCTGGGGTATTGCACCCAGGTGCATTAAGTATACCGCCCCGTTTCAATTCATTATTTTTCAGGTACCAAGTGACAATTTAAAAAAAAAAACTTATTTTTTATTTCCTATTGAATTGTTGTCGTAAAAAGAATATTTTGATATAACCTTTTAATATATTACGTGCTCAATAGAGCGTTTGATTCAATTATAGTAAAACTGATGATGAGTGTATGTATGTAGGTATGTATGGCTGCAGTAGCGATCTCGTTATTTGAAGAAACGTATAGATAGCTAATTGTATTATTAACTTACTCATAATTGAATTGAATGGTACTCCGAGTTATTTTTTAATCTTATACGGTCTTATTAATATACGATAATATCGAGTCACTTGCCAACTTGAGTCAAATTCGATATGTTTTAGTCGACTGCTGCCTCCTAACTAAAGTCTGCCAAAAATGACTGATGTAATTTCTTATAAATTAGCGTAGTGAATAATTCACACTATAATAGTGGTCAGGTCACATCTACTTTTTTAGCAGTTACACCCTTTTTCAATTGTCCGTTTAATCGTTTTTAGAAACACACTTAGATGTGTTTATGCACTGCTCTGGTATATTTTTTCCGCATTTTCCGAGTGGAATCCTCTATCGAATTGGTAATAAAAATAAGAATTAACCTAGCTGTTTGATGGATGGTTTCTTTGGCAAATGAGTGATCGGATGCACTGCATAAACCCACTAACGCTGCAAAACGTTTAGTTATATATCCACAAGTTATTGGAATTATTGTTAATAAGACCCGTTGTTAGCTTTAAATATAAATAAATTATTATATCATGCCATATCATGGTCACTATTAGGTTGTCTATATTTCTCTACAATTATATTATGAAGTAGATCCTAACTATTTTTGACAAATGTAAATCTAGATATAATTTTTACATATCCAATGAATTGAAATCAGCAGGTATCACAGTAGAAACAAGTACATGTAATGTAAAATATTATTTAAAAAAAATAATTATGCTTCCCTTTACACACAAACATATTAGAGTACCTATTTTATTTTTAACTAGGATGAAGGATAGTTTAAAAATCATATTGAAAATATTTACCTATCATGGGATATCATTATCATTATTTTATATGGAACAAAGGATAATTTGCAAAAAATGTTTACCTATTTAATTATTTTTTACAAGAAACTTGAAATATATTAAAATTTTATTCTGCGCTTAATCTGGTACTTTATCGTTCTTATGACTAATTTAATAAAAACCCACATTTAGCCGTTACCCGGCATGCAAAATATGAAGATAGCAAGTGCACTCTAAAAACTCTTTATGCTAGAAAGTTTTTTTACCTCATTATCACTCTTATCTATTTCTTGTAAGTCAGCAAAAATGACCATACTTGTATGACGCATACTTTCATTCTATGAATACTTTTATTCTATTCTATTTGATAGGTCTATTTGATGGTGGCACTTCGACCCACGGGGATCTTTTCTGCTCACCTCTTTCCGTAGTATCTTCCTTGTTCCTTAAAGATGCTAAAGGACGCTTTACAGGGAGGTATCTATAGTCTTCTGGTTTCGTGTAGGTTACTCCCAGAAGACTCATGCCCTTTCTAGCCAACGAGTCACATTTGCACAACAAGTGTTCCATTGACTCAATGTCGCCACAGACTGTGCAGGTGGGGTTATCTGTCTCATTATATTTAGGGGGTTATTAGTGCCACACAAACTATTCGATTGAATTTGAGTATTCGTTTGATAGATGGAAGAATTTTAAATATTATCTTATACAGATCCCACATAATCATAAATTAATATTGATGCACTTGTTACATTCCACTTTGCTGGTATTTATTTTATTTATTAGCTACGTATAAACGTTTTTATTCGCGTATTATCATGTGTACCTTTTAGGCAATTATTCTATATTTTTTTTGCATTTGTTTTGTATACGTTAACATTTTATGTGATAAATTTTATTTATTTTTGTTTAGATAATAATTAAAGATTTTTAAAATTTACTAAAATATTATAATTGTATTTTATAATTATCACAATTATATAATAGGGGTACAAGTATCGGCACATAACTAAAATGCTCTGAAGATAACCGCGAATTGGTGTGTAGTAGCCAAAAATTAGACTGAAACAGCCAATAAATGAATTTTCCGATCTGCAACATGCGCGAAGAGGCGTACGTTGCTATATTCACAGCATTTTATTTACGTGCCGACACTTGTACGTAATGTGTATTAACAATGAATTTTTATACCAGATTTTGAAGGTAATACTTTTATAAATGACCTTGTTGACTCAAAAAATTACCTACGTTATCCATATTGGCAACTACGAAAATAAAGACTGTAGTCTTGTTTGTAGAGTAGGATTTGGGAGAAATTTTGCTCAAATTGTGCCAAAATATTGCAATACTAATGGTGTTCACTGTTCACGGCAGCTCCTTGATGAAATCGTAATCTCAAAATTATCTTATAAAAAATATTGATCATGAAATTGTAAACCTATTTTTATTTAAAATGTATTTACATTAACTTATTACGAGAGTCCATTATGTGGAATAATGGACTCTCGTAATAAATTATTTACATAATATGTAAATAAATACGTAGGTACAGACTTTACTTACGTTATTATGCAAATTATAAAATTATTGACTAAATCAGATTTTCGTATAATTTTTCAATAATTTCAATATTGAAATTATTGAAAAAAATATTTAAAAGTTACAAAGTATACCTGTAAAGTACTCAAAATAAATAAAGTGCAATAATATGCGATGGTAGTTCATTAGAATATAGTGGTGAAGTTGTCAGCGTGCGTGTCTCATAAAAAAAACTACCTGACAATAATCTTCGTCGCCTATTAGGAACTTGAGTAAATACGTCAAAGTTATTAATTCTACAATGTTTATACGACGAGCAATATTTAACTATGTACTAATTTTAGATAATTAACGAATTGTAAGTGCTGTCTTATGATTTATGAGTTAAGAATACAGTTTGTGATAAATAATGTAAGTTATTTAACGTAATACAATTCTCCTTATGAACGAGTTGTTGTTTTATTCATACTGTTCCTCACAACTTTTGGGTAATGCTCGGCTGAAGGAATAAATAATATTTCGCAGTTTATTGAAGCACTACAGGATGCTGAGTACCAAAACACCTTTTTTAAAGCCTTGTACTGAGGCTACAGTTTCTGGACTGACTTAAATAGTATTTTATTTTTATTGACTACTAAACCCGCATTTGACCTCGATCTCGCCTGATGGTAAGCGACGATGAGGTCGACGATGGAGCATGCGGGTCCAGTAAAAAATATCAATCAAGATATAGACGTTTTATTAAGGTCAAACAGGAAGAAGCCTTTTTACACCTTTTCAACTTAGTTGTTGTGTACACATAGTTTTGATCGTAAAGAACCTAATAATCTGTCCTTTATTGTTTATTAGTACAGTGGACAACACATCAGGCTATACCTTTTGTACTTTGTCGCTTTCACACGGATGTCAAGTATACAACAAAAACTAACTGTGACAGGGTTGCATCGAGTATAGCTTGATGTGTCTACGGGTTACTTGCCAATAATAATGAATTAGTTGTAACAGCAAATATTAAGTCAAGTGTCGAACAGGTCTGTGACGCGTGTTGGCTGTGCAAATAAACGTAACGTATGTACGACCTGGGGCTTAAATAAGGAATACCATGTTACTGAAATACAGTCAATGAGAGTGGCCTTCGTGGCTCTGTGTCCGCATTGAGATTTTTTTTATATGGTCATATATTGCTGTGAACAATGAAAATACCGACAATCATCCTCTCAATATTAATTATGCAGGTAAGGTTTTTTACAGTATTTAACAAAGTAAACTAAGTTTCAATTACGCATTAGTAACTGAGATACTTTTGATTACACATCAGTAAAAGTCATTTTTTTTCTATTTTTAATCATAAAATTCTATTTTACTGTTTGTTTAGCTTTAACTAAATATTGTGTTTAATTTGTTCCAGACATCTGCATCGTTCTTTGATGATTTTGATGATTTTCGAGGAGCGTTTGTGTCGGTGGAAAACAATTTCGGTGCACTGTTGAACGATGTCGTCACTGACGTGAAAGTCGCTATAGATTGCACCATTATGGCCGTGGAACAGGTTCTGTCCCTAGGTGGAATGTTCCGAGACATTTCAGATTACGAGAGGAGATGCAAAGGGGAGAAAGACGTCGCCACCGAAGCACCGGCTATCATCAGACAGGCTAGTTATATTCAAGAAGTACCTAAAGTACCTAAAAAAGATAATGTAGTCACCAAAAATTTAAGTAAAGAAATAGAAACATCTATTTCAAATATCAACCAAACTCTGAACAACTTTCTCGATAAACGTGATGCCTACCACAAAATAGAAAATGTTAAAACTGTGCTCAAAAACGAAACTGATCGTTTGACCGAAGTCAGCGCTTTACTCAGTCGAGAATTGGAACACATATCAGCAAAGGTGAAGAAAGAATTCGAGAAAATGGATTTTAAACCGAATGGATCAACGGCTGCTGAAGATATAGCCAATGAAGTTAAAATACTGTATGAATTAGAAAAGATGGACGATAATACTTCGGAAGGCAAGGAAATACGTCACGTGTTGGATGAAGTTTTAGACGTGTTTCATGGTAACGAATCTGCCAATTTAACGAATGACGAGGAATTTAAAGAAATCATAACGGATCTGGAAAAAACATCAAACGAAACATTTATAGATATAGAGAACCAATTCTCGCAATGGAAAGAAGAAGAAAAGAAGCAACTGGATAATATAAAAGATGTCGTGGAAAGTAAAAAGTCAAGCGATGAAAAAGAGTTGGAGATAGTGGAAGACGTGTCAAAGAAGTTAGATGTGCTCCCAGACAAAGTGAATGATTTCCCAGTGGACTTTAAAGATGTGTTTAATGTACTTACTAGCAAACCAAGTGTATCAGATACTGAGCAAGACAAAGTAAATGAAAAAGTAGTACTCCCAGATAAAGTTGATGATTTCCCATTGAACTTTAAAAACGTGTTTAATGTACCGACTAGCAAACCTAGTTTATCAGATACTAAGCAAGACAAAGTTAATGAAGAAGTTGTATTCCCAGATGAAGTGGAAGATTTCCCAGTGAACTTCAAACATGTGTTTCATGTACTCAGCAAACCAAGTATGTCGGATACTGAACAAAGCAAAGTTAATGAAGAAGCGAGGAAACCATTTGATTCTGGTGTTGAAAATAAAAGTGAAATAATGTCGTCTCCTTTAAGTAATACTTGGTCAAGTGATGTATTGTCAAGTAATACTGCTAAGATAGATACCCGCAGTGATGCTGCAAAAGAAGCGGCAGAAATAATGGAGCGGAGTAGACTTACACAGTTGCTAATGCACAGCATCGTCAGCAATGCCGGGGAAGAGTCAATAGTCAGTGCTTTTGATGATCCCGAGTTATTAAACTTCGGTTAAGGTTAAACTATTACCTGTTTTAGTTATAATATGGTAACAGTTGCAGTGATGTTTAATTATCAATATATAATGTGCTGTGGTATAGTCGTTCCGCCCAAACCATTCCTATATTTAAGGAATAGTTTAATGTCATAAAATTAGTCAATTTTTTATTTATATTATTTATATGTAGTTAAAATAGGTAGGTTAGTTGAATAGATTACGTTACTAGTAAACATGACAACATACTCGCTTAAGTACCTAATTTGTTTTAATTAAAAAAAATATATTTTAAGTTTCATTGTTTATTCATTACTCAAAATAGAAAACACAATTAACTTTCTTTTAAAAATGGCATTTTTATAGAAGTTAATGGATGCTGCTTGCACAGAACCGAAAAAAGTGGCAAAAGAGAGATGGAGAGGAGGATTATAGTGTGCAGTAGAAGAGTAAGGCTCTATTTACATTGCCGCGGCATGGAAGCGAATTTTCGCAACGTAATTGTACATAGCATAAAGAACTTTATGTCAATTGTGTAACATACAAAGTAAATACGAGCCAAAAAAGAAAAGTAGCTAGGGGAATTCTCAAGAATGCGCGTGGATTCCCCGGAAGACGCGCGACTTCTTTTTTGACTCGTATTTAGTTTATATGTTACACAATTGACATAAAGTTTATTATGCTATGTACAATTACGTTGCGAAAATTCGGTTCCATTCCATTCCACGGCAATGTAAATTGATGATAAGAAAATTAAAACACCAAATATCTATCTTATAACGGTTTTATTAACAATATAAATAGATAATTACAAACTTACATTACTACAATTGAGCTGCGCTACTCTACTGCGAGCAGTCAACGTGCTTAATTATTAATTTTCTATATTTACCTATTCATTGCATTTCCCTCTGAATAGGGTCAAAAACTATGCACCAATACATTCTCTAGTTATCGCTCGTACCGGAACATGCTACATCTGTTATCCATACAGTTGTTTCATTACAACGTAAGCATGATTTATAAGTCTATGTTCTTATTAGCATCAGCATATATAGTAGTGGTAGTCCTAATGTGAAGAATCGCCTGGGGTGGTACCACCCTCTTATCTATTTCTGCCGTGAAGCAGAGATGCTTGCATTTCTGTGTTTCGGTTTGAAGGGTAAGAGAGCCAGCGTAATTTCCAGCACATGAGGTAAACCATCTTAGTCCTCAGGGGTTAGCAGCGCATCATAAACCATCTAATATTAATACAGTGAGGTAAGATTTCTATGGGCGACGGTGACCAATTAACAGGTGGCCCATTTGCTCGTCTGCTCTCCTTATATAAGTTTAAAAAAATGCTCAGCTTATGGTCGTAAGTGCGTCAGCCAATACTCTTAATTGTGTCAGTCTACGCTCTTACGTGCACCAGCCTATGCTCCTACGAACATAAACCTATATCATAAGAGAGCCTATGCTCCTATGAGCCTAGGCCTATGCTAACACGATTGTGCAATCGAACAACTGTATCCAGCCCAATGTATGCTTGCACTTATCCATATTACACCTACATAACTCTTTCACATTTAACACGAAAAGCGTTTATATCTGCCATTTTTATTACTTTTTTTTTAAATTTTGTACAAATATTTCATTTATTAATGTGCTTCGTTTATTTCTGTTCATTATAAATCAATAGTTTTTATCCTTTTCAATTCCTGTCCAAAACTTTGGCACGGCTTTCGACTTATAAAGGCGTGCCTAAATATATTTTGATATAATATTTACATGAACTTAGCAACATTGACATATTGTACACTTATTGATATATAATAAAATAAAATATTGGTTAACTTAAAGGTATTCGTGAAATAAAATAAAGACCACATAGGCCTTATTCATTGTATGGAATACTCGAGTAGAAATCCTATTACTCGTTCATAAAATTGAGCAATCTTTACTTAAAGTAAATCGTTATTATGTATTGTACTTATTTATCATAAGGATGTGTCGGTACTGATGTAAAATTTTCGTGTGCTGTAATTTATACAACCAAAAATATTTCTTTCTATTTTTCATTAAATAATGTAAATACGATCGTTCATATATTCATTTGAATAATACAATATATATCTTACATAATTAAGTCACAAATAATGGTATTTATTTCTGTTTAGAATTCTATGGTTTTCCTATAAATAATAAAATCGATATATCTTTTTTAATTAAATGTACATGTTCTATTCTACGACAAATTAGTAGTGAAATTGTTTAGAGGAATGATCAAGATAGTAGGTATAGGTAGGTACTTAATTGGTAGAAACTATATATTCTTACACTAAGTATAGATTTAATTTCGATGCCTACTTAAGCGCTAATGTTTCAGGCTAGAACAGTGTTACGCTCATGGCATACGCTGACATTTCTGTCAAAGGCTAACCGTGGTATAAAAAAATCACATGCCCTAAATTAAGGCAAAATTTATTGAAAAAGTTGTCAGTAGAATTGTTCTACGTAAGCTATAGAATTTTTTAATAATTATTCTAGTGACCTCGTATAGAAACAATAAGTATAAAGCGAAAGTAGCCACTTTTGGCACATTCGCTTCCAACTTCTTATTATTTCAACATAAGGATACCGAAACATTAATAAAATACATCTGTTACCGCAATGAAACATTAATAAAATACATCTGTTACCGCAATGAAACAATTCTACTGTCCACTTGCAATAAATGTCTTAATTTAGAAATTTTTTCGGGTGTGGCTCTAGTTTTGCGTCGGGAAGCTTCTTAGGTACTTAATACAATTTGTGATCTCAATTTTTCGCCAATAGGTTTTTGTAATAAGATCAAACGTGTGAACAGGTTTGTCAATTCGTCGACCTCTACATGTCCTAGGTTAGGACTTCACGTTGTAACGATGTCGACTTCATCGTCCATATCAACCTCCTTTCCATCAATTTCAACATCATTGTTAGCGTTTATCTCACCTCATTCCGTGTTGGCTTTTTCATATCTTCATCTATATTTTCATAATTCAAATCATATACCCATTCCATTTCTAAATTACATTATTCCATTAATTTCATTGTTTTTACTTATTCTCTCTTTATTTTTGTCCTGAACGGACGCCACTGCTACAATCTGCCCTCTAGGTGCCGGCTAGCAGGGTTCTAGGACAGTGTGCAGATGAAGTAATAGAAGAAACTTGGTAATAGTAAATATTAAATTTATCAGGAACAGAACAACACAATAGTCGAAAATAGGTAGTAGTAGGAGACAATTTTATAAAACGGACAAACATCCGTTCAGGACAAAAATACAGAGAGAATAAATAAAAATAATGAAATTAATGGAATAATGGATTTTAGAAATGGAATGGGAATATGATTTGAATTTTGAAAATATAGATGAAGAAATGAAAATTCCAACACGAAATGAGGTGAAATAAACGCTAACATTGAGGTTGAAATTGGTGGCAAGGAGATTGATATGGACGATGAAGTCGACATCGTTACAACGTGTCCGGTTCCAGCCCCGGTTGCAACCCAGGCCTAAAGATCGAAGCTATGTCAGCGTTGCTCATCAGCGCCCTCTTATTCTGGCCAAAAAAATTATAATACCGTACATAAAACGTTGATTTAACTCTTATAACGTTAAGCGAGGTGCATGTAGGTTTTAGTTTACGTATTTGTTGTATGGGAACTTAGCCGAAGTGCTACTTCTACAAGTACTTACACTATGAGCTAAGTAGTCGTTGAACACAGACAACATTAATTTGGTGGTGGTTCGTTTCTTTTACTTAACATTATCAACTATTACTAATAAGTATAGTTACCGTTATTTAGTTATCTATTAGATTGGGTAAGTATACGAAATAATTATGTAGTTAGGATGATTTTTAATGACTGTGTTTTTCTTATAAAACAATTGTTTGTAACGCATTTTTGCGGATAAAATTTAGATTGCTTTGATTTATTGTCTTAATTAGATGCGTATTAATTAGCAAAAGAGTCGAAATTAAATTTAAAATGCATAAAATATAATGTAAAAGTATTTTGCATGAATTCAAGGGCAGCGCCACATTAGATGAATGCGTAAGGGTCGGTTCAGAGTTTTCACCAAGAATCTCAAAATTCCTCAGACGTCTGTTTATTCGTTCGGACGAACCAAGCAAAGAGAGTCGCTCGCAAAAAAACAGGGACTGACTTAGCGTCTTACTATTACTTGCTAATACGAGTATAATATTGAGATTCCATCACTACGCTGACCATCAGCAAAACACTGTAACACTGTAATTTTCCATTAAGTCAATCTTCGATCGCATTTGGTTAGATACTCTATATACTTTGGCGCTGCTGTAAGACTAATGTAGACGCGAGATTACGAAGAGATATGAAGAAGAGACTTAAATTACTCTAAATATACGTGTCGTCGAATAGAACACGTGTCGGGCGGGACGGGTGTGCGTTGGGTGTAGCCAGACCGTTTACCTCCCTAGACTTACCACCGTTATACACGACTTTATAAAAAAAATCCTCTATTACAACATAGGTCCAGCGCATACCATCGGAGTGGCGGCGCAGCGACTTCGACAACAATGTAAACTAAACCTTAACATCTTTAAAATACGCTTCAAACGACGATTGACATTTTAAATTGTACTTCACTATTTCCTTTTCTATCTCATATTTGTTGTTTTATGTTTGTGGAATAAAGTGTATTTTAGTTTTACTTTATTTTGTTTCAATTGTTATCGAAGAAAGTCGCTGCGCTTCTAATTAAAGCTGGGAATTAAACTATCCCTCTCGAAGTGATAATCAAGAGCCGAAATTAAACGCGTCTCAAGATATAATGTTGCCTTAGCTTTAAACGCGTATTGTGCAACTCGCCATCAATGTAGCGATGTGCTTTAAGTTATTAGCAATTAGAACAGACTTTCCAGATGTGGCCCTTTTAGCGTGTTTTATGAAACCTTTTAAGGGGCATTGCATTTGTTCAATTAATTATTAGTCTTTTGATAAATTACGTTTGTAAGTTTGTAAAAGAATAAACAAGTAGGTACCTACTTATAGGTTATTTTCTACGATCAAATACCGACTGTAATAAATACAACAGGATGAATGTTTTTCTTTTAGAAGGGTCTTATGTAAAGTACCGCACTTTTAAAGAGTTAACATTTTAGGAGGTACTTTTATTAAAGTAAAGAGGTATCTTTCATACATACACTGTAAATGTTGAGGAAATTAGGGGGCAGGTTACTAGGGGGTAGGCGGTCTTGGTGTTTTGCGATTCAACGGTAACTCCTTGCAGTTTATTCATACATGACAAATTCTACATACCTATACGGAGTGTAGCAAAAACTCTCTATAAAACCGAAACACAGGAGGGCTCGGCTTTATAGAGATTTTTTGTTACAACCTGCGTACAAGGTAAAGCGCTATTATAATAGGAGTCTAGGAGTGCGTCCTAAAAACAGTTGAAATTATTCACGTTGACAGCTGTACACGTTCAATTGCTTGTGTCCAATAAAAGTTTGATAATTTTCAGCTGTTAACGCGGTAATGGAAAATGGACAGTTGTCAACCTGAATTATTTCAACTCGTTATGGAACGCTCTAAATGCCTGTTCGTGCAGAAGGTATTCTGAGATTTCCAAAGAAATACTTTTAAACAAAAACTTACTTCACGAACAAATAACAAACCAAAGAAGTTACTGTTGAATCGATTTTGTCCGAAAAGAGTTGATAAAATGTTAATTTTCACTTTAAAAGTAGCAAAGGTCTGTTTCCTCATATACCCTGACCAGACGAATCAAAACCCTTGGCATAATGCGGAATTAAATGGAAATATTTTCTTTTATGTCAATCTCCTTAACACAGACTATAAAAGTACCAATGTCGACCTCTTTTATTTTCCTGATCAGGACATACTCTGTAACCTGACCCTCATCAACCTTGCTACATATTCAAAGCATCAACAAGTCACCAACTCTTCACTAACATAATATACTTAATTAATACGAGCATTACGCGGGCGGTGGACACCGCACTAAGGTGGACGTGGCGATCTGGTTGAAGTGTTTGTCGATGGGCACTCGGTCGTCATACAGCGTCGGCGCCTGCAGGATGATGCCTGCCGTCCCCACCAGCACTGCCAGCGTGAAGATCCAGAGGAACAGTCGGTCCAGCACCATTGCTACGTACTTCCAATCTTCTTTTACCTAGAAATAAGGATTAGATTAACTCTGTACTTATGTGGTATTGGTTATGGTATTCCAGTTAGAGGCTCAACGCAGACAACGAACTGTCCGTGAAAACTCTATGATATATGGGTAACGCACACGGCGTACTATTATATTCGCGGACAAAATCTGGAGCGTACAACGAGGAACAACTCGTCGACCGGAGCGTATAATGAAGTATGCCTAGAACTTTGTTCCACTACTGTTTGGAATGGGATTGAGATTCGACGTCGAGTCTCCTTAGAGTTTCGCCGACGAAATGCCACTTTGTAGTTACGCCACTGTTCCTCTTTCATAAAAAGTCAACCACGCAGCTAGATCCACTGGGTATGATAATAACCTTTCGAAAGTTGTTAGTACTGGGAAGTTACCATGTATTATTATGTTGGTACTAGTCCCGTCTGAGTGACTATACACGAATACCCACGCTCAAATTCCTCTATTAAATCCTCTCTGGATAAATGTGTCGAAATACCGTTGGAAACTCTGCAAGTCGATCGTGGAACACAATTGGGATTAGTTCAGTTCAGTTTAATCGTAGAGGGTTTAATCTTGTTTGCTCTGTGCATACGGAAGCCGATTCGATTCCCGGATGGTAAACAAAGCGTTTATTCCTGTGCGTGAGTTTTACGTGCTCTGTTGTTTCCGTTCAGGATTATCCTGCTTATAATTGTAACTGTCCGCCGTTTCCAGGAAGACAGGATAGGGCCATAGGCTATTGGGTAGCGCCCCTCTATCGGAAAACTACACCAATCAAAGGTTGTTGGGGCAGGAATTCTTTTTAATTTATGGCCCACAATCACAGCACATCTTTATACGAGGGCCTAGACTTGTTGTAGCCTAGCTGCGAGCACTGTCTAAAAGTGAGTGAGTGGGCGACCGTCCCTGGTACATTTTCATCTGAGCCTCCCGTCCTTCGGAGAGCGTGTTAGGTATAAACTGTTGGTCCCGGCTATGTTCGTTAGCATTCGTTAGGCTTTATCAGAGGATTACGGAGCGTACGGGCGGCCTGAACAAACAACTCTGATAATAGGTTGGCCATAAACAACACGATAAAAAGACCAGTACTTACCAAACCTTTTCCAATTATATTTTTTTATATTATAGAATTAAAACTATAGTGAGACATTCTAACTATATAATTAACTACGAGGACTTCCGATTTTCATCAGTGAATAATACGTAGTTAATTATATATATATAATGTTTTATTTATTAAAAAATCCATCAGTACCAAATAAATAAAACATATGGACCCAAGAGCATCAGTTGTAGGATCTGTTCTCTAAGGTTCTTCATTTCATAAAGTAATACTCAGTTGCACGAATAGTCCTAAAAGTTAAGACTTCATTGAAATACATGCTATCCCTATCTACGCAATAGCTATGACACGAGACTTAAGGAAGTCTTAATTAAGTTTAAGGACGTTTCTTGCAATTCACGGTTACTCTCCTCAGAACGTAAATTTTTACAATGATCTATAGATACCTACCAAACACGATAGCGAAATCACCTGTTTAAGGCTTTTACGCGAATTCAAGGTCGCTCTGCATAAAAAGAGAGGATATTCCATAGGTCGAGGGCGACGGTATGTATGTAAAGTGGTCTCAAAGAGCTTTGGACTGGGACGCCTATCAGAAATTGATTTCCCAGTAGACCCAAGTTTGTGATAGTCGAAAAATTATTTTACGACCGGTATTGATCTGAGTTTAGTTACTGGCGCGAAAACAGATTGCAGAGAAAAAAAATAGGGTTTCGAGTTTAAATTACTAGGTTGATCAATAAGTTTTTGGAATAGGACACTTATGGGAATAGGTTCTATATTTTTCGGATCTTAAATTCATTAGTAGCCAAGGCCAGAAAAAACTAAATTAAATACTGCATCCAATTATTTTTTTCGAATTTCAAATAGGGCGGGAATTTGATTCGTATGCAAAATAGAGTCACTCGAACTTCGTCTGAAATGTTTTTCTACAAAAAGTGTTTTTGTAGAACTGCAGTCTACTTTGCTGGCGCTGAATTTAAACGTGTAGCTTAAAAAACGATTACGTTGAAAAATAAATACAATTTACATATACTTTTCCTTGAGTTACCAAAAACTTATTGATCAAGTTAGTAATATTGCTATGGCCCTATGGCCCTCTTGTATAAAAAATTAACACAAGTAAAAAAAATTACATAACATTAAAATTTGTCATACAAAATTAACATCGGGTTAGCGTTAACTCGAGAGTTTGATATAAAGTAACTTTGATACAAAGCTGATCGTTGCACATTGAACGGAGAGCTGAAAATAAATTTCAGCGAATTCCCAAAATCTTGGAAGAAATGCTTACCTACATTGTCGTTTTGCAAGACAACTCAGCGTGCTGCAAAACATTAGGTGCATTGACGTCTTGCAGCGCGCTGAGTCGCCTTGCAAAAATAGTGCGTGCGGAGTATATTAGAAAATAGTATATTGTGATAATAGTGTGGAAAATGAGCGATTGTAAACAAGGTGAATTTGATTACGTCAGTTGAAATATCTTTGCCTAGTAGTAGGTCCGAATTGGTGAGTTCTGGTGAAGTTAAATTATCTGAGTTGAAGTCATTTGCTTGAATTATATGTAAAACGAGTACCTGAAGTCATTAATGTTCGATCGACTATGCATGTACGAATAGATATTCTTTATGAGTAGGTGTGATAAAAATATTTTAGAAAACCAAGATTCGTCTTTGACTTGTAGCTTATTGACTTTTAACCCAATTTAAATTCCAATAAGGCACAATTTTATAAGGCTAAAAAGATAAACCTGTTTATGCCGTGTCATCTTCCCAATAACCAGAAGCCCACGGCGTAATAGCCTCGTAAAGCTGCCTCGATACGCAGCGATCATTTTATGTGTCGCGTATTTTATGTGCCTAGTTACTTTGTAGTAGAGTGTTCACTTATATGATGCTATCAATTTGAGCGAATTGGTTCTACAAAGCATTGTTTATCCAATAGGTTATATAGAATTCTAAAATGTGGGTATCTTTATTGTAATTAGGTACCTACTTAGTAGCAATAAAATAATGTCTTATCTAGACACACAGGAGTGTGTCCCCCAAGTTCGGAAAGAAAAAGGTCGACGACGGACTTACGTATGTTATTGTTATGTTTCGAGCCATTTTCGACCCCCTATAACTTAAAATTTATGGCTGAACGGCTGAACCCGGGCGAGGTTCTGACTGGGAGCTGCAAAAGTTTACAAAGTTTAATGAAACGAACCTTAGTAGAGTCTTCGAGCATCCTCGTGTGCTCCGCTATAAACCTGACGCAGAAGCAGGTCTTGTGCACCTCGGGGGGGCAGGCTGAATGGCTGAACCCGGGCGGGGGATCCGGCACGGGGCTGAGCGGGTCGTCGTCCGACACGGCCGCGCCCATCGCACCGCCTTCGCTCGACCCGTGGACCACGCAGCTACCGCCGAAGCGATTGCTGTCGCCCATCCTGTGACACCAGATTGAGTCATGATAGGTCTAACCGAGGGAGATAGAAGAATAGAAAAATGAGACATAGGTCTCGTATTTACGAGAAAGAACAATCATTTATTTATTTGTCATTATTATCTTTAGCTGTAGCTTGAAGGATTACTGGGTATGGTGTAGGAAAGGCTGATAGAAATTCGATGAACTGGTCAACTTTTAGGTTTAAATATAAGCTTTCGCAATGCACTTGTCATCAACCAGAGCTGGTTCTTTTACCCAGAGTTGAGATACGTAGTGTGTGTCAAGTCTTCTTCTTTTGTCCTCAACAGGCGGCACCCTCGCCGTGGTAATGGTTCAGCTAAGTTATCTTACCCAGAACTGGTAAGGGAACAGCTATGTCATCTTACCCGGTTGGTAGCTATGCCAACTTACCCAGAGTTGGTAAGGTTGCTTTGTCATCTTACCCAGAACTGGTAAGGGTACAGCATGCCATCTTAACCAGAGTTGGTAAGGGTACAACTAAGTCATCTTACCCAGAACTGGTAAGGGTACAGCTATGTCATTTTAGCCCGAGTTGGTAAGGTTGCTATGTCGTCTTACCCCGAGTTAGTAAGGTTGCTATATCATCTTACCCAGAGTTGAGATACGTGGTGTGCGTCAAGTCTTCTTTACTAGGTGTCCTTGTTAGTGGACGAGGGGGTGGCACCACGGGAGGGGGCCACGCGCCGGGGGCGCAGCAGTCGTCGTCCGCGGCTGCTAGTCTATAGGGATATAGCGGCCGCGCCGCACCGCCGCACCGCACTACCACGCCACATGCTGTGTAACGCGATCTGAGGACAAGTAGAGATATTGCTGTCAAGTGTGGTACAGTCTGTTACCTTAATATCTGACCCCCATTGCTTAAACCGTAGACGTTCAAACTAAAAAAAAATATTGGTAAATAAGTGCTTAGTGTAAACTGTAATCTGTGTAAAACCAGTAAAAGAATTTTTATAATAAAACTAGTAGTTTTTGAGTAAACAATTGTTAAAATAAAGGGGGGTCGGTAGTACAGATTAACAGAGTAACGACTGTACCAGGGTAGGGGGAGGGATCAAAGGTGACTTCATTCATGACCCTCAAATCATCGATCCATTGGCCTTATATTCATTGCGGCCCTGTAATTGAGCCCCTCACACGACACACCAAATGTTGGACTGCGACCGCGTCTGTTGCCCAACTTTAGGGGTCAGTTTTAGAAAAAAGACGGTATGGCAACATGCGACAGTTAGAAACATAAGAAAGGGTACATAACCCACGCTTTTAGCTTAAATTCTATTGGACCCTACTCAAATATACTTTCGAAGACAGTTTGCCCATAACTTTTACTTAAAAGTTAATTCTTACGAAAGCACAGCGCAGCAAAGCAAAAATCGCAGTGAAACTGGAAAAAAATCTTTACCCTTCCGTGATAAATTGTCGCTTAATGGGGTTTGCTGGAAGAGATCTCTCTTAGAGATAAGTCACGCTACGCTTGTGCTTCACATATATTTTTTTGTAACATATTCTGTGTGGAATACAGAGTTAAACTAAACTAATAAAGTTCTTCTAAAATGTTCAGTTTTCACTCTATCAACAAAGTTTGGTCCAGTTACAGTACGAGAACCGAAACAGACTACGTAGCTCAATTGAATTGAAACATTGTTGAAAACGTTTCCGAGAGGTATTTCGCATTAAATAGGCCGTTTCCGGGGTTTTTAAGTGTAAAATTATACTTACCTACAAAACAGCTTAAAAATTCCTAATCGTTACTTTATGATCTCATCTTATATTAACTACTATAAATAACTAGGTAGGTAATACGCAACATTTTAAATCTAACCAGAATTAGAACAGTTATCTAATGAACGAAGGAATGATGTTAACGGCACGTGAACGCGAGCTTCTTTCTTCGAAGAACCAAACCAACAATTGAACGCTATCTGGATTATGTGCTAGGCTCAACGCTCTAGTATGGAGAATATGGTTAATCAAAGCGTGGATCGCGTTCGGAACCCTCTCCAATGCGTTATTAAACCCTTGTCTATGCCTACACGAATCAATATGTACCTACCCACTAGAGCATAGACCCATCTGTATTTGAATTCTCTCCTTCCCTTCCACGAGAGCGTCAGAGTCATTTCAGCTTGTAGGTAGCCCATTTTGTTTTGTTTTAGGCCCATAACTTCTGAGTTTTTAGACTAAAAACGAACTTTATAAGGAAGAAAAATGTTATAAGAAAATCAACACCACGTCCAATAAAAATGTAAGCGAGATGAGCTTGATGGAATACCAATCATAGATTGTCTGTATCATAGCACAAGAAGACAGGCATATCAATGTTCACGTCAGCACAAGGGTACAACATCAAACATAACACTCGTTTGATGAAGTACCCTTGTGCGGTGACGTGTACATCGTGCAATCTGTAGTCGTTTTGCCTGGTGAAGAATTGCCGTCTCCTTGTGCCATGGTCTGTAGGTATGTACCTAGTCATTTACATTTTTAAATTAAGTAAGTAACGGCACTACGGGTAGCATCGACAAACACAGTAAAATGTTAATACTTTCAGCTTATCACTAAACGTGTAAACATCAGCGTAAAGCGCCTACCTACGCCGCAGTGAATAAAAATAAAATATTCGTGGACGGTGTCAGTGCACGCTCGTAAACTCGTTTAGTTAGACCGTCCCAACGCCCGCAGTCTATCTGCGGGCTGATCCATTCGCGTAATGTTCTGAAACCGCACTGGGGTTAGCTGGCTCTCTGGTAGCAGTAGAGGCGAATAAAAGGTCAGAACAATACCAAGGCAAACAAAGTGTGACTAAGAAAAGTCGATCCGTATTTGTTGAACTTTTTCTTCAAAAATTTCTTCAGTATCAGTTTATTTACATCTGTCTGTGGAGCTGTTGAATCTAGGATCGAAAGTAATCAGCGTGTAGTATAATTTGAATCCGATGGAAAAAGTTAGGTACCTATATAAGTGTAGGGTACCCTTTTAAATGTTGCATAGATTTTTGACAAAATTTGAAGAATGTGTATTCCATCTTTGTTTTTTGGTTAAAAAGCCCTAACCCAAGGACTTTCTATACGCCTTTCTATGCCTAACCTATGTTCACATTAAACTAAAACTAAATCTCGCTGAAATACATCCCACGCTTCCCATTTCGGATGCAATATGAGCTAAGACCAAGCAAAACCATTTCAGTATGGATTTTGCATTTCACCACTAAGCTATTACCACCACCGGGCTTACTGATAGACGTTCATTGGCTAAGTGAATTACAATAGCAAGTGATGTGGCGAGTGAAGCGGATGATTTCGTGCAGCCATTATTAACGGCATTTCCGTTAGGCACATGATTGGGCGAGTTAATCACGCTCATAAACTAGACGGTAATAAATTATGATGATGCTTCCATCTGCTTTCGTTGACCTGACTGACTGATCCTTAAGTGTAACTCAGTCTGAAGTTAAGCTTTTTGATATAGAACCTGGATAGGTTTTTCAAAAATTTTGGGAGATAGGCTTCGATTACTAAAATGGGAAAATAGTGACAAATAATACTGTCAAGGAGTCGAGTTTATAAGGATCTTACAGGTTTAGAAGGGGGAAGTGTTGGGGGGGGGGGGGGAGGGTTTAAGAATATAAAGTAGTAGGTAAGTGTTTATTGACGTTCTTCATTTTTGTGTTTAAGTAATATAATTTATTTAAATGGCCAGACCAAGTATGTAAGTTTACTCATGGCAGGAAAATCCTACTCCCTAAATGTAATAAGTATGAATTTGACTTTTATGTAAATCAAGACGACACATTCCTTATGTTAGTCTCGTAAATGATGAGGAAACGAAACAAGGGTCGACTAGAAAAACATTTCCCGAGAGCACACAATCGTTTTCAGGGATTTTGTTATAAAATATTTCGTTGAAAGTGATTTCGTAGTTCACTTCTGGACTAACTATTCCTCAACGGCAAGCATGCGTGAAACGACGAATGACTGTAGGTAGAGGAAGCAAGAGAGGCATGCCAAGACAGATATTCGTGGTACTCCATTTTCTCTGCCTACCCCGCAAGGAACATAGCGTGAAGATATGTATGATAAGTACCTAAAGTATAAGAAGTGTGTACGTCATACACCTTAAGTGAATTTTAATCAACAAACTAAAAATTAAAGCACAATATTAAGTTGTCACAACGAAATTTAAATTACTTATCGAATTCGCTCCAAAGCTCACCAATTTCTTGAGCCATTATATTTAAATTACTCTTAAACTTTTGAGGGAGAACAAAAGTTGTAAAGCTCTTAGTATAAGAAAATTAAAAGCGTTATCTCGAAACCGACATTGATGTCGAATCTGAGATGAGATGCAAATTCGAGAGATGACTTTGCCGCAAAACAGACGGATCGTGCCGTCTGACAGCCGCTTTATCTACCCCTATATCCGAGTCTTTGAAGAAGGGTTATTTCATTTTACAGTATTAATTATCATTTTCGAGGTGACTGACGTCAGACTTACCCTTACGCGTTTGGCACAAACGCAGCGATTTTGAAACTAAATCGGATCGAACTAATAGAAATCTATTATATACATTCTATTCTTTACCTGTTTCCATAAGACAAGCCAAATCCTTAGACATTTTCAAAGCACAGGTTAAGGCCCACTATCTATCCCAATGACTCCTTCCTTCCTTATCCACATCTTTGGTTTCTAATTATATTTTAATATTATGTATGTATGTATGTTTGTATATATGTAGATATTTTTGTCTGGAAGAGACCGTTTTTAGCGATAAGACCGCCTAGATTGTATTAATCGTTTCGTACGCACTGTATCACACTATTTTTGTGCAATAAAGTGCATTCAAATCTAGACAATCGAAAAATATGAGATTTTAAACTTACCTACACGATATAGTAGTCATTAATAAGTACGAAAACGAAATGCGTCGGTATTTAATTTTGGTAAACTAGACTGTACCAGAAGACTTTTAATTCGTGACTATTACAGATACAACTCTGTCGAAACGTCGAACAAAGGTAACTACAGTAGCCTAGTTTACCAAAATTAAATACCGACGCGACGTTCATTTCCACTGGTCACAGAAGAGATATGTCCTCCGAGATACAGGAATTCCTACTTCGGAGACCAGCGTTTATTGTTACCTTTTGCTCACTAATTTCATTTAGTTTAATATAACCTATTCTTAAGTTCTTATTTGTGTATGAACTATGGATACTTTGTCATCTTACCGCACAAATAAACTTATTCTTATTCTTAGTAAAAACTAGATTTATATGATTGGACAAGTGGTGTAGTGTCTGAGATTGGACGAGATGCTAGCCGCACTACTACATAATGGGTCACATAGTGGTATTACATCCACCCAAATCAAAAGGATTTACAGCTACAAGAGTACGTGAACTACACATTAATCTAGTATGGTTTACGTTGTCAAACCGAAAGCAGCCTTCCGCTATCCATATTCCAAATGGGTCTGTCATGCTGGGCGCCATAGATCACATGAGATAAGCCATTCGATGCTCGGTGCGTGTGAGTGCCATTTACTTTCGTAATGTATTAGTAATTTGTCGATACAACCACAAATCACAATTTATACCAAATATATTCATCTGCTGGAAATTAAAGTCTTACCAGTTTTTTTCTTTTCCGATATGGGTTTGAAATGAAAATGAATGAAAATGAAAATGAAAAAACGTTTATTTGCCCTCAGTGCAATACAAATATAATATAATACAATAAAAATGCAATAAAATTATAACATGAAGGCAAATGGGTCCATGACTCAGCATAATGGCTGACGACAGGGTGTCGTCAGCCCCTGGTATTCTGCCGTGGCCCGACATAACACAACATTGAAACACACAAAATGACAAAATTAACAAAAACAGAACAAACACAACAATTTTTTATATAGGGACACCAGCGTCCCAGAATTGCCTTGTCAACAGCCACCCCAAACACATTTTTTGGAATAAGGAACGAGATTTTGTCAATGCACCACGGACAGGTGGCGGTAGATCGTTCCATATTTTGGAGGCAGCGTGCTTAAAGCAACCCTGGGTGCACACTAAGGAATACACAGGAAGTATAAAACGGAAACCTCTATCTCTAAAGCAATAATCCTCGTTGACAGTTGTTAAGTTTCTCATATAAATACTTGGGCTCTTTTAATTTTATGAGTTAATGAAGAAAACATGAATATTTTAATGTCCTAGCGTTTTTCATATTAAGTACCTTCCTGTGAAGTAGGTGCGGGGTAATGTGGTCCCTCTTACGTATGGGGTAACAGAAACGCATACACGCATTCTGGACTCTTTGTATCGCTTTATTCGTTTTAGCAAACACATTTCCTATGTCCCTGTCATTTTTTCTAAAAGTATTACCGGGTTAGGTTAGGTTAGGTTAGTTTTTTTTTCCACCCTTTTTATAATTTATTCGAGTATGCCTAGCAAGGCTAAACAAAAATGTTCAGAATTCCAACGTATTTTGTTTTCATAGTAGTGTTTCGTAATTTAATCGCGTGAATTCGCGTCTCGTATTATTCGGCGAAAAAATAAAGACTTGATAAGTAGTACTTTTTCTTTGCAATTGTATGACACTACTTTTTGTCGAATAAATTCAACATTTCGCGTGTTATTGTTTTGTTTGATTTTTATTCAGCATTGCTTTTCTTCTTAATTTGCGGTATTGTCCGAGTGTTTTAATTATCTAATACGTAGGAAAAATTTAAAACTTTTGTGTTACACTGTGTTTAGTAAATTTAAAAGACTATAGTTGACTTGTTATGTAAATCAATCATTTACTGTATATTTGAAATTTTGAAGTGGTACAACTCCACCAACACTTGCATTGCGTAATCAGGCCAGGCGTGAAGTGACCGTTAGGTAATTTTTGAAGCACCTTGCGCTCTTACTGAACAGTGAAGCAATCTGAACCGTCACGCTCGAGTCGGTGACGTTGAATCGGGTATACTCGACTCTATTCGATATCAAGCGCGCTCGGGTCGGTGACGCGTGTTTTTTTTAAAAGTTTTTAACCTCTTTTAAAAAAAATGTTTTTTATATAACTTACTAAAGTTACTAATTGCATACCCTGTCCAGAAATCCTGTGCATGCCACATGTGTATTAGTATAGTTCTAACTACGTAACGCAGATAATATAAACTTTAGAATAATTGTCTAATCAATCTCCCACGTAACACAAAACACATTTCTGCATAACCCCATGGTTAGCTGGTAGAAAATGCCGCAAGGCATTAAGCTCGCCTCATGTACACCTTTTATATTGAGCATTAAAGTGTAAATAAATAAATAATTAAAAATAAATACAAGTAACATAGTTTGTTGTGTGTCGCCTAAAATTGTAGGTATATCAACCATTGTAGGTATATTAGCCTGTATTTATCCCACTGGTCATTGACCTCTCCTTACGATCATTATCTGCCAATTCCTACGACCTTACCCCTACTTTAAGCTTATTAATAACGAAGTTACCAGCACCGAAGTAACCACCGGCGTCTTACCAACTTGTAATTAATTTACAGTGTTACCAGTCCGCTGAGATTTATCACCGGGGATACCCGCTCTACTTCGATGTAATTTGATTAGGTCAACTGATAACGACAAAAAAAGTCCAAGTTGATTAGCACTTCGGCCTGAGATGTCTTCGGAAATTAAAATGGTGGTTGAAGCTTCGACAGTTAGGGTGCTAAGAAAAAAGATGATCCTATAATCTCTTTACTTTGTTTTAATTTAATTTATTATCTATTTTAAATAAAGAGATTGATCTCTGTGATTCTCTCTTCAAACTCAAGAGCGAATCCTTAAGTTCAAATACAGGTTAATTCGTATTATTTAGTAGGTATTTCAGTCAGAACGGAACAAATTAAACACGTGACGATACAAAACGATGACAGACAAAATATATGTGGTTATTTATGTAGAAGCATGTAGATCTCATTAATTTATCCACGGAAATTTTCAAAACTTGTCTATCAAGAATTCAAATTGGTTTGTGTTTTAAAAGATACGGTACTATTTAGACCATATTTGATTTCTATATTTTTAAGTTATTATGCGTTGCATTCTTGGATACAATTCTTAACTCGTGCGAATACTGAGCGAGATTTTGAATAAATAAAATTAATTTTATGCTGTAAGAAATAAAATGTAATAATAACAACAGTGATTTACTAGGTATAGCTACTTACACTTTTATTATATCAACACTTGAAAAGTTCCTATCTTCCCCTCAAATATCTATGATTAGGGGCTGGTGTCACTCGAGCCGTCTATGTTTGGTAGAATACGATTTTTTGAAATTGGATAAGTTTTGTGTACACCTCACAACACAGCGTGAATGGCAGTTCAAAGGAATAAGATTTGTTTTAAACTAATATTAGGTATAAATTTTTTATCTCACACTACACATAAAAAGTTCGAACGAAAGCCACGCTTCATAAGGGTGTAAAATAATTAACAAAAGCCTTATTTTGCAAATCACTTTGCATTGGAAAAAGTCCCTAAATGTCCCTTATTGTGCTGTATAGGGTGGGTAATGTTCAAAGCCATGGTCGGAGATAGGGGGGGTCCAAAAACCTCTTGAAATTCATTAAGCCCCCTCCGCTCGACAAAGAACACTACACGAAGCCTTAGGCTTGGACTACATGCTTTCGGTTTCAGCCCTGGTTCGGTTCGCTGCAACCAATCACAAGGGTTCCGCCCTCCCCCACTTGTAATCAGCACTTCGTGATTGGATGGAGCGAAGCGAATCGGGACTGGAACCGGAGCGTGTAGTCCGAGACTTAACCTTTCCTTCCATGACCCTTCCTCCCTGAAGTATTGACCCCCGATTACCCTCCACTCACCTGGTAGTGTCGAACTTGTACTGCGGTCGCTTCATAAACAGCAGTCGCGGCAATATGTGTATGAAAACGCGCTTCACCCACGGCGCCATCCGGTGCGTCTGCGGCGACCGAAAGTGCACGTTCAGTACCACCACCGTAACGCATATACTGTGGAGGGAAACAGGAGATTAGTACCGCTACTGACACGCATATACTGTGGAGGGAAAAGGGCTATTATCAGAGAGAAAGAGAGAAATAATAATGCTACTTTCTTTGTTTATTTCTTTCTTGTCGTGTTGTTAGTTACCAACCTATTGTCAGAGTTGTTTAGACCACCCATAGAGCGCTAAGGGGTCCTAATACAAAGCGACCAGACGATTATCGCGCGAATAAGCTGGGTGGTCCACTGCTACATCAAACATTTTCAAACAAATCGCGCGACTGTCAATTAGGACACGTTGGGGTCGTCCTAATACAACGCGACCACGCGATTGTCGCGCGAATAAGCGATGCGACATGGTTCGCGCGATTACTATTTCAAACATTTTCTAACACATCGCGCGACTGTCAATTAGGACACTTATTTGACATCAGTATGTTTGATTGCGCGTTCGTATGAACAAAGTTCGCGCAAATCGTGTAATCGCGTTCTATTAGGACAACCCCTTAGGACTGCTGCTTTGTGCCTCTCGCGATCAGTCCGTAGTATAACTGGCAGTAAATCCAAAATACTAAGGTACCTAGATTTTAATTTGTATTATAATTATTTATTTGTAACTTTTTAGTGAGTTGAAGGCAGTTTTTATATTTTTATTAAAACAATTTATTAATTAGGTATTCCATTCGAAAACATTTTCAAGTCAAAAAATATCTCTTGCGTAAATTCTATAACAAGAACACAATAGTGTGTAGCTATTTTCAAAACACAAATTGTTTCGGTTTAGTAATTTAATATTAGTTTTAATACAAAAGTGACTCACTAACACGTTGTAAATCCGAGTAGGAAAATACGTCCTTTGTCTCGCTTTTACTATTATAGTGGCTGACGTCACAGTTATTACCAATAGTAGCCTATGAATATTTATAGTAGGTAACGGTTATTATACGTGTGTTGAATCAAACCTCTATTTTTACCAAATGTGTGACGTGAGGTGTGTAAATGTGTAGGGGGCTGAGGATGGACTGGAATAATTAAAGCGTGTATAGACCCAATGACTTTGATTGTTTCATGGTGAAATCATGGTGTCGCTGAAAATTCAGAAAAATATTTTACTGAAATATTATTATTATGCCATGAATGGTAGAAAGTAGAAAGAAAGAAAGAAAGAAAGAAAGATTATTTATTTCAGACACACACATACAAACAACTAGGCACAGAAGACAAAAATAATATTAAACAAATATATTACAAAAACAAATAAATAAGCAAAAGAAACTAAGTTTGATGAAGGTGGCGTGCAGTACCGGAAAAAGGGGACGCCGTAGTGCTTTTAGCACTGCGGCGCTGATTTTCAGGCATCCCCTGAGTGCCAGGGATCACTCCCTAATAATACACTACCGGAACGTATAAATAAATAACGGAAATATTAATAAACAGAAGTAAAATATTAGGAAACGAAGGAAGGCACTTAATTTTTAAATTACACATTAGAATACAGGAAGGTATGTGGGTATTATTGTACAAAATAGAGAAAAAATAAATAAAAATAAAGCAAGTAATGAAGATGAAACTGAAGGAAGGATAGGTACTACTGTTCGATGCAGCGAAACTTGTATTTGCTTTGTCTATGGTAACGACTTTTGAATTTCAAGCAGATAAAGTTTAAGTTTGTTTTTAAATGTACCCTAGTTTTGGAATCCCTCACAGGTGGGGGCAGGTTGTTCACTAGCACGAACTTACATATTACAGATTTTAAGATCTTTATCAACGAATAGATTCTGTGCCTTTATAACTAACACTTTTAATTTGGATTCGTTGAAATCTGAAAATATTTTATTGGTTTCCTAATTCGTCAAAACAATCAAAATCTTGAATGAATGAATGATTGCTTTAGGGAACAATTAGCAGACAATCTAAATACATACACGTAGGGTCTGGTAGATGACAATTAATCAGGATTTATTGGCCCAACTTAATTGCCGAGGGTGTGGTAAGCGAACTGTGTGCGAACAGAAACATCCTCTAATCGTATAAATATTGAGATACGACATTTGATCGCATTTTGAAGAAGTCTGCGTGTCTTTGGACTTTCTTTTTCAATACACAGCATGGCCCCAATGTGAGGAGAGAATCAGTCAACGTTACTTTGGTAAAGTGGAACATTTATTTTATTTTGTGTGGAAATGTATATTTTAACCCTATGAGGCTGGCATGATCCCATAATGGGCCGAAACCAAAAAAAGGAATAGATTTAAAATTATATACATGCAAAAAATAGTGATGAAATGTAACCAATAATGAAAAAAACTAATAACCCAGTGTACTATCGGTTTTGAAAATGAACTTTCAAGTATGGAACGTACTTCTGACTCGATTTCGAATTTAATCTATAATAAGAGAACATCTAGGCTTATTTTAATCGTAGAGTTTAAAACGCTGATGGAAATCCGTTGTCACCTTTTAAACCACATAGAGAGCACACCCAAATGAATAGGATTTGAATAATTAGGTACTTATTCACACTGGCGAAGCGACGCGACGCGGACGCGGCCTGAAGATGCTTGAAGAGGCATCGATGCCTGGCTACGATAGGAGACGCCGCGCGGCGTAGCGCGGCGCATATCTGAATCGCAAGGATCCGGCTCTTAGATTTAAATAAAACATTAATTCTCTAATTTACGTCGAGATAAAAAGGATATAATTCAGGAGATTTTGTATTTATGTAAGTATTTGGATTTAGAAATCCCTCGATCAAATTAATGTCGATAAACATAAAATTTTATGCACGTGTCGTCGGCTGTTTCCGTTTCCGTAGCGCAATGCGGCGCGGTGCCAATACGTTCTATATTTAATTGACAATATTAAACTGCGCGTCGTGTCGAGTTCCCAATCTGAACTGACCCTTATACCTACGGCAAGATTCCTTGCGATATCTCATATAATTTCAATTATCTATGAGCTACGAGTGAATACCCGAATAAGCAATTTCGTTATTTACCTACCCCCATTCTCGTAACAACGGAATCCGACCGTCTTATTATTACCCGTTTAGCTGCTTAGCTCGTAATAACGTGTTCATTATCATTGTGGTCCCTCTTTGAAACCGAACCTCGTTATGAGAGGTATTTACCTCTATTAAGTTCTTACGGCGGCAAATACTTACCTAAATGTACAGGTGTAACAAAAAACCTATATATAAAGCTGAAATGGGCGAATTGATTCACTATTCATAACTGAACAACTTTAGTTTCACGAATCGGTAGGTACGTACGAATTATTTTATTTACAATATTAAAACTAAGAAAACAATTATTAAAGAAATTAAACTAAAATTGTTTCTGAGTCAACTAAAAGTGGTTTAGGTCTTTCATGAGTGCATGAGTCAGTGTTAAAAAATAACTATTTTCAGACGTCACATTCTCGAGAACTGCTTGAGTTTCTTTTATAAAATTTGGAATTCTGGGTCTGGCGGGCCTTAATAGAAGAACCAAACTGGAAGTGTATAGATTAAATAGATTTTGAGTTACAAGGCTCGAAAGTAGCTCGAAATGGTTCGTCTAAAATTCACACTTTTTTTTCGAACTAGGCGGACATAATTCCGTGTGTCTGAATTTGTCTGTGGTATGCTTAATTACAGCTTTACATCATCTACCTTTCAATAATAACTAATAACCCTTTTCAGGTCATAAAGAATACCCAATTGTGCCGCGGACGGAGCGTGAAAGGATCCCATTTTCGAATCAGCATAAAACTTTCCACGGTTCTCCAAAATTAAAATACTTTTAAAGTTTTGACTGAAAATTCTCAAGATAAAAGATTTCTTTTATTATTGAGAAGTATATTCACTACTCAAATCAGATTTGAATTGGCAGAGCTTCGGTGGCCTAGTGGTTAGGACACCGGACTACTCGTATGCAACTTTTTTCCCTCAGATATGCGTTTCCTCACAATATTTTCCTTCACCGTTATAGCGTCAGAAAATTTAATTGTCTTTAAAAAAAATCTGAAAAACTGATTGGTACATGGCATTGCATAGTTTCGAACCCAGAACTCGTGGAATGGGAGCTCGGCCTCATAGCCACTACGTATCGAAGAAGATTCAGATGAGATTTATTTACGACTAAGATTTAAGACTAAAAGATATATCTAAAAGATATAAATAAATCTCATCAGGGTTAACCACTAGTACTAACTAGGGTTAACTTAACTAAGGGATCAAAATATGCCGATTCTGCTTGAAGATATGTGAAGCAAATCTATAGTTTGTGTTGTGAGTGACTATAACCCCTGACTATTCCAGCATGGTGACCAAATACCTTTCCAGTTTCGGTACAAGTTTGTGCCATACATTAAGCAGATTACTTTGTTTCTTGAGAAAAAATAAATAAGCTCAAATTAAGATGAATCTTAGCCATATACATTAATTTCCTCAAAGCGCAAAGAGCAGAGTAGGCATGCAATCAAATATCTTGTTTAGAACACCAACCTTAATTTATATGGAAATTACGCGGTGGTAACGCCGGACGCGGCCATATTTTAAATTGCTTTTATTTATAAGGTGGCATTATGTAGGACTTCAACGGATTTTATTTCGTCTTAAATAAAGTGTGAACCTCGTAATGTGGTAATAAAAATTTTACTTCAGAAAAAATATTGGATGCGAAAATTAATTTTCTCTTGAGCTGTCCTTGCCCGCCCGGGGAGGGAAATTTTATCGACATTCTGTGTCACAAAGGAGATGGAGTTTAACTGGAACTTGATTCAATTCTATTTACGGCATTTTTCTGGATAAAAATTATCGGAGTCCCTTTACGTTTCATTGAAACACCAATCGGCTAATCGAATTCATTTTTATGTCTGTCTGTTATTCTATCACGCCTTAATAGCTAAACGAATCTGTTCCAAATTTTGCACACGAATAGGTACCTAAGGAGTAGACTTTGGGTCAAAAACATAAAATACTCTGTTCCATCGAGAGATTTCAATATTTTTTTATCATAACGCGGAAGTCGCGGGCAGAAGCGGTTGCCGATATTCTTGGCATCGATTCCTGGGTTGCAGCCAAATGATCTGCCGCGATGATCGCTAACAAAACGCCCAGCTCACTTTTACACTAGGCATCTAGTATATGAGTGACAGAGAGCGTGACAGTTTCATTCAACTTTAGATTTGCCGGCCACCTTGGAATTGGGCTGAGTGTGTAGAGAAAAGGCAGGCAGCATCATGAATCATTTACCTGATAGAGACCAGGATCATGGCGAAGATGAGGTATTTCCCCAGTAGAGGCACAACCAGGGACGTCGGCGGAATGATCTCCACCACCAGCAGGAAGAACACGTGGAGACTAATGAGGATCGAGATCGACAGCGTTACCTGGAGACAAGCACATATTTTAACCGATATAGAAAAGGTAGTAGTTCTCTGAGGTACCAGATATCTCTGTATACGTGCAGTCTGTGGGTTAATTATACCAAAAAGGCTTCCAATGTCCTGCGGATCCAATATAATAACGCCTTCAGGATGCTGATGGGGCTGCCGAAATACTGTAGTGCATCGGGGATGTTTGCAGAAGCCCGCGTGGATGGCTTTCACGCAATCTTACGAAAAAGGGTTGCTTCCCTGATGCACCGAGTAAATAGCAGTCCCAGCAGCATCCTGTTGACGTTTGCCGAGTCCCCTGACTCCCCGATCCTGAGGTACTGGATATACCTGCATGTCAATGCGAAGTAGTCGTCCAGTGCTTTGGGGTCGGTACCATGGGCTTGGTATTATTTCTATATATATTTTTTACTAACATAGCTTTAAGTAATATAATATAATATACTAACTTTATTGTATGGACCATGTCTGACTCAAATAAATAATAATAATAGTTCTTACCTCCAGGGTGGTCCCATAAAAATTTGTTTAAGGTCTGATAGTACAATTAAGAGATGACTACGGAAGTCCCTAACGGTCATCTGTATTTAGGAAATTGTTGACATTTCCGAAGGCCCACTGAAGCCTTCTCCACCAACCCCAAAGACCCCACCATTATTACTTAAAATTGTGAAATAATTTAATAAAAAAAACCTCTCAGAACTCCTTCGTTTATGCTCCAGTATTTGACATTGGCGAAATTATGTGCCTAACCAAAATAGAGGCCACATTCAAAAGAATTGAATTGTTTTTTAAACCGGAACAATATGACAATCTCTCTCGTATAACAACGGTTTGTTCGCGATGGCATGATTGGAACCCATTTTAATTTGTTCCCGCGATTGCCTTTCAATACAGTTAACCACACGTATTCCAGCAGTATGTCAATTACACGCAAACGTTAAAAGAGCGCCTGTTATGCGGTTGACTGTACAATTGCAATCAGTATAGTGAGGCGATATGTATAATTAATGTGCTTTGACTTTGATAGGCGTCGTTGTAAACGGATGTTTGAGTTTGAGTGAGCAGCACTCACATCGAATTGATTTAAGCGTGTAATTAATAATGAAGTGTCAAAACCACAACTTCTCATACATACACAAACACTTTGCAAGCGCTTAGTTAAGCAATTACTTAATTACATACCTTAATAATCCTAAATTCCACTAACAGATTCCAATTTTGTTTTCAGAATTTGAACAACTTCACGGGAGTAAAAATGCCCTAAAAAGTAATTGATCCCGCTCAGCTCAGCGGACATGAAACAACTGTCATGGGATAATAAATTGATTGACTAAAATAAAGATTTCAAATAAAAAAATTGCTTTCAATTCTTTCGTCAAAAAACGGCAATTACCAACTTCGCTACGATTCAGCAATATATATTTTTTGCGACAATAGATACAATCTGTTATTTCTTTAGTCTTTAGTTTTTCTTTTTTCTTGTGAGTTTTCGTGAATTTCCTCTCAGAATTTCCCGTATATTCATTCTATGTAAATCCCTAAACGTTATAAGTACCGAGCCCAAGTGCGCAGATACTGATTGATGGCGCCAAAGTGCCGTAATTCCATATTCAAAGTGCGGAGAAGTAATGCCAGTAAGTTGGGTAATTTTTCATAGATACTAACGACACCCGTGTCACAATCTAGCCAGCGTACAGTGAGCCGTCCGGTAAGATTTTGGAGAAATTCCAATAGCGCGCTGCAACGCCTACTAGATGCACCGCAGCACATGCTGAACATGTGTCTTTTTAACATTGTGGTTTTTTTTTAATGATTAGTCTTTTTAAGTCTAATCATGTATAATGCAATGTTGAATAAATGTGTTTTCTTTCTTTAGATAAATTGTAGAACGAGAAAGAGAGAAACCTTAAATGCTAGACACATGTGGATACTAAATACCTATAGATAAATTGAAATTCGGCGACCCGTTGATTTACTGACGGTGATGTCCGCCGCATGTAATAAAATGCTTAAAATATCGGTCAACGTTGTGTCGGTTATTGTAATTTATTATATGAGTAAAATTTAGTGTCACTCAAATGTCGATGGACCATGATTTCGATAGGTAATGATGATGTGTTGCACTATTGTTAGACAATCGAACGCTTTAGACAGACACGTTTGTTGAACGACTGCTTGGAAATACTTAGACAGTATTTTAGTCTGTGGTCGCACAATTCGCGACGCCGCAGCCCACAACCCTGGTACACTTTATCCGGGTCATTTGTTACGTGAAGCAACTGGAACAACTTTTGTTGAATTTCGTCCGAAAATACGTGCGTCGGTCATGGAAAAATATAATAATTTAGCATTATGCCTGTCTATAAGGAACTCTATTTGAGAAAATCGGTTGTGTACATCTAATACTAGGTACTAGTCAAAACTATCACATGTGAAAAATAACAAAGGAATGTTCCTTCAATCCATACTCTCCTGCAATATTTAAGTACAGTCGACCAATAGCTAAAGTGTACCATCTGTCGAATTTCTTCGTTCAAATGTCAACCTTATGTCAGCGTAACATGGTTTCACAAATCAATTATCAGATTCACAAATTTTTACGTGTTGGGTAGGTTGACCTGTGCTCGATTGTACATTACAGTCACCAGGAACCAGCTAGAAGCAGCTTCCCGGACGCTATTTTTGAATGTATTAAGCACATTTCTGAGCATCTTTGAGAAAAGTTATTTAAGACACCTAAAAGAAAGAAAATCGCGCGATTTAACTTTAGTAAGATATAGACCTCTGGGATTTTGAGAGCACCACCTATCTAACTATATACGATCATGCGGAGATGCCGTATAAAAGATACAGATATACTTATATTGGTATAGAAGTTGCTCCAAACAATTTAATTAAAACCGAACATTACCAATGAAAATTTAACTAATTGTCTAATTTAATGGGCATTTCCGAGATTTTCACCACCAGCTGCGTATACGAGTAGCTAAGCGCTTTCGAACACACATTCGCGCGTCCATTGATTGATGACCGTCAAAGCTTTTGATATTCAAAGCGGCGAAGTAAAAGCCAATAAAGTTGGTGTAATTTTTCACGGGCACTAACGACGTCGCTTGTGCCACCATTAAGGTGTGTTTATGGAGTACGTTAGACCGCGATTTTTGTGTGATAAGTAATTATAAAGAATTTGAAACTTGTACGTACTTATTTTTTCTTGGAAAATTATTCAAATTACACGAATAGGTAGTTAGTAATAATATAAATCTTTTTTGAGAACAGTACATTGGTATTAGGTATATTCATTATAGTGTAGGTACAAAAAATTGTTGCAACTACTAAAAGATTTCTTATAGAATGTGCTTTGTTTCACTGAAGTAGAAAATAGTTTCAAATAGCTACTTGAGTAGACCGAGTATAGTACCTAATAGTTGAACAGATATTGATAACTGTCAATTCTGACCATTTTGACGAACCTAAAAATGCCTATGCCAGCAGTGTTCTATCAAAATTGGTCCAAAGGTGGATTCGATCCGGTGACGCTGACGCCGCTGGGTACTCCATTCTATCTATACTCGGGAAACCTAAGTTTTTGGTACAAATTACCAAAGAATATTCGTGCTATAACTTTTTGCGACCCCTTTCTGGTTTAACTCATCTATCTTTACACCCTACTGCGCTCATCTGCTCCGACGTAATTTTTCTAATCTCGTGCGCAGATTAATATAAGTTATCTCACACGGACACGCCGCTGTCCGCGCCTTAACTGTCCACACTTCATCCACGCCATTTGTTACGGAGCTATGGGGAATTAATGATACGAGCTATTAAGGCTGCGCTACTGTGGGCGGTAAAACATTATCAATTTTTTCAGCACCTGTGTTTATTAAGTGTGTTTTGTTAGTGTACACTATCTATGCCATTTCTCATGGAGATATGGGGAATTAATGTTACGAGCTGTTAAGGCCGCCGCTCCACTGCGCCACTGTGCTAGAGGGCGGTAAAACATTATCAATTTTTTTCAGCACCTCTGTTTATTAAGTGTGCTTTGTTAGTGTACACTATATGGCATTTTTCACGGAGATATGGGGAATTAATGATACCAACTATTAAGGCCATTGCGCATTGGGGGTGGTAAAAATTTATCCTTTTTTTTCAAGTGTGCGTTGTTAGTGTACAATATCTATGCCATTTGTTACGGAGCTATTGCGAAAAAATGATACGCGCTTTTAAGGATGCCAGTCTGCTGATGGGCTGTAAAAATCGCGTGATAACTTTCCTATTTCTTTTTCAACGCCTTTGTTTTTAAGAAGTACCTCTATATGTAGTTTATCTAAGTCATCAGTCATGTCAGGGAACTATGGTGAATTACTACGAGTTAATAATATTGCAATAGGCTAGTTGCCCGTGTTGGTGGGCGGTAAAATTCACGTGTAGACTTTTTCATTTCTTGTTTTAGCACCTCTGTTTATTAGGTGTAGTAAAAAATAGTTCCGGACAGTGCAAATCTACGACGTTGTTTCGGAGTTCATAAAACACACAATGGGCAGGAAATGACGATTTTGGTTGGGTTAGGTTGAGAGCGTCGGTGGCGTCGTGGCCATATGGGAGATCCGGGTTCGAAACCATGCAATGTCATGTACCAATGAGTTTTCGGTTTTTTCGAAATACTTACTTACGTACATTTACCGACTGCTCTGACGGTGAAGGAAAAAACATCGTGAGGATACCTGCACACTGAGATAACCAGTGTGTGAAATGGGGAAGGCAATGGCAAACGACCCCATTAATTCTTCCAAGAGAGTCGTTCTATGTGATTAATTCCTTAGAATGATCACGACCCTCAGCAATGAGAAATACGACTGAGAAGAAAAGGATATTTCTGCGCATAAAATTTATTCATTTTTTTCAAACTTTTGCCGCCATATTGCCGGCTGGATTTTCGACGACATGGTTTTCAACGGCCAGTTTGTATGGAAGGCGGATTCTATTTAAAATCACTGCGATTCAAATTCCAACTCAAGAATAATGTAGTTCGTGGTTACAGTGGGAGTTAAATAGTACATTAATTCAGGAGACTGGTTTACTCTGCCTACGTGCTACGATTTATATCGGTAAATCTAGGTGCTACGCGCACCCGCTACGCCGTAGCAAGGTCGTAGCAAACGTAGCTGTGATAGTGGAATAATAATGTCTGTCACACTATCTATCTATCTATCAGCCCGTATCTGTCCACTGCTGGACATAGGCCTCTCCCAGGGCGCGCCACAATACTCGGTCCTCCGCCTTCCTCATCCAATCATCGCCAGCAACCTTCTTCAGGTCGTCGGTCCACCGGGCAGGGGGGCGTCCCACACTGCGCTTTCTTGTCCGCGGTCTCCACTCTAGAACTCGTCTACCCCAACGGTTGTCGGTTCTGCGACAGACATGGCCTGCCCATTGCCACTTCAACTTGCTAATCATATGAGCTATGTCGGTAACTCGCGTTTTGTGACGGATGACTTGATTTCTAACTTTATCCATCAATGAGATACCGAGCATAGCTCTCTCCATAGCTCGTTGAGCGACTTTGAATTTTCGGACCAGCCCTGCCGTGAGTGTCCACGTTTGAGCGCCATATACCATAACAGGTAGGACGCACTGATTGTATACCTTCGTCTTAAGACTTTGTGGTATCGACGACGAAAAGATATGACGCAATTTCTGTCACACTACATACACACTAACCATAGCAGCGTTTTCCACTTTAAATCTGTTATGTGAACACTATTTTTCACAAGTCTGTTTTAATTTATTTTTAAAAATGTTCACTAGGGATGTGCAACCTAAAAATGAAACAAAAAATTTTTTGTTTGTATTTTTTTCGCGCAGTTAATGTTAGTCATATATCATTTTAGTCACAATCTAAACGAGATGCTAACGTGTGATCATTATGTATGACATGTTATTAACCTTATGTATACTGGAATCATCCATGGTGTATTTACGCTTTGAAAACATTCGCAGTACGGGTTATCACGATTCCAATAATTTTATTACCTCCCCCTAGGTTAAAATCGCAAAGAATTGTATTATAATGTTGAAATATTTTTATGGCCAAATTAGTGGGACTAACAGCAACTGCATTACGGTTGACGGATGATCCCACTAGACAGTGGGATCACGAGCCCATTATATCGAGTTACTGTACCACTAGTGGGTCAAATTAGTGGCACCACGAGTCGTAACCTAAACTGATAGCTCTTGTCACATATAGTTCTAGCTCTCTTTATTACGAGTATATAAGTTTAATGTTTTAATATTGTTATCTCGCACAATAAGATGACATAATATAAAATATCCGGCGGAATTTGAAAGGTCACGAAAATCTGGGGCAATAGCAAGCAATCGCAAGGTATGATTATACCTATGTACGATAATTTAGTCAATTCAAATACATTTATGTCTTACATAATAGGTATTTAACATTAATTAGGATATTATTATTACGAAACATACGTTTATAGAGATGCTATTAGTTAATATAGTTTAATTAGTTAATTTTGATCGCAACAGGATCGTTACCGAGTTGCTAATTTCTCACACCCTCCATTCTCAGTACCACCCTCATAAATAACCCTCTGATTGATTGATTGACATTTATTTGATATTTATATGCTTGGTTAAATGGAAACCAATCATTGTTCGAGAACTAGAATCCAGAAATAATATAGAGTTACTCCTCTACACAACAGTGATACTCTTTCTACTTCTTTCTCTCAATCGACCTTGGAGCCAGAGCCGTGAAATCACAATAATTCTTATTTAATTTAGGTAATCGTCCCCGACTGACTGTTGTGGAGTTGCCATTACTTTTAAACCTGGTCATCAAGATTCCAGATGTGGGAATGGCACCTGGTCCTAAAACACTAAAGCACTCCAAACACTTTAGTTTCAGAGATCCCACCTGACATCATAAAATTTGGAAATCACTGGTCCAATTTTTATCAGACAAGAACACTCTAAAGAAAATATTCTATTAAAAAACAGCGTCCAAATCGGATCAGCGGTTGTTGAGACATAATACCACAGACATACGCGTCAAATTTATAACATCCTTCTATTGGTCGGTAGTTAAAAATATAACTTTTTAATCTTTCGTGGTTAAAATTTTTAAAAAATACCTTTCGTGGTTAAAAATACCTTTTCTCCGCTATCCGAAGGCAGGTAGAAAGTGAGGACGGTGAGGAAGGAGATGCCCATGCATGGTATGATGATGTTCACCGTGTAGAACAGGGTCTTTCTCCGCATGGTGATGTTGAATGTTATGTCCAGGTACGGCTCGTCGCAACATGTGTAGAACTTCTCGTTTCTGTGGACAAACGATATTTTTTTTTATTGAACCTCTTTAAGGCGCAGTTACATTACAGTCGTTGACCGCTTCGGAGACCACCCTGCGGTGGACGACCTACGGTCACCGCCTTTATTTACACTTGGTCGTTGACCGAAGTCGTCCAACGTCATTCTCTCGACAACAACCTAGTGACACTTTGGTCGTTGCTCGAATGCGGCCAACGACTGGTAATGCACATATAGGCGGTGACCGCATGCTGTGGTCGCCCAGACGGTCGGTCGACGGCCAGGTGTAACCGTACCTTTACGTGTATGAGGCACCCTGCAATATACAATTGAACATATATAATTTTAAAGTCGATATTCGGATTTGGATCAAGATAATACTGTTATGTGAAATTTTGAAGTCTCTATCTTATTCCGTTTATAAGCGAGTTAGAAGAGCATTACAGACGGACGGACGATGGAGTGACATCAAACTTTCTCATGTCTCCCTAAAGATCGTAAGAAAAAAGAAGTCTAAAAATATACCGTACCGTATTTAACGAAAAGTCAGATTGATGAGCAAACTCTGCCGGCCAACTTAATTTAATTCCCATTGTGGCTGAGATACTCGTATACGAGTACTGTACTTATTCGTCGCTCGTCGGGCAGAAAAATTGAAATTAAAAACTTTTTACACAATTTACGGCGGACAAATAAAAAAATTTAACGTGGGGTGCGTAATTTCGCTGAGTGCGCCGTAAAAGCACATCACTAGTGTCAGACTGGATGTCGATTTTTGGTCAAAAATTCTTCCTACTGTATATATTTGGTTTTGGTTTTATAAGTCGCTAAATCGAAAAGGTGAAAAAAACCTGCCAGGCAGAAGGGATCTGCCGAAACATGGAATCTATTCTGCAACATTGGACCAACACGCGAAGAGCCGCCAGTTTGTGCGTAGTTGTCCGATTGTTGCGATTTATATCGCAAAAGATAGATGTTCTGATGCTCTACGTTAGACATGGGTGTTTGTCGAATTCTGCTGCGCTTCCTTTTTATATCACGGCATGTTATGCGAGGTATCACGTCAGAACTGATGAAACTTGTCAATTATTTTCAACTGTAAAAACTAGATGCGAAGTGAGACCTGGTTTTAAGTAGCGTAGTTCAAGCTTATCACAACACAGTTTCAAGTGTTTCGATATCTATAATAGTTCCAAAGTTATAGAAGAGAATTTAATAAAAGTCGATAAATTGTTTTGCCCAAAAAAGGGCAAGCTGTAGCGAAGCGGGGAAACAATGTTTCCGTTATTGTTAGGTATCGTTAGAAAGCCGCCGAATAACTCTATCCATTTTTACAGGTTAAATAGTTGAAAAGCTAGTGGTATGCTGAAAGTACACATTTTCGTCACGGTGACTCGACACAAGTTCACTCACATACAAAGCGAGTGAAATAGATTCCATGTCAATAATTCCCCGTGGTCCAATCAGTTGAAAATTGCGGTTGTACCACGGGGAACGACCCATCTAATAAGCTATGCTATCGTAATAAAATCCTGTATCACCTTTTGAATTATCTCCATCCAGTGTTATTATCTTATTTTTAGTATACAGCGCGCACTACAACACAACCATTGCATTCTCTCCTCGGTCGGTATTGCCACCAACTTTGACTTAATTTGCCGTAGTGTTGTCTGTTTAAATTCAATATTTTGCCCAAATGTACATCTGGATAAAATTGAACCTAACACCATGTAAAAATTGTACTGCAAAATGGGAATTACACTTACACTCTGTACTTCCACACTTACAAAGATTAAGTTCATTTTTTTCTGAAACAAAAATTAAAGTAACGTAACCGTAATGAGCCAAAACTAAAGCATGTAACAAAATGTAATATTTTAGAAGTGTAACTATTTGTGCGGCGAAGTATTTAATCTTTTCGATTTTACAGAAGATCTGAATTGGTCATTATTCATTAAGAATCGTTAACTTCCGATATACGCAAAGGAAATGAATCGGACTGAATCCATAGAAGTATATTTTTCGGTTTTCGAATCCTGTGGATTCGATCCAATTCCATTTCAAAATCGCTGCAGTATGATAAACTTTTCCGCCAAAAAAACCAATTTGCCGAACGAAGCCGAAACCGAAGATATAACTGGACACTATAAACACGGTTCACAGTGGCGACCGCGAGGGGATGTGGAAATGATAGCTAGCTTTTATTCGTGTCGCTTCCGAAACCACCGTGTGTTCTGTACGAATGTTGTGTTATGTTATTTCATGTCAGGAGAATAAAGGACAGTTAATGGAGTTGTACTGGTGATGACTGATGAATTTCTTTCTTTCCATTGTGAAGGTTCGTTAAATTGAAAAATGGTAAAAAAAATATGTGAAAAAATTTATTCGTTTACAAATTATTAATTAAAATTTCACATTAAACTAAACAACTAACAACAACTGGTAACTGGTTCATTTATTGAAAAATCATAAAAAAGACTGCGTGTTTGAAGAACTAACAGGTTTTCGAAGGTAATTACGTACAAGGCTAGTTATTAAGCTTATTATGTCCATAATAAAGATATAGGCTGATGGCTATATAGGGCTTTATTTGGAGCTGCTAGCAACCGGTCTAGATCCCAAGCCAAAATGGCTAGCCTCATATGTAAGAGTAAGTAGGTACCTATACTAACTTTCAGTCTATTGATGGCCAATGACTCACAAAAATAAACCATATATTTTCCGGGAAAAGTGACTGCGTCACCATGTAGCAAAAGCACAATGCTATTTTTTTAGGTACTTATAATGTAACTTGACCCGAGAATCACGTGCATATCACTTGTCACCCTTTTCCCAAGCGGTGACCCATAAACGAGGGGCAGAGCCGTAATGGCAAAGCCAATTTATTTTTAATTTTCACGTGTAAAATTTAAATAAGACACTTATTTCAATTTTGTAACCATTATTTTGATACAAAAGTTGACTTGGACTAATTGTGTTAACAACTAATTGTATTTTCTAATAAAAGGCTTTCTCTAACAAAAGTTATTTGAGTAACCTTCATTTTACTCGTAACGAGAGAACATAAACATTTTTGAATGATGAAAGGCTTCAGGTTGATGAAAGATTTTACTTTATTTTATAAATTTTACTCCTTTTTATTGAAAATGGACATCAGTAAGTGGCCACCATCGCCCACAGACATCTCACCTCACTGCAATGATAATATAGTGTCTTCAATGCGCTGCTAACTTTGAGGATTTAGATGGTTTGCCCTAATGTGCCGGTAATTATGCTGACTCTCTACCATTCAAAGAAAAACACAACGCAATGCTTTGTGGCAAAATTTACCTCCTCAGACATGTCACTTTCTATTCAATACACTTAGAATAATAAAATAAATAGTCAACTTCACCAAATATGACAAATAATACTAAAATGTCCTCCGAAGAACAATTTGGGAGCGCCACAGACGTTATAATAATACCATATTACTTCTATCTCCTTTAAGCGCAATGGGACATCTGAAAAATGCCTTACAACCTTTTAATGCAAAGGAATTGGTGTAATTTCACCTTTATTCGTAGGTGCATAAAAGCTTGCTGCCGACCATCCAATGATAATCACATAAAGGGCATAGCCGGAGGCGTTACAAAGTGGATTTTGCTGTGTTGCTCTCAACTAAGGCTTGGCTCAAGTTAAGCCTATTACAATACGTTTCTTTCTCACGGTTGAAATACAAAAGGTAATTTTGTTTCTCTCGTATCAAAACTTTTGTTTAACTTCGCCGAAGAATCCTTTTGCCTCTGGGAATTTGGAGTAACCACGGAACTTTCCGCGAGGTATAAATATTTTTATACTGCCGTATAAACATGAAAAGTATTTTGACATGAAAAATGTTTCAACAAAGGTCCATTATTAAGGCAGCGAATATCAGGAATCACGTTCTACCCTTTAGGCCCAGGCCTCGACGGCAGCGAGCAGAGAGGCGTCAGCGGCGCGAAGCGGGGAGCTGGCTTGTTGTAGCATTGCAAAACTATCAATTGTTTTTAATCGATAGTTTTCAGTCAACCCACATAGGTAGTGTGGCATCGATAGTGTTATGTCATCACGATACTAATGCTATTTTTGACTGTTTTTGGATATAAACTATCGATTTGATTTTGCGGCGATAGTATCGAACTATCACTCATTATCAAATCGATACTATCACAAACTGTCGATACTTTGTCCAAAAATTTTCAAAACTTTCGTACTCAATACTATTGGTAGCATGCTGTTTTCCGATAGTATTGCTCATCTGAACTACCGATAGTATCGTGACGAGACAATACAACGAACGCACTATCGACAGTGTTTTCGACTAAAATCTATTGGTTATCAAAGATCAAACTATAGATAGTTTTGCAACGCTAAAATGGCCCTCCGCTAGCTGCGCCGCGCCGCTCGCTGATGCCCCGCTGCCCGCTGCCTTTGAGTACACGGCTTTATGAGACAGCGCAAATTCGATACATACTCGTATAACAGCGAATGTCGTAGCTAAATGGGTAAAGTTCGCCGCTGAGCCGTTTTTGAGCGTGTCCCTGTAAAGGGGTAATTTTTGTAATATTCACTTCGTAGTGACGACAAAATCAAAATTGGTCACGTAATAGTAATTTTAGCAACAAATTGATCCGTAGCGGTAAACTTGGCTGTGGAGTGGAATATAGGTCTTTCTTACACTAACAATAAGTTCGTCTTGAACGTACCCGGATTTTGCGGTTAAAATACCAAGAAGTTTGGGGGCGATTTAGGGCTTTTCTAGTGTGCAAAGAATACATAATATCGGCCATAACAATGAATATAATCCCCTAAGGTTATTTGTGTAGGAAACTTTATTATTTTTAATAATGTTTAACATCTGTGTTCTAAGTGGATATTACACATCATTGATAATCTGTGTATTCACCTCTAGATACAAATATGAAAGTTAAAAATTAATGATATTAAAAGTCATTAAAGTAGCTATGTTATTTTTATATATTTATTGATTGAACTAATAGTAACAATATTTCAATAGAACATTTACACATTAAAAAAATTGATACCGAGTGGTAAACTTACATCTTTGTAATAGTGTACATATTTGTTCATTTATTTGTATCTAATGTATGCTATTCTATTTTGTATTTATTAATCTCTTTAATGTTCAATTAACTTCAGAGGTTGCCTGGAAGAGATCTCTTTAAGCCTTTGTAAGCCATAACGTGCTACTATTCCTGTAGTTTTTACTTTTCCTGTATTTGTGTACAATAAAGTGTTTCTATCTATCTATGTAATAATATAATAAATACATTCTTAAATTGTAGCAATCGGTCTCGAAATGGTCCAAGTCTGAAGGGTCAACGGGCCTTCGGTCTCAAACGTTCCTCAGCCCATCACTAAACCTAGACAAGGCTTCACAGCAAAGCGGATACACGTCGTAAAAGTGATTTCGAGGTAAGTGATGTTGGCTTAACAACGAGCCGTGAGATCGAGGGCGGCCGAACGGCCCCACTAAATGAAGAGGACAGCCCGTAATGGCTCTTCTTCAAATGACTGTTGATTTAGAACCAGGGCCCTCGACAGGTGGGGGGGGTTTGAAGGTTCAAACCCCGTCGCCTCTGTCAAAATTACCATCTCATAAAAATATTAACGCAGTTTGGACTGAATTTTGAAACTCTTGTCTACGTAATAAGTATTTTTTTGTTAATTTAAAAAACATTGGCTATGTTTCGCACATTACTAATGTTTTTATTAGCCACTCCATTTAGGCTAAAAAGACCATAGAATTAAGAAATATTTACGCTTGGCGTAAATTACATTTGTTATTAATTCTCCTTTCACTCGGAATTTGAAGTTGATAATAACAGTGTGCTATTTATTGTACGAGTATTAGATGAGAGGCAGGTGCAGGCTAGGAGTACCATTTATTGTACGAGTATTAGATGAGAGGCAGGTGCAGGCTAGGAGTACCATTTATTGTACGAGTATTAGATGAGAGGCAGGTGCAGGCTAGGAGTACCATTTATTGTACGAGTATTAGATGAGAGGCAGGTGCAGGCTAGGAGTACCATTTATTGTACGAGTATTAGATGAGAGGCAGGTGCAGGCTAGGAGTACCACTTTTAACAAAAATAACTTTACATATAATCGTCTACATTGACGTTATTTTATGGAAGTGACAAAACAATTTTGTCGATTATCACGAAAATTTAATAAGAAAAATATTTCGTTTTTTAATTTAATTTATTTGTTAGGTAAACACAACAGATTACAACCATAGAAATTACTCTAAAGTTATGAGCTAGGTCGTAACCCTTAACGTGTAAACACAGCATGGTTAGGAAGTAGAAAATTGATTGTTGTACAAAATTGAGTTGGAAGAAAATACTATTGAATGTAATTACTAAAAAAACCTATACCTAATTGAAAAATAAAAATAATAAAGTAAAGACTATAAATTAGGTGCGTGGATAGCTCACTTGATAGCTCACTTTTTAGGCAATCGTTGTTGTTTTAACCCTTGAAATATCTGCATTTAATTTAAAAGCATTTCGTAAGAGTGTCTCAAGGCGAACTATGTTAGCAAACCACTGCCGTCAATTCCGGCGTGGCCGATAAATCTTAAGGTAAAACTTAATGAAACTGTCACGTTCACTCATATGCAAGATTGTGTAAGAGTGTGGGTGATGATTTGATTAGCGATGTTTTAATTTAGCGAGTGGCCCCCCAGAATTGGTGCCACAACATCACTTAAAACGTCCCTGAAGAGGACAGCGTGGAATGACTCTCCATGAAATGATTGTTGACTAAGAACTTACGTTTTTATTCGCACTTGGCTACGGCTAGTAACACACAGAATTAGGTTAGTTTCGTAATCGGTGCCACGCCCAAAAGAGGTTTTTTGTTGCCATCCTAAGCTGTCATTGTATTGATTTCAGTCTTTGTAATATAATATGTACCTATACATTTCAGTCTTTGTAATATAATATGTACCTATACATTTCAGTCTTTGTAATATAATATGTACCTATACATTTCAGTCTTTGTAATATAATATGTACCTATACATTTCAGTCTTTGTAATATAATATGTACCTATACATTTTCGAAGGATTGAAATTATTACCTTAATGTAATTTTACTGTAATTTTCAACTTTAGAAAATTTATTAAAATAGTTAATTTTTTCCTATCTCAAAACTTACAGAGGCGACAGACTTTTACTTTTAAAAGAAAAAATACCAATAAAAATACTACTTTTAAAAATACCTGTACTACGCTTTGACAAGTATAGACTCTCACGATGGTACGTAACGTCACCTAAAAATCGAACGACATTTTAATCTATTTATTTATTCTTTTACACTTTTGTGTACAGGTGAGCTTAATGCCTTGCGGCATTCTCTGTCAGCTGACCTTTGGGCATGCAGATATGTTATGGCGGTGCAGTGGCAATAAAAATGACTAAGAAACTTACTTAATTATATGTGAAATTTATATATTAAAATAACACTATATTAAAATAACAATATTCTTACATAGTATACTAATATACAATACTAATACAAATATACAATATAATTTACTTATATACATAAATACAATATAAATAAATACATACGAAAAATAATAAAATATTATGGCACAAATATATTAATATGTAAAATATAAAGTTTTAGGGATTATGAGGAACTCAAAAGGTGGTTTCGAACTTTAATCCATCTCTTTCACTAACATATACACGGTCGTAATTATATCCGAACGTATAGCCGCTCGACTTTGAAGTACTTTGAACGTGGCAGGCCAGAACGCCCCGCTCAGGCCCACAGATATTTCCGACGGTTGTATCTTTGCTGTGGTATTGATAGGTTTAGACAGTATTTAAAAGTACCAGTCCTTTCTAAATCTAACTAAACACTCATTTATATACTAACCACTAGGCCACCGTCGTCGCTCCTATAAGATACCCTATAGATTTAAAGTTAATTTGAACTCTTAAGATAATTTCAAAGATCGGTTCTAGAGCATTTTCCAATACATAGCGAAATTGAACTCGTTTCCACGGCACGGAGTTATCTAAATAGAACTTTCGCGACCGAGTCAAAGTTGAGCGAAAGTTTCCTACTTTCCATACAAAATTATCTACAGCGACGGTGCTTTAATTAAGGTATCTGAAGGAAAGAAATTTCTCTTGAAAATGATAATTTATTCTCTAGCTAATATTACATGGACGTTCATTTGTTTTCTGCCCAATGCCGCGGGCTTTGTTTAATTTTTTTGTAGTTAGCTGTATTATTTCTTATTCGATCGATATGGTTACCTATTGTCTCATACTAACTTACTAAATTCTTTGAAATTTTAAATGTATTTTTTATCTATCATAAAAACCATTCTGCCTTTGCATAACTTTGAGGCGTTACAACAGATTATTCCGTGAAAATTATGATGAGTAAAAAATGTATGTACATATACATGTATATTTATTTACATACATAATTCCTTCAAACTTTGACAACCCAGTGCCACAGCAATCTGAAATCTCTACATTCCTGTCTATTGGGACCCATTCCCTACAGCTATATGTATGTAATACCTACTTGTAACAGTCACTGCGACCGTAGATTCCCTTAACGACGTCAAATACTAGTTCTTGTGCCTACCGAGGACACAGAATACACACAGAAGATCCGCTCAATATAAACGCGCGAAATCGGCTCACGCACACACGGACTCAGGGCAAGTCAAAGGGACTCGGGCGCGAAATACACACGTTGTGGCGCTATCGAGTGGTAGACATATTTTTTTGTACTTTTAATAAACGTAATACATTGCCAGTAATATTTTTCACAAGGCTGTTTCTTTTAAACTGGAAATTATAACTGCCCTAGCGCTACGGTCGAGTGACGTAATCAAAATCGCGGACGCCCGAAGCGGACCTTTTCTGTGTATTCTGTGCCAGGACCTTCGCGTACGAAATACAATTAAGTAGGGAGAGCCGAGTTATATTCCCGGCTCACAGATTTATTTACTAGAAAGGGATAGAAGGACTTGAAGGGTGTTTTGAAATATTCTAACGTGATGATAATGATGGTTTCCTATATATAACTCCCAGGTTTATAGTTTACGACTAAACCAGGGTTGTTCACAGTCTCATCTGGGAGTATCTTATCTTATAATAGGGGGCCGGGAAAACCCCAGCGACACTTCGACCCTTGAGGATCTTTTGTGCCTACTCCATTTTACACACCGGTCATTTCAGTGTGCAGGATTCCTCACGATGTTTTCCTTCACCGTTAGAGCAGTCGGTAAATGTAAGTCGTCGAAAAATACGAAAAACTCATTAGTACATATACATGGCACTGCACGGTTTCGAACTCGGACCTCCCGCGTAGGAGTCCGGAGTCCTAGCCACTGTGCCACCGACGCTTCATCTGGGAGTAACGAATTAGTATGGTAAATACGGACGTCCGGCCCGGATTTAGCCATCCTGGTGAACGCAGTTCCATGGAATCAATACAAAGCAACTAATCCGTGCGATGACAACGCAGTGGACGCGCAGCTTTAATAGGAACAAAACTTTGTCAAGTCAATAGGAACCAAAGTTCATTTGAAATTAGAATTATCAAAAGTGGTTTACTACATCTAAATGTGGTTTTAGTTACATGTAACCTGTGCGATCCCCAGCGATTCCAGGGATCTTTCGAGGGCGAAATAAACTAAGATAACCAACTCACCAGCGTCTCAGCCCGACATCACCCGTCGGCGCCGAAAATGTCCAAAATTCTGGCAGTTTTTTATATCACCGATGCACCAGCACTGTACCAGCACTGAGAGGAGTCCATGGAGGTGATAGTTCATAAGCGATGACGAAATTCGGTGACACGCGCACAAATCGCTGCTGTCTCAAGGGCTGTGTTTCCGAGACTGTTTCAGCGAGTGGCAATCAACGATAAATAAAACTCACTGGACATTAATATTCGACAGAACGAAACAAAAACGAAAGCTAAAACTACCTACAATAACTGTCGCTAATGTAAACAAAACTTATGAACTTATGCGTGGTACGGATTGTACATGTAACGAATATTTTATAGTTTAAAATGGAACATCCTCCGTCTTTATACATGAATGTCCACAACCAAGCGGCGTCCCTGATGTTTCTATTCCATCGTATGGATCTTAATTCTGACAAGAAACGTGTCTTAATTGAATACAAACATTACCCTAATGGCAAATACGTTGTAATGTTAGGGCCAGAAAACGAAGGAAGTCTCCAGAGAGTGAGATGAAAAGGAATACTGGTTGACTCTCATAACATTAAGAAATTACACAGGTAATTAAACAAAGTACTAAATAAATTTAAAAAATTGTACAGTGGAGGTCAGAAAGTGATTTACCACAATACAAAAAAGATTTACTTGCACAATCACAAAAAAGGATGGCGACGCAGGGCTTAGTTAATATAGAATAAACGAAAACCTCTTTATAAATGATATAGGTGTAATTTTAAATATAATTTTATGGTAAGCCATTTAATACAAGTCGTACATTTTTAGAAGTCGGGAATGAAGAATTGGTAGGATATGTTTTTTGGAATAAATGCATTAACAAAACGCAATTGTTACAGTCCGACCACAGACAGACAAAAAGAATCCTGGCTGCCAATAAACGGTCAAACACACTGGGAAATGAAATGAAATACATTTATATGTCCGATTTTTGGTTATAAATTAGGTGTTACATGTTAGGTGGGCCTCAAAATGTATGGAACATCGCCATCCTTCTTTCTCTGAAGCTACTGATTTTATTTAAATGTTATTTCCTAGCTATTTTTAGTTAGGACCATACCTATAGATTGTGTAAGCTGGTGAAAAGCATTATTAAAAATTACAATCGCAAATTTCTCTGAAACGACTATTCAGTCATTTCAGAGAAATTTGCGATTGTGTAAGTTGCCGGTGGTAACCACTTTTTGACCGCGACTGTACTTAAATTACCTATCGATTATTAAGTATACTTATTTTATTTTATTACAGGTTATTGTACAGCAAAACAGTTATAACTATAACTATAACTTAACAATTATAACAACCTTAACTATAACTTAACTATAGTTATAACTTTGTTTGGCTAAATCGTAAAAGCTGATAATATTGTGCAGTCGGAAGCCAAAATTTGAAAGAAAGAAGAAATAAGCAAAATAAAATATCTAGTTTCAAAATGGTTAAATTAGCTTGCAATGAGACATCGTAAGGTCATACTACTAATTGATATTACATACAATTAGTAGTATGACATTACGATGATAAACTAAAATAATAAAAATTACATTATATGCATGACTATGGTTAGTCACGCATAATATGGATATGACATTCCCGATATTTTAAATTTACATCATGTCTCCAGGTAACGAAGTCTCTACAAATGCAGAACGTGCCAAACTGGAAAAACATCTGTAGCAACTTAGAGGTACGAGTAAGTACTTTGCGTTAACATTCGCATTTCGTCGCACGTCTAAGTAAGAAACCAACTTGTATTAAGTTTTGAATTGAATGCTATTCCTTCTGCTATCAAGCTCACAACAGAACCCGAATTAATTCAGGGGCCTAGGAACTAAGGCTCTCCCCCTCAATGAAATTCTAGACCCGCGCCGAGCGCGTTGACAAAGTTTATTCAAGTGGCGTAACTTTATTACTAGAACGGAAATAGGTGGCCTCTCCATGAGAAATGTTAGGCTCTAATAGCTGGACGGCTGTTTATTTCTGCCGTCGCGTTTCTCGGTACCTAAGTGAAATTAAATTACGGAATTTATTTAGCAGAGGGCTCATACTGATAATTTTATAAATTATGGAAGTAAATAACAAAAAAAATATTTAACAATTGAACATAGCGGTATCATGACGTGTTTGTTCGTTCGTTAATGAAAAATATCGCTAGCTAAACAGATCATTCCTACTTTTGTGTTTGAATCCATCATCATCATCTTTGAAACGAAAAGTGATAAATAGGTGGTCTTAACAAGAAAAATGTTTGCCACTAAAATATAAATAATTCAGTCTGACAACATAATAAAATAACTGAGCTTCTGTTTATTTTCCGCCACGTCAAGCGGTACGTGAAACTTGGTGAAATTAAATTACAGTAGGTACATTGGAAGTATCGCTACTAGAAATATTCTAGTTTACGGCTACTTCAAGCGTTCCTTCTATATTTTTTGAATCCATGTTTGTCGACTCCCAAAGAAATATGTTTATCCATGATAATATTTTGTTGGATTTAAAGGCAAAATGGTAAAGTCCATGGCAAAACCCATGGTAGATGACTCGTATAAGTCCGGAATTTACAAAGTTCAAAAATTTTTCTGTTTTTGGAGATCTGAATATTTTTTTTACCTATTGGTAAATGCAAATGTAAGTCCAAACATTTGTTATGACTGATCGAATTTATCGTTCAGGTTAGAATTATTTTCGCGTAATACCTAAGTTATTTACACTTTAAGGGGCTGCACGAGCGACACTAGCGCCGCCAATCGAAAAAAACATTAATTATGATTTTTTGCGTAATTTTTAGTATCCTCGTAGTGAAACAATAAGAAACAAAACGCGAATCTGTCAAAAGTGGCCAGATTTTATTTTCGTTTCTTATTGGTTCAATTTGAGAATACAAAACTATTTTTAAAAATGTCTTCGTTATTCGTGGAATAATGCTGTAAACCATTTTTTAAATGCCTTAATTAATTATTTTCTTTTAGATTGGCTGCACTAGTTTAGCTCAAGTAACGCCTTAAGAGGCATTCTTCTCTGCGTTTTCCCTGATGACACCATAAAATAATTAATTATCCTGTCTCTGTCTATAATAAAATAAGTAGGTACTCCTAAGTATTTATTTTCCGCCGAATCGCACGGTAAGCGTTATTAAATTAGTGGATATTTTTTCTCATCGCCGACGATATTTGTTCGTCCGACGTTTTGTTATCGTGGCCCTCTATTTCCTCTTACACGTAATTCAATATCTAACGTCGACCAAATACTCGAAATGTTTAGAAGACTCAGTGGAATGCAATTTCTGGAATGAAAAATTCTTAGATAACGTTATGATGTTTACTTCATTTGGATAATAGCGTATTAATCTTTTTTTATTGCATTAATCAAATTACATGGACATCCTGAAGAAGTATCTAAAATTAGTTTTTCGATATCTCGACTAACAACAGAGATATTAATGGTTAAAGTTAGTACTGGAAAGATGCTCTGTCCTTTTTTAGCAAAACAGTTTTTTGTATGTAGCCAGGACCTGCTTGTATGGCGCTAGGAAACGTTGACGTCATAATTTTTATTGCCGTTTCTTTCTACATCTGATTTTAAATTGCCTGTAGCTATTTTATTTTTCAATGAATTTTAATTCGGTTTTCACATTTGGCCATCAATTTATAACTACTCGTATTTCTTAACTTTTAAGAAACGCATTTCCGAGTAATATTTGATACTAGGAAACTACACTATTATGATTTTTGAAGTTACAATTGTTGTCCCTCTTATGTGATATGATATACAACAAAACTCCTACTTTAAACTATCTATCTACTTTCTATACGTACATACGAGTACCTTTACGCTAGGTCCATAACTACTTTCTATCTTTTGCTGATAACTCGTTATATCTTTTGCAGATAAATTGTTCAATAGAAAAGACCTACCTACCTACTTATAGATTGTGCAATAACCGCACTATAAACGAATACTATAACGGTATCCCTATTCTACATCGCTCTGAGCATGAGGCGAGTGGCGTGCAGTAGCAAAATACAGGAGTCGTGAAGTAAAGCGAGGTTGAAAGACGGGGTTAATAAACTTTCAAATACAAGGATAAAGATAAAGGTCAGCGCTCACCTGACGGCAGGCACTTCGAGGATGTCCCACTCGACGGACATGTAGAACTCGGACAGGTCAACGCCCACCGACACCACGTTGCTGCCAGCCTGCTCGTCCATATGCCGCAGGTCCACCTGCACACGAACATATTCAGACAACATGCACTATGACGTCACATAATTAACACGCATTATAATGACATCAAAGCGGCCCATAGACGGCACGATAAATTAGAGACGATCGACAGCGATGGCGCTGTACAACTCCCTCTTCCCCATTGTCTCTCACGCCTGATGAAACACTAATTATCATACCGTCTGTGGCCCGTTTAACCCGTCAAGTACAAATCTGACGTCGGCAGCGTCAACTAGCGGGATTTTACATGGAAGATGGACAAATTATGGCATTTATCATCATCATGACAGCCTATCTTCTATCGATATTTGGATAAAGGCATCTTCCTCTCCTTTATAGGCCACGAAAATTTAAGGACGATCGAGAGATGATGGTAAGTATAGGTAAAAGCAAAAGTCATTACAACTTCCTCTCTTTCACTATAATCAAAATCTAACGTCGGCAGCATCAACGCGACACATAATAACCCCATGTTATTCTGGAAGGTAAGTATATAATCTAGAGTAGACTATCCTATTATACATATGGTGCTATTAAATTAAATTCAAATATTTTATGGGGTGTGGTGGTTATAAGTGCCAGTTTTCATCAAAAAAAACCTTGTAGATTATATGTTTCATACAAAAAAAAACATTCATACGCAATAAAGCGTAGAAAATCGTTAATGTATGTGAGAAGACAATTATGTTGATTTATTTTCGAAAAATTAATAAGCACTAAAATTTGGTTATTAGGTACCTAATCGTTGTTCTTTTTACTACCGTTGAATGAAATACTTGCATGTAATAAAAAAACACCTCACCTATAGAAAAATGTGTTAAGTAGGTAGGCGATCGGTGAGTAACCGGCCGTTCGGTGGACGAGCTTCCTAATTTTTACTTTTTTATTTTGAAATGGTTAAATAGGAGTTCAATTTCAGTTCTATATCTCGTTTATTATATACCAGTAAAAAAATAGGGTGTGTATTTTCTGAGATTACCGCTAAGTAACCAATAAAACTTTCATAAGTAGTGGATAATATAGGAAGACGTATTTGTCGTGGTAAATGGTTTTGTCTATTTGCTTTATAATCTATCTACGACTCTATTATCTCCACATACATTATAATATATGGGTGTACGTTCACGTTTGTCCTATCAAGTTATTAAAACGCAGCCGTCGTCAGTTTTGTTTTATACAATTAAGGAGTTTTTTTTTTCACTTGGGATGTAATTACTAATTATAGCAATTATTATTGAGCAACAGTGTTCTAGAGTTTTAAATGCTCAAAACATTTCATTAAATTACATAAAATCGTACACAAAAATGGTAACAACATCGAGATTTCCAAAACACATCTAAAATAATTAACTAAGTAGGTAATTAAGTAGGACTTATATTTAAGTATTAGTATTTTATTTAAAGTTCATTTTTAAATTGTGTTTAAGATGATGCATTTAAATCTACTTTGGGTCGAGTAGAGCAAAAATAATAAAATCAGAAACTTGATTTGACAACTTGACAAAATCTAGAAAAATAAGGAGCATTGAAGTAAATGAGTGTTTATTTTTGCTCTACTAAAATGTTATAACTTATAATTATTATTTATCACTATTTTAACAGCAGTCTATTTTATGATTCCTTATATTATTATTCGATACATACACCCTGTCACACAATGTGAAGAATATCTATATCATTATCACAAGAATTCCGTGAAAGTTCCATTGAAGACTGTCTCTATGCAGCTAAAAGAAACTCGAGCATTTGTCTAAACTCATTTATAACTGAGACCTTGGAAGAAATATCGCTAAACCATACCACAGAGTGTGCCAAGAATGATGTACCGTACCTGTGTCAACAAGTTTATAGTTAAAAATTCAGGTAGAAACAAAACATTTCAACCATAACCGCTCAATACAAGTTCAAGGGAAACACGTCACAACAATGTCCAAATATCGAAACATGCGAAGAACAACGCGTAACACAAAGAACACCGAAGATCGTAGATAGATCGTCTGCCGGCAACGGTAGGATAGGACGACCTCGGCTCTCGGAATCTGCGAGACTCGTGAAAGAATTCTCGTGATATGCCAATCTCGGAAAGTGCATTCCGAGGTTGGAATATTCAATAGATTCGATACGAGTAGTCAAAGAGTCTGAAAGGGAGGTCGGAACGCCGGCTCCGCCGCGGCGAGTGTGTGTCGTGCGTCGCGGCGCCCGGCTGGCGTCTACTGGTATAGCTCACCTGCCGTCAAATGACACTACCAATGGCCTACGGGACGGAAGGCGGGTGTTGGGCCTGACTGAGTGATCGAGTGCGTTCCCCGCGCGGAAATTGAACGCTCTCAACCAATCTCGCACGCCGAGTAGGTCATCGGGAGGGCCATGCTTAGGCTAGGTGAGCTATAGCACCGGCATCACCGGTGCCTCGGGGCCAGATTGAGACAATTGTATTGCAGTGCCGCCACTAGGCGCCAGCCCCAAACGGGTGTAGTCATAGCATGCAACGACCGTACGTCGACTGAAGCGAATCCAATATCTCGCTTCCATCGACGGTCGATCAAACTACTCCTAACATCTACGTAATGTAGCTTAGATTCTTGTGCACTATGGAATTCGTGTCTGGATATCTGAGTGGGATCACTAGTATCTGAATGACGTTTTCATGCAATGGACGGCCAGCGACACGGAATTCTTAGAGACACTAGGTAGGAGTCGCTAATAGGGAAAGGTATAAAATATGCAACGTGATGACTGTTTATGCTCGAAAGTGTACAGCCACAGTGTGAATTTATCACTCGGCGTGCTGTGCTTATCTTGTTCGCGTGTAGGTATCGTGTGAAGCGTGTGGCCGCGATAGGGGCGGGCGGGACGCGGCCTCCGTGATCGGGAATGCAAGTGGTTCAGTCAAGCCGGAGTCATGCGGTGAGTTGTGTACATCGATCGTCGGGAGCATGCAGCAAGCTGTGTGTGTGTGTGTGTGTGGCGCGAGCGGAGCCAGCCAGAGGACGGAGGGGAGCCCCGGTGACGCCGCCCCGCGCCGCGGTCCCTGCGCCGCTCATTCTACCAATGAGCGGACACTAAACATTTACCATTGCCAAAGTATCTCAGTCTAAGATCATTCATAACAATCCAGGAGCACATTTAACGTTAAAGTACATTAGTTCGCTAAGCGCGGAAAGGCTCAGCCGGGGAGGGCGCGTCGGATCGGATTAGGACGGTTCGAGTGAAGTTTTGCATCCCATATCACCTGGCAGTTAAAATTTTATACCTTTCCGTGTCGAGCGAGGGAGGCCGACCAGCTAAGTGGAACCGGTCGAGGAATGTCTGGAGCATTCGTGGACACGTCGATATACCGCTACTCCACATACTTTAAACATCACCACCGAAATGTAAACTTGCAACATGTCAGACTAAGAGCGAGCGAGCCCGCGGAGCGCGCGCCGGCGCGGGCGCATACGACGGCCGACACACGCCCCGCGCCTCTACGAGTACACTAGCATCGTCGTACAGTCAAATGTAAAAGTGAGTTAACATACCACATGGACAGAAAGTAATATAATTACACGACGAATACGTTCGAGCCAACAAGCTATTGCATGGACATCGCCCGGCGGGGCCCTACGCTACGGCCCGCGCGCGGCGCCAAGCAGCGTACAGCGGGGCGTCACCTTGAAGCCGTCATACGTCCAGCTGCCTAACTTAAGCACACAGGTTTGCACGTCGTAAGGAAAGAACTCGACGTCGATCGAGCACGAGGACTTATAGACGGCCGGCGGCTGCCACACCACCATGCCGTTGTAGTACACGGTGGCTTTGGTCATCAGCGTCACCTCGTAGTTGCCGTCGGCGCTGCGGACAAACAGAGCGGTCAGCGAGGGCGCGCGTGCGCACGTACCTTGAATCCGTCGTACGTCCAGCTACCGAACTTAAGAACGCACGTTTGCTCGTCGAAAGGGAAATATTCCACGTCTATTTCGCAGGAAGACTTGTAAATGGCGGGCGGTTTCCATTCGACCAGCCCCTGGTGGTAGATGGTCGCCTTGGTCGCCAACGTTACCTCGAAGTTGCCGTCGGCACTGCAATATTAAGGCACGTTTACACGCCGGCTCGCGGCTCCTGCCCTGCCTACAGTTTGTGCTGTGTTGTGACTCGCTCGGCATTGGCACGTGCCAAGTGCCGACTTGTGTGCAAACATGGCGTCGATTTGTGATTATATGTTGTTGGCTGCAGTCAGCCGCTGACGTAGGTAGCATCTGGATAAACTCAGTTAGGTATATCTAAAGAAATGTTATCTATGTTAGCGTTATGTGGCGTATTTGCGTTGTATGTATAGAGGTGTTGATTGTTGGTGTACCTAAATCAACTATATACGAGTACATATAAAAAGCTCCGTTCTTTTATGACATATAATTACACTAAATAGGTTCATAGCTGAATATACGATACGTAAATAATTCTGTCTACTGATCCTGGGGGGTAGAAAATTTACCACTAACGGTCTCCAAAGGCCTATTGATAAAGTTCTACGACGTTATAGAAGTAATGGTTATGTTCGTTTAAGTGATTTGATGACTTGACTCACAATTAAATACCTACTAGTAATTGTTAGGTTAGGTAGGTAGTTAGGTTTTTGTAATTTTAGCTTATTTATTTTAGAGTTATTTTAGTATTACTTTAATAGGTTTTTTGTAATTTTAGTTTATTTATTTTAGTATTACTTTAATTTTTAAAATTGTAAATAGATGTCCCATTTAATAAATATAGTAGTAATTATTAATACAATATAATATTCACCCGTTTGTAAGATTCCGTAGCTAACTGAGGTATTGAGGACACTGAGGACATACTTTCGTCAGTTTCTATATCTAGCTGTATGTCACATCACATCCCACTTTACAAATACAGTTACCTACAAAAAAATCTGAATGATAGGTAAGTATTATTTTTACTACAATTTTACCAGGTGGTAGTAAAATTTATAACGGTCCCTGTACCAAAGTTTACCTTGTGAAATAGAATTCGATAATTAAAATTACTCGTACATACGTAAAAGTTTTTGTAATTTTACGACAAGCGAAATTAATAATTTAATTACGAAATACGCAGAATTACGAAAATACGGTACATTTTATCGTCCAATCATTCCCAATTCCAACGTTAGCTTCATTGCGTTCGATTCGTTTAAACTTTAATCCGCATCGGAATAAAATGGGAAATAATAAAAACATTATTTCACATCCGTAAATTCAGGTGTTGTTTGATATGAGCTGAAACTGAAGCTGTAAAGGCCTGGAAAATGCATTTGTCACATATCTGTTATTAATGGGGATAGAGCAGCAAAATGGGGTCCTGAACTAAGTTCAATATTTGAGCAGGTATATGAAAGAAAGAAAGAATTTAATTTCAAGAGCGCACACATACAAACAATTAAGTACAGAAGATAAAACAAATTATCATAATTTCAAACAAATATAAAATTAAAATAAATAAACAAAAGATATTAATTCATTATGACACGTCAAAGAGGAAGCAATTTCAAGTAATTGCAAGAATGTGCAATTCAAAAGGCAACTCGAGTGACGTACGCTTGTGCGTAAAACGTCATGCTATCTTGTCTGGTGAAGAATGAGCCGTCTTCTTGTGTGACCTTTTAGTTAATTAGCTCACTTTGCACTTTGAAATGTATTGCTTGCTCCGTCATTTAAAAAGATATCAGAAAAAAATAATTCAATGACAATTTTGTTATTTAAATGTGCAAATGTTTATTACGTATTATAATACGAAGGTAGGTTTCAGAAATCAAGAGGTGAAGACAAGAAAAAGTATTTATTTTTAGTCTTGGAAACCATACAGTGAATTTCCCGCTAAGGAACTCCCCAATAAATGTAGATACAATTCCTTTCAGTTATTTAAGTAATTATTTCACCAAAACTATAAACAAATTAAAGTCCAGTATTTGCCCAGTCGACGCATTGTCGATGTCATTGCCCACTGCAAGTAAGTTGTTGCCCACTTAGATTAAGAAAGTTTCAAACAATAAATGCAATTTATGAAAAGAATTCAGACAAATATTACGCAAGAGACAGATTTTCTCGCGTGGGCAATAACTTTAACTTTATGAATTTACATTCGTTCAACAACGGCACAGCGGAACGGAATTTAAGATGTATGTATAGAAACAATATTTTTCAGGTACGTATACAGGGTGTTAACGGTTATCTGAGAGCAGCCATAAATAATGCGACGAGATGACAGCTATAAAAAAAACCTTCACATTCCCACTCAACATAAAGGAAGAGGCTAGCCCACCTTCAACGTGGTGTACCAATATTGAGAAAGAACAGACATCCCTCACGACAACTCCAGACAAAGACTGGACGTCTTGGCGCACCAGTACGAGGAAGCTTGGCCCCTGACGGGCCACCTGATGGTAACTGGTCACCGTCGCCCATAGACGTTATTTTACTCTCTGTATTTTAGATGGATTAAGTTTTTTTTTATTTTCCTTTATTTAAATATTGAGATTGAGTGCCTCATGTGCCGGTAACTGGGAAAGAAGAAGATCCTGTATCTTCTGCTAATAAAAACATTCCCTGGATTTACTAGGAGTTTCATTCATAATAATATATCTGAACAACTTTGTCCAAAAAGTATTCAAAGTGGAATACAATTTTTTTCATAAAAATTGTTCACCTATTTTATATGGAGAATTCAAGGAGATTTTTAATACGCCATTTTCAATTTTTTTGGACAAAGTTGTTCACTCACATCCAAAAATCCGGCGAATATTTTTGTTAACACCTTGTATAAGCTTCTCGATAACGTCGGTACTCATTGTCCTCCCAATGACGTAGATATACGACCCTGACTGGTAGAGGCAATAATAGATAGCCTGAGTAAGCGCTTTGTCTTTATCCCTTGGAATTGTTTTAAATAAATACAGCAGATTTATTGAGATTTATTAGACACATCAAGCTATATTCTGTGGGTGTGGAACACTGTCGCAATAATATGTTTTTATTATGTTTCTTTGACAAACGAATGAAGTGCCAAATAAGTTAAGGCAACAGAATACTAAAGGGCATAGCCTGATTTATTGTCCACTGTACATAAATAAATTGTATCAGTAAATTGATACTTCTTCTTGATTATCTTGGCAAGTAGATTTTTTAAACATCTTTTTTAAATATTAGCATCGTATTACCTCTGGTAAGTATAGTTAAGGGGGTGGGTTTTAAGGGGTAGATCTAAACCCTAAACCTAAGTACGAAAAAAAAAAAAAGTAAAGTAAAGTAAAATACACTTTATTGCACAAATATAAAACAACAAACATGAGATAGAAAAGGAAATAGTGAAGTCCAATTTAGGCGGCCTTATCGCTAAGAGCGATCTCTTCCAGGCAACCTTCGGGCAGAGGAAATGATATCGATAATGATATGATATATTTTTTTTGTATATTTGTATATTTATTAATTTTCAACCATTAGGAACATATTAGAGCACTGCGGTTGCGTCAACATAATATTATACGTATTACACAAGCGTTAAATTGAAATTTTTGCTTGTTTTGATTACATCATGAATAATTGTTACATCCAATAACATCATAATAAGAAGAAAATAACAATAATGTAACATAATTATAACTTATAGATGCTGTAAATGGGCATTGTCAGAAAATAATAATAATAAATAATAATAATAATTACAGTAATTAGCTGCTGTATAGAGGCATTGTCAAAACATAAAAATATATGTCAAAGACTACTATTATTTGCAAATGTCAACATTACAAGCAATTAATATACCTACATAATAAAATAGCTGCTGTATAGAGGCGTTGTCATATCGTATTGAAAATAAATAAATTAAATGGAATGTCAAGGTTAGGTTAGTTTTAATATAAATACTTTAAAAAATGGACCAAAACCTCAAAATCTTTACCGGCGGCGGCTGGCAGGGGCTGGAAATGCACCTGTCACATCAGTTATTTACCGGACACGCGCGAGGCGGCTCTGCGCGATTTATTTAGGGCTCGTAACAAAACAAAAATTAACAGAATATTTTATGACTTTTATGTTTAAACCAAAGTTATCAGTACGTCACTAACTAAACTACTATTATTGTTTAGTTGACGCAATATAAACGATATTAAGATTAGGTAACGTCAAGAGTTCACATAATTATGTAGTGAGATGATGTTTTCCTTTGCGTGGGCAATAACTATCGGTGGGCAATTATAATAAGTTAAATTATTAAAATTAATTTTAATTAAAAACACAATCATGGACTTGTAACAAAGACAACTTGAAGGGTTATACGATAAGGATATCGACGGTTGTCGAATCTCATACATTTAGTAAACCATACAGTAAGTACCGTCAACCACAGGTCAACCTACCCAAACCGTTAAAATTTGAGAATCTGAAATGTATCATAACGCGCAGGCGTAAGGTTGAGATTTAATCGAAGGTTTTTGACAGATGGTATACTATAGCTTGTGGTCGATTGTACTAGACGCTTTCACACTATGTCGTCCACAACCAACACCATACATATCGGTGTGGTGTCGGTGTCTTTATCGTCCAATGTGAAAATGCCCGTTCGTTTTTAAAATCACGGCGAAGAGTGTCCAAGCTGCGTGATTCAGGGGACGTCAGTTAAAGTTTTCCGGTTAGCTGGAAATGTCTGGGCAAAAAGGTGTACATTAGGACACTCAGGTTGTAGGGAGGGGCGCACTCCTTGAGTGCCGGAGTGCTAAACCGGGAGCCGGATCAGGATAGCTTTACCGTTCTCAAAACGATACATAATATGAGATGGCGATGCTAAACAGAGACAACACTATCCAACGCGATAACGCTGTCTCTGTTTAGCATACCATTTCATCGCTTTGAAAACGGTTATAAGCTACCCAGAGTCCTAACTTCTAAAAAACCGATTAAGTATATGATAATGTGAAATTTTTAAGTCTGTATCTTATTCAGTTTATGAGCTATCTATCTCATTAACGGTATTATCTAGGAACTCGAAAATTGGTTAGAATATTGGTTATTTTCTCTATTTGAACAACAAATACTAAAACTTCAGACATATGTAGTAGTTTGCAAGTTGTGAGAAAAAAATTGCAAAATATTTTTCACTCATTATTTACGAGTATAGTCCTTATAGTATCCTTATGTATCCCTACATACTCGTATATGTCGAGCCCCGACTCACTTGACAATTTTCTTTATTATTTTACGTAGAGAAATAACGACGTATAAGCGCCCGTCCAAATTATCAACTGCCACAGTATTTCACCGTGGTCTACCCACTGTGAAATCCAGGTTCGACTCCGGGTGTACGCCGGAGGTCGGAGGGTCGGAGGGCCGGAAATGAGTAACGATTGCTATCCGGAGCCATTTATCAACGTCGCAGCCTTCGAGTGGTGGACACAACAAAATGAATGCCGTCCTCGTCTAATTAGTTATAACATCTCCTGCTCTAAGGACTCTGCGTGAATTAGTGTTGATTTAAAGTTAGGTTTCGTACGAAGCGATTCCTTCTTCTTCTTCGTTCATTCTGCGAACGGCTAAGGAATGGAACAGCCTGCCGGCGTCTGTATTTCCCGAAACCTACAACCTTGGGAGATCTTTAAGGTCAGAGTGAATAGGCATTTACTGGACCCGCATGCTCCATCGTCGACCTCGTCGTCGCTTACCATCAGGCGAGATCGAGGTCAAATGCTGGTTTAAATGTCAATAAAAAACAACAACAACAAAAAAAGTTAGGTTCAAATAGAGCGGAAAATAAGCGACTTTGCTCAAAGGTTAGGGTACGAGATCTAATACATCTTTGGACCATTCTGGTGGACAACTCCTTAGACAGGCACTTTAGCCTATTTTGTGTGGTTAATGAAGAATATGGTAGGTAATGTATACGAACATGAACAATGTATTTTTTTTGGTCAAAATCAGTTGTTCCGTGGTGAGTGCGTTCTTTCCTTTATTATGTATACGGTATATTCGGTACCTGGTATTAACCTAATTGCCTATTTGCAGTAAGTACAGCGCCAAGAAACTTTTAAAGGTGACGTTTTTATACCTCCCATAAATTTACAGTAGGTACTTACCTGAATATTAAATAAGTTAATAACTTGCTATTCATAACTTACGAGTATTTGTCAGTTCCCGAGTTTGGACTTCTTGAGAAATGACTCAAACAGAAAGTTTCGACACATTTTTATCGGGATTTCTGTATGAATGACGACTAAACTTCTATGAATATCATTGAATTTGATTTACTGTGTAGGTACTAAATTATACCTCACAAAATATAAGTTGAGTTTAGAATATTAAATTCTTCTTCACATCACTAAGTAATATTCAATCATAGATGAATAAACAAATAATAAATTACGAAAGAACTGGGCAGACTTTAACAAATTCGTTAAATTTATTTATTTATTTATCGTTCGGTCGTCAGCATCACACAATCACACTATTATTTTTACAAAGGCAAAATATTCTTCAGCCATGCTATGGCTACGTCGTCCAGCAAGTGCAATCTGTCGATTCCTCCTGGTATGGCCCATATTTCGCAGTCCTCCGTTAGGTGGCTCATTGTTTGCACGGCCCCGCAGGAGCACGCGGGGTCAGCTCTAAAGCCCCATTTGTGCATGAGTTCACCACATCGTCCCTGTCCGACCCTCAGGCGGTTCAGTTTCGACCACAGTGATCTGGGCAGGTGAAAACCGTTCACTATGCTGTTTGGGTTCTGGATCAAGTGTCGATTAGGGACCGCCGAGATGTTCCATCTTTCCGTCCATTTGTCCTCGACAGTTTTACCCTCAGTAACAAGCCCATGCGCATAGCGGCCGAAAGGGTAGCGCGACTTTAATTCGTTAAATTAAACCATGTTTTTCAGCAATGTGAGCATACTCTCTTTCTCGATAAGAATTTGTGTCATTTAATTAAACAATTTAGAAATTTATTTAGGACGAATTAGATTCCGCTTTCCATACAAACTGGTCATTGAAAACCCTGAACGAAATGAATATATTTTTTATCCACACAATGATAATATTTATTCATAGTATAATCTCCTATTATTTTTATATTATACACCTAATCATAATATGAAATATTTTGCATTCCGTAAAGAAATAGAATTCGAGTTTTATAGGTAACACGTGGCATTTTATAGTCTTTATTAATTTCAGATGATTGTTAAAAGAGTGATTCTTCACGTGGAACATTCTTATGTAATTCCCATAGCAATTTTTTAAAATAATTTACTAATCACTTATGCACCAAATGATTTATAATTTAGTAAAATTTCGCTTAGCGTAGCTTTATTTCATTTTCGAACAAAAAAACGTGCTATGGAAATTACATACATAAGAATGTGCGAAGTAAAGAATCACTCGTACGTAAATAGATTCCGAGACACGCCTATAGCCTACAGCCTGAAGCCGGCACCACGTGGAGCTTTTATCACGAATCGATACGAAAACCCTCGTCATCGCATCGGTGCTGAGAAATACTTACTTTGAGAAAAACTCGGGCGATATTTTTCATATTTTCAAGCGACAGGCTTGATTATCATTTTTTTTGTTATGTAAAAAAGACTGAAGACAGTAATGAAGAGTTGAATAGAATGGTATCAGAAATGGGTTATTGTTTTACTTTTAATATTTAGTAAATTGCTGGATTAAAAAAATGGAATTGTGGCTAAAATTAAGGCTAAAAATGGCGTGGTACCTACAATGGCGATGATTACGGCGTGGCTTCCAAATCTATAGTTAAACTGAGCTAATGGAACTCAATCATAGCTTCATTTGTCTATGGTAGAGCCTTAAAGAATTTCTTCCATGTAGCATTAGTCAGTATTAGGGCTGGTTTACACCTTTTCAAGTGGCAAGGAGAGTGCGTTAGTCCAGTGGCAAGGACAGTCGTGTAAACCGGTGGGACAGTGGCGAGTCAAGTTGGCTTGCAAGCTGTCTTGCAATTTTGTTTGACTTTTTGTCACTGGCCAGGAACTCGCCACTGTCCTTGCCACTGTCCTACTGTCCACTTGTCTAAGTACTTGAAAAGGTGTAAACCAGCCTGAGGGAAAGAATAGTGGATTGTATGAAATTTTGAAAGAAGTTTAAGTTGGACAGAATGTAGTTAGAACGTAACGGTCGCAGATAATGATTTAGTTTGATTCCGTTCTTCAGGGTCGTCGTCCCTATGATGGTGACGAATCAGCGGATGAGTATAACGGTGGTGAGCACAGGTAATGATGAAAACGATCTTTATCACAATTCTCAAAAAAAAAGGTATTGATTTGCGATCACGACAAAATGCATGCAATCGGCGCGGCGGGTATCGTGCGACTGGGACGCAATGGGGTGACAGCTGTCACTCGTCGAAAAAATACGAAAAAAAAGCAGGTGGCCGTAAATAATTATCCGGTCCGGTCACATCTACCCCACATTCGTCCAAGGAAAGCTAAATAAACATTGGAATTACGAACATAGCCCTTAGGATTTAGATACGATATGTTTTCAATGTATAGTGTCAATAGGAATTGTATTTACCCTCGTTGTAACCGTTACCAAACTTGGTTGGTTATCTATACGAGTATACGACACATCGTTCGGACCAATCCGGAATAAATCGGTATTATCCATGGCACAAGAAAATAGTTCATATTTCACCAGGCAAAACAGTTACGATTTGCATGATATTTCAAGAACAAGGGCGTTATCGACCAACAGAGGTTTACTATTAATGGATGCCAGACAATTGCACACACTATGGGTACATATACATATTTAATCCTTTTGACTTTACCGTTAAAACATATTCTATGATTTTCAAATTATTAAAATCAATTATGTTCACGCATTTGGACATCTAAATTGTAACAAAAAAATAATTATTGCGAACTTCTTCAAATATAAGTTGTAACAAGAATGATAGAATGTACGATTTGCTAAAAAATAGTAAAAACCGAAACACGATTGACGCACTCTTGTGCTTGAAATATCTGAAATAATCGTAACAGTTTTACCTGGCGAAGTAGAACCATCATCCTAATATATCAGTACGTTTTGTTAAGAATGTCAGTATTAGGCGTGCGTGTGTGAGGAAAGTCAATGATTAAGTGGCTGTATTATGTCGGTACAAGTATACAATAACAACAAACATTTAAATTACTAAATTTATCCACACTTTTAGACGGCGGAGTAGCGATGCGTACGCACTCAGAGATAAGTAGCTCTCGAGTCTTTGTGAAGTTCTCTCCACCCCTTGAATTAATGTACATTTCTCAAAGACACTGGAAGAGTGACTGAAGTCTTGGGTATAATAACGGGAACGCCTTTGTAAATACTGTCCGTTTAATTACTATTCAGGGATCGCAAATTAGATAAGTTTTTTAGTCGGTGAAAATATTTCAACTCTGGAATTCAGTTTGACGAATGGTTTAAAAGGACTGTTTATTGAATTTTTTACTTACAAAACATGTTATGTTAGTATACAAGGTAAATATAATTAAACTTTTTGCTAATCATCTTTTGGAAATTCACAAAAAAACGGACGTAACTATAAGTATTATTCAATTTACCTATACAGATCGATTGATCGGTTTACCTGCCTTATTTTGTTGGAATTTCGATTTTTATTGTATAGAAAACAATATGGTAAATGAAGAAACGGACTGATGATAAGTGGTCATAGTCGACAATAGACTATTACCTTATTGTATTATTATTAGAGGGTTTTCGATGCGCTACTTACACCTTGAGGACTTAGGTGGAGTACTTCGTGTGCCTGTATTTACGCTGGTTCTCTTCAAACCGAAACACAGAAATGCAAGCATTGAAATAATAAATTCTAATGCATTGATCAAACACAATTTCTGGATGATTATTTTTAAGTCTATAAAGGTAACTTGAGTTACCTGATACACCTTGTATTTAGTTTACATCGTGTCTTGTATGCCTAGTTTACATTATTCCAGTAGACATTCCAGTCCCGCAATCCTGTAGCTACTTCAGACATTCCAGTTGATTGGGATAGTGTTATATTTTTCATTCCGCAGGAAGTATCTACTGGATTGCGGGACTGCAAAGCCTACTGGAATAATGTAAACAGACATTAGTCAATTAGTCAAAACTCGGTTTAACATTATCTCGGTGAAGATTGCAGTTACAGAAACGACAGCCAAGTAGAGACCAACGACGAACAAACGAAAGCAAAGACAAACTTAGTTACAAAACAAATACGTCAGTTCTGAGTAACTTTATCTACGGGATCGTAATAGAAGCCGATAGGTATGTATACCTAATGGGTGATATAAGAGGTTGTTTTTAACCTCCAACCAGAAGAAGGTTGTTATAAGATTGACGCGTATGTCTGTCTGTCTTGATGCTCATTTGTTTGTGGCATCATATCTCAACAACGGGTGATCTGATCTGAAAAAAAAAGATAAAAAAATAAAAATAAAAAATAAAAAAGATAAAAATTGAGCCAGTGGTTTCCAAGATGTTGGAGTAAGAAATATAAATATAATCGAGGGGTTCAAAGGAAGCTGCTAATAATATTATGTATTTTTAGCAAATAAAATTAATTTGAATTTTAAATTTTATAAGAACTCTATCGTTGTAATACTATAGGCTATTGATGTGCTAATGAAAACTTTTCATAAGTTGCAAAGTTTATACAAATCTTGTACTCGTAAGTATAAATTAGGAAACTTTCAATGTGGATTAAATTAATTTTTTAAAATTCTCAACTATATAGTCCTCCTCGTCGAAACCGACGACGGCGACCCCCTTCAGTTCCTAGCATGCGCTCGGATGTGGCGAATCCGAACTTGCTCTTGAAGACCCGGTCACAGCGATCGCAGTAGAGTTGTCCGGCACTGTTGTATGTGTAGTGGTAGGAAGGCTTTGGGCGGGTTTTCCTTACATGGCGTTTGGTATCAAGAATAGCTAGACGGACCTCTTCAAACATTGATCATGAAAAACCAATTAAGATGGTGTGGCCACGTTCAGCGCATGGATGACTGTAGAATACCGAAAGCCGTATTCTACTCTTAGCTCTCCAGTGGGAAGCGCAAATCTGATGGACAGTTCCAGCGCCATAAGGACGTGCTGAAGCGACACCTAAATGCCTGCGACATACCAACTGAGCGGTGGGAAGAGCTCGCGTCACGGAGGCCAGAGTGGCGTACGCGTATCAGGAAAACTGTAGCCCAGTTTGAAGAGGTGGTATAATGACTCCATCAAGAGTCAGCCTGTCGTAGTAGATGCCACTATTGCTGCATTACTGTTTTCCGATTCGAAGGGTAAGATAGCCACCGTTAGCAGCGCATCCAAAATCTTCTAATAAGATTGTAGTTAAGTGAAATACCTATCTATGGGCGACGATGACAAACATTATTAAAACATTATCTAATTTTTCCTATCGTAGGCAGTTAAGACTACAATTTAAATGGTTTCCTATTGACACTTTATAATTCCCGACTATTCTGTCTTAGGTTATACGAAATCCTATCCAAAATTCGCATACACAACCGCCCAACTTTAAAACTAAATTTTCCGCAACAACATCGGCCGTCGAGTCCGCAAGCATCGCTAAACCGCTTAACTTTTAAAAATCGAATTTATCAAACGGGTACAACGTATCACACGAGTTGTGTTGGTCTCACTTGTTGTACAGCACGATGTCGGGCCTCCAGATGTGGTCGGAGGGCACGTGCAACATGTGTACCCCTCCGTACTCGCGGGGCTCCCACCGAAGTTTGTAGTCATACCAGGACTGTTCCACCCACAGGTTTGTTGTCATTATCTGATTCTTCAGGTTCTGGAACAAACATTTTCAAGGTCAGTGTTTGAGGTGGGGAACAATAATTATTCAGGTTAAAGTATTTTAGGTTTGGAGGTTCTAAGGTGGAAATCAAAAATAATTATCTTGTAATTTTCTATGAATGCAACTATTTATCTATAATAATTGCATTCATAGAAATTGGATCTAGAATAGAGTATTAGAGATCATTAGATTGGCCATTTTTATTTCAGTTTATGTATTTATTTCGGTATTTTAGTGCTATTTTAGTATCCAGTTTATAAATAGAAAACTGAAGATCATTACAAGTACCATCTTGTAATTCTATAGAATAGAAAACTAGATTTTATAATTTTGTAATTTAATATTAAAATATCATTACTATGTATATAATTTAATCGTTTATTTATAAAGAGATTAAAAAGTATTTAAGTTTACCGATACACAGACAGAAGATATTATCTTAAAAAGTCAAATGAAATGTGTTCAAAGAATTTTGATAAAATAAGAACTTCGAATTGTGTTCGAACATGTGAAAACTAATATATTTTTCTCAATACCTACACGAATATTGAAAGTGAAAGTGAAAGTGAAAAACGTTTATTTAACACTGTTTATACTGTTTATTAAACCAACCGTGTATTTTAATTTCTGACAGAACGCTTAAACAACGGTAAATAATTCATAGTTAGACAAGCGGCCGCCAGTTTTGATAATAAATATCTAAAAGCAAAGTTAACTGAGGCATTTTCAGACATTATTATCATGAATATTTTAGCGATGAATTAAGCTAAATTGGTAGAGCAATCTGAATACATTCCTGTTTGTGGTAAATGCCTTGATAAGATGATAGAGTCCGGAATAAATCACTTAATAGTTTAAGTAGGTCTTTAGCTATGAAGTTGCCTTTTTATGAATAAATTGAAAGCAAAAATTGTAAATGATTTTTTTATTTAGGCCAATCATATTATTGGCCCTTATTATGGTCAATGCACTGCATTGACCAAGGGTCAATAATTTTGATTGACGAAAATAAAAATATCATAAGTAATTCTTTGTTTTGAATTTAGAGGCAACTTCAGCTTCACCTTCAAAGGAAATAAAAGTATATTGTACATCCGAGTTCCCGTAAAATACATTTTCAAATACCTTCTAAATATTTATAAGACGTTAATACAGTTCTGCTATGGTAATTTCCTTCACAGACCTCAAAATTAAATGTAAATAGTTACCTACATAAGAATAATAATTTAAAAATACGATACTTACTAAGAATAAGGATTAGGTATAGATTGTTTACTATGGAATAAAGAATCCAAGGCAAGGACGTTAAGAAATGTAATTGCAGAGGAAACTAATTACTCGGTCACTTTACGAGATGATTATTATAAGAAAGTTCTTCGAAAGAAAGTAATTTCTCTAAAATAAATGACGCGTAAAAGCCCTCTTGAAATGTTGTCAAGTTAAAAGTCTCACGAGACATGTAGGCTAAGAGATCCATCATTTACGGCATTGCCTCAAGAGCAGTTAGGCGTTATTCAGATGAGCGGATTTCGCTTCTTTTGCATATACATTTTAAATAATGATACGATTCCTAGATGGAGCTACAATCTGGCACAACAGCGCGCCCTGAGAGAGATCTGAGCTAAGCTAATGCTACACCCATTGGGTTAAATTGTGTTGAAACCTATGTATATATGTATGACCTACAATGTATCTACACGCAATTTATGGCAAAATAAATGAAATGAAATAACGCATTTAGCAAAGTGGAACGGTTTTATAACGGAATCAGAACGAAACCATAGACATTTAGAAAACCAATTAATATAATACTATGGCTTCAGTCTGATTCCCTTTCAAATTCGTTGCAGTGTGACGTATTAGTAGAATAGGCTGCTGAGACGATGAATTCGTATCATTTAATATAAAAATCTTTGTAATGAGGAGAGAGCGCTTCGTCTATAGTCCTCTCGATATTAGTTGACATCGGTTGGCACTTGGTATACTACTGCTTATTCTATCGACCGATAAATGATACATGTAAGTTAACGTAGGTATCTGTTGTTTCGATAATCGAGTCTCACTAGAGTATCGCGGTACCGGGCGACCTTTTCTCAGCGCTAAGCACGTATCGTAAACGTTTTTGAAGACGGCGGGTGTCGAAACAATTGCAATCCGCCAACTGTAAATACATACGGGGTTCCCTGCCCAAAAGTGTAGGCACGATCCGAATCGTGCTTCGGTTTTTTTAAAAATTGAGTTGTGCCTTCTTCCGATTTCTACGTGTTAGACGTTACACGTCAAAAAACACGACATTACACACAGTGGTTCATTTTAACATGGGTTCAGAAACAACACACTCAGACTCGGTAAAAACATTTGTCTTAGATCATTGAGTGAAGAACGCCACTTTATCTAGATCAATAAGATGAGTAATGTTTTTCTTCTTATAGGGAGCCGGTTTGCCAATATTGAGGGGATAATATTTTTCTTCATCAAAATCTTAGTTGATTGACTAAACTTTACTGTTATTTTAGACAAGTTAAGTAACTTAAGTAGTCTACTACTACTTTAGTTTTAGTTTAACTTGTCTAAAATAACAAGTAAAATAGTTTGCAAAGTGTCTAGTATAAAACGTGCGTGTTTTATAAAAAAACCCTAATTTCGCTACGGCGTAGCGGCGCGTAGCACCCGTAGCAGGCGCGTAACCGTGCCCTTTTTTCGCTGTAAACCGGGAATTATGTTGTGCGATGGTTTGCGGAGATAAGATAGCATGGCGAAAGAATATAATATTCTTTGGAGACAGAATTTGGTGCAAACTGTGTAGTGGCAAGAAAAAAGTGTTACAAAATTATACGGTGTCTGTAAAAACGCTATATTCGATATTGTACCCGTGTACCATAAGGGGGCGTTCATTAATTACGTAAAGGTACCGAGGGGGAGGGGAGATTTGAAAAATCTCTACATGACCTTACGTGGGGGGAGGGGGGGTAAAAGCCGTAATATTTTACTGCGAGTCGAAATTCACCGGGAATAAGGTTGCCATCACCTAAATTGCCATCGCCGGAAAATCGTCCTCACGTAATTAATGAACGGCCCCGAAGTACATACAACTTACGCATGCAACTTATGCGAATAAAAGTTTTGAAATTAGGATAATATTTGATGACCTTAAACGACCAATTTGTGTGAATAATAATAAAAAATCTACGAATTTCAAGTTTTTTTACTACAGTAATACTTTTTTGGTAGTTTCTCAGTGTTTTTATAGTTTTTCTATAAAATTTCCTCATTAGTAATTACTTCGATCTCTTAAAAGGAATGTTGAGTTGTCTCTTACTCCGTGTATAACACAAAAAGTACACAATATCACAATTCGTAACGCAGTCATTTATTAGTAACCATTCGTGCGTGAAATTCCCCTTACAAAAAGCTGTTAAATTCAAGTCTCGAGCAAAAACAGATGTAAGTAAGCCAAGATCCATCATATTCCTGGCACGTTACGTCACGACGTTTCACGATGACGTCACGACTTATTGTTTGCCCCGAACACGGCATCCGTGTTATCCATTTAGAGAAGTTTGTACGAGTTTCTTTTATGTGCCGCTTTATTTTTGTATCAAACGTATGGAATATGCCAAGAGCAGGGGAGAATTGTCACGCGTGAAAGTATAATCCTGAGATATAATCTGCTTCTGTCGTATTTGATGTGTTATTACGTAAGTAAGTTGCTTTGCTTTGCTTTTCGTTGCAAATATTCATGATGCGAATAACATGTTGTATAGATTTATTTCTAGTTTATTCTTTAGATAAAGTGGTCCGTTACCAATAGCTTTTCAACATTACTTTAGAGTTTAGAAAGGAAGTGTAATTTTCGAGGATTCGTTTTTTTTGGTAATTAAGTACCTTAATATTGCTTGGTTGCTTATCGTATGGTTAGTGGCCAACGTATTTGTCAGAGTTGTTCAGGTCGCCCGTAGGCCTCTGACATGGCTTAACGACTGCTGTCGAACGACAACAGCCGGGACCGACTGCTTAACGTGCTCTCCGAGGCACGGAGAAGCTAAGATAAAATATGCGGCTATAAAACTAGCGGTCACCCATCCAGGTACCGACCGCGCCAACGTCGCTTAACCTGCACGATCACTTTCGGACCGCGCTCGCAACTAGGCTACGAGCTCCTCTTACCTTAATATTAAAATTGTATCATTGTTTAACAGTATTTTCGAACAAAAAAAATCCAAATCTGTAATTTGAATAGTCGATGTGAATACTCAGTCATACCTATTACTTATGTATCTGCGCATACATTGCAATTCAAAGTAATTAATTGCACACCACACTATAAATAACCCTTGTCAATTAGCACAGTCCAGAAGTTAAGTGCAGGTAAAACAAGTTGTGAACCGCAACGAGTCACAGAGGGACTTTCAACAACTATTTAGTCACTTGCGAGGGTTTTACGTGGACGTTACGAGTTATCACTGCCCTGGGATTCCGTACGTACAGCTTGTATGGCATGCAAATTAACAGATGTAATTAATGTACGGGATTTCGGTCGGGATGAGATAAATAATAGTAGTAACTAACGTGGAGATTGTGTAATTTTGTCACGTATGTTCTTATTCATATTTATTCATTATAAAGATTGTTTACAATAACATGTTTACTATCCTATAAAGAGACATACAACGATTTATTTAAAAAAAAAATACCAATTCATTTCATGCATAATTTACCTATGTAATAATATGTCATAATAATATATAATTCAATTCAAATAATTAATTATAATAGGTATAGTAATAATCCAACAAAATACAATGTCATGTTCTGAATTTTTCGTTAAAATATTCCTTGAGATTGTAGTATGTTTTCTTAATTAACAATTCTTTTAAGGCACCTATAAATCGTTTCCCTGTAATCGTAAATATTTTGCTTGGTTATGCTAAAACATTTTTAACTTTAGTGACATTTTTAGTTCATTTATAGAATTTAGACGAAGGAAGTACGTATCCCAATTTAGAAGTAGGATTTAAGTAAAATATTGTAGGTTTTATTTAGGTACCTGTTTCCTATACAAAGCAAGTTGATCAAATACATTGGTAAACATCTACAAATATAAAAGTACCCTCTCACATGTAGGATTTGTGTCCTGAATTGTCTGTCCCCCTAATGTCGTATCAGATCATGGAGCAGACTGTAGTACTAAATCTATTATTAATAACAAGATAAAAAAGACGGCGTGCGCTTATGACCACACGATAGAAGTGAAAAAACGAAAAAACTTACAAAAGAAAATAACGCAAGGCACGACTTAGATAATAATAAAAACGTAATTCTTGAAACGATGCACTCCTTGTTAGACAGTAAACGTGGCTGATGACAACTGATGACGACTATAGCCGAGTATACGCGACCCGAGCGCGCTTGAGATCGAATGGAGCGGAGTATACGCGATTCAGCGTCACCGACCCGAGTGCGTTTGATGTCGAATGGAGCCGAGTTTACCCGATTCAGCGTCACCGACTCGAGAGTGACGGTTCAGTTTGGTTCACTGTTCAGAAAGAGCGCAAGGTGCGCCTAAAGAAGTTTTCACTTCAAAAAGAAAGAACATCATCATTTGATACCGATCACGCAACTCCACAGCAATTTGAAACTTATATTTTATCTCACAGTACCTACTTATCTTTTTATCGAGCCACTACTCAGACTTACCACACGCCTATTATTGTGGGAATTGGTGGAAAGTGGCCATATTTCACTCGTCCGGCCGGACAATGTGTCGGCAATACCCGACTGAATTTGGATGAATGTTTTATTTTCCACCGGGCGGTGCTATCAGCGCCGTGTTTTCCCTCAGGATATTAGATTTTTCTCCATTGACAAGCGGGACAAGTGAATAGAGAGCTGAGCGAGTGGACGCGGCCCCCTTTAGAAATAATTGAACATCGACTTGGGATTTAATAAACCGTTTACGTAGATTAGTGTTTTGTGTTTTGCACCAGTCCGGAAACAATTATATTTTGTGTAGATGTTTTTACTACACAAAGGTAGACCAAAATATGTGGGTTTAAGTGATAAGTGATGTGTTTCTAAGCTGTATAGTATTTTTATAATTCATCAATACCTTTATTTAGGTATTGATGAATTATAAAAAATACTATACAGCTTAGAGAAAAAAGTCTGAAGAGTCGGTTTGTGTGCTAGGGCCGACAGTTTACAATTATTTGCCAAAGGATGTGACTGATACAACTTCAACCAATACGTTTAAGTATAAATTGAAAGAATGGCAAATAGGTAAAGCAATGAGTTCTTAAATGATAAAAACCTATGACGTACTATGTTATTTCATTATAATTAATGTATATGATTTGATTGAATGAGCCAGGGGCTCGCGCGGGATAGCGGTTGTATAAAAAATTGTTAATTACAAAATGCAATACCTAAATGCCTTTTGCGTAGTCAGGCTAGGAATTTGAAAATAGAATAAGCTCTGGAACACAAGGAAAGATGACTTATTCTTAGGATACGCACTGACCTGTGGATACCCGGCGTGGCAGTCGTCTAGGCTTCGTTTACAGCACTTCCTGCTGGAACTTTCACGGGCAATGTCCAGGCATCACACATAGTCCACCACACATAGCACATAGATTTCAGCGGGTTTCAGATATTCAAAAAGCGGTAAATTAAGCAATTAGCGAGAGCGGTTACAGATCATGCGATCAAATCAGCTGTCGAAGTCCAACTGGTCGGTTAACGACCAATAGTTAAAGCTGGACGCGGTGACGTCACATCAGGCGATAACGTGCGTATGAAGGTATAGGTAAGATGACAGGGAGAATGACCACGCATTGGCCGGTAGGTATGCATTTATAAAAAATGAAGCGCTTGGCGCGACCATTACACCCGGGGTTGAAGGGTACCTTCAAAAGAATAGCGGAATAATGATAAAATGAAATATATTAGTTAGTAAAAAATAAACTAAAATTAATAAGCATGCAATAAATACAAGGAATGCGGAATATATTAAATAATAATTACTGGTTAGGTAGGGGTATACTAGACCATAAGTCGCTTGTACAAACCCTTAGCCATGCAAACGGACGCTACACGGATAGCGCCGTCGTTAGCAGGAAAAAACATTTCTATAATGCCCAAATAATTACCACTATTATCAGTGTAGAGATACGCAATAGAATCATAGCGGAAGAGAAAGCATTTTAAGACATCTAAAACACAAGCGGAACTCAAATCAGAAGCCAACTCTTTGTCCACAAAATGATAAGATAATTGAGAGTGATTCTTCAGAGGTTCAGCGAAGTCTGTACCTGTATACTTAAATGGTTTAAGTACAAGTATGACACGGCATGCCTTGTAGTCGGATATCTCGTGGCATTTCAATTTAGTACGCGGTTTTAAACAGAATTTCCACGTAGGAACTCTATTGCGAATCAAGCGGTGGGCAGAAAAGGTCCAGTACCTCTGTTTCAGGATTGACATGAGTAGGTTAGGATCTGCGTGACAGTGTTTCCTGCGTGTATATTTGACTAATAAGTCCATCACATGATGGTAGCGGGGCGGCGCCAGAATGTAGTGATCGTACTCCAAAGTATAGTCGACACGTCGCCATACGCGGTTTAAATTGTTTTCGTCCAAAAAAAGTTTTAGACGCAGAAAGGCAAGCGTACACAGTCTGCCTTTTCGTAGCTTTTCAATATTAGCGGCAAAATAAATTTTCAATTCTGGGAACTGTAAGTCGGTCGTAGTGACACAAGCGGAGTATCTGCGTGGTAACACTTTTAAAAACCGATAACAATAAACGATACATCGCAGTAACATTAACCAAGAAGAAATTAGTTCTGAAAGAACATACAAAACCGATTTTTCGTGTTCATTTCGGTTTACAGCGAGAAATGTGACTTTCTGTTCAGGCACTTCTGAGCCAGAAGTCGCGATGAAAAGCTCAATTGGCCGTTGTGAAGGCTCAGATTGAAGCCATAGCGGGCCAATATACAACAGCGGATGGTTTAAATTATTGTCTGGAGTGAGCACCCGGGGTAGACTGTCTGCAGGGTTCTCCACATCTGCGGCGCGGTTTAAGTCTGTAGTAATATACTCATGAATATTAGAAATATTAGACACAAAAACGTTCCAGCAGTGCGGGGACGAGGGTATCCAGCATAAGGTTATCTTCGAGTCTGAGAAAGAATATACTCGAGATATTTTATAAAGCGGGTTATAGTTGTCATAGACAAAGCGAAGAAATAGCGACAGCACTACAGCGGCGGCGCTCAGCTCAGATTCTGTTACTGAAATTGCTTTCGTTGGTGAAACGTTGTATTTTGCACACACGTGTATAAAACTCGCACCAACATTAGCGTGGTAAATCATACCATCATTCGCTTCGCTGTTACTAGCCTTGAAAACATTTAAGGTGACAGCGGTTCCGTCTGCCACTCCTAAATGGCACGGAAATTTAATTTTATTTAAAGAAGGAAGCTCAGCACAGGATTGTGGCCAGAGCTGGACATTGTCAGCGGGAGGCTGCTCGTTCCAGTCGATCCTCGACAACCAAAGTTGCTTAGTAAGCGACTTGGCGTGAAGCACAACTGGATCGATGAAGCCGAGTGAGTCAAACAACCGTGCCACCGTGGACAGAATCGTGTACTTAGTGCACTTTTCGCCAGGTGTATTTACTTGCAAATCAAGTAAATCGGTTGTCGAACTCGATTGCAACCCTAATATCTTGTGCAGTTGAGATTTATCAAATTCGACTTTGGGTGCAAGGCGGTGCGATGCGATAATATTTTCTAACACAACTTGAAAATTAGGGTTCCGCAATGTAGCGGGCGCGGGTGATAAAAAACCTTGTTCGAAGTACTCAGGAATGAGGTCATCGTAAGCCTCTTTTAACTGCGGTAATATTTTTTTTATTTTCTAAATGGTGAAAATGCTTGCGGGTGGCCATATAGGAATTTCCTAATGACGTAAAATCTCCACAAAATGGGAGCGCGGAAGTAAATCTACCAATCGCAGAGTCACGAGTGGTAATGACATCTGTAAATAATTTCTCGCATTCCACATCCTCCTGGTTCTGTGCAGGTTTACATTGGACTTCTACCAATTCCCCTTTTTTGAGAACTAATTTGATCGATTGATCTATATAAGCACAGCAAGTAACAAAGGTATGCGGCGGATTTATTATAGGTACGGAACCCATTATTATATATCCCAGAACGGACTGGAATGCGGGCGGAGCGGATTTGTTTGCATTATCTATTTTATTAGATAATAGCAAGTGCGGAAGAAGCGAAGCACCGATCAAAATATCTATTGACCCCGGTACCATGAAAGTATCATCAGCGAGTTGCAAGTTATTCAAGTAGGTAAACACAGACGTGTCTACCAAAGCGGTGGGTAAATTATCTGTAATCCTGTCCACGACCAAACTATCAATATTGTAAGTAATACTGTTATCAAATCGTGAACAAAACTGAAGATTCGCCATGCCTTTAATCGTCTTTAATGATCCACCTATACCTTTAACAAAGGAATGCGAATGTGATTGTGATTTAATTAGGCCTAATTTAGCGGCAAATTCCTCTGTTACGAAGTGACTTTGAGATGCACTATCTAACAAACAGCGGGCGATTTGCGTGTTACCGGTGTGGTCAAATACGCATACTTTTGCAGTTGCTAATAAGACAACAGTAGATAGGGGCGTGGCTTCCCTATTCATAAACCCTTCCACTGAGGTTTTTGATAAGGCACAGATGCTCGCACCTGACGGCTCTGCGCTCGGGTCAGTGGGCGCGCGTGTGCCGGCAGAGTGATGCATTTTATCACTGCTAACAACTGATGCATTATTTTGAATGGAATGCGCGGAGGAATGTTGCGAATGATTTGGTGTAAGTATTGGTGAAGGTTGCGGTTCAAAGTGTAGCATGGTGTGGTGTTTCCCGTTACATTTACGACAGAAAACACGTGAATTACAAAATTGAGTTCTATGCCGTGTACTTAAACAGTTAACACAAAATCTATGTTCTTTTACGTATTTAAACCGGTCGGTAGGTGATAGCTTATGGAACTCGGCGCACTTATATAGATTCTCATGAATATCGTTAGTACACAGACACGGCACGGAACTCGCGGGAGCGGTGTTTACATATGATTGCGGAGGTTTAGAATTGTAGGTAGATAACTGCGGTTTCGATCGATCTGCGGATTTTTTATAACTCGTGTTATTATTAGCAGGAGTGTCAGAAATACGGTGTAATATTTTAACCTGTTCATTAGTGAAAGTAATTAGACTATCGAGGGAAGGAATGTTGGTACCTCGTACATTCATTTCGAACGCGCGTGCGGTTTCGCTGTCTAACTTCTGTAAAGCTACATGCATTAGAATAAAATCAGCTAAGTTTTCGATTTTAAGGTTTCGTAAAGCGGCGACTGAAGCATTGAAAGTATCAGAAAAATGTTCAAGGTTACTTGCGGAAGCGGAAGTAATCTTTTTTAAACCAAAAATATTATTTAAATAATTAGTAGCCAACATTCGCTTATCTTCGTATTTATCTATGAGAGCCTTATACACACTCGAGTAATTTTCTCCACTGGGAGTGAAACCTGAAATAATTGCTTGCGCTTTGCCCTCCAACTTACCTATTAAGTAGTACAGTTTTTCGGAATCAGTGAGTGAGTTGTTTTCGTGTACTAAGGATTTAAAATTGGAGTGAAACATTGGCCAAGACCTAGGATCACCATTGAATACAGGTATTTGAATAGGACCTAACAGTGGTTTAGTACGAAGAAACTCAGTGTTTTCTTCGGCCTTGACAGGTTTAGTCTCGGTTTTATTGCATATTTTAGATCTGACTCGGGCTATTCGACAATACAAGTCTTCTAAGGCAATAAATCTTTGATAATTAGGAACAAACTTAGGTTTTAGATCCATTTGCAATGAATTTATTTCATTTAAAGTCGTCATAAATTCGCTACGGATCACTACTGCGGTCTCAGAACTATTTATGAATGATTCCATATTTTCAGGATCTTCTAAGCTTTGTGATAATTCGTAAATATTTGTCATTCTCTCGAAATATACATTACAGGTAGCTTCTAGAAGCTTTAAATTCTTTTCTGTTGGAAGCGACATTATGATATTAGCGGTTAAATAAAATAATAAATGTTAATAAAAGCGGAATTAAGTATAATAAAATATACCTATTATAAAAACAGCGGGTAAGTATAAGCGGGTAGGTAAAAACAGCGGGCAGTAAATATAAGCGGGTAGGTGAAACAGCGGGCAGTAACAGCGGATTTGTATAAAATAAAATAAATCACGGAGAATAAAATAGCGGTATAAATATATTAAATATGATAAGGGACGTAATACGTAGAATATGATTCAATATCAGGCTCGAAGGACCAAAACTGAATGAGCCAGGGGCTCGCGCGGGATAGCGGTTGTATAAAAAATTGTTAATTACAAAATGCAATACCTAAATGCCTTTTGCGTAGTCAGGCTAGGAATTTGAAAATAGAATAAGCTCTGGAACACAAGGAAAGATGACTTATTCTTAGGATACGCACTGACCTGTGGATACCCGGCGTGGCAGTCGTCTAGGCTTCGTTTACAGCACTTCCTGCTGGAACTTTCACGGGCAATAGAAATAGAAATAGAAATAGAAATAGAAATATATCCAGGCAATGTCCAGGCATCACACATAGTCCACCACACATAGCACATAGATTTCAGCGGGTTTCAGATATTCAAAAAGCGGTAAATTAAGCAATTAGCGAGAGCGGTTACAGATCATGCGATCAAATCAGCTGTCGAAGTCCAACTGGTCGGTTAACGACCAATAGTTAAAGCTGGACGCGGTGACGTCACATCAGGCGATAACGTGCGTATGAAGGTATAGGTAAGATGACAGGGAGAATGACCACGCATTGGCCGGTAGGTATGCATTTATAAAAAATGAAGCGCTTGGCGCACTGATATTCAGGTAATATTATTTGTATATTATTATCGTTATTTGCTTTTTTAATCTTTTTCTAAATTTAATTTTGACATTTTTAGTTATAATAATTGACATTGTTTAGTATGTGAATAATGTATACAATGTTTAATTTAATCATCTTTGACTTGTAAAGTTTATTTAGTAATAAAGATGTGATAAGATATAATAAACATCAACTGATTATTACGAATAAACCATCAAGTAAAGAATAACAATTACTTTGATTTAGTGTTTCGATTAATAAATTAACCTCTAAATTACTAGTTTACCGACTGATAGTCAGCGACGGATTTATAATAAATAACCCAGAAAAAACTGCTTGCACATTCTTGCTTGCAAGCTAACTTACATGTCGGAGCGAAACCGACATGGATGGGTTAGGTTGGGTAGTCTTCGTTAGGTTATTTTTTTTATAACAACCCAGAAAAAACTGTTTGTATATGCTTGCCTGGCGTGAGAGGTGAGGGGGGAAAGGTCACTAACCTCGGTCAATGACTCGGGTCGAAAATTCAGAGGCTATAATGGAAATTACGATGCTGAGGTTATATTAAATCTTTCTTGTTTTGACAATATTTAGTCGCTAAAATAGTAAATTTTAGGTATTCATAGTTGGTCGGTAAACTAGTAATTTAGATGAAAATTTAGTTTTACAATAGATAAAAATGCTATTTAATAGAAGTTTCGTTAATTACCACCCCACTTTTTCTACCCTTAATAATGTACAGCTGATGAAGTTTCCGTTGTCATCAATCATCAGCAGCCTACTCTAGTCCACTGCTGGACATAGGCCTCTCCCAGGGCGCGCCATTGAGCCCGATCTTCGGCTCTTCTCATCCAGTCGCTGCCATGTCCAACGTTCCGTTGTCTACTAAGCGAATATTGTCCAAAAACGGCTGTAATCAAGTTTTCTCACAATTGCTAATAACTGACGACATTTTAGATCTTTATTAACGATATCATAAACAGAGGGGTCTGCACTTCGCTATAATGGTAGCATAATAATAGAATCCTCCTCAAAAATAACCTAAAAATTAATAGCCCGGATGTAATAGCCATTCCGAATGGATAACGACCATACTAAATACCCACTTGTTAGATTAAACAATAAAAGTATTAATACAATCCTTAGTATTCTGGAAAATGGAATTTGATTGTATAATAGAATTCAGTTGTATTATAATTTATAATAGATTAGGTTAGGAACAGTCAACAGTCAAGAACAAACTGTCATATGCGTCAAACATACTCTTTAATTTTGATTGAGGAATAAAAATAAAGCAAAACTGGGGCCAATGTTAAAAAACTTTGTTTTCTCACTTTTCTATAAGTACGTACTTCATTTAAGTACCTATTAATTAATCTTCCTAATCGAAACGTCAATATGAAGCGAAGTCGATGTTTTGTATGGAAACATATGAGGTTATTTTTTGGTATAAAGCGATACTTTAACATTAACCAAGATTCTCTCAAAATATTTGAATGTAATAAAATATAATATTTAAACCAATATCTAATAATCAGCGTTTTTTAGAACCAATTATACAAGTGCTCTATCAAAAATACTAATTGCCCATCTAATTACGCACACCAAAAGAAATTAAATCGAACATCTATTTAAAGCATCATGTAAAATTATTTAATAAAATATCCTAATGCACATCTAATAAATTAAATACCATCAAAAACATAAATGGGAAAAAGGTACCAAGTTCGGTGCAAGGAACCAGAAGGCCTGTCGACTTCGCCGTTAAAAGAATGGAGATCTATCTGGATGCCAAGTTCAATTATTAACGTTCCTTCAAACTTACCTACAGAAATATATAGGTGTATGTAAAGTTTTTTTAGGTGCAGTTCAATATATTCCATAAAATAGTACCCTTAGTAGGTACCTAAATATACGAGTATGTACTTGGGCTTAAATCAAATTTTCATTAGGGCGAAATCTCTGATTCGGCGTAAATTAAATGTATTTAGTTAACAATATTATTCCTGCGTGTGATCCAATTATTATTCTGTCTCTACGTGACTATTAAGACGATTATTATATTACCTACATGAGATCGTCGCCCTTCACGGCTTATATGAATTTATGCCAAACTAGGGTGCTGTCGCTACCATATGAAAAAAAAACTTAATATCTTGTTTGTGTAAAAGTTTCTCAGTTGCATGAATTGTATAGTCTAAGCTATTCTTTTCCACAACATAGATCTGGATTAACGTAGAAAGTCGCCTCTACTCTTCTAATGAACGCTGGGCTTAATACTTCTTTTTGATATGACAATGTACTTGTATCCGTAGGGGTGTAAATGTGTACGTAACGGAGTACGGAAGACCTTCAAACTAACAATAACAGCCTAAAACGCATTTTATCTGATCCTACTGCTCTGTGGCTACCAGGGGAGACAACCCACAAACTAGAAAAAAAAATACATGTTTGTTACATTTGTACCCTATTATTAAAAAACTCGACATTAATAAGTAGTTTTTTAAAATAGGTTTAAATTCCTGAAAACGGCCGTTTTTGGTGAAAATGCGTACCGTAACTTTAGGAATTCAAACAGGGTTTTAATGCCTTAAAATACTACTTAGCCTGTCGGAAACGTCCACTTCATTTATTTTTAAATAAAATGTAACAATGTGTGTAAGTTTTGGTTTAGCGGCGCTAGTGTGCGGATTGTATCCCCATAAAACACAAACCAATTATTCTGGCCATTATGTGAGTAGCTACACTGTCCTTGACTCGACGTTCATTGGTTAAATACAAATACTTATTTATTGGCAAAATTTACAAGTAAATATACAATTAAATTTTATTTACAAGTTTATTGACACATTAAACAGGACTGCAACAATAATGTAAACTTATACTATTAGGTACCTGTACAATGTTCCCTGTCCTCAAACTAGTTCTAACCTGTATCACAGCCTGTATCTTGAGAGCCAGTTCAGTCCATTTCACTAGACTCCGCACGTAGATGTGGTCACGCCCAAATTTTACGCCCGTGTCGTGAACAGGGCGTTAGGGAAAACACTATTCCTGTGAAAGTACTCGTAGGTACGTAAGTATAAAAGCTTGTGTACTTCAAACAACCACTTGTTTCAATCTTCTTCTAAGTCGTGTTCCTTATTGGTGAGGGTCGTGATCATTCTTAGGAATTAATCACATGACACATGACTGTCGTGGCAGATTTAATGGAGTGGTTTGCATTTAACTTCCCCATTCCACACACTGGTAATCTCAGTGTGCAGGTTTCCTCACGATGCTTTCCTTCAGCGTCAGAGCAGTCGGTAAATGTACGTAATTCGAAAAAAAACGAAAAACTCATTCGTTCATAGCATAGCCTGGTTTCGAACTCGGGCCTCCCGCACGGGAGTCCGATGTCCTAGCCACGACACCACCTTCGCTCTAACTTGTTTCATTCAATACGAGCATATAAAGTCGGCTTGTTAACTTCTACCAAGAAATTGTTCACTTCAACCAAGACTTAGTCATATCTATCAAGTAATTTGTTCAAATGAATAAAAATTACTTCATATGCTCTAAAACAAACAAGCTTTCTTTCAGAGCTATAAACATGAATGACTTATACTTAATGCATAAATGTATTTGAAATTCGGTGAACTTTTTTTAGACTTAAATTTTTTACCCTTGAACGATCTACTCGTACTATTTGTAAGTTCCATATTTTTACGAGAATTTTCGATATATTTTTTAACGTTGCTAAAATTCATGAGTATTTTTTTATTGTAGATGAAGAGCAGAGCAATACATAGTGTGAAGTTATGTATATAAGTGCAGATATATTTCCAACTGACGTTTTCCCTTACATTTTATATACAGTCAATCGTTACAACGTTTTTAATGAGTGGCTTAGGTAGTTAAAGTAAAAGGTTGCCTGGAAGAGATCGTTTTTAGCGATAAGGTCACCTAAATTGTACTTCACTATTTCCTTTTCTATCTTTTGTTTGTTGTTTTCTATTTGTGCAATAATGTGTATTTTACTTTGCTTTTTACAATACTCGCTACCAGTCCGCCGCGATTTATGTGATTAATAAATTGAATAACTAATTTGATTCAATTAAAACATTTCGTAGAATTGTAACATGAAGAAATTTAACTTGCAGCGTAAAACCACTTGGTTATCATAATAAAATCTACGCGGTAATCTGCCATTACATTATGTCGCTGCGAATTACGTTTTTGAGGCAAACGAGCCAGCTTCCACGAAATATTCGCTAGAAATAAATCTGATTATTATGATGACATCGCTTTTTATCTGCTGTAATAAACATTTATTGGTAAGGGGTGTGCGCCGATTGGCATGGCGTGGCATCCATTGCTCATTAAATAATGACCAAAATTGGTCAACTTATACCACATTTTATGGTTTAGTTAGTTTTGTAAAAACAAAACAACAAAAAAAATAAAAACAATAAAAATTGTACACACAGAAAATGTTCCAAGCTTAGAAAAAAAATGTGAAGCACACTGGGCGTAACTTATCTCTAAGAGATCTCTTCTAGCAAACCCCATAAAGAATATATGTATACTACTTTATTTACATCATCCATAATAATCATCATCATATCAAATATTGTGTTAGTGATATATATGTCGTAGCCACATAGCGTAATGGCGCATTTCAGGAAGTGCGTAGTTATTTCACGAAGTGCTAATAAAGTTAGACAGATAGTGTAATAGTCGAGTTTTACACTATCTGTCTAAGATTTTTAGCCACTTCGTGAAATTCAGAAGTTAGCACATAGCATAATTGCTACTTTCCACTGAAAATTAGATTTTGTGTTTTGAATCTATACTAGCGCCATCTCTTTTATTACCCCTAAACAGTAATTTGATTTGCTTTAAGTGTCAATATATATTATAACGTTATATTAAAGACCGTTGTTAAATATCGTCTATTATACATAATTAATCAGCAGTTTCTTAATGTCCCCACTGTTGGAGCACAGGCCTCCCCTTGCACAAGGGGGGTACGGGCCTTGATCCACCGAGCGGGCCCAGTGCTGATTGGTGGATTTGACATACCTTCGGAAACTTTTCATTTCTTCAGACATGCGGGTTTCCTCACGATGTTTTCTTTCACCATTAAAGCAGTCGGTAAATGTACGTAAGTCTTCGAAAAAAAACGATAAACTCATTGGTACATGGCATTCAGCATTGCATGGTTTCGAACCCGAACCTCCCGCATGGGAGCCCGGCGTCCTAGCCACTAGGCCACCGACGCTCTATACATAGTTAATATTGGGATCTCTATAAAAATATCTTTGTATAATAAACTACCCTTAGAACTAACGGAACTCCCTTCCTCTGACTTTAAACGTATTACAAGATAATTTTTGAAAATATGCTTTTTACAGTATAAACGAATACATCAGTGTACCGAAAAGAATGTTCGACCCTTACATAATGACGAGATCAAAGGTTTGAATTATTTTAGGTTCCTACCTATGTACATCATTTTTATAGATTAATTTAGATAAAATAACTAAGCATAAGAAATTTTTGTTAAACGTGACGTGAACTTTGAACTATTTAGTAAATAATCGGTTGCGGTGAATATAATTGAAATCCTATTTGTACCAAAGAGACAACGCCGCCATTTAGGCCGCCTAAATTGTATTTCACTATTTCCTTTTCTATCTCATGTTTGTTATTTTATATTTGTGCAATAAAGTGTATTTTATATTTGTGCAATAAAGTGTATTTTATATTTGTGCAATAAAATGTATTTTATATTTGTGCAATAAAGTGTATTTTATATTTGTGCAATAAAGTGTATTTTATATTTGTGCAATAAAGTGTATTTTATATTTGTGCAATAAAGTGTATTTTATATTTGTGCAATAAAGTGTATATTACTTTTACTTTTTACTTTACAACCTCCTTTATAGGTAGTTGTGTTTGTCTTCATTTGCCTGTTTTGGGGATAAGCGAAAATTGTGGAAGACACTTTATCACGGCCCTCGCTATACACTTTGTACATCTATCATAGCCAGTTACAAGTCGAATTAAGCCGAGGGAACGTTTTGCCCGGTAAAATTCGTGTTGAGCGAACATCAACATGAATTTCGTTATTTTTTAATGGTGTAAGAAAGGTTTTGTGCAGGGTGATTCAGGATCGATAACGGTTCTAACGTTACTCAATAACTTATACCTAAAGACGGGTTGTATGCTTATGTGGTCAATATTTATGTCTTGTGGTTTAAATCTTAATGTTTATAAGTACTTACCCATTTTTTTAATGGAAATTCCAAAAAGAAAAACTTTTTGGCTCTTTATTCAAAAATGATCATCAGCTAATAAACAGTTTAAATCATTGAAAGCAAGAATCTCAATGGTATGGTAAATCGTTTTCTTTTTTTCGCCTGGAATAGCCAGTGTAAGGCAAAAAGTTGTTCAGTCTCCTTGCAAGAGATCAATAAAAAACCTTGGAAAAAAGAAGATCGCACTTGCATATAGCCGTGAAACTTCAATCCTTCAAATAAACTTGTACAAGTGTGGACGCTATACAATCTCGTTCAATACCTCGATCAAACGAAACGGTTTAAGACCTCCTATAGGCTATCAATATAGATTTTATTTCGTCGATAAGGCCTGGCTTCTGTCGATAAATTCCGCCGAGATCTCACGACGTAAACATAAACTTATTACGACCGACAATCTTACGAAATATTATTTCAAGTTCCAAAGACGAGAATGCCAAGCCGGAGGTATACGTAAACCTCGGCTGACTATTATACAAAGGTTGAAATTAGTTGGAAGAAGGAAGTCGCGGAGAACTTCCTGGGGTTCTGGGTTGAGCGATTCTCGCTCACTCGAGAAATGTTTGCAGAAAATGCTTATTACAGGATGTAATAAAAACCCCATATGGAGCCGAGCCGTGTTCTGTATTCATAACTGAACAACATTCACTATGGAGCCAACCCTGAAATCGCGAAAAAAATCAGCTGTTCCACACAAAACCTCAATACCTACACGAACTTTGTAGAAGAATCCAAAACAATTAATGAACGCTATAAATAATATACAAGAAAGGCTTTAAGAAATCGAAGATTCTCACACTTTTTTTAAAAAAACTTTTGCACACTTGTGTAGAGGTGAGCATAACGCCTTGCGGGGTTCTCTACCAGCCGACCTTTGAGCATTTTAAAGGGGGGACGCGCTGAAGGTTCTCCACCTTCCACACAAAAAGTCGCCTAGAAGTCCATAGAAAATCGTTGTTAAACCCCTATACGAACGACACTACAATGTAATGGTTCCGTGGCAATGTATAGCGTTATATCTGGCGCTCAACCCCAAACCTGATAAGAATCCTATACGAGTAGATAGTATTAGTTTTATCTATCTCTGTGTTGATAGACATTTTGTTGGTGACATAACATTACTTTCGAGATACCTTGAACGATTTATTTAGAATTCCCCCCCCCCCAGTCTTAAGATGCTTATATCCTTCTTCTTACCTTGTATATATCCTTTAGTGCAGCCTTTCCCAAAGTGGGCGATAACGCCCCCTTGTGGACGCTGCAGGCCTAAAGGGGGGCGGTAAGAGACCCAGAAAAAATATGGGGGCGTTGTGTAGAGGCTTGGGGGGTGATTTGTAATTTCATTTAGCTAAGAGGTTTTAAAATATATTGATTATAGTAAAAGTCTCGTTTAGAATTAATGTTTAATCTCCGCTAATATAGCTCACAATAATTAATTAATTTAATTTGAAGTTATAGTCGTTTTTAAGTAGGGGAAAAAATGGGGGCGCTAAAAATAATTTATTCTCAAAGTGGGCGTTAGACAAAATAAGTTTGGGAATCCCTGCTTTAGTGTATATGCCACTCGAACACACTCGCGTCTACTTCCGTAGATAACTACGTCTTGCTAAATTTGCCCAAAATGCCTTAATACCAGCTGTTAGATGTTCTACCATAGCCGGAGTTTGAATTAATAGCTATTGAAGCCTTATTATTATGCACAAGCATATTACTCGAATCCAGTAAAAGAAAGTTAATACCTATATTTTTGTTTATCAACTTACGAAATGAAAACACTTTTATGCGCTGTCTCCAGAATGGATACGATAATTAACCCCCGCCGGAAGGGGTGATAAAAGATTTGGATACAGATTATTTTATGAGGATCTCCAAAATAGTAAGTCGGAAGTTTCTTAAATTTTTATTTTAATATAATCTGTCAGAATTTTCGTTTGGACTTCAGAGAACAAGCTAATTAATAACTAATTAATTGCAAACGGTCCCTATGGTGAATAAAAAATTCAAGACAAGATCAAAAGTACACCCAACCGCCGCCTTGCATATCCAAATGTAATAATTAAACCTAATTACCTCATGTTAGGAAATCCGTTTCTGGAATTCTAAAGTGGATTCGACTAAGGGAGAAACAAGTATTTAATAAAGGTAATTAAATTTATATTATTATATAACTTGGCCTACTTCCGAACTGGAAATAAAAGTAGAAAGTAAATAGAAATATAAGAACATAGAACATATGTATTATATTTTTAGAACTACGAAAGTGAGTTCTATTATTATATTCGTGTTTAAAGAAGACTCAACGATTCTTTGCGCTTATGTGCTGCTCTAGAGGTGGGATTAAATACCCGGTAACTGCTACTAGTTTTGGATCAGAATCCTTGTTGGATGTTTAATAATAAAGTAACTTAAGTTAAGTATATTTTTAGTTAAACATGGATACTTTGTTATTTAGTGGTAAAAAATATATTCTAATATAGGAGTATTAGTAAGATTAGAGTCATTGATGTTGAAGTCACAAAATGAAAATGTGTGGTCGGTAAACCACTTTAACTTCCAAATAAAACTATTTGAAAAAAATATTTCATCATTGTAACGTCATTGAATGAATGAATATCTATATTTGCAAAGAATAGGTACATAATATGGTATTATTACTTTAAGTGTAGAGTATTCAGATAAGTACATCATTTAAATCAAATCTTATCAAACTTTTTTTATTGTAAGTAAGTACCTTAAAGTACATTTTTACAATGTCATGTTTTACTCTACCACCGCTTCGTAAGGTGCTGTAGCTGAAAGGAAAGAAGCGGCGCAAGAAACTTTCAGCATTACAATTGTAACTGTACTAACGATTCTACGAGCTATATCGTCAGTAGAGTAGATAAATGATGAGGTATAGGTACGAGTAGGTATATCGACCAGACAAAGTCAATAAAACCTCCCGCCCTAAGAATAGACAAAGTTAATATATTTTAGAGAGTTCACTGAACATCCACACATTGAAACACAATCTAAATGTAAATCCGCGAAGAAGCGTTATATTACAATCTACTTATTTATATTTTTATATTGTATGATAAGCCGTAGGCTAAATCATTTGTACACGATTTTATACCTATAGTGTTATTATTTGTTGTCAAAGTGTTTGTAATTTGCATTATAAATAAAAAAATTAAAAGACTTAAATTACGCACACAAAAATTAAGCAATTGCCATATAATTATTAAATTCACTATACATTCGTCTCCCCATAAAATACAGAAATGTTTGTCGAAAATTTTGGCCAATTTCCAAATCTCGTAAAACAAAATTTGTTGACTTATGGACACGGAACGGTCCTGCAACCGATCAATATGCACATACTGTTACAGTACGTCTGTGTAATTAATTAATTAGTGTTAATTATAATCAAAGTCATCTATAAAATGTTTTTTTTAATTAGATATATATACTCGTATGTCAAGGGCATCTATAGATTACAAAAACTATGATTACATAAAAACCATATGATTTGTTCCTGTAAATTTTCGTTTATTTACAGGAACGTTTACGACTCATTTTTACCACTTTAAATCCCTGCACTGTTTACACTATCCTACACTCTCTGTATTCATAATGAAAACGTTCTCGTAAAACCCTAATGTACCCGTACCACGAAGGGGGTCGAGTAATGACAACAAATCGAGGGTGTGAAGGCGGCACTCCATCAGCTGTCACCGTGGACTCGCTGAGGGCCTCATATCCTCGGCCCTAGGCGTGCCTAAGCCTTCTCGAATATCCCTCCGCTGATAATCACCTAGTAACGCCCCATTTGAGCCTTCGCTCCTAAATGTCTTTACAAGTTTTTGATTAATAGGTGTATTGACAGCATCATTAACAATTAAAGGGGTTCTAAAATGAGAAGGGATCATATTAACTCTTTACACAAACATTATAAATTAAACATTATACATACAAACTTATACAAAAAAATATGTGAAACACAAAGGGCGTAATATATTTAATTATCCTTTTCCTTCCCCCGTTTAATTTTTCATAAGCAATTATTGTTTCGTTAGATTTTAGATCATCCACGAGAGTGTATCTATTTTAACATGTACAGTGGAAGACACAACAAGTTATACCCTGTGGAACCCTGTCACAATACGTTTTTGTTATGTTTTTTTGACATTCGTATGAATTTGTCAAATAAGTTATAGCAATTATGTAGTAAAGTAGTACATAAAATAATGCAATTGCTGGTGTTCGTTTCTTCATGCTTTATATGTTGTCCACTGTACGTAGTACTTAGTGGCTTCATGATTTAAATCAAATGACTGCGATTTTGACAAAAAAAATTTTTTTCAATATAGGTCTCATGAACTGGCTTAGTTCAAGAATATAAAGCAGTAGAGCAAAAGGCGTAAGTAAAGTAAGGATTTCCTACCATTTCTTGCTTGGAGCTTTAAATTTTTGTTAAACGTGGATTTTTATATTAATTCCGCTTCGTTTAAGTTTAACTCTCACCTTGTAAGTTCCTGGAACTTTTGTGAGTGCTGCGTATTAAACGAGCTCTTTACAGAAACTTGTCCTAAAATATATTAGTGTAAAGTAATTTCTCTATAAATTCTGACATTAAAAAAAGGGCAACACTGGCAGACAGTTGAATGATTATTAAAAAATAAATCCCTTTTTTTGGTATCATTTTGTCTGTCACATGCTTCTAGCTTACCGGAACAAGATAGACTTCGAAATTTCACATTTATTTATTATTTATTTATTTAACACTTTAATGCACAAAAATAGTACATGAGGCGAGCTTAATGCATGCGGCATTTTCTACCAGCTAACCATTGGGTCATACAGATATTGCAAGGCAGGTGCATATACATTAATTAGAAGAGATTTACTAATAAGTAGTCACATAAGTAGTTACTAATCATACAATATATTCTATTGACCCAAATACGAGTACGAATATCGACTTTAAAATTTCCTCCGAAACCTTTCCCCGTTTTATCGGGATAAATTTGGCCGTGTTTACTTTCGAATTAGTAAGTAACCAATGTTTTGTTTCTTCCTTTCCTGTGTGTACCTATAATATATACTTTTTCTTGTAAATCTTATAAAAAATGATTTAATAAAACCTTACCTACCAAAGTTTATTGTTTCAAACTTGTTTATTTACTTTTATATTGCCTTATTTTTTCCACACAAACCTTAATGTATACCTTACCCTTTCAATAAACCTTAACAAAGTTGTAAAACAAAAAGTTTTGCCCTAAAATGTACGAGTTCTACCCAATGTCTACCCAACACCAAAGTTTTGTCTGATTAAATTTTCAGCTAGACCGGTGTGGTCGGTTGTACGGTCACCTACAGAGAGAAGTACAGTGGAAGACACATCAAGCTATACTCCGTGGAACCATGTGGCAGTAAGTTTTTGTTATGAACGTGTCATTGTCTAATAAGTTAATGTGACAAAATAAAATTTGGTCATTGTAGAGGACCATAAAAAATATTCTTGACTTTCTTATATACGTGTTAAAAAAGCTGAGGCTACTGTAGTGTACGAGTATATATGCGCAACATGTATGTTTATATCTCCAAAATTACCGATTATTTTAGAATCGGTCTAGTGTTTTAGAGACAATCTCACACATGCATGTTCCCTTTTTATAGCGCTCCTGTTATCTGCGTAGATTATTGAAAAATCGTACACTTCGTGCAAAGGATGATAAAATTTGTTCACGTCTGTAGTACACCATTTAAAAGATTAGAGCCCACGCAGATCACCGCTCTACTACGAGGGAGAGGGGGTCACAGTATCCCCCATCAGTGCTACAGTTCAGAATTTAAAACTTCAACGTTAAAAACCTACCAGGGCGTTTTCAGAGTCGATTTCGTATAAATAATTGTTAACTTATGCGTGGGCCCTAATCTTTTAAATGACTCTTTGAGCATCCTAAATACGTGTGCTTTTAACACTCTTTGCTCGAGTGTACGATTCTTTGATCTGTAGAACATCCGACAGGACTACTCGTATATATGTACCTGCAACTTACACAATTGCAAATTTCTCTAAAACTACTGAATTTATTTAAACATGCTCTCACTTGCCATTAAACATACATAGATTGTGTAAGCTATATAAATTCAGTTTTTTTAAGAAATATATATGCCTCTCTTCAGGCGACTGTCCCTTACATAGACATAATTTACTAGGTATGTACAGTCGAGAGGTAACGTTTGCCGAGTGCCTTAACACGAAACAATGTTGCAATTGCTGAGTCAGCGTGTTACTGGCTTGGTTCACGTCGGGCTAGTGTGGTGTAGAAATGCATTGCACTGCATGAATGCGGTAGACTCGCTGCGTGAAAATAGTGGAAAAAGTACTGGTAAAACTTTTATATAAAGGATGTAACATATTGGACAAACGCTGTCTATGTTTATTTTTTAAAATTTTATGCGATTTTAGGTTTTATTTAATGCGTAGTAGGGTTTTCTTATTCTTATCTTATGATGGGGGCCGGGAATAACTCAGCGGCACTTCGACCCTTGAGGATCTTTTGTGCCTACCCACTGGTCGTCTCTGTGTTTACACACTCGTCATCTCTGTGTGCCGGTTGCCTCACGATGTTTTCCTTCACCGTTAGAGCAGTCGGTAAATGTACGTAAGTCTACGAAAAATACGAAAAACTCATTGGTACATGGCACTGCAGGGTTTCGAACCCGGACCTCCCGCATGGGAGTCCGGTGTCCTAGCCACTGTGCCACCGACGCTCTCTGTATCACCATTAAGGCGCTGTTACATATAGTCGTTGTCCGATTCGGCGATCGACCTGCGGTGGACGATCCACGGTCACACATCTCCATTGTTTACACTGTAGGGTTTAGAAATCAATCAACAGATTTCAAAATTAGATTGTAACTCGACTAACCAAAGTATAAACAAGATGATTATTCTTTTTGCAGCTTATTCACTGATCCATAATTAATTTATCGTTCCTCGTTGGAGCAAATCGTATGACGTGAGTCTGGCAGAATTGGCCAAAAGGCCATTTAAAAAAAGTTGAACTGATTGTTATATTCGTTAACTTTTCATTTGACGTTAATTTTTGTTGAACTTGAAGAAAAATCCCCGCACAAAGTACTTATACTTTTTGAAGCATTTCAAGTCAGTTTGAAAAGTTGGATTGAACACAATTCACGATCTTTCATGAAATACACGCTATAAAGACACTTTTGAAAATTAAAATCAAAACTCTGCTCTCTTCACTTCAACTTTTGCTAAAGTAAAGCACTTTTCAGACGAAAACAAACGAGCACATAACTTTTTTAGTTAAAAAGTGCGGCTCTCAAAGAGGTGGTCGCCTCTTGTTTGTTGATAGCCGCCCGTGGTTCTTGTATAGCTCAAAAGATTTACGGTGCCAGCATGGATTAATTACTGCATTACCTGCCTTTAGCTCTCCATAAAGTTCAAACACAACATTACCCTCTTCTTAGTCCACATGTAGACTAATGAATGTTGTATTCGTAGCACATTGATGCAATGTTGCGCTTGGGTGTACTCGTACCAAGCTTTTCAATTTCAGTACACAGATACACCATGTATTTGAGTGTACCCCAGATTGAAATATGAAGGATCCAGCGCTATAGATTTATGTATGAGGTTATAAACCTAGTTTTTGACTAGGGGAGGGGTCTAGAACCAAGAGGGACTGACTCTGGTTCTAGGCTAACGATTTAGCTGTTGCACAAGTTCAATCAATATAAATTATGTCTGAATCTTTTTGTCCAACCACCCGACAAGAAGGTTGAATTTTATCGGTCGTTTCCCTTGATAAACCATTTTGAAGATGGTATGACTGTGCAGAGTCAGCCTGGGGTGGTTCCGCCCTTTTACCCATTTGGGCTGCGAAGCAGCAACGCTTGCATTGCTGTGTTTCGGTTTGAACTTGAAGGGTAAGAGAACCAGCGTAACTACCGATACATGAGGCACTCCATCCAAGTCCTTAACATAAGCATCGCATAGAAACCCGCTAAATACATTATAGTGAAGTGAGGTAATGTCTATTTGCGACGGAGACCACTTACAATCATTTGGCCCGTTTGCTTTGCTTTTACTCGTAGGATTGATTGAATTCATTCTGACAGTCCTTAATTTAATCCAAATGCAGTCCGTCTATAAACACCCTTACTGTATACAATCAGACAGACCTATCAAAAAGGAATTCTGAGCAAAATTGCTTTCAGTGAATAGTTTGAGAGTGAACTTCGCTTCCAAAGGTTGGGTATGTCAGTCACAGTACACGACGGGCGGGGATATTCTAAGTTTTGCGGCATTTTGGGCGCTCTACTTAATTTATGCTTCAAACACACCTAAGGTTTAATTAACTCCACGACCAGAATTGCGTTAGGAATTTCGTGTCCGAAATACTCTGAGTGGCTAAGTTCAGGTAGGGTGTCAAGTTAACAGTTCCGATCGCTTTGAAAAAATCAAAATAGTTATACTTATCAATATCCGGAACGTTGATGAATCGGAATGTCTGAGTTTTGATAAAGATGTTTTCAGGAAAAACTCAGACTTGCTTCAGGATTTGAATGAATGAATGAATGAATACACTTTATTGCAAAAAAATAGTCTGTGCACTGTATGCGTACGAAACGATTAATACAATCTAGGTGGGTCTTATAACCTATGCTTAAGTTCCTACTGGTATATGGACTATGAACAAAAGTGTACAAGCCGTACCAATTTGTTGAATAAACTATTTCATTTCAATTCAATACTTTGTAATCTTACCGCACAAATAAACTTATTCTTAATCTTATTCCTCTTGTTCTTATCGCTAAAAGCGATCTCTTCCAGACAACCTTTGGGTTAGTAATTTAATGGTGGTTAATTTGTGAAATATACAGTATTTATGTAAGTAAGCATGTTATGAAACTATATGTACCAACGTTTTAACATTTCGCAATTAGGACATTTTACGACTTGAACATTTCGCAATTGGACGTAATTTTGGGTCTTGACCTCGTTTTTGATATTTTACGACTTGACATTTAGCGACGAATCGAATAGCAGATCGATGACCATGACATTTATGTGTATGATAAGCTATGATAAGCTAATTTTTTTGGTGAATTCGAAAAGTTTTTTTGGTTTTAAATTTTTTTTGGTGAAGCGAAAAGTGGGAATTAGCTATGATTGAAGGTGGTTCCTTTGTCTACCCCTCAGGGATTATTGACGTCAGAGTTTATATACACATAATTCTCACTCCATAATCCCCGAGGGTGTAGACAGAAGAACCACTTTCATCATAGGTAGTTCCCACTTTTCGCCGTAAGATTTGGTGGACAGACGTGATAGGTGGCGAGCCTATCGCCGTCTACTAGGTGTAGAATAGTATCCATCAAGTCCCTTAGTCGCCTCGTACGACACCCATGGGAAGAGTTGGGGTGGTGCCATTCTTTATGGCCGGCACGACACGACACAGTTTATGCATTATTAAGATGAATGAATGAGTTGTAAGTTGTTTTATCTTTGTAGAGATATGATTATTGAATTTAAGTTCTACCACCGGTAGTACCACGGGTAAGAAGCGGTTACTGTTAAGATACCAGTACTATACGATACATTATGTACTGTATTGTGTCAAGCACGTGAATTCACAGTGTCTTAGTTTTAACTGTATTGCTGTGCAATTTTTGTAATGGTAAATAAATAAATAAATGATTATAGCAAAGGCTGTTCGGTATCAATCGATCAAGCAGTATTTATCTACCCAGTCCTGTTAAACCTTGTTTAACTGACAGTTTATTGTTGTTCCTATACTTTTTCATAAAGTAATAAAAGGAATTTAATCCGCTCTTAAATGATATTATTGTGTACAGTAGCATTGTTATTGTATTAAAAGGGATTGTGTCATTTCATTTGGTTATTATGTTATCGAACAAAGTACGTCTAATTAAAATTGTTATTAAGTTATTTACCAAACGTATAAAGGGAGTAGGGACTATTATAATTATTATTCAACAAAAATGTATTCAATTCAATTCATTGCTATGTATTATATATATTATATAATAATGATAATTATGTAAATAACTACTTGATAGATAGAAACAATATACAGGCTGTAACATTAAGAACGGTCAGTATGGGAAAGTCTGAAACTATAAGACATACGAAGATCTGTTCTTAGGAACCATGTCATCAATTTTGGTAACAAGAAAAACTGTATTCATACATTTAAAAAAAAACTGTACTCAGCTTGGGAATCGAACCCGGTTGTTTTGAAAAAAAATTCAACACAATTTCTATTTAGATATCGATTACGTTAAGGATGAAGTGTACAAAACAAGCTACGACACAATTAAAGACCTAAAAGCAGCCATAGAGACAATTTTAACGCAAATTCACCACCTGAAGATACAAAATTCAATAGTAAGATCGTTACCTAAACGAGTTGAATGTTGTATTTTACAAAATGGTAGTCATAAAATAAATTAAAAGATATGGAAACAATGCGTTTTATTAATTTTAAACATCACGTTTCATACTAACATTTATTCCTTAAGACCTACACAATCGATATCTAAATAGAAATAGTGTTGGATTTTTTTTCAAAACAACCGGGTTCGATTCCCAGGCTGAGTACAGGTTTTTTTAAATGTATGAATACAGTGTTTCTTGTTACTAAAATTGATGACATGGTTCCTAAGAACAGATCTTCGTATGTCTTATAGTTTCAGACTTTCCCATACTGACCGTTCTTAATGTTACACTCTGTATATATTACTTAGAGGAAAATAACAAATTACAGAAATATCATCATATGTACAAAGGCGGCTTTATCGCTTTGAGCAATCCCTTCCAACCAATGAAGGGAAGGCCTCTGAAGTTAACTGTACAAGTTGTATTAGTGGCCCTTACCCGTATTTTTTTTTGAGAGCACACGAGCAAACGGTCCACCTGATGGTAAGTGGTCACCGTCGCCCATAGCATCTCACCTCACTGTATTAATATTAGAGGGTTTTTGATGCGCTGCTAACCTTGAGGACTTAGATGGATTGCCTCATGCGCCGGAAATTACTCTGGCTCTCTTATCCTTCAGACCGAAACACAGAAATGCAAGCATTTCTGCATCATGGCAGAAATAGATAAGAGGGTGGTACTTCCCCGGGCGATCCTGCACATTAGGATTTACCACTACAAAATACCAGTGATAAAAAGGGTGTTTCGCTCCATATCACGCTTTATTATCACAAATTTTCGAAAAGGGAACGAAAAAAGCGTGATATAAGTGAGTCACCCTTTTAATCACTAGTGACAAGATACAGAAAACAGTCACAGGAACCCCAAAGAGTCATCTTCAAGGATATCTAAGTAAGACTATTGTTCAGGAAAAAGAAAATGCCATACAAGCTACACCAATGGAGCACCCTCAAGGGGACGACTAAATTACAATTTTATCTTCGAGCATTACTAAATAAGTTGTGAAGCGAAAGTTGTCCTAGCTTTCTATCGACCCTGACCTCCTTTTTGGATCTCACGCCACTTTTATTACACCCTGAATAATCTTGTTTTGACGCTAGTAAACAAAGGTTTCGCTTAAAATTTGATTTGGCCGTATAAAACCGATTAGACGAAGCTCAAAGGCATTTCGCCCGGGTTGCTGGAAACCGCCCGTTTCAATTTATCGAATAGCAGAAGACTTTCGAATACTTTAATTCTGCCCGTAGCTCTCGGAAAGTCAATAAAACTGTATCGTTTGACCGAGACCCGGTCCCGGTGAGCTCTCAAATGAAAATCCAATTTCGCCCCATTCCATGAAACCAATATTCGTGAAATACTATGAAAAGCGCTCGAGTCGACAGACGATTCAAATTAAAACGTCTAGACACGAATTGTTATTCAAATAAGGCTTGATATTATAAACAACTTTGCAGGTGCTTTGATCGAGCATTCCGTAGCGACGTCTACGCAACCTCTACGAATGTGTCTACGATAATCTCGTAGTTATGTACGCGTAAATTTAACGTTTATTTACCGATTCCATTGAATCTATTAAACAAATTGTGAATAACGTATTCCAAAAGCAAATGTATTCATAATACAGGTTTTGTTTGCTTTCAATTTACAAGTACTTTCGTATTGTTTTCATGAAAAGGCTTTCAGTCTAAAGCTTTTTACATACATTTAAGGTACGAGTTTAGTTAAAAAACTTCAGAATAATAAGCTCGTAATTACAGTACATTCGTATAAAAAGTACGTGAGACGCCTGCGGGACCACCTTGCGGTTTGAATAAATATCAAAAGGGAGATCGGGCCTTTATTCGGGTGATTTATGGAATCCGATTTGAAATACATAAGAAGGAGACACCGCGGCGCCCGCGAGAATACCGACACGGAGATACGTGTGAATTGGGGAGTCGGAAGAATTATGTAAAAAGTGAAGTGTCGCAAACTGGGTCGCGGTCCGGAGCCGAGGCGCTGATGCGATCCGTGTCTATTTAAATTCCAAATGCTGCGCGCAAGTGCAGGGAATGCATTCGCAGTGCACCGCAGATGTAGGTCAGTCGTGCGGGCTCGAGTCAGTCGAGGCACAGTCACTTACGACATCGATGAGCTGGCTGAGCTTGAGCTTGATGCAGACGCGGAGGACGTCGGTGGTGTTGACGACGGGGCGGACGAGCTTGTTGTAGTTGGACAGGAGGTCGTCGTACAGCCGCTTGGCGTCGGGGTTGCCGGCGGTGGCGGCGCGGGCGAGGCAGACGGCCGCCAGCCACCACACAAGCGCGCCCATCAGCTCAGCGCGCCCATTACGCAGGCCCGAGAGCGCGGGCGGCCGGGACGCGGCGCGGCACTGACTGCCGCCTCCGCGCCCCTCCTCGCCCTCCCGCCCACACTCGTCCTCCCCCCGCCCGACCGACGGACTCGCGAACAGTGTTGCTAGATTGTAACAAAAGGTACGGAATGCGGGACTATTTGAACCCCTTCATTACTGTCCTGATATGAAAGAAGGCCGCTTAAAAATTACTTTCAAGAAAATGGCAAAAAAGTGTCAAATTCGTTTTGTAATGTTTCTGGAATTCTATGAAAATTTCAGAAAACTGCAGAAATTTTCAAAAAAGAATTCCAGAAAGCACTATAAAACCAATTTGACACGTTTTTGCCATTTTCATAGCATAGATTCCCCCATATATAGATTACCCCAACTGTCGTATTTGGCTTGATATCGTATCATATTGAAATCATGTGTTTAAGTACTAAACATGACTGACCTCATAGTTTCTGTAGAAATTCATGTTTGAAGTGCACGAAACGACTAATTTTCAGACGCCTGTACTCGATAAGAGCATCGGTGGCGTAGTGACCAGGCTACGTTAAGACACCGAACGTCTATTTAGAAGATCCGGGTTCGATACCATACAATGTCAATGTGTTTTCCGGTTTTTTTCGAAGCCTTACGTGCTCTAACGACGAAGAAAAAATATGAGAAAACATAAGGTAAGAAAATTCTCGACAGATATGAAATCCACCAACCAGCGCTGGGGGCCCGTACGGATCATAGCCTGTGCCCCTTGTGTAAGGGGAGGCTTGTGCCCCATTAGTGGGGACATTAATAGGCTAACAGCGAGTGACGACATTCAAGTCTGATTTTGTACTATTTGAAGGTTCCCGGTATATTATCGAACATTATACCTGGCAACATCGCTCGCACCCCTAAAGGCGACTCTTTTGTTTAGTTCGCATTCGTTTCACTAGTGCTAATGGTACCAACTCACATGGTCTCTTGCTCTGTAATGGGAACTTATTCATCTGTTATCTAGCACCTGGATCCATTAGCTTCTGTGGTAGAATTTATTGCGATATTTTTTTATTTCCGACTAAACCCGTGTTTGACATCTTAACAAAAAGCAAGTGACGATAAGGCTGAAGATGGAGTTTATGCTCCATCTGCTTTTGTGGGCGTAGTACTGGCTCTTATATAAACACTGCCGGAACACATGAAAGCCGAAGCGAAGATATTTGGCGACATACTTTATCAAGAAGAGTGATAGCTATCCAGGCGAAACCTGAAGGGGTTCTACTATTAACAAAGTTACTCTGATGGCCACGTACGACACACTTACCCAGGGCGGTAGGGATATTCTAATGTCTCTGCAAGGAGAAAAAGGTTTCTTACTCATACATAACATTAGACCTGCAAACGCTGCTCGTGTCCAGAAAGGCGACTATTTAATTTAATTCGCATTCGTTTCACACTAGTGCTATTATTATTTTTTTATTTTTTATTAAATAAGGAGATCAGACGAGCAAACGGGATACCTGATGTTAAATGGTCACCGTCGCCCATAGACATCTCACCTCACTGTATTAATATTAGAGAGTTTTTGATGCGCTGCTAACCTTGAGGACTAATATGGATTGCCTCATGTGCCGGAAATTACGCTGGCTCTCTTACCCTTCAAACCGAAACACAGAAATGCAAGCATTTCTGCTTCACGGCAGAAATAGATAAGAGGGTGGTACCACCCCAGGCGATCCATCACATTAGGATCTACCACTACTAAACTATTGGCAGGTACATTACCCAATAAATCAGGGTACTGTGTCGCTTTTACCTTATTTGACACATTCATACGAATGTCTAGAAATCATAACAAAAACTTAGTACGACAGGGCTCTACACATGTGTCTACCACTGTACCAACTCACATGGACACTTGCTCGAACTTATTCAGCGCCTGAATACATTGAGCTTCTGTGTGGAATTTATTTTAAAGTATAGGTACCTTCGTCATATATTATTAACCTTTTACCTAATGTTGGGTTGTAATACAGGGTCTTCCGACATCAAGATACTTTCTATGTCGAAGGCGTAAAACATATAGAAGAGGCGCACCGTCCGGCGTACCGTCAGCGCATCGCCTCTGTCTGTTTTGTACCGCTTCACTTTCATACATTTTGTATGAAAATAGTTTGAAGAGGTGTCGAACGGGCGTGCTTCGGATATAACGGCCGGCACGCCACATGGCGCGCCGCCCAGTGGACTGAAAATCGAGCTTTAAGGACTTAGGATTGGATAAAAATTGGTTTTTTATTACGCGTTATCAATGTATCAAATATTATTCTGAAACTTCAAAACGAATTAATTTGGCGCTCTTGGGTGTATTGTATTATCTATGACTTAAAATGAAACATTTGAGCTTTTTGTTATATGCATCAAGATACATAATATATATTTTTAGAAAAAATTTCACCGTCATATTTGTTTTCCATACATTGTCTACGATGTAATGTCCACCGTGAGACGCGTTACAGGCGTACCGATTGTCGGCACGCCGGCCGGCGCGCCTCTTGTATATGTTTTGCGCCTAAGGAACGAACGCCCTGGAGGGAGACTATTTTCTCTATCATCCAAGATGTCCCCTTGTAAACCGAAACGCCTTTAGCATACTGCAGCGAGTTAGAATCGGAAGCGAGCCACAACCATAGAAATCTAGAAAACCGGAAAATAGAATTTATACGGGTTCGTATGATTCCATTTAAAAATCGCTGCACACTAAAGGTGTGTTTAGTATTGATAACTGAAGTTTGGCTCACATGGGGTTTATATTACATCCCTGTATAACTAATACCGAGTAAGTACATAGTATTAAATAAAACCATCGACAGAAACAAAATTCCTTATGTAAGTAAGTTAACAACGTAATTAATTATTCGAGATTGTTGTTTACATTTTCTTTAATACAAGCTTTTGAAGAAGCTAATCGAATTTGAACTCAAACAAAAACAAGCAAAATGATGGAAAATATTTTTTGCTTTCCTGTTTATCTCGGCTTGTCAGTGCCCGTAATTGGGAACGATTTTACAGGCAAAAGTTCCGACGTTCCTGTACCACAATGTATAGACCGGCGTTTATTCTGTGGTCATACTTTGTCATACTAGTATGACCACATCGGACAAACTATTTCTCATGGTCAAACTCGTGTTTGTGTACCCCCTATAGATGAAACGAAGAAGTTTGTATAAAATAAATAAATAAAATTACACTTTATTGAGATATAACAATGTATAAGAATCGTTCAATACTCGTAATCGTTCAATAGTATGAAGTTTTATTGGAGTTATACGGAAGTTGTATTGATATGGTAGGACATCGCCCTTTTTAACGGCGGAAACGCCACAACAAGTTTGACAGATCGTAAAGAACTATGGCGGGAAAACACGCAATACTCTCACTCCCAGAAATTTGAAAGGTAGTCTGGGATCGCACCCATCACACACCTCGGTCCGAGGATACCTACGGAAACGCGTTTGTTAGGCAACTGCTAGGAAACTTAAAAATTATGAAGTGAGTAACACCCGTTGTCTCTAATAATATAAATTAATTAAAAATGTTTCACTTGAATTTTAGTTTAAAAATACTGCTAGGAAATAACATCTTTTCCAGTTGTGCATGCGTTCTGTGTCTGAACTGAATACACGGGTGAACACAGTAAGTAGTGAACATAATATCCACATTAGTCGATCTCTCAGCGATATGGCGCAAGTAAAAGCTCGTGTGATATCCTGCGGAGCAGACGGGTTCTGTACACGCTAGTGATGTGACGTTTAATCCTGTAGGTTCATAAAATTACAGTTTTTTTACCGGTAAGTTTGGTCAATAATAAATACGAGTGTTGTATCTCTATCTCGTAATAAATAACAACAAAACACAATACAAATAGTAAGAAATAGGTATGGTTCAGGTTTGTAATGGCGAGTCAAAAACAATATTTTGAAATTTTCAAAACGTCTGATCTCCTTATACAATGAAAAAACGCATATTTCCATTAAAATATCAATATCCTATATAAAACATCACGGTGTCTCGTAAACAAAGTTGTAACATAACATTCCTTCCTATGATGGTCGAAGGTTAACAACAATAAAGCTGTCAGTAACAACCAATAATTAGTCTATTAATAATATATAAACTGTTTATTTTGGTTCCTTTAATAACGTTAATTCAGCCGATACTCTTTTTTATCCTTATTCTGACCTCTGTTTGTTCGGTTTTTTACTACTTCGGTAATCTTCGGAAAAACTCCACTAATTTTACCACACCTTACTACAAAATTAACCCTAATAGGAGCGACCGTCCGGATATAAATATACGAGTCAATATTGTATCTCCATTCTGACCTCTGTATTGTTACTATATCGTTAATCTTACGTAAGTACTTCTGTAATATTACCACACGTTACTACAACACTACAACAGAGACCGTCCAGCTATAAATATGCGAGTCGATATCGCATCATTATTCTGACCTCTGTTTGTTTTGGTGCCACAATTTCGAAGCCTTTCCCCCGGAATTGAGATTTCCGAGGCAATTCCCGGTATAGCCCCAAAGGGTCATTATTTCTAACATATGTTACCGAATAGTTTATTTCGTTGATAGTGTAGAATTTATGGCCTCAGCTCCATCTTAGTGAAATGTAGACTAGGACTTAATCTATATGTCGTAGACACATAGTGTACTGGTGCGTTTCATGAAATGCGTAGGCATTTCACGAACTGCTAATAATCTTAGACAGATACTGTAACGATCGAGTTCTACACCATCTGATTAAGATTTTTAGCCACTTCGTGAAGTGCGTATTATTAATTCGCACATAGCGTAATGGTATTGCATTTGAATCTCATGTAAGAAAGAAAAGAAAGAAAGAAAAAACATTTATTCAACATTGCACACATTATTATACTTAAAACAATTTTGGATAAAATAAAATAAAAACAGTGCAATATGGATGTGCATGTGGATTTTAATCAGTCTTCTACGAAACTAGCGCCATCTGATCGTTTGTCTCTGTTTTATTATAAATGCTATACAGACGTATATGTATATTATTGACACTTCTTGTCGCTACTTAGTAGAACTTCGTTAAACTTAATATTAAATGAGATTTATAGCACTTAGTTCTACAAAATTTATCTTTAGTCCCAAAGGAAATGCGTGTTTAAATATCATAAAATAGGAAATTTTATCACAAAATAGAAAGGATGTCGACTGCCGCGTAGGCAGTCGACATCCTCTGTTGTCGCGGAGGCACAGTTTGACTAGTAGCGGCGCTAGCGCGGGCGGCATTTTGAAAGAGTGAGTCGATTTGAGCAAATGGACTTTACTTAAAACACTATATCTGCATTCAAGAATGTAAATAACATTTTAAATAGACACCTCGCGGGGCCTGGGCCCTCAGAGGCAATTAAAAACATAGATTCACATGGTATAGAGAAATTTTGTCTTTGCCAGTTTCAGCCAGAATATATTAAACAATCATACTAAGAAAGCTGCCGTTTAGCCTTAAAATAATGGAGAAGTATATTAAGCCTCTGATTAAAGCAGCGGGTCGTAATTTCGCCTAAAAATATAACTCACGAAGAGATACCCCGGACAGATCACCGCGTATTATGATAAACGGGTAAGTACCTAATCCCTCGTCGGAAACGACACGCTAAATAAGCTTGGAAATTGGAATGCTTATAAGTTATAACATATTATAGCTTAGAGGGTTAAGTTACAACATATAGGTTATAAGGTTAAGTTATAATATAATATAGCTTAGAAAAGTCTCACGATATCTCTACACTACTGTCAAGCCACATTTTTCCCTGGCATGCAGACTTTAAAAAATTGCCGGTTTACTTTAGATAGTAATTTTATCTGGATCTTTCTTTTCAATGACAAAGCAATATGAAATTCGCTGTCGATTATACAGGCTGACCCAAATAGTGACGTCAAAAGGAAAAATGTAGATTGCTTGTATCTAGACCTACTCGAATCACCCACAGATATTATTCCGCTATTATTGATAGCTTAAAGGAGTGACTTTACGATTTTTTTAAATTGCTACCAACTTATTAGGGCGAAGATCAGTAGCCCGACCACCAGCCCGATGGTCGGACGACATCGTTAAAACGACGAGGAGACAGTGGAAGAGACTGGCACAGGGTCGATAAAGGCGCACGAAAGAAGAGGCGGAAATCGGTTGAAAATTAATGAACTCATACTTTGATGGGAATTTCGTTTACTTGCATGATTCCAGTAGGTCTAGCTACGATGAGTCTATTTTTTTTTGGCCTTGGCATTTGGCCACCCTGTATGACACTTTTGGACATCCATTAGTGCAGAGGATAACTTTGGAAGTCCGTTTTAACCCGGTTTTTTCGGGAAAATAAAAAAGGGTCGTCCTCGTCACTCTGGACCCTTTCGATCCAGCGTCGTCCAAGCATAAATCAAAATTACACAAGAAACATCTTAGATTCATGACCGCACTTTCTAGAATGAAGGAAAAACGGAAAAATGTCGTATTTTTACCTATACCAAATTTATGGATGGACAATTTTCGAACCGCAAATAAAATATTTATGTGCCGCATAAAATTAAACGAAATGACGGTAGACATGAATTTTTTGCACATCCAGCGAAGGTTTTCTGCTACTTGAAATTTTAATAATTTTGTATCAATATTCTATCTATCGAAGCCGCTGACAGGACGGGGCGTCAACACCAGAAATAGGGCCGAATGGATTTTGGATTAATGGGATATTTGGATTCCAAGATTTTGTACCTTACTATCAAGATCAAGTTCCCTAAATTAAGATAAGCAGATCCTTTCGTGGTGTAGGTACCTACTTCCATCCTTTTATGAAAACAATGGCTTAAAAACAAACCTTTTGTGCTGTTGTATTTTCTTTTTTTTTTGTATTCCTGTATTTCTTATGTGAAGGCAAAGGCATTACAATTACGTATTTATACGGACATTCCGTAAATATAAAATAAGAATGCCAATATACGTAAACAAACGAAGAGAACAATATTTCCCCAATAAGGTCTGTATTTATCTTGTAAAGGCGGTGGGGAGTAAACAACCTTTTCGTATAATATTTTCGCGTGTTTTCACCTAACATGAGTCTTCGTATCTTATATAAGTGATCGATAACACTTCGTCTCTGTCTCCATGTATTATAAAACTTTGTCTGTCCGTACATTTATATTATAAGAAAGTAATCAAAATTGTCGTAGCCAGTTTCAATTGTTTTATTGAATGCAAGGAATCTTATATTCTCTTAGTGTATTAAAACTCCTTTGGTGGAATGACAAAAACTAACTAGATTATGTGTACGGTAAAAAAGGAACCCTTATTGTGAGACTTTGGTGTCCGTTCATCTGTATGTCACAACTATTTTTCTCACGAACTACTAATGCTATCGACTTGCAATTTAGCACAGTAGCGAGGCTTCCTTGCCCGCATCTATCCCAGGTAAAAGAAAGAAAGATGACGATGTTCCATACATTTTGAGGCCCAGTGTTTTAGACGGTTTATTGGCAGCCAGGATTCTTTTTGTCTATCTGTGGTCGGACTGAATCAATTGCGTTTTGTTAGTGCATTTATTCCAAAAAACATATACAACAAATTCTTCATTCCCGACTTCTAAAAATGTACGACTTGTATTAAATAACTTAGCATAAAATTATATTTTAAATGACACCTATATAATTTATGAAGAGGTCTTCGTTTAATTTAATAATAATTGGGCCCTTTGTCGCCATCCTTCTTTGGAAATAATTTAATTTTATTGAAAATGGGGTCTGAAAGTTTTGTGCTTCACGTATTGTAACATATTCTGTGTGAAGAGGTAAACTAAACTATAAATGGTATCCATAGTGTTAAGAAAAAGTTATATCCGTAGTGTTAAGAACCATTTCACACAAATCTTTCTGTCTTTTATTTTATTCAGAAGTATACCATTACGATCCTCGACAGAGAGACAGATACCTACGTTAGGTACGATTAGAGATAGGGACCGCGAAACCCGCATCGGGGTCACATTTCGCTACACTCGACCTAAGCCTTCCATTATTATCTACTCTATGAAAAGATATTGGATTTACAAAACCTACCGCGATTTCTGTTTATACCTACTTGAGTGTGTTTTAAAGTGGTAGTGGTTCCTCTGTCTACCCCCTCGGGGATTATGGACGTAATAGTTTATGTTATGTTAAAAAGGGAGTTATAAGTTTTACGCGTTGTCTGCCTCTCTGTGGCATCATAAATCAACAACCGATGATCTGATTTATTGGATCCGGTTTTATATTTGAATTTTTCGAGTGTTCTTAGACATGTCTGATAAAAATTGGACCAGTGGTTTCCAATATCTTGGAGTATCTTTGATGTCAGATTCGATCTGTGAAATGGTAATAAGCTAGATGGTTCGAATTTAAGCTCAAATGTTTAGGACCATACTGCTCTTCTCACATCAGGACAGGAACCACGAGGAACTGATGATGATCAGGAAAAAGAAAGGGGATCTCCACAATGGTCACGGTCCACAATGGTCACAACGGTCATGGTTACGGGTTCCTTTAATTTTTAATTTAATGTTGTTGGTCAGGTTTTGGTCAACCATCGATCATGGTCCAACAGAATACCAGGGCTGTAAGCATTCTTATCTGCAGCAATAAGCTGAGTTGAGGCCCTTTTTACGACAACGGCAGGCCAATAGATAAGCTATCGGTATTTTACCTGTGTAAATATAATTATATAATTATAACTGTTTTAGGATATGCTGTATGTGAAATAAACCTCTCGTATTAGGTACTTACTTACTTACTTACTTATTGTGTATACTTAACGGATATAAAATTGCCTTTACTTGTATTACTTAAAATTCAAGCTTGCTTGCTTGCTTTTCGTATGGTTAGTGGCCAACCTATTTGTCAGAGTTGTTCAGGCCGCCCGTAGGCATCTGACATGGCTTAACGACTGCTGTCGAACGACAACAACCGAGACCAACTGCTTAACGTGCTCTCCTAGGCACGGAGGAACTCAGATGAAATATGCCACCTGCACGATCACTTTCAGACCGTGCTCGCAACTAAGCTACGAGTTCCAAAATTCAAGCGATTGCGACTCAGATAATTTAAAGCCACCAGAAATCACTAATGCGACCCAAAGGTACAAGAAAAAATATCTCTTTACGAGTATGTTTCTCGCTCTATCGATTAGTGTAATTTCTAACTGTCACTACCTTCTTATCTGATAAAGGAGGTAGTAATTGGTATTTGGTTATGTGACGAGCAACTTATCTACTCGTAGATTTTAGATAATCATTTCAATTCCAACGGCAATGCCTTATCGTTATATTGATTAAAGGATTTAAAAAAGGAAAGTGTGTCTTAGTGTCTACGGCTATGACGAACGCACATAGGAGTTTCGTGGATTTTTTATCAGTTTTAGGCACTATATAGTCATTTTGCGTTTTAAACATAGCACTCATAACCGGTCATTATCAGTCTATTATGGCTACTAATAATATAAGTTATCATCAGATTTCTTACCAATAGCCGATTTTTGCAGCGGCTTAGAGTCTCAGATAACATTTCAGTCACACCATGGGCAAGATAATTGGCTTACACCCTTGTGCGTAGTACGTTCCATGATTACAAAGCGTAGGATCACGAAGCAAACCGATTTCGTCAGTGCTTTCATCTCCTCTCGTAAACTGTCGAAGCAGCGTCGACTCAAACAAAGCTTCTTTATACCTTCAAGCTTCAAGCTTCTTTATACGCACCTAAAACATCATTGTTTTATTTTCTTTGAAAGGAATAACGTTTTAGTTCAGAGTTGAAAGTTAAGACAGTTTTGACAGACAGTAAAATATACAAACTCTTAATAATCCGGTCAAGAAGCAGCCACAAATAACTCGGATGTCGGAAAGCGCTTGCTATGCATTTTGGATGCAAACTGTCACTACCTTCTTATCTGATAAAGGAGGTAGTAATTGGTATTTGGTTATGTGACGAGCAACTTATCTACTCGTAGATTTTAGATAATCATTTCAATTCCAACGGCAATGCCTTATCGTTATATTGATTAAAGGATTTAAAAAAGGAAAGTGTGTCTTAGTGTCTACGGCTATGACGAACGCACATAGGAGTTTCGTGGATTTTTTATCAGTTTTAGGCACTATATAGTCATTTTGCGTTTTAAACATAGCACTCATAACCGGTCATTATCAGTCTATTATGGCTACTAATAATATAAGTTATCATCAGATTTCTTACCAATAGCCGATTTTTGCAGCGGCTTAGAGTCTCAGATAACATTTCAGTCACACCATGGGCAAGATAATTGGCTTACACCCTTGTGCGTAGTACGTTCCATGATTACAAAGCGTAGGATCACGAAGCAAACCGATTTCGTCAGTGCTTTCATCTCCTCTCGTAAACTGTCGAAGCAGCGTCGACTCAAACAAAGCTTCTTTATACCTTCAAGCTTCAAGCTTCTTTATACGCACCTAAAACATCATTGTTTTATTTTCTTTGAAAGGAATAACGTTTTAGTTCAGAGTTGAAAGTTAAGACAGTTTTGACAGACAGTAAAATATACAAACTCTTAATAATCCGGTCAAGAAGCAGCCACAAATAACTCGGATGTCGGAAAGCGCTTGCTATGCATTTTGGATGCAAACACCGTCTCGACTGCCTGAAACAAGAATGCCAAGTAGAGATGAACTACTCTCTGTATCTTAGAGAGGTAAAGGTATAAATAACTTTAGAACTTACAAACCTAACTCTTTATGATTCTATCATCGTCTTTTAAGAGTTGGAATAAAAGCAACCCCTCATGTAAAGTCTGTCGCCAAAAATCTTCGCTTCGGAGTTAATGTGAAAAGCTAGTCCTTTCTAAGCCCGTGTGCTAAATCTTCAGCCTCATCGTCACTTACCATCAGGCGAGATTGAGGTCAAACACGGGCTTAGTCGTAAATTTTAAATAAACATCATAAATCGAAATTGCCTTCTTAATTTATTCCTTGGCTTTTTGAATAAATACATTAATATTGCAAAGTTAAAAGTAGGTAAATGGAATTCAAATTTATAATCTGCATCTGGATATATGGAATGTGGAAACATCCATGAGTGGTCATGCCAGTAAACAAACAAGTTGGAGAGTGCATCAAACAGAATCCTTCCATTAGTCGCTTCGAGCTTATAACAGATTAAAACAGACAGACCAGCTCTACTCCGAACTTATTATCGGTGATGATCAGATTTATCTTGTGTGTTCCTATAAATATTTTATTTTATTTCGTAAATTTAAGTACCTATATTTACAATTTTATGTAAACTGGAACCATTTTAAGGCATGTCAACATTATATTCTTTAGGTATATTTGATTTGATAACTTAATTTAAATTTAATTTTAATAATCAATATTATATTTTTGTTTGCTACACCCATTGGGTAAAATCGTGTTGAAACGTATGTATATATTTATATGACCCACAATGTACCTTCACGCGATTTATGGCAAAATAAATAATATGAAAAAAAAAGAATTATATTTGAAAACAAGCGAATAATAATTGCAACTAACTTACTATAAAATACGTGTAGTTTAAATAAAATTATAAATACTTATACCTACCTAAATAATTCTCTCATTTAGATTTTTGTCAATAAGATGATCAGAATAGGGGGCGACGGGACATGCTATATAGAGCTGATATTACCATCTAAGTTTCCCAAAATGGGGCAACTTTCTTCGAACAAAGCCTGTGGTTCATAAATTAAGCCCACCGATTCTGATCACTGCTTATTTTTAACAGATTAAAACGGACTACTGAAGCTATATTGAGAACGAAGTATGTTAGTATAGTAACTTTCGAATTTTCAGAATATTGATGATGGACTAGCGGCTAAAATGTCCCGTAAACAACGGCTATTAATAAAGTTCCTTCGTAATACTCCAAGTAAAGCCAAATTAAACTTCGTCGTCGCCATAATGGACAATGACAAAGGCATTTACTTCAAATAAGGGACAGGAATGCAACGAAGATTCCTTAAGATACCTTAAAGACATAATTTTATCTTGTCTCGTGAAATCTCTTCCTGGAGCTATTGAAATTTTTTTAATGCATTTGTAATGATTATGCAGACAACAACTTGGACCACACACTGTTGTCCACAAAGTTTTGACTAGCTGTCATGACGTGGACGCTTCAAAGAAGTTGGTATTTTTAGTTATTTAGGTATTTCATGGCCGTAGAAAAAGTATTTTATATTATATTATATTAAATTCGTTTTTTTTCTATTTTGATTCTCGCTATGCTCGTATCATCGTATCAAAAACTAAAAACTTATTTTACAATGGGTGTAATTACGTGTCAGTTGCATAAATTACTATTTTCTTTCATGTGAGATTAAATTAAATATTAAAAAACAATAGGTTTAGCAACCATGATGACAACATGTTTATACCTACAATTTTTTCGCAAAACTGAATTTTTTTAGCACATCCCAGAATTATTTAGCGCTTTCATTTACTAGCAGGTAAATTTTAATTGGGTTACGGGAAAAATATTTCTCGCCAATTTCCGTAATCCATTTCCATTATAAAATGTGAAATTCTATTTTTGCATATTTTTGCTGTCCCAAATGGACACAGTAAAACTGCAGTTACTGTCAAAGGGAAGACATTCGAATCAATTCTAAGTGGCCTAAACTAGAGCATGTCAAGAATAATTTGGAAACTAGAGTGTCGAACTGAGTTAATACTCGCGTCGCACATCCGGCATCCGTCCATTAGCTGATAGACTTGCGACGACTTCCGGGAGATTTAGTCTCGAACTTCACGTGTCCGGTTCAGCCCCGTTTCGGTTCGCTGCAACCAATCACATGCGCTTCGCCCTCCCCCAACTTGCAATCAGCGCTTTGTGATTAGTTGCATTCAGCAAACAGAACACGGACTGGAACTGATCAGTGAAGTCCTAGCCTAGGCAATACACAAGAGACGTGGGGACGGGGCATGAACGTGACGTTCGATTTAAACTGTATGCAAACGAACATAAAGTTCACTATTGGTTGGCGCAAAACATTTAGGAACGAGGCGGAATCTGCGTTAGAATACAGTTCAAGAGAGTTCAAAATTTATTGCTATGGAGCGTAAGAAATAAACCATTGATCAAAATAGAACGGTCTATTTTCAAGTTCATAATTTGTATCTGCCCTGCTGGACAAAGCCCTCCCATTGTCCCCATTTTCCAATTTTAGTGCTATAACAAAAATCGGAAAATGGGGAAGTTGTATTGTAACCCAATTTACAATACATAACATGACCAATTATATAACTGTTTCCAAGTCATGTCAAACAATTAATATTCATTTGCTGTTTAGTATCTACAAAACGTCGTATAAAGAGTCGTGAACATAAAATATAGACCGGATTTATTTCCGGCTTTAAATAAGACTTGGCGAAATTGTTGCTTTTATTTCCGCTTGAAATTACGGTTTCACGGCCGTGCCATTCTTCCCGAATAACTTGCCACCAAATTATTCCATTCTCTCTTTCGGTGCGATTTTTTCCACATTCAATGGTAACCGTCCAACTCTCATTGCAAAGTTCCAAATGGCCACTTTTATTGCCAATTTGAAGCCAAAACTGTAGAATTAAGGGTAATTGATTTGTGATTATATTATACTAAAAACGTCTCAAAAATCTTTGTGAAAGTTTATACTTACTTAGTTAATAAAATTAACTTGGGACACAAAATTACGTAAAAATTTACCGTTTTCGAGGAACGGTACAGTTGGGAAATTTATTAATAAAGTTAGCGAAAGATAGCAAAAAATGGAAGAGCTAGTAAAGATTTTGAGAATAACGCTGAAATGTTTGCATTTTAACGCCATCAGACCCATACAAGCATTATACGAGTACTAATTTGGTTTGAGGTGATGGAAGATTTAGAATTTCGGATCCGTGTTGGAGAAATCCTAGAAACAGTGTAGTTTTAGTAAATTAACGAATCACGTGCCATGTAAATTAATCATAAAATTAACCCTGAGAAAGGATATAAAAGCCAGCTTTTTATGAATGATCGTTGATGTCCTGAAGCCCTCCTGAATGTGGTGTCGCTTGTAAGGGAAGAGTACTCCATTATTTGTTCAAGTACCCACCTTTACCTACATTTGTTTGTACACACTACTTTGTCGAAATAAGTTTACAACTTTCGTTCTGCAGATGAATAATGCTTTTAGCTGCTGAGTTATTCGAAAAAAAATCCTAAGGTATTTATACTCTGACCAGAAATATAAAAACACTTGCCATATTGCGGAATTAATGCAACAATTTTTTTCAAACCGTCAGTTGTAAAGCCATTGTAAAGCGAAGTAAATATTTGTATTGAAAGTTTATGTTTACACGAGTTAAGACGGTATTTTTTTGGTTTAATGTGTTATTTAACCAGCACATACACCACCTCGAAATATTTTTATCGAATAAAATACCACCATATAATAAATAACTCTAAATTAAAAATTTAAGAAACCCCCCCGACGTACAACTGTGGAGATCACTTTTTCCTGGTCATCATCAGGTCCTCAAAGTTCCAGATGTGGGAAGGAGACCATGGTCATAAACATTTGAGCTCAAACTCGAAGCACCTAATTGTTACCGTTCCAGAGATCCCATCACACTCCATCAACATCCCAAGACACTCCAAGATCTTAGAACCACTAATCCAATTTTCATCAGACATCGCTAAGAACATTCAACGGGTTAGACTTGCGGCGCATCGTTCGCCCTACGCGGAGCTCGGCCTTCGGCCTCGCCATTGCTATAACTCCACATCATTTCCATTTATTTTTTGACCGCCATCTATAAATACATTTATTTCTCTTGAAATGCCACAGGATTCCCTACGACTTTAGTTCGAGAAGACCCCATCTAACCTATTATAGTTTCGGCAGGCTAATAATCTTCCAATTCTTGAAGTTTCATATTGCAAAATTGAAGTCCACTTAATTTTTCCTGATCATCATCAGATCGTTAGGGTTTCAGATGTCAGAAACGCACCATGAACCTGAATATTTGAGCTCAAATTCGAACCATCTAGCTATTACCGTTCCAAAGATCCCATCTGTCATCAAAGATACTCCAATATCTTGGTAACCACTGGTCAAATGTTTATGATACCTAGCTAAGAAAACTCTCGTAAAAATTCTCTATTAAATTAAAAAAACCCGGTTCAAATCTGATCATCCGTTGTCAAGTTATGTTGCTACAGACAAACACATAAACAGACAGACAAACGTGTCAAACTTATAAGATAACACGCCCTTCCTCGATCGGTCGGGGGTTAAAAAGTACTCTGTGTTAGGAGGTTATTGGACATAAGTGGTCGGTTCCCTAGAGCCGTTCTCAGTGCTGTGGCCACAAGGACGTGAACGAGCGTGTCGATAGAGGTTTTAGCACATTCACACCGATATCAATTCGGGTGGAACCGACTGGATAATCCTCGATGAGGGTATTTCAGAGAAAATATATTTATTCCGTAGATCAAGGGTACATGTTGATTTTTTTGCTAGCCAGTGTTATTGCCTAGGAGCGATAATGTCAACATACGTGCAAGGTATTCTTATCCGCTCCTGGGATCCGATTCTACTAATTGTACGAGTATATATTATAATGGTTGAGTATGTATTTTATTTATCTACTATATAATTATTGTAATTTATTTATACTTAATATTTATTGTACTCCAAACCTTACCCACCATACAAGTAGTCTAAACTCTCCTTAATCAAAGGTTGGCTGGAAGAGATCCCTATGGGATAAGCCCGCCTTTGTACTTATTGTAATGTTTTTATTTTCTGTGTATTTTTTCTTGTGTGTGTACAATAAAGAGACTACAAACAAACAAACAAACAACGTAGAAATTAAATTGCATCCACTTGAAGTTTTCGTATATCACTAGTCATGAACCGTTCGATTAACGTTACGTTTCGGTCGAGCTGACGATCGATTGGCACATTGATTATGTGTTATCTGGTGTTATCAGTGACTGCCAGACGGAAGATCGACGGACTACATCGATTGACTAAACTTCGACAGGACATTATATCTCTCCACTGAAGTTCTACAAGACTGAACTGAATATCGACAGGATGAAACTCGACAGGACTGAATATCGACAGACTTCAGTCTGTACACGATTTCAGTTCTGAAGTTCACATCGACAGACGCAGTATACTGCTTTTAGTTAAAGTTGGATCGATACGAAAACGTATCGCTACTTAATTGGAAAAGAACGACAATTGTAAAACAGTGGAATTGTATACCTTATTGACTGACTGTGTGTTAGTCAATTAGGTATACAATTCCACTGTTTTACAATCCCTTTGAATTTCATTTTCACATTGTCATTATAATCGAAAACAAACGATCAAGAGAAAGCTGAAGAAACTTTGTTCACATTTCCCAAGCAACCAAGTAGGCGATGACGCGGCATCAAAACGATGACGCGCCCGTTTTTCACTCCTCCTCGGATTTCCCGAATATTCGGCGAATTTCATGATGTTCGCAATATTTCATGTTTATTGTATTGCGTGCGGTACGTGCGATTTGACACATTGTGGGAATGGCGGGTATAATAATCGATGACCCGTGCACCGCAAATGTAATGATCCACAATATGTGGCTTTGTATTGTTTTCATCAGCGAGCTATTATGAGGGTAAGAGATCCAGCGTAATTACCGGCACATGAGGCACTCTATCGAAGGCTTGGACTCCTCAGGTCCGGTTCCTGCTCCCGTTCGATTCGCTGCATCAAATTACAGTGCGTTGATTTTAAGTGGTTTTGGTTGAAACGAACCGAACCGGAGCTAGAACGACCCGTGGAGTCCCAGTCTAAGTACTCAAGCAGCGCATCGGAAACTCTCTAATAACATTACAGTAAGATGATATGTCTATGAGCGATGGCGACTACTTACCATCAGGTGATTTGTTTGCTCGTCTGTCCTCCTTATACAATAAAAACATTATAAAATTATAACTGTTCTTGCTCCTGTTTGTACAAATAACTATATTTTTAATTTTAGGTGCCTACCAATTTATATGTAGGTAGAAATTTAGTTAATTAGTTAAACGATTAATAATAACCACGAATAATTTCAACATCAAACGTCTCACGCCAGCCGTTAACTAATACAAACAAAGTTTTGAGCAACTTCTGACGAGAGACTTCAACTTATACTTACCCAGTTCAACTCTATTAGGAGTAACTTTATAATGAGAGTCTGTGGTAGGGGACACAGTATTCAGTCGCATGAGTTAATAAGTTTTTAATTGTTTTAACATGCATACAATGTAACTACATGCCACCTATATTGAAAACATGAATTCTTTAATGACAAATATTAAAGATTTCAAATGCATTTTTCTACAAAAAAAGATCGCTTAAAAAGCAAAATTGCGAATCGAAATGCAGAGTCAAAAAACAAACAAGAGATACCAGAATAGACCAGAAGCAGCAAAATCAAGCCCTGTGACCTTCTAAATTCCATTTTTATTCTGTATTAGCTAGCTCACAATGATCGCTAGTCACCACGCCCCGTGTGTTCGCGCTCTAGGCTCTAGCCTATATTTTAGCCTGTATGGTAAATCAGGCCCTGATACAGCATCTATCAGAGATTCAGAGATAAATCAGACGGACTAGTCATTCCGGAAATTAGACGCAACCGACCGGACTGTGCTTATTTTTGTCGTCAGGTTGCCAACCTATTGTCAGATGTGTCATAGCGATTGCAGGCTGGAGGAAAAAAACATGCATTCTTAAGCCGCGAGATTTAAATTTTATTGTTTTTTTTCTTTTTATGTCCATATTAGTTATTATCAAAATTGTAGTTGTTGGGCTTTAATTTAATTGTTAATTATTTATTATTTTCGTCTATTAATTATTTTTTCTTTATTTTATTTTCTTTAACAGCATTGTCATATTTGCATAACCTTATTATGTCATCACTCATCATAATATAGAGATATCAGAAGAGACTGGCCGTCACAACACAGGGTATCCTAGTGTGGGAGCCAGGGAAATCTGAGAAAATGTAAAAGATACTGTCTGCATGAATAAATTTATATATTTTTTTATACCTACAAATGTTTAAAATGTGATAACCAAAGATTCTGACATTAACGCCAGTAGATTGCTGGCTAAAGAAGTTTTATAAAGAAACCGCGTCTGCCAGTTCGCGCATACAATTTGAGCATTTTCCCGTACATTAGTCGGGCACTGAAATATCAAAAGTATGAAAGTAAGTGACCTATGGGTCAACTTTGTGGCTCGCTTGTCAACGCTCACGTCATCATTCTAGAGGAGTGGGCGTTATTAATCCGATTTCTATGGTACTACCTAATAATACGTAAGTACTTAAACCCCCACCAGGCTTTTAATAGTTGTCAAAACGGTGCCACTGGTATATACTTTTATAATAATTTGCGTTAAAGAGATCGCAAATAAATCACAAACAATTTCGCATTGCCGCAGTCTAACTTCGCGTAAATAGACAGGTCAGAGCCAGACTATAGATTGTAATGAATTTCACACACGCCCCAATGAAGATTCCGGGGCTGTCGGTATAGCGAAACTTTCTGCATTTCTGATAGATGAGGTTTAGGAGGTGGGAACAATGCCAACTATGCGATTGAGTTCTGGCCATCTGATATGTCTATTTGTTTGTTTTCTTGGATCGTAGGTATCGTAGAGTCGGTGGTCTAGTGGCTAGGATGCCGGGCTCCCATGGGGGAGTTCCGGGTTCGAAACCATGCAAGGCCATGTACCAATGAGTTTTTCGGATTTGTTCGAAGACTTACGTACTTTTACGTACTGCTCTAACGGTGAAGGAAAATATCGTGAGGAAACCTGCATGTCCGAGGAAATTAAAAGTTTCCGAAGGCGTGTGAAATCCACCAATCAGCACTGGGCCCGTTCGGTGGATCATGGCCCGTACCCCCTTGTGAAAGGGGAGGCCTATGCCCCAACAGTGGGGACATTAATAGGCTGATGATGATGATGAGATAGAGTCTGTCTACTAGCAATAATTTATTAGACCTGTCAAATTATTATAAACTTTTTATAAACGCATCTTATCTTATGATAGGGTGCCGGGAATAAACCCCAGCTGCACTTCGATCCTTGATGATCTTTTGTGCCTAACCCATTTTACACGCTGGTAATCTCAGTGTGCTGGTAATCTCAGTGTGCAGGTTTCCTCGCATGTTTCCTTCACCGTTAGAGCAGTCGGTAATGAACGTAAGTCTTAGAAAAATACGAAAAACTCATTGGTACATGGCACTGCATGGTTTCGAACCCGGACCTCCCGCATGGGAGTCCGGTGTCCTAGTCACTGTGCCACCGACGCTCTTTAAAAACGCATACTGGCAACCCCATCTCTCTGTGAAAGCGTGTTGTTATGGTGGTAGTTCGGAATTTTATGAATGAAATTTTATTGCCAGCATCTGTTTTTTAAATATCTCAAAAATTACCCATGTCCATTAACTCAATAGACAGACTCTACCTTTAAATGCTGAAATTTAAGGTGTAAAATATTATATAAGGTGGGTGGACCATGGAATGCCACCATAACAACTAAACAGTATTATTCCTTTATTTACTGGACAAATAAAACAAACTAAGTATTAAGTAACACTTTGTTTCATTATTTAACATAAGAAACAAAAACATTTATTATGGAGCTAATAAATATTCATTAAATTTGAGTTTTACTAAACTCTTCCTAACGGCCTTGTTAGGCCTGGACTACATGCGCCGGTTCCAGCGCCGGTTCGGTTCGCGGCAGCCAATCACAAGGCGCTGACTTAAAGTGGGAGAGGGCGCAAGGTTGTAATTGGATGCAGCGAACCGAACTTAGATTATTATCTATGAGTATGAATTGTTTCAGATTTTTCGGCTTGCATACTTCGGAGATAAGGGACGGTCATCTTTCGCACATTTTTGGCAATAAGTCAAAAATATCTATAATATCATTATATAGCACAAACAATAAAATAAAAAAGAGTTTTGTAATGTGCAAATGAAGCACTTTCATATGATATCCTGCTTGCCCCAGCTGTCCAACTTTTAGATTTCGAACTCCTCTTCCAGACCACATTTTCAATAAAAATAAAATTTCTTTCACCTAAAAAAGATAAGGGCAAGCAAGTTCTATACTTGAACCTAATTTCGAGTCGATAGCTTCAGTTGTTCCTGAGAAAAACAGCTGTGACATACGGACGGACGGACGGACGGACATCGAAGTCTCACCATAAGGGTACCTTTTTTACATTTTGGAACGGAACCGTAACAAAAGACGAGAGGATTCCTGGCCTAGGTCAAGAAAATTTGTATGAAAATCAATTTGAGCCACCATCTTCAAGAAAACGTATTAACTGGAGCCCCATGAAATAAAATGAAAAGTAAAATAAAAAGAAAGGTCAATTGAAGAGAAACAGATTTTCCCGAAGCCTTTTGTACGCGGCTGAAAAGGAAATTCATAATTGGTACTTATTTGAGGCACTTGGGTACTAATAAATAGGCACGAAAGGGAATGTCCGAGGGTACTCCACCTTAAGGGCGGTCGGGCGGTTTTAAATATTTACAAGAACGTAAGCCGTTACACAATAAATGGATTTGTACCCGTAGTAGGCACATAAAGATAATGGTCTCAGGCAAAAGTTGTACAGATTATTTTGTTCATAAATTATATTTGTATATACGAAAATTGTCAAGTTTTTGAGAATATTTGTTGCTTTATGCCGTTCATTAGCTACTTTTTTTTTTTTTTTTTTTTTTTATAATGGCCTTTATTGTGTTTCAGGCACAATAATTCCGCCAATGTCGCGTATTAGACGAAACCATTAACTACTTAAGGATGATTTTGACAATTTTTGACACACTTTTTGTGGCCCAGTAGAGCCCACAAAATATAAATAATTTTCAAAAAAAAAATGTTGGAGAAGCCGGGGTCGTCCTAGATTTTAATATACGAGTACAGAGCAGACGATCCCAACGGCGAGCATGCGTGAAAGTACGTATGACTGTAGATGAAGCAAGAGAGGCGTGCCAAGACAGAGATTCGTGGCGCTCCGTTCTCTCTGCCTACCCCGCAAGGCACATAGCATGAAGGTATGTATGTATGTATGATTTATAAATATTACAGCCCCCCATGTTGCAATGTAGGTCATTGCTGGTAAGGCTAAGAAAATCTTATATCCTTTTTTTTAAATAACCTCTCCCACTGCTGGGCAAAGGCCTCCCCTCCTCCTTTTCATTTTTCTCTATCCTCGGCGTCCTTATACCATCCTTTTTGGAAGTGGTCGATATCCACCTACGCCTGGGCCTTTAAATGAAATTATTAAAACGGGTTTTCTTATTATTTAAAGTTATTATCCGCACCCATCGCCTAATCCCATTAACGATAGAAAGGCAGAGTTTTATCGTTGACGTGGGTTGACTTTAATATTATTCAGGGCCCTCGAATTGACTCATATTCGGTATTTAACTCCGTGAAAATTGCTTATAAATCCCTAATTATCCCTTTTAACCCGAAATCTGATCTTTGAACGAAGAAAAACGATTTGAAGGACTCGAGTTAGCTTATCGAGTGAAAAAAGGAAAGGATAAGGAATTTTCTATTTCTATTTCAAAAAGTAAATCTAGTCTCCATTTGTAACTTATTCTGATAATGAGCTAGAGGCCCGTGACCGACGGACGGACATGAGAGCGACCGCAATTGTACGGAATTCCGTAATTACGGATCCCGAAGCCGGCCAGTAATAGAGACCTCCAGCGCAGACGTGGCGCAGGCGGGCCACGTAAAGAACGGATTTTGAACTGTATACAAACGCGGATAAAGTTCACTTTTGATTGCTTCTAAATGTAAAAGTGAACTTTATTTGCGTTCAGAATTCGAACGTTGCGTCCATGCGTCATCCGCGCCACGTTTTTTTGATGTGGCTTGCAACTAAAAGTAAACCGTGTCTGGTAACAAACAAACAGACAGACAGACTTCTTGCCTTTTGGATGCGGATCTCTGAAAAGGTATATGAACTTAGGTATAGATGAAAACTCCTGCATAGGAGTATTAGGTACAGTTTACAGAAAAAGTTTGGTTTAATTAGACTTACGCCACTTAATTCAAATGTCTTGATAAGTCTAATTAAACAAGACATTTGAATTAAGTGGCTTGTATTTAACTATTATACTCGTATGTACTTACACAGTGAGTACTATTAGTAACACAGTGAGTTTCAAACCATACCTACATTATTTGATAAATGTCGAATACATTATGAATTGTAAATACATTTAATAATTCCCTTCGTTAACTAATCTAAAGCCTGACCAGAAATATGCATAAAACCCTGTCAAGTGGACGCTACTTTTGGGTTCACACTTAATTTATTATTTTATTGTGCAAATAAATGTTTATTAAACGCTCAACCTTGCACCTTGTTGAGTTGACTGAGAGCTTTTATTTGTATGACTTAGAATTCTGCTATTGTTTGGTAATATAATAAATTTCATGAAAATAGAACAAGATATGATTCGTTGTTGAACTTGCTGAGTCGATGTTTGTGCGGAATTAAGTTATTGGGTTTTCATTTGCGAAATAAATATCAATCGTTTAATTGAAATTCATTGCTTGTAAAGTCGTAATATTTAAATGAGAGATGAAAATCGGATCGCTGGATTTGCATTTTGAGGAAACACGATTTTACAAACAATACATGTGCGATCCCCAGCGATTCCAGAGATCTTTCGAGAGCGAAATAAACTAAGGCGAACGAGAGAATGTCCAGGGCAGGCAATAAATACCAATGAAAAACCAACTCACCAGTGTCTCAGCCCGAGATCACCCGTTGGCGCTAACAATGTCCAAAATTCTGGCAGTTTTTAGAGTCACCGAAGCATCAGTACTGTATCAGCACTGCGAGGAGTCCACGGAGGTGATAGATCACACGCGATGAAGAGATTCGAGAACACGCGCACAAAACGATGCTGTCTCAATTGCTGTATTTCAAACTGTGTCAGGGAGTGGCAATCAACGCTAAAAATTACACCGGGCATTAATATTTGACAGAACGAAACTAAAAACGAATGTTAAAACTACCTACAATAACTGTCGCTAATGTAAACAAAACTTATGAACTAGGTATGCGTGGTACGGATTGTACAATATACGTTTCGTAGACCTATGTGCATCAAATAAAAGTCTTTAAGATTAATACTTTAAGAAGAATAAAATACTTAGAGATTTTTCTACGTGATATGGGTAACTTTGAAAGTAGGAGAAGGCGCTTCAGTCCAATTTCTGTGGTTGAACTCCACTAGCCGACGTATCAACATTAGGGAGTGTCAGACAACTCAGGTGTATAGGCAATAAGGTGGTGTATAGGTATTCAGGTTTGTATCTAAGATTTGACGAATACGCACGAACGAAAAGTATACTATTTGTACTTTTAAATGCAAGTGCCATAACTAAATGGCTCGTGTAAACTCGTTTAATTTGAAAATTTATTCGAACATTGAAAAAAAAAATATGCCGTTTATCTTAGATACAGTCTATATCGAGAGAAGTATGCCCCCTCCCCCCATCCCCGATATTGATACATCAGCTAGTGGGCATCAGGATACTTACTTACCTACTTAACCCTAGGAAAAATGTCCGGTACCTGTAAATTTCGAGTTCCTATTATTATTTTGAGGAGATACGTCATAGAACAAAAGTTGTCGACATAGCTCATAAGATTAGCAAGCTGAAGTGGCAGTGGGCCGGTCACATCTGTCGCAGAACCGACAACCGCTGGGGTAGACGAGTTCTGGAGTGGAGACCGCGTTTGGGCAAACGTAGTGTGGGACGCCCCCCTGCTAGATGGAGCGACGATCTGCGCAAGGTGGCAGAACGTAGCAAAGAATTCACTTTGCCAATCAAATACTTTAACTTCCATCAAATCATGGTGGAAAAGTTTCTTATCGTAACTAAAAGACAGCTTTTACCTAACTCTAAAATGATAAATGGTGTTTACCGTTTACCGTGTTCAAAGAATGCCGTTATGGATTTCACAAGATTGAATGTTGAAAAATATCGGAAAATTTAATTCCTCGGGTATTCTGTGACCTAGATCAAATGTTGCCACATTTAAAAAACATCCTCGGGTTATATTTCATATGAATTAACAACACTATAAATGCATCATTGCATGGTAAGACAGTGATCGCGCAATTTAAGAAATATTGGGCACGGTCAGAACCAGGAGGCCAATTCCCCTAAACAGTGAAAATAACGATAAACGTTGTATAACTACAACGTTTGTCGTTCTTTTCGAATCGATCCGACTTTAACTACAAATTACATCAGGTCCCGCCCGCCCGATTACTATAGTTCGACAGCAGACACGTTAGACCATGAGGCCTACGGGCGGCCTGAACAACCTGTGATAATAGGACCACACGAAGATATATCTTCGTGGTAAAAGAATTTCCGAAACCTCGATCTTGATTGCTTATTTTTACAATCTTTATTTATTCCAAGACGTGGGTCGTGCCGGCCATAAATAATAGCACCACCCCAACTCTTCCCGTGGGTGTCATACGAGGCGACTAAGGGATTTTGTGGATACTATTGTACACCTAGAAGACGGCGATAGGCTCGTCACCTATCACGTTTGTCCATCAAATCTTACGGCGAAAAGTGGGAACTACCTATCGGTGGTTCCTCTGTCTGGGGTAGATTCGGGGCTTATGGTCACAAAATATCTATATATTTTGTGTTGTAGACGTGAGTTTATGTAAGTTTGTACATTGCATGAAGAAAATACTGCAATTGAAAAGTCAATCTCATCAGGATACCGATGCCGAATAAATTGCGGTTGCAAGAATTGAATTCATTCGCTGTAGGTATTCAAAGGAACGAACGCCCGCCCGTTACTACTTTTTCTTTCAGCTCAAATCTTGTGGGTTGTTAGAAGTCTTTATATCTGTACCGACTATTACCTAACGATAAGCAACAAAAATAATGTCATTACAACTTCTCAAGACACCACAATGAAAGTCAACCACACATATATACTCATACTCATATGATTTATTGTTTTTCATGTGTAACAATTGGTCTTAAAAATATATAGTATATGATTATACTGATAGCCTTATAAGCATATTTATGAGTACCTAATCATACCGTAGTTACCTGAACTTGTATTTTTCCCTATTTCAACTTTTATGATACAAGTAAATCGACTCCATGAGATGCCTTTGCTTCAGTATATTCCGAGTACTTTGCGACACTTGGCAGTAAGTCTCATATATTATGTACAAGTTTACCTCAACGAGTGACGACAAACAGAAATTACTGCGAACTTTGAAGATAATCCATCAAAGGGTGTAAAATTACACAAGGGTTTATAGTCATACTTACCGGCAACTGATTAACTGTTGTAACTTTGTAGCTTTTTGTAATTTTGCAACTAACTTTTTAGAAATATAAAAATTAAATGAGGATCGATACGAAAACTTAATCGGAAAAGAACGGCAAACGTTGTAAAATAGTGGAATTAGGCTCCTTCTTTTTTTTATAAATTAAGCAGAGCAGTCGAGCAAACGGGGCACCATCGCCCACATACATCTCACCTCACTGTATTATTATTAGAGGGTTTTTGATGTACTGCTAACCTTTCAGACTGAGATGGATTGCCTTATGTGCCGGAAATTACCTCTTTCCTATCACACCGAAACATAGAAATACTTCTAAATTCTAGTCTAACCAAGTACTTTTTATCGGTCCCAGAGGGCGAAGCTGCTGACAAAACCCAGTTTAAGAAAAGTAAATGATCAATCACCGGCCACGCACCCCTGGGACCCTAAAAATGCTTGATCTTCGTTCAGGGAAGGTCGAGGAATTGTTCGGGAGGTCTTTCTTGCCAGTCATGCGAAAATTTCCATTGCCAACTCATTATTTACTCACAATGGGAATTCGCTTTGAGATTCTAATTCTGATGTTCCTCTGAGAATGGACTACGGACACTTATACGTACATATAGAATGTAGATATTAACTAACAAATTAGTCTAGTTTGTTTTCTGTTGTAAGTGTATCAATTCGTATTCATTAGCAAGTTCAAAAGTATCTAAGGGACTTATTAACCTCCATGTTAGGACTTAATAATTGTACATAGGAAATAAGATCTGTATGTAACTCATGATTATGCATGAATAAATGAATTATGAATTATAGCCTGATTATAAATAGTAGAACCAATTTAAATAATGGCAAGTATAGGTAAGTAACTTTTTGTGATTTGAAAGCGGGTTTTATTATTTTAGTAAAATTAATTTATTTCACAAAGGTGATCGCGCGGAGTTCCATAAAAAACGATACATAAAGTTTTTAAGTAGGGGCTTGAGGGTTGGTGGAGGAGATTCGCGCCCCTCGGTGTACCTTCGGAATTCCATAAATCAAATCATGTCAAAATTATGGGACCACTCTGTGGGTATACCTTCCATAATAAGATCAAAATCGGTTTAGGTACAAATGCCAGAGATAAGTATCACTTAGCCAACATGAACAGAAAATGAAAAACATACAGTCGAAATGAGAACATTCCTCCTTTTTTAAGTCGATTATAAAAAGGAAGAAATAAGAATGAATGTGAATAGCTTCATTCGTTCTATACATAGGTACTAAAAAAGACAAATGGAAAATAGCTGTAGACAATTTAAAGTGGCCCATTTAAATAAAAGCTGGCGAGTGGGTACTTCGCAGTGTGGAGCAATTAGGGAAAAGGGCTCTTTCAGATACTTATCATCTTGGGCAAAATGGGCACGTGCACCGTCGTCCCCAACCATAGGTATACCGTAACCCTAAAGGCTCGTCCATCCTAAGGCACTAATCTAAAAAAACATATTTATTAGGTTAGGTATTATTATTGTACATTACTATGTTTTATTAAAGAAACTGATCTAGTTGCATTCCGCATAATTTAAAATTATTTTACGTGTATTTTATGAGGGCAAGCAAGTTCTACAACTGTGCCAAATTTCAAGTCGACAGCATTAGTAGTTTGTGAGAAAAACAGCTGTGAAATACAGACGGACGGGCGGACATCGAAGTATCACCATAAGGGTTCCTTTTTTACCATTTTGGTACGGAACCCTAAAAATTAAGTTAATACCCTACTGATAAAAATTTGTGGATAAAACTTTTCTAATCTATTCTGTGCCAACACGAAAATAAGTATACAGATACAGAGGTACCAATATAATGTATAATTAATTTTATTTTGGACAGCACGTGTGAAGATCCAAGTCTGGCAGCCATAAGTACTTAGATTATCTATAATCTAAGCATAAGTAAGACATAATATACATGAATCATCATAATATATATATATTTTTTCATAACTCAATATTGTACAACAATCAATTTTCCACTTCCTAACGATGTTGTGTTTACACGTTAAGGGTTACGACCTAGCTCATAACTTTATATTGATTTTTCTGTAATTTCTATGGTTGTAATCTGTTGTGTTTACCTAATAAATAAATTAAAATTAAATAAATAAATAAATAAATCTAGTATATTCTTCTTTTTTTAAATAAAATATAATGTATATAATATTTCATTTCTATGTATACATTTAAGATAGATATACAGAAAAAGGTTTCATTAACACATGAACGAATCCATGTCCACAAAATTAAGGCACACTCATTTTCTTTGACACATATTGTTTACTAACCATAGACATTCTATACTTATACCTATTGTAATTGATTATTATTATTTATTTCCATTCTCTGACGGTGTATAAGACTGTACCTAACTATTATGTTTCATTTTAAATATTTGACAGACACTTATAACTAAAACTTTTGATTTTATATAGTTTGAATTTATATTATTGTCAGAGTATATTTAATACTGTTGTTAATGACGTATCTTGTAACGGTTTCAGTTACTATAAGATAAATAAATACAATACAATACAATACATGAAACCTTGTTCTGTAAACTTCACAGACTCATTAAAATATCCTAAGGTCGAGCTAAATATTATACAATTCAGCCTATGTAAATTACTCGCTAAAGAATAGCTTTTTTATGAAAACCACGGCGTACGTGTACGCCGTGAACAATGAATGAAGTGAAAAAGTAATGTAATATAACTTTAAATTAAAAATTTAAGATACCCTCGACTTATTATTGTAGAGATCCCCTCATTTTTCCTAATCATCATCAGGTTCTCAAAGTCCTACACGTAAAGTTCGCCAGCTTTTCGTCGCCTGCATCGCCTTATTTTCGTATCAATTTTTCACTTAATGGGGTTTGCTGGAGTAGATCTCTCTTAGAGATAAGTCATGCCCTTTGGGCTTCACAAAGGGCATATTACAAACTTAGACAAAAATATTGTCTAAGTTTGTAATATATTATGTGTGTGTACAATAAAGAGTTAATAATAAAGTTCTAGCCTGGGGAGGTACCACCCTTTTACCTATTTCTCCCGCAAAGCAGCAATGCTTGCATTGCTGTATTTCGGTTTGAAGGGTATATAAGAGAGCCATCGTAATTACCAGCATATGAAGCACTCTATCTAAGTCCTCAAGGTTAGCAGTGCACTGTAAACCTTCTAGCACCTCCTAATAACATAATTATATTAGTATTTGTATTCGTATATATAACAAATTGTATATATCATTATAATTGTTGAGTAGGTATTTTATTTATCTACTATATAATTATAGTAATTTATGTATACTGATACTAAAAATAAATTGACTTACTTATTATTAAGACTATTACTGACTCCATACCTTTACCCACCATAAAAGTAGTAACTTTCCTAAATCAAAGGTTGGCTGGAAGAGATCCCTATGAGATAAGCCCTTGTACATATTTTAATATTTTTATTATATTTTTTGTGTATTATTATACAGTATCATATATTATATTCAAGATATATTATGGATAGATAATTAGATAGATAGATGTTATATTATATTTTTAGCAGAGATCGCTCTTAGCGATAAGGTCGCCTAAATTGTACTTCACTATTTCGTTTTCTATCTCTTGTTTGTTGTTTTCTATTTGTGCAATAAAGTGTATTTTATTTTAATTTTACTTTATATTATATTATGTAATATAATATATTACAATAACAAACAAACAAACATTATAGGGAGGGAGGTGAAATATCTATGATCGCCGACGGTGATCACTTACCATCAGGTAGCCGGTTTGGTTGTCTGCTCTCCTTATAGGTGCAATAAAAAAAGGAGTGCGTTACTTATTCGCCCTGGCACAGCTGAAAACCAGCGCTGTGGTTCTGCCGTACCGGTCGGACCGCACCACATGCTGAGCATGTGTCTTCTTAACATTGTGGTTTTTTTTAATTTTAAGTCTTTTAAAGTTTAATCACGTATAATGCAATGTTGAATAAATGTGTTTTCTTTCTTTCTTTCTGTCTTTCTGTTTCAAAAAGCTACAAAAGTACAAAAATACCCTACCTAATCTTCACAAACTTCAACAAACCAGACGGATCCTGTCAGACTCAGTTAACGTGTTGTACAAAGGCATTTATACACAAGGAGTACCTACGTTATTTCATCTGAATTATCTGAAAACTTCTGAAACTGTTAGTAAAGTAGTTCGTTGTAATTGTTTTACGTAAAAGGATTGTATTGTATTGCATTGAACAGGTCAGATTTTACACTTTGTTAGATTTATTATAGCTTTTGGCTTAAGTTCACTTTCAACGCCAAAAATATTCGCAAAATGTTGTAGGTAGGTACAGTCGACTACAGGTCAACCTACCGAAACGTCAAAATTTGAGAATCTTTTTTTTTTTTAATTTTATTTTTTATTTACTACTAAACCCGCATTTGACCTCGATCTCGCCTGATGGTAAGCGACGATGAGGTCGACGATGGAGCATGCGGGTCTAGTAAATGCCTATTCACTCTGGCCTTGAAGATCCCAAGGTTGTAGGTTTCGGGAAATACAGACGCCGGCAGACTGTTCCATTCCTTAGCCGTTCGCATAATGAACGAAGAAGCAAATCGCTTCGTACGAGCAGATGGGATATCAACAACATAAGGATGGAACCCCTCCCCGCGCCTGGTAGTCCGAAGGCGGAATGGAGATGCTGGAATTAGGTCGTGCAATTCCGATGCGCACTCTCCGAAATGTATCCTATAAAATACCGATAGACAGGCAACCTTGCGCCGATGTTCCAGATTTTGCAGTCTAGCTTCCACCAGCGATTCGTCACCTATAAGGCGCTTAGCGCGTTTTTCCACTGAGTCAAGGGCAGCCAGTTGGAAATGTTTTATATTGCGCAGGTATAAGGTTTAGATTTAATCGAAGGTTTTTGACAGATTATAGCTTGTGGTAGACTGTACATACACCACAAAAACCCCGATAACAACAACATAGAGTCGAAAGGGGGGTATTCTGAGCTACTTTCACTATGTGGATAACTCTGAAATCGCGGGAATATAACTAATTTATAGTAAAATTATAATAATAATTTATTAATAAATATAAATATGTATTTTGTATGTGATGATGTTTAAATTAAATTTCTTTATATAAGTACCTAAAAAAAATACACAATTATTTTTTATAAATAAAAAAAATATTAAAAAATTTAGTCAGCTGTTTTAATATTCGTATACAAGAGCTCGATTACACCACCGAAATCTATGAAACAGCTGGTTTTTTTTTGCGATTTCATATTTAACCATATACTGAAAGTTTTTCTGTTATGGATACTGAACACCCCCTTTCGGTTCTATAGGGTTTTTTTATTACCTGTATAGTATGAAGAATAACTTTAATAAAAGTTAATCGCGGGATGTAAGGGGGGTCACCAACATCTAGACCTCCAAATGTCAAACTCACCTGCACGTGGTGCATCCTGCCGATTAACGAACGAGTCCCTGGCGACCGACTAGTGGCGGTATAACCACTCAAATTCTGGCTGGGTAAAATACCAGAAGCACGGTGACGGGCAGCAGCGTCATCGGGGCAAGCGACCCGGCTACTGCGATCGCCAACTCGCAGGCCTAGCGTGGCGATTATGGCATTTCCTCCCATGGATAGCACAGGCGCGCCCTGGGAGAGGCCTATGTCCAGCAGTGGACTAGAGTAGGCTGCTGATGATGATGAATCGCATAGATACAAACAGCTAAAATATCATTAACAATGAAACAACTCTAGGTTTTGTTAATACATACCCTGAACTAATTCGAACCCATCACCTAGTATTCGTTCGAACTTTATTAGTTTTACGTACCTTTAGGTTTACTGCTTTATCAATACGTATGTACTCGTACATGTTAAAGTACAATGAAATCTGTCAATTTTGCACACCTACATTTGATGGTAAGCAGGTACAGTCGGCTAGCTAATGTATACCATCTGTCAAACTGCAATCTGAATTAAGAGCCTTAATGATTTCTCATTCTCTGATTATAAAATTTTAACAGTCTTGACAAAAAGTTCATAATTCTGAATTACGATAAACCAAGTCATAACTGGTCACTTTTTCTATGTGTGTCCCGTTACAACGTAAATTGACGGATATTTTTTAAATATTTTATTGACTACTAAACCTGCATTTGACCTCGATCTCGCCTGATGGTAAGCGATGATGAGGTCAACGATGGAGCATGCGGGTCCTGTAAATGCCTATTCACTCTGACCTTGAGCCTTAAAACACAATACAAAGGGTCATTAAATTTTAAAAAAATGACATATGGTATGGTATGGTATGGTATGCTAGAGGCAACTGTACTTACTTATAGTTTGAAAGTAGTCTGGAACATCGACGCAAGGTTGCCTGTCTATCGGTATTTTATAGGATACATTTCGGAGAGTGCGCATCGGAATTGCACGACCTAATTCCAGCATCTCCATTCCGCCTTCGGACTACCAGGCGTGGGGAGGGGTTCCATCCTTATGTTGTTGATATCCCATCTGCTCGTACGAAGCGATTTGCTTCTTCGTTCATTATGCGAGCGGCTAAGGAATGGAACAGCCTGCCGGCGTCTGTATTTCCCGAAATCTACAACCTTGGGATCTTCAAGGCCAGAGTGAATAGGCATTTACTGGACCCGCATGCTCTATCGTCGACCTCATCGTCGCTTACCATCAGGCGAGATCGAGATCAAAGCGGGTTTAGAAGTAAATAAAAAAAAGGCTGAAGACGCGGCAGACCGCAAAATATGTCAACCAAACTGTCACATGCGCCTTTGAAGTACGGTGTCATTACATTCATTACAAAGATTAATTATTTGAGGAAAACGAAACATTCGTTACAAAATATATCACGTTTGTAAATCACCTCCTACATCAGTAAATAAACCTAAATTATCTATTGCTACGTGTGTTCGAACCGCAAATAAATAATTCCTTTTGACAATTTTAACCTCTGCTGTAGCTACACCAAAGATCTTGAAATTCACCCTATGTAGATTGTTCGGTAGAGAAGTTTTATATGGAAAGGACGTCTGCCAGTTGGCGCCTGCGATGAGAGCTTTTCCCATACATTAGTCGGGCATTGAAATGTCAAATGTGGAATGTGGAACTACATTTTTTTTTTCGTACTGGTAATTGGGGCGAGCGCTGAATGCGCTCCAGCCTAGAGGAGGACTTAAAAACTACTATAAGAAGCGACTGCCTAAGGGCACCCAGGTGGGTACGGACCTCGGCTTAGGACGTCGCTGGGGAGGGAGGGGTCGGGGAGAAGCGGCTTGGAATACGCCGATAGCGCGTGTAAGCGCCAGAAGCGGGTCGCCATCCGCACCGGCGCGGGCGGTATGTAGGTGCTGTGTGTGAACTACTATCAGGTGGGGGAGTGGCTTCCGCGATGGAGATCGTGATGGCGTCGTCGGGGTCGTCTAGGACGTGTCTAGGCCGACGTCGTCGACGGGATGTCGGTAAACCGTTAGTCGAATAAGCGGCGGCGCTTACTACTAGAGGGTGTGGGTGGTGGGGAGCTTGCTCGAAGAAGCGTCGAGACGCTAACTTCATGTATTGAGCGATCGTGGGAGAGGACCTACATGTGTATTTGCACAAACCCTTTGGCTCGCTGTCAGTGCTCACATCATCTTTCTAGAGGAGAAGGCGCCACTAGTCAAATTTCTGTGAGCTACACAGAATGCTAAACTTTGTCATTTCCTTGCTTTGCCGTATTTTGGCATTTTACGCCACTATCTTCTCATCGCACGCCAATTTATATCTCAGTGTATAATTATATAGTACACTACCTATAGTAAGTATCAATGTGATGTTTTCGTTTACCGTTTGAAAATGATCGATAAAAGTTGCAACAAAGCAACCTACTTATTTATCTCTCTCTGTTTCAGAAACCCACTGGCACAAAGACTCTTCTATAAGTATTTATTTCAAATAAAACCATGTTGTTACGAGTCAGATTGTAACGATGTCGACTTCATCGTCCATATCAACCTCCTTGCCATCAAATTAAACCTCATCGTTAGCGTTTATCTCATCTCAGAAATTAATGAATTTAAATTCAAAATCATGTTCCCATTCCATTTCTAAATTTCATTATTCCATTAATTTCATTGTTTTAAATGTACTTTCACTTTTTATCTGTATTTTGTCTCGAACGGACGTCTCCCGTTCACTTTTATTTCCTACTACCTATTTTCTGTGTTACTGTGTTCTTTTCCTTAAAATATATTATTTAACAACCAATTCTTCTATTACTTCATCTACGCACTGTCCTAGAACCCTGCTAGCCGGCAATAGAGGACAGACTGTAGCAAGTTAAACTACGAAACAAAGAAATGAAAAATACTGTTTCATTTGGCCCGGTTTGGTAGAGTCACGTACAGTCGACCACGGGTCAATCTACCCAAAACGTCAAAATTTGATAATCTGAAATATACAATGAATAGACTCAAATAATATACAGTTTCACAGGTTTTAGTTAAAAAAATAATTATAAACAAATATCTGAAGATGTGTAAACGAAACCGGTCGTAATTAATAAAATACAGTAAAAACATGTCAAACAGTTTATTATTTAAGTCTAATCATGTACTACAAGTTTCACCAAGTACCAATAACCGCAAGTATTAACCATTTGAAATTTACAATATTGCGCACGGATAAGGTTGAGATTTAATAAGCGCTAAATAAGCGTTTTCAATTTCATAATCGAAGGTTTTTGACAGATACTATACTATATTGACCGGTGGACCAGAAGAACGCTGGAGTGGAGACCACGGCAAAACACGCGGGGACAAGGTCGCCCACCTATGAGATGGGTGGACGACATTCGGGGAATAGCGGGCCACAACTGGATGCGCACCACCTGCTACCGTCGGAAGTGGAAGAAGTTGGAGGAGGCCTATGTCCGAAGGCGGACCACACGTGGCTGAGATAGATAGATACTATAGCTAGTGCTATAGCTAGATAGCTAGTGCTATAGCTAGTTAGCTACCTCCCACGACATGTGAACGAATAAATTACAAGGTCCAATCAATCAAACTAATAATGTCTATATTAGCAGCCGATACGCGCACTGGATTTGGCTAAAAGCAAGCCACTTTAATCCACTTAAAATATGGACCCGAAGTAGTCTCCAGGGCATGTTTACCGGTAATTCAAAGCTACCAAACGAATTGGCTCGGTGGGACATCGTAGAATAGAACAAGGGTTCATAGTAACTTAACCACACGTCATGTAAGGTCGCTAAAAATATCCATGAAAAAATCAGAGTACTGAAAATGAAATTCCTTTTAATCTTTTATTTCTCTGTTGTGATCGTCGTCGGTATTCTAAGCAACAATGAGTTCAAGTTGACACGCCCGTCTGAAGTTCAAACAAAGAGCACTTTAAAATTTAAGGCGACGCCCCGAACTTCAGTACATGCTTTACTTAGAACGAGACGTGGAGCAAATAACACCAACCCGCAAGTGTCTTTTCGGGTTACGTCTGAAGATATTGGCAATTCCAACAACACTGGCAATGGGACAGAACAAGAGCTATTTGAGAAGTTCAAACGTTTGTGGCCTGTGAACAAGTGGAAGGAGTACTTCTTCACTGATGATTACCTGGAGCTGATCAATGAGCATTGGCTAAGGTTTCCCCCGCCGAGTGCGACGCTGCAGAATGCCCTCGGTGGATTCTACTGTCTGTTCTCTACGGTCGGATGCTGTGGCAACGGTATTGTGCTGTTCATGTATTTTAGGTAAGTTCCTTGTGGCAGAATTTGATACTGCAAATGAACATTTACGGCCAATTAATTGTACGGAGCTTTCTTAAAGTTGTGGCGCTTTAAGTCTAGTGACATCTCTTTCTAAACTACGACTATAATGAGACAGATCACGTTTTAATGGAGGTTGAAAACTCAGGACGCTTCAAGGTAACTGACGGTTTAATATACGCATTGTAGAATTAATTGTTGTCTGAAATGAAAATACGAATAGTTAGGTAAACTTGATCTTCTTTGAACTGATACTACTGTGAAATCCAATACCGCAAATTGAACATTTCTAGAATTGTCTCATGTTTTATCCACGGCGCCACCAATGTCACCGAAATGCTTATTAACCTACTTGAAACTCTATACGAAATACAATGTGTTATGTTATAATGAAACCCTCTCGTATGATGTCTGACAAACAACTGATTTATTATTATAGTGTGGGTACTATACACCACATCCTTTCCCTTTTACAATTTCATTTGATTTCTACGTGCTTTATAAATAATAATTCTTAAAACGTGATCAATTATCATTCTATGGAAATAACCACATAGAACGACTCTCTTGGCGGATCTAATGGGGTGATCTGCCATTGCCTTCCCCATTCATTCTTAAACCTAAATATTTATTGTATGTATTAATTTTGAATTATACTTTAAATTAAGTAACAAAAAAAAATAATTTATATATTATGAAACATGGTTTATAACAATTGCAACTATTCTATTATCACTTTTTAAATTTTTATTTTTTCTCTTCATCCAGCTAAAGCCGGATTACATTAATTATTAATTAATTAATTAATTAGTGTGGATAAATCCACACTAATTTACATTTGAACTTGAGAAAATTCACACCTGACACCATGTTATGTTATAATTATTTATTATTATAGTGTAGGTACTATACACTATACAATGCTTGAAGGAATCATTTGTAACAATCTAGGATTACTTACAGAGTACTTTCAAGTTTTGTTCCGTGATTCTTTCTGCAAAAAATGATAAAAGTTCCGCAACGCGGTGAGCGAGTAATGTGTATTAAATTTAACATTTTAAGCAGATTAAAATTTCAGCGCAGGTTAAAACAACCCGAGCAAATCAAGAATGAAACATTTTAATTTTTCACGCTTCAGGGGTTTTACTGTTGTTAATTTTTTTGTCAGATAATACTGTCCATTTTACACGAATATGTACGAGTTTTAAAACAGGCATCGAATATTTTTTACTACCTAGTTTTATTTTTTCTTCTAAGAAATAACAAACGGGGATCAATAGAGGCAACTTGAGGGAAGCAAGAATAACTAACTAAAGAAGGATCCAGCCATCCTGTATAAAATAAACGAAGACCTCTTCATAAATGATATACAGGATGGAAACGATAAGTGATCTCACGCTATAATTCCTAAACAATACAAGATATTGTAAAAGTTTTTACTGATTTTGAAACTACGTCACTATGCTTAATAAATTGATATTAATAACTATCTGAAAAAAACAGGATATGTCCAAAATTTTGTTTTTTCCTACTCCCATACATTTACTATGGAAATAAATAGACATGATTTGGAAAATTACTTCAACTGATTTTTTTTAATTTAAAATGTATTTATTACAAAAAAAAATTGCCCAGCAATACAGTTAAAACTATGACACTGTGAATTCATATGTTTGACATTGACACAATACATTTATTTATTTTAATGGATAGGAATTACATGTTAAATTAAAAAAAAACTGCAACCAAATCGGATCATCGGTTGATGAATTACGATGCCATTGACAAACAGACAAACTGACATAGAGCAGACAAAGATATTTCAAACTTGGTTATAGTGCCTCTCTCTTCTAAGTCGTGTTCCTCATTGTTGAGGGTCGTGATCTTTCTAAGGAATTAATCACATAGAACGCCACTCGTGGCAGATTTAATGGGGTGGTTTGCCATTGCCTTCCCCATTTCACATACTATTACGGTTATAGTGCCTATAGCCGTTTAATTAACATTCAGCTTCCATACAATAGCCCTAACTTTGTACGTGACTGGGTAGAGTGTGTGAATATGTAACCCAGCAAACGTCCATATGTCTTTATGTGCTATTACTAAGGACGGATAATCTCTTGGGATCTTGGACGAGGCTTACTTTCGGAGAGTTTTTCATGGAGTTATTATAACTTATGTCGTTATTACGTCGCAGGTAATTAGGTAAAAGTAGTGCAACGATGGGTCGATGATTTAGAAAGAAAGAAAAACATGTATTAATATTGCATTATGCATACATAATTAAACTTAAAAAAAAAATTAAAAAAACAATACTACTTTAAAAGGACACATGCTCAGCATGTGCTGCGGTCCGACCGGTACGGCAGAACCACAGCGCTGGTTTTCAGCTGTGCCAGGGCGAAGGCAACGCGGGCGAAGGCAACGCGGGCGAAACGGCAGTCAGGGACGAAATAGATAACAATTAAAACTGGAGAGAAAAGGGATAGGAATACAGAGTGAGTGTCTGTCCATTATGCGGTTCGTCATTCCGATGGGAAGCGATTATTTATGTCCTGTAACACTATAAAGAAAGAGAGAAGAAAATAATATAAAAATATATACTGAAATATAAAAGTAACCTAATATAAGAAATTTACTGTGTATTTCATTAATTTCATTGATTTTGTCTATTTAGACAAATGCGCTGGAGAAGACTGGATGAACGTCGCGAAAGACAGGGACACTTGGTTATCTCTAGAGGAGGCCTTTATCCGCAGGGGGGTCTCATCTAAAAAGTAAAAAAATATTCTTAATAATTTTAATTAATGTAACTGACCTAAGTGTTTTATGTAATATGTTGAGTAATAAATGGCTTTTTATTCTTATAATCGCAGAGAAACTGACACAGCTCCTATCTGTCTTCAAATTATGAGTTTCAATCAGTGGTTTTAATATTGCCATCTCGCTCAATAAGATGACGTATCCGGAGAAATGGGCCAATAGCAAGCAATCGCGGACTGTCAATTACCGATCACAATGGCAACTTAAATACTTTTGTATTTGGACTTTTATTTCTGAATTTTCTTGAATTTAAACTGGCATATATTGAAATTCATTTGGGAAATTATCATTATGAAATATACAGTCATGTGTCTGAATCGTTCCTTCCAAAGTTAAAGATGACTAAAAGACAATGTACTGTGCGATTGGAAAATAGAAATTCATATGTTTAAAATTTTGATCGCCGGAATCGCAACTGCCCTGTGATACATCTGCGTTATGGAGATCGTTATTAAAAAAAATATTCAAAGAAAAAACAAAACATGGCGAACTATTATTTTCGGGTCGAGCTAAAGCTAATCAGAGTTAATTAAGTATATTAATATCATTAAGTATGTACATTTAATTTTAGAGCGCGACTGCACAGAGCGTTCGAACTTCTAATTTTAGAGTGTAAATTGTAGAGCTTATAATTAATTGAACATTCCCTTTAAATTGTGAAAGTTGTTAATTACAACATTAATCACATTAATTCGTGAAATCTGTTTTGCAAAATAAGACATATGTATAATTAACTGTATGAAAATATAACAACTAGAAATTGCTTCGTTTCCGATTCTTTTATATCAGGTTTGATAATGTAAATGGATTATGGATGTTTTTCCTGTTTAGGTTTAGTTTAGTTTTAAACAGTGTGTTTATTATTATATAATAAAAAATGTTAATATTAACAAAGCAACATGTTTCATTTGCGGAAAAAATAATTAAAAACATTTATGAGGCTCTAATAAATAGAGTGTCGAGTCATTCCAACTTCATTAGAATTATTTTATTATTTACTTCTTAATTTAATAACAACTTAAAATTACTTATATAATACAATAATACAATAATAATTATATAGATCACGGTACAGTGGAAGACACATCTGTGGAACACGTCACAATAAGTTTATGTTATGTTTTCTTGACATTCCAATAAGTTAAGACGATAATATCCCGATGTGTTGGCCATTATACCTAGTACGTGGCTCCTAAAATTTATAAAATGCCCAAAAGCATTGTAGAATTAAACTTGCCTGATTTTAAAAATAGACTATAATGTAATATGAATATAAAAATGGCTGAGTTTCTCCCGCGCTTTTGTGGCGTCCACGTCAGCTTTGTTTCGATTTGTCTTGCAAATTGTTTTACAGTAGTGCTTTTCTAGTAAGAATGGTGTTTCTTGCTCGAAAAACTTCGACAAGATGTGAATAATCTGTGGGACAGTGAAGTAAAGTCAAATAAGACGCTGCAGCCCGATCCGTACTTGGCTGGATTTTGAAGAGCCACACTGCGTCCGGGACGCCTTCTTATTTGGTTCGGATGGCGCAGAAGCGTGGAAGATTCTCCCAGATAGCATTGAAATGTGTCACACCAGCATTTTAATGAAGACTTGAAAGAGTTGTTTACATCAGACATGGCTGTATGGTTCCCTTTGCCTTAAAAAGAACAACAACAAAAATAAAAATGGCTCTTAGAAAAATGCTATTACAAATTGACTGACTTTTTTAAATTAATTTTTTTATTGACAACTAAACCCGCATTTGACCTCGATCTCGCCTGATAGTAAGCGACGATGAGGTCGACGATGAAGCATGCGGGTCCAGTAAATGCCTAATCACTCTGGCCTTGAATATCCCAAGGTTGTAGGTAAAACCTAGACTTCCTTAGTGATAAGCTGTGACAATTTAACATCTGCATTACCCATATTTATTTCTATTTCTAATGGATAAACTGCCGCATCCTAGCAAGGGTCGTCTAACATCCATGTCTCACTGGAGCAACCGGTGCCAGTCTCAGTATGTCTAACATAATATCTCGGCTGCCCTCGCGGGCGGGCGTCTCCACCCCGAAACATGTCCACTCTCAGAAAAACCCTCATCTTCACCCTTACCGTTACCCTATGTGTTGACCTGAACACCTCTGAAACTCCAGAATTCGGAGATTCACAGATGATCAACAAAAGTGACGTAAATTTAAAACAAGTTTTTAAAAAGTGTGACGAGTTCCAGTGTCGAGATTTGAAACAGTGGAAGCGGCGACGAAGAGTGCGTAATGTTTTTTTATATTTTTTTGAGGCTGTTAGGTTTAAGAGTGAATTTAGAGTAAACCGTGAAGTGTTAGAACTTGCATGTGATTTCGATAATTCGTCTAATTTAAAAACTTTGCGTGATTTTAGAGTAAAACGTCAAGTGTCCGATGAACTTGTGTATAATTTAGATAAAGACATTTCGAATTCGTCTGGTTTAAAAACATTGCCGTCTGTGATAGCAACTTTCAAAGAACTCTGGCCAGTGGAATTATGGCAGAGATATGGATTCACTGAGGATTACCTTGAGCTGATAAACAGCCACTGGTTGCATTTTCCGCCGCCCGGTCCCTCATCCCAATACGCGTTGGGAGGACTGTACGTCGTGATGATGGTGGTAGGCTGTATGGGAAATTCTCTTGTCCTTCTGATGTATTTTCGGTCAGTATCAATATCAATTGCTTTAGTCGTTAATAACTTTTCTATTTTTATTGTATAAGGATAAGTAGAGCAGATGAAAGGGCTGATGGTAAGTCATTGTCGCCCATAGACATCTCACATCACTATAATGTTTTAGAGGGCTTTCGATGTGCTGTTAACTTTGAGGACTTGGATGGAGTGCCTCATGTGCCGGTAATTACGCTGGTTATCTTGCCCTTCAAACCGAAACATAGCAAAACTAGCCTTGCTGCTTTACGGCAAAAAAGGTAAATAACTCTGCACAGAGTCCTACAACCTTCAATGATCATTTATCTTCTACCCTTATCATTCCACTGCATATAATTGTTCCTAATTTAATAATGTAGGTACTTTTTACCCATAATTTGCATTAAATCTTTGATATGAGTTGTTACCCTAATTATTTTTAAAGCTAATTAGCAGATAACGATCTAATTAACGTTAACATATTGGTCTTTAATTCGGGACTGGAGAATGTCGAGACAGGCAAATGTTTGAACACTACGTATTTATTTTTTAGTGTGGTTAGGTTACAATAAGTTACAACTCGGATGAAATTCATTTTCACGTTATACTAGAATTATGTAACGTAAAAACTAGGCTCTCAAAATATAGTAAGTAATAAAAATAATGAACATTGAAAAAATCGGTACTAACCATATAGGGTTTAGTTGTCAGTGATTATCTTCTATCTGGATCTGCCGTGGAACCAGTGATTGCAGATTTCCTCCCAATTTTCCTTCATTATTCGAGCAGTCTGCGAATAAGCAGGTAGTCTACTATAGGTTGTCCGGAAGAGATCGCTCTTAGCGATAATACCGCCAACGTTGTATCCTCTTTTTATGTAGGTACATAATATACTGTTATGTACTAAGTGTCTTTACAAATAAAGTGTATTTTCCTTTTACTTTTATGTAAAAGGAAAGTTGTTTTTGAAAAATCCGAAAACTAGGATACCTGTCCTATCCGATGGTCTCCGACACTGATTTGTCCATGGAATTATACTTCGATGGATATCAAAGGAATAGGAACGGGATAGGTAAACAAAATAAGTATCAAGTTCTTGATAAACACTAGAAGTTTTTCAATTAACGATAATAATTTGCCTTGGTATTTGATCTACTGCGAATTAAATCAAATACCAAATTTAATTACTTTCGTACTCCCTTGATCTTGTTTACATTATAATTTCCTTTACTTTTTGTTTTATTTTTATAAATAAGGTTTTGATGTGGAATCACATCACAGTTACTCAAATTGTTAAAAGTGTACAAAGGTAGATATGACGGCCAAAGTCACCGATACAAAAACATGTTCCGGCAAAATCGTCACTGTGCAACGCTCATACGAAATTAATCTGTCAGCATGAAGAGAAAGGTGGCCCGAATACATACCGTGCCGTTTACTTAATTAAGTTTAATTTTAGTTTTAAATGGCCTACTTCATTGACCCACTGTTTCTTGAAATAATAATAGTAATAATGAAATGTTTTACTAAGTAGGAAAATTAAACATAATTAAGATGTCACTAGAAAATACTAACAAGCGAAATAGAAATAGAAATATCATTTATTTGTAAATATTGGTAATGCAGATGTTACATTGTGTTTCAGTATCACCATATTCTGCCCGAGAGCGTACACATTTTTGTTCAAGTGCGAACAAACACACACAAACACACCGTCCCACTATTCAGCACGCACATACCGTCAACCTAAAACACTCTCATCCTAACACACCCTCTCCCCCACACCCACACTCACACTCACACACACCACACATCCTCCAATACAACCCCAGGAACATGTACACGTCACTCACGCTGGTTGATAATGAACCCGCTATTTAGAGGATCACTGGCGGCCCCTAACGTTCCATGTTCACAGGTTCCACCTAGTTTAGAGGTCAGGCGCTCGAAACAAATCACGCTGTACAACCATTGTGTACTTAATGTTTTAATAAAGATTTTATTTATTTATATTTAATGAAAGATGAAAACTTTGTTGTCAATTCGGTTCTTTTTTTCCTTAGAATATCAAATTAAATGTTGAAATTAATTAATTAAAGTAACTAGAAAAGTTATTTAATCGAGCGATAAATTGCTTGATTCCTGAAGTAATTAAAATATCAAAGTTCTCCTTTCCCTGCTATAAATCATTGAAGCTGAGCTTGCACTGTGTAAGAGGCAACGAGCTCATATGGAGCGAGAAATGAAACCTAGCAAACTGCAGTGCAAAGATCGGAGTTATACATGTCAAATGACAAATTACAGTTACAATGCGATTGGATGGCACGAAATGTAAACGTCGCCGTAGATACGCCAAATATACATATACTTACGTTTAAGAAAAGTTTAAGGAGAGCAAACGAGGCACCTGAAGGTAAGTAGGCACCATCGCCCATAGTGAGACTCAGTACTGTAATGTTATTAGAGAATTTTTCATGCGCTGGTAACCTTGAGGACTTAAATGGAGTGTCTAATGTGCTACATCAGATTAGATCATTGCTCTGAGTGGCACCTAATCTTGGACAATCAGATGCCCTTGACGTTTATCAGAACCTAATTTACTGAAATTAGTCAAACTGAAGAGTAAATTCAGCATACATACAGCCTTTAGACAGAAGCTTGTCAGTCGAATAGATCGTTGACTAATCAGTCGACTGATTTCAGTTAAGTGTAATAAGCGCTTAAAGTTTCACTTTGTGGTTTCTTTCTTACTTATAAATAGTACTGTATAATGTTACGACTCCTCACATTAATAACTCGTTGGTAAGAAGTGCTAACTTGTAAACTTTGGTGAAGCTACGAATTATCTCGGGATCCGAATTAGTTTGAATTAATTTTAACTGATTTAAAGTTACACTTGTTAAAAATTTATTAAGGTAAGTAATTAAAAATTATTGGATATCCGAAGTTATGAACTGAGTTGGCGCTGAGATTTATATGATAATAACGTAATTATAATTAGGTATAATGGGTAAGTTGAATATCTACATGAAAGTTAATTGTCGAAAAGGTAATCAATACCCGTTTGATAAGGGAACGGAACAAAAACCTTCCCTTGAGACAAAGGACTCTCCAGAAAATAGGGCGAGAAAAGGGTTCACAAAATCAAAGGCGGTGATATTTTTGACCCCATCAGCATTTTTATGAATAAAAGATTAAAGGTTTCCTTTTTTAGGACAGCGACACAGTTATTTTCGAACATTTCAGTCTCCTGAAAGTTTCAGAAGGCTCCACTTAAAAACAGATACTTACTTTCAGTTTCCTCCAAATTTTGTTGAATAAAAGCAAAAGCTGACAGGCCAACTGATGGTCAGTGCTCAATGTCGCCCATAGACATCTTACCTCACTAAAATATTGGAAGAAGGTTTTAGATGCGCTGATACCTTTAGAACTTGGTGGAGGGAGTGCCTCATGTGCCGAGAAATGCTAGCATTAGGCAGAAATAGGTAAACGGGTGGTACCCCAAGGCGACTCTGTAAATCAGTAACCTGTAACCCCAACCCACATACAAATTTTTCCATGACCTTGGATTTAGGAATCCACTTCCCCCGGCTCAGGGCTCCGCAGGTATCGGGGCAAAGCTTCAACATTAGAGCCTTATTGTTGACTAGGGAAACACAATCTAAGAAATCTTTTATGTCTGGCTAATATCACTAGAAATATTAAACAGATATTATACTTCGCATACAAAATTTTAATCTTTTTTAATATCTACAAGTTTCTTGAATTATATTTTAGCAAGCTTCTCGAACCATTTAAGAAGGCTCTTGACACCGGGAGTTTGGTAGGAGAGTCCACTTGGTGGCTCAGCGGATATTGGTTCAGAGCTGGCCTCTGCACTTCCGCAAACATTGAAGCATTCTTTTAGTTTTCTCTGGGTATACCTAGGAGTCTCAAAATATTAGCTAAATTAGTAGAAAAAAAATGTAATTACTTCGCACACAAAACCTTAAACGTCTTGAATGTCTACAATTTTCTTGAGGGTCAATTTAGCAAGCTTCTCAAACCATTCGAGAAGGCTCCCTACTATCTTGATACCGGGAGTTTTGTAGGAGACTCCGCTTGGTGGCTCGGCGGATATCGGTTTAGAGCTGGCCTCGGCTTTCGCGAACGTTGCAGCCTTGTTATTGGCTCGTGGTACACATTTCTGGAGCCTGTATGACTCGTCATAACACTCCAACTTGGATTCTTCTGGACTTTCAGAGCTCTGTTCTGAAACTGAGAAGAATTTGTCTTAGCAAGAACCTGTGTTTCCGTGATGATCATTTTATATGGGACCTGTAGGTTACATTACTACCAAGCCGTTTACCTAATTCATAGTCTAATCCATTATAATGGTATCACATTCAATGGCGATTGTAATTCGTAGGTACAGTGCTTCTTTCTTTTTTAGTATACTTGTCATCATGAGGGCGCAACAATACCTATTTTTATAATCTGTTTTATGGGCATCGCAATGAAAACAATAGTGTAATTTAATTCCGCAATATGGCGAAGGTTTTGTTATATTTCTGGTCAAGCTTTAGTAAAAATTACACTTTAAACAACTAAAACTGGGAATAATGCAATAAAGTTAATCATAAATTTCCTTACCCTCATTATTTTCGTCAGAATCGGAACTGCTGTCGGGTTCACCGTCACCTTTAAATGGTTCAAGTTCAGAAGGATCATCAATCTCAATATTTTTCATGCCAGGCAATTTTACAGGACTCAATTTTCCTTCCTCTGACCCTTGGGTATTAAATATAGCTAAAGCCCAAACAAATATTAATATTTTGAAATTAAACATCATCGTGACTCGGTCGAAATGAAGCCGGTAGTGATGGCCACTGATTAGCTACTGAAAAAGAACATTACCTACTAACTATACATAGGCATATGCGTAGTTAGCTACCTAATAATATCTGATATTCTAGGGTTGGTATATACGTTGTGAGAGGCTGCGCTACCTATACTGTCAAATATACAAGACTTTGGCATATCCACGGCATATGTTTTCCTACGATTGTATTGTATTGATCCCAGGTCGTTAACACGTCGCTTGTTCATCAGCAATGAGGGAACTAAGAAGAATTATGGTACAATATAAATACAAATATACTTTATTGCACACCCGGGACAAAAACAAAACAGTCAACATAAAGAGAGGTACAATATAATGCGCAGAAGGCGGCCTTATCGCTTTAAGCGATATCTTCCAGGCAACCTTCAGGTGATGGAAAAATCATAAGATACATAATATACGGGTGCAAAAGGCGTATGAAATAGATACTACCCTCAAATAAATAAATAACAATAATAAAAAATGCAAACCTTTGCAAGCTGGAAAGCAGTAGAAATAATATTACATAAATACTATAATATATACAGAAATATAATACTTAATATATAATCAAAAATATAATAAATAAATAAATAAATAAATAAATAACACACATCATATGCTAAAATGAAACGGCATTAGAACAATGGTAACTTAGGTAATAATGGTACTTAGGTCAGGGTCTAATACTATAAGAATGGCACAGCTTCCTACAGTGCGTAAGGTTTTAGAAAGGATTTCGAGTCTTGAGACTACTTATAGCGATACTCGAATGTACTAAGACTGTAGTAAGACAGAGACAAAGAGAGAGATAAAATCGTTCAATTGATCTTTCCGTATTACTTTCTTACATTGGTACCTTTTTACCAACCCAAAAGAAAATGCTGTCCTAAGGTCATTAACTAATTTCCGAAATTAAATTCGTAGCAGCCCTACAGCTCCTTTACCTAAGAATTTCGTTACAGAAACGAGGTCCAGCTGAGTTAACAAACTGAAGAGCTCGGTAAATACGGCACCTCGTAAGTCGGATTAAGACTCATCTAATTTTAATAACTATTTATCACACTTATTGGAGAAACTGTCACCAATTTGGGAAAATACCATGGATGAAAAAGAAAGTCTTCCTAACTCTTAAAGGGGCGGTTCCTTACTTTATGCAAAATACTAAAAATGCCTATGCCTAGAACTCGTAATTTTCACGTGACTTTCACTCGTAACTTTCAAGTCTTAGCAAAGCCATTTTCGCGCGACAAGATATACGTTGTACAATTTATTAGCAAGTAGGTACAAAAAACGAGGTTTTATCTCAGGAGGAATAAAGACGTAAGTAGGCACTAAGGTTGTAATATCTGCAAGATACGCCACCTTTTACTCGGGCGAAATTTGCCGTCTTTTGTTACTTACCTACCTCCCAGATGAGATAATTAAGGATTGCAGGCGGTGCCGGTTTATTTAATTCTGTAGAGAAACTTTCCTAACCCTACCTACATATTTGAACTAAGATAAGATGTGAAATACTCTTATACTAAATTGATTTTTAGAAACTTTTGGAATGCCAAACTTGTCTAAAACATTTTTCTATGTTTGTGTCAGTTGTTAGTCGTAGCATAAATAAACAAAACAAAGAGGTTTAGAACAGGCAAGTACCTAACATGATTTATTTTCTAGAAAGTAACATGGGATGCGTATGTGCCCTGCATATTTCCTGTCCAGTCCTTTGTGATCTGTTAAACGTAAAGCTCGCATTTTGGCGTTCCCAATTCCCAATGCCCCATCACAGTAAGCATTGTGCTTATTTTTTCTAACGAAACCCACGTTTAACCTCGATCCCTGCGCCCCAAATGCCAATCCTTATTCTTTCAGGACTAAATTGGAAACATTAATAGAAATCCCCAAACAAAATAGCGTCAGTAGATAGATAGATAGATAGGTAGAAACACTTTATTGTACACAAAATCAGGAAAAGTAAAAACTACAGGAATAATAACAGTCAGTGTTGCCACTATAGGTTTGTAATGCCTTTTCAATCCGCCTTGAAGATCCCAAGGGTCTCAGGGGGCTCTATCGGAGCCGTGAACTATTATGATGAATTTGTTTTCAGATGCCGCACGCTGCGTACCCCAGGGAACATCCTGGTGGCTAATCTGGCGCTCAGTGACTTCCTCATGCTGGCCAAGACGCCTGTCTTCATATTCAACTCCTTCAACCTTGGCCCAGCGTTGGGAAAAACAGGTTAGCGACCTATCTATCAAGAATTTTAGATAGATATCTACTTGTATCTAGCTGATTCAAACTGATTCCATGAAATAATTACTGCTCTTTGTTAAATTAGCTGTTAAAGCGAGGAAGCGAGCAGAGCAAGCTCTAATACGTGTACATCCAATTCTTTTCCTTATAATGTAATCCTAACGAGGCTGACATGGTCACCTTGCCTTGTCTTGTCGTACGTATACCAAAGTCTGTAAAAGACAGGAAAAGAAAACTTTATTTGCTAGACATGTCTCCGCTTTACTCGTACCATTGTACATTGTGTGCCTCAAGGTGGTTTGGTGGTTTATTGAGTGTGTTGCTTTTAATGATGCCTCAGAGCAAAGCTATGTTTTGACTGCATTTTATCTTTGAAATATTTCAATGTCAAGGCAGCAGCGCATTAATAAATTGTGCCAAGTCGTTATTTCCCCTTTTGTAATGCAAAGACGGGAAGACCTTTCGAGTTCCAAGCTATCTGTTCGCTTGTTCCGTTTTATTTTAATGGAACGACAAACAGCAGTGATTTATGTAATTGTTTTCCATTTCTAAACTCCTCGTAACATAGAGTACCTATCTACTATGCATACAAAATTGCGAAGTATTTCCGGGTTGAATTTTGTACTACCTATGTCGAATGTTGTTAGAAATTCAAGGTCGTAGTAGAGCAGGAGGAGGAAAACCCAAAAACTATAGACAACCTAACTTATTTTCAGTCAGTTTAAAAAATACACTTAATAAATCATGGTTTATGGCATCGATAGCGTAGTGATCAGGATATGTATACTTAATAATCACGATTGTTATTAATGAGGTATACGACTAAGAAAAAGTAGAAATCATGATTACAAATCTCATTTTTTTACTGGACTTATAAGTTATAATTATACCCAACCAATAAATTGTTTCAGGTTGCGTGATATACGGGTTCGTAGGCGGTTTGACGGGGACCACATCAATCGCGACTTTATCTGCCATCGCTTTAGACCGCTACTGGGCTGTTGTCCGACCGCTGGAACAAATGCGGGCTTTAACCGCTGTGCGAGCCCGCTTGCTAGCCGCCGGCTCCTGGCTTTACGCAGGGATTTTCTCCATCATACCTGCTCTAGATATCGGCTATGGTCGCTACGTCCCTGAGGGGTATTTAACCAGCTGCAGTTTCGACTACCTCACAGAAGAAAATCCTCCACGATATTTCATCTTTATATTCTTCTGCGCTGCGTGGCTGGCTCCTTTTTGCACTATTTCTTTTTGCTACCTTAATATTTTCCGTGTGGTAGCGTATAACAGAAATGTTAGCACCAAAAAAGATGAGCATCGACTTTCCTCAAGACATGTTAAGGAACAAGTGAAAAGGAAAGCGGAATTAAAACTGGCGTTCCTTGTCATAGTAGTCATCGCTTTATTCTTCATATCTTGGACTCCTTACGCCGTTGTAACTTTACTAGGCATATTCGGGAGAAAAGATCTCATTACGCCCACAACTTCGATGTTCCCAGCTCTGTTCTGCAAAACCACTGCCTGTATTAACCCCTTTATTTACATAATAACTCATCCGACATTTCGTAAAGAGTTTAAAAAGTTACTAGGGAGAGATAAATCTAAGCGAAGTGGTACGATTAAGACTACAGGATATACGGAGACCACCAAAGGGCACAGACCAAGTAAGGATATTAGTGAAACGGATGTTGAAGTCATGGAGATGAGGGACATACCATATGGTGAGGAGGAGCTCCGTGAGGGTCCTCCGGGAAAAGTTAAGACTATCTCCTCTAGAGTTTCGGAGCGTCAAGATTCACAAAGTACCAGCATGAAGAGTTTCGAGGAAAATGCGGTGAGCCCACCGTCGTGGTACGTGAAACCGCAGTTCGCTAAAAAGAAAAGTTTTAGCCGATGCTCGTCTTACAACGTAAGGTCAGATACCAATACTATCATTTAATTGTGGAAATTAGAGACAGATAAACCACCGAGTGTTTGACCGAAGCTTTTAGTCAGAGATGCCGTTTTAGAACTATATAACTTATCAAGACTTGATAAGACATTTTAAATTATTATTAGATATCGTTCCGTCTTAACCCTAAGGGCACGTAGTGCACGAGCCTAGGGCCCTGATCAATTATTTTTATCAATTTAAAAAACACATTCGTTTCCATAGTTAACAAAACAAAATGCGAAACCAAGCCATCTAGGCGTCAACACTTTGCTTAAAAAAAAATGGGCTTTGAGTACCACGGGGAACGACCCGCTTTTGCATTTCATAAATCTCGAAAGAAACCATTTGATTAAAGTACATTTTCACTTATATTTGCACAAGGGCCCCTGCATGACCTAAGACGGCCCTGTTAGATATAACGGTGTTACTCACTTCATAATTATATTCGATTATATTAAATTGCTCCGAAATTTCAGTCTACTCAGGAGACCTTTTTCAAGGAGCAAGATGTGTGCCATTTTAGGTGAGGTCACACTTCAAACCGTGTTCACTTCAAGCTGGAGTGTGACCCCACGCTCGAGGGACACACTTCCTTGTTCTTTAAAATAGGTGTTCTGTAAGTATACTGACCAGGAAAATAAAAACCCTGTCAAGGGCGCCATTGGTACTTTTATATGCTATATGTTATAGAGTTCGCTTTGTAAAAAAATGATCCATTTAGTTTCGCTATATGGCGAGGGTATTTAATTTTCTAGTTAGCGTATACCTACACTATACAATACCTCAGCCCTTGTATAATAATTTAGAGTGGTGTTGAATGTTTCGCCACAAGCACCATAATATAATTTAAGGTAGTTCAGGTTTTATTATACCTTTTATCCACTTTACAGGAGTAGATTGCAAAGGAAGGTAATGTAACATGATTGGTAAACGATGTGATGTTTGTTGTTAGATAGAACACGCTATCTAAGTCGTTCTCAACCTGGGGCTGCGAGCATGTCCTAAAGGGGCCTGCGGAAAATAGCGATCCAAGGCGCACACACAGCAGATTCAACTAACAACTAAAATGTGTCATGCAGATTCAAAGAAACGGGCCGACATTCGCCGATTAAAATTATTGGAAAACAAAGTAGTGTCATAGAAAACTGTCGTCCCTGTGTTTTTCAACCTGGGATTTTTAAGTTAACTGTCGTGGTTATAAACTTCGACGACCATATACAATGTTAGCATAGCTGAATATTTATATATACTGTGTTTTTCTTCTTCTTTCTATAATAAGTAAGTTACCTATGTAAGCAATAAATGGTATGAGTATGTAACTAAATGTAAATAAATTGATAAAATGTAAATTACATAGGTACCTAAGCCTATTTATTTTATTACTGATAAATATTAGTGCTGTAACTTACTAAGTTAGACTCAATTCACAAAAAAATCTATAATGTGCAAAATATATGGATGTTGAACAAAGTATTGTCTCAAAATTACTTTTAACTACCTACCGAAAGCCTCGGAATACACGCGCCCACTTCCGCCCCGGCTGCAACCAATCACATACGTCAATGAATCCAATCACCACAACCAATCACTTGAAGTCAGTGCTTGGTGATTGGATGTAGGGAATTGGGGCTGGAACCGGACGCGTATAGTCCGAGGCTTACACTTGTTAAGGTATATTACGTGTTGCAGTTTCGATTTATGTAGGTACTTACCTACTAAAACTTTGACTCTAAAAATCTAAAATTCGACCATAAGTATGGTGCGTATGCCAATCAGAATATGCCGACCGAAGGTTTAAAATATCAAATTCTCAAATCTCAATCCCCTGTCCGCCCCTCGGAGAAGGCTAGAGAGAGAGAGAGATTTTAGCGATGTGTGACCGATAACCTGACCAAATCCGGTCATCTACAGATCACTACATTGTGGATTCGTGAGGTTGGTAGCACTGCATAAACGTCTATTTGACATTGACATTTTGTTTGACATTGATGTTTTCAATTCAATATGGTACATAACCTATCGTCTCGGTTATTTCAGTATATTTTCAGTGAAAAACACCGATATCTCAGACGTTTTTACCACAAAAATTCGTATAAAGTACTGTTTTTTGGTTCAGATGGGATAGCTCTTAGTAGTTTGAAGAAAATAAACGAATTCAGGTTAGTTACGATACCAGGATTTGAATCGGTCGTATTAACTTTTGATATTTCCAAATATAGTATGAATTTAATATAAATATTTGTTTCATCTGTTTATTCGTTCATTATAGTGCTGAATAATGTGCTACCTCAATTTTTGCAAACAGGAAAAATGAGAAACTAATAGATCGTTTAGACCTAGTCACCGCCAATAATTCTAAGAACAAAACGATTATCGAAAAATACGCTCAAACGGAGAATATAAAAACAATATCATGGCCTTTACATAGTTTACGCTCAGCAGAATATGACATCGGTTTGATCGTTGCATTCGGCCACCTTATTAAAGATGACATCCTAAACAAATTTCCCTTGTAAGTACATAATTACTTATTTGTATACAATCTTTATGCCACTAGATTTACTACAGTAGCTGTCCACAGTAACTTCTTTCATATTTTAATTGGTCAAAATATACTAACTACATAGTCTTGGCACTTTTGATGGGGTCGTTTGACGTTTTCCTTCACTATTAGAGCTGTTGATAAATGTATGCAAGTCTTTCGAAAAAACTTAAAAACTCATTGGTACATGACATTGCATGGTTTTGGAACCGAACCACCTGAATGGGAGTTTGGTGTCCTGACCACTATGCCATTGACACTTCCTATGCAGAATTATTTATTATGATTTATTCCTAATTAATCCAGTATTTTCCCTCAAACATACCATTATTTTTGCAATATTTCAACAGATGTAGGTAGTGTTTGAAATATCCATTAAAAAATAAAAAACATTTTTATTAAATAACAATCCAGTAATTTCCCTCAAACATACCATTATTTTTGCAATATTTCAACAGATGTAGGTAGTGTTTGAAATATCAATTAAAAAATAAAAAGCATTTTTATTAAATAACTTAGGCATAATTATGTACATACTAGCCAGACTCTAAACTTAAATAAGATGGAGTCCTGTAAAAGCAGAATTGTATTTAATCATGGATCACAGTAATTCTAAAAATACCACCATCTACCCATTAATTACAGAGGCATGGTAAACGTACATCCAAGCTTACTGCCTCGCTGGCGTGGAGCGGCGCCCATCATATACACCTTGCTGCACGGAGACCAGGTCACAGGAGTCACCCTCATGAGGATTAAGGCAAACGTCTTTGATGTTGGTATGTCTCATTGATTTTACAAATTGTGAATGATTTATTTGCTATTATGGCTATCACTTCCTATGTTGTTTAATATAAATAGGCCCTAATTAGGTTTGTCAGGCATTTAAGTAAGAGGACTGTTACCATCACTCAGTTCTGTTGAAGATTATCCAGTAATTTGCCTCAAACATACCATTATTTTTGTAATATGAAATATTACTATGTAGGTAGTGTTTGAATTAGCCATTAAAAAATAAAAAGCAGTTTTTATTAAATAACTTAGGCATAATTATGTATGTACTAGCCCGATTCTAAACTTAAATAAGATGGAGTCCTGTAAAATTGCACACTTAAAGTTATGAATATAAGGTTTTTCTGTTAATTTCCAGATACTGAACCACCCTTCAAATTATTAATTTACAAAACCACCTTATTCAGTGCACTTTATTTATACTTACTGTATTTTTAAATATTCATTCGGTTTAGTGTAAATGTTTCAATGTAACACTTTTCAAGGCATTTTTAATTTAAGTATTACATATTTTTATATCAGGTGAAATAGTCAGCCAACGCAAAGTACAGGTTACTAAAGACATCAGATTGCCAGAGCTTACTCATCAGTTATCAGAAATTGGCGCTGATATGCTGGTGGAATGTATGAGGACTCTGCCTGCTAGCTTAGATAATGCCCAGCCGCAAAGTAAAGAGGGTGTTACTTATGGTAAGCACATTTAAAATATCGTCAGCCAGCCTGTATTACTGTCTCCTAAGGGAACACCACTGTACTTAAATCTAGTAAATTGTAGAATGAAGTAGGTATACATAATTTCAATTTTAATTTTATATTTACTTAACTATATACCTACCAGTGATCGGAGTAGGTAGAGCTCTTTCGGGTCAATGTCCTCAAAGGTTATATTATTATGGATATGATTTCGGGATCCCGTTTTAAGTTATCGACCAAATGTTGTAAATTACTTTTATAAACCTCGCCCTTACTCGGCGGATTACGATTTTTTTTAAATTGTGAACTTACGAAGAAGTTAAAACACTACCATGGGTACACTAGCGCCATGAATCTTAAAAAAAAATACGCCACCAATCTTAAATGTGTATTAAAACATATATAACGTTAAAAATCTAAATAATATATTTATTCAATCCCGGAAATCCCGGGATTATTGGGCATACTTATCCATATTATGACCGTATGTGGCAAGTACCAAAAACAGCCCTACCTACTCCGATCATAGATACCTACCTACCTGTTGATAAAGGTCATCAATCCACTTAGTTTAGTGAAACAATACTGTATACATTTTCTCAAGAGATGTTAGCACTTCACGGATCAGACGCAGTGCTAGTGCTTGCAATCCCTTGCACTGTGGTGTACGTACCAATCAGAAGTGGAGCAATGACCGCAGTATTCTTAGACCACCTTCTGTCGGTCGGAACGGGAACAAATACAGCTCCTTCACTTTTTCTCCTTCCTCCACAGACTTCATATATATTTGAAACATTTTCTCAACTTTTGGTTTCAGCAATGAAAATCCACAAAAACATATGTGAAGTGAGATGGTCAGAAATGGAGGCTGTTGAGGTATACAATCTCTATCGAGCCATATATGGACTGTATCCCCTCACCACAAAGTTCAGAGATAAACAGATGAAACTGTTCAATGCATTTCTACACAACACTGAAGAAGTAGAACATAGGAAACCTGCAGGAACTCTCGAATACTGTGGTAAATCAAACGCTGTAAGGATTCTATGTAAAGATAAGAGATATGTTTATTTTAAATCACTTAGAATATTAGGCAAAAAAGAAATATCGGCTTTAGATTTTTATAATGGTTATATCAAAAATATGCCCGAAGAAAAACGACACTATGTAGTATATTAGACTGAAAAATAATAAATTAATTTAATATACTATTGTTCTGATTTCATCATCAGCAGCAGCCTACTATCGTGTACTGCTGGACGTAGGTCTATCCCATTGTGCACTATTGGGCCCGATCTTCGGCCTCCAGCCACTACCGCAGACAGTCCCTCCAGCTAGTGTCCCACACTAACTACTTGTACTACTATGATTTGATCTACACAAATAATGAATTAAAGAATTCGGTAGTTTCCTAGTAATAAATATTAAATGCATTTTTGGTAAATGTATGCTTAAAAAGCCAAGAAAGACAAATTGATGCTCAAATGTGAAAACAGAATTATAATTCGTTGAAAAATAAAATAGCTACAGGCAATCAAAAATCAGACGATAGAAAGAAACGGCAATATTACATCATGACGTCACTGTGTAGTAGCGCCATACAAGCAGATCCTGGCTACATATAAAGAACTGATTCGCTAAAAAAGGGACCGAACATCTCTCCAGTACTAACTTAAATAATTAATATCTCTGATGTTAGTTGAGATATCGAAAAACGAATTTTAGATCCTTCAGGATGTCCATGTAAGTTGATTGATGAAATAAATAAATTAATAATAAGACATTTATTTACCAATGAATTACTGTACATATAATATAAGTCTCATACTAATATTAAACGATCTATCTAATAATTATCACAATTTACCAAATATGGTGCACATTTGCCGCTAAGGGCCGAACTAATCATACGTACTCTTATGTATCTCCTTTCACTGTAGTAGTTTCATTAGACTGAAAAAAATAGTTTCATATATTTTTCTATGTCTGGTGATATCAGAAATAGTAATACACATCTAGTTGATTTATTGAACACAGCAAGGTTTAAAGCTAATATAATAACTAAACACTACCTACATACTCATATACAGACAACTCTAGGTAATTTAATCAAAATTATATAATTATACAATAAAATCAGCAAAGCATAATATACAGTCAAAAAATAAACCTATCTACCTACAATTAATTTATACATTAACTAATTAATTGTGATATGTGGATGCTATTGCAAAAGGTCGTATATAAAAATAAAATATATTATTCTTTGGCCTATTGTTAATACTGAATTAGTTATTTGGCAGTTCACTGGTCGGCGATTTTAATTCTGAAATTAAAAATATCAAAATAAATTAATAAAACATGGTATATTAGTACCAAAGTACAATTTGATACCAAAGACTCAAGAATAATTTGGAAATCGAGGGAAATTAAAATTAAGTATTTTTATAAACATTATCTGCTAAGTAGTTAATAACCCATAGAGCAGAAAGAAGGACAACAAAATCCCTGAAGACCGAAAATATTCCGTGTTTTGAAACTGCACCACTTGAATGAGAGACATGGTGAGTTAGACAAACACATAAATGAAAATGAACCTTTTGTTTGTGCATTAATGGACTAAAATAGGTAATAATAATTCGGTTACTTACCCACATTCGGTTAATCACATTCTAATCTAAGATGGTGATGCTGTTTGACACTTATTTCGTTAAGTACGTATAAAGCTGAAAGGACAATAGGGTATATTGAATAGTATAGCTGAATAGACAATTTTTGAAAAGTATGTTAAAATATTTAAATCATAGCCATTCTTTACTAGTTTTTTATTTTCTCAAAATAAAGTCGCTAAATGATTATTAATTTAAACAGCATTTAAATTAATAATGATTTAAAATTCCCGCGGAAACGCTGGTCGCCATGATAGGTTTTGTTGTGATGTCACTATCAATTATATAAACAAACAAAACAGAACTGATCGCCCTACATTCGTTGTTGTTTAAGCGATAGTGACGTCACACTTGACAGCGTCATGGCGAATAGCGTTTCACTGCGTTTCAGGTCACGTGATATACAGATTAAAAAAGGGCGATTTAAAACTTAAATTATTAAATTTAAATCGTGATTTCATGATTGGAAATCAATATATTTCTGTTTCCCATTACTTGAACTATCATATTTACATGCTCTCATGATTTATTGTTTATGGTGGCAAGTAGCCTATTGCAAGAACAATGCGTTGTGACCCCCTATATGACCTCTCTCAAAATCGACAGTTGCCGATATAAGTTACCCCCCAATAGGACCGCGCCTGATTGTTTTCTACTAAGGCATTAACAGTGACTTGCAAGATCGCCCTTAATGTTAAAACTTCCTTAAGTCTCGTGTCAACTCTATCTAGAGTAAGGGCGTAGAAAGGGATATCATGTATTATAATGGAGACTTAATTTTAAGGACGTTTCGTGCAACTGACGGAAAGAGTTTTCATTGAGGTGCGATTTTATACGAAAGTTAGTTAAAATTTGGACATTATTTTACCAATAGTTTATTATACTGTCATGTTTACAAGATATATAGAGATAACGGTTCGCGCAAACATTCAAGCGGCGACCGTACGTTATTTTACTAAACTTTTGTATGCAAATATATATTATATTACACAAAATTAGTTACCAGTCTAATCTTCACTACGGTATTGGTGTAGACGTGAAATTGTGCTAGATATCCATAAAATTAATGCTATAGGTGAAAATAACAGATATTTTATTAAAAAAATATTTTTGGTGATTTCAACAAAAAAAGTAGTAAAAATGTAGAGCCAAAGTGTCGGAAATAATAGACATTTATGTGTATAGATAATGTAATCGTGAAAAATGAAACTCACAATGCTTACACAAGCAATAGTTAATGATTGGTTTGACGTTTAACTTTGACCAAGAAAACAAGGGAACCCCTAGTTTTAAAATCTGAGTATTATTGATAAGGTTAATAAACTATAGCATAATACGATCGCGTAATAAACATAATTCTAAAAATCATTTTTTTAACTCGTTAGTTATTAAGTTTACAGATGTGGTTATTAAAATAGAAAGTCAAACTTTAGGAGATCAAATGAGAGATAAAATAGGATATAGCAACTATGGCATTGCCGTTTCAACCACAGTCGTTTTAAAAAAAAAAGGTCGCCCACCCAATTATTCACCCGAGCCTGATCAGTATTTTATACTGCAAATACTAATTATACCTAGGTGCCTAATTAAGTCCTTGGTTTTCTTAGTCCCTGGATCAGCATAAAAACAGAAGCCTGTATAATTACATCTTACCTTCACTTTATTTTAGCATATACAGCAATGCGATTTTTTAACTATCCGTATCCTGAAAAAGATTAAATCCAATATACATACTGACCATACTTTGCGCAATCGTATGGAAACTTCACAATTCGAAATATCACAATTTTCGCGTGCAAAATAAATAGTCAATTAAATTTTTTACGTGATTTAGTTACGATTGTGCATAATATGTGCGCAAAATAATTACCGGAGGCTTCTGTTTTTAGAGTAACTAGATCCTTTATAATGAAGTCTAATATTTCATTCAAATGACAGTTAAGTTTAAGGGTGAATGTCCACCAGAGCCGCACTATGAAGCTGTGCATCTGGGTTTAAAAAAATCTGCCAATAGGACCGCTTTATTTTACTTATGATGTGACTATGGAGCGATTCTATTGGCGGATTTTAATTAAGCTCACCGCCGAACCATGCCGAGTATAGGAACCTAAGTTAGGGTTGTCAAGCCGGTACCGAACTATTGAGAGAGACCCTGTAAGTCTCAGCAGTCTGTTGTACAATGTATAATTAGTTTGGTTGATGAGTAGTTATTGCCTTTTTGCGTTGCAATCATTATTCCCGACATCCCTAACCGAACTACAGAAAAAGGCTAGTGTGATATAAAACTCTTACTAAACGGACACTATTAAGGCGAGTCATTGCGCACACTAGTGCCACCAATCGAAAAAAATATCATATCAATAAATTAAGGCATTTAAAAAAAAATGTTTCGTGGCACGTGGCAAAAGTGGCCACTTTTAACAGTTTCGCTTTTTGTTTCTTATTATTTCAATATGAGAATAAAAACTATTTTTAAAATTTCTTCTTCATTCGTGGAACCTTAATACCAGACACTTATTTTTTTAAATGCCTTCATAATTGATATGATTTTATTCGATTAGCGACGCTAATGTGCGTAATACCATGTCTTAAAACACATTTTTCGTTCTGTAAAAGACTCGAAGAACAACAAGTGGCAAAAATATCCAAAATTAATTTATATTTAATGAAAAAAAAACTCGTCATGTACAACCCTACCAATTATCAAGCGGTGATATACTGCTATGAATCATAGCACAACTTTGGTTGGCATTCACCCTAAGTATGGCACATGAGTAGAATTGTTAACAATGGCACAAATTACTATTGACTTAATGAGCGTTTAAATGTGAAAATTATTAATACAATGTATTTATGTATCTACATTTTTATCGTCTACCCTTTTTTCTATTCTGTCCTGATTTCCACACTAATATATCAACCCTTATGATTATCGGCTAACCATCAACACTTATTATAAACATACAAAAAAGGTACAGATAGTCTAGGACGATCTGACTTTACCAATAAAAAAAACTACATGATCTGGCCTAAGTAATACCTACGCTTAAACGTTTCTCTGATATTAGGTATAGTATTTATAACCGTTGCCGCAGTATTTTTTGCCATTGGTTCACTTTAATTTATCACTGGACTGGACACTAGAAACTCATAATATCTAAGCCAAGAAATATCAGGAACACGTTCAGTTATGGATATTGAACACGCCACTTTCGATTTTATAGTTTTTGTTAAAAAAATAACTGATACGTCATCGAAACGTACACTTCGATGTACTCTGCTCGGTTGGTTGGTCTTTCACAAGCAAAACGACCGGCAATGGATACCGAGGTGAGCGATTCGTATCGGAGACCACCGGTTATTTTTCAAGGTCTCCTGGCCCAGATATTATGAACACAAGAATAATAAAACTTGAAAAAGAACTTAGAAAAAGTCCGCAGTTCGCGGTAACGCTCGGCTTGGTAAACTGAGTCGGTTCGGCTCCGACGAATGCGTTAATTTCAATGTGATTGGATGTAGCGAATCGAGCCGAACAGACTCTGTATGCCTACTTAGTCCGAGCTAACAAGGTCTATTTTAAAAGTTGAAAGAATTGGACTAAAATCGTCCAACCAAACTGTTCAACTAATTGAACAATACTATTCAACTAATTGAACAATACTGTTCAACTAATTGAACAAATAGTTGAATATTGGAATAGACCGTGCTAACACGGCAACAAATATACAAAGTAACAAACAGCGATCATACATAGCACAACACTCGTGCATTAATGAAGTTAAAAACTGTTTTCTAAACAGACTGACTCATTATAAATGACTAGAAAATTAAATTTCACCATTTTGCGGAATTAGCAAGGAACTAATTTTTTCATGTTACAGTCCATATAAAAGTACCTGGGTCCCGATTCTATGAATACATCGTAATCTCAATATAAACTAAATTACAGCGACTTGACTTGATATTAGTCACGAACAGGAGATCGATTCCACTAAATACAACGTAACTAAATAGAATCTAAACTGCATCGTTATGACGTGTTTCGTATGTCCTATCCACTAACGATCCAATTTCAGTTAAGTTCCGATCGAGTCAACAATCGCTCGAACAGTAACGTATTTGTGCATTCTAATAAAACGTTTAGTTTATACTGAATCGCAGTTGAACGGTAACAAAACGCTGCAACTGTCAAATGTAACGATCGAACATAAGTTCCTCCCAAGGTACTTTTACCCGATCGATAGTAAATCGAATGGTGGCAGTGGTAGAGTTATGCGTCAGCAGAATGCGATTTGGTGTCCAAATAGAATTGGAACGAAAACTAAATTGAAATTGGATATAAACAGAACTACAAACGTTGTAATTTTGGCGAGTTGGGTCCCAGTTCGATTAACGTTACGTTTCGGTAAAGCCAACGATTGCTCGGTCTGCTCATTGTGTTAGCGGTATACGATTTACGATAACGTAATCGCTACTTAATTGGAAAATAACAACAAACGTTGTACAACAGTGGAATCGGGCTCCTGTAGCGATACCTTCACTATTATTTTTTGTTAGACTAGACTAGCTTCGTCAGTCTTATTAGAAAAGCAGTGACTCGATTACCACAAAAGAAATATAAACACAATATTTTGGAAAAAAATATATGAAAAAGACAGCGTTCAAAATAAGAGTTCATATTTCGATTGGGGTAAAGAGCGATTGATGGTAAGTGCGCTAGACGAATAAATGCATTTTGGAGTTGCAGAGGCACTTCACTCGGGTCACAGAGAGCATTTGGGCGATGACTTTGGCCTAGAATATTAGTAAAAAAATTAGTCTCGAAAAGCAAACGTGTCGAAATTAGGGATGTTACGGAGCTTCGACTCCGACTCCGAAAGGTCGGAACGTCCGATCCCGGACTTTCGAACCGAAGTCGGAGTCGGAGGTGTAAAATTAACACCTCCGACTCCGACTTCGGCTCCGATAATTTTGAATCGGAGGTTATACCGAAGATTTGTGAGCAAACATATTCAAATATCAATATTTAATTAAATAGTGTAGGACTACATAAAGGAATATGTTTAATTGCCGCAAACGTCATCACAAAAAATATTGGCCAATATTTGGTTCAGTTATAAAAAATAAAAAACGGTTTAAAATTTGAACTTCTTCTGAACATCTCCTCCGCCTCCGACTCCGATAAATCAAATTTAAAACCTTCGGTATCGACTCCGCTTGCGGTAAAACCATCTTCGTAACATCCCTAATCCAAATAGAGGCGGTCTCAGACCGATAGATGATATTAGCTTCGATTCCGAGCCGCCAAATCTAAAAGTAAACCTAAATGAAACTCACTCACTCATATAGTTATTCATTGTATACGAATGAACGCGACCTTTAACGAACATCGCTATATTTGGCGGCCACCCCAGAATCGATGTTATTAGTAATAGTTCGATAGATACACAAAAATTCACAAGACTAACTAAAATATTATTATCAATTAGTATAGATAAGTATACCTTATACAAGCTATAAGTCAAAAATGCAAAGACAGCCGTTTCCATTAAAACGGAGATTTTATTTACAACAGAAAAACAATGCATACAAAATATACAGATCAATACAAAAGTACCATGCATAAAGTTAATAAGAAACAAGTGTAAATAGTACATATAAAAGTATAAAACGGCACAGCACGCTTTGTTAACACGACTTGTATATTCAATGTGATCAGAATATGCTAATATTCTTGGGGGCAAATCTGTAAAGTCCAATAAATAGCTAATTTAGCAAAGAAATTACTGTAAAATATTGTATTACGGTCTATGTAGAGGTTTAAAAGGAGCAATAGGAAATAAATTGGTTAATGAAAAGTGTCATTATTCCAGTTAACATTATTTATTCAAATTATCACGGGTTAGCTGTCTCAGATACAGAAGTCTTTTATATTCTCAATATTAAGCGTGCGGGAAGTGAGACTATTGTGTATATAATAACTAAGTATATACTAAATATAGACAAGCCATTACTCTCTGTACATGTAAAAATTACACTTTGTACTTATCCTACGCTGTACTAATGGACTTTCAACATCAATAACCTTATCTCGATATCGACCACTGCAGCTGTTCATTTACTCAGAAGCTACTAGCCAAAACGAGATAACAGACCCTTTCGGCCGAAAATCATTAGTTTGTTTGACATGGCATTGACTAATACATCAGCTAAGATAAAATCTAAATTAATTAAATCGCCTATTCGATGTTAGCAATAACAGTAATATATGTCAGTTACATAACAATATTTTTTTCATGCTATATTATTTACTCGCTACTAAATGGGTGGATTGCGCGACTGCTCAGGCGCGTTGGATTTCAATTCCTTTTATAAAAATATATTGAACACGATTTTATGGCACTTTGTATGTCTTCAAATAACTTAAGCCCAACCTCTAAACTGTCCCCTCCAATTCCCTCCAATCTACCCCTTTGGAACACCAAAACCCTCCGAAATTCATTTCTAGATACGGCCCGAAACAATTAGTTTTGAATCAAGTTCAAAGGTTTATAGTTATACCCGATAAATACAGAAGTTGTTCTACAAATATATAATCTAATATTTAGAATAACTTTTAATATACGTGTTATGGAAAATTGCAAATAATGGTCTACCCACAAAAACTTAGAAGGAATGGAAAGTGGAAATTTTCTTCAGTAACTTTCACATTTATAAAACATTAGATGTTCTAGTTAGATTTTATCATAGGTGGGCTTAGGTATGTATTTTTGAGACACCATGTATTTATCCGTCACCGCGTGATAAGCCTCTTTAGGCAATAAGTACAATTGCTTCACTTGTATGTATGTACACAATTATAATCAAAGGTCAGTGTTTCGTAATACAGCGCAACTCTTTTGGAAACAAAGATTTCTACCAAATACTATAAAACACTATTTTATGGCATTCTTGATGTTTAAAGCGACTTTTTTGTAAGTACTGAGAATGTTATCTAATTCAGAGTGTCTAATTTTAAATTAATTAAAGATTAGACTTTGGAGACCATTTATTTTACTGCCTAATCGTAATTAATAACTACTAAAGATAGTTTATTATAACTTACATTTTGTTTTGTATATGCTACTGATACAATACTTAAAATAAATTTCACATATTTTTTTAAAATTCCCAAAAGGTACTAAGTATTTGACTTATTAAATCAAGTGAATTTGATACAAATCTTTATTTTTCGCAAGAGTAACGCTAGTTGCAACTAACACTGAACCTTACGCGACCATCGCAGTCGATGCATCCATCCAAATAATTTAACAACCGATATCTAAGTACTAGCACCCTGTTGAACATATATAAATATAATGTTATGTACACAATAATGCGAGTTATTTACTTATATAATGTGTAATAAAATTCTTATATTGATAATTTCCAAGGCGATTTATCGATAAATTAATTGACAACTTATGAGACTCGGTGATTTATCATAAAATACGTTTCACCATTAAAAAATATATGTTTTGATGAATTTGTATGGAAAGTCTGATTTATATGGTTTCATGGATAGAGTAGAACAATTATGGCCAACTAACAGTGGTCACCCTCGCCTATAAATAAATGCAACAAATACGAGGGGCGGTCCATTATTTTTTAGTCAAATAGAAAATAAAAGAAATATTAAAAAATGTTTATTTACAACTTTTCAAAGTATTCCCGCGTGGCATCAATGCACTATGCATTCGACTGAACCAGCTTTCAAAACGTGAAAAACTGTTCTTGCCGAAAGTTAAAAAAAAGCCGCCTAAATTGGTTTACTGCTTCTTCCGCAGTTGTAAATTTCCTTCCCCGTAGAGATTTCTTCAACGTGGGTAACAAAAAGAAATCACACGGAGCCGAGTCTGGACTGTAGGGGGGTGTCGTAGTAATTGCACGCCCGAATGGGTTAAAAGTCCCTCCCTGAGAGGACTTCAAAAAGACTATTGTCTTTTCGCAATTATCTACAAGGAATCGCCAAGTAAAAGATCAAATACAAGTATTTTATTACACTGTTCTATTCTACTATGATACGTAACGTAATTCGGCTCTAATTGTCTAGAAGCTAGTCAGAGGAAGGAAGCGCATAGGTGTAACCAGGATTTACAGTTAGAATGGGGAGGTTCAGGCCTCCGAAATTTGAGTCTAGGTTTGAGGAACCAGTTAAGACCCAGGGACCTTAAGTCTGGGTATAGGTAATTTCAAGTTTTAGGCCTTGTTTTGATCTGAGTCGTCGCTGTACATTTTAGAAAGGATAAACAGATGTAAATCGACAATGGCTCTAAAGCTAGGACACGAGACTGCGGCGCCGGGTCGAATCCAACTCTGGACCATTATGGTGGACCACTCCTAGCACTGGCATTTAGCCTAGTTGGAGTGGTTAATGAAGAATATTGGCAACTGTAAAACATTGCCAATGTTTTTTTTTTATCTAAAGAAATATTTTAGAACCCAAAAGCCCTGGCCGGATCTTTCCCCAAGGCTTAAGACTAGCATATACGAGCCCTGAAAGAACCTTATTTTTATTACTATAACGGCCTGGTTACGCCTACGAGGAAGCAAGAGGCAAGGAATGGCTTACATGTGCTCCGGGTGGCTTCGGATGCAGTCGATGAAGTCGCTGGGTTTGAGCTCGCCCCGGCAGATCCGGTACACCGCCGTGAATAGCGGGAACCTGGAGTGTTCAAACACACACACTTATATTATGACGAAACAATACTATCGATAGCAATATTATATTGTAATATTATATTATATTGTGTTTACACGCAAGTGTACGTAAGTGTAGTTTACACTCAAGCATTAGCTGAGCCAGGTGCCTATTGCCAATAGTATTAGGTGGAGTGAACTAAATATGCAAAAAAGTGATTTCTCTTCTTATCTTCTTTCTTCAATATCGATATTGTGAGTGGTTTCTATTGAAAACGATTGTTTTCGATTGAAAACTATCGGTTATCAAACCAGAGGCGGACTTTCCTTAAGGCCAACTTGTCCTGGGCCTAGGGGCGGTTAGATATTAGAGGCGGCCAATCGCTGGTACTGAACCGATTTTGATACAACTTGGCAGAAGTCCGGACAACAACGTAAAATACTTAAGTACCAAGGGTTACTGATTTCAAATTCGCACACGGATGAAGTCCCGGGCAACAGCTAGTAAATTCCTATATCTTAGTCAGTAAATGATGGAGCTAAGGAGGCGGCTGGTACAGTCTGTTACAGACCCCTCCTAATTGACGTATCAGTACCAGTGGGGGTGAGACAAATCAGGAAACAGACTGTACTACACGGCCTAGGGCGGCCAAGACTGCTAGTCCGCCTCTGTATCAAATTGTGGATAGTTTAGCAACATTAAAACGACCCTAAGCGCCGCTGACCGCTGCCGTCGAGACCACGGCCTTACACAACACGCGATATGTTTATATCAGTGCATACTTGAATTAATATAGACATGGCCTCCACTAACGCGTGGATGACAGCCAAGTGATACTATTTTAGTACAATATGCAACGATTTAACCTCGAACAAATCGCGGGAAATAAAATTATGTAATGAAGTTTGCAGCGCGTTAAAAAAAGATTGGGGGTTTTGATAATGATTATTATTACAGTGGCTAACACATCAAAGTATATAGAGTATTATTTTTTAGCGGCAAATATTTCTATAGATTATAACGGTTATAACGCTAGGTCAAAAAACTTTTTTTTACTTATTAAATTTTCCAGAAAAACGATAAAATTGATTTTTTTATTATTAAATAAGGAGAGCAGACGAGCAAACGGGATACCTGATGTTAAGTGGTCACCGTCGCCCATAGACATGTCACCCCACTATATTAATATTAGAGGGTTTTTGATGCGCTGCTAACCTCGAGGACAAAGGTGGAATGCCTCATGTGCCGGAAATTATATTGTTATTATTATTGTTTGTTTGAAAATTCTACAAATGAATGAATTATAGCTTTTCTAATACTGAAATATGATGAATGAAACTCGTTTCATTCATAACGACATGGATGAGTTTATGCCACCAAGGCGCAAAATAATGGGATTTATTTTGTTAAAATTTTCATACAAGTAATAGGGTTATTTTTTCGTGTAAAGTGGTACAAATTCGCTTAATTCGTCTCGCTATTTGAAAATGACGCCCGCGCTCGCACCCTTTTTTAGTCAAACGATGACTATGTTTGATCGTCTAATGTGGATAAATCAAGGATAGGTTTATTTAACCCTTCCCGCGATTGGAATCCTAGACTTCTGAGGGCCAGAAGTGTTCTGGTAGTCTAGAATTTCGAGATTAGATTAGAGAGTTTGATAGGCCAAAATAGGAAAAAAAAAATTATACTTGCGAATGGCGACGCTATGAACGAAACGTCAACAAATGACAAACAATATATTTATATATTTCTGTGTTGTCCTCGTCCATAAATGTTTGTGTTATTTTATTTTAGATGGTGCCGGCCGACCTTAGGTTCTCAGCCTAAAGAGATTACAAAATCTAAATAACAACATTACAAAATAACCGGTCAATTATCCTTCTGTGTTTTTGTCTAATACGCGATTTTAAAGGCCATTTAAAAAAAACACGATCAATGACGGCGGACATTAGTGTACCCCCGGGTGTACGGCGAACATTTCGCGCGCACTAAAATAGTGTACACACGGGAGTACGGAAAACACTTGACCTGTTAAAAGTCTTTGAATAGTGAGCGCGGGTGGCATTTTCAAACAGCAAGATTTTTAAAGCGAATGGACTATACACACTCACTTGTTCTCCATACTCTTGTTTGCTAGCATATGGTTGACCTCCTCAGCGGTGATAGGCCCCTGCAACTTCTGTCCATTCAGCATCTCGTCTTCCAACTCTTTGATGGAGCGACCAGTCTTCACGAATGCTTCCGCCACCCGCCGGTTCCTACCACCTGCAATAAATAAGTGCCTCAATCATGTGACTTTGCGTAGATAGACATTTTAGACCTAGACGAAGATGGCGAGATGAACTGGAGATATTTATAAGTAGGTAACTGGAGATTACCTACTTATAAATATCTCCAGATATTATATCTCCAAACATTATAAGTAACTGGTCAGAAGAGCCTTTTAGCCAGTAGTGGGACGATAAACTGACCAGGAAAATTAAAACCCAGTCAAGAGAGCGTGAAAGCTGTAAAAAATAGTTGCATTCCGTAATATGGCGAGGATTTTTATATCCCTGGTTCAGGGCAAAACACTTCGCGAAGTGCCTGGACACACCCTGAAGTGGAACAAAAGGTTGTTTTTTTCAGTAAGTGAAAGTGAATAATAATGCTAACAGGAATGAGGAAGAACAGAGGATCTGGTAACATCAATCAAGACACGAAAGACGTAGTAAATATAAATATAACCAAGTGGCAGGCTCGCCACCTATCACGTTTGTTCACCAAATCTTACGGAGAAAAGTGGTTGAAGGTAGTTCCTCTGTGTACCCCCTTGGGGATTAAGGATGTAAGAGCTTATGTTACATTTTAATATATTTGATTATGAGGGAAACGACTATTGCTTTAACAGAAACAAAATGATTTTAAATACTCTACGGCTTTTGTAAAAATTCCGTTTAAAATTATAGTTCCATTTACAACTAGTTACCTACTAATAGTCTGAATGATAAGATAAATTATGTAATTTGTTTTTCTCAATGTGCTCAATACATTCGAATTTTGAGCCAGGAAAGGACATATTTCCTGTCTCAAAGCCAAATACTTTTTTTTAATTGACGACAGTAATGGATTTTCATACAACCTTACCGGGCTAAGGCTAGGAATTCTCTCGTATTTGGTTTTTTACTTTTTTAAATTCGAATTTGTCGGTCGCGCGTCTCCGCCCCCTCACCGCGCTGCCCCGACACGTCCCCCCGCACCACCAGCGCGAGCAGCTCCAGCTCGTACTGTAACGCCACTTCTTTCCTTTTATGAACGCCTAATACTTTCGACTTGGAAGCAGTATTTTTATAAGTGATTTCTTTTTCAATTTCCTCGCATTATTTGAGAAAAGCACTATACAAGCATAGGCCGAAATTGCAATTTTTGACTAATTTCGTGGCCTCTGCAGTAATGTATACGCGTACAAGCGCTAATAACCGACTCACTTCAACTTTATCGGAATCAGTAGGTACGTTTACGGAAGCGTGTCATTATTGTCACTTATGTAATGACATGATATATCATTGCTTTTAAGGCAACCTTTATCACCAATACTAAGTTTACGTCAAGGAAAAACCTAATAGTAAGTTAAGTGTACGTCAAATTAATTCTAGTTTTAAGTTATTTTGCAATAAGCCACGGGTTATGTTCAACAGTGATGTGGGGTTTACATGTTTCTCTGATCTGTCGGTCCAGGAGCCTCCAGAATTACTTTCTATTTGCTGAGAGCTGATTTATTTTATATCTTTTACATAGAGTTTAAGATATGGATGGGGTGGCGATATCAGGCGAGACTATTTGATGCTAAACTATTACCGCTTGTTGCTTGTCAAACAAATTAACGCTCTTTCGCATCGCGTCGCGTCGTCGAAAGTAAACTTTGTCACGCATTCACAAATAAACGTTATTTTCCTTGACGCAGATCTAGCATAAGCGATAAATAATCTTAGATTTTCGGTGCTTCGTCTAATGGCTGGTTTATACTTGGTCAAGTGTCAGTGGCAAGGAAAGTGGCGAGTATGGCGATTGCCTATGGCCAGTGACAAAAAGTCACTGTCCTAACGCACTTCGCTAAACCTCATTGATTAGCTGATACAAAGTAGGGGAAGGGGAGAATTACTAAAAACCGAAATAGGTTTTTTATGTCAAGTGTAACTAAATTAGCAAATCTTTAAAAATATAGAACTCTCGCACCATAATAACGGGTATAGTCTGAGATATTCCAGTTTGAAATTCTTCTTGAACAGTCGACCAAAGGTCAACCTACCTAAAACGTCAAAATTTGAGAATCTGAAATGTATCGTATTGCGCAGGCATAAGGTTGAGATTTAATAGACGGTTTTTGACAGATGGTATACTATAGCTTGTGGCCGACTGTACTAAGGGATAGGCTCTAGTGTTAGGGTACTTACTGTATTAAATTGAATGTTCTGAACTTATCAATAATAGTCTAACAAACCTTATATTTGATTACTTATCTGATTATAAATGGTAATGGAGTCACTAAAAACTGAAATGGTTTTTTTATGCCAACTGGTAGTAAGCAAACTTTCAAAAATATAAAACTTACACACTGTAATAATGGGTAGGTATAGTATGAGATATTCCAGTTTGAAAATTTGGTATAGCATGGGGATAGTTAGTACAGTCAACCACAGGGCAACCTACCCAAAACGTCAAAATTTGGGAATCTGAAATGTATCATAATGCGCAGGCATAAGGTTGAGATTTAATCGAAGGTTTTTGACAGATGGTATACTATAGTTTGTGGTGGACTGTACTATCGATGACTTGCATCTTTAAATTTTGTCTCTTGAACTTTAACCCAAATTGTCATTCCCCCTTCTTCCCCTGTACCCTAAATATTGATAAATAAGCATTAAAAACAAGAGACATGCATTTTATAGCCATCCAAATTCATATTTAGTGACACAAATGATAGTTCGATAGAATTCCCCGAACAAAATTTAATTTAGAACAAGTATGGGCACTAGAAATAAAATGAATGTTTACATACAGCCCACTCTTGTACTGATATATTATTATTGACGTACTTAATCCCACCTTATCCGGCTCGTAGGATCAATAATGATATCGCGGCATATGTGTGATAGCGAAATATACATGCCTTATTGAAAACAGCACACCAGCGACATCACTGTTCAATGTTCACACGATACAATCGAACCGGACCTACTCGTATCTTTAACGGGAGGAATAATTAAGAGTAAAAGACTATGAAGTCTTTAACCAATTCAATATCTTTATTTATCGGATAACTTGATCCATTGTGTTAGTAGTTGTACTTAAAAACTTTGTTAGCAGTATAAATTTCGGCAAAAATTACGATTTTTTTCACTTCGATCAAAGATAACATCATTCGATCAGCACCCGAACGAAGTGTTTAAGGATAGGGGAATCTTATTTATCCGCTATCATATTTAGGATGCTGTTGGAGCTGCTCCGAAGCCAGCAAAGCAGAGACGCAGTTCTCTTGCGCATAATGACGTGAAAACCATCGGTGTGAGCGTGCGCAAACATGCCGGAGGCACTACAGAAACGAGGCAACCCCATCAGCATCCTGAAGCCATTATTATACTGTATACATAGGGCATTGATCGATTTTTTGGTGTAATTGCTCCACAAGCTGCTCGTGTAGAAAGTCTAGCTTTAAAAACCGTGATTTTAACTTGATCAATACAACGAGCAAACCTGCGGGCCAGCATATTACACCTCACCGCCAATGCCCTGCGTTCCCTTTCAATATCAACTTGATCTTAACATAGTGGCCTAAATACTTTATAAAGTTTTTTAAACATATTCAAAAGCGAACAAATCTGATTAAGATATATGGGATTCACTGTTATTCCAACTTGAGTAGTCTCAACCATCCTTATATCACATTGCAACAATGCACGAAAGCAACAAAGGCGCATTAGGTACTATATACAGAGTGGAAACAATAAGTGATCTCACTCTATAATTCCTAAACTATACAAGATTTTGTAATTTTTTACCGATGTTGAACGTCACTAGCTTAATAAATTGATATTAATAACCAGTGATCGGAGTAGGTAGAGCTGTTTTTGGTACTTGCCACATACGGTCATAATATGGATAAGTATGCCCAATAATCCCGGGATTTCCGGGATTGAATAAATATATTATTTAGATTTTTAACGTTATATTTGTTTTGATACACATTTAAGATTGGTGGCGAAATATTTTTTTTTAAGATTCATGGCACTAGTGTACCTATGGTAGTGTTTTAACTTCTTCGTAAGTTCACAATTTTTTAAAAATCGTAATCCGCCTAGTAAGGGCGAGGTTTATAAAAGTAATTTACAACATTTGCTCGATAACTTAAAACGGGATCCCGAAATCATATCCATATTAATATAACCTTTGAGGACATTGACCCGAAAGAGCTCTACCTACTCCGATCACAGTTAATAACTATCTGAAAAAAACAGGATATGTCCAAAGTTTTGATGTTTCCCACTCCCATACATTTACGTACAGTGACGTAGTTTCAACATCAGTAATTTTTTTACAATAACTTGTATAGTTTAGGAATTATAGAGTGAGATCACTTATCGTTTCCACCCTGTATATGAGAAGATAAGCTATTGTCGTTAACCGATGACAATACGTAGTTAGCCTAGGAAACAATTAATGACTAATTGTTGTCCATTGTTCATAGTCCAGCTTGTAATAGAAACATGGACTTGCGACCGCAAACACCTAAAGATAATACAGAACTATCTACTGAAGCCGTTACTATGTTACACAGGCTGAGGCAGTCCCCTTGTTCCGGTGCTGCACACCACTTTCATCAAACTTAATTACTTTTGGGATGCTTCAAAAAGAATGTTAAAAAAGTCCTCTCCCTCCACGGCCAGCAACACACAAGCAATACCCCTGGTATTGCACGTGTCTCTAGGCGACGGTGACTACTTACAATCAGGTGGCCCGTGTGCCAGTTTGTCGTAGCTAATTTATAAATAAAAAATTGTTTATTTATTTTTATTATATTTGTTTAATATTATTTTTATCTACTGTACCTAATTGTTTGTGTGTGTGCGCTTGTGGCTTTTTTTTATATCGTTTTGTACTACGAGTTACGTATGCAAAAGATACAATAACAAGATTTCTTTTTAGTTTCACTTTGATTAATTGATTCTAAGAAATGGTTTCGCAAAGTATCTGGCTCTCTTTCCGACTAAAATTTCATTAAAAAAACCTGCATATTGACCGCTAATTTTCGATAAATCTAACTCGAATTTCTAAGCGTAACTAAGTGTATTTTACTTTTACTTTACTTTACTAAGCTACTATGGTAATAATGTCATGGTTAATTCACCATGTAATTTGATAAGTGCTTCGCGTTCGTAAGGTATAATTGCTATGACCGACTCACCATAGCATGTGGTGATGAGGTCAGCAACGCCACACGACTCGAAGAAGGTACTGAGCTTGCTGCCAGGGTAGAATACGTCGACGAACTTGATCATCTCCATTAGACCAAGTCGGATAACAGCTGCTTTCGTGTTGTCACCGAAACCGAGTCCGTCGACAAACCCTGCGCCTACCGCCACTATGTTCTGGACAAACAATTAAAGATTGTAACATGGTAATTGTAACATACACAGAAATATCTCAAGATAGAACGGTTACGTGGGCGGGGCACCCGTGTCTCAATCTTGCAATATACTGCAAGATTTTATTAATTCGGCGCCTAGTTTTCGACGCGGACCGAGCAGAGCGGCTGTGCTAAAATGCCTTATTGTACGTAACAACCGGTACGATAATGAATCGTAATCCACGTCACTTTAGGGGCGTGGTTAATGAAAATGTTGACACGCGCCATTTCTATAGCAGATCCCCCGCGCCACCGTTCTATCTTGATTTATTTCTGTGGTAACATAACAACAATTTTGTAACATTGAAATTATAGTCCAATACCCCCGTACCTTGTACAAGGGGAGGCCTGTGCCCCAACAGTGGGGACATTAATAGGCTGATGATGATGATGAAACATACATTAGTATGTAATAATATTATCTTACCTTGAGAGCTCCGCAGATTTCGACGGCGTCTTCGTCGTCTACGACCACAACCCTGAAGTATTCAGTCTGGATGATGTCCCTCATCGTGGGCGCTAATAACACGTCCCGGCAACCAATGGTGGTCTCGCAGAATTTCTCCTCTGCCACCTAATCAAACAAATCCCACGTATTTCATTGTATTTCTCTTCTTCTTCTCGGTCGTTTTCCTCATTACTGAGGGTCGTGATCAATTATTTAAACGCACAATTATCATCTCGTTTGGTCGATTCCAAAGTTCACATGTAATTGACGTTATATAATATTATAACTGATCAAGGTAAGCAACATTGCCATAAACGTACACTTTTTGACCTTTGCTACAGTTGGTAATGGTAAGTTGTTCCTTCGAATATACTCGTACTATATATTATACAATGGGCCCGCTCGGTGGGTCATGGAAGCCTGTGCCCCAACAGTGGGGACATTAATAGGCTGCTAATGAAGATATGCAATAAGCATTAGTCATTACCATTAGCGCACCTTAGGGTACCTACGTTTTATTATTCTGCTGCAGAATTCGTTAGTACAGTCGACCACAAGCTATAGTATACCATCTGTCAAAAACCTTTGATTAAATCTCAACCTTATGCCTGTGCAATATGATACATTTCAGATTCTTAAATTTTGACGTTTTGGGTAGGTTGACCTGTGGTCTACTGTACTATGTTAATGAAGTAGGGATGTTACGGAGGTGGTTTTACCGGAACCGGAGTCGAAACCGAAGGTTTTAAATTTGATTTATCGGAGTCGGAACCGGAGTCGGAGGCGGAGGAAGAAGACAGATGTTCAGAAGAAGTTCAAATTTTAAACCGTCTGTCTGTTTGTGTATTAACTTTTTTAATTTTTATAGATGAACTGGCCAATATTTTTTATGATGACGTTTGCAGCAATAAAACATATTTCTTTATGTAGTCCTACATTATTTAATAAAATATAGATATTTGAATACGTTTACTCACAAATCTTCGGTATAACCTCCGATTCAAAATTATCGCAGTCGGAGTCGGAGGTGTAAAATCAATCGGAAGTTCCGACCTTTCGGCGACAGAGTGGAAGCTCCGTAACATCCCTATAATGAAGTTGCGATTAAAAGAGCCTGATTGAGTAATCGAATGACACGATTTGTACGTTTCATCAACTATCGGTTATAGAGCTCTCCAACCAAAGTATATTCGCTATTAATTGGATAATAATGACCGCTATATAGATATGTTAATATATTTACGGCTATATAGATATGTTAATTTTAGTCGGTTATTTACGACTAAATCTCGGTTAGTCGTTTACTGGACGAGTTTCGAGCAATTGTATGTGATATGAATGGAGATAAGCCAATATGACGGAAGAACAGACATACAGATATTGTTGCTGTATATTAGTTTATGTCAAAAGGGCCAAGTTAAAAACCATCGTCGATAGAGGTCATACATCTAACGATACTTAGCTGAACTTGGCCCTTTTTTATAGATCATATATTTACTAGGTACTTTAAATCGTATCATTTTAATAATGTATTCACACAATGTAGTACTATAGCTAAAAATGGTCGGCGCACCGCGAATCGAATTATTTCGTAAATTGTCGAAATCTGTTGAAAAATAGATTACCTCTGAAGCAATGTTAGCGCCCATCAGAACAGCGCAAGGAATCTTCAGACATCTGGTGATAATGTGCGATATGAGATCGATGCCGCCGCCTTCCGCGACGTCGAAGCCCTGACAATGAAAGACTATTTTTAGAATTCTCCGTAAATAACTTTTAGCTCTACTATCTTTGTCGCTAGGGGAAAATTCGCAATTATTGTTACACTTTCTTAGGGTTTCGATTTTCATCTTCTCAGTATCAGAAAAATCGAATCGAATTCCAAACAATAATAAAGTGTAACAATAATTGAGAATTTTAACTATAGGTAAACCATTTAAGACTGGCTATGCCCGCAACGTAAAAGGGGCGCGGGGTGAGACGACAAAAGGCGAGCGGGAGGCAGGCCCCACCTCCCGTTTCTCGAACGCGCGCCCTCTGTCGTCTTAAATGTAGCAAGACTTAACTGGTTTACCTATAGTAGGGAACCTAGATTGCAAAATGCGAACTGTTTTTATTCGCACTTGACTTCAATCACACCTGATTGTAAATGACGATGAGGCCGAAGATGGTGCGTAAAGGTTAAGAAAGGACATGCATAACAGGTCTACTGCTTCTGTATTCTGGTGTTTACAGCGCTAAATAAATTATTTCAATTTCAATTTTACGAGGGATTCCTACCATGTTACATGAATGGCTTAAGCATTCTTACTTATGTATTGCTATTAGTATAGTGCAATCCAATGACATAGAATGTTGATTTATTCTTCTTCTTATGGTCACTCTAGAGTTGACAGAGTGGTCGTGATTATGAATTTCTTCGACGGCTCCAGCACGGCCACAATTAATTATATTACCTACACTCTATATAAAAATCTTGAATAAACAGCGTAAAACACGAAACAATGGTTACATCAGGCCAATTTTATTTGCTACTCACGGTATGTGCCTAGTTCTAGGCACTTCGCGATATGCGAAATTACAACATCCGGTTACCTACGCTAAATATAGTGAGTAAATCTACTGATTTACTCACTATATTTAGCGTAGGTAACCGGATGTTATAATTAAGTATAAGTAGATTTCTCATGATCTCATTGAAATGGATGGACGCGACATTTACAAGCTTTAAGGGTTTTGTAAAGAAATCTTTGAAACCTATATCCGAAGGCAGACCTAGTGTAGGTAAAGATAGATCTAGATATAACTGGATCTACTGATCCATTTCAATGAGATCATTGACTTGACATGTGTTGACGCGACAACCACTCGTTTCTTTCTTCGAGGTGAACCTCACTCTCCTTCTCCCTCCATGCAATCAGCCCAATCCCATTCCACCTATCTTCATTACTGGCTTTCGATGTCTTACCTTTATCAACGAAAGTGCAGCAGCGGTGGGTTTTATCTTGCCAAGTAATGTGGAGCATATCGTTCTGACGAACTGATGGGGCACGACGAAGATCAGAAGATCAGCATCGTTCGCAGCGTCCACCAAGTCAGGAACCGCAACCTGTTTTGAAAAAAAAAATCTACTTATATGGTCTATGACAATAGCTCTGTTGGAATAGAGCAGGTCCCAAAAAGGCCTTCGCGGTTCGAATATCCTATCATACGTGGCATTTTTAATTTTTTTTAAACGTTTTCCCATTGGCTACTACGTAAATACTAAGCTGACTCGGAACAGTAGAAAGGAGCACAATCAACCTATTCCAGGCCAGTTTTAACTATAAATAAATAGAGACTTGAAATTAAAATTATTGTATTTTTAATTTATTTTATTTACATATATTTAATCTATTTGTAATGTAAATGCACTGAAATAACTGCAATGTGATGATGGGGGGCCATCATCACCAATAAATACAATCATGATATTTGTTAACAAAAATATTGAATTTTATACTGTGATTGTTTTACATTTCTTACCTACTTATCTTCAAAAGTACTTAGTCGTAAAAATATCATGTGATAACTCTAAAAATAGGTGAGTACAGTCGACCACAGGTCAACCTACCCAAAACGTCAAAATTTGAGAATCTGAAATGTGTCATATTGCACAAGCATAAGGTTGAAATTTAATCGAAGGTTTTTGACAGATGGTATACTATAGCTTATGGTTGACTGTACATACCTAATCGAAATATTTGCAATGTAAAATGATAAAAATGTTTACAGAAACAGATTAAACATACACATAGAAGTTTATATAAAGTCCTATTTTGGATTTAAAAGTGTGAACAGGTAAACCTACAGTTTACCTTTAGAATCAAGGGCAAAGATAAATACCACACCAGATGTTCTGTGCTGCATGTATTAAACTTTGTATACTTCTGTATTCTGTATTCTGGTGTTTACAGCGCTAAATAAACGATTTCAATTTAAATTTATACTATTGTAATTTGTAATTTAATACGTAAACTCGTAAGCTACGCACCTATGTGATACTATAGGTAAATACTGTTTTATCTAGACAGTTTTATTTTTAGTACCATAGTTTTTTTATCACGAATCCTGGTCTTACGGTGTCGCATCACATTGTAAGACTTTCTTTTAGGAGGAAAGCACCTTTATTTCGGATTAATCAAATCACCCTATAGAATATTCAGCCTGTATAATAAAATGAGCTGCTAACAATTACATAACAAGACATTGAAATGTTCAGTATAGTGACATTGGCATTGAAGAGCTCAAGTAAGGTTGTGTGACAGAAATAGAACTCACATGTGCATCGCATGTGAGCATATGTGCCAATAGGAAAGGTACACTATCATTGCCTTGGGCATTATCGTATGCAATAAAAAGTGGATTAAAAATACCTAATTATTTTTTATTTATTGTGAAACAGGGGATAATAGGTATCAGTGGATGATTACTTAAATTTTAACAAATCAACATGTTTTCAGGTCTCTTTTAATACTTTTAAAATGACTCTTTAAAACTGTATTAATGAAATGGCTGCATGAAAATCCTTTCTATAGTGTGAAGGAGTATAATGAACATTCACATTAGCACTAAAATTGACATTATTTTAATTTATATTCTTTGTAGGTACCTGACATTTTGTACGTCTTTTAACAGGCTGAATACTTTGACTTTAATATATTTTTAAGATCTTTTACTTTCTATACAGTATTCTGACAAATAAAGTATTTTGATTTGATTTGACTTATAAAAAAATAGGTACTTAATGTTGCAGGATTTGATGTGAACTATTTTTTATAGCAATCTCCATAATGCAGATTATAATTAATTCTGTATAATTCCTTTTTCGTAGAAAATCGAAATCGTTTTTAAAGTCTATAAATATGATATCGTTTCAGCACTGTGAGTAATATTTCATAACCATGTTGGATTATTAAATACTTATAACAGCATCGTTTATACCGTAATAAATAATCAATTTGATGATGTTGATAATGATAACATTAGAACCAAACTGGAGATAAAGGAATTATCATTTAAATAAGTAAATAACTTACCACATTGGCTGGAAGCTTGTGTCCAGGTAAATATTTTACATTCTCGTGTGTCTCATTGATGATCTCTGTCAACTTTTTCCCCTCAATCATTTCCTCGTACACCCACATGGTGACTCTGTCTTCAAAGTTCGGCAACCTTGCAGCATTTCGGCCAACAATTTTTGCAATTGCTGATCCCCTATGAATAGAATAAAATACGAAATTATAAAAGTAATAAAACTCAGAAGAGGTAAAACAACAATTAGCGTAAATACTTTAAATAAGAATATTGTTTGAAGAAGCTGGAGGAAGGGAATGACTTCTTGGCGTTGCCACAAAGTAGGCCTTATTCTCTGAAGCATTTTGCTTGGCAGATCATGTCTGTTTCAGTCAAGTTCTTTTATATTAACCATCAGAAATAATAGAGAAGCGTGCCAAGACAGATTCGTTGTGCTCCGTTCTCTCTGCCTCCCCACAAGGGATATAGCGTGAAGGTATGTATGTATGTATTATTTTGTCTTCTGTACCTAATTGTTTGTATGTGTATCAGAAATAAATAATCTTTCTTTCTTTCTTGCTATGTATCGGAAATATCTGTGAATCTGTCAAATTATTTGAATGATGATAATTCAATAAATAACAGATATTTATCGAGAATAGATGAGCAAATGCATGTGTATATTTATGTATCTTTGTAAAACAAAGACATTTAACAGGTCTATAGATATTTCAAACAGGTAGTATAAGGACCTGTCTACAATCTCCGGATAATTTATAATGCAGGAAGTAAAGCGGTTGTTTCTACTATGTTCATAGGTACTTACTACATAAAAATAATGTAATATAGATAAGGCAATTATCTAATACCTTAGGAAAATAACTTGATAGGTGAAAGGTGGATTTGGTGTAGATAAATTAAATATAAGATAATAAAAGAGATAAGATTTTAGAAGGTAGGCAACCTTAAATAAAGGTTAACGAATACCACCATATGTTTATAAAGTTAACTAATTACAGGGACTTTAATTATTCTTAGTGGAGTCTTGTTAGTAAATTATAACCATGTTATGTCATCTCCACTTGATAAGGTCATATCAGCAACAACTTGCGAAGTACCGCAGTGCAAAACTGATCGAATTTCATGCATTTACGAATTCATAGTAAAACAAGCTTACCAATTTCCAGAACCAATAATGCAGACACGATTCTTCAGGATCCTCTCGCCCATTTTTATTCACAAAATTTATTTGAAAATATACACAAATGTGAAAGCTGCGGGCGTTTACAGCGCGCCGCCGTATGTATAAGTACGTACTAAACTGGATAGACGTCCTACAAGTTTGTAGTACAATCAAAGAGTCAATGCTATTCTACTGACGTCGTTTATCAAGGCGTTATCACGTTGTTGATAAGGCTCGGACTACACGACGACGGTTCGGTTCGCTGCAGCCAATCACGACGCGAGACGAGGCACGAACTTCAAGTAGGGGAGAGCGGAACGCTTATAATTGGCCAAACCGGCGCTGGAACCGGTGAATGTAGTCCAGCACTAATACTACTCGACCAGGTTTAGATACCTGTCAAACTTACTAAAACCGCAAATAAGACAGCGTTCCATAACCAGTTGAAATAATTAACGTTGAGAATTATGCATGTTACATTATCGCGTAAACATCTGAACATTTATCAAACTTGTATTCAAAACAAGCAATGGAATGTATTAAGTAACATCGTGAATAATTTCAACTGGTTTTAGAACGCGCTCTTAGGGTACGTTCCGTAACCATTTTCATTTTCTTCGACAATTTATTCTCGGGTAAAGTGAAAGTTATAGAACCAGCTATATGTGGAACAGCCACAAACTCGTCAACGTGAATAAATAAATGAAATGTCAACGCATACATAACTGTCACTCTGACAGTGACAGTAATTAATTCTGATTTTTCCAGGGGTGTAACGTCTATAAAATTTCTCCGCAATTTTAAACCAGATCCAAGATCCAAGATATGTAGCATGCAAACTTCTTCGGAGATAAGGCGGAACTGTCTTTTTTACACATTTTGGCCGTCTAAAACTATGGCATATAGAATAAAATAAAAATTTGTTTTATTATGTACAACTAAAATATCATATATGATACCCCACTTTACTTTGTTTTGTTTTATAAAACAAAACCCCACTTTTCCCAATTTCAGATTTCGACCCTTTAGACCCCATTAAAAACAAAATTATTTCCTATATTTTTTTTACGCAAGTTCTACAATTATGAAAAATTTCAAGTCCGTAACTTCATTAGTTCCTGAGGAAAACAACTATGACATACAGACACACGGGATTTGTTTTGCCCTATCGTTATTTTTATAACCTATAGATGACACCCTAGAAATATTTGCCGCTAATAAAATAGGACCCTATATACAGACAGATTTATTTTGAGCGGCGCTGTCCTGCAACACAACATCGAACGGTAGAGCGTGATTCACCGCAGACCGGAGCAAGATGTGTTGCAGTGTGAGATCCGCCCAAGGGTTGCTTTTTTACCATTTTGATACGGAGCCCTAAAAATGGCCATAGAGGCCATTTTTTAACTGAAGGATGTCGGTGCCAATATTTCAAACTGTAGAGCTGCATACATTGCCTGACAGTTAAAATAGTGCTGGTTTCAAACCGATTCGGGCAATGACTGCCCTTTAACGGGTAGGAAAAGGTCTGAAACTCGGCTATTATTATTCTACAAAGTAGTTTTGGAATGTACCTAACTGTTTCCTTATTAATAATTTGCCTTCGGATTTTACAACACAGCGAGCGTTGGCGACGACATAGGTTGGTATGCCCAGTGGATCGGCTTTTATTCATTGCTTTACCTCTATGCTCTGTGGTTTATGCGTCGGTCCAGCTATGATAGCCAAATTAAACGTCCCACTCACTCTTATTGAAAGTAGTGTATGAGTGAGCGGGACAGTTTCTGTTGTTAAGCAGTCGCTCTATTTTAGTGTGTGTAGATTTATTTCGTCGTAATCGACACCCATAGCGGTGTCACTTTTACACTCTTTAATTAAAAGAAGGACAAAACATATTACTCGAATAGAATTATCTTACATGTGGCATGTGTTACATACTAGAGTATAGTACATCTAAATTCGATTGGTTAGTGTACCGAAACGACTAAAAACGTACAGGATTCAAATTCCATTGGAGTGAAAGAGAAGCAACTATATTTTAGATGTTTACAGTAGATCTTTGAAATTAGTCGTATTGCATATTAATATAGAATTTTCTCGAAAGAGCACGTTTTGTTTCGAAATATTTCCAGTGAGGTCACTAATTTCTTTCTACGGCACGTCAAACGTCATTCATTTCTCATGAGAGGAAACCGCATCGCAGCGATTTTGTGGAGTAAACGTGCTAATCGTGTTTTCTGGAATATTTCTTGTGTGTAATCATTGGGATTTTTTAGGAACTTTTTATTGTAAAACAAGGTAAGTCGGTTTTAAAATTCAACTGTCGATTTCCTGATAATTTACAGATTGAAAAATCCAATAAAATCGTCCTCGTGTGTAGTTCTATGAACGAATCTTGCTTTGGCTTAGCGTGGATTATAAACGGTAGTTCTCCATTCTCATCAAAGATTATTTTATCCCTACCAGTAAAATATTGATGAAACGTTGACAAAGGCACTTGTTAGGTCAATAAAATGACGTATGACTGGCATGATGTAAATCATTGATTTTTGATGTTCAAGTCGCTTTTTGGCGACTTCCTTGTACGTCACTCATTTCATTACGGAAATACGGGAAAATATTCGATGTAATTAGAGCTGCTGCTGAAATAAGTACAAGGATCAATCCATTATATTAATCTCCTAAGCGCTGATGTCAGTTAAACTGAAAAATAAAAAAATAAACCGGCCAAGTGCGAGTCGGACTCGCGCATCGATGGTTTATTTATTTACACTTTATTGTACAACAATACACTAGGGTTCCGTTCTTAAAAGAAAGTAGTTAGTTTAAGTTTTAAAAAAATATCCTTTAAATTTTTTTCCTCAAAAATTACAAATTTAATTTAATTTAATTTTTAATTTTCCCAGATTACATGATCCTTCTATCAGTAGGTACCAATTATTTAAGATGTATTGTCCAATCTCAAAAATTATAAATTTAGAAACTCCATTTTATTTTTCCTGTTAAATGTAGGGGATTATTTACAAGACAATAATGTAATGTAATAACGGGCTGATTTCCGCAACTCGACGTCTTAACTTGCGTGTTACAAGACGGTATTATTTCAGATCTTTCGACTTGCAAACTTCGGAGGCAACGTCAATTTTTGTACATTTTTGGCCATAAGTTACTTAAACTATAGCACATATAAATAATAAAATAATAAATAGTTTTGTAATGCACAAATGAAGCCCCTCACTTGTCCACTTTCAGATTTCAACCCCACATCTACTAAAGTGTCATGTTTCCAAGATTTTAACTGTCAAAGTTGTGCTGGTCGTAGAAGTTTACAACTTTGATGACTTATATCTTGGAAATGTTACACTTTATGAGATTTTCTTATATTACATTTCTTTCTTGACTGGTGCCTCTGGTAAATTGTGCTAATGAGTCACGTATTAGTTTGTATATATTAAAAATAAAATAATAACTATTTAATAATAACTTACTTAACAAGTGCTGTGCTGTAAGTACCAAAAGATAAATAAATGAAATGAAATTGTTTGTATCGATATCAGCTATCAATTTATGAATTTTTTCACGATTTTTCTAGCAGCTTCATAGTGAAATCTTAGAATCCCTTTCAAGTTTTTTTATTTTTATTAAATAAGGAGAGCGGACGAGCCAACGGGCCACCTGATGGTAAGTGGTCACCGTCGCCCATAGACATCTCACCTCACTGTATTAAGATTAGAGGGTTTTTGATGCGCTGATAACCTTGAGGACTAAGATGGAGTGCCTCATGTGCCGGAAATTAGTCTAGTAATAAGTCTTTCAAGGCATTAGTAGTTCCTGAGAAAAACAGCTGTGACATACATACGGACAGCAAAACCTCACCATAATTTTTACAATTTTGGTACAGAATCCTAAAAATTATATACGTCCATACCTTATGGAGGCACTTCAGTTGGCTATTGGGTGTTTGTTGTATTTTGCAAAATATTTGCCATACAGACTAACATGCAAATACAGACAAACATGACCGTCTCCACGTGGAAACCAAATAACAAATACACAAACATTTTGCTAAGCAGAGTCAATGTGTTCACAAACACTATCGACATTTCAATATATGTTACTTGCTGCTACAAAGTAGTGAAAAGACCATAGAGATCAAGGCGCTGGTGGATGCTGACTATGCATAATAATCGAACCAAGTCATTTCTTGATTTTTGTCTTTCCGTTTCTTTAGGCAGATATTAAAGATTCTTCTTTTTTCTTATTATTCCATGCATCGTTGACACATTGTCTATTTTTTTGGGACTCATTTTGGGGGTCCCATTGACACGAATTAATTTGATAAAATTTGTCCCAATTTATTTTCAATTTCCAACACTGCTAAAGTGCTAACTGCTTAGCAATTACTGAATATGGCCATTTGGCTTTGATGTGCATCGAGAAACCGACAAACACGCATGGCGATTATTTGGCAAATATACCAAATACGCGAATACAAGCCATGTGACGTGCCTCCATTAGGTGTTTACTGTGGACCAAACCAATAATTCCTACAGTTATCATATCATATAACCTACCATTATGAGTCTGGTTGATAAACTTTGTAAACTGATTACATTCACCCCTTGATATTTGTATCACACATAAAAGCCCTTTTGTTTTGGGTTATTCCCCCGTGGTCGAACTGAAATGGCCAACTGGACTAAGTAAATGTTTGCAATTTCGCCAACTGTAGGTACACCTTGACAACACATCAGTACTTTGTCGCTTGAACTTATTTAACAGACCCATACATCATCAAGGAATCTTAACAAAAACTTATAGTGTTAAGGTCATTGGAGTGAGTGACAGCTTACAGTTGCCGAGTAATGCTAATTCTTCAAAGAATTGATATTCACAATTTCACACATCATGTAATTTCCTTATATATAACAGGCTGACAAGATGGTGAAGGAAACCACATACTATGACATTTTGGGCGTCAAACCCAGCTGCACGACAGATGAACTGAAGAAAGCATATAGAAAGCTGGCCCTCAAATTTCACCCCGACAAGAATCCCAATGAGGGCGAAAGGTTCAAGCAGATATCGCAGGCGTACGAGGTTCTCTCCAACCCAGACAAGAGACGGATTTATGACCAAGGTTGGTATATATTTTCAGCACCTACTACTTCAGTTGCCAACAGTTGGTTGGTTGGTTCGCTAACCCTAAAAGATTTAATAAAGGTTTTGATACATAACAACAACATATCTACGGGTGTCATTATTGAACACACTGACAGTGTATCAAAAAACATTTAGCTGCTACCCAACCACCACACCAAATCACTTGAATAATTCTGTGTTATCATCAGACTTCAGAAAGGGGTCAGTCAGATGCCTTCTATCAAAGTTCCTCAGCACCCGAAAACTCCTCAATAGACATAAAAACCAAACCCCATACATAAATCCAGTTGAATGCACTTTTGGTCTATTCATTGAAGGAAGTAAAACATGTAAACATCTACACAGGTGGTGAGCAAGCTTTGAAGGAAGGAGGTGTAGGCTCCAGCGGCTTCTCTTCGCCCATGGATCTATTTGACATGTTCTTCGGCGGAGGGTTTAGCGGCGGCCGGCGACGGGGCCGAGAGAGGAAGGGCAAAGATGTCATCCACCAGTTGTCCGTCACCCTTGAGGAGTTATACCGTGGTGCAGTGAGGAAGCTGGCGTTGCAGAAGAATGTGATCTGTGAAAAGTGTGAGGGACGCGGCGGCAAGAAGGTATCATCATCAGACAATTAACACCCCCATTGTTAGAGCACAGGCCTCTTCTCTCTTAGTTACGGTACAAGCCATGATATGCTGTATGGGCCCAGTGTTGATTGGGGATGGATTTCACATGCCTTCAGAACATTTTTTTACTTTTCTCTAACATGAAGGTTACCTCACGATCTTTTCCTTCACCGTTAGAGGAGCAGCCGGTAAATGTACCGTAAATCTACGAAAAAACCAAAAACCTCATAAATGTTTGGTCACACAATCACAAAAATTAACTTAATTCTATTATACAGGGAGCAGTACAGACATGCCCCTCATGCCGTGGAACAGGCATGCAAGTGCAAATCCAGCAGCTAGCTCCAGGCATGATCCAGCAGATACAAACCGTCTGCAGCGAATGCCGCGGCCAGCGAGAGATCATCGACCCCAAGGACCGCTGCAAAGTGTGCCAGGTAAGAGTAAGGTTTACACTTGGTTACAAACGGGTCATCTCCTACACACATAAAATTCATTAATATTAGTATGTTCCCTGCATTTTAGCTCATGATTATGTCAGATTTTCGCGCTAAACATAATAGCTAGCGGCATTGACCTCTGTAGAATATTAAGAGAGGTCGTAAACATTACTTCCAGCTATAAATTCCTGTATGAATAATTTATCTTTGACAATCATAATTGTTTATAGCATCTTTTGAAGCCTGTACTAATGTGTTTGTTTAGGTATGTATTGAAAAAAAACGCTTATTTTCAAGGATTTTGAAATTCACCCCTATAAACCCCCGAGAAATATGCTCGCTAGAGAAGTTCTAGAGGACAGCTTTCTGTGACCTATTTTACATGTACTATAGCTCAACCATTATTCCGATCGCCTCCAAGAGCCAGACTTTTGTCGGGGATTTCTGGATTTCACCTTGAACGCATAGTAAAAGGAAGAAACCAATATTCCAACTAGGCTAAAAAATGTCTGTGCTTAGAAGTGATCCACCACAATGGTCCAAAGGTGGATTCGATCCGGCGAAGCCAGCACCGCAGTCTCGTAGCCTAGCTTTTGAGCCATTGTCGCTTCGAAGTAATTAGTAATTAAGTAATTGAATTCAAGATGTGTTTTAGTAAGTTTATGGCGTCGATTCCGAAATGGCAGCTAAATCTAAGTTCAAACTAAATGTGACTGCTACGCTCATTCATATGCTAGATCATGTAAGAGTAAAGCTTACCTACCGAATTATTAGTATTATTGGGAACAGAATTAGCTGCTATTTTATACCGCTCAGGGGTGTTAAGGTGCGGTTACACCTGGTCGTCGACCGACCGTCTGGGCGGTCACAGCATGCGGCCACCGCCTATGTGAATTACCAGTCGTCGATCGATTCGGCGAACGTCAAAGTGTCACTAGGTTGTTATAGAGCGAATGACGTTGGAAGACTTCGGCCAACGACCAAGTGTAAACAACGGAGGTCGGTGACCGTGAGTCGTCCACCGCAGGTCGGTTACCGAAGCGTTTAACGTCTATATGTAACTGCGCCTTCGTTTAGCAATGTTTTAATTTAGCGAGTAACATCTCAGAATCAGTGCCTATATTGTGTTGTCTGACTTTACCAATATTTTGTAGGGCCGGAAGACGGTACGTGACCGCAAGATTCTCGAAGTGCACGTAGACAAGGGTATGACTGACGGCCAGAAGATTGTGTTCAGCGGTGAGGGGGACCAGGAACCGGAGCTGGAGCCTGGAGATCTCATCATCGTTTTAGACGAAAAGGAAAATGAAGTATGTACTGCTTTATATACAAATATTCTTTAGTTAGCGTTCCATTCTAACTTTAACACCATATTTAACTAATTTTTAGGTAGAATTTTCGAAACATCAATGGCCTATATGTCAATCTAAACTTATTTAAATATCCTGAAAACTCCATCCAAATCCAATTCAGTAGTTTTTACATGATGTGCGTTCCAACAGACAAAACATAACATTTTAACATGATTGTCCTATAATCAGACACTGGATTCGTGTGTTGACCGGGTTCGGGTAGGTCCCGGTGAACGCACCAACTCTCCGTCCCACATGTCTGCCTTTAAGTTTTTCTTTGTAAATAATTACTAACATAGTCTTAAGTAACTGCATTGTTACTAACAAATATTGAACCTCTGTTGTTCCGAAAATAAATTGATTTGATTTGATTTGATTTGAAAACAAAAAAATTCCTTTACAATTTTATTATTATGTACCTATAGATCGCAAACACAGAACAAAAGTAAAACATACAACATAAAGAAAAATACAAAACAATTTGCAGAAGAGAGTGATATCTTCAACAGTCTGCTTTGTTACTTCTTTTTCACTTAATAAAATTTTAAAAATACGAATTACATTATAGTGATCGCAAATCCCAATTTCCAGGAAATTAAAATCTACATTACTTATCAGCATAGAGACTTAGAACAAACTCATACCATAGTAACATTCAATTGTCAAATTCAAAATCGCAAATAGATAAAATATGCAGCGTTGGCAAACTATATTAGTATAAGTTGAAAGCCATAGCAAGCTATGGCAGAGTCATTTCAACTGTCATCAATAGGAGATAATCCTGCAAAGTTTTACCACTAGAGGCGCCCCTAGCATAATGGTACGTAGCCAATCAACATGTAGATACGTTCCTTTCCACCAAATTTTTTTTTTACCCGTCAGACTCGCGCCACAAATGAACGAATGAATACTCTTTATTACACAAAATTTGTGTGATACAATACGTACAAAACGATTAATACAATCTACGCGGTCTTATCGCTAAAAGCGATCTCTTCCAGACAACCTTTTGGTGGAGTAATTTTGGTAGAAAAAGGTAGGTTGTGCACCATCTTAACAGATTTTTTGGGTCTTGAAATGGCACTATTTTACTAATAGCTTTGAAAAATTAAATTAAATTATCCCAAAACTTGTGTATCTTCCAAAATGACGTTTCGTTTTGCTTTTCTGTTTACGGAGTGTGCTAGTGGCTCCATCTACGCAACGATTTGCGTTTTATGTCCTATTAAAAGCACCTCACAAGTACCACAGCCATTACAAATTAAAAGAAAACTTTGCCCATTCATCGTCTACCTTCCAGAACCACATAGACTTTATTAGGATATCTGATTGTAAAATTATGACATTTGTAAAAAATCTTTCAGGTATTCAAACGTTCCGGCAATGATCTCATAATAAGATTAAACATCGAATTGGTGGAAGCTCTGTGCGGCTTCCAGAAAGTGATACGGACCCTGGATGACCGTGACATTGTGATAACCGTGCTCCCAGGAGAGGTCACCAAGCATGGCGAAGTGAAGTGTGTGCTTAATGAAGGTATGGTTACAATTTTTACATAACTTCACGCAATGTCCCTTGCTGGGTAGGCAGAGAGAATGGAGCGCCACGATTTTCCGTTTTGGCATGCCTCTCTTGCTTTCTCTACAGTCATTCGCCGTTTCACGTGAATTACGTCTTTATAAAATATTATAACATGATTAAGTAAATATTATTATCATGATGACAAATACTAATGGAGATTTTAAATTGTATGAAAATATATAAGTATGTGAGACTTGCATGCCTACATAATTATTATAATTATTAAACAAAAAAGAACACTGTTAATCTTTGTATTCCAGTTTTTAACCAACGTAAGCAGGGTTATGCTTTTTACATGTACATCTGTCATCATTCCCCTGTATTGCTTGAATAGGTGCAACGGTTTGCATGCGTTTTTATGTAAAGGATGAGGAATTTTGTCAAGGATATTTTAAAATTTGAAGATACACAAAACCACATATATTCTACCATCTGCGGTAAACGCCATTTTTACCCCCGACCGCCGAGGAAGGGGTGTTAAATTTAGACGCGTTTCTTCATTTTTGAGGACCTTCCTACATCTAGAACCTTGAGAAACTGGCTTCTTAAATTTTTCATTTAGAGTAGAGAGCAGACGAGCAAACGGGCCACCTGATGTTAAGTGGTCACCGTCGCCCATAGACATCTCACCTCACTGTATTAATATTAGAGGGTTTTTGATGCGCTGCTAACCTTGAGGACTAAGATTGATTGCCTAATGTACCGGAAATTACGCTGGCTCTCTTACCCTTCAAACCGAAATACAGGAATGCAAGCATCTCTGCTTCATGGCAGAAATAGATAAGAGGGTGGTACCGCCCCAGGCGATCCTCCACATTGGGATCTACCACTACAAATTACAGTTAAGTTAAAATAGCTAATTAAATGTTCCAGGTATGCCGATGTACAAGAACCCATTCGAGAAGGGCCAGCTGATCATCCAATTCCTAGTTAACTTCCCCAACCGCATTCCGCCCGAAATCATTCCTGCTTTAGAGAACTGTCTGCCGCCTCGGCCCAGGGTAAGTTACATTTAATTACTTTTATTAGCATTTTTTTCTCGCCTGATGGTAAGCGACGATGAGGTCGACGATAGAGCATGCGGGTCCAGTAAATGCCTATTCACTCTGGCCTTGAAGATCCCAAGGTTGTAGGTTTCGGGAAATACAGACGCCGGCAGGCTGTTCCATTCCTTAGCCGTTCGCATAATGAACGAAGAAGCAAATCGCTTCGTACGAGCAGATGGGATATCAACAACATAAGGATGGAACCCCTCCCCACGCCTGGTAGTCCGAAGGCGGAATGGAGATGCTGGAATTAGGTCGTGTAATTCCGATGCGCACTCCGAAATGTATCCTTTAAAATACCGATAGACAGGCAACCTTGCGCCGATGTTCCAGACTTTGCAGTCTAGCTTCCACCAGCGATATTATTATATTATTTTAGATAATGATGTTCTTGGGATTTTCTCTTGTGTGGTTAGTAGCTAATCTATTGTCTGAGTTGTTCAGGCCGCCCGTAGGCCGCTGACATCGTTCAACCATGGGTCTTGTCTTGTTCATTCATTAACATGTTCTTCGAGGCACGAACAGTCTCAGATTAAAATGTGTCACTAGCGATAACTACATGGTCATTGGTAACCCATCCTGTCTGGGTAGCTATTAATTACCGTTCTTAAATCGAAATTATTAATTTATTTATTTTTATTTTATTGAAAGGGCATGGAACATTTTGCTATGGAGACTGGCACACCTTTCCGTGATTTTGAAAAAAAAAGACGATTTTTTGGCGATCGATCCCAACTCGATAATTCGATAGAGGACATCAATAGAAACAAAATATATCTTGATAAAAACTCGTAAAGTATCTGTTTACCCAGATATTTGACGTCGAAGGTTGCAATATATTTTTAAGTAAATCTTAGTTACTTACTTACTGGGTCCAATATCTGAGTTCGGAGATACTTTAGGACTATTGATGTCCTCTATCGAATTATTGAGCTAGGATCGATCGCCAAGACCATGTTATTTTTTTCAAAATTTCGGTGTGCCAATAAGGTTCCATGGCCTTTACATAATTATATTAGAATTTTACATGATCAGTGTAGCAAAAACCAATCAAATGATATCATGGGATGGCATGCTAAGTAGAGGCAGCGCTATACCAAGGCGATAGCATTGCCTCTGTTTATCATTCAATCTCGTGTATTTCATGTCATTGTTTTGAGAACGGTGATATCTGGTGAACCTGGTTATGTTATTATGACTTATGCCCAAAATTGTTTACTTTTTACGACTCCAATCGCAATTAGTCTAAGAGCTCCTCTTGTTCTTGGGATAATTTGGTTTATAACACGCTTACCATGAATTTTTTTATCGCCAGCTCCGCAAAGTAGCTCAAAGATGAGCATGCTAAATTGTGTTTAAATTGAGTCATATTGAATTGTAGTTTTTTCCCACGGTTGGCGTTAAGTCATTCAAATTCAGCCATGGAAGTGTGTAGGTATTCTGTCTTCCACAGATCTTTATATTTTAAAAATATCTCTTCGTCTATTTTAAATCGTTACGTGGTCTTCGTTTCGCTATGATGATGACAGGTCGTCTGTGCCCTATGGGCCAGGAGCGGGCTTTGGGGCGAACCCCTTTCCCGGGCTGAATCTCAAGGGGGTAACAACCCCCGGTCTTGGACGGCCTCATATAAGGCGAAGGTGGGTTTCGCTATGGTTTATAATAATAGTATAGATAGCTCTTGAAATGCTCTCGTGAGAACCCCTACATAACAATAAAACTGCATAAAAACTACTTTAAGTTCTAGAAATCTATATTTTTATGGTGATAATAATCTGTGATATACACGATCCATATTTCATGGTCATCGGTTAGGTTTTTTACGTGACCGGATCTTGCTGAAACTTGACATGTATTTGATCCTGATGATTCGCTCTGCAATATTTCCGAAAGCAAAAGACAGATTTCCTCATTATTATTCCGCGCCATGGAAATAGTAAACTGTTTCTTAAATAGAGTACAAGTAGAACCGAACTGAAGGGCCATAAATCAATTCTTCTTCTTCTAAGTCGTTTTCCTCATTGCTGAGGGTCGTGATCATTCTAAGGAATTAATCACATTAGAACGACTCTCGTGGCAGATTTAATGGGGTGGTTTGCCATTGCCTTCCCCATTTCACACACTGGTTATCTCAGTGTGCAGGTTTCCTCACGATGTTTTCCTTCACCGTCAGAGCAGTCGGTAAATTACGTAAGTCTTTCGAAAAAACCGAAAAACTCACTGGTACATGACATTGCATGGTTTCGAACCCGGACCTCCCGCATGGGAGTCCGACGTCCTAGCCACGGCGCCACCGACGCTCCAAATTAAATCAATTACATAAGTTCAAATCAAATCAATTTTTTTATTGTAAGTAAGTACCTTAAAGTACATTTCTACAACGTTCATATTTTACTCTACAACTGCTTCGTAAGGTGCTATAGCTGAAAGGAAAGAAGCGGCGCAAGAAACTTTCAGCAGCACATCTTTTGAAATAAATATGTCTTACAATAATTATGAATACAATCACATACACAATGTGCAGAACTGGAGCTGAATTTAAGACCAAGACTCTTTATCAAAATGATAATCATTTATTTTTAATTACCCTTTTTACATAACGTCTGTTCATAGTATGTATTATACGATGTGTTATACGATGATGTTTGCGTCACTGATTGGATTCAGGTGGGTAGATCGTTTGAAGGTCGGCCCAGATTGCGTCGCTGCAATCGTGATCGCTTAGTTCTATTATTGCGATAACGAAAGGTCGCCGCGAGAGCTATAATGGGCTAGTAGTGGTTGCTTGCTTGCTTATCGTATGGTTAGTGGTGGAATGTACACCTCCCAGGAGGAGCCCAAGGCAAATGCTAGGAGGGCACCGGTGCGTTCCACTGGAGATCCCGGAGCCCTCCGATAAGCACGAGGCCAGCCATCGAGGGGGTTTTAGTGAGTGGAAATCTCACATAACCCAGTCTCTCCCCCAGGAGGCTGGGTATCTTTCGAAGATTTCCCCCCCGTTACAAAAAAAAATGGTTAGTGGCCAACCTATTTGTCAGGGTTGTTTAGGCCGCCCGTAGACCACATAGGCATGGCTACATGGCTTAACGACTGCTGTCGAACGACAACAACCGGGAACGACTGCTTAACGTGCTTTCCGAAGCACGGAGGATCTCAGATGAAATATGCCACCAGCGGTCACCCATCCAGGTACCGACCGCGCCAACGTCGCTTAACTTGCACGATCACTTTCGGGCCGTGCTCGCAACTAGGCTACGAGCTCTTCAAGTGGTGGTGGTGGTGGTAGTGGTTAGATATGCTAATTTAAACATCATCATCATCAGCCTATTAATGTCCCCACTGTTGGGGCACAGGTCTCCCCTTGCACAAGGGGGTACGGGCCATGATCCACTGAGCGGGCCCAGTGCTGATTGGTGGATTTCACACGCCTTCGGAAACTTTTCATTTCCTCAGACATGCAGGTTTCTTCACGATGTTTTCCTTCACCGTTAGAGCAGTCGCGGTAAATGTACGTAAGTCTTCGAAAAAACTCTTTGGTACATGGCATGGTTTCGAACCCGGTCCTCCCGCATGGGAGTCCGGCGTCCTAGCCACTAAGCTACCGACGCTCATTTAAACATAGTTTAATATTATTATAGTTATTTGGGACTCGTATTTAAGATCTAATTATTTAGTTACAGTCTGTTATAACTACGTGACCCCTACCTTTGTTTACTAAAAAAACTGCTAAGTTTGATTATAAGAAGTACCAAAGCCTCTAAACTGAGAGAAAAAAACAATTCTTTACTGGTGGATAGATTACAATTTACACTATTTACCAGTATTTTTTTAGTTTCAACAGTTTTTTTTGTTATTGAGAAAACTTGGAGTTTAACGCATTGACTGCCTCTGTCCACTCTAGTTGTTTTCCTTACTTTATTCGGATGCCGCTGTCACAAATAGTTGAACATAGGTTTTACGTAGTACTCTGCTAGGTGCCTCTGTCCATTCTGCGTGTCCTTATCAGTTACGAAATTCAGAGTATTCCTATTTACACCACAGAGCAAACTTTTATTCTGAAATAAGGCCCATAAAGATTTGCGAGGGCAATCAGTTTTGGGGGACCACGAGTCCGGCGCGGTCTATTGGTGCTTTTGCAAGTATTACTCTGATTGTAAAATTGTAGGTACCTACCTAATATGGGAAGAAATGAAACAAAGAAGTAAAAAAGTTCATTGTTTTATTTGGCGGGACCGTGGCAATTTACATTAAACTTCTTCATCTACCTACCCTTCTCTAATATACAACGATTTATACTTGTTAACTTGTATTTTGTAGCTTTATAAAAAATAGGTTACATACAGTCTTGTTCCTGTTCATATATACTGGCAACACTGCGTGACAGGTCGAGTTGACGTTCGTCCAACCCAAAAAACCCTCCAGCCCTTGGTATACATAGGAGTTAACCGGACAATTCTGGTTGTCGGGCGGCACCCAGCGTAGGGAATTCCATTTCTATGAAATACGTGTTTACGGCACCTAGCGGTAGTCAATATGGACCAGCATAGATGTTCAGGGCACTGAGTATTGTAATTTTTTGAACAACTATTGGTGTTCGGGGCATACAGCTTTTTTATTAATTAGTGGCACCTGTAGTTTGTTTTCTAATTGGACAGGCAGTCAATGCGTTAAGCAAGGGGGTCAGATATTGTGACAGACCGTAATATAATAATATATTTATTTATTCATTCTTTAAGACTCCCAAAACCCATACAAGCTTGGGCTTTTTTTCGGCTGCAACCAAACCTAGTGCATTTCATAGAATTAATTTAATTTGATGTATTTATTAGGTAAACACAACAGATTACAACCAGAGAAATTACAGAAAAATCAATATAAAGTTATGAGCTAGGTCGTAACCCTTAACGTGTAAACACAGCATCGTTAGGAAGTGGGAAATTGAATGTTGTACAAAATTGAGTTGGGAAAGCAAAAAATACTAGTGAATTAAAAATACCTATTTAAAAATAAAAATATTTAAGTAGGTGCGTGGATAGCTTACTTGAGGACATCCTTAACCCGTCTTTTTAAAACTAATGGCCTAAATTAATTACATCTTTTATTCAGGAACAAACATTCTAAGAGCTTTTTTGGTCGCTGGTGAAACAGAATCATAGAATCAGAGCCGTTAGTAGGAAGAGGTGTTTGGTCTCTAGCTCCTATCCGACATATTATATAATGATTCTTCATAATGAAAGATGTAGACCTAGGTGAGAAATCGTTTAGACATAGGTTTGATTGGAGGCCGAAAGAACCCGTGGCGAAACTAACACCGCTCCCGAAAAAAGAAAAGAGATTGGGCTGGATCCTATACAAGCTTGGCCTCCAATGTTTTATTTCGTCTGCAACCAAACAAGGTGCATTTGATAGATCTTGCCTAGATCTTCTTTTGACTTTAATTTACAATCATATTACATTTTCCATATGTATTCTTTATTCACAGGTGGAAATCCCCGAGCTGGCCGAGGAATGTACCCTGATAGACCTGGATCCAGACCAGGAGAACAGACGGCGGCGCGCACATGCCGGAAACGCTTACGAGGAGGACGACGAACATCCGGGCATGAACCGCGTGCAGTGCGCGACCAGTTAAGGATCTTAGGAGACCAGCGACACAGTCGGGGAAATTAGTGTTTCTTCCATGTAGACGGTAATTTTGAATTCAATAGTTTCCAAGTTAAAAAATAATAAATGTATTTCTTAAAAATTAAGAAATGGACAAATTGATGGTCAAATGTGAAAACAGATTAAAATTCGTTGAAAAATAAAATAGCTACATGCAATCAAAAATCAGACGATAGAAAGAAACGGCAATATTACATCATGACGTCACTGTGTAATAGCCCCATACAAGCAGATCCTGGCAACATATAAAGAACTGTTTTGCTGAAAAGGGACAGAGCATATCTCCAGTACTAACTTAAGTAATATCTCTGATGTTAGTCGAGATATCGAAAAACGAATTTTAGATTCTTCTTCAGGATGTCCATGTAAGTTGATTGACGGAATATTTTTAAAAAATTCAAATACTGAATTATTAGTATTATTGGGAACAGAATTAGCTGCTATTTTATTCCGCTCAGTGGCGTTATGGTGCGGTTACACCTGATCCTCGACCGACCGTCTGGAAGGTCACAGCATGCGGCCACCGTCTATATGTAAATTGCCAGTCGTTGATCGCATTCGGCGAACGTCAGTGTCACTAGATTGTTATAGAGCGAATGACCTTCGACGACTTCGTCCAACGACTAAGTGTAAACAACAGGTCAGTGATCGTAGGTCGTCCACCGCAGGTCGATCGCCGAAGCGGTCAACAATTATATGTAACTGCGCCTTTAGCTATGTGGCGACACACGACGCTACTACGATTAGTTCACTCAGCTCGCCGACAGATGTCGCTGTTCGTCCGAAGCATACATCGCGTTCGTATTTCCATACAAACATAGAACGCGCTATCGATATTTTCAATGGGATTTCGCTTATATAAGAGTTCCAAACATCCATCTTGCGAGTAGCGAAGAGGAAGATTGGGAAAAGGGAAGATTTTCCACCAGCCAGGATGGTTTTCCTGGTGAGCACACTAGCTGTTCTGATCATCACCAGGTGGAAGCCCTTTTCCCAATCTTCCTCTTCACTACTGTACCTAAATACATTATATCATCTCTCTATACATTTCAGTCTGTTCTTATAAAATGATTTTCAAGAATCACTTCCTTTTTTTTTATTTTATTTTTTTATTTACTACTAAACCCGCATTTGACCTCGATCTCGCCTGATAGCGAAGGTAAGCGACGATGAGGTCGACGATGGAGCACGCGGGTCCAGTAAATGCCTATTCACTCTGGCCTTGAAGATCCCAAGGTTGTAGGTTTCGGGAAATACAGACGCCGGCAGGCTGTTCCATTCCTTAGCCGTTCGCATAATTGCTTGAAGAACAACTTTTCAAAATTGCCATTTATTTGGAAAAAATATTTTTTCGACAGTGTCTTTAGTTAAGCCGCGTCTTTAGCGCGTGTTAAGACTACATAATACACAAAAAAAAATATTCTACAGATGTGCGAGACTGAGAAACAACTATGCTAGAGTGAGAAATACACTAGTTTTGTGTAGATGTTTTTGTTTATACTTAATGCGCAGGAGACGCGGCTTTAGGTTGTTTTTCTACCAAAGCTGTGCGAGGAAGCGAGAAAAAAATCCGCCAATAGGATCGCTCCATTTTAATCGTCACGTCGAATCCTATTAGTGGATTTTTTCCTCGCTCACCGTCTCGCTTCCTCGCACAGCTTTGGTGGAAAGGTACCTACCCTTAGTCCTAGTCGTAGACCGACCCTAAGAGCTGGTTTACACCTTTTCAAGTGACAAGGATAGTGGCGAGAGCCTGGCCAGTGACAAAAAGTTAAACAGAATTGCAAGCCAACTTGCCACGCTACTGTCCCACCGGTTTACACTACTGTCCTTGCCACTGGAAAAGGTATAAACCAGCCCTAAGGGCCTACTGACTGTAACAGCCTACCACCAATGGACCTCAGATACCCTAGCATGATCCATCGGGAAAATCTGCATCTGCACATGTAGTCGAGTGACTACGGAATGGGTGGAATGGAACCAGCGACATATTATACCCTAGACGAGTAACTTCCAACAAAATTCCCATAAAAGGCGGCACCAAACCTCACGCCACTGTGTGCGAATTGAAAATAATGCAACACATTTCTCACCCAATGAAACTCAAATTAATATTTTATTTTATTTATTTACTTAAATTTACAGCCTTTTTAAAATATCGTCTATAATAATAATGACCTTATAAAAAGAATAAAATATTACTATAACATTTGCCAATTCGAAATTTTCATTATGTTAATTATCATTATATCTATCTTAGGTAGAAAACAACAAAACAGAAAACAGATATTTGAACAAAAATAAATCTTACGGCGATGTCACAAAGCAACTATTACGTCTACGTAACTCTTACATAGGATCGTATGATGCAGATCGATTTCAAAATAGTTAATACTTGCGGTTGTTGGTACTTGGTGAAACTTCTAGTACACGATTAGTCTTATACGGTTAGTACTCTGACGACAAGAATGATAAATGCATTAGTTACAAGCGTGTAAAGTTAAGGAGCAACTCCCTGCGAGTAGGTTGTGACCCTGCATACAGCAGCACTCGTACTGCACCTACACCCAGGTGTTGCCGTAAGGACCACCAACCCGTGCCTGGGGTCCGTCTTGCCTGAATGGCCGCCGCCCTCTTCAGCCTCGCCCCTTGTGTCTGCTCTTCATCGTCACCTCCCGCGACTCTTCTGCCATGTCTATTTCTTCGTGACCTGCAGAATGTATTGAACCATCCCGATTCTCCTGATCTCCCGTCACAACTTCACGGAAGTCGGAGCTAACTTGCTCGCGCTGGTTGACGTTCTCTTCGGGGTGCGCCATATCTGGTATCCTTTGTTCGTCTGTCGGGTCAACTTCAACCATTTCCACATCTTGAGGCTGCGGTGGAACATCAGATATATTCCTCGGTTCCTCTTGACGTCGCATCTCTATTTCCGTGGTGCCTCTTGCACCGACAAGTATGCCATAGTTATCCATTTCGCACTACAATGGATACAGGTGGCAGATGGAGCGTGTAAATTCAGTATCACCGACCTTAACCTTAGCCACACGACATTTACCATCAGATCCACTGATAAGATACGTAATCCTCCCCACTTTCCAGTTCTCTCTGTTCTTAGAGTCTCGTCGGTTCTGGACTACATCTCCAATCGGTGGTGACTTGTGAAAGTGCTGGTACCATTCTCTTAAACTGGGCAAGTACTGACCGGTGAACATTTTCTTCAAGTATTTTCTGGCCTCTCTTCCTTCTATGAGGTCGGACTTGGTGGCTGTCAATAATTCCTGACCGGTCGGTCTGAAGGTTCAGCAGTGATGCATCTTCCTAGAGTCAGGAAGTCAGATGGCTTGAGCACACTTTCAGGGTCTGGACGCAAACGCGTCAGTGGTCTCCATGCGTCATGGCGCTTTAGTCGTCTCTATGGGTGCCTTTCTTTTATACGACCGATCTGTGCGCTTCTCTCTGTACTGGTTCGACTTCAATTTAACCTTGCGTACATGCAGAGCCTCAGTTGAAGAGCTCTGAGCGCCAGTGCTATTTGATTGAGAGGTAGAAGCCATCGCCTGCATATTTGACCTCTCCGTTTCAGGTATTATCTTATACGCTAATCTGAGCGATTGCACACTATCTTCATCAGTGCAGATTAGGTTTACCTGGTAGAGAATGGGTTCCGGGAATTTATTGAACAATCACCCTTAAGTGGTTAGTATTGATATTTTCACTCATCGATTGTAGCACGCGAAGGTGTTTCTCAATCTGGTCCAGTGTACAATCAACTGCAACATGGCTTGCTTTCTGCATTTTATTCAAAGCTTCATAGTGGGCGTTGATTACACATTGTTTTGAACCAAAGCGTGCCTTTAAAATCCACCAGTCCACCGTGCTATCAGATAACAAGTCTACTGGTACGTTGTCATTTCACCTTTCTTCAGAAGTCGTCTGAAAGTCGGAGGGCCGCGTGGCCGCTGGGAAGGCCTCTGGAAGGCGGCGGTTGAACGCGGCACAGGCTTCCACCCATGGAGGTGATACCAATCGGGAGACTAGGGCTCGAGTTGCTGGGCAGCCGCCTTGAGCCCAAATAAGGTGGGTCACCAAAGGACTCCATCCGTGGACCACTGAAGCGCCCAGGTTCGTCAACGCCCCTCGCAGCGCCCGTGCGCGGAGCCCCTCCGCCACGTCAACAAACGCCACTACGCCTCTGAGAACGTCACTGGTCACTAGTTCAGTATTTGTAGTCTCCTTGTGTGTTGCCTTCATATTCTTTTTAACAGCAGCATGTTTGTTCTGTGTCCTCTTAGTGAGAAAGCTTGCGGAAGTGGCTGGGGCGTTCGTTGTGCATATAAGGGCAGACAACTCCTGTCTCAAGCGGATTCTTTCTGAACCGCGCAGGCCTGCAGTGCTTCTGTTTTGTTTGTCCATCGATGTTGCTTATTAGTATGTAGGCTTGTATTACACTAGATTATTAAATATTTTCCCTTCGAAGACGCACAGTAGTCGTTCGAATTCAAATACAATTTTTTATCAGTGTTGCCATCATTAAACATTAGTACGTTTCATTTCACTCATCGGTAAACAGAGCTCGCGATACGTCGCGACACCACGTTACGGCGTTGGTATCGCTACACCATAGTTTTAAGGTTTTGCTCACCTGTGTTGAAATGATAAACCTATTATGTTTAACCTGTTTGATTCGTTCATACCTGAAATCTTATTTGGTTGGACTTGGGATACTGTCTGTCTGTACCTAGCCTATTTACTGGTTAAAATATTAAATAATGTCTACGATTTATTGAATTAAATACAGGAAGTGTCCTGTAAGTTTTGAAAATGAAATGTCAGTACACTAGTTGTAAAATAAATCGCTTATCTTATGGGTATCCAATACTTGTTTATGCCAACGCTGGCGTTTGCATAACTTTTTTTAATGTAATGGTTATAGCACATTACATAGCCGCAGGCATCGTCACCAGGTTTCATATCAATAAACAAAAGAAGGTACAAAGCCATTTGTAAACTTTGAATTCGAAAGTATTACTCGACGTGCGGCTATGTTGATGTTTTGTCGCGGCGATTATCAAATATGTGCTTTAACCATAGTTTTACACTAAATTGTGATTGATTTCCGGAAAAGAAACCATTTTTCAATCAAAACTACTCTCCATTTACTGTTTTGATAACTTTGTAGTACCTACCTAAAATACATTCGGTTATGTGTAGTTCTAAAAAAATAATGTGTTCTATTGTATGATTTCGACCAGAAGTAAAAATAAGTCTCTATATAGGCCTCATCAGCAGATGGGTTATAGAATTAGAATACCTACTTTATATCTAGTAATAAACAGATAATTCCTAGGCAAGGCATGTAACTATATTATTAATAAAATAGTTCTCCGAAATATGCTATATTATAATAAATTATAATCATTCTCGAAATTTGTAGCTAAGATACATACATACATACCTTCACTCTATAAGATAAGATAGTTCAAATAAAATATAGGTAGCTCTATGAAATAAATAAAAATACAATAAGCTAGGGCTTTTGAAAGGTCCATTGGTTTTATTATTCATGTCTTTTGAGTTGCTGTCTCGAAAACTGTATTTACATGGTTGTATTAAATGTCATCTAAAGATTGCTTTAGAAGATTTCTTTTGGAGCAGAAACTAGCCTATGATTATAATAAGGATTGTCGAATTATAGGCTTTCTTCTCCAGAAGAGAAAAATATGGTCTATAAAATTACGAACCAGAAATGTTGAAAATTTTCATTAACTTTATTGTCAAAAGCATTTTGTAGCCAACGTCCTCATAGTCCTCGGTCGACACGACCATGGGATCCGTTGGTTGAACGAATGTGGACTGTATGCTGGTAATTACTTATTTAATGACGAAATTCTTGAGGTCTTAAACCTACTACAAAAATACGTGCAATTAGCAACTCGGTTATAGAGAAAACGTTGCACTATTCCCGTGTCCGTTGAGAGCTGACACTTCGTCGTCATATTTAAATTTCTGACATCCATTTAATTTACCACATTCATCGATTTAGTTCGTTGTACAGATTCCGCTTTCATAAACAGTAACTCAACTTGACATGAATACTAGCATTAGCACGACAGCATGGTATCTTTATAATAATGATTACTGTGATTTTGATGTTCTTATTTAATAAACTGAAATATACATTTTTTTATTATACCAGCACAGTTGATCAATTTTTGGTTTTTGACCATGACTCATGTCTGGTATTTGTCGAGGCAAGGGATTCATATTATGTTTTTAGTGATATGTAATATTTAAGTAGTTTAATTTTAGATGTATCTAACTGCTACATTTAATTGCAAACCAGTTTGTTGTATGTCAAGAAGATCTGACCAAAATATGTATGGAATGATATGCATTTTATAACTTCCGCTTTCAAACTTTTGCAGGAACATATCTATGTAATAAATGCTGAACCATTCATTTCTTGTTGCCTGAATATAAAATTTATTTAAAATATAACTGCAATAAACTGTTCTGTCTAGAAGACGTTTAGTTATTTATTTATTTATAATATAAATCAATCCGTCAAGAATGGCCCTGACCATCGTCGAGAAAGTGAGGCATCAAGTGAGACAAATAAATGGACCCACAGTTAGAGAGAGAAGAAAAGAAGAATAATAAATCAGCACCAAGGCATGAAAATTTAGAAAAAGAAAAAGTAGTACTGTTATGTATTTTTTTTAATAATTCTTATAATACTTAAGCCTATACAAGTAAGCAGAACCCTTATTATTACCCAGAGCCATATACCCACTATTGGGAGAAAAGTTCACAGTGTCTACTTGGTACAAATTAGAAGATTGTTTTGGGAAATTGGCAAACACATGGTAGGATGGAATATGAACGAGTTTCACAGCATTGGGGTAGTATCCAGATGATGTTGCGAGTATTTCTGAGGTGGCATTGAACTTTAGGCCTGTTACTTTAGTTGTCAAGTTTGAAATGGACTTTAGTGGCACTGGGTCTGTTGTAGTCACGTTAGATAATTCATAGATATTAACTATGCCCTCTCCACTTCCAGTAGCTAAGAGTCTTCCACAAGGACTAGTGGTTATACATGATGCTGAAACACATCCATGATCATAGAATTTTCGCAAAACTCTAAAAGTGGACAAATCCCATATTGTCACCTCCCCTTGCACACCATAACAGTACAACTGCTCACAATTGTGGCTAAACACTGCAGATTCTACAGTAGTATTGTGTTTCAATGATCTCAAAAGTTCTCTTGATGCTGTGGATATCAAGTACACTTCATCAAAGCCACCTGCTGTAGCTATGTATTTTCCATCATTTGACATTTTAAAAAATGTTGGCCTTTTCACAGCCTGGGGTAGTTGAACTAATTTTGGCTCGGCTTTGACCAAATTATAAATGCAGTAGCTGTGATTTAACTTCGTTGAGAGAAATGCTTCTGACCCATCTGGTGTGAACTGGGCTGAAGATACTTTCCATTGCTTTAATTTGAAGCTATGAAGTTTGTTGTTCACATCACCACCAATAGAAAATAAAGAAACTACTCCAGATTGTCCAGCCACCAGAGCTACACTCATTTTGGGATGGAATTCTACACATGATAGGATAGGCCCCTCGTTTCCAGTTTCAGAGTTTATTTTTGGGAATCTCTTTACTTCTAAGAAGTCCTTTGGAAGATGTGTGGATCTTCTTTTTTGTAAATGGCCAACAGTTCGCAATATTTCATCCTCATCAACTTCTGTTTTACTTTTTTTATTTAGCTTTGCCCAGTTTGGTGTGCCCATTAAAGTCTCATATTTCTGTTTAAGTTTTTCGGTGTATGGACCTTTGCTTTTAGTATTCGGTATTATATTCGCTCGGAACTCTTCATCATCCTCATCGATCCATACAGGCTTCTGGTCAATGTCCAACTCATAATTTTTATCAGTTTTGATCTTCTCAACCAAGTCCTTCGATTTATTAAAGAGCAACTGGGATAACCTGAAAGTAATGTTACATAAGTTTACAGCCATGTTTTGGTCTACACTACACACTGAACAAAACATTTTTGCTTCTACATGTGAGGGTGAGAAACAAATAGGTTGGGGTGTCATTAACTGCACTGAGGGAAAAAGAAATAGATAATTCGATTTGTTAAAAAATAAATAGTTTCACCGAAACCAAGGATGCAGTACAGACTCGATATATTAGTTTATGTTAGGTTGCATTATGACAACTATGCAAAGAGTCCTTCGACTTAATTTGGTGCCTTACCTCCTACACACTGACCCAAACATTGAGATCTAGAGATCCCGGAGCCCTCCGATAAGCATGAGGCCAACCATCGAGGGGGTTTTAGTGAGTGGAAATCTCACATAACCCAGTCTCTCCCCCAGGAGGCTAGGTATCTTTCGAAAATTTCCCACCCGTTACCAAAAAAAAAGGTATGTCAGACCCACAATATTAGCGTGGAAGAAAGGTTGGGGTGTGAAAAACTGAAGTCCAAAAAATGATTTTTATTATTTATTTATTAAAGGGGGCACTAAGGGAAAGTGTTAGAAAAATACTGACTTGTTAAAAAATGAACTGTTTCACAGAAACGACAGAAACAGCGAATGCGAAACCGACTCTGATATAGTAGTTAGGTTATGTTATGAGCCTCCTTCGACTTCTTTACAACACTTTGACCGGAAGAAATGGGGCACGCCATGGTTCTGCTTGCTACCTGATCTTTTACTTCTGTAAAAGCTGGTGTCCGGCAAGTCCACAAAATAATAATATAGTACCAAATATTCTTCAGAAGAAAATGCCTCAGAGCGGAGCCACCTCGGAGCAATAATGCAATTGCAATATAACCTACTAGCAGCACCTATTGGTGAACAAAAGAACATACCTTGATTCTTCTGCATCTATTTTGGAAATCTTACGCTTCATATTATTGCGGTTCATTGCCGAAAGTAGATAATTTTATATAAAAATAATAAAACACGTGAGATACAGCTAAAATACACCCGTATCCAAAGCAAGCTCGTATTTTTTCTTGACAGATGACGGTGACATGACATTGACAATGCCAGAAGAAAGAGACGACGCTATATGACTTCGTATTTTTTATCTCATTTTACGTTTGGGATTGCAAAATATATGACATCGATTCCAGTCGCCTCAAAATATCTAAAGTTTAAACTAAATGGAACTATTATAAGTATGCACTCATATGCAAGACCATGTGAGAGTAAAGGTGCATTTCATTTATCGATTTTTATTGAGTGACACCCAGAAATCGTGCCTGAATGTTGATTGATAATAAATGATTGACAAAAATTTTAATATGGTAACACCGAGTCGGTAAAACAGTTACTATTTAGTTCCAGAAATTGTCACTAGACGTTGCGACAATTCCTTGTGTAAAGAGCTCTTGCATCTCTTTTACTCCTCTTAGATTGTACGGTAAAAGAAAAAGGATATAAAATAGCTAGCTTCGTATCTCGCTCGCTTGACTTGTTCTTTCTTTCTTTTCATTTCATTTCATTCGTTATTCGCAGGGTTTCGCTTCGTAAGCATTTTGTGCCCTGTGATCGCGACGGAATTGTTTTCAATTATTCATAGTGTGATCAAATGAATTCGTGTCTGTCTATCCTGATCGCAAGCAACTTATTTGTAAAGTGAATTTCATAATGGTGTGTGAAAATCCTATTCCAGTTCGAAAAAGATGAGATGAACACTTTTTTCCTGTGACCTTTTTACATTCTCGCTCGGATGGTGTTTGTATCAATAGGGGTAATAAAATAATTACTTTGCTTTGAAATAAACAGTGCTACCAATTTTATTGGGGGTGCCATAAGTTTTACAATGGGGCCAAAAGGAGCCCCGCCATAAAACTAGTCCCGCATTCGCTTAGCCCTCCATAAAACGTTTAGTGATTCATGACATCTGTACATAAAAAGCGTACGGTCGAGGATGGTGCATCGAGTGCGGTGCAGAGGGAGGCCATCGAGCGATGATCGAGGAGAAAGCGATGCGTGGAGTGCTGGGTTGGCCCGCGCCGCAGGATCGCGCCCCGCACTCGGCTCGTGAGGCGTATGTTCCGTGTGATGTGTGTGCGCGATGTCCGGCGCCGGCAAGCCCGCGAGTGTGGTCGCGTCGCGAGCGGGCGCGCCGCGCGTGCTGGTGTACGTGGCGGACCCGCGCCAGCTAGAGCCCGGCGCGGGCGCCGCGGGCCCCGAGCCGCCGCCCGCCGTCAGCGCGCCCTCCGCACCTCCGGACACGCTCTACCTCCACGATAACTCCTCACACCTGCCGCTGCACAGAAACACTCTCTACAGAACACACATCGAACAAACCGACCAGAGACACCTTCCTAACACAATCTTCTATAAATCCCTGAACGATAATGATAGTAAAATTAACACTTACGGAACGGATAACACTGTGGTCCAGAGAACTGAGTTCTATCCTATAAATCAACAGTATCTGAAGGAACCGTGCATAAAAGTTGAAGATAGCAAAGTGAACGATAGACACAGCGGTGTCAAGAGAGACTGTATCAATCCAATTGGTGATTTTGGTAGTGTTGAAACTTTTAGAATACCTATAGAGTCTGGGGAGATAACGACATATCAGACGAGATGCTCTGCTCCCGTTGATAATATTATGCCATCGTTGCAATCTGTTGCGATTCATCAAGGTCAAAATCAGTTCGATAGCTGTGCAGTGCAGGGTGAAACGAACTGTGACAGAGAATTATCAGTGGGGAAAGGTTATATGAACTATCAATTTTTAGAACAAAGTGTATCACACCAGTCTATAGTGAATCAGAGTATTAGTATACTGAATCAACAAGTGGGTGTGAGTCGAGGAGTTGTGGGGGACGGTGAGAGTGGGAACGCTCCGCAGCTGGTCCGCACAGCGGACGGCGTGGTGCTTGCAGTCTTGCCCTCATCAGTGCTGCCTCACCCCACGGACGAGCTAAGCTCGAGGACTGCACAGAGTGATTCTCCACAGACTATAACAGTGCCCTTAGGTTGGAGGAGAATTGTTACTGGCACATCTGTACTCTACATTAGGTAAGCAAAGGTTTCATTTGGTATGTTTTTTTATTTGGGGAAATCAAAGTGAAGAGGCAGAGCATTAATAAAATAGCATAGACATATATTTATATTGAAATCGGAGTCATATGACAGTCAGCAGGGGCAGTTATTGCAGTATTTGGCAACATGGTTGTGGGACCTCAACAAACCTCACCAAAACCTCCTAACCACCGCTCTCCCTTACGATGCCTCCACATTCCTCACCTGAAACCCCATGGCATGGCTGTTTGCCGCCACGGCATTGAAAGGCAGCAAAAGGTATGGGATTTATGGAGACATTTTTTCTCTTTTCCGTCTACGACGGTAACCAGGTCCACGGCCTTAAAATCATCAGGAAAACACATATAATATAAGCACCTCCATACACAGAAAATACACAGAGTATACACGAGTATACAAAGTGTACGAGTATACACGTTCGCGATTTTGATTACGTCACTCGACAGTATCGCTAGGGCTGCTACAGTTCACAAATTAAACAAAACAAAACGGCAACTTACGACTGAATTTCTTTGATTCGCCCTGAGATCACCTGTACGCAGAGCCCGTGCGTGTGTGAGGGCGATTTCGCGCGTTTGTATTGAGTGGATCTTCTGTATTATTATGTAATACATTGCCGTGCCGGTAAACCGCACCGTGCCAGTGCCAAGACAGTGTCCATTACTTGTTAGGTGTTTTAGAGTAAAATTGTAACATTGCTACCCTAGATACCTCTCTATTATCAACAAACACATGCCTTGCATTCAGCTCAACACCTACATATTTCTGTTATCGTACATTCACCCCAGAGAAAACCTACCTACTCATTATCTTAATTCGAACGTGATGTATGTCGTCTTAATCAAGCTCTCATGATAGTTAAGAGGTAATCAAGTACCAGCCTAACACGGCTGCGCGGGAGTGCGCCGAACGTGCGTTAACGTTAAATCAATCCCGCGCAAGTGGACAAACCAGTCGGGCAGCTGGCCGGACGCGGCTGCTGCAATGAGCGAAGATATTCTCAGCATCTAAACTAAAAACGCCTCCAGTATTTTATATTTATTTGTTTCCTTAATTTATCTTGGTATTAGTATATAATCTATAAAAGAAATGGAGTTATTATAAAATTCACATTCCTGGGTAGGTCGGGTAGGTATTTTTCCTCAGTTTATAGATTTAATAAACTCCAAAACTCTTTTGTTCTAGTGTGTCTAATTAAATCAAAATGGGCCGACACGTATGAGATTTTGACAGATGTACAAAAACATGTTGATGCCAATATATCTAATATACATCTTAAGATGATCCAATTTAATAATACCATAAGTTTAACATGGTATTTAGTTGGGTAGCCTTTTTCATATCTGCTTACATAAAACATAAAGAAGTACACACACACACACGCACACGCACCTCACTTGCACACCTAGTACCTCTTTCTCGAAATAATTTCCTCTGTCCGAAGGTTGCCTGGAAGAGATCGCTCTTAGCGATAAGGCCGCCTAAATTGTACTTCACTATTTTCTTTTCTATCTCATGTTTGTTGTTTTATATTTGTGCAATAAAGTGTATTTCATAAATTAATGCTCTTGATAAACTTTGTATGGTCTAATTACTATTTTTCTTTGTTTATTCTGCGCATCTATCGATGACTGTGTATACATCTTGCCTGACGTGTTTTACTACTTTTTGGTTCCAGTACAAATTGAATGAAAACCTGGACGATGTACATAAAATATACGTAATGTGATATTCGAAAAAACATCGAGTCTAATCTCAACAAAACATTTCAATTCCGCGAATCATTAGGACCACATGACCAGTCACTCGGTGAACCAGCGCACCTACATGAGCAATGAACCTCGCAAGACTGCTCATCAAACATCTTTGTTGTGTGTAAATGAAAGCTCTAAATGTAACGAGACTTTACGGTCAATTGTTTCGACAAATAGAACCGGTAACGATCGAAATCGGTGTCTTCATTCGATCGAAATCAGTGTCTGCATTATTTCGGAGTGTAACAAACATCCCTGGCAGTTGATTTTTGATGTATCTTTACGAAATCTCGTACATTGATACCTTGATAGTATTGAATTTGATCAATATACACTTCATAATATTTAAGATCCGAAAATATAGGTGATTTTCCTTGAGCTTTTCACGTTTGCAAGATGTTTATTATCTATTGTTGTGTCAGATTAATAGGTCCAGAGTTTCTTCTGGCTTTGTTATTTCATAAACTTTATTATGAATCATTTCTCTAAAAGTTACTATTAACTTAAAAGGTTTCTAATGCAAAAATGTCAGACAAATGGTCGACTATACAAGAAAGTGGCTTTATCTGGTTCAAATAACCGTAGCTAACGCGCGCCCAGGAGATGCCATTGTGGGTCGCTTGTACTCATTACCCGGCTCTTATCTGTCATTGGCAGCACAATGCCTAAACCGAACAATACTGTAACTCACGCACCTTGGGCGGTAATGGCCCTTCGTTATACAGCCGCTATTCAGTCTTCCTGATTCCTGTTTAAAATGAAGTTGCCTTTGGTTTGTGTAGTAACTGCACAAAAACATTACACTACACTGTAGTTACTTCTTGAGAATATTTGACGCTGTTACGACTCTTGGAGATTACTATGATGGGTGATAATTACAATTCGTTTATTACTATTGAAATCAGAGGTTGAGTTGCTAAAAATATTTCACATCATAACGCCTCACATAATGTAATGACGATCAGGGAAAAGACTGGTAACATTCCTGACTGGGATAATGTTTTTCGCACTCAACATGCTCTACATGTTTAAAAAAACTTTAAACCGAGGACGTGGATAGAATGTCTGAGCGACCAGGGTAATAAATAATGTTACCAGGAACAATGTCTTCCGCGCAGGACCCAGCTGAGCGGTTTTTATGACACAAATCCTTCCTTTGTAATATAAATTTATGTGCATCCCAGCTGACCGACAATAAAGAGGTCGGGAACGCCAGTGCACTGTTCACGTATTGACGGAGGATCACCATTGCTCAACTGATTTACTGCTACCATCGCCGACGATGTAAAAAGCGACGTTGACTCGATTTCTCTCGAAAGTCGCATTTACAAACTGTTGGATTTCTCTGGCCTCCTTTGTGATGAGTTGCACAATGTGGGGATCGCCTCTCTCAATACGCATATAGTCCGGCCGATTGTTTTGCCGGCTTATAGGCGTCACCGGGCGCTGATACGATTTTCAATTCGTTCCGACTTTCTTTACAAGCTCGACAATGGACCATGTGCATAGTCTCTTTCTTATTGCGCTTTGTCGCCACCCGCCGTGTGAAATTATTTTAAAGCATTTACAAAAAGCGCTTTTGACTGCTTTGGGCCGCATGGGTTTAGCGACTACACGTTTTTTGCTTTTGTTTTTGTGACTCACAGACAGGGTTACTTGACATAATATCTCTTCGTATCGTACGCGATCCCTGAAGAATCTTATTTATTTCTGTACTCTGTACTATACACATTGATGTGGAATTTTCAAGGAAAGCATTTTAGTGCACTTGAATCTTATTGTTGCTGAAGGGCGTGTCCATTCTGAATATCTGAAACTTACTTGTTCACTACTTTCCTTAACTGGACTACTGGAAGGCATGTATTCGGCATTCAAATTGATTGAAATCTTCTTATAGGATTAAACTTCTCAAGGTAGTTGGATGGGGATCTAGCTCTAGCTTTACCTGCTATCCCACAAATATTATAAACCTGAAAGTGTATTGGTTTATTATTCATATTGCGTATTCTAGTTTAATGTAGCATCAAGAATTTCTCTTCATTTTTTGTGAAATTGTATTTTGTATTCCCGAAAGAAATATGAACTCTACCTGAGGTTCCTGGCAGTCAGTAAAACTTTACAATGTCCCTAATTTGAGATTTACTGCTCCATTCTGTGATGAATGGCTATTGTGAAATACAATATACCACCGATGAAACAAAGCCGATGGGATTTCCAATTTCGATATACATTTATAAATATTTTAAACGTTGTATTAGTTAATATTGCACCTTGAAAGTTTAATGCCTTTATTTTGGATATTAAAAGCTTTAGTTCTTTCCAAGAAGAGTTGGGTGGACTAAAACTTATTGGATTATTGATAATCATAAATATATAAAGTTTGGTTTACCTTTAACGATACTTACATGCACAAACAAAAAAGAAACCACTTATGTATACCGCAACCGAACCACTTATACCTTTTAAGGTAGCCGACCCTCCGGCGAACAAAAGGTAGCAATTAAATTCTTTAGCACTTGCTTATTAGTCTGTCGGTTTCAGTCCAAAACCGCATCGTTGTCAGCTGCCACTTAACTCTATAATGCTTTATTTTGAATAGGAATGTGCTTGATGGCGTCATTAGATTTAGAGCATATTTGAGTTAAGTTTTCTCACATATTCCTCCGCGCAACTTCCTATCCTGTCTGATCTATTATTATGTTAATATAGGAGGAAGTTCTCGAACAAGCTGAAATTAACCGACTCAACATAAACTCTACAATCAAGGGCATTGTCTTCCAATTCCGACAATGTTGCTTGTAGGATATCTCTTTAGTTAATTTGTTTCTAACTGGGAAGCACAATGGCGTCTGCAGGCGAGATCATACGCTCGTCGACCTCAGCGGCTTCGACACGGAAATAATACGGATTACGTAAGCTGAGTCGAACATTTTTTATTGCTCCATTAATGAGGCACCGCTGAACGTTGGGTGGAGACTTGGAGTCTCGATTCACGGTTCGACAACAAATAAACCACTTTAATATCCACGATACGGCTATTAGTGTCCCTACTGTTAATTGCGAAACTGATTCCGGGTTTGGTTGTGATAATAAAATCAACTCCATTTTAGGATTTCGGCAGTAATGGGAAAAAAAATTGTCTATTCGTTCGTTCGAAATTTCGAAACTATTTTAACCTTGTTGTGTTTATATGGAGTTGGTGAGAGTTTCGTGTTCTGGGAAAATTAAACTTATTAAATGCTCCTACACTAATTATTATACCGTGAATGAATATAAACATATCTGGCCAAAAATATTCGGAATAACCTTCTTTATCATCCTTTAAATTCCTACATCGACCCACCAAACACCCCGTATAGATAGGTAATGACCTCAGGCATCGCCCTGTTTCGTTTGATCCATACTTTCTTGGACAGCCTGTAAAAACCCAATTTATTTATGATATTTAATTCAAAACGCTTGATAATATGTATTTACTTAGAGCAGCAACATGGTCATTAAAGAGCCACTAAGGACGCAAATGGCAATGAATGTTTGTTCAGAATGGCTCACTTCACTAGCGTGTGGAGTGGTAATTAATCTTGCAGCTCGTTTCAACAAAGGCTGATAAATAAACATTGCTGTCAAGTTGCGGCCCTGATGAGGAGTCCACCGGATGCGTACCTCACATGGGATCCAGACGAGGCAAAACGAAGCGTATGTCCACGGCTGTTCCCACAGAAGCGTGGCGAAGGGTTTGAAATCTCTAGTCGACGATTCCACTTCGTCAGCTAGAAATAGGAAAAAGGGTATAATGTTGCTTGGTAATTTTTTGTTCGTTGAGGAGTCTCATTTCATTCCGAATAAAGTCCATCGATCGAAGAAAATTTAATCAAACGACATTCAGAATTTCTGCTGCTAATTGAATCTTTAGTAACCTTTTGGTGAAATGTTTACGGTAGCTCCCGTGACTAACCAAAATTGGGATGCAACTTTCGGAACACCGAAATGAAACTGATGTAGGTATAATTCCATGCGATGCCATTCTGCGATTACTCGAATAATTGAAAAGTGACAAAGTGTCGGTGACTAAATCCAGTCAAGGTTAGGTACGTGCGAATGTAACAAAAACTTTGAAATACTTGACAAAAACTAGGCGTTGCTACACGTTTACTGTATTGTATTATATTCCAGTGTATTTACTTAGTGATGCGGCGCTCGGCTCGGCTTGTGGGCCGTGGCAGGTGTTAGTCGCGAACCTGAACTTGACAGGACAACATTCTATGCACCTCTTAGGTCCAATGCACACCGGCGGCGTGGAGTGGAGGCGCGGGCGCGGGTGCGAATCCCGCTCTTATGGTGGCGCGGCTAGGGCATACAATATCCGTTCGATTTTACTATCCGGATTATTATTCGAATTAAAAAAGTATATTATCCAGATAATTTGTGAAATCAATAGAACACCTTTAAAAATATATTTAATCATAGTAAGAAGTAGTTTTTTTGGTGTGCCAGCGGGGGATCTAAAGTCATAAAAATATCACAGCCGGCATCAATATTTTGCATGATATTTTATTGGTTGTCGGCGTTGCTGCATGGTCAAACAATACAAGTAACATACTTACTTGCAGTAAGTAATAAGTTGAATAATAATAAGGTTTAGTGACGTGAATATGATACCATGGTGTAGTATTTGTATAGTTTACGAATGTTTGATTTTTATTTAATGAAAAATGATACATTAGGACTAATTTCCTATTAAAATAAGTATTCGTATTATCCGGATAACAAAGTGGTTGAAATTCGGATAACTAAAATAGACGGATATTCGGATAATTTTTCTATCTGGATATCCGGAGACGCCGTTCGACTCCGTTACCATACATCCACGCGCCGCCGATCGCCGAGCCGCTTCTCCGCGCCGATTAGCGTGCTATTGTCATTCCATTTTAAACTGTATTTAAATGTTGTTAAGGTTTAGTTCAATTATTATCGAAGAAAGACGCCGCGCCATCACTCCGGCGATGTGCGTTGGGCTTTACCTTTCCGATGTAGCCAGTTTGTTTTGTTTAGCTTGAGATTGAAGGAACGTTAAGTTATTCTAGACGGCGTTGCGTTTATCTCAAATATTACTTGGTAGCAAAAAATATTGAGTTATCTTTATTTATTTACAGGAATTGGTTGATCTGACGTTTCCAGAAACATGTTTATTGAATTACGCTACTACTAGGTAGAATTCTGATTATTGTCGACGATACTATAGTTATACACGGGATTATTTTCTATTTTCTACCCGCGACCATGGCATGCAATGCAAATATCAAAACGACATTTTAAAACCCTTCACATCGAAACAGTAATTACCGGTGGCCCGTTTGCTCTCTCATTAATTAAACAATTAAACAATAACTTCAGAAATCAATAGTGATGAAGCACCAATTTAAAGGACAACATACAACCTGCTGAGCCTTTCAAGTTCATGAATCTTCACATCTTCGAATGGAAGTACCACCGGCGGTAGCTTTTATCGGCGCGGCGGTGTGGTGATAAAAAAGCACGCACGCTGCATACCAAGTTGCTTAGCTTGCGATAGATAAGCTAATAAATTGCCTGCGGGGCATTTATTGACTTTTAAGCCCGCATGGTTCGCCCATGGTAGAGGTTGTGCGTTGTAAAGATTATACACACCACACCCGAGGTTGAAAAGGTTATTTACACGTGTAGAAAGGTACCTTTAGGTTAGTCAAGGGAAAGCCAGGATAACGCCCGACGCCCAAGACAAAATACTTACATTATTTTAATGTCCTTTTTATTGCAAAGATATTTCTTTTGTCGTGAAATATCTTTGCTTTGATTTTGATGTGTACTGGGACACATCAATTCAGACAGTGTGAAGATGAGACAGTCTTTTCTAAATTCGTGTGCTCCATTTTGACCTGTTCGTCAAATCGGTTAAACACGAAATTTGATAAGCTAATTAATTTTTATTGACTTTTAAACCCGCATAGTGAGCCCATAGGTAGAGGTTGTGCGTTGTAAAGATTATACACACCACACTAGAGGTCGAAAAGGTTATTTACACGTGTAAAAAGGTACCTTTAGGTTAGTCACGGGAAAGCCCAACGCCCAAGACAAAATACTTACACTATTTTAATGTCCTTTTTATTGCACCTCTTTTGTCGTGAATTATCTTTGTTTTGACATTGATGTGTCCCACTTCCAACAGTGTGTAGATGAACGAGTCCTTTCTAAATTCGTGCTCCATCTTGACCTGTTCGTCACATCGGTTAAACACGAGCTTTGTCTTTAATAAAATAAACATCTCTTTTTCTAACCGGTGTGACCTTCCGTTACGCTCGCATGAAAGTGTCAAGCTCAGTTTTCCAGCTTGAGTGCCTTGTCTCCTTCCATTATATTCACCTTCTCGTGATATTAATGGCGTGTCTGCCCTCACTTATAAATTATTAATTGCAGCGATAGAAGCTCTATTGCATCAAATACATAATTGATGACCTTGGCTCACAGACAGACTCTTAAGCTATTAGAATCTTCAATAGCCGCATCATCCGTGACCGTGGTAGATTAGATATAACTAAATATATCTATTTAAAAGTGTTAACCTTGTTTCCATAGTCCGTCGTGTTAGCCAATAGAAGCCAGCAAATCGTCACAGTCTAGAAACATACAGTGAGTCGACGCTTTTGATCTTGGCGGAAATCCTTGCAGCTGTTAGGCAGACTCACGAAATCGACGAAACACGAAAACGCTAACCGCGTGCTTTGAGAACCTGTTGAAGACCAAAGAATACATGGCAAGTTTGATGTATAGGCGTGTTCGATTGACTGGTGTGGAATAGGATTCTCTAGCTGTGGTATCGTTGAAGGTAGTCGAGATCGCGTGCGGGCCTCGGGCGTTCACCCGAGTGCCACTGCATCAAAGCCTGTTGAGTATTGACTGGCTGTTTAGTATTATACTAACAGAGAATTGCGCTATTAACAACCTGTCTCTTTATTGAATACCTAGTATGAATATACACACTTATGTGTGTACGTATTTAACAAATTAAATCGCTTTTTATATGCTAGTTCATCAGTTTAGTTTTTTTTTCAGGTAATTAATTGGGTGTGACAGAAAAAGCGATTAATTATATACGCTACGGTGCCCGAATTGTCAGAAATATAACCTCTCTGTCAGGTCTTTTAGAAATCTGTAGCTTTGAAAAAGAACAGTACCTAAATGTGTCAGAATAAAAATGTATCATCACAATACTTGGAATCTACCTAAAGCCGCATTAATGGTGATCAATTGAATATGAATGAATGACACCGAATACTTGACGAATTACCTTCTGTATCGTATAACTGGGTTGGGGGGTAATTCCCCACAGTATTTTAATAGCTTATCGTTATCCCATTTATTTCTTTTACCGCTTAATTCCATCATAATAATGAAGCCTAAAAATAGCTAAGTATACCCATATGTTACCGATTCTACATCTAAAGGGCGCGATTCCATGGTAACATGAATTGAAACATCTGGCGATTGACGTTTTTAGCAAAATAGTGACGCGGGGCTCGTTTGACGAGCGGCGGGTTAAAAGTGTCCTTTATCGAGCGGGCCCGACCCATATCAACCTCGTTCCCCTCACATGAATAAATAAAGGCTCAATTTGTAGCTCGCGCGTTTTGTCCACTCGGGAAGACACCCGTCTAAAATGAACTCCCCTGATTCTTTCACGACGAAATAAAGTAGATTCTCAAGGAGATCAAAAGTAACTGGTTGACACCGGGTTATGTAAAACCAATCGCGTCCAAAACGTGGTCGCTCTCGATTAGGTAGGTACCTCATTATTGAATCGCGTTGCTATGTCACAATAAATTAGTGGTGGCAAGTGAGTTATGGTCATGGGAATTAATTTATTTTGTTTCGTTAGCTATTCTAATCGGCGTGTTGTCATCGGATGGTGAAAGTTCCTTAATTTACTGTCACCTACCGCGGAGACTTTACCCGTTTTGTGTGTTTAGGAGCTAGTGATGGCGTGGGAGATTATGAAACCACACCAAAGAGTTATTGGTAGTAAATCTTTACATTTTTAAAATTTCAACTTCATTTTTGGAGGTGGTATGACTCTTTGCAGAGCCAGAGAAATTACTGGCACATAAGGGATGCCATCGAAGTCCTCAAAGTCTGCTAACCATGATGACTTATATGAGGCACCTCAAGCGCCAGTAATTACGCTGGCTTTCTTACCCTTCATAGTAATGCATGCATTGATTTTTTGCGGAAGGAATAGGTAAAAATTTGGTGCCGTGGCCGTGGCGTGGTATCGTGGCCGGCCATGTATAACAGCACCACCCCAACTCTTCCCGTGGGTGTCGTACGAGGCGACTAAGGGATTTTGTGGATACTATTCTACATCTAGTAGACGGCGTTACGCTCGCCACATGTGACGTTTGTCCACCAAATCTTACGGCGAAAAGTGGGAACTATAACCTATGATGAAGGTGGTTCCTCTGTCTACCCCCTCGGGGATTATGGACGTGAGAGTTATGCTATATACTATATCTTTCCCATCAGGACCAAAACGATTGACAAATCGATTTTCTTAGTAACCCGAAGCATAAAATATTTAAAACACAAGGGCACCTTGACAAAAGGGTGCGTAGAAAAACATAGACAAGGCTCATGTCATGAGGAAAGTGTTTGCTGCGGTGTCCAATTTCAATATTTACCCCGTAAGGCTCATTTTGTAAAAAGGGGAGTCGTGTGTTACGTTAGGAGGGTAAACACTGGCTCCAAATATGTCAACACGGGATATTGTGTAATGTAAATAGTATCACTTGTCTTTAACTGCGACAAATATAAATATGGAAGTGAAACCAAAGTGTTATATTTGCTTTTAGAGTTTATCACCTCTGTATTGTTTGTGTTGAGGGCTGAGAGAGTCCAATTCACAGTGAATATTAATCACTGCTACTGTCTGATTGTCTGATGTCTTCCACAAAATTGACCAATATCCAGTATAATAGTCATAAAGAAGAAGCAATATTTTCCACTGTTCACCGATTTTGTCTTTCACAGAAACCGTGTAAACTTAACAATAGATTTGCATTAGATTAAGCACGTTAGGCCTGTCGTAGATATAACAAGTACTTACTAAGCCCATGTGCTCCATCTTTAACCAAATCGTCACTTACCACCAGGTGAGATTGAGGTCAAACGCGGGTTTAGTTGTAAAAAAAGTATAATGCCATGATGAGTGAGAGTGAGTAATGTCCGTCTTCCACCTTACAAAGTCATTTTTAAAACCTTTGTGGCTGGTACACTAAAACATTTATACCTTATTCATTTTCGGATGATCCTTTAGATAGATGCCATATAACGTAAATTTATCGTGTTTTGCTAATAATGTCAAAATAAGAACTTATAATTTTGCTACCGAAAACGGCTATAAATATATTTTAATACATAAAAATGCTATTGTTGTATTCAAATTATTATCTATTTATATATTATTTCATGTATAGTGTTTGAAATGAGATTGATACTATATATTTTTAACAACTGCGCAGTTACATACTTACATCGAATCTTCTAGAGATTGACTAATTGCAATCGACACTTATTGTAATTCTCCAATCGATTTCTTGTAATCGTGATGATGAAAAATAAAAGTCGAGAAAAATGTCTCAAAATAATGTACAATTTTTACAAATATCGCCAATACTATTATACCCTGTAGTTTGTCCACCAAATCCTATGATGAAGGTGGTTCCTCTGTCTATTATGGACGTGAGAGTTATGCTTATGGAATGTAAATTAATTAATCAAAATAGTTAATCTATTATACTCCCACACAACCTAACACACCCCCACCCATACTCACTCTTACCATTATCTTTACTAAATTCCTTTATGATTAAATTTTCCAAATTCCTTTTAGGTTAAGAATATAATTTGTAATTTGCTTGCACAGAAAGTGCGACGGAATCCCGACTTACAAGATACAGGTTTTCGACCTAGTTTGTAAGTCGGAGGTCCTTTTTTTTGTGTGCCCTGTAATAAGTAAATAAACTTTTTCATTTTTAATAGAAATCGCATCGGTAATGTTTCGAGCACCGAATAGACATCCCTATATGATACGTCAAACAAACTTCTAAATGATAATCCCAAAATGAACGAGGTTATAAATTATAATGTAGGTATGTTATTTTGATTATCTAATTTAAGACATAATAGTGTTCAGAAGATTGTTGCTAGAATACAGTAATATAGGAATAGCTGTTTATTATCAATAGGTCGCGAGCCGGTAGGGCTGGTCGGGCCTTGAGTGAATCAGACAGGGAAACCCTTCCGTGACTCAACGAGTTATCGGTCTGCCAACATCGGGGTTCACCCTGCCCTGTTGATATTGATAATGTTGTTGTCACTCCAGTTTAAGTGCTTATTTACAACACAGTGTGTTATTGTCGTTGTGTTGTATTTTGAGCGTTTGTCTAGTTGACTTTTGATAGGGCTGGAGTCGTATCGTCGTAGTCGTACAGATTATCAATTTTACAAAACTAGTACGGATGCTATCGTTCCTGATATCAAAGTATTGAAAACAAGTTTACATTAAAATAAGTTAAAACGGGACATGTATTTTGATTTGGGTAAGTAAACAATTAATTACCTTGGTATTTATATGTTATTGTTGTAAATAAAATTCTCTTATATTATGTAACGTTTTCCAACCTAAACCTTGCACACCTACTACCTCTTTCTCGAAATAATTTCCTCTGCCCGAAGGTTGCTGGAAGAGATCGCTCTTAGCGACAAGGCCGCCTAAATTGTACTTCACTTTTTCCTTTTCTATCTCATGTTTGTTTATATTTGTGCATTAAAGTGTATTTTACTTTTACAATTTATTTATTGATAGTTTTTTCGTGACCGTTCGAAGATTTGTCTTTCTATTCATATCTAATGCACATATACTTACATAAGTTTCATTTTATACATACGATGTAATCTTGCAATGTAGGCAAGAATGAATCGACAGTCATTTTTCGTGATGGAGGCTTTTCCAAGAGACAGATTACAGTTTCTGAGTGCTACTGCCGTGATGAATAGGTTAGAGAGCCAAAAAAGTAATATTCCTCTTCTGCTATTCGTAACAGCCATCAAGATAGAACTACGTGACGGTTTTTAATAACGTTTTCTTTCACTGTATAACCAGAATAATTGGGAATAAATGCAGTTAGTTTAATTCTTTTTTATTCAGTATTTAATACAGTAAAGGCAAACATCGTAAAATAAAATTGTTATCAGAGTGATTCATACATAACTCTCACATCCATAATCCCCGAGGGGGTAGACAGAGGAACCACCTTCATAATACGTAATCAGAATGAATTATTCGTATTTAGTCTTATGTTACATTACTTTATACTCTTAGCGGAATAACTCACTGCCTTAATGGGACTTAATGTCGACTCACTGTCCGACAAAATAAAAGAGGTAGAAGCAGGCACAATATTAGCGAGCGGTAACTGATCATTAAATAATGTGGTCGTAGGTACAAAATGGCATACAAATGCTAGTTTTGGAATAACTAGCTAGAATTAGTGCTATATAAAGACAAGAACTAGAAATTGGGTCTTCTAAAACAGCGGTATTATGACTGTAGCTCATTAGTAAATTACATATAAAATAAAGAGTAACTTAGTGGGCAAATGTCAGTTTTAGAATAACCAATGACTTTAATCCTAGTAGCACCATCAGTTGGAATATTTTGGTTATCTTTTTAACTGACTAAAACAATCGCCTGTAATACCCTTTTCTTAGTCGTTGACTAATAATTTTTGAACCGCCCCACGTAGTATGAACATTTTCAATCTAATTTTTGTAAATATCTCCAGTTGCATTGATATTTTCACTAATTGGTACTACCAGGCGCGGGGAGGGGTTCCATCCTTATGTTGTTGATATCCCATCTGCTCGTACGAAGCGATTTGCTTCTTCGTTCATTATGCGAACGGCTAAGGAATGGAACAGCCTGCCGGCGTCTGTATTTCCCGAAACCTACAACCTTGGGATCTTCAAGGCCAGAGTGAATAGGCATTTACTGGACCCGCATACTCCATCGTCGACCTCATCGTCGCTTACCAACAGGTGAGATCGAGGTCAAGTGCGGGTTTAGTAGTAAATAAAAATAAAAAAAACCATTTTGGATGGTGCCAAAAAATTGGCCCCTTATACAAAACAATGTGAATTTTTGACTTGGCACTTTTACCTTTTGTAGCAATATCAGTTTAATTTTTTTTTATATCTTTATCAGTGACTAAATAATCGCCTGTAAACACTTAGTTGTTCCACCCTGTGTACTACTTATAACGTTGTAGGGAAATGCCAGTTTCAGAATAAATAATGACGTGCTAGAAATAGGGCTAAATAAACACATGGAACTAGAAATAGCCTCGTCTAAATACAGCTTTAACTCCTCGCACGTTTCGTCAAGTGTTTGTTGATGGACATTCGTCTCGCTCTGACCTGTCGAGAAGTGGACCATAAACACACAATTTACGCATTTACATGTAAACATACCGTTGCGCAGTTACTGTGAATTGGAACGCTGTAAATATTGTTCACCTAGTTTTGATATTGGTTTAGAAAAACATAGTTCCACGGTCAATGGACTAGATCAGGCAATTTGTTGAGCTGGGTAGACCCAACAACATGACATTTTGTACCTTATACAAAACACACGTATTTCACCGTGCCGTGTCGTGCCGGCCATAAAGAGTAGCACCACCCCAACTCTTCCCGTGGGTGTCGCACGAGGCGACTAAGGGTCTTTGTGGATACTATACTACACCTATAGTAGACGGCGATAGGCTCGCCAGCTATATCACGTTTGTCCACCAAATCTTACGGCGAAAAGTGGGAACTACCTATGATGAAGGTGGTTCCTCTGTCTACCTCCTCGGGGATTATGGGCGTGAGAGATATGTTATACACATATTTCACAATCGAATCGTCTGTCATCCCGCGTATTCAGTGTTGCCACCGTTGTAAAAAAATATATCCCTAGATCTGCCGAAGGTCGCTAGGATAATATTATGTTGAATTTAGAAATCAAAGTCTCCCTAGAAATGTCTAAATAAATTATTAAAAATATTCTTATAGTAATTACAATAGTTGTAAATGCAAATTTCTTGGTTGGATATCGTAAACGCCAGGAATATATTCTGCTACAGTGAAACGTACAACGCTACAACTTACTAATTCGCTGTTTTGTCTGACTGTTTCTAAAAACTCCAAATACTTTTAGTGATAAAATACATATTTTCTCGCTAATTTTATTTAATTTTACGCTACACAAACACAAAATCCGACGGATTGTCAGATTTTGTTTTGCCACCTGGCAACACTGCGCGTATAGCGCAGGTTGGCGTCCCGCCAGGTTATTTCACCCATTATACTGCTCCCGCCAGCGATCACAAAGGAAATGAGATCAATCTGCGCGGTAGCTAGGGCCAATACCGATGCCCCTAAGCATTCCACTTTAATGCTGCAGTCAGGGTATCTAGGTTTTGTTATGACTGCAGTAGTACAGTGTGGCCCAAAATTACGTTGACAACTAATTTTACAAATTACTCAACTATAACTATAGAGATACATGAAATCTTCGAAATACCCTCCTTTAGCGTGGATACAAAGCGTCAAACATTTGGTAAAATTATCAATAATTTTCCGAACCTCCACTGATATTTTGTCCCATTCCTTCCTCAGCGCAGCCTTCAGAGAGTCCATATTTCTGTGACGCGTTGCGCAGGCCCTCGCCTCTAACATAGACAAATAGATACTGTATATGAACTAAGAGGTTTGGGCCGACGACTAAGAGAGCGCTCAGGTGACCCCCGCGCCGAGTCGTACCTGGTGCAGCGCATCTCGCTGGCTATTCAGCGTGGAAACGCTGCCAGTGTGATGGGCACCTTCCCGCCGGATGTGACTCGGGGCTGTTATTTTGCTTTGCTATTTTGATTTGGGGCTGTATACTTGCTATTAGATTAAGGATTTTGACACATATAATATGTTTAGGTATATTATATTTTAAGGTTATTACTTATAAATTAAATTTCTTAGATAAACTGCTAATGTAGACATTAAAGTCTAGTCAACTTGTTACATAATTAAGTGAAATTATATGGGGTGCTATTTTATTAAAGTGCAAATATTTTGAGGATGGCATTTGCATACTACATCACACCAAAAATAACCGTCTAATTCTTAGGAAAAAATTTCATACAAAGAATAGACATTGCTTTACTGACGGCAGAAAATTTATTGCTTGTGAGTGGTGATGTCTTTATTTAAATCTAATGTTTTGGAATACCCTTTATTTTTACAAAGAGCTGAAAGTATAAGAATACCTACTAAAATATTAACATCTTTATTTTTTATGTATCAGTCCGTATTTACAAAACATCAGAGGAAAATTTCGATTCCTCTTAACATTCAATAGAATAATCTAAACATGAGCAGTGTAACGAAGTCAAAAACCACTGCCAAAAACAGACAAACAACTTTTTGCCTCAAGATTCATAGATTCATTTAAACTTCTGAGTTTTTTGCGTCGCATCACGTACATCGCTGTTGTCAATGAGGATAAAATAAAAACCCTGATGAAATATGTACCAAGTGGTCGATTACTCATTTTGCTCAAGGCTACAAAACTGGAGACTACTTTATGTTTTCTTAGAAAAAGAACTGATGACAAATCGCCTAATATCTTATTAATCTAGTTCGCTTTTATGTGGGATCACTGACAAATGTGGGAATAAAATATAAGCTTTGAAAAATGTTGAGCATTCATGATTCGAAGACTAAAACTGTCGGTGTGGAGAAATAAAAGATGTATCGGTCACTTTTATGTTACAGTCACAAGTCATCAAACTTTAGGAGTTAGTTAGCTAGTTTATTAACTAGTTAGTTATTTAACTTTAGAAGTTATGTCTATATAACTAACTTCGCACAACTATCAACTAGGTATTACCGACATTCATTGCAGATATACGACTTAATGCGATATAAAGAGTCTTATACAAAGTACTCATAAATTTTTAATTCAAGACCGCCCGAGAAGGGGTGTTATAATGACGCGTTTGTCTGTTTGTGGCATCATAACTCAACAAGCAATGATCCGATTTGAAGCCGGGTTTTTTTAACAGGGAATTATGTCGAATGTTCTTAGCTATGTCTCATAAAAATTGGACCAGTGGTTTCCAAGATCTTGGAATAACCTTTATGCCAGATAAGATCTCTGGAACGGTAATGGCTAGATGGTTTGAATTTGAGCTCAATGTTCAGGACCATGGTGCCCATCCCGCATCAATGGAACCTTGAGGACCTGACGATGACCTGGAAAAAGTAAGATAATCTACACAATGTTAAGTCGGTGGTTTTTAAAATTGATAATAAGGAGTTTTATGTCTAAATTAAACATTAAAAATAAATTAAAAAAATCTTTAGTTACATGGTCACATTAAAATTATTCTAAAACATTGGCCTCCACACTAGGTGACAGTCTGTATCATGGAGGCCGCTTCATAAATTTTCCTTAGCTAATATCAATTATTATTTTATTATAAACATTGCGCAATCCATTCCAGCTTAAAGTTCTAGCTTATGTCCCTATTTCTAGCTATATTATATTATATTATATTAACCTCAACCTAAATCATGTTAGTAACTAAATATTCCCATAAGTAATGAATGTATTTGAAGGCGCTGAAAGCGACAGGTTGATGTGGGTACTTGTCATCCCTTTTCCACAACCATTATTGGTCCATGTCATGTCTATTGGATTCTAATGTAATTAAAATTAGTGATTAAATTACCTAGTTAGTTGAACTAAGCTGGCATCAAGTGTACTTCACCACCACACAACCTTCACCTTTTTAATGTCAGTATGACATATTTACCTCGCTTTTTAACGGAACATTTTGAGTCTGTATCTGTGCTTAATCAATAATAATATACATAGCTAATTAGGTAATTTACTAACACATAGTTCTTAAGTCTACTAACAACAATATGGATACTTGTATCTGAAATAAAGATTAATTTAATTTAATTAGTGTCCAGCTTTTGTACGACTTTCACTACATACATATATTAGTGTTACATGTGAAAACCTTTAATTGGCTTTCTGTTATTATTTAAGTTACTCAAATTAGTGATGTTGCTTTTCCAATGCCTATCATGGTTTTTATTGGTAAGAGTATGGTCGATGGTGCACAAATTATAACGCATCTTTCACTTTCGCGGGTTTGCTGGAAGAAATATCTTTTAGAGACAAGTTCACCCTTTGTTCAATGTCTCATTTTAATTGTTTTTATTAAGTGTATTGTTGTACAATAAAGTGTAAATAAATAAATAAGATGGTGATACAATTTTTCTCAAATTTTACATACAAATTATGTCATTGATAGCATCTTCCTTCATCTCAGCAGATCTAGAAAGTGCGCTGCCGCATACTTAACTCCAAACTACTAGGTTCAAAATTAGAAAGACACTATTAAAAAGACATTAGTTCTATACTTGTCACTTCTGTCACCAATTTTATGCCCGGCTACTGAGTTCACTCCTTCCACATTGGTATAAATAGAAGCTATTTATAAAAATATGTCAGTGAGCGTTTTAATTAACTGTATTTACCCATTGGTTCCATTACCGTTCTGAGGTAATAAATAATAAATAACCAGCACTTAGTAGCCAGCTTATACAACGACGATGGTTACGTATGCAAGGTGCGAAAGAGTTCGCGTGTTGGGTAATTACTCGTATTACCGGCAGCTGTGGCATACGTACGCTCCCCCAAACATGCGATTGCAAAAAGCGGATTTCACTGCATAACTAAAAGTACTAAAACCCACTTAATAAACAGTGGCTCATCTTCGTACTAGTTCTGGCTCTTTGCTCCACGTATCTTATCTTATCTAATGATGGGGGCCGGGAATAAACCCAGCGGCACTTCGACCCTTGAGGATCTTTTGTGCCTACCTCTTTATTTTCGTTATTATACTATTGACATATTTTTATATGATACAATAAATAAACTAATTTATATCCAATGATGACAATGTCTTAGAAAAACAGCTTCGTTATAATTATAATGTATTTTGACATTTATTATTTTTTATTTGACATTTCAATAACCTTATTAGGTATTATTATTTCATGACAATGCCCCTATACAGCAGGTTTCTAATTTTTATTTAAATTGAATCCAAATTGTATTTATTATATTAATAATTTGACAATGCCCCTTTACAGCAGCTATAATAAATACATTTTGTAAAATATTATTTAGTTTGTTTTTGTTTTGTGGACATTGTGTAATTTTAATTGTATTAAATTGTACCACCTTACAATTAATAATGTGCGCATCCAGCCATGTTACGATCATCTAGTATTTATATTAAAAAGTGACTTAACCTAGTGATATTATAAGTTCCCCGTTTATAGAGCACTCGGTAAATGTACGTAAGTCTTCGAAAAATACGAAAAACTCATTGGTCATTGCCACTGCATGGTTTCGAACCCGGATCTCCCGCACGGGACTTTGATGTCCTAGCCACTGTGCCACCGACACTCTTTGCTTCTCGTAACAGACGTGTCACCTATTTCTTATTCAAGTAGAATTAAATGATACTCCCACGTCGAACCTTCCAGATTTAAAATCCGAATATCAAGAGTGGTGAAGGATAACAATCAATAAGTTATTTTAAGAACAAGGCTGACTTACTTGCTTCCTATTATAGACTGACTAATAAGTCAGAGCAATAGCTCTTTGTGATTTAAATCGATGGCTCTACGATTTACTGTATCGGTACCATTTGATTCTAAAGAATTACACGCAGAAATTCCAATGAGCAAATTGTCCAACACGCAAATTGACCATCTTTTGTAATTTTAGCAAAAAAATTACTGTAACTTACAGTCCTTATATTTCTTTACGAACAATTAATAAGAGACAACATTTCATTAGGGGCTATCTATACGATGCATTTGCAAATCAAAGAGCGATATCTGCCACCATATAGGCGATGTATACGAGGCCGAATGTAACTACTGTCAATTTCCTGTACTGCGGCGGACCTCCCTACCAAACCGCGGACACCCCTTCTCCATACCGAAGCCGCAGTCCGGGCATGAATAAAAAGTGAGTAAACAAAAATCTTTTTTGCGGTCCCGGCTCACCTTTACCGAGTCCGCCAGACCGTGAACAATCACCGTGAATTATCATGTGACGCGTTTATGAAAGAGGCTGTTTGTAAAGCGAATAAGAGGTGTAATAATGCAAGACATGCAGCAAGCTGTCATCGTAAACGGATTGTGTTGTTTGCAAATTGTTCTTAATAACCCATTAGGGATGTTGCGTGGATGGTATCTTACTTTAAATGATGCACTCTGGTGTGGATGGGTTGTGTGTAGAGGTACCTGTACTTGGAGTTTGATAGCAAATACTTTCTTTTATTTATTTTTATATTTTTGTGTACAGGTGAGCTTAATGCCTTGCTGCATTCTCTGCCAGCTGACCTTTGGGCATGCAGATATGTTATGGCGGTGCAGTGGCAATAAAAATGACAAAGAAACTTACTTAATAATATGTGAAATTTATATAATAAAATAACAATATTCTTACATAGTATACTAATATACAATACTAATACAAATATATAATATAATTCACTTATATACATAAATACAATATAATTAAATACGTAAAAAATATATTATGCAAAAATATATTGATATGTAAAATATAAAGTTTTAGGGATTATGAGGAACTCAAAAGGTGGTTTCTTTCAGTGAAGTGTCTGAAATATTAAGTCTGTGCTTAATACAGTTGTCTGAATTACAAGTATGTTTGACTTGGTTGGTTCAGTTGAACTGGTTCGGTAGACAAACGTCTAAATTGAAAAATCAAGTCAAGTGTAAAAGCATTCAGTACGGTTAGTCTGCGATTTAGAGCCTCTAAACAGCGTGTCTAATTAGTCGACTAAATCGTTGACTAATTATTCGATTGAATTCAGTCTAGTGTAATAAGCGCTTTAGTCTTTGACGTAACAATTAACGTTCCATTTATTATCTCCATAACGAGACGGTGAAATATTATTCCCCAGTCTGTTTGCACACAGTTTGCAATGCAATGGATGGATGTTCACACTCATCATCCATTAGCTCAAACTAGCTATTATATGGGTTTGAAAACAACGTAACTGACTATACAAATATGTACATACATGCTGGCACACAAATTACTTGAGTTGAACCAAAAAAAACTAATTTTTAGTATTTCGGGATCAGTGGACAACACATCAAGCTATAAACTCTAGTACTTTGTCGGTTTAACTTATTTGACACATTCATACGAATGGATCAAGGGATCATAACTTGGGACTTGACTTAGGTTCAACAAAGTATAACCTGACTTGTCTTGTGAACCACTGTACACCATTATTGTGCCAAACAGGGCTTCTTTTTGACACATTCATACGAATGTCAAGGAATCATAACTTGGGACTTGACTTGGGTTCAACAAAGTATAACCTGACTTGTCTTGTGAACCACTGTACACCATTATTGTGCCAAACAGGACCTCTTTTTGACACATTCATACGAATGTCAAGGAATTATAACTTGGGACTTGACTTGGGTTCAACAAAGTATAACCTGACTTGTCTTGTGAACCACTGTACACCATTATTGTGCCAAACAGGATCTCTTTTTGACACATTCATACGAATGTCAAGGAATCATAACTTGGGACTTGACTTGGGTTCAACAAAGTATAACCTGACTTGTCTTGTGAACCACTGTACACTATTATTGTGCCAAACAGGATCTCTTTTTGACACATTCATACGAATGCCAAGGGATCATAACTTGAGACTTGACTTGGGTTCAACAAATTATAACCTGACTTGTCTTGTGAACCACTGTACACCATTATTGTGCCAAACAGGACCTCTTTTTGACACATTCATATGAATGTCAAGGAATCATAACTTGGGACTTGACTTGGGTTCCACAGAGTATAGCTTGATGTGTCTTCCACTGTACACTATTATTTTTGAAACAACAACAAAACAGGGTCTCTTTAATATGCAATCTCACGAGAAGAGACACTTCGCTCGCGAAGGCCGACGAGAAAATGCAATATAAATCAGAATTTCCGTTCTCATATTTGCTTTGAACGTTTCTCTATTGAAATGCAGCGATCTGAGTTAATAGGGTGTAGAAATTAAATATCGATTGGCCGGCCCGTAGTCAGTTAGCCGCGTGATTAGCCCGCTCGGTGCGGGATGGTGCTGTGTGCACATACTGTACATGTACTGCGGTTTGTTCCCGTCTGTCAGTTTGTCCGTTTGGTCGCGTGTTATGGTATATTAGCTTGGTTGTCGGAACTGTCTAAAATCGATTTTTTTGAATTTTTGAGATTTTTTTTCTAAGACCCCAAGTTGATGTTTAAAACTGCTTTAAAAGATGTCCAGTCGTTCCCGTCTGTTATACTGTTTGTTCTATTTGGTGAATATGTAGGAAAAGCAATACACAGATATTCTTTTCATGTCTTTTAAAAAATAGTAAACTAGATTTTTCGGATTCCGAATCGTCTTTACCATTTTAATTTCCTGTGCGATTTGATACATGAATATCGGTTTATTGACAAATAAATGTAACTGTTCTGGCTGATATGGATTAGTAATCTTTTTATCCCACTGCAGCCGAAGTTAAGATCTTGAAGATATATTTATTACCAAATTACAGTGACCACTTAATAGAGACTGTTCTTTTTATGACTATTTTGGACATGAATTAAGAACAAGCCTACACGCTTGACTAGAAGCTTTTACATAGCTGACTTTGCAGCAAATATGCCTTCGGTTCGCTCAACTGTAGCCTAAGTTAAGATCTTGAAAATAAATTAATTAACAAAGTAACAGTGACCACTTAAGAGTGACTGTTCTTTTTGTAATTGTTTTAGACACGAATTGAGAACAAGCCTACACGCTTGACTAGAAGCTTTTACATCGCTGGCTTTGCAGCAAATATGCTTTTGGATCGGGTTCAGCTAAGTCATTTGCACGAATCACTGCATCGCTCCCCTGGTACTTTAGTACTGCTACTCAATGAACACTACACTATTATTATGTACCCGTACCTTCAGGGGTTAGATTATTACGATTTCAGAGTTATTTGAACTGATACTAGTTAACTGTCAGGTATGCAATTGATTTTTGACATGGAATCTATTTCATGTCTTAAACACTCGCTTTGTACGTGAGCGAACTTGTGTCAAGTCGCCGTAACGAAAATGTGTACTTTCAGCATACCACTAACTCTTGAACTATTTAACCTATCAAAATGGAAGTTGTACCATTGGATAGAGTCAAGCGGCGCCGTTCTAACGATACCTAACAATAACTGAAACATTGTTTCCCCGCTTCGCTACAGCTTTCCGAAGTGGGTCTCTTATTTGGCCAAGTTTTTTTACCGACTTATATTAATTTCTCCATAACTTTGGAACTATTATAGATATCGAAACACTTGAAACTGCGCTGTGATGACTACGCTACTTAAAACCACGCTCTCATTTGCATTTGGTTTCAACAGTTGAAAATAATTGACAAGTTTCATCAGTTGTGACGTGATGCCTCGCATAACATGCCGTGATATAAAAAGGAAGCGCATCCTCATTCGACAAACACCCATGTCTAACGCAGAGCGACAGAGCATCTCTCGTTTGCGTCAAAAATCGCAACAATGGGACAACTACGAGCAAACTGGCGGCTCTTCGCGTGTTGGTCCAATGTTGGAGTTGCAGAATAGGTTTCATGTTTCGGCCTGGCAGTTTTTTTTGTGTTGTGTGGCACCTAGGTATATATCAAATAAAGTATCTATATGTATTCTTACCCTCGATACGAAGGGAGGAAATATATTAGCAGTACTATGCGCTTAGAGAACAGAAATCGGATTATCTCCCTCTTTTAAAATCTTTGGTTTAGGGTAAGAGGTTATTTGTTTGTTAAAGTATCAAATAAAGTAAAGTTAGTTATCAATTATAAGTGTTTTATTTGAATTGATAATTTCAGACTGATATTTCCTTTAAAAATTTAGGCTACTTATTTACTGTGAACCTGTCCATGAACTTGTATCATACAAACTATAACAATAATTAGGTATTTCATTTTATTATTTTACTACACAAGACACATTTATCAGACAGGATACACAAAATAAAATTCAATTTAAATCTGGTTCTAAATAAGGACAATAATAGAAATATCTAGAATTCATCTAATACATCAACCTAACGAGCATTGCGTGTCTAATGGTAACTCCCCACTCTCGTACGAGGCGCTCGCTCAGGCGAGGCGCTCGGGCAAGCGGTGCCGAGGCAAGCGGCCACAAGCGCACCCGTCCACACTCTCTGTGTGCTCAGTCGTTGTAGAGACAGAGACAGACAAGGGATGTTGTCAAAATTGCTGCTGCGGTTAGGGTGTCGCACTGAGAAAAAATATATTCCATTACCGCAAATTGGCACCCCCTCCTTTTATTTGTCAAAATTTCTAAGTTTTTTGCGCCTCTAACGACTCTCCGACCGCTGTTGCTTCTACGTTAGTCGCTCTTTCTCACCGCAAATATGTGCGTGCATACATACACACATAAATTCACGTCTACAACACAAAATATATATAGATGTATTAGTATATAGATATATAAATATATAGATATTTTGTGTCCATAATCCCCGAGGGGGTAGACAGAGGAACCACCGACAGGTAGTTCCCACTTTTCGCCGTAAGCTGTGCGTGCATTTTGCACTAAAAGGCACGTAAACCTTGTATAAAATCTTCCGCTCGCCTCGCCTCGTGTCCGCTTGGCAAGAGTGTGGAGCCGCTATAAAGCGCTACCTACCACATGTGGGATAATAGATGATAGTCAACATATGTTGCATAAAAACCGGTATGGCTAGACTGAGCACCGATAATATCAAGGTCTTTAAATAAACTGGCCATTTATTATCTTGTCCTGGGACTTGAAGTATGAATAGTTTAAGTATCATTGGCATGGTTAAACAGGGATTATTAATTAGTTTTGGGAACAAATTATAATGCTCTTTTGGTGAGCTTAAATACCGAGACCGTAGAAACTTACCCCTAAAAACAATGATGTACACCAAAAAAAGAAACGTATGTATACCAAATTACAAACAGTTTAAAATAATAAAAGTGATCGCAAATAATGCAATGGCTCTAACTGTTTTAGTGATGCCTGTACTTTAAATACTACCGGTGTACCAATTTTAGTAAAATGTTCACCAAAATTTAAACCATATTTTATTTCCAAATGTTAAACAAATACTGGAGTGGAGACCGCGTTTGGGCAAACGTAGTGTGGGACTCCCCTGCTAGATGGAGCGACGATCTGCGCAAGGTGGCTGGCAGCGACTGGATGAGAAGAGCCGAAGATCGGGCTCAATGGCGCGCCCTGGGAGAGGCCTATGTCCAGCAGTGGACTAGAATAGGCTGCTGCTGATGATGATGATGATGAAACAAATACTTACTTTTCGTTACTCTAATAAAGTTTCCGACTCTAAAAAAAATTATTTTCCAAATATCACGATGTGATTGATAGTCAAATCTAATATCTGAATATTACATATTCTTCTCAATATACATATAAATAAAAACTAACAACCGTAAAACTATCGATCGATCGACGATCTTCTTGCAAATCGGTCAGTCTGAATCTGAATCATTATGTACCTACTATAAAACAGGATTCCTTGTGTCATGACCCCAGATTTTCACAGTCATTATATACACGTGCTACGTACATTTATCTTACCCATGTATTGTTGTTACAGCCCCAGTGGTACAGCGCTAAGCACTCTGCCACAGCTGAGGGAGTACCTCCAGACGGCCGGCACGTGTAAATGCGGTCTGCCCTGCCCTCTGAGACCAGAAACCGCCTTCAGTTTTGATCCTAAGGTAAGCCCTTAAATGGGTTTTTTTAAATTTACGACTAAACCCGCGTTTGATCTCACCTGGTGGTAAGTAACGATGCCACACCAACGCCGAAGTAATAGAAGACAGATAAACATAGAAAGGTGGTCGCTAGCCAGGTGGATCCTGAAGGGGTCCTATCATCAGCAAGTTACTCAGTTGAGTCGCCTAGTATGTACGACATACTTAGGGGATTTTCTAAGTCCGGAAAAAAGTTAGTCTTGGAGCAGCTAGATTTCTTTGAGAAGAGGGGGGAAATCGCCTTATCTATACAGAACAAAACTGTTGTTCAAAAGGTCCGTAAGGGTATATTTAGGAAACAGTTACCGGCACCAAAGCATGAGTCGATGACGATTTGCTGAGTAATTTGCAAATGGTGCCAAGAAACTCTTTGTATAGAGAACCATCATGTTGAAGCGAATTTTCATAAGTCTTCGAAAAAAGTTGTTCAGTTAATTGTCTTTTCTAATCTAAAAGCACTTTTATTACATCCCTGTATAATGGCAACCGGGAAAAGAAATGCAAAAATCATTATACAGCCAATTAGGTAAATGAGTTAGAATATTTTGTTAGACCGAAAGACGAGAAGTATAATTTTCAAGAAATCGTAATCACTTTTCTTCAGAATTTAAATTGGTAAACAGTTCTGTGGGACGGTACTTAAGATTTGTTGGCTTTGATTAGGTATTTATTTACTTTTTCCTTATTTTTCTTGCTTCCCAATAATGGATAAGGTTCCTAGAACTAATTATTGCAAATGTTTGGCACATCTTCAAGTAACTATAGGTAATTTCTTCAAGAAACTGTTTATCCTCTTATATTTGTAAAAAATACCTATACGGTAGGTGATCGGTAGTCTATGATATTCTGTGGGATAGACTGCCGAACTCCATACCCTGACCAGGAATCCTCGCCATATTGCGTAATTTAATGGTAGGTACTATTTTTTATAGCCAACTTCACACAGATTATGAAACTAGATGGCGCAATCTTGACAGGGTTTTCATATTCCTGGTCAGGGTTTATTTATGTCAACACTACATAGTATAGATAGGTATAGTAATTAAATCTACCTACCGGCAACGAGTTCTGCCAAGTGCATTCCGCCAAGCAATCCATCGACGTACAGGAATGCTGGTGGGTGCGCCACTTTTTCTGCCATGAGAAGAACAACCTGGGAACGGTTAGTTCGCGGCCGGTTGTCGGGAAACGCTGACAGTGATAGGCTGGGAGCTTGAACAGGGATTTGTATGTAAATAAGCACGTATAATGACCACTTATGTGTCTCAATGCGAAAACAGAAGCCCAACAACCTAACAACAAGGCCTGAATAAATTGATGATAAATAAATTTTTCACTCTTTTCTAATTAATTTAAATTGATGATAGGTTCGTGCTGGCAAATTGTATAATTTAAGAACTAACTATACAGTGGACAACACATCTGACTTATAATACCCTTATATACCCTTTAATATTTTGTCGCTTTAATTTTTTATACAGATTCAAACGAATGTCATGGAATAATAACAAAAACAATTATTGTGCCTGAAACACAATAAAGGCCAAATATTAAAAAATAATAATAAATGGTATGGTAAACAAAAATAAAAAAACTTATTGCAACAGGGTTCCACAGAGTATGGCTTAATGTCTCTTCCACTGTACGGATGAGAGCGGTGGAAAATGATTCCTTTGTTTAACAATGATTTATTCACCCATCGTTTAAATTTTTACCGCTTAGAAGTGAATATCAAATCAACTACGCTTTGACAACTGGAATTTTCGCCTATCCCAGTAGGATATGCGAAGTGTTTCTCCCATCGATCCTGGAAAGAATCCGCCAGAAGTAAGATGCAAGTTGTGGAGGGAGAAATACCCACCCAAAGATTTCATACCACCAAAAGAAGACCTACCACCGGGTTTCAAACTCACGTGGCCAACCTGGAAAACGCTTAATCGCCTGCGAACCCAGGTTGGCTGTTGCGGAGATAATCTTCACAACTGGGGGTTTTCCAGCGATCAAGTAAAGTGTGAGTGTGGTGTCTCCCCTCAAACTATGGAGCACTTGCTCTGTTGTCCCGCGTGTCCGACCACCTGCACGCGGGAGGTCCTTTTCGAGGCCAACCAGAGGGCTATCGATGTGGCTGCCTTCTGGTCGGGAAAAATTTAATTCGGATCATCAACACGAAAGAAGAAGAAGGAGGATAGGCGAAAATTACTAGTTTCATTTTAAAGAGTAGCATTTAAATAATGGAAACCTTTACTGAAATTGTAGGCATAGAAATGTCACTGCTATTTGACACGAATGTATGATAATTTCCCATTATTTAAATTCTACACTTTAAAATCGGACTGTATTTTATTTGGACCTTTTTTAAGGTAGATTTTACGGGTTGAACTCCCGTACTATAAAACTTTTTACGTGCCGTTGATGATCTCTTCGAGCGCAAAATAATGTGTCATTTATATCCATTTGTGAATGTTTATTGTCGTTCCCTTGAACAAAAAGTGGAACCATTCCCGGGACAGTAATATTACGAATGTGTTTCAGGCTTGTTTGTATCGGAATAAGTGGTATTTTATAATACAAATGATGACCGTTGTTTATGATAAAATCTCAGTTCAGGAATAAACAGTTTTTTGACTTTTTTGTTAATGGTGCTCTGCCTAAACAGTCTTTATTATTATTATATATTTATAGACAGGCAGCATATATGCTGATGCGTCTATGTCATAGTGTTGGAAAGTTATAAGTTCTTAGATTCATTTTATACATACCACAGTTCACAGTTTTTACACGGTCGGTCATTGTTGTTTATTTAAATTAATTATTGCACTAAATCATTGTTATAAGATTAAAATTAATTATTTATCACTGCTTTTTAAACCAGTTGTCTAGTCTATTTTTAAGGGAGTTCACTGAAGGGGCACACACAACGTCATCGGAGACCGGGTTCCATGCTTGGACTACTCTATTACTTAAAAAGTGATATGCGACGTTGGTTGCGCTTTTGGTGCGGCTAATTCTTAGATGGTGCCCTCGCAAGGGCCGTTTATCCTTCATTTTGAAGAGCTCGTGCAGGTCTGGGAGGTTATATCTGTGCGTGAGGGTTTTATATGTTTCAATGAGATCTCTCAGTCGGCCCTCCTTGAGTGTAATCAAACCCAAGACTTTGAGCCTTTCTTCATAAGGTCTTCGCCGTAAACTGTACGGGATCTTGGTGGCCCTCCGTTGTACACTTTCGAGGAGGTCGATGTCTCTGACAAAGTAGGGATTCCAGATCTGAAAGCCATACTCAATCTTTTAAAATATTGTCCCATTACCTCTTATAGCTTCCCTTTCTGTCATATTTATGACAAGTACAAACATATTGTATATCTCTAAGTATACCTTACGCAATTGCCAGTAAGAGTAATTTATTAAAGCGATTACGCGTGAAACGTCCAATATAGAAAATCAATTTAAATTTCGAAATCAATTGAGTATTTACGGAACATGAGCAATAAATAAATTGCAAAATTATCGAGTGAAGGGCCACATCGCAGGCGCACAGAAGGCGAGGCGCGACATTAATAATTGGACCAATTATCATGTCAGAACACAGCAACCTTGACATGTCGCGGCGGACGATAAAATAAGAGTAATAGCCACTGATTCCTGTGTCATTCGACACGCTGCGCGATTTGCAGTTAATAACTCGTCTCGTACGAACGTAACCGGACTGCAGACAGGGGGGTACGAACCCCACCGACAAGATTTAGTGCTGCTCCTAACAGACTGAAAAGTTGTTGGTTAGTTTTAAACCGATTTCTTAAAGTTGTCTGAGGAAATTGACTTTAAAACTTCTCTGACACCGGTTTCTTATGATATAATATGCACTGGCTCCCAAGATACAGGTTCGCCTAGTTTGTTGTGATAGATTGTTTGTGAGTCAGGGTATTGTTCGATTTACTAATTTGTGATGCTTTCAATAAAGATTTTTTATTTTTTTATTTTTTAATGGGTGTAAGTGAAGTCCAAGTTATTATAACTTAGGATAATGTCAAAATGATAAAACGGGTGACAGTTGGACGAGCTTATTAATTCTCTTATGTAACGTTTATTTTATTTTATTTTATTTATAAGGGAAATCTACAGCATTAACAATTATATAATTACATATGTATTAAGCTTAAAGAAGGCCAATTACAGATTTCCTCGTTTATATATGACTTGTATACCTACAGAACGCGGTTAACTTAAAGATTAATATGTGGTGGCGTGAGAGTTTAAGGCTGTGTTGTGTATGTGAGTATGTGTATGTGTTTTCCATAAACCTTGCACACCTACTACCTCTTTTTCGATATCATTTTCCGAAGGTTGCCTGGAAGAGATCGCTCTTAGCGATAAGGCCGCCTACATTTTACTTCACTATCTTCTTTTCTATCTCATGTTTGTTGTTTTATATTTGTGCAATAAAGTGTATTTTACTTTTACTTTACTTTACTTATTTAAAATTTTCGACGGCTGTCGATGAGAGTTGAAATGACCCCGCCCCGGCCCCAAAGTAATAGAGGATTAGGGAGGCTCCAAAGTGGACACTACACGTGTTAAAAACTTGTTTTAAAAACTGACAGTCAGTGTTTTCCGACACCTTTGACCAAGGCCCAAAATAACTAGACCCCGCATAAGGGCTATTCGATTATATGAGTAAATTACAGTGTCTAATAAGTAAATGTCACCGTCTATAGGGAAATAAACGGGAGGGCAAGATTAGTTGCTCCCACGCAAGAGGTGAGCTACATCGGTCGGTGGACCGTCGTTTCGTGGGCGTCACGTCTACGTCACTTTACCTTTTAAATTACTATTAGATTACACTGCTCCGGGAGAAAACAGCAATTTATCTGTTAAGTTCCAGATAATGAAACACGTGTAATATCCTTAGATTCTCGACCATGTCCTCCTACATTGCGCTCATTGAGGGAATCGTAAAGCAGCTGAAGGGCTTTAATGAGCCACACAATCCCCCCATCTTTTCAAATAATGTATGAAAACCCCTAAAGTACTTACTCTTACATTACATATATTTACCGTTTTCTTTAATATTATATAATAACTATACTTGCGCCATAACTATATTTTTATATTCATGCGTGAGTAGTAGGAACATACGCGGAGGCATGACGCTAAGTATCAACTAGCGTCATGCCAAAGTATATGTCGCCGGAAACATCTTTCTACAACATAACCACTTGCATTATAACAATAAGGAAAAAAAAAAACCTTAGGATGTTGATTATAATCTAAAATTTAGAATTTAGAAATGCATTGGCTTCGATTCCGAGGTGACCACCAAAGCTAAACCTTATTGAACAAGTCACGCTTCCTCATATACTCGTATAATACTAGATTGTTACGAGTGAGCGGTGTTATATATTGGACCATGTGTCGGACCCTACATTGAACCTTTACTGTTGTGTACGGAACCATAGTTATGTGAGTGCTGAACCCTAAGTGCGACGAGTGATAAGTTAAAGACTCCATTAGTTAATATCCATATTAGATAGTGCCACAAATACCTAGACCTTATTTACATTTCTCGCGAACTCTGAACTTAGTTAGTAAATAGTATCTTAAGTAACTATGTAAACATCCATCACATATATACCTTGTCCCGCCAATCCGTTCCTCAATTCATTTCCTAACTCCAACCAACTCGTTACTATGTTCAAAATTGTATCGCCTAGTCTAAGTTATTTTTAATTAAAATATATTCAGTTTATTTTTAAAAAGTGAGTTTAACTACATACTGCGTAACAATTTGGCGCAGTCGGTAGGATTAGCATAGGGCAGTCAGACAGGGATAACGTACCTGTTAGGATAAAACATCGCCGACGCAGCTACGGTACCTGAAGGGTTTTGAACCTCCCTGCCGAACCACCATGCGAGTCCACATTATACTGTTATTGTGGTAAGTGGCTAAACTTATATGCTCTAATCCTCTATCCCATATCTCTTGTGCCATTTCCCTATACTTATATCAAGTGTCTAAATATTATTTATACGTGTGTACCTATTTCTATTGCTCTATTTTGCTCCACTAATTTCGAGTGCAATCATGCCTAAGTCTGATAGTAAGATTTCCGAAATTGACCTAAAAACCTTATTGCAATTAATCCCAGAATTCGATACGAATCAGAACAATCAAGTATACAGATTCATTCGATCATGCGACTCCGCTTTCCACCTCGCATCAGTCTCGCAACAACAAATCTTGCTAATCTATGCACTAAACAAAATAACAGGACCCGGAACGTCAGATGTTCATTCAAAACAATTCGTAACATGGGAAACACTGAAAGCTTTTCTAATACAAAAATACTCTCAAACTAAAACCTTGGGGCATTTGTCACTGGAACTACAGAGTATGTTCCAGAGACCAAATGAAAATGTAACCGAATACTATTTGCGCGTTGATCTGTGTCGTAGCAAAATATTGGAAAAGCTTGCAGCCGAAATCACAGATAGTTCTTTCGAAGGCCGAAAATTAACGACTGAAGAAACAGCACTAAACGTTTTCATAAACGGCTTAGGATCTGATATAGGCAGCATGCTTCGGACAAAGAGCTTCACTGATCTGTCCGACGCAGGCAACTTTGCTATTCAGGAAGATAAAATTCGTAACATGAACCGAGCTAGACAGGCCTTGTATAGGAGTAATTTTAATCAACCAGCTAGGGCTTCGCACACTATACCCTCTGCCATGAACAATAGAGTCCAAAATCCCAGACAACAAGTCCAACCGCAATCACAAACTCAGCAGTTCGGGCCACGAGCAACACAGGTAAGTCGCACCTTTGACTCTACCAAAACTTGCAATTATTGTAAGAAACCTGGCCATCTAATCGCGGAGTGCAGGAAACGAGAGTATAACAACTCCAGGCGCAATCTAACATCCATGCCCACTACCTCGATGCCCAAGATGGAATCAAACACAACTACTGCTAAAGTAAGTCATTTAAACTCGGACGCGGCCTCGGAGTTGGGCAACTCCCAGGCAATCGCTTCAGCCCGCTACTCGATCTCCGAGATCCCGAGTTCGAACGAACTCCAGGAGCTGAACACGGAATTCTCACAACTCCAATGGTAAGCCATAAACCGATCGGGCATCCACCACGCACCCCTTTGAGACCAGTCCACCGGGGACAAGTCACTGAGACTCCATTCAAAGGTAAGTGTAACTTAGCAACACAAACTACCAACGATCAAATTACACAAACTCGAGATGCCTGTACGCAAACTTACTTCTCTATCTCTACTAAATCTACAGAAAATCTACAAAAACCTAACTCACTAACTCTTAGAGACAATCTACAATCCAAAGCTAACGAACAGGGTAGCCAGCCCCAAACTCTCAGCTCTTCTAAATCACCAATATCTCACGAACTCCCGAACTCTACTAAATCTAGATCTAAACCTACTAAATCTACTAAATCCACGAAATCCACTAAAATTATTAAAAACAAAAAGTCAAAAACGAACTCTACGAACTCAAAAACTTACAATATCTCGTCCTTGAACATACCTCCTGAAAACCTGTTACATTGTAAATTTCACATTGACGGAAAACCTGTAACACTCTTAGTCGATACAGGAGCCGCTATCTCTGTCATACGTAAAGACAAGATCGGAACTAATCCAATAGACAATACCAATACTGTTTCAATAATCGGCGTCTCTAATGAAAACTCTCACATTCAAACCTTTGGTACCTCTTATATTTCTCTAGATCAGTTTCCAAAACATAAATTCCATGTAGCCGATTTAAACATAGTGGCGGACGGAATCCTCGGAAATGACTTTATGTCTAAATTCAATGTCAATATCTACGTACAATCAAAAACTATGCGAGTACGCAACAGGACTTATAAACTATTTTTCTTATCCGAGCAAACAACAAAACCCAACGACGATAGTCAGTTCATAGGCCAACGTTCAGAGACTGTAATAACGTGTTTAACCAATGATATACAAAACGGTCCCGCTATTATTGAAAAACAAGACATTCAGGACGGTCTTGTAATTCCTAATGCACTCGTAAACATAGAAAATAATAAATTTGTCACAACTTGTGTGAACTCGAGCGATAACGATGTGACCATATCTATACCCATTGTTCGAGCTTCCCCATTCATAGAGAGTCATAATCATTATCCCATTAACTCATTAAGTAATGACTCAGGACCCTCTAGTCAACAAGACACGGTCAACAAACTTATCCGACGAGAACATCTAAACAAAGAGGAATGCGAGTCCATTGATAAAATCATAGCTGAATTTTCTGATATATTCCATGTCGAAGGTCAACCTCTAACCTTTTCGAATCACACGAAACACTCTATACCTACGACATCAGATATACCCATAAATACTAAAACATATAGATTCCCACACATACATCAACAAGAAGTAAAGACACAGGTACAGAAAATGCTTGATCAAAACATAGTCCAACCTAGTACTTCCCCATGGAGTAGTCCGATCTGGGTTGTACCCAAAAAGGCAGACGCCTCCGGTAAACAAAAATGGCGTGTAGTAGTTGATTACCGCAAGTTAAATGAGGTCACTATAGGAGATAGCTACCCCCTACCCAATATCACAGATATCCTTGATAAATTAGGACACTCAACTTACTTCACCACCTTAGATCTTGCATCCGGTTTCCATCAGATAGAACTCGATTCTAAAGATATCCCGAAGACAGCCTTTAACACTCCTTATGGTCACTACGAATTTCTTAGAATGCCATTTGGGCTTAAAAACGCACCTGCCACCTTCCAACGTGCCATGGATAGCGTCCTGTATGGGTTACAAGGCGAACGTTGCTTCGTTTACCTTGATGACATCGTTGTCTTTGCATCGAGCTTACAGGAGCACGAACAAAAGCTTACTGAAGTCTTCACTCGTTTGCGACAACACGGCCTCAAAGTCCAGCCTGACAAGTGTGAGTTCCTAAGAAAAGAAGTAGCTTACCTTGGCCATATAATCTCCAATGAAGGTGTTAAACCTAACCCCGACAAAGTAAATGCCGTCAAAGATTTTCCTATTCCAAAATCATGCAAAGACATTAAATCCTTCTTAGGTCTTGCAGGCTATTATCGTAGATTCATTCCTAATTTCAGCAAATTAACTAAACCTTTGACTAGCCTCCTGAAAAAGGACGTTCCTTTTAGGTGGGGCAATGAACAACAGCTTGCTCTTGACACCTGTAAAGATATACTTACCACAACCCCTCTCTTACAGTACCCTGACTTTAGCAAGGAATTCATTTTGACCACCGATGCGTCCATACACGCCATAGGAGCAGTGTTATCTCAAGGAGAAATAAATAAAGACTTGCCAATAGCATACGCTTCTCGTACACTAAATAAAGCAGAATCCAATTACTCCACAATCGAGCGTGAATTACTTGCCATCGTATGGGCAGTAAAACACTTCCGCCCCTATCTATTTGGTAGAAAGTTCAAAATCATAACCGATCATAAACCCTTAACGTGGCTTTTCTCGATCAAAGATCCTGGTAGTCGCCTTGTCCGTTGGAGACTGAAGTTAGAAGAATACGATTACGAAATTGTTTATAAAGCCGGCAAAAATAATACAAACGCGGACGCATTATCACGACCTCCTATAACGATCACCAATATCACTGACCTAACAAATAACGGTTCTACCCAACCTCAAGAAGCGAATCCTCCTATCGTTGATTTAACATTAGACGATAACCCCAAGTTCGAACAATGTGACGAATACTTACAGCTTAATTTTGAACATTTTACAGAACAGAATCCTAGTTACGATACCCCCAAGCTTAAAATATCCCCTGACAAACTCTTAGATTCTCGACATAAAAATGTATTTATTCCCGTATCCTGCCAACTTTCAGACCAAAACCACCTCTTCAATGAGGCCATAAACAACTGTTCTCAAGTAAATCCCTATCTAGAAAAGTCCAAGAACCTTTATGACGTGGATCTCCTCATTTCTAATGAAAATCAAAATCTATTTTTCTGTTGTTCAAGACCAACTCATTTTGATCCCTGGGACTCTGAAAGCTATTTCAAAACATTACTGTCGTGCCTTCAACTACATAAAATCGAAAACCTCTATGTCCCTGCTTTAAAGAATGATCCAACAAATAAACTAAAAGGAAACGAACAACTACGAATAACCGCGTATCTAGCCGAAGCTTACGATTGTGTCATTACTATCTGTGAAGGTAAAGTAACATGTCCGAACTCCGATGAAATCCCCCAGATATTAAAAATGTTCCACGATAACCCACTTTCTGGACACCGCGGGATAGTTGAAACTACTAATAAAATTCGCGATGCATATTTCTGGAAAGGTATGTCCAATGACATAAAAAATTACATAGACTCGTGCGTCACTTGTCAACGTAGTAAAATACAACGCAAAACTTTCCAAGCCCCCATGGTAATCACTTCTCAATCCACTGAACCTTTCGAAAGAGTATCCATGGATCTAGTATCTTATTCTGATATTAGCGAAAGTAACAATAAATATGTCCTTACCCTACAAGACGAATTGACTAGGTACGTTCAAGCATACCCCATACCTGATAAAGAAGCCATCACAGTAGCCAAACAATTAATACATTTCTGTCAACACTATGGAGCCCCTAAACGCTTCCATTCCGACCAAGGAACCGAATTTCTGAACAATGTCATGAAACAATTAATGAAATTCCTTGGTGCAGATCACACCTTCAACACAGCCTATCATCCGCAAACAAACGGTGCGCTAGAAAGATTCCACGCTACATTACGAGATCATATTCGAATGTACCATAATCGTAGACTCAAAAATTGGGACAACATAATCCCCTTTGCCATAATGTGTCATAACACATCAATAAACCAATCCACAGGTTACACTCCACACGAATTACTCTTTGGTTATAAACCACGTCCCTTTTATTCACTAAAATCGATACCTGATTACACAGCGTGTGATTATCTTAAAGACTTAAACGAACGCCTTAGAATTTCAAGAGACACCGCCTTACGCAGGATAGAATCAATGAAAGAAAAAGCCAAGGAGCGCTATGATAAACAAATAAAAAATGTAGCAGAATATCGCATTGGTAGCAAAGTCATGTTACGAGTTCCAAATCCTAACAATCTAGACGCAAAATGGGACGGACCTTTTGAAGTAATCCGGGTCGGGTTCAATGAAAATTATGTAATTAGGAAGTCCAACAAAAATCAACTAGTTCACGCTAATCGCATCCGACCATTCAATGTACATGATTCAATAGTTTAGATCTCATGTTGGTTATTTATAATTATTATAGCTCAGTATATTTTATTACAGGGTTAGCCACCTTGCAAAAGCCCACGCTGACACATCCTTTATCCAGACACTATATGAATCTATGAATAATCCTTATATTAGTTTTATAATCTGTTCAATCATGAAATTAATACTTTACCTAATTTTATACAAGTTGTACATCTTTCTTAAGAATTCTATATGTATAAACAAGTCAAATAATTCTAATGAGACAATTCCGTCTCTTTCAGGGCAATCACAGCCACAAGTAGTCTAGAAATAACAGAAAAACTGCCAACGTATTCAGGACTCTTCTTCAAGGAAGAAGGCACCCTATTCGTGTCCGACGAGTCTTGGAAATTAATAGTGTATAGAGACCTCAAACCTCTGTTTATTGCTCAGGAATCCCTTGGCAGATTATCGCAAAAGTTTCGGTCCATATCTGCTCAATATACAAACTTCCCAAATGTCCAATCAACAAAATCATTCTTAAAAACTAGTTTAGGCAAGATCGAAAATAGGCTCTCCGAACTCAGCTTTTATCTTGGTAAAAATTCACGTCAAAAAAGAGAACTGATTGACGCTCTGAGCTCTGTTCTTAAATGGTTAATTGGAACCCCTGATGCGAAAGATGCTAAGAGGTATGACGAATGTATCAATTTACTTGAAAAACGCGAATTAGATCTCACATCACTTATGCAGAAACAAATCCAAATAACTTCATCTACTATACAGAACTTCAATGAAACCATCTTCAAAATCTCCTTTGATGAACAAATTATTAATGTAAATTTAGATCGATTAAATAACTATTTCAATACTTCTGAGAATATAATTTTTAATATAAAAATTAGTGAAGAAATATCAACTATATCTTTACAAATTCTCGAATCAGTCACAAGTCTAGAGAATGAGATAGACGATTGTTTAACTAGCATTTTATTTGCTAAATCTAACATCATTCACCCCTCTATAATCAATTACAAGAAACTCTATGAAGAACTCCTTCTATCAAATCATATACGTACTAATAAGCGTTTGATTACACCCGTAACTCTTAATAATATCCATGCCATATTAGATTCATCCTCTTTATCTGCTTATGTATACTCCAACCGTTTAATTTATGTATTAGAATTCCCTCTAGTTCAAAACGAACCTTTTACTCTATATCACATATACTCTGTCCCTATTCAACATCCGAACTCTTCCTATTATACCACTATCCTTCCTGAGCATATATACCTAGCTACAAACCCCAATGGACAACAATACATTTCTACGAGCTCGCTAGATAATTGCAAGACCTATGCAGCAAGAAGAAAGGTCTGCAACAATCTCGTCGTCTACGATTCTACAGCACGTCCCGTCTGTGAACTGCAAATCCTATTCAGCATTTCGCCCGCTCTACCGAACATCTGCGTAACCTCAACATTTGCCGCCAATATCAACACATTCCAGTACCTTGACAACAACAAATGGCTCTATATAATAACCAATGAAACTCAAGGTATACTTCAATGCAAGAACGACGTATCGCACCATAAATTACAAGGTATCGGCATTATCACTATACCAGAACATTGCAAGCTACATACTGGTTACAGCACACTAACAGCATTCCAGTCTAGCGAGGAAAATGTCACGTACCCAATCATAGTTCCTGATATCAGAACAGAAGATTGCTTCGAAGACATGAAGAATATTGAAGTTCCTCATCTAATGCCAATTTCCATCAGTGAACTGCCGCTGGATTCACTTAAACAAATCAAACATCATCTGGACAAATACTCTGATGAACTCAAGAAGATGCAATCTCAATCCTTCATACAACGCCATCATAGCAGTTTCTTCTGGATTAACTTTAGCCTTGGATTAATCTTACTAATGTTCATCCTTCTCAAATGCTGTAAGCGCTACCCAAATGGATTCATAAGACGCAGACGTACATCTGATAGTCAAGGCTGCATCCAGATATTCAATCATTGCTTTGATAACTCCAGAAGACGCAATACTCATATGGCAATCCCTATGTCTCACTTGACGACTCCACAAGCAACAACGTGCATCTCCGATGATGATAGCGACACCCCTTCAGCAACATCGCAAAGATCAAGCGCTAACGCCCAATCTTTATTCTAAGAGGGGAGGTGTTATATATTGGACCATGTGTCGGACCCTACATTGAACCTTTACTGTTGTGTACGGAACCATAGTTATGTGAGTGCTGAACCCTAAGTGCGACGAGTGATAAGTTAAAGACTCCATTAGTTAATATCCATATTAGATAGTGCCACAAATACCTAGACCTTATTTACATTTCTCGCGAACTCTGAACTTAGTTAGTAAATAGTATCTTAAGTAACTATGTAAACATCCATCACATATATACCTTGTCCCGCCAATCCGTTCCTCAATTCATTTCCTAACTCCAACCAACTCGTTACTATGTTCAAAATTGTATCGCCTAGTCTAAGTTATTTTTAATTAAAATATATTCAGTTTATTTTTAAAAAGTGAGTTTAACTACATACTGCGTAACAGCGGGATATTTCTTTTTGCGATCATAACTTTTGGCAGCCATCTCGCAATCGATTTTGAACTTGTATCGCTTTCATACACGTGTGTTCTGTCTTTATACGTTGTATGTATAAGTATGTTCGTTCTGATAAACATTTTTTCTTGGTTTGTTGAATGGATAGATAAACATGAGGGCAATTATCTCTCCCACCCCACGTTACGATTCCAAATTGGAAGCTTACACGTGTCTGTTTATCGACAAATTATTTTGTCTTTAATTTAATATCAACTAACATAATTATATATTTTATTAATATACTGAATGGGGCCGACATGGGGACGACACGACACGGGGACGATACGGCGACACTGGGGCGGCACGGGGACGACAGGGGGACGAAACAGGGGGACGAAACAGGGGCGACACGGGGACGACAAGGTAAGTAACGGAAACGACAAGGGGATGAAACGGGAACGAAACGGGGATTACACACTACCCAGGAACAATTTGTAAAATGTGTGCTATGCAATGTTTCAATGTGTGCAATGTGTCAATAGCACACTTTGACACATTGGACATATTGACACATTGCATAGTACACATTGACACTTTGAAACATTATACATAAACATAGCGCATGTCGTCCCCGTGTCGCCTATACATTGGACTCATTGTATAGCACTTAATAGCACACATTGTGACTGGACGATTCGGGCTTGGAAATTTTGGGAAACGGACGTTTTAAGACTGGACGTTTTGGGAAAACTTGAACCCAAACGCTGATAGAGTATGTAACAAAAATTCGTAATAACGCTAAAATGAACAGAAATTTCATATTGAAATCGAAAATACGAGTATAAATGCCTCGCATATTCGTATATGGGTAAATCATTGATTCTTTACGATGTGGAGTCAGCAAGCCACGTGTCCTCTATAACAGAGGGGCATTATACTCTACGCGACTATCATTACGGTTATTCAGAACGACTGCCATTGCCTAACAAGTGAGTCGTTATGCTCTAGCTTGGCCCACTTTGTGTGTAGGTACTGCGCTCTCGCTGCAATTTGACTGTTTACATTCCTTAACTTGTTTTCGTAATCCAATAGCCGGATTTCGGGGCTTTAGTAAGAAAAATTTCAGCCAAAACGACAAAGATTTTGACTGAAATATTTCTTTCTTACCGTCGGATGCAGTAGTTATTGGATTGATATGATAACAAATTCCTGTATTAACATTATATTTTGAACGTGATTCTGAGATTGATTGATTAATTTACCATAAGTATACAGATTTACAACAGCAAATTTGGACAAATTCAAACATCTGACTCCATCGAAACGAGCTTCAATAAGATTAGTTTTATTCTGATTGAATTTGTCTGAAAGTGTCTAAAGCCCTAACTGTAAGTTAAATCAAACGTTCGATTCGAATCAAAAATTGAAAAAGAATTGAACAAGAAACTTTATACAACTGCAAATCACATGCAGTCCAAATCGTTTGTTCAATAAAGGTGAGCCATCGCACTGTGCAGCGGACAAGTTAATTCTGTCAAAGCTTGCTGCGACCTCCTCGCCTTTGTGTGCACTTGAAATGTACAAATTGCACCGCATCCCGGAGGGGGGGAGGTCGGTGCACTCACCTCCTACCCCCCCACGTCCCGCTCTCATCGATTCCTCTTTGTTCCGAGCATTCGTCTTGAGATGCACTCGACGAGATCTCGATTTCACATTCAGAGCGGTGAATCCACTCTTATCTTTCGTGTTCACGATTGATGAGATTCCATAGACGTATCTATACTTCATTTTTTTAGCATTAGACAGAAGCAAGTTTTAGGTATTTTATCGAGCACGTTATAAATATGATATGCAAAAATTTCAATGCAGGTCGCTAAAAATGGGTATAATGATAATTATATCAACAATCGTCTTCAAAAATTTACACTATAAAAGACCTAAAGAAGCAGATCCTAAACGTAAAACGAAACGTTTAGTAGTTTAATACGGCTAAATTAAGCATGTCGTGTCACCTGTCAAATATTTAGCACGTTGAATGATTTTAAAATTAGTCGTTAACCCATGACCGCCATTTTGCTTTGCATAAACGTCACCTCAGGTTTGCGATTACTGCTTCTTTCTTTACGTTTTGTCTAATGCTAAAAAACGAAGTATAGTTCTTGAGCGTCTTTGCCATTCCGGGCGAGACTTGACTCTGGAATGTTATTTTGTCTATTTTTCGATTTGCTATTTACTTATCTGTGATCTTTCACATTGATTAAATTTTTAAAGCGAAAAATAAGAACTCTGACAAAAGGTCACTCTATTGGTTGATGACCTTTATGAAATCTGATGTGTAGGCGTAAGAGCGGCGGTGGTGTAGTGGTTAGGACACGGGACTCGCATACTGGAAGTTTGGGTTTGGAAACCATGCTGCAATGTGATGTACCATTGAGTTCTCGTTTTTTTTTCGAAAACTTATGTACCGACTGCTCTAACGGTGAAGGAAAACATCGAGATGCATGCATGTCTGTGGAAAAAAGCTTTCTGATGACATGTGAAATCCACCAATAAGCACTGGGCCTGCATGGTGGATCATGGCCCGTGCTCCCTTGTGCAAAGCGAGGCCAGTGGGGACGTGTGTCCCTACTGTGGGGACGTTAATAGGATGACGATGAGACATAAGTCCCAGAAATTTCAAAAACGATGAAATACTAAATTATAATGTAACGGATTCCTTGACTGGTGATATCTTCTTCTTCAGGCCCTAGAGCACCTAGTGGTGCATAGGGCTGAGACAATATTCTTCCACTGCGCTCTGTTCGATGCCGCAGACTCTATGGTTTCCCAGGATATTTTAGCCGCTTCCAGGTCTTTTTGAAGACTACGTTTCCATGTAGCCCTGGGTCTTCCACGTTTGCGAGATCCTCCTGTAGGTTGCCAGTTCAAGGAGGCGTAGGCGATGCTTTTTGGGCGACGTAAGGTGACTTGTGATATAAGAGAAAGAAATTAAATTGGATCTATAAAAGCCAGAAGACTATTTATTTCCTAACAGCGCTATTGTTTCAAGTTATAGATCCTGCTGTTCTCGAACACCGTAACACTGAATCCACACAAGCGTGCTACCTACTGGTAATCCGCTTATTTCGAGATGGAGCGGAACCGAGCCGGCAACTTCATCGCAATCAGTTCTCGGATTGACGCCCACACCCGCCCGAGACTAGCAAGTCACAGTTATACGCTTAGCTTAGAATAATAATAAAGTGTTTAATGTTTTTTCTATGTTCTATCACTGTAGTTATACTTTTCACTGATGAAGACAAAGGAAATCTCGTATTGTCGGTAATTTTCTAATTGTTTTTTCCGTGTAGACTGCACTGGCTATTTTAGTGCAGGCTTTACTTTCTCGTTTTGATAGAGATAAGCAGCAGCAGTGGGACGAATTTAAGGCTTTAAAAAAGTATAAGCGAGACTGTTACTATAGTGGGTAGGTTTAGGTAATCGCTAAAAAGTTGTTTACAACCACTAGAATATCTGCACAAGCGCAGTACTCCACAATTTTGTAGATTTTTAATCGTCTGTGCATACATTTTTTATGCAAATTGCCATGACTAAGTTTGTCGTTTCATTTTTACGTTTTAGGTGTCGCTTTGCAATGCACATGTCGCATGTTTTCTCATTTGTCGTTGTGGCAGTTATACATTTATAATTCGCTCGAAAACTTCTATTTCGTTTTGTTATCAACCTCGCTTGTTAGTAGTTTGAATAATGTTTATTCGTTTCGTTATAGGCTTTTTGAAAAGTTCAGTTTCGCTTCAAAACTGCAAAAAGCTCGCCACCGTTTTCCTTTTGCAATAATTTGTATAGGTTTCTTCTTTTTATATGTTCACGGCCTTGTAACCTTGTACCCATGAAGTAATGTATATTCTTATTTTATATTCTTATCTGAACGTTAAATTTTATCATTAGTACAAGTACAAATATTAACTTCAATTTACATTACGTGCAAACTCAAACAGTTCTTGTTATTCAGTTTGAGAATTGATGTCAGTTATCTATCTATGCAATAGTCTAATTACCATGACAATCATTTATTATATCTTCCGCCGTGTCTTACCTAGTTTCAAGGTTAGTCTGTGGCAATCTACTGCTGATTTATGTTGTTCCTCTGGCTAGACGTTTCTCGCTTTTCATTCGTTGATGTAAACTCAATCGCTCTGTCTGAAAGGGGCTTTTAAACGGCATACAACTCTTAACTGAATACATCAGTTATATTGTAATTGTAAGTCTATGACTTGCGCCCCCAAACATATCCATTCATCACCCCATTTGTTACCTTGGATTTTGACACGGCGTTTCAACAGATCCCTTGCTTGTTGAGTTTCTTCTTGCGTCTTGCTTGCTTTATTTTGATTGACACCTGTTTCCACCCAACAATGGAAGTCAACATGGGTTTTTTTCTCCTCAATCTCGATGTTAACTGCCACATTACCTGTTTTATCACATAATTAAACTCTTATGTAAATAGGTACACGACAAAAGCATTAAATACGCAAATCAAAATCACGACCGTGTCTTAATCCAATCTCGTTTACAAGTTTTTATTTGAACAAGTTTTTAGTTCACTCAAGGTTGGTCAAATTGATATCCTCGTTATACGTTCTCGGGTTAAGTATACATACTTAGAGCGATCCATTAGTTTTTTGTCAAATAGAAAATAAAAGAAATATTACAAATGTTTATTTACAGCTATTCAAAGTATTCCCCTGCGGCATCAATGCACTTATCAAAACATGTGAAAAACTGTTCTTGCGGAAGGTCGAAAAAAAGCCGCCTAAATTGGTCTACTGCTTCGTCCGCAGTTGTAAATTTCCTTCCTGGTGGCAAGTGATAGAGCCAATTCCCCAAAAGCACTTTTTAATAATTAATTAATAAAATAACTAAAGTTCGGCAGCCAGTGATATTTGACCAAGGAGTTTGTATTAAAATTTGCTTCCAAGGGTTAATAAAAGTAAAACAATGAGGTTGATAACAAGCCGTTGACCAACATTTTTTGGACCGCTCCACGTATATTGCACTTGTTTTTTCTATTTCACGACACGGTGCTAGATTTTATCCGACCGTATCGTAATGCTAATCGATGTGCAATATAAAATACCTTATTTTCTTGATAGGTTTAGAATTCATTTTTGTTTTCCAGTTGATCGGATTTTATTAGACAGATGTCAATTTTTAATTCAGTTGTTTGTTTTAAATGTGGTTATACAAGTCACGGTATCGTCTATATGTGCCTCTAAATTTATCTCAAAGCTGCGGAGTTTTGAAACCGAAGTTGGTTTTTTTTTGCAAAATCGTTTTCGTCTGAGTAGTTTCAGCAAAATGATAAAAATTGTACAGTGGGATTTCATCAGTATGTTCCATTCCTGTGAGAAATTGCTTCTAATCTCAACAGTCAAAGCACCACAAACCTGCAAATTGCAAAACGAGGTCGACAAACTCCCGTTCGCCCCAAAAATGTGTTACACGGTTGCCACATAATTGCGGTGGCTAATTTTAGCTTTCGGTTTGGTTATGTTTTCCTAACACTCATCAAATTCTACTCTACTTCTTTTCTCTGTTGGAATTCTTGTTTGTTATTCTCTGTGATTATTTCGAAGCTCCTGCAATTTGGAGCTGAATGAACTATCAGAATCTATAGTTTGTTTTGTAGTTTATTTTCCTTTTGAGTTTAATTATGTTTCTGTCTGTGAACAATATAAATAGACCTATCTGTCTACTTTTCAACCGTCACGATTTTTAACAGGTTTCATCATTGTCGTCTGCGTTCTCCAAAAATAATTAATTAATTATTCAGATTCCTATAAAAAACTTGTAAGATTCAAAGGAAACTATTATCTGAGAGAAGAATCATACATATACCTGTGAAAATTCGTAATCCTTATGAGTACATATTTTCGTGAACACTTCAATACAATCATTGGCTTCTATCCCACTATCACGACCCTAAAGCCAACCGTCAGCGGGTGGCTTCGATTCGGCAACACTTGCGCAGTCTTGTAGCTAGATTTTATTTTCTTCTCCGATTATATCTGACTTGGCTACCATCCTAAGCATTCAAACTATGCCAAGCATATTAGGAATTTATGAGTATTCAGTACGACTCCGTCGTGACAGTCGTAACAGTCGTGTCGACGAGTCGTGCAGTGGCCGGCGCGGCGGCGGCGGCGGCGGCTCCCCCGGGCGGCGATACCATCGCGACCACTTTCAGCGCCTGCAGGACGTTTATAGACCATTACCGCAATATTTACGACCTCGATACTAGGCATAGCCGTGCTTTCGATACACCAGCTTCCTATCGACGCGGATGAAATATCATGTGGCTTTTCATCCGAATTTTTATTATCTGTTGTTGATGTTGAATTGCAACGGATTAACAGTCTGGTAAAAGTTATTGGATCTTATTTGCCGACTGTTTCTTCACTTGGTTGATTACTCTGATTACTTCCTAAGATTGTAAAATGTCAGATGTTTATTTGCAATACTTGTTTTGTCGATACATACAATACATGTGTACGTGTTTTATCTAGACGAAGTGATATATGTATATTTAAGTTTATAATATCTGTGAACACTTTTTGTTTATATGTATTTTTATCTATTTGTAAACTGTGTTCTTTAATTAATAAAATAAAATAAGTTTTGAGTTTGACTTCTGTACCTACACTTACTTTGTTCATATACCTACCTAGTGTATCCAAATAGTTATTTTACATATTCCTTTTGTTTCCCGTTCCGTTTTTATTGCAATTTCAAAGGCAACCTTTCCAAAAGTTTAATAACTCAATATCTGCGCTTAACTTTATAGCGTGCATATAAATAACTGTAACCGCCACTTTTGACTAATAGTGCTACAGTCTGTCCTCTAAATGCCGGCTAGCAGGGTTCTAGGACAGTGCGCAGGTGAAGTAATAGAAGAATTTGGTGATAAATAATATATTTTAAGGAAAAGAACACAGAAACAGTAACACAGAAAATAGGTAGTAGTAGGAAATAAAAGTGAACGGGGAGACGTCCGTTCGAGACAAAATACAGAGAAAAAGTGAAAATACAAATAAAACAATGAAATTAATGGAATAATGAAATTTAGAAATGGAATGGGAACATGATTTTGTATTTAAATGAAGAAATGAAGATGCCAATACGAAATTGAGATGAGATAAACGCTAACGATGAGGTTGCAGTTGATGGCAAGGAGGTTGATATGGACGATGAAGTCGACATCGTTACAATGACCACATAATCATCAATAACTATAAACGTTGTTGCCTAAAATATCTCGGTGCCGTGACATTTAAGAGATATAAGTTTCACCTCGGCTGTCATGTAAACGATCTCGATTATCCGAAAGGCCCGCTCGATGGAATCTCATTGTGTTCTCTGTGGAGAACAAAGAACTCTTCCGCGTGGCAACCCGTCCCTAGGGTTACCAGTCATATGTACTGATAAGTAATTTGTGTTGTATCGCGGAGTCAGAAAATGCGAACAATTGGACGTTTTTTGTTAGGGACATGGCAAGACACGATGAGGCCGCGAAATAAGCACGCGGGCGCAGAAAAAACTGAATTATTCTTCAATTCATAATACCTACTATCGTACTTCTTCATATTGGGTTATTCCATATTTATTTTTTATTTTATATGAAGCTTGAAGCCTCATTACCTATTTCATTTTAGTTTGGTTAGACGTGATGAGTGGGTGGGTTCTAGAAAAACATAAAAAAAATAAAACTCTATATTAAAAATTTTAGAAACAAAATTCTCCATTAAATTTTAAAAAACCGGGTCTAATTTCGATCATCTGTTGTTAAGATTATCCGTTATTGACAGAGAAACACACAAACAGACAAACGTGTCAAACTTATAACACGCCCTCCCTCGATCGGTCGCGGGTTAAAAATGTGCTTTGTTAAACGGTAAATTAGGGTAGCGACCATGCATCCTTCTATATAGAGCCTGTCGTCAAATATCTTCACTTCGACGTTGACCTGTTTCGCCAGTGTTTATAGAAGACCCAGTACTTAACCCGTGTCCTCCATCTTCGGCCTCATCGTCACTTACTACCAAAATTTATAGTGAACACCTGAATACTCATAATGGGCAACCCTATAATCAAGTGACATTTAAACGATCGATCGAGGTCGTGATCCCAGTATTCAACGTTTCTCCGCATTTCAATCACGTACCGATTTTAACTTTATGGCGGTTATTTATTGTTTTTCCTTACGTTCCTATTGACAGACAATCGTGCGCCTTCAGTATGCGAAGTTTATTTACAGATATTTCGATTAATATTACCTATAGTTCGAATAAATATAGAAAATATTTACTTTTAAATTTCATCTTTCCTAACTGACGGCACCGACAAAGAAGATCGCAATAATTTCTGCTTATAACTCGTAAACTGCTGGACATCTTATTATAGTTCTTTTTCTTTTCCTAAAAAAGGAGCTTCAAGATAGATTTTCGAAAACATAAACGATAAAGGTTAAGTTAGAAAGCAGCAAACAGTTACTTGACTAATAAAATAAATCACACATAACGTTACTAAATCCAATTGAGTTATTAAGTAAGTACTAACATAGGTGATATAAGACACATTTTACTGTCAAAGTGGACCACTGCTGTCTTAAATAAAGATTAATTTTTATTTATAACCAGTGCAAAGCAGACGCAGGAAATGCAATGATACTTGTTATAGCTAATGCAGTGGTAGTTTCTAAACTCGACTTTCCCACAGTGCGGTGAAAGTGGCGACTGCGCGGGCGCAGGGCCACGTACATTCCGAACCGATACTATACTAGTACGGAATAAGTATAGCTTAGAAATTTGAATATACACTGCGTTTATTGCAAGGTGTATTTATTGGCTTTCCTTCCGCTCGGCTGCTTTGTTTGGTTTGCTTTTCCCGCGGTTTCTATGTTTTCATGACATTCATTATGCCGTGATAGTAAATATTTAGGTTCATTGTAACTTTTTTAAACGTTTTTGTTGTTGTTTAGGTACATACTATGGTCACCCAAATCCCAAATTTAATTTATTATTTAATCATTAATTTTAATTTAATCTATTTAAAATTGCTATGTCCTAACAGGGCTCATTATTGGTGCTGTTATTAGTTTTAAGACCTTGTAATACCCATGATAGCAATAAATGAATTGTAATAAAAATCACTGGAATAATCCCGTTTCTAACATTGATCTTATTGGGTTCATTAGTTCTGTATAAATACTTACTCGTATTTGAAAGTGCCTCTACATTTTTAATGCCATTTGTATGTATTTACGACTCAGAAGCACTATTGGGCCTTCGTGTAATAACCTTCTCGTGATTGCATTACAAATTACAATCAAGTTATATTAAGATCAAACGCGATACTAAAATTGACAAACACAAGTAATGAAGTTGTTAAAAGTTTGTAGCAAATCACCATGTGGTTATGTCCATATGGGCGGCGCGGGCGGTCAACATGTGGACATAAAATATTCCTTCGCACATTGCATACTTTCTTCGTATCGACTACATTACTTTGTTTCGGAACGGCTATGTTTTATTAGCCTATAAAACATGATACAGCGACCTGCAGGTTTGCAGGTCACGCTACACCCAGGTTATATAGACCGTCGCCCACCGCTCATACGTGTTAATTCCATCAGTCTCGCCCACCGTAGCTGAGTTAATTTCATCAACACATAAAGGCTAATTTACCGCCGACGTCGATTTATCGCAGATTAATTTATTCGTAGCCAGGTTTAGCTTTCTAAGCTATAAAACAATGTTTGCGGTGTCTCTCCATTAATAAATCGTAAATTATTGAACGGACATTCATGGCTTAAAGTTGCGTTTCGAAACTTTTTGAAAAAGAACCCAAACATAGTCCAGCAGAACATTTATTTTATTTTTATTTACGACTAAACCCGCGTTTGACTTCAATCGTGGTAAGTGACGATGAGTCCGAAGATGGCATAAATAAAGGAAGCATTGATGAAGGAATAAATATAGGATCTCTCTTTATGTTGTATGTTTTGTTTTTGTCCCGGGTGTGCAATAAAGTATATTTGTATTGTATAGGAATGAAATATAACTTCACAGAAAGCTATGTTTTGGAGGTTATTAGTTCGTTTCTAGCTAAAGTGACGATGCAGATGCAGAGTAGGTAGGAACTTAATTACTTTGTCAGTCATATGGTCATATGGTATATTCTAACAGGAGAGGTTCCCACGTAACATACTATCATGCATATGGCACAATGCATGCGTTTACTGACAGTTGTAAGCGACACGGTTCGCTGCCCGATGGCGAGATACCAATACCCGACCGCTGGCTTTGTCTACAATTCTACAAGCTTTGTTTATTGGCCATTGTGGGCCCGAGATCAGCTCCCGATGGGGAATGGAGCCATATACAATGACAGGGTAAGGCTGTAAGGTGTTGTCCGACCAACACCTCCGTTAGTCACTTTGACGGGTATATTGTTACATTCTTATTGTCGGTTCGTGCTTTTGTGTTAGCATATACGATCATGTTTGCATGGAGTATTGTATTCCCTTGTTGTGTTCAGAAGTACTGGATATGAATGTTCTGAATCTTAGAACACATAGTGGATTCGATTTCTATGTAAGACGTACGAATCTTAGAACACATACTTATGTAGGAACGCGTTATGTGAGGACATGGAATGACGTAATGTCAGTTGTATGAAAGGGAAAAGGGAATATCTTCCACCAGGCGGGGTGTTGTGCCTGGTGACCAGATGTCCTGGTCCAACTATGGATGTTTGGAACTCGTATATATGCGAAGTCCCAGGAAAATTTCGATAGCGCGTTCTACACCGATATGAGTAGGTACTAATCATAGTGGCGCGTCGTGCATCGCCACACTTACCATGTTTGTAACTCGGATAAGATATAAAACAAGAATATAGCAGCGTTAAAACTCCATTCAAAAAAGTAACCATCCAAGCTCTGAAGATTTCCGGCATTGCGAGCGTCGTCGTCGGTAATAAAAAGTTCAAGGAGCCAAATAATCTTATTAGGGAACGGAGGATTTTAGCGAACGACGTAAAATATTATGTAATAAGAAGACGGTAATAGCTATAGAGGTGCAGAGATTAGGATAAACCGATTTGGTAAGTACGTGCGGTAAACATCCCCCCGTTTCTTTCTATCCAGGTCAAGGCCGTCGATATTCAGTAGGTTACAATACAATACGACCCTCACCCCAATCGGAATAGTGTTGCAGTGTTTGAAGTTGAGTGAATAATCCGTGTTGTGATGTGAGCAAATAACATGTGGGCTTGGCCATTAGCGATTGCTCAAATCGTTGACTTTTAAATGTTGTTTACGCTAATTGATCAGGTAGTTCCAGTCAATGTCCTGTCTGTAATTGTCCTCGAGGAGAACATGCTCACGATAACGAAATATCGTTGAATCGAAAGAGATGTAGATACCTAAATCTCTTAAAAATATATAAAAAAGGCTTATCATACGATAAGCCATTATGTAGTGGTCCAGTGGTTCTGTCAATTTTACTATCTCACTTAATTTTATAAATACAAAACCTAAAAGTTTTCTGCTCCTTGATGTTAGTACGTAGAGTTCTACCTAATCTGTTAAGGTTCAGATTATTACTTAGGACGTAAGTTATAAACATATATTTTTCATGTTTTATGGTTTTAGGTGCTATGATAAGTAACCCTCTATCGTATTCAAAATAAGTATCCTTTTATTCGTTTCTAAAACAATATATCACCTGAGATTACATCCATCCTTCACTGTTTTACTTTGAATCGTCTGCAGTAAGAGGCTCTTATCTCTTTGTCCGTTGCCCTTCTTGTTTGCCGTCTAAGTCGATGACGGTAATCTTATTCACATATTATGTTCTCTTATTCATTAGGGAGCTCTTTTGTGACTATTTATTCTGTTATTCATTTCTCTGGAGAGCTTGACCTAAATAAAGCCTGAATAGAGGGCTCGTCAACTCACCCTTTTCTGGATACTTACCTTTCAACAAAATGATTATAAGTTTCAGTTCAGATTTGTACTCTTTGCTCGCGGACAATGTCGAATACCAAGGGCTGCTGTATGCAAATGATTACTTACGAGTTTTTATTGTGAGTTTAAAATTACGAAAATACCTACTTCTACCAAATTATGTCGCTTGAATAGGAATGAATTAAGGCAAGCATTCATTCTATATAGATTGAATGATCACACTTATATTCGAAGTTATTCCTATGGCGATATTTTTAATCTAAATAACATCAGTGTCTAGTTGCCAATATATCAGGGTGTCCCTTTGGTACAGTCGCTTAAAACTATTTGAAGAATTGAACTATTTATACGATAGTCAAGAAATCATAACAAAAACTTATTACTTCAGAGTTCCACAGAGTATAGCTTGATGTCTTCCAATATACACGCTTCCCATCACTCAAGCCTGTATCCCCAACACAGTATTTCAATTGCTGACACAATGCAATAGCTCGGGTGTCTGAATGTAATTTAACTGCGGATGGAAGCTACAGCAGCGACTTTGCAGATAATGCACCACCCCCGGTGGGGGGAGGTGGGAGCTCGGCTGTGCAGATACAGGCAAGTTTGGCAGCGGTAAATGTCCCCGTTAATTAGTGGCGAGCTCCCGACGATACGCCGACAAATTACACGACATTCGGCTGCCACACGCAAATAAAACGATTGCATTTGCGCCCCCAACCGAAACGACGTGGCTGATCAATGTTTGCTTAATTTTCTTTCTTCATTGCTTTGCTTACACAATGAGCTTTCTGTAAAAGTTTTGAGGTTATTTTGTTAGTCTACTTTGAGAACTGGGGCAAGGATTTTGTAGTCTTGTTTGCACTGAAATTGGCATCCGCCATTTTAAAGATTCTTAAACTTGAATCGACTCAATATCGAGGGTATTGAAAACCACGACTCAGTTGACTTCAACGTTATATTTCTAGTCTGTTTGTCTTTAGTCTTCTATTCATTTTTGAATTGATTTACTTTTCACATACACACATTATTCACGTAAGAGATTCAAATAAATATGAAGGTGTAACCTGACTGAAGACTCAAAACATTATGTCTGATTATTTGACTCCAACTATGTTTCCCTCTATGTAGGAGATTTTTCTGCTAATGTTCTTTGCATTCATCGTATTTCGGGTTAATCCATCCGGTTATCGATTAGTTCATTCGATGACGCATTCAATCCGTTAATTAACACTGTTTCGGTACAACACGAATGTATTATTCAGCGGCACAGTGGCTCCGTTGTATCTATTAATTAGAAGGTAGTCATTAGTTGCTTGGCGTGACATGTTCGATGCGACGCGTGTCGTAGCGGCTGCGAGGTGTCCATCAAGCTGATTGGTTCCATATTGAAATGACCTGCAGCGTTGTGTCCGCTGTCCAATCCTGGAGGCTTATATGCTCAGACAGACATCCCATTAAGGTGGATTTGATATTTAGTCCTCGCTTTGTGTACATGCTGTAGATCTAATAGATTTGGTATTGTTATTGTCCCGTATTTGTGTCGTTAGACAATGGAGCGACTGTCAAACGCATATGCAGGTTTAAATTATGTTTGCTGTGTGATGTGAAACTTGGAATAATTTATAGAATCGTCGTAAGGATTTTCAATTATTAATGTTTATTGTTAGCTTATTTATACCTTCATATCATATGTCTTATGCCTACACGTTGTAGGTTAAACCGTTCAGCAAATGTGATTGTACGCTAACTAGAACAAGGACGGTCGCAGTCTACTTTAGATTGAATGGACATTGTGAGGTTTCTAACGCAGTTTCATTAGTAAATAATAACTGTAATCTAGTAGTAGCTAGCTGCCACATTAGACGCGGTTCAGGGCCTTCGCATTAAAGTAGTAATTCATACTTTTGAGCCAATCTTTTGTTATTTGTTGAATCATTATTTTAAACCCTGGTTTTTTATTATTATTTAAGGAGAGCAGACGAGCAAATGGGCCACCTGATGTTAAGCGGTCACCATCGCCCATAGACACCTTACCTATACCACCTATATTAGACGGTTTTTGATGCACTGCTAACCTTGAGGACTAAGATGGATTGCCTCATGTGCCGAAAATTACGCTGGCTCTCTTACCTTTCAAACCGAAACACAGAAATTCAAGCATATCTACTTCACGGCAGAAATAGATAAGAGGGTGCTACCACCCCAGGCGATCCTTCACATTAGGATCTACCACTACTAAAACTACTAATTTAGTTTATAGGCCCTATTTTAAAGAATGGCAACTTTTTGACAGGTTCATTGTATCTTCTCTTATTTTAGAGATATGAAAAAGACATCATCAATTTTAGACCTGTCACAAAATTACCGTCTTCCAGAATTTGACTATAATGTGGTAAGGTCAATTATTGAGGTAAAAGAATCCCATAGTAATGCGGAGTGGAATAGCTTTATTATTCAAATAGATATAGGGACCTATTTTATTAGCAGCAAATATTTCTAGGGTGTCTTCTATAGATTATAACAATAACGATATGGCAAATATTTTTTTTACTTATTAAAAAAGACAAAATTGTTTGTTTGAAAATTCTACAAATGAATGAATTATTGCTATTCTTGTACCGGAATAAGAAGGATGGTTTTATGGATGAGTTTATGTCACCAAGGCGCACAATAATCGGGTTTATTTTTCTTTAGTATGGAAAAATTTCATACAAGTAACAGGGTTATTTTTTCGTGTAAAGTGGTACAAATAACCTGCACATACCCCCCTCCAAATATTTGCTACTAATAAAAAAATGACCTTATATAGCTACATCATTCGAAGCACTGCACGTAATTGACTAAAACTTCATTTAAAAGACACGTTAACTCATCGTTAATATGAACTTAATATACGCTTGAGCGGCGTCTTAAATCATCCACTCATTAGCATGGTAGTGCAAATGCACAAGTTACTTAGCCGTCGAGCGATTCCCTCGTTTTGTACTACAGCTCTACAATACATCCAGGACACTTCACCGAAGAGATTCCCCTGCCTCCCTCGAGTGAAGGTTTGGCGGGACTCCGCGGGGGAAACTTGTCGCTTGCCACCGGTCTTCAGGTCCGGGTGGTGTATGCAGCTGTATCAGCAGGGAGTGTGGTGCAATTTGCGTATGCAATCGAACACAGTGGGCGTCCGGACGTAATGAATAGCGGACGTGTTCGCAGATCGAGCGGGACACGATTTATTGCCAGCATGCCTGTGTTGCAATCGCAAACTGTACTGGCGGTTGCAGCGTCATACGGATTCGACACATTGGTAGATCTACGTCGGAATCTGTGCACATATTAATGTAGTTGTTGCAATAGAGTATCTTAGCGTTGTTGTAAGTATCGAAGCATCCTTCAAAAGTTGAGCCTCCATTAAACTTTGAAGGGGTGGTTAATGAAGAATATTGGTAATGTGTAAAAACATTCATCATCACCAGTAGCCCACTGTAGTCCACTGCCAAACCATCTCGTCTCAAAAGCCGTAACGGGTTTCTGCGAAGTGTTTCTCCCATCGATCCTGGAAAGAACCCGCCAGAAGTAAGATGCAAGCGGTGGCGGGAGAAATACCCACCCAAAGGTTTCATACCGCCAAAGGAAGACCTACCACCGGGTTTTAAACTCCCGTGGCCAACCTGGAAAACGCTTAATCGCCTGCGAACCCAGGTTGGCTGTTGCGGAGATAATCTTCACAACTGGGGGATTTCCAGCGATAAAGTAAAGTGTGAGTGTGGTGTCTTCCCTCAAACCATGGAGCACTTGCTCTGCTGTCCCGCGTGTCCGACCACCTGCACGCGGGAGGACCTTTTCGAGGTCAATCAGAGGGCTATCGATGTGGCTGCCTTCTGGCCGGGAAAAATTAAATTCGGATCATCAACACGAAAGAAGAAGAAGACTGTAGTCCACTGTACAAACATTACTAATGTTAAAAAAAATAGAAGTAGGTACGATATCGTTACTACTCGTATATAAATATATGTCCCACTCCCACATAAAAAATAAATAACTTCAGATCAAAACTACACTTAGATAAAATCAATATAATCATTTTCAGAGCATTGTAAAGAACACCGAATAATATGATAGTATAATATCCGCTTTAAGAACACTTTGTGCTATGAGCTGGGTTGGGTTTAAATATTCATCATCTCTGCATAATTAATATCTGAATTATATGAACCAAAAAGGCGTTCTTCAACTTTCCTAGATCAACCAGTTAATCGGATTGGTACGGATTTGAGGTCTAGATAGATAGAAACAGGTGCTTCGCTTGCGTTAAATCAGGAAATTAACTGATCGGTGATTGGTTAGATCCCCACCGGTAACGTGTAAAGACCACTTTAGTTATATTTAACCACTTCATACAGTTACTACTGCATAATGTACCTATAGCCAAAATGACCAGTGTATGCTAATAATGTATTATTGATACCTAATCCATTATTTATGTTTGCGATCTAATAGAGAGGTTATAAATTAACATACATATTATGCGCCGTTGATAATTCAAATTGTATGTTTCTGTCATACTAAGTACCTATGTGTTTTGAATATCAGTGTTCGTATTATTTAATAGTATTGCGTAACTGGAATATTTTTAAACCTGATATTGGCTATAGCTTTCGAGTAAAGCGAAGTTAGTATTGTGAGATTTTTATTCTCAACCTATATCTGTCGAATGCCTCTCTAGCAGAGAGTGTTAGTAAATCCATGCATGCCTAGGTGATACAGTTCTCTACATGCTCTATATCTATATTTACCGACAACGTTAGTCTTGATCTAGCTGGGCCATATTTGATAAAACGCTAATAAATCCTTCCTTCGATTTCCGTTCTTTCTATTCTTCTATTGAAATGTTAGATTTGGGTTTGATATCCAGATATTTCGCCGGCACAGTTGCATGCACCATGATATTATTATCGGTGGATTGATTGGTCTGTGCGCATGCGCACTTTGCCAACTTTCGCACCTGACTATCTGCCGAAATATCGGGAACTTCGAACCAACCAAAATCGTGGTAAGAATCCCGTTGCCAATATAGAATATACTTAGACTACTTAAGTAATATCCAAGACTGTAGAAAGTTATATTTACAGTAGGAGGTAATTTGGAATACCTATACCTGGTAAATCAATAAAGGAATAAAACTGTTTTCCATCACCTAATCAAGAATTATATTGTTCACAGGTGGTCAGCAAACCATACCAACCGGCGTCTGGCGCTGAGCTCACAAAGCTCTGCAACCACAAGCGGAAACTCCTTGCGACGCTACAGGCGCGCGCGCAGTCGCCCGCCACGCCGCCGCCTCAGCACGCGGAACAGAAGAAAGGTATTTATTTTATTTAGGACTAAATCCGTGTTATGGGATTTTTTTCTTCTTAACTTGTACTATTGATATCTATGTGAGTTAGACATGGGTGTTTGTCGAATTCGGCTGCGCTTTCTTTTTATATCACGGCATGTTATGCGAGGCATGAGGTCACAACTGATGAAACTTGTCAATTATTTGCAACCAGAAACCAGATGCGAAGTGAGAAGAGTAGTTCAAGCTCAACACAAGGCAGTTTCAAGAGTTTCGTAATCTGTAATAGTTCCAAAGTTATAGAGAATTTAATATAAGTCGGAAATTTTTTTTGGCAAAAAAGGGACCTACTTCGGCAAGCTGTAGCGAAGCGGGAAAACAACGTTTCAGTTTTTGTTAGGTATCGTTAGAACGGCAACGAATGACTCTATCCAATGGTACAACTTCCATTTTTATACGTTAAATAGTACAAGAGCTAGTGGTATGCTGAAAGTACACATTTTCGTCACGGTGACTCGACATTCTAAATTCCATGTCAAAACACACAATGGATCTAGTGACAACATTATATTGAAGAACAAATAACACCCAAACGTGGGGAAAAGCAAATGCAGTTTGGGTAGATTGAATCAAAACTATCCATGCACAGGTGTACTCGTAACAATGTCAAGGTTGTCGAATAATGCACAAAGCATTAAGTTTGGAGCAAAGTCTGAATAGAACTGCTAGTGGGTGAAAACCGGCATTAATGAAATTAGATAACATAACATGCGGGGAAATAAGGCACGTCAGTCTCTGGTTGGTCCAAATAAAAAGGAAAAAACCAACACGTTGTGTTTGATGAACTCGATCGATAATTGTGCCAATTGCCAAACAGTATTGAGTCAAATATATCTATCTTGTTACTGAAGTTTGTTGGTTATTATAAACGGTAACCTGTCAGTTAAAAGGGCATCAGAGTTTCTTGGGAACTTTAACCTTTCGAGTTTTCGCTAAAGCTCATTTTGTTGATAAAACAGGAAGTACGGATTGGATCAAGTTATAGACAATTGTGTTGAGACCTTGGGCATTAATGCGGCAGTTTCCAGGGTGGTCGAATATTGACGGAAAATTACTGGCTAGAAAGCCTTGGTTATCGTACTGAAAACAATGATTATTATACGTATATCGAGTTTATATATAGTAGGCATTTAACATAATGACATGCCATTAGCTTGTCTGTTAAAAATGTCTGCATACCCATTCAGAAACGTTTTAGAGGAGTTGGTCTTTACAATATTTATACACTGGGACGCTAAAATAACGGGTCACTTAGAAAAACCACGATATCTGCCAAAGTTGTAGATATAGATAGATAGAAACACTTTATTGTACACAAAATCAGGAAAAGTAAAAACTACAGGAATAATAACACGATATGTACAAAGGCGGCCTTATCGCTTAAAGCGATCTCTTCCAGGCAACCTCTGAAGTTAATTGGACATTAAAGAGATAGATTAATAGATCAGTAATGAATATTATTATATAAACCCTAAATGAAGTTTCATCTGTACAAGTTACAGTTAAAAAAATTATAAATCAGAATTTTGAATGGGAAGTAAGAAGAAAATCATTTTTGTTCACTTTTGTTTTTACTGTGTCAAACCGAGTTGTCACTATAAACAATTCCTTGACTAAAATCTCACTACTCAGTGCAGCATCATGATCATGTCACTATCACCTGAAGAATGTACACGAATCATTACTATGGTACAAGAAGGAAGTAGTCAGCGTTGAAGAATGGCCAAACATTGACCAAAATCGTATCAGAAATTTGATTAACAGTATGCCACATCGTGTTACTGAAGTTATATGGACTCGTGGAGGTAATCCTAAGTATTAAAAAAAAACGTTTATGAGGAAAACTGAGATATGTTATTTATTGTTGCCATAAGTTAGAAGTGTTTTTTAGGTTAATTTAAATTTTTAAATTAAAATTAAATAGTGTACGATAGGTTCGTATACTTTTTATGTATTAATAAGTCATCTTCAACATACTACAATTTTAGTAATCAATCACATATATTTAAGGAAATATCATAGTTTTATTAAGTGACCCGTTATTTTTGCGTCCCAGTGTAATTTCGATTACTAGGTAATAAATAGTAAGTAAGTAAATAGTTTGAAAGGGTATGACTAACTGAAACCAATCACAATCTTTTGCAAATCACAAATCAAATTCTATCAATCAATCATTTTGCTATAAAATCAAAACAACATTTAATGTTAATTAGTATCAGCAGAGCACCCGAAGCGGCTATACAAATCATTGTAAGATTCGCTGATTTGTTAAAATCGGGTTGCTCTTTCAATTTTGGCAAAGAGCGTTGTCACAGTAAATAAATTACTTTGTGAAACTCAATCTTCAATTTGAAGAGTAAACAAGTAGAAATGAGATAACAATAAACAAATTATTATTCATGTCCTAAGAAGGCAGGGGAGTGGAATGAGAGGAAAATTGTCGGGAAAATAACAGAGGGTAAATTGTGTTCAGTGATGTAGTGAGTGCGTCACCGCCCGACGGCATTCTCGACTCGACCCGGCCGGCTCGTCGCCGTGGGGGTGTATTCTTAGCCTTATTTCGTTTCCGGTATTCACAACAACCCCTTGCTTTCAGAAAGTTGGACGGAGTAGATTTTTTATGATCGTCAGACCGAGAAAATCTAATTTGAAGCACTCTACCTTTTTTGTCGAGCGGTGCTTATTTCAAACTAACAACTCTAAAGTGGAAATATCTCCTTTGTGTGCTCATCAGGCTTTGTATAACAAAACAAAACATATTGCTGTGCTTCCTCGTTAAGTATGTTTATTCTGTAGCATATGCAGATGCGAAAGATCAACCGGGACATGAGCTGCAGCAATCACGTTTAAGTTACTGCCGGCGTTTTAGCATCGCTTTTGTTTAAGGTTTTTCAACGGTCGCGTGAATCGCGAACGTGACCCGTTAAAACGTCCCCACCACCCCTTTCTGGCATTTGCTTTTAAATTAAAGTCTTTATGTTACAGTCGGGCTCAACAACTTTGTTTGAATGGATCAAGTTTTTCAGTCAAGTGTTTTGAGGGACTTCTTGTAAATAAATTTTCATTTTAGCCGCTTTAAAGAATTTGGATGGATGATTAAAGAAAGATTTTAGAGTTCATACTTCAGTGGGAGAATTATTATCCGATTAGCGGGCGGGCGGGGTTCCGGGCAGAATCTCCGCAGCCCTCCTTCATCCAATTACACGAGTGTGAACCGGCGGGATTAGCCGGGGACCGAAATCCGGCGTCCGGCCGAGCCGGCCTGTCTTCGATCCGGACTGGCCCGTGCGCCGTTGATTCTAATGGCTTATTCATAGTCGTGTCGATAGTTTATCGAATAATAACGAACGAATAGAAACGTGCAAATTGTTTATTGTAATTTGTTGACTCGAATGACGCCTCCAAAACGGCGTTTATTTCCAAAAATAGAGTTAATTGAATATTCACGATAAAATCAAGAGAAATGGAGACATTTAAATCGAGCTAAGTTGCCTCTATCTGTTTCTAAGGGACTAAAGTAACACAGTAAAGTGGTTGTTCGGCGCGGAGTTGTTTCTTGTAACAAAGAGGGTAGAGCGGTCTCTTTGTTGTTAAGTGGCAGCGAGGGGGTGCGCGGGGCTGCATTTAGTGCGGCATGAATAGCGGGTAACTGCACTTCGTCAACCGTCTGTCCGGGAGTAACAACCTGCACTGCACCCAACTCCCACCCGCAATCCTGCCTGTCTTTTCTCCACCTTTATTTCCACTATGACAACACCAGCATTTAAATGTTCTTGTGTTTATATAGATGCCCGTTTTTAATAACTTAAAGCAAATTGTATTAATAATGATAATGATATCTTTCGTATAAATTCGTATCCTTTCATCTTTGTAGGCCTCGAAGAACGTTATTACTACCCTGGTAGATAATGTAAATCTTTAGTAGTAGGTAATTACGATTAAAACTAAAGCTGTTACTAGCGAGAGTAACTTCTAGCGGGAGTATATTAATATTCATGAAAACACGACAACCTTATGTTTAAGTGCTCGTTAACCCCTTTCTACGGAAATAATATTATCATCGGTCCCGCGGTCCCTGTTTGGGCGCCACTCATTTAGTCCCCGCTTTATACCCTCTTTCGTTCGTTTTGATGTTGTTTTCGGGCATTTAGCATAGTTAATTATTGGAGATTTATAAAACGAGTCTTCATTGAGGATCGAGGCGGGCTATCAATTATTAAAAGTGGCAATTGACGCGCTCTAATTGGAAATTCTTCTAATGCCGCAGCTGAGGGGTCCGTTAAAGAGATAATGTGCGTAAACAAGATTAACCGCAGCCCGACGCGGGAAGTGTACACGGCGAGCCGCAGAATTGCGTAATTACCGTAAAGGAAGTCGGCCGTTTGGAGCAAACAAAAACGCTGGCGACTCGATCAGTGGCGGGAACAAAGGGCGGGTGTAATTTGAAACAATCGGCGGTGGTGCGGACTGGCGTGGGCGCGCACCCGCCGCCCTCCGCCGACTATTGATCTGACGAGTCGCGCCACCCCGCGCCACCCCGGCACCCACACCCTGCGCCACCCTGCTTGGCGCCTCGGCCCACCCTCGGCTCGCTCGCCCGGCTCGCTCCGCACACAACCCGTATTTTAATTGCAAATCTGCCAGATAATGCGCAAATAGATAACGGTATTATACTCAGCTAACTAATTATGAAGCGCTATCGGATTAGGTACCAACTCGAAATACTTTTCAACCCAATTTTGTTACGGCTGTAAGCTAACGAGTTACAAGAAACGTGCTTTTAAGAATAAGAAGGATGACGATCCGAGCCAACTGAAACAAAGTCCCTTAACTAATAATCAATGCATAAATTCCTAATAATTATTCCTAACCCAAATCAATAAATTAATTATTAATTACTTAGCTTACTAACAAGAGTAAATCGTTAATGTAGGTCGCAATTGAAAAGCCATAATTGTAAACGTTGGTTTCGTTTACATACAAATGGGTCGATCATCGCATCGGTGCTCTCTCCTTTTCCGATTTGTTGTGGCATCAGTTATTTTCCATTTCCCTCGTCCGTAATCTGGGTCGCAATTCCTTCGGAAATAGGTCTCGATAAGGGGAAATGTTTTAATAGATTTTATTATCGTTCTGAAATGGAATCATCTAATAACCTCGAAAGTATTCACAAAGACCTCATTGTTATTCATCGTGCCGCCTCCAAGTCCCTGGGAAAATTATCCTTTGTAGACTTATACAGTGACATCTGAGTTCGTGGAAATTGTTTCAGGTATAAGTTTCTCAATAAAACATGTTCGTTAAGAGCTTTATCAGTGGATTTCGATTGCGTTCTCATTTAAAGAAAAATGAGTTGGTTTTTAATGTATTAAGTACCTTACTGTTTTCTAGTCATCATCAGGTCCTCAAGATTCCAGATGTAGGAATGGCGGCACCATGGTCCAAAACAAGACTGATTTGATTGATTTGAGATATGTTGCCACAGAACAGACATACTCGTCAAACTTATATGACACCTTTCTCCTTTTGGTCAGGCGTTATTTATTTGTAATGGTAGGGTTACGCCCATAAGCCACTGCGACCTAAAAGATCTATTGTGGTCAGGGGTTAAAAAGGATCTTTATTAATTCAATATGCTTTGAAATCCCGATTATATTTTTATTGTCTGGACGTCTAGAGAGCAGAGTAAAGTCATACGGTCGTCTGGCGGGTCTCTACTCTGTGACGTCACGTACATTATTGTTGTACTACCCTCCTCTTATCCGCCTGCAGCATCTCTATTAATAATTCATTGTTCGATTATATTGGACATTTACATTCGGCGGGCTGCCAACTTTTTAACCACGACGTATTTAAAACCTCTTTTATTTTTGTCGAGGCTTTATGACGCTGCATACCTCGCGTATCATTAAAATTGCATATCGGGATAAATTATTCTTCGACGGGTGCACCGTTATTTGTGAACGTAACGTATGGGTGATTCGAAATTAATGGGCGTATTAAGTTACTCTTAGTTATATTATTATGTTCGTGAAAACATCGACAATCGACATTGGTTTTATGGTTGTATATGTAGTAAATGACATCGTTAAATCATTGTTAACATGGATGGCCAAGATTCACATAGAAACAATATGGTCGATAAAGCACAGGATAACTTAGTACCTAGATATAAAATCGAAAATAGGAGAATTAAGAATATTCTCCAATATTTTCTATTGTTGATGCATTTTTTGTTGCTATTCCTAACCTAGGCTAGGACTCGGCACAGTTTAAGAAGCGTGGTAGTTTTTTTGGTAACAGGTAGTAATAATCTTTTATATCTATTTGTAGATAAAAGTACCAGTTTAGAAATGTATTGGGAGATGTCCCACTTTTATGTTAGTTTAATATGCTAAACTGTACAAGAATGAGGGTAACGATTCCTTTAACGATGTTTTAATTTAGCGAATGATGCCACAGAATCGGGTACAATGGATAGTATACTTACTTGTACGTACTCCGCTGGCGTAGCGACCTGAAGTGGATCTTGGCCTCCGATACCAAAGAGCGCCATCGCTCTCTCCTGCTCAGTCCCGAGCCAGTCAGGCGCCCGGAGCTCACGCAGATCTTTCTCCACTTCATCGCTTCATCATTTCATTGGCTACTATACATTGGGCTAAACAAGGATTTTGAAATTCACCCCTATGTGGATTTCTCGCTAGAGAAATTTTTTAGGAAACCGCGCCTGCCAGTTGGCGCATGTGATTTGAGCATTAGTCTGACACTGGAATGTCAAATGTATGAAAATATATGACCTATGGGTGAATTCCGTGGCTCGCTGTCAGTGCTCACGTCATTGTTCTATTGGAAACAGCGCTAGTAGTCCGTTTTCTGTGGTGCTAACACTACACACTTACCTTATCCTACCCTATCACGTTTCAGCACCGGCTGCAGAGGTGACAGTGCTGAAAAAGAAGATGAAGAAGCGTCCAGGGTTCCCGCCCAACATGAGCGTCTCCCAACTCATGGTGCAACGGGAGCGCCCTCTCGGAGACTTCAAGGTATACTATTGTCATGTTAATAACTATAGGTGTACCGTTTAAGTCAGACGACACCCGCGCCGTTAGAGGGGCTCGGGGCGAGATAACAGAGGGCGAGCAGGAGGTAAGGCCTGCCGCATGTTCGCTCTCTGTCGTCTCGCTCCGCGCCCCTATAACGGCGCGGGCGTCGTCAGAGTTAAACGGTTCACCTATAGGACCATATAAGTTTCAAACTTTAATGTTGTCTACTGTTTAACGCTTTAGTAAACAACTATACGAGTAGTTAATACAAAAACAGGATCCTTACCACAATTTGGGTTTGAAATGAGTTCCAAATTGTGGTAAAAGAATGAATCTCGAAGAACTTTGTTATAGACATACACATATACACATACTACACATACTCTGCCTGCTCGAATCTATCACCTTTCTCTATCCCGATGGTTAGCAGGGAGAAAACTCGAAACGAGTTATGCTACACCTTTTATACATATTTAATTTTTTCGTTTATTAAGTATTTTTTGTATTTTGTCTATGTGTGTAATAAAGATTATAATAATAATAATATAGAAGATTTTCGAATAGTCTGAAAACCCATCTCAAGTCTGGTACCCATCATATCTTTCTTTAACTTTTAGTACGTATGTTGTGGGTGAAATAAAACATTTGAACATTTAAACTTACTTTTAAAATCCATACAAATTGAACTTCTTAAATTAATATTTATTAATTTAACCATTTTACACAACCAGAGTCTATAAACGACATAAATATCTGTATAATTATTAGTTATGTCATGCATGAATGCAAAGCTCTGATGAAAGTTGAAACATTGCCCTCGGGCACGTTTTTATTACCTACTCATAATATAATCATTACCGGCTGCAATTACGGCGCATTCATTCGACGCTAATTACACGCCTGACTTAATCCGAATACTGCTTTTATTTAAATTACTCACATGCGAGTGACAATGGCAACTTTTACATTTCAGCCTCAAGACAACGAGCACAATCGAACAATATCACCGGGAGTAAACGTTCGGAACAACCAACCTTGCATGCCTACATTCACTCCAATGCAACACATGAATGTTTCCCAAGACAACGACGTTAAGCCTGAAACGCATGTGCAAAGGAGTTCGCACTACCTCACCGTTAACAGTGGTTGGATAACGCAACAGGAGAACATTGACACTTTACAAAAGCCTACTCAGTCTTCAACAGGACCTAACAATTCTCTCAATGTAGGCCTCCCGGTGCTCGGAACTAACGGACAAATCATAGGCGTCAACACAGCTTACAACAAGCAAAGTAATTACAAGAACACTATGAGCATCATGCCTCATAATATTGTAGAACAAGGACAGAAGGAAGAAAAGAAAGATCCACAACAGAACATGCAACCTATCAAACATTCCGTCAAAGAAGAAGAATCTCAAATATTCTGCGGTTTAAATCAACCGTTAACCCCAGAGGTTATGCAAAAAATTAACGAGCAGCAACAAATCTTCATTCAACAAAACCAGAAACAAATTGAAATGGCCATGAAAGGCTTCAGGACGCAGTTGGCGGAAAATGTAACCCAGAAACCTCAAAGTCAGAACCAATACGTGCCACAGGCTCAGTTGGTGATACAAAACGGAGCTGTGGTCAAAACAAACCCAGCGAAAACTCCTCCGTGGCAAGTGAAGAGGACTGATTCTAATGCTAATATGACCAGCCCCAGTCTTAAAACTCAGAAGTTAGACATTGACTATGAAGAGTCGAATGCGAACATATCGGAAGATTCTTCCGGTTCTTATAGTCCTTTCCCTAACAACGATCAAGCTATGTGCTCTCGGGTACCTCCATTACCTCAGCATTACAACATGATGGGGCAACAATGGCCAGGCGTAGATGTCAATAAGAAAAAGACGAAAGTCAACAACAAAGGGGGTAGGAAGAAGGCTAGTCCTGCTGAAAACAAAGCCATGACCTTTGGTGGTAACGGCATGCGAATTCTTCAAGATTCCAAAGGAAATCCTTGTGAAGATATGCCGAATAACAATGTTCCATCGTTTATGGATGACCCGAGCGGCTACTTGGCACAACAGACAGTTTTGTTGAACAATACTATTTCTAGACAAGTAGGAATCAATTCCTCTTTTGACGGCAATCAGTACGAAAATACGAACAACTGTTACGGCTCACATAATCAAATGGAAAAGTGTAAGCCAATGACGAAACACTGTGAAGTCCCCAATGTTTACAGAAGTAATATGGTGCCAAATCCTTCTCCGTCTCCCAACAACACGCCTGACAGCAGTGTTTTATCGGACAAAAGCATGGAAAACCAGTGCTGTAAAGGCTGCAATATTTCTATGAAGAGTAACTCCGACTTTACAGATAATCAAATGCGACTAAAATATATGAAACCGAACGTGTATAAGTTAGAGTTAGATGCTAATGGGGCCACATCTAGTCCAAGACACGGCTTTGATGATAATCCAGTGACGTCGTCGACGTATATAGAGAGGAGTCCAATGGCGCATGATAGTTGTGGTCCAATACAAGCTGGAACTGTGAGCACCAGCAATGTATCGCCGCCGGAGACGATGCAACAGCCAGAACCGTCGCCTACGCTGTCTAACAGCTCCAGAAGCACTGATACTCCTCATAGTAGTGGAAGCAACGGGTCACATCTACAATCTAACTGCACATTCCCTATGCCTAGCCCAGCGTATTCCAACCCAAGTTCTTGCAGAGATAACTTCAGTAGCAACCCATCCACCCCAGGTAGTGGTCAAACATACCACTACAACTCTCCCGGACCACTTAACAACCAATCAATTACTGGAACACAAATGATGCATTTCATATCGAACCATAACGTGAACAAAAATCTCATGGAAGTGGATAACATATCAATGGTCGGAGTGAAACCCGCGTTGAAAGCTCCCCAGGACGTTTATAGAGTGGAGTCTAGGAAAAGGATAGAGAATTCTATGCCGGGATACTGTCCTCCGCCACATATGGGCGGCGGTCCGGCGCACTCTCTGATTCAGGCGTGTTATGTTCAGACATTCGTGACTACAATGGCGAGTGGTTTCTCTGTAACTCGTGATACGGTCACCTCGGTGTTAGCCGGCAAAGCGAACACTGCGACAACGTCTATCAATGCATCCCAAGTCAACTTCATAAGACCACCGCCACCGCCCAGCGTCAATTTAGCAACCACATACGCTATTCCGAACAACCAGCCCGATCCATTCATTAACTCCGTCAATTTGCCTACCAGCTATCCGTTACACATAGCTGGTACTACAGCGCAGAATATGATATCTAGGTCTCCGCTGGAAATGGTTCAAAACGTAATTGGGAGTATACCTTCGAAGTCAGAACAGAATCAAGCGACTACGATATCGATATCGGGAAGAAGAACGGGTGCTACACCGGGACAGATCCTCATATCGTCGACTGGACAGATTATTGTTTCGAACAATCATATGCCGCCGCCGCCTCCAAAGACAACCACTGTCGTATCATCAATTCATGGATCCGGTGTCGCTACAAATGTCACCACTTCGGTAACGCAAGTAGTGCCAGCGGTAGGCGGCGGTCAACCAATGGTGAACCAATCCACAGTCGTAGTCAACACTCTCCCAACTCCCTTCGTCATCCAACCACCAATGATGGCTGTAGATGGTCAAGTGATGCAACAAAACACCGTGCTACCTCAAATTGTGACTGGAGTCGTATCCGGACAGTCTCCTAATGAAAATCCGCGGCAGATTGACGTGAAAAACGGACAAGGTTTCGTTCAAGGCGTCGCTATGTTGTCTCCAGAGAGTTTGAAGAAAAGGAGTAAGAAGAAGAAGGGACAAACACCAAACATCACTAATGTATTACAGATCACTGCTCCTCAACATAATCCTAACAATATAATGGTTCACTCCTCACCACAGCACAACACCAGTCCCCAATTCTCACCTCGTGGATTCCAGTTATCGCCCAACAATAATATATCACCCACGCCGATGTTACAAGCTCTAACCATCGTGCCTGGAAAGTCTGGGACACCAGCACATATCGTCATGAACGGCCAAGGCAGCACGAACAACTTCGGATCTCAGCAGATAATTACCAACACGTCGCCATCACAGCAAATCAATTTGCTACAACCGGTGAATTTGATTAACAACGGTAGCGGCGTCGTGCCCAACTTCCCTGCGTTCCAGCAGTTTATAGTTCCTAACCTTGGTGGAATGGTGATGACGGCCGATGGAACAGCTATTATTCAGGATAATTCTACAGGAATGCCTATGCAACTGCAACTGCAAACGGTCAATGGACAAAATGTTCTGACTCCAGTACAAAACTCCAATGTATTCGCTACTGGAGCTAATGGAGGCGTAGTCATTAGAGCTCAAAACCAGCAAGGTAAAATTATACAATCCCAACACAGTCCAGGAGCACAGTTCCTATCTCCGAACAGTCAAGTTATGATGAACAGTCCCAATTTCAACGGGCAACTCAGTCCTCTACTAGCCAATTTGAGCCCAACTAACGTTACATTCAACACTAGTCCACACCAAGTAAGATCCGGAAACGTTCAAGCCCAGGAGTTTATTCAGACCAACCAAATGGGACAAACTCTGATGGTTCCTCTATCTCCGAAGCAGTCACTAGCTTCGACAAACAACCGGAGTAATTCCACATTCGTCCAGCAAAACACGACAATAGTGCAGCAACAAACGACTTTAGTATCCAATTCGCACAACAATCAAATGTCATCGATGTCGACTAACATCCAAGGGGGAAACCCTGCCCGTTTGAGTATAGACCCGAACGTGTTACTAGCAAAGCAGATGCCGAATCAGAAGCGGTTCTTAGAAATGCCTGTTGAGGAAGATAAAGAGGATATCAATAAGCCAGTGTTTAATCAGTTAGAAGATAAGTTGGAGAATGCTGAGGGTTATGTGAAGTTTATGAGTGAGATTATGGGGCAAGGAGGGGCTCACGTGCGGCATTCTGTGTCGACGCAGACGTTGGTGGCGCAGCGGAAGTCGCCTCAGTCCGTCTCTGGCAGCAGTCCCCCTGATACGACCACCCATAGCCCCCTGGGGGCCCTAGAACCGGCTGCCAGCCCCCGGGTGTATGGGGCGCGCTGTCTGTCCACGCAGGGCAACTACGCGGATACTACTACTAAATCGCCGGAGCCTGCGGATGTTAATTCTTCGGTGAGTTTATTTTATTATTCCACTTTAAAATAACTCTATAAATGTTGTAATGGAATATTTATTATACATATTTAGCTTCAAGGTGGTTTGACTGTACAGTCAGCCTGGCGTGGTACCACCTTTTACCTATTTCTGCCGCAAAGCAGCAATGCTTGCATTGAAGTTTGAAGGGTGAGAGAGCCATCGTAATTACCGGTACATGAGACACTAATTAATTTCATAGTGAGGTAAAATGTCTATGGTGACCATCAGGTGACCGGTTTGCTCGTCTTCTCCTAAATTTAATTTCCCTACAAAATTTATGGGAAAATTGTTTTGCGATTTCTGATTTTTCTAGTTCTGTAACCTCAGTTGGTCCCATAGAGTCTTTTCATCCTTATAAGAAACAGGATCGATTGACACCACAAATAGAAAAGGCGAGAACTGTCCTTTTTATTGCAAACTACATTTTTTTCAAAATCTGTGTAGTTGTGACTAACTTCAAAAGTTAGGTAGCCTGCCCCGTCTCTTTCCACCCTGTATAATAAATTATTGTTCTATAATATGAGATAATCCTGCAATGTTTTACCACTACCACCAGAACAGTTAAAAAAATTGATTTTTTTTGTTGATTTTGTTCTAAACATAAGATAACCTAAATTTATTGCTTTCAATGACAATAATATGATAAATAAATAATGATTATTTTGATTAACTTTGGATGATTTTACAAGATTTTTGTTTAATAAACTATAAATTAGCACAAAAAGCCAAATATCAACATACCTACCTACCATACGTACCTTTCCTTTTCTTTTTGGTCATATGGTGCCATGATATCATCACAATTTTACTATAGCTTTGAGAAATTAAATTAAATTAATGTGAATAACGAGAAATTTGTGATATCTTCAAAAATGACGTTTTGTTTTATTTTCTGTTTACGAAGTGTGCTCGTGACTCCATCTACGTAACGCTTTGCGTTTTATGTCCTATTAGTAGTAACAAAAGCGTAGTGAGAGCGTCGGTGGCACAGTGGCTAGGGCACCGGACTCCCATGCGGGAGCTCCGGGTTCGAAACCGTGTAGTGCCAATTAGTTATTTATATTTTTCGAAGACTTACGTACATTTACCGACTGCTCTAACAGTGAAGGAAAACATCGTGAGGAAACCTGCACACTGAGATGACCAGTGTGTAAAATGGGGTAGGCACGAAAGATCCTCAAGGGTCGAAGTGCCGCTGGGGTTATCATAAGATAAGATAAACAAAAGCGTGGTGCGTGGTATTTGCAGGGCATGGTGCAATGCGTGTCGAGCAGCGAGCAGGACATGGCGGAGTCTCGGGAGCTGGCCTGGCGCGCGCCCAGGAACGAGTTCGGAGCCGACACCGACACCCACAGTGAGTTCTGATTTTAAACCTTTGAACGTTTTTAGTACCCACGTGTGTACATATAGGAGGGTACCTGACCGGGAGCATGTTCGTGAAAAGTCCGTTTACTCAAATAGTCTCGCTCTTTGTAAATGCCGCGCGCCGGAATTCAATCGGCGCCGCCGCGAGATCAAAGGGTGCCGCTAGCACTTGCAGATCATTTTGGAATTTCATATAGAGCATCGCAGTGATGTTTAATTAAATATTCCCTTCTTTTTGTTTTCTTTTTAATTAAATCCCAATCCAATCACTATATCTAATATTTGAAGCGACAATAACTCAAAGGCTACGAGACTGCGCCACAAGCGTCGCCGGATCGAATCCACCTTTGGACCATTGTAGTGGATCACTACTAGCACAGGTGTTTTAGTCTAGTTGAAGTGGTTATTGATGAATATGGGTAATATGTAAAACATTTCCAATATTTTTATTTACCCATGAAAATAAAAACATTGGAACAGTCAGCCTCTAGCTAATGTATACCATGTGTTAAATCTCTGCAATCTGATATGAACCTCAAATCATTTGCGATTCATTTTTTTTTCATTTGATTTCACATTTCAATTGTAGAATTTTGACAAAGGGCGACTGTACCCTGCCATTTCTGTCTTTCTCTATTACTGTCTGTATGTTGTGTGTGAAATTAATTATTTATTTATTTGCTTAAAAGAAGTAATTTTTTTTTCTACAATTTTCAGATTTAATATCAAATATACCATTGATGCGTCAAAACCGCACGCCAAACCCGGCGGAAACGACAGAAATACTTTACAACCAAGGCATGGGCACACCTTCGGTACACCAGCAAGTTATGGCGTCCAACTATTACGAGAGGCCGCAAACTTACAAGAGAAAGAACGATTTCGGAGACGGCTCCTCTTACAGAACCGACAAAATCATGAGGAATAACAACGGTATGGTCCACGGGATGCCCAAAGACGATTACGACCCCATGGGTATGGGACAAGATAAACAATCCAGGCATTTCGGCTCGTCTGGGTCGAGTGCAGACGCCTCGGCTATGCAGAAAGTATTTGACAGACATAATCTAGGCCCCGGCGATGGTAAGTACATTTTAGTAGTAGATTTTGATTACCTTCCGCTCGCTTTGGACTTGCTATAAACTTTCTCAAATGTGGGATAACTCATTCATTCTCTTCCTGGTCTAGAAATTACAAATTGGTCTAAAAGTTTTTTTTATATGAGAATCTTAATACTGCACTTAAATTAATTCTTCATTTCTTAACCTTTTTTTGTCTAAGCCGAAGGCCACATAAGAAACGTACTACGGAAACGACGATTATTAGACTGTATGCAAACGTATCTAAAGTTCATTATTGATTGACGCAAAACATGCAGAAGCGAAGAAGAGTCGCTGTTTCTGTTATGATTTTGCTGATCAGAAGTGAACTTTATTGGCGTTTGCATAGAATTCATAACGTCGAATCCGTGCCCCCTCCGCTCCACGTTTCATTGATGTGGCCTGTGGCTAAGGTTCAATTTACATTACCGCGGAATTGAATGGAAGCGAATTTTCGCAACGTAATTATACATAGCATAATGAACTTGTCAATTGTGTAACATACAAAGTAGCTAGGGGAGTTCTCGGGAATGCGCGAGGATTCCCCGGAAGACGCGCGACCTCTTTTTTGGCTCGTATTTAGTTTGTATGTTACACAATTCGGGGAATCCTCGCGCATTCTCGAGAACTTCCCTAGCTACTTTGTATGTTACACAATTGACATAAAGTTCATTATGCTATGTACAATTACGTTGCGAAAATTCGCTTCCATTCCATTCCGCGGCAATGCAAATTGAGCCTTAGAGTTTCAATTAAAAAGTATTACCAGTATTTTATAAATCGATTTATGTTATGAGTCTTTTACCACAATACTAATATATCCAGAACCATCTCACGCTTCAGTCACAGCTAACAAAATTCAAAATTTACCATTATGTTGTGTCTTGTATTGTATTGGTTTTGGATTGATTCTCGCCAGCGAACACCCCAAATTGTGTACCGTGTGTCTGTGTCGTAGGAAGATCCATTATCTTCCTACGACACAGACACACGACAATCTAAATTTGGCCATATTCCTAGGAATTTGGACAATTTCTGCATAGCTTTTGAATAATATTCTCAATCTAAAGTTACTAGCAAAAATATTAGACTAGGATGAGTGGTGTGGTATGCAGAATTTAGCCTCAGAATCATTCTTCAAAAGCTATATTCCGGATGTTGGGCAAATTCCCTAGTAATTTGACCAAATTCCGATTTTCGCTGTCTTCCTGCGCCATGTAAAACAATCAACGTTGAATACCTACTCACGTGTATTATGGTATATTTCAGCTTCTACATAATGCGATACTATTGGTCATTGGTTTTCTTTCGGTTGGGTTAATACAAGATACAGCTGTATAAAGGGTGTACTGGAAACTAATCAGAATATAGCGTGATGTACCGCGTGTGAGTTCTCACCCCGGCTTTCTGTCGCTTTCCATTGCACCAGAAGTAACCAAATTGGCTCACGAATTGGGATCCATTACTAACGCATCATTGTAAGCCATCATCATTCCATCCGTTCATTGTTGTAAGTAAAGCACATTTTTCATTATATTAGGGCCCGTACCGACATAATGCGGACTAAGGCCTAGACTATATGCATCCGGTTTCAGTCCCGGTTCGGTTCGCTGCAACCAATCACATGCGTTCCACCTTCCCTCCACTTCAAGACAGCGCTTCGTGATTGGATGCAGCGAATCTAACTGGACGTTTAGGCGTAAGCGCCAATCAGAGTGCGAACGCTGACCGCGTAACGCTTGACCGCATTTTATTGGAACGGATCCTTGTTATCTTATTATAATATCTTGCTCTGGTGTGGGGAAAAACTACGGTTTTATTATTAGATTTCTTTATATATATTATGCACATAAGTTAAGCTTGATTTAAAAGTGTAGAGATACTGGTATCAATTCCTGGATGACCGCCAGATTTAGCGATGAACGGTAAACGAAACTATCCGTTCACTCATACACAGTGAGTGAGCGTGTCAGTTGTATGACACACCCGGAATCGATGCCACATAATATAGTGGCATCTTCCTGTCGTCTGGTTAGTTACCTATTGTCAGAGATTTTAAGGTCGCTCTAGGCCTTTGAAATGTCCTAATTACTGTTGTCGAATAACAGTTTATCATACTCTCCCAGGCACAGAAGGCCTTAGAAGAAAATGTGCCACTAGCAGTCACCCTTACTTAAATTACAGTACCCAAAAGTACAAGCTGGAAAAAAAACGACTTGAATTTCTACTCTTTTATTTCAAGCTGTGCACCACATTTTGTCAAAAGAATTCACGATACAAATACGAGTGTAAATACTGTAACTAATTTAACTGAAAAATTGCTGTATTTTTTCCAAGTTCACCTAGATTAAACAAAGATGACCCATAAACTTACTACCATTTCGAATATATCAGTTTGTATAAACTTTCTAACAACTTGTTGCTTTCTAAAATTAAACAAATTTGTAAATTGCAATTTTATTAATTACTTTAAAAACCGTTACGTAAATCTGACATGATACGTAACCAACTGAGGGTGGTATCTAATGGCCAGTTGCAAGAAGCTTCCTTCCTTAAAGAGTATATTTTATCGAGGTATAATTCTTAGGTCGTTCCTTTCAACTGGACATTGCCGCGTTTCCATTATGCAGGTCTTATTACTGGCATAAGCTTCTGGACAAGTACATACGCCAGTAAAAGCGGCCGATTGGATTAAAACTTGCGTACAGGTTTGACATCACAAGAAACATACCTGCATATGCATAATGGAAACGCTCCTAATATCACCTCTGTTGGTCACAAAAAATTTAGTTGAACTTTGAACTTAAGAGGTGTGGGTTATGGTGAAGGAATAGTTCCTAATCGACAAAATGTACAACGAATCAATCGGTCGATAGATACGAAGAGCGACGAGGAATCGGACGAGAAAGCCCAGGGAGGGATTGAGAAACCTCGGCAGTTCGAAGTGGGAGAGTTAGTGTGGGGTCCCGTCAAGGGTTACGCTTCGTGGCCCGGGAAACTGCAGGGCCGGAGCCAGGACGGGCGGTGGAACGTGCGCTGGTTCGGGGGCGACAAGGCGCCGGGGCTGGTGGAAGACGGGCGGCTGTTGACCCTGAGTGAGGGCCTGGAGGCGCACCACGCGGCCAGGACCAAGCATAGGAAGTGAGTGCGGGTGGGAGCGTTGTGCGATGGCGAGATCGCATTTGAGTGACTGTACTTAATAGTGTAATTTTATAGGTAGATCACAGAAATAAATCAAGATAGAACGGTGAAGTGGGCGGGCACCGGGCACCAGTGTCTCAATCTTGCAATAATATACTGCAAAATTTCATTCATTTAGCACCTAGTTTTCGACGCGGACCGGACCGATCAAAGCAGCTGTGCTAAAATTGCCTTATTGTGCGGTTTGTAACTGTAAGAACAACAGATACCACCATGAATCGATCAAAAGGAGGTATTTCGTTCGTAATCACGTCACTTTGGGGGCGTGGTTTATGAAAACGCGCAATTCTTATAGCAGCTCGCCCGCGTCACCGTACTATCATGATTTATTTCTGAGTTGTAGACCCTGATCAGGGTGTTACCACACCCACCCTACCGTCGCGCGTCGTCGAGAAATGCTCTCGCGTGGTTGATCAGTGGTAGTAGTAGTCAAACTTGTAGGACTGAGTGTATCCGTCGATCAGCCAAAGAAGCTACCACATCAATCGATCCACGTCGATCGACGATCGGGTGGGTGTGGTAACATCCTCAGAAAGGTCACGTGCGATCAGTTGATCATCAATCGCTTCTTCGGTTAGTAGTTACTAACCGAAGAAGCGATTGATGAGTGTGGAAGAAGCGAGAACGGTTTGTCAGGATCGTTGCTCTTTAGTCTCTGCCTACCCCTATGGGAAACAAGCGTGTGTTTATGTATGTTGACCCTGATATACAGAAGAGCTTGGGGATTACCCTTTTACATATTTCTGCCGTAAAGCCATTGCTTTGTTCCGGTTTGAAGGGTAAGAGAGTCAGCGTAATTACCGCCATATGAGGCTCTTCCTCGAGGTTAGCAGCTCATCGAAAACCCTTTGCAATATTTTTGTGAGATGAGATGTCTATGGACATCGATGACGACTCCACTCATCAGCTTTTCTTTGATATGTATCTGGATTTTGTGTTATAACTCTAGTGTTGAGAGACGATTTTGTACTGCACAGTTTCTACGCTTTGAAATCAGACTAATAGATGCTAATAGCTAGAAAAAAAAACTAGCCTTTGCGTAGTACATACTATTGAAGGTACAGACTCAAATGTGGTTAAGCTGATAATTTTACACTAATTTTATAGACACTTTCCTGTGTGACATGAACATCTCACGAATGTAACAAAAAAATATAACAATGTTTACACTGTCATAGTTTTCAAGAGGTTCTGTCTTTATTTTATTTTTTTCTACTACCGATCTCTAACAATTTTGTAAATCGTTTTCCTTGTTAACATTTATCTGTGTGCATTTTTACGTTTGAAATTGTAAAATTAACCCAACCCAAAGATTGTTACCACCTTTAGCCGTCTAACAGTATGCGCCGTGTTGAAAAAGTTTGAATGTACATCTGTTATTGTAATTATGAGAAATAGGTTGAAATTTTTCTGCGAGAATTTATCCAAATTTGTCTAGTGTCTAGTCACCTTGACCTCGCCAATCTGTCACTTGTTCTAAAGGAGTGATTCGGCGTTCAACCCCAGAAGGTAGGAAGTTTTGCAGTTATACTGGGTGTAACAAAACCCCCCCTATAGTCCCAAAAGCAGGGTTTTCAGTATCCGTAACTGAACAAAAACCCTCTAATATTAATAGTGAGGTGAGATGTCTATGGGCGACGGTGACCACTTATCATCAGGTGGCCCGATTGCTCGTCTGCTCTACATATGTAATAAAAAATAAAAATAAACTACACCCCCCTTTTGGGACTATATGAGGTTTTTGTTACAGCGTGTATAAAATGGGTCGTCCACCTACCAGGTTGACGACGCTGAACGGATGGACGAGCTTTATTTATTTATTTTTATTAACGGCTGTAGGTGACAGTTGAAATGACCCCGACATAGCTGGTTTTCGATTAATTTCATATAAAATATGTTCCATAGAAACCAGTATAGTCGCTTTCAGTCGGTTACCGTCTGCGTTCGAACTCAGAATCACTCCTTTAAACCGCTATAGCGATCGACCAACTTTACAAGATTCTAAGCAATATTTTTCTGTTCATACAGGAGTAGAAAATTGAACACGCTACTCGAGAACGCTATACAAGAAGCAATGGCCGAGCTGGACAAGAAAAGTGAAAAGGCAGCGGACAGACAAACCGAAGGCACCAGTCACGTTACAAACGTCGACATGCCAATATCTGAAACACCGAAACGCAGCAAAAAGGATAAAGTAAGGAAAGATAAACACAAGAAGAACTCGCTTAATTCTAAATCGGGTGATACACGGTTGCGCAGTGCCCGATGACAGTTGGGTGAAGCTGCAGCGCATGAGTTTTTAGAAGACTTCGGGTCTCCAGACTTCGGTTATTGATGCGATACGATAATGTAAAGTCCATTCCCTCAAATAACCTTGGTACACCCAAACTGATTGCGGGACTGCGGGTGTTTAAATATAAAATAGGAAAAGAGATTGGGCGGATCCCATACAAGCTTTGACCCAATTATTTTTTCTTTTTGCCTCCAACCAAACATAGTGCATTTGATAGATCTCGCCTAGAACTACATTTTTTATTTGGGAGCAAACACCCTAAGTCGTGTGGAACAGAAGTTTTATTTAGTCGCCGGGGAAACAAAAAATAAATAGAATCAGAGCAGTTAGTATGAATACATGTTTGGTCTCTAGCTCCTATCCTACACGACTTAGGATGTTTCTTCTATAATGAAAGATGTAGTCCTTGGTGAGATCTATCAAATGAGCCATGTTTGGTTGGAGGCGAAGCTGTGGGTCGAAAAGCGCCCAATCTCCTTTAATAATACACAAACGGAGGCAATCGGAAGTCTGCATCCTCTGTTGTCGCGTTGGCATTTTCAAAGAGCGAGCCTTTTAAGCGAATAGACTTTACTAAGACTAGTAGTAAGACAGAGTCCGATTTTATCCGATACCCGAATCAATTTCTAAGTGCTCACGGAATGTGTTTCTATATTGAAAATAATGGCTCGTTTACACTGACGTATACGACCGTGAAGACGTACGGCTAAACCGGATTAGTGTAATCTGGAATACTAAACTAGGAAGCAATATTGTGACAGTTGTGTTTTGAACGTTCGGCCACCGGAATAGTGTAAACGTAGGCGGCCGTATCAGTTTCAACCATATTTGTTTTACTATGTAGTATATAAAATATATTACTACGCAAAAAGACGAACAGCGTGGGAGCGAGACTTCGTATTTATATACAAACGACACGTGAGAAAAAGAGATAACAAATTGTCGTAGGACCGTTTTTTTTACAGTGTCGGTCAATCTCAGACATTTGCTACTCTAACGTCTATATTTTAAAGCTTATTTTCATTACAAAATTAGGTAATTTGAAGTTACTTTTTTGTCTCTCTATCATATTTAAGTAATTGACTTCATCTTGTACAGTGGAAGACACATCATGTTTATCTCGACCTGGAACCCTGTCGCAATTTTTTTTAAATCCTTGACATACGTATGACTGTGTCAAATATTGTAATTTAAAGCGACAAAGTACTAAAGGGTATGTGCCTGATGTGCCGTATACGGCGGCCGTATATGGCGACTGGAGCAGTGTAAATGAGCCATAATTAAGTTTTGGGCTGGTTGTTTTAACCACCAATAGTTTTTAGACAACATAAGTGATGTGAATTTTAATTATCGATACAATAGTTTTGAAACTGTGCTTCCTTGAAACGCAACAAATCTCACTTCATAAAGTACCAATCGAACCTACCTGTAGTTTGAAGATCCCAGGGATACGACAATTAGCAGATCATTAGCAATTTTCTATAGTGTACATTACATAATAATTATCACTAACAATATTTTTAGGGCATTTGCCTACCATTCCGTAATCTAATTTACATGACTGTGACACAATTACTTACAAAATACGTGGTATTGTATTCGTTGAATCATTTTATGTGCCTGAATTATGTTGAGAGATTATCTTTTATTACCAAAATGAATCTTTCACATTTGAGCAGATTTAGGGTGCTTTTCGACTAGAGCTGTGCGAGGAAGCGAGGCGGTGAGCGAGGAAAATATCCACCAATAGGATCGCGCCATTATCACGTCATATCACGTGACGATTGAAATGGAGTGATCCTATTGGCGGATCTTTTCCTCGCACAGCTCTGGTCGAAAAGCCGCCTAAGCTAGGAATTAGACAATTATTAAAATTAAATGTAGATTTACTGTTTGTATGTAACAATTGTGATTTAAAATCACTGTTGTTTCACATAATATGTGTTTATAGTACGAGAGCTCAGGAGATTTTACTTGGCGATGGATACTCATGCTGTTTTATTTCTAGGACGAAAGATCTTTTCAAAGTACACCATAAGGTACTCTTACGACGTAAGTAGCTCACTGAATATTTTTACAAAATGAAATACTGCCTCACTATTGCCTGTGTATAATTCTGAAAATTTTAATATTGTTAAAATATTCTCTCAGGAGAACATAAAAGAAAATATCTCTTATAATGAAATCGCATTTGAAAGGTTGTCTGACAAGATTACCGAAAAAGCCACTGGCCACTTTTGTCAAACTAATAATGGAGCAATTTTTATGTTCTCGTGAGATATGTTATAATCACTGATCGGAGTAGGTAGGGCTCTTTCGGGTCAATGTCCTCAAAAGTTATATTAATATGAATATGATTTCGGGATCCCGTTTTAAGTTATCGAGCAAATGTTGTAAATTACTTTAATAAACCTCACCCTTACTCGGCGGATTACGATTTTTTTAAAATTGTGAACTTACGAAGAAGTTAAAACACTACCATAGGTACACTAGCGCCATGAATCTTAAAAAAAATAATTTCGCCACCAATCTTAAATGTGTATCAAAACAAATATAACGTTAAAAATCTAAATAATATATTTATTCAATCCCGGAAATCCCGGGATTATTGGGCATACTTATCCATATTATGACCGTATGTGGCAAGTACCAAAAACAGCCCTATCTACTCCGATCATAGGTTATAATATTCACAAATGTACACGGTGAGGCCATTTTTTAAAAACATAAATTCACCGAGCTATTTGGGTTGTAATGTATTAGAGTGAGGCTAAGGATGGTGCACTACAAGGAGATCTTTTGTTCTAGAAATAAAACCAAAAATAAAAACAGTAGGAGTAAAGTAAAATAAACTTTATTGCACAAATAGAAAACAACAAACAAAACGTGACGTACAATTTAGGCGGCCTCTGCGATCTCTTCCAGGCAACCTTTGGGCAGAGGAAATGCAATTAATATGAAAAACGATATATAAGAGAATTTTATTATCCTTATGGCAGTATCGAGTATCCTATTGGCATGTGAAATCTCCCGGGCTCCCGTACTATTAGAATAAGCGATTACTTGGGTAGATTTATCTCGATATCAAACTAAATATAATTGAATATTAACACCCCGTCATCGATGTATTGTACAATTCTAGATAACTGTAAATTGATAAGAAATTATGCTATATAACTTGTAAATTTTTAAGTGTTTTGTTAGAAAGTAATAAGTATAACATGATTTCTAGTCAAAATATTGAGCATATTTAAATGTAGATATTATAGATGAGATAATTGACAATAACACAGGCCTGACGGTCCGCGGGAGGCCTATTCTGTACAGTCGGCTTCTAATTTATACTGCAATCTGAAATGAACTTTAACCCACGGTTTCCGCATCCGACCATACATAGTGCATTTGATCAAAAGGATATAGAGCAAGTTAATAATGAAGACGGTTTTTGGTCTTCTATTTAGTTCCTGCCGCACACATTATTCCTAAGGAGTTCTAGGTGACATCTATCTAAAATACAGTACATTTAAAAGAGATCTCACCTAGAACTATTATGGATTTTTTTTTGGTTGGAGGCAAATAATAAATAGCAATAAAAGTGGATCTCAGCTTTTATGCGATCCACCTGATCCCTTGGCATAAATTACTATAAACGAGTTGAATGAAACCCATAGCAAGCTATGGCGCCATTTTAACTCCAATCCATCCATAGCCGGTTAATAAAAATTAAAAAGAAAAAAACTTGTCTTTTATATTACGATTGTACGTCTTGTTGGCTGGTATACATTGGTGGCCGACTGTACCCCCGTCGACGCTGTTTTGGATACATAATGAATAAGTACAGTACATTATTAATTTCAGCATTGTGGTAAGCACATGTTTGTTTAATAATTTTATAATTTTGTTAACATTTTAGTGGTAAGCTAAAGGGCTGTCGATATTTGTAATTTCGTCAATTTTTACATTGGTGTCGATTCTTGGGTGGTCGCAAAATCTAACCGCTACCTTAAATGAAACTTCACTCTTTCATAATACTAGATTGTGTAGTGTAAGAGGGATTATTAAATTTAGAATTGACACCACTGTAACTAATGGTGTAGCCCACTGTTAAAAATAAACAGGTGTTTGATGTAATGCGTATATGAACAGAACAATGCAATTTCGGGTACAATTTAATTTTAAAGAGTACCGTTTAAATAATCGCTACTTTTACTGAAATCGTATGAAAATGTAATTTCGATTTGACATGTATAGAAATTTTGGAAAGGTTGCAGTTATTTAAATCGTACTATTAAAATGAGACTGCAGTTAGATTGCAGTAGGTTTTGGCGGACTTCAAAACGGGCATTGAGAACGATTTTATTTTTTTAATACGATGCACTATCGTATAGAGAATTTGATCTTATTTTTCAATTTTACGATTGAAATACCGACGTGTCGATAAGTTTTTTTTATTCGTCATACAGAGATTAATTTAATACATAACTAAAATGCTTCTTAATCACAATAGGTAATAAAAGATTTTAATATTATTAGGTAGAATGTTAACTTATAGGACATGTTCATGTCATACCAAGTACATTTGATAGGCAATTTGTTATTGACAGTCATTGTTAGATATTATCAATGTGCAGATTTATTGGTGTCGATTACTACTTGCCCGCAAAATTCTCATTCACTTCAATTCACTCGTACCTACAAAAACTAGCATTATTAAGTAAAAACGCCTAACCACCAGCCGCACGACGCTCCTCGTCAAAATACACGGTTCATATTACACAATTTATATTAAACCGCGCGTGCGAACCGCGTTATCGCGGTTTCAAATAAATCGAGTAATAAGAACCAGTGTATTTTGGCGAAAGCGCTTCGCGCAGTGGGCGGTTGGGCGTTTTTAAATAAATCGAGCGGCTGTAAACTCAACTGCAGCGGCGTTCTAGCGTTGTTATCGACAGGAATGGCCAATAGTTTTCAATCGAAAACACCCACACTATTGATACATTTCGATAATACTGTCACGTCGCGATACTATCGAATAGTCCAAATGAGCAATACTATCGGTAGGCAGCGATTCTATCGTTACCCTCAATTACTATTGCAAATTCTAACTGTTTTTTGGACAATACTATCGTTAGTTTGATACTCAATACTATCGATAAGTATCGCTGTATTCCGATGCTATTGCTCTTTTGGACTATCGATACTATCGTGATGAGACCATATTATCGATAGCACTATCAATAGTGTGGATATTTTCGACTGAAAACGATCGATTATCAAATTATCGATATTTTTGTTTCGATAGAAGCATCATATTCGTCGCCGCGCCGCGCCGCTGTCGTCGAGATTTCGGACTATCCCAGGTAGCACGTGACGTCGGCGATGAAACCACGACGTCATAGGTGGGTTGATTTAGGGTCCGTCCTATTTTTGACTACGTCTCAGTGACGTCATTTTAAGGTCCGTCCTATTTACGTCTTTTGAGTATGTCTCAGTGACGTCATTTTATGGTCCGCCTGTTCCACCGCTCATCACTAGATGGCGCTGTACTACTTCTCGTGATTTCTAAAACGCGGGGCTAAGTTTACATTTTTTTATAGGCGCGTGCATGATTTCTCCTTCGCTATAGACACGCATCTAGCACTGTTTCCTTATCTGAAACCTCTCTATAGCTAGATCGTTCATACGTGCCTAGTAGTGTTGGGGATTTGTTAACACTAGTTGATGCGCCCAGAGCCGCTTCCTTGTCGCGTACCCGCCATCCAGTTTATAATAAACTTGCTACTGAAGACTTGGCGTCCTTTCTGTCACCCGGGCGTCTGATTACTACACGTCCGTTGCTAATACGACCCAATATCTGTGCCTCCTGTGAAAAAGAGTTCTATTCGAGCTTTTTCAACCCTTTTTCACAGAAGGCACATCTGTGTGTAATATTATAATAAAATAATAATATATATATATCTTACGAATATTACTTGTCTGGGATGTCATGAAATGACATCACCAAGGTGCGACATTAATACGTCGCCCCGACGTCATCTAAAGACGTCATTTCGTCAAAATGACCTGGATGTGACGTCACTGTGACGTAAAAATACTACTTGGGATGAGTGAGCGTGACAGCTTCATTTAGGTTTAGCTTTAGATTTAACGGTCACCCCGTAATCGACACCATTTTATGTGATCTTTGGATACCTATGTCCCGTAAATTATATATATCATGGAATTATCATAGCTTACTGTTTTATATTATCGTATTTTAACCTTAGAAATTCGACTTAAATTTTCCTAAATAAATGTGACTCTAGATATCGACATAGTAATAAATGTTAAATGGATATTGTTTATTTATATTAATAGTCGGGTAGGATCCCTGCGAGATGGTATTATGTACATAATCTTACTGTAGTTATGTATAGTATTTTATTTCAATGAAATTAATGTTTTATAGACTAATATACAAGATAAGATTATTTATTTGTTTTGCTGTGTACATATTTTTTTCAATAAATTGTACCTGTTTTATTTAATGCTATGTTTTACTTAACTCCCACTATTTTCATAAGTCTATACTATACAATACTATTGCAAAGGCTGCTCAGTTATCGATATTGAATCCCCTTTTTGTTAATCTTCGAAAGATACCCAGCCTCCTGGGGGAAAGACTGGGTTATGTGAGATTTTTACTCACTAAAACCCCCTCGTTGGCCGGCCTCGTGCATATCGGAGGGCTCCGGCATCTCCGGGATCGATATTGAATCCCCCTACTCTATCAGTATAGACTAGGTATACCTAGTTTGACGCTCGACCAGGAGTTTAACCTGTTAAATTCCTGGTTTTTGTCCCCATACAAGCGTGTAATTTCCTTGCTGTACGTCCAATATCTATTTCTGTATGAAATGTTATATCGAAATTTGTTCACATACGATTTATGGACGTATCAGACTAGGGACAAAACTGATCGTGAATTATATGTGATTCATGGGACAGGGAACCTGTTAATACGTAGGTATGTGTATGTACTCGGAATTTTAAGACTGATTTCTTGTCGAGTGGCTAGTGGTGCCTATTGTCTAGAGTTGTTCAGGTCGTGTTTTACATGGCCAAACAACTGCTGTGGGACGGCAGTTTAACATGTTCTCCGAGGCAAGGATAGGATCAGATTAAAATGTGTCACTAGCAGTTCACCATTCTCGTAATGACTGCTTAAATCTTGCACAATCACTTTCGGACCATGCTCGCAACCTAGGCTACGCCTCTCATTATAAAAGTAGACAACTCTTGTTGTTGGGGTTTAATACCTAGGTACTTACTTACCTACCTCCTAAAATTGCCAAAGGAACATTTATATAAAATATTTCACAATCTTAGTAATGTACGTACATAGTATTATATTTTAGGTTGCGTTCCATAACGTTTAATAATTACCCGACAAAGAGTAATAATTGGAAAATTTTACCTAAAAATAAAATTTAGATTAAGCTACTTACCCTATTCCAAGCCTTAAATTGAGATGGCAACTCTGTTGTCCGTCGGCTGGCAACACGAACAGCGCCCCCTACCTGCATATTTCCGCAACTCCCCGCCTCCTCCCACCACGTTCGATCCAAGCAGCCGTGTGCCGGTGGCACGATAGCCTCATTGGATTTCAATTTATTTTATTGCTTTTGTCTATCCGATCGACCCTTGAGTGCGAATCGGATAAGCCACAGTATGGAATGTACTGGTGGCGAAAGTAAACAGTAGGCAGTGACCGTAGCTGTTTGAGATGTTGTGGTGTGTTTCAAGTTATGCACGACACCAGGAGGACACAAGGTGGGATTAAGGCTTCCCGCTGCTCAGGTACCTAGATAACTACTTACCTGAAAATGTAAACTTATCTAAATCCTACCTAAAAATAACTACTTACCTGAAAATTTAAACTTATCTAAATCCTACCTATATAATGTAAAAAGTAACACCACAACAAAATGTAAATAAACAAAAGGTAAGTTAAAGCAGACAGCAATAGAAACCAGGCTTGGAATAGGGTAAGTAGCTTAATCTAAATTTTATTTTTAGGTAAAATTTTCCAATTAAGCTCCTGTCCCCTATTCCAAGCCTTAAATTGAGAAGTGTTTGATATCGGCTGCTGATGAATGGAACGCCAATGTGATTTGTATCAATGTTAATAAAGATAATAAAGAATTATATACCTATAAATTGGTTTTATTTTACAAATAAATGATGATCAGTAGAAACATGCACATGATCACAATATAAGTAATTAGGTAGATAAATATAAATTATGTACATAAATATAGTACCTATCAATATATGATAGTATAGAACTTGATAGTAGGTATTAAATCAAATAGATTGAAAGCAGTCAGACAATGGATTAAAACTATGTCCAGGATTATTAGACAATATTTCTTTTCTATAAAACTTGTGGGAAGTGGCAGCGTTCTTCCAATTTCCACGAGACAATATCCTTTATGTTATGATTATCTAGCCAGTTGGCAGATGCCACCGCTGACCTCAGACTAACTGGGGAAGTCTCTATTCCAGCCTCTCTAAGAACCGCCTTTACCCATCCACCGATGATGGTACGTGAAGCCGATTTAACTACTCCAGAGGTTGAAATAAAAAGATTGTCTAAATTGCCTCGTCTAGTTGTTGATACAGAAATTAATTCTTTTATCCAGTAAACAGGATCAATATTTTTATTAGATTGGCAAGCAAGCAATCTCCATCCAGACTGACGATGAGTAGCTGTCTCGGTCTTGAATCCAAATACCGGCCAGAAAATTACCTGATCATTATTAATTGAACAGTGGGTAGAATTTATTTTCAAGTGATAAATCTTGAACTCTGCGACCAGAACATAATAGCAATAATACACACCTTTTAGAAATTTCAAATAAGCTGTTACTTCCTGGGTCTTTGTTTATCATATGTTCACAGAGGATCGAAATATCCCAAATAGGCAATTTATGAGGTTCAGGTTTACTCAAACCAATAGCTATTAACTAATGTTTGTTTAACAATAATATGACAGCTGAGAGGAGATTGCGTAGGACAAAAGGTGGAAATGACTGATTTACGTAGTGCAATTGAGCTAAGTGACAACTTTTCCTTTAGATGTAAGTCAGTCAAAATTTGCTAGCTGCCTAGGGATTGGGATTTTGATTGCTATGTTATTCATTTTAACCCAAGTGCACCACCTAACCCAGGCTGGTTTATATGACTGCAAGGGAGAGTTTCTCCAACTGCTTGACAGTAAAAGCCTACGGTGATTATCTCATGTATCTTTCATAGAACTCCACACCGTATCCGCCAAACTTCCAAGGTCGCTTCACATCCGCGGGAGGTTTTCGTGTCTGTATGTCTATCATTAGTCATTACCTGTCAAAGGTTGATCAGCTCGATTGGTGGAGCTAGAGAGCGGTTCCTCACGTCGCTGCGCCAAAACACCTTCGTCCGTTCTGGAACCACCATCAAGTAGATTCCTTCAGCCTTGTTCAAATGTGCTAGGACACGTGGTACGTAGCAATAATACAGCACAAGATTCGGAGGTGGATAAATCGATGCAATGTGATAACTACAGTTCCAACTGAATTCTTTCACGAACATCACTTGGAGATTGGTCTGATCCAGAGATACGTACCTTGGGACCACATGAGCTCGGTGCGAAGCAAACAATTCGATTTCTGGTGTTCCCCACACTTGAAAGATTTGACAAGTCACTTTCTCTAGTAACTTGTAACTCGAGCCACTCTGTCTAAGTGAGAGATCTGGACAGTCGATCCGCTGTAGTATTGTAACGGCCAGGAATGTAAGTTATCGTCTTGTAAATCTGAAGTTGGTCTAGTAAATATCTCAATACTCGATTGGTGTTACTTCCAATCGTTCCTCCTTCGTTCCGAAGATAGGATACAACTGTCCGGTTGTCCGACACCGAGTATCTGCAGGGATCTCTCGGCCATGTAAGTTCCCTGGGAAAGAATTACCCTGTCTATCGCAATCATCTCTAGAATATTCGGGTGCAAGCTCATCTGTTGATACTGCCACGGTCCCGACAGCTTCAATTGAGCACCCCACCCCTGAGTACAAGCGTCTGCTGTCAAGAATACCTTGGATGCTGGCAAATGCAGAGGAGAATAGCTAATCACCATTTGAGGACAGGAATAACTGATTCTGGTACATTCCTATGACAGAAGTGGTTTGGTATTAAAGCGACCCCTTGGATCAACGAAGCTTGAAAAGTTACACAGGCCTAGAAATGACTGTACCTGCCCTGATTGGTCAACAACTTGCGAGATTTCTGCAGAATATTTCGAATCTTGCTGACTGGCAGAGACTTCCTGTTGTCCCAAAGACTCCACTGAATTCACCTATCACCTTTCTCTATCCCGATGGTTAGCAGGGAGAAAACTCGAAACGAGTTATGCTACACCATTTATACATATTTTATTTTTTAGTTTAATAAGTATTTTTTGTATTTTGTCTATGTGTGTAATAAAGATTATAATAATATTAATAATTATCAGGAACGTAAAGAGCGCTGTGAGTCTAGTACAGACTTGGAAATGTATCGCCAAACCCAAGTATTGGAAAAGAGTGACTGCGTAGTTTACAAAACGTTTCAATGTTTTCCGACCCCGATGTACTAAACAGAAGTCCTCCAGGTAAACCAGTGTTCTGATACCTCTTTTCCTGATAATCTCTGCCAATAATTAGTCAGAGAGGCAAATACCTTCGGTGCAGGTGACAGGCCGAAAGGTAGGCATGTCATTTGTCATAGACGATGACAAAAAATCACACTCAGGAACCTGGGGTGGACAGGTTTTATAGGCACGTAAAAGAACGCATTATGGAGGTCCAGTTTTATTAGCCAATTGTTTGGTTAAAGGAAGTCGGGAACCCTGAACATGTTGGTTAAGCAAAATTTGCTTGTATAAACAAAATTGTTCAATCGGTTCAGATTGAATAGGTACTGGACGCATTGAGCAAATAGCTTTTGGAACGAGAAAGATGCTCGAGACAAAACTGGGAGTTGTTGGTGCAGGTTCTTACACACCTTGCATCGTCAACTACCATAGTTTCTTCAATACTACACGGGACGGATGAATCAATGGAAGTTTTTTGAAAAATTGAATTTTGATCCGGATATACTTTTTAACAACAGGTCTGGGGCTCCCCACTTCCTTCATCGGTCTACCTAAATATATTTTATTAGTTTGCCTGCTTGAAAGGTGGGATACTCCAGTCGTAACGTCTTTGGGATCGCTTATCCTGACGGTTTTTGGAGTACTTTTCAATACAATACTTTATTAATAATAACAAATTTCACCATGGCTGGTACGAATAGGATCCGATTTACGCTTTCGTCCTTGCGCAAAGGGTGCGTTATTCGCTGAGTTAGTATAGAAGATCCGGACGTTACACGGAAGTGACTAGTATTGTACGTCCTCCTCAGTTCAGCTTGGGAAATTCTTTGCACCGAAGCTTGCTTGCTAGAACCTCCTAGCGCATAAGTGGTTACAGGTAAACCTTATCGATGCCGCCGTTTTAAGTTACGCACTCTGAAAACCTATTTGAAGTAAATTAAGAAGTGTTTTTGTATATTTACCTCCAAAACCTTCATTAATTTTGCTCATGACGTCATGAGTTGTCGTAAGTTTTTGGGAGCCTTGCTTCCATGGAAGCAAGGCTTGAAATCCTTCCTGAAGTTTCTCAATTTGGATTATAAGGGCATGAGAAGCAGCTGCTAGCGTTTTTCTGTTGTGGCTAACGTTTTATTACGATCGAACCTTTTTACCATGCCGTTACTTTCTAAATCTATAAACCCTGCACTCGTCAGATAAGATTTCTGAGCGTCAGCGTACCTTACTTGATATCAATCAATCGACTGTATTAAAGCGGGGCAATTTGCACAAAATACTCGCGTGCGCGTCTGTGGTTTTCGTATCTGACGATTCGACGAGGGTAACTAGTTAATTTGAGGGTACCTAGTGGTTAAAAATTAAAACCGGTATATTGGGTATTTTCTTTCAGCGTACCTAATAGGGGTTTCTAAAGACTCGATAGGACATCGGATTCACAATCTTCATTAGTAAAAACTGGGTTTTGACTCTTGTAGTTTATTGTACTCACCGAAGCGGCCAGTTCACTTACTACTTACTCTAACCTGCGTAACGGTTTCGGCGATGGCGAAGAATTCACCTACGCTCGTCGCTCGGCAAAGAATCTGATGAATAGTCAGACTCAGTGCGACGTATCGGGGGCTTTTTCTTCTTAGTCTTAATTGTTGCACCGTTTCCAACGATTTGAATATTGGAATCGTCCGAGTTTTTTAAGAAATAATTATATATATTTTAAATAAAATTAAAATTGAAAAATTTTCAACGGTACGGTGCAACAATTTCTGTACGTGTTGCTTCCTCAAGACACAGAACGCCAATGAGGCTATCGTGCCACCGGCACACGGCTGCTTGGATCGAACGTGGTGGGAGGAGGCGGGGAGTTGCGGAAATATGCAGGTAGGGGGCGCTGTTCGTGTTGCCAGCCGACGGACAACAGAGTTGCCATCTCAATTTAAGGCTTGGAATAGGGGACAGGAGCTTAATTACTCAGAGAGCGTTCCATAACCAGTTAAAATAATTCACGTTGACAACTGTCCATGTTCCATTACCGCGTTAACAGCGGAAAATATAACAGACTTGTATTCAAAACTAGCAATGGAACGTGTACTTCTGTCAACGTGAATAATTTCAATTGGTTTTGGAACGCACTCTCAGTACTCTACCCGGTTCTGAAACAAAACGTTGATAATTTATCTGACAGTTCAAGTTGTGTTATGGAACCGGATAATATTTTACCTGTAATTTCTATCACTGTCAGAATGACAGTTATGTGTGCGTCGACATTTGATTTATTCACGTTGACGAGTTTGTGGCCGTTCCACGACTCTTTTGTTTATCTACGCATAAACCTGGTTCCATAACATTCACTTTACCCGAGAATAATTGTCGGAGAAAGCGAAAATGGTTACGGAACGTATCCTAAGTCACTCATCCCATTTAATTAATTTCCAAACTACTTACACCACCTCCGCTTCATATCTGCCCAAATCATTCACCTATTAAATTGTCTGTTTGACATTTGCCGAACTTTGGCTGTATATTAGGAAATATATTGGTATTATGTAGCTTCATTTTGGCATAGTAAAATAAGTTTTACGTTATGAGCGTCGCAGCCATAAATAAGCGGTAATGTGTTTGTTTTGATGCGCCCACTTCCCGACTGGGCGTGGAAGCGAAACATTATATAGAAGAGTTAGGTAGTATTGCGCCAACCAGTTGAATAAAGTAAAGCATGATATTATGTACCTAGTTGGTACTGAGGACAGGACCTTCCCTTTTCGTCTTACTTATTCCAGTAAGTACCTACTTAGTTGGTCTTTTTTCGGTTTAAAATTCATGCAGAAAAATACATTTAAGTAGGTACCTACCTACTTACTTCATTCAAAGCGACTTTACCAATTCGAAAACTTAGCAAAAGTTGTCATAACATGAATAGGTGCGTATTCTACTGTAGGCATGGCGATTCAAGAGATGAGTTTGTTATGGGAGATGATATTTTTATTGATATTCAGGAACTTTCAGTATCGATCTGGGGGCGCAGGTTTTTGTAAAACAAACGTTTTTATGGTCCTTCGTTGGTTAAGTTGGACCACGAGAAAATGTTCAAATCGCCTTCAGGTGCAGAATTTAGAACGACCACTTATAGTAGTCCGGAATCATAGGGGTTCTTTCCAAAGTACACTTTACAGTAGTAAACAAATTCCGGTTGGCAAGTTTAAACATTTCCTTGGCAGTCGCTCGCTAGCGCCCTATGGGCCGTGAAGTTATTGCCTTCGCGACTTATTGACGGAGCACGGGAGCGCAATGCAACAATCTAGAAACCGTACCTACCTACACACAGTGAGTCGCCGTCTTTAAAATTTTAAGTTCACTTTTTGCGCGAACATTCGCGATTTATCTATGCTTTACATACAAAATTGACCTCGGGTTAGTGATAACGTCAGAGTTATCACTAACGGTTCGGCCTTAAAAGATAACGCTCAAAAGACACCGTGGGTCTAACTAAAGATAACATACAAATAACCTAAGACTAATATCGCTCTTCTTTGATGGCGAAAAATCGCTCGCACTTTGAATATAAGTAGGTTCCTGAGCACATTTCGACTCCAATCCTAAAACCGCAACAGAAGGCATTATTGCTTGATGTAAGGCATGACAAACGTAGTTATTACCTTCTCTCTGGACTTGACTATATTGGGGGACCGACGTTAGAATACAAGACGGAATAAATACACTGGCTAAACGCGATAACATTTTTCAGCGGTAGGAAATTCAAGTTGGAATTACCGCCTAACGACCACACTGCACTCTGTGTTGACGCGTTTGTTGAACAACTGCAGGGAAATAGGCAGTTCTTTAGGCTGTGGTAGAGTAGTTTCGCTTGTTACTAAACCGTTCAGTTTGACAAAAATGTATTGGCGTTTTCCGATAACCATTTTGTTTGTTTGCATTTGTTTTACGTTGTTGCAGTTACGGAAGTGTTTTTGAAGGGATATTCACTAGGATATAAAGGTACACACCGTAACACATAGATACATATTCTATTACAATCTTATCCTATTGTCCTAGCACAAGTATGTATGTTTTGGAAGGCGAACGAGTAGATGAGCAAGCATTTATTTTATTTTAAAGACTGAATGGGAGTTGAAATGGCCTCGCCTTAGCTTGCTATGGCTCTCCGAACCTGTAGCTACTTACTTATAATGTAAACGGAATTGAAGGAAATAATTTTGAGTCCGTATAGTATATAGCTGTTTATATTTTATTCTTTGTAGGTACTTACAATACTGATGATAAGTTGACATCAGCTTCCTCAAACTTAAGAGGTCGTAGTATATTCTTTGGCTACATTCCTCAGCAAATAATCGCAAAAGATATACAATTAGTAATGTGTAGTAGTAATAACATTAGTAGAATAGGTTTATAATTTTCCAGCAGAAAAAACTAACTTTATGTTGTTTGTCTATCGCAGCTGCTAACCATACCGAGTGGAAGTATCTCGAAGCATTTTATTTGCATCGCATACAGCTGCGGCGTTCTTTTAATCCGTCACAAGCGGACGAATAAACAAACAAACATGGTCAAATAGCCGTATCCTAGAAAAGTTTCCGCTTGCAATATGTTCGGATTAAAAAGGTCGCAGTTTACATAGGGTCTATGAGGGTGATGTCAATGGAAAAATGCTAACATTTGAAAGATGCACCATTTTGTAGTTATCTATAACTATACTTGGTTGAGAAAAGCGTTGCTATGATTATTTGTCTAGTGATTGTCAGGCAGACCTAATTCGCATCTAATTTTTGTTCTTGTGTAAAAGGTGAAAATACTAGATATCACGTGATTAGAATTTTTTCAATCGGTATCGGGGATTTTATATCTATATAAATATCGCAACTCCCAATTCCATACACCTAGAACCTTCCTAGAATAGAATACAATCGAGTTATAAAGAAGGCACAGACACTCGTATCCGTGAGGTAGTGAACAGGACGCAAGACAGAACCCTGTGAGAGACCATTATAAAATGCGATCTCGATCCGCAATGAGGGAGAAATGAGGTAATATCTCCAGATCTCCTATTCTACCTGTGACTCTACCTTGTAAGCCACGATGGGTTTTTGTAAACACATTAAGTGTCTACCTGCATAGCTTTCTGTTTCATAAATCATGAAGAATGTTGACGTGAAAGCAAGTGGATGTGACTGCAGAGTAATTGCTCGAAAACACTCGCGTCGTTCGTACGTAGCTAGCTTTAAGGCATAAGCTACACTCACAACAGAATGCAGCAAGACGCGTGAGACGAAGACGCCTTCATGTTTAAGGAAGCGCATTATCGATAAAAGTTGATATTACTCAAGAATTTATTGCTGTGGCATAAATACCATATTGGATCTCCATTGCTCTGAGTAGCAAAGTAAATATAATATGTAATCATCAATTAACTTGGTACCTATTATAGGTTGACTAAGTTGAAAGTCAACGCCCGCGACGTTACAGGGGCGCGGAGCATGACGACAGAGAGCAATAGGATGGCGAGCGGGCGGCAGGGATAGCTATGATATGCTGCCTATTCATCAACATCAGGTGCCTATTCTGGTCTGTTGGTTTTTTTTAATTTTACGAAAAATAGCAATGATATAGTGATATTTTTTTAGTTATCAAACGAAAACCTAATAATATTGGACATAGACCTCTCCCGATCTCCGGCTTTCCTCATCCAGACACTTCGATAGATAGTAACCAATTATTTATCGATAGATAGATAACCCTATCGATATTATGTTGTAATTTGCATGGTACAACACTAGTGGATGCAGACAAAGGGGCGCGATTAGTGGAAGGCGGCGGCGTGCCAAACCAGGCGGATGTCTGCACTAGCTGATGTACAGGGGGTAGGGGTACCGCGTATTGATCACTCCCAGGATGATCACTCCCACTCTCAGTATCGATACTTTTACCAAGGGACTTCAAAAATTCCAAAATAAAACAGCTGATTCTATACCTGTAGGTATACTTACATACTGGCGCAATGTCGAATGTTATTGAGAATTTCCAAATTATTCCCTGAATTCAAAAACTCAACCCGTGTTAACCCCGACCCGGGTTTAAAGCGTGCAAGCAGCGCTTCGAAGAGTGCCGGATTCAGGGGGGTTAGGGGGCGATCCTCCCCAAAACCTGTAAGGTATATAGGGCACGAGGCTCGACTCACACTTGGCCATCCCCCCAATATTTTCTGGATTCACATTTGGCTACGGAAAAAAATTACTTTCCTAAAAGTTTTATTTAAAAACAAAGAGCGAAAAAGCACCTTTGACCAAAAACTAAACGCATCTTTGTCAAAAAGGGAATCTATTTGGACGAAAATCACCTTCCACCATTTAGCAACCAACCCCCTTGTAACGCGGTGCCATTTATGGTGCAATCTATCAACGCCGGTGCTTACTCAGTTGCGGCATTCTGAATGATGCAGCCATCTAGAGAGATTTCGTTAATCTAAGCAACGAGAGTAGCTGTTCCAGGTCCGGTCGAACCATCTAAGCACTATAGTGCTTTGTCATAAGTACCTATCTACTAAAGATCTAATAATCCGACAGGCCCCGGAATTTAACGACAGTTTTGTTATCATAAGAATATAACAAGGTTCTAAGTATAGTCACTTTGTGATCACCTACTAGATACCAATAGGTATAATATAAGTACCTACTTTCTAAGAAATGATGTCCTAATAATATGAATACACTTTTAAGTTTAGTTCGTAGCTTGCTACGAACCTTGCTACTACGTCGTCGTCGCTTGCTACGATTTTGTTGGCAGTTACGCATATAAGTTCTACTTACTTTTTGCAAGAACACGGACCTTACAATGATCAAAGCACTTTTAATATACTAAGCAGAACGAACATAATTTCATGTACACTGAGTACACATAACCATCTCACTGACACTTATTATTTATGCAATGGATACCTATCCTTTTACCCCGACGTGTTAACTACACTGACAGATACCAAAGCGTGTCAAAAATTCTGACAGGCGCCATACAAATATAGTTCTTGTGTCTTGTACCTAATATTTCCATATGAGTTATTAAAAAAATAATTAACCAGGCATTGGCAACACAGGCCATCAGCCTAAACATTAAGCGATTTAAAACTGTTTTTAGTTTTTCAGCATAAAATCAAATGTTGTGGTGTAGACACATTTTAACACTCCAAGGAATTATGACTGAAATTTCAACTGGTATAGTCTCTGGCGAATTCTTATGGCCCGCCGCAGAATCACAGAGTGAAACTACACAACGAACCACTAACGAGAAGTTTATTTTAAGAGTTCAATACATTATCACTGATACTGACGTTTGATAGACAAAACTACACCGATTTTAGCTATAAAATCACCAGAAAACAATTTTTGAGCAATAAAATAAACACCGTAGAACCTTCTCCAGCGACTTTCCCGCCAAAACTCCCATAAGTTTTTAACTACGTGTGCGTTTTTTATGCCATTATTAAAATGTTAATTTGTGCTTCTGTAATTAATAAATATTATAAAAGGTCTCCGATTTCGATCGATAATAATTTACTTAACGTTTTTCAGAGATAGGCATTACGTGGAGTACAGAATCGGGTCTCTATTAATCTGGTGGAAGGTCGGACGCGGTACGACCGATCGCAAATGGATAGTCATTGAAATGAAGACGTATGGTGCAAACATATCACCCGAACGGCTCACTTCGTTTGCCAACTGAGGTCCAGGGCCTGATTTGCGATAAGACTACCTAGGTGCCCTGCAGTTAATGAACAACCCTTAAGAACTTAGGTAACATAACTAGTAATAGTGCTTAACCTAACAAACTATGTTACAATATACTTGGTTACCTATTTTGAACATGGACTAACATATATAGGTTGGTAGCCAGGAGTGGCTCGGTATGATTAGGGGCCCCTAAAATAAAAAGAAGACGTAGCCTTTCCCCGGCAGGGTGTGTTGTAGAAGTTTATTAATATTGTTCTCAATGTGAGAGGGTGCCCTCGTTTTGAAATTCCTGAAGTTCATAGAAAGAACTGAAGTTAGAAGTTGCTAGATACCCAAATTTTTCATAGGCTGTTCCCGCTTGGCCACGGAATATTTTTCTGGTTAAGACACTGCCTTCAAATTCGTAATTTCATACAAGTTAGGTTCTACCTACAAGGTTTGTTCCGACCTGTTAGATTGATCTAACGATCCGGAAAAAAACTGCCTCCTATCTTTAACCCAGGGGCGACTAGCTTCCCTAAATTAGGTCCTGCCTAAGACCTGTCGACCAGAATCAAACAAGACGTTAGTTCTGCTGAAGTTAAACAAACTATAACCTACTGACCCGGAGCTAATTCTAAACTTCTTTGGACGTTTCCTTTTCACTGTAATTGAACAAATGGCCCGGAAACTGAGAAAGAATCCGGGTCAGAGGACCGAACTAACATATAAAAGTATAACTCAATCTAAAGTAAGTAGGTAAGAAAGTAGGCAACTCGAATACCTTTGCGCCAGGAACGGAGATTTGAATAACGTTTATTGTAGGTAAATATTTATTGTTGACATGTTAATTTTTATTTGATTTCTGATATTATTCTAAGTGAATGTGAAATTTTTATAATGATGGATTTGTAATAAAATAAACTACGGCCATGAGGTACAACATAACAAACCATGTCTTATTCTACAAATGTAGGATATGAGCTCTAACATAAATAACACTAAATTAAATTTTTAAGAAAATTAATTACCACGACTTTCCAAGATCCCTTTACTTTTTCATAGTCACCATCAGGTTCTCAAGATTCCAGGTGTGGGACTGTGGGAATGGCACCGCGGCCCTAAATATTTGAGCTCAAACTAATGGTATTAGTTAACGTTATCATTCCATCCCATCACATGACATCAAAATATATGTACTTATTCCAAGGGATCTTGGAACCCACTGGTCCAATGTTCCAATACAGGCGCGTCCAAATCGGATCAGATACGATCTAGTATAGGTAAAGTAGACAAACAGACATGTGCGTCAAAATATCAATCTTTTGATCGACTGTTGAAACGACTTAGATAAGTAGGTAAAGTAAGTAATTTTGTTTTAAATTTATTTAACACTTTAATGCACAAAAACAGTACATGAGACGAGTTTAATGCCATGCCATACCTAAACTAAATGTGGTGAAGCATTGTGCGAGATATCAGTCTGTGCGGCTGTTTAACAAGTCGCCCGTTGAATATAAGACAAACATGAGCCTCCATACATTTAGGGTCAAATTAAAAGCGCTTCTTTTGGAAAGGAGTTTGTATTCTGTAGAAGAATTTTATAGTAAGTACCTGTGTCGAAAATATGACTATTTAGTAGATTATAATTTATTGTATTGTATTTGTTTTGACAATAACTCTTGGATTCAGTTTTTTAAAAATATTTTTATGGCATGGATTTTAATTAAAAAAATGTAATTTAAATTTCTTTTTTATAACGTGCTTATAACTTAGCTATAAGGTTGACACTGAAAGAGATTAATTATTATTTTTGGCATGTAAATATTCAAACACAATTTATAATTGTTTATGAATAAATGATATGATGATGCGGCATTTTCTACCTGTTAACCTAAAAGCTAAGTGGGAAAATATGATGGCAAAGGTTAAGAATAACTTCATGGAATATTTAAGTCCATTCTCAGATTAAATAAACATCGCAAACTGAATCAAAATAACGAAATACGAACTTCAAAGACAAGGGTTTATTGAATTTAGTCGTAACACTTGTCCGAGAGAAAGTTTCATTCGACTAAAATAAAAAGAAATAAACATTAAGACATTCCTTGCCCCTTTTATGTGGATGTCAACTCGATTTTACGCTGAGAATATAAAAAATTCGTGAGGCATCTCATATATGTACGCAGCAGTAGCGGCTTCAGGATTGTACCTATACCCGGACCAGGAAAATAAAAATCCTCGCCAGATTGCGGATTAAATAGTGCTTTTTTTCGTAGCAAAAACTAACACAGATTATAAAACTACCAATGGCGCAATTGACAGGGTTTCTGTAGAAAGACGTCCCAACATTGCAATTATGTTGTCAAATAGTGTCTCACCACTAAATAAAAGGATGAAGAGCATGCTGGTAAACCTCTCTCGGTTTACTGTGTGTTGCACGCTATTTTTTATTCTGTAAGGCGATAAGTACAATTAAATAAAATACGTTTTAATGTTTATAAAATAGAAGATGGGGCACATATATCTACTACTTAAGGGTGTTGGGACTCTAAGGTGGCGCCATCTCTTGGCCACAAGTAAGTCAAATATTTTAGTAATCAGGAATGCTCAGCGGTTCTTTTCAAAAATTTTAGTTAGACTAGTGGACGAGTCCAACTGAACATTGAGAATCCTAAGGAAAAAGTATCCTAAAAATCCTAAGTAAAAGTACTTTTAGTGTGTGTAAAATGCAATAAATGTGAGCTATAAAATGCAATAAATGTGAGCTCGACAAAGTTAACATATCTACCTAAACGTAAACTATGTTACTGATAATGTGCAGAGTAGATCACCTCTTAACCGGAGCATTGATCTACAGGAACGATTTTTCTCCACCGCTGACATTTTTTTCTTTAGTCGCTCTCAGTTCGTCAACGAAGTCATACGTCAATTGGCCCGGTCTTAGTCCTTCCTTCTCCTGTTCCACTCTCTCTCCCAAAGTCACTACCTGTGATCGGAGTAGGTAGAGCTCTTTCGGGTCAATGTCCTCAAAGGTTATATTAATATGGATATGATTTCGGGATCCCGTTTTAAGTTATCGAGCAAATGTTGTAAATTACTTTTATAAACCTCGCCCTTACTCGGCGGATTACGATTTTTTTTAAATTGTGAATTTACGAAGAAGTTAAAACACTACCATAGGTACACTAGCGCCATGAAACTTAAAAAAAAATATTTCGCCACCAATCTTAAATGTGTATCAAAACAAATATAACGTTAAAAATCTAAATAATATATTTATTCAATCCCGGAAATCCCGAGATTATTGGGCATACTTATCCATATTATGACCGTATGTGGCAAGTACCAAAAACAGCCCTACCTACTCCGATCAGTGGTCACTACCATTATCCTCATCGCTCTCTCTCTCTCTCTCACACACACACACACACACGCACCGTTAGCACTCAAACATGTCGTAAAGCCTGTTTTATTTTCTTTATTTTCTGTTTTATTTTATTTTTATTTTTTTCTCTTTCTTTTTGTAACTACTTGCTCAATTACCTTTTTAAATAGCTTTGTAACAGTTTGGTTTCGTAACTGTCATCTATAGATTTTTAATTGTTTGATTTATATATTTAATGTGTAATATGCTGTGAAACTGACGAATAAATAAAATAAAAAATATACATATGTATTATTTATTATTATTATTATCTTGCACTAAAGTTTATAGTAGGGTATTCAGGCTAAGAAACTGTTTTTTTTTAAATTATGTTACTTACGCTTTGGATAAGAATGTACACTAAGTACCTAGTGAGCCTGTATTGTTTATTACAATAAAGATATTTTTATAAGATATTTGTTCGATTTATAAAGATCTTTTAAAACTGACAAATAGTGTGTGTAATGCGATCATAAAATTGTTTATTCTCGTAAGTATTCGCAGTATTGAAAAGAACCGCAGAGCATTCATAATTACTGAAATGTTTGACTTACGCGGTGGTCGCCAATAGATGGCGCCACCTTAGGGTCCCGACACTCTTAAAAATTGAATATGAAAACATAAATTAGCTACTCAAACAGAACAGGGAATGGTCGTGGCCCCTTGTGGTTTTACCTGAAACCGCTCCTGGTTGGAAGGCGCCTATTACGCGGTATTTTTTTGCGAAAAATGACAATTGACAGATAATTCTCCCGCGGCCCGAATTGGGCTGCCTTTGACGAGATTACAGTCGAAGTGAGTACACACTTGAAAAACTCCAGCAGGTCAATTCTCGAGACTTCGACCTATAAATAGAGAAATATTTTGAACGCATTATTGCAAGGGTTCCCAAAGTGTGCGCCGGGGCGCCCCGGGGCACCGTGGAGAGTACACAGGGGCGGCGCGAGGCACTCATGTTTTCTCTTCTCTGGACTAAAATTATTTCCTCCCCATCGCGTAATAATAATCCTCAATGCTGAGGGTCGTGACCACCTTTAGGTATCACCTTCTGACGGAAGATCTTCCTCCATTTATTTCTGTCCCCGGCGGTGTGGATGGCATCGTGAATAAGGATTAAAAATATTTTTTTTAATTTTCAAAAAATTACTTACCTAAATTCAAAATGAAAATATATTAATTAAATTAGCAATTCGATAGTTCATAATATATATACTTTTTTCTGCTACTGTATTTCATATTTTTCCACTTTTAATATATAACATATATTAAAATTATTATATGAGCCTCACATTGTATGGTTTAAATAAAAAAGTTGATTTCATATCACGATACACATACATTTTGACTATAGAGCGCCGGGACAAAATACCAAATCTGTAAGTGCGTTGTGAAATGAAAAAGTTTGGGAACCCCTGCATTATTCAATTATTCTTTAAAGTGACTCTGCACTGATTGCCCCAAAATGGGAGTATTATTGGTGTATTTCTCCCATGCTGTCAGCTCAGCCGCCTCAACCCTAGTTCACTGAAGTATTACCGAGGGGAAGTCAAAACTCTGACAGATTGTGTGGGTTTATTGATTGCTGATGAAAGGTATTACGAAGGTAAAACATCGACAGCAAAAAAAGTCGAACGTCACATTGAATGTCAAACGCTCTTTGCAGATTAGAATCTAAACATAACGTCGCAAAAACATGCTGACTCGACCAATTTTTCGACTAGTCTCTGCATCTCCTTTTCGAAGGTTCGAGAATTGCCTCCTGGCTTTCTACGTAATTCCTCTAAAACGCCTTCAAATCCAATATAATTCTTTGACTTTACCAGCTTAGGGAAATTATTTTTCAGGCGAACTTGTTTGAAGGGATCTAGTAAGAGTATACCTATTTTTAGGAGAAAAAAAAAGAATTTCAATTCAGAAATTGAACAGAGGCAGATTCTAAAAGGACAATGAGCTATGCTTGCTTGCTTATCGTATAGTTAGAGGCAAACCTATTTGTCAGAGTTGTTCAGGCCGCCCGTAGGCCACTGACATGGCTTAACGACTGCTGTCGAACGACAACAGCCAGGACCGACTGCTTAACGTGCTCTTGGAGGCACGGAAGTGCTCAGATGAAATATACCTCTAGCGGTCACCCATACTGGTACTGACCGTGCTCGCAACTAGGCTATGACGCACACATACCTACTTAAAAAATTAAAGAAACAAATATCCGAATCATATTTAGTACCCCCATTCGATTTTCCATTCTCCTTATGTCCAATCCATCCAATCCAAATAGGTCTGTTTAAGTGACTCCTAGCTGTCGCGTCGCGTTATCCAGCATGTTAGGTCGGTAAGCGATGTCGATGCGGATCCGATGCGAGCTGCGACCCGATCCGCCGATAAATACGACCTGCGGATCAAATGCTCACATCGCGTCTGCTTACCGTGAAATATGGAACTGTCCGATAGCAATGTGCTCTGTATTTCCATGGTTGTAATAAATTGTGTTATGTAGGTAACCTACTACTTTAGCCGTAGTTAGGTTGCAGGATTCTCTAACGGGTGGTCACAGGGTTCGATTTCAAGCAGCCATTACCAATGAGTTTTTCAGTTTCTCTCGACAACTTACGTATGTTCTTATACTGACTGCTTTATGGTGAAAGAAAATATCGTGAGAAAACCTGCATGTCTGATGGAACAAAGGGAAGGAGAGCTTAGCCAGCGTAATTAAATTATAATCACTAAGGTATTACTCCTCCTCTAAGTCCTCAAGGTTAGAATCGCAGCGAAAACCCTTTATTAATAATAATAAATTAAGGTGCGATGGTAACCACTTATCATAGGTGGTCCGTTTGCTCGTCTGCTCTCTATATACAAAAAAATCTCTGTGAGCTCTCCAATTTACATTACAAGCATAAAATAAGACATGCTTCATACCATTACCCCACCCAGGAATCGTGCTACGTCTCTCGTATGTGAAGGGACATTAGTCTGGTGCCCCTAATGTGGTGTTGCGAGCTGGCTGGCAGGCGTGAGGCGGGCGCTGTCGATGTCGCCACGAGATTTATCGCATCGGCCACGCCCCGGGGCGCCGGGCCTGCGCCCGGGGCTGGAATCAGGACGAGGGAATACCAGGGTCGTAGATAGTTTTAAAGATTGTAACCCATGTGTTCCATCTTCGATCTCATCGTCACTTACCACCAGGTGAGATTAAGGTCAAATGCAGGTTTAGTCGTAAAAAATACATAGCTCTGAAGACGATTAGTTCTATAGAAAATACCTGCATATTTTTTGCAGGCGATTTAATGTTGCCATAGAAACGTATTGAATTTGCTGAATAATAATAGTTAAGGCTATACAAATTATGAAAAAAGATTACTGGGAGGCTTGGATCATACTACCGGTTTTAGCGATACCGTACTTGTAATTTTATTTCAGACGACGATTCTCTTATATTAATAACGAATCAACATTTTAAGCTGATAAACGTGAGTATTGGTCAAAATATCGACATTCTTCCGAAAACAATATTATGTTAAGGCTAGCACGTAAAAGGACAATAGAGCAAGTCGGGCTTCAGGTAGTGATTCGCCCAGGCCATTTGACTAACCGTGAGTTGCAGGAAACATTCTTAATCTGGATAGAGATGACATGAGACTTAAGAAAGCCATAACATTAAGGACGTTTCATCCATTTCCCTTCTCTATGTCAATTTCTACGCCATTAGCTCTAGATTCTAGACTAAAGGGATATATATTTAATGAAGACTTAACTTTACGAATGTTTCATGCAACTGACGATTAATAATCAATCTCAAGAGGTTTCGTCACTTTTAAACTGCTCAAACTATATCTATAATAAGTATACTTATAGCATGCTTCAGGTTTGTTTTGGGATTTCAAGTCAATGCTTAGATAGACACTTACCTACATACCATTTAAAAAAAACTATACGACCTTTTCAGACCGTTTCTTATTTACTCCTTCAGTATTTGGTGATCCAATCACGAGGCTAGGGTCCCCGATTCATTCCAAGACAAGCTTCATTTCTCTTCCCGTTTCGTGACATAATGGAATAGTCGACTCGGCGACTGTCTAGTTTCACACTTAGCTAAATGCGTCTCTCTTGTCGCGGCTTTTTTAACCATTCGTTTTTCTTTCTACGAAATGTCTTAAAAAGATCATAATGGTAGCTAAAGACGGGATGTACCTACATACTACATTATACATCACATGTAAAACGTGCCATCGTAGGTATACTTTGAGTAAAACATCAAACGTTCCAAACCAGGAATCGAGTCCATTCCTTGCAGACCAAAAAGTAAAAGTAACTTGATTTAAGTACCTAGTTTCTCCGTATCCTTTGTAAATGCAGAGAGCGAGCACAGAACCAACAATGCAATTGCATACCTACCCTACTGAGTACATAGAACCTAGTTGGATTTGGATAATGAAGAATATTGGTAATGTGCAAAACATTACCAATGTTAAAAAAATACAGATAGCGTACCTCAAAATGTAACAGGTCCTTCTGAAAATTTAAAGACAGAGGGTGGAACATTTTATGGCTGTCTGTGCAAGCAGCCGGTCTTATACAGCGTCATGAAATGGCCGTAAACGCTGCTACCCACGTGTAGCGGAATTTTCCGCCCGAGCGCCGCCCGATCCGCGGAACATGCAAAATTTTACGATTCTTACCTCCCATCTTTTCCACTCCATGATATATCTGTATTTAGATTTTATGACTCGACTGTCGAGCCGTCAAAATTACACGTCTAGTTTACTGACTTCAGGAAATTGATTTCGGTTCTCAAAGACTCATGGTTATTGTGTTGGGGGTGTTATACCATAAAATTGCTGCAATTAATCCGTTTTCTTATAATAACTACCATTTCCAAATCAGTGACATACGATCACTAAAATTACCTACTAGGTTAGTATAAATTTTCTATGAGTTTTCCTAACACATCTTTCACAAAGCAAAATTACCAATACCAAAATACAATAGCTCTCCACGTAACTGAAAATAATTTCTTGCACGGAGGAAAATGGAAATTCCTATATTTCCAGTAGTGAATTGAAAATTTAATTTGCATTTTCGTCCATAACGTCCGAGAGATGGCTAAGTAAGGCTTAGCACTAGCGTCGGGCGCTTAGGGCTTATTAAAGACCACACTTGCCCGTTTTGACTACTGCTGGCGATGGCGCTAAAGCCCTATTAATGCCTTCTTACACCTATTATATTGGCCTCAATTCTGGTGTGTGATTCCTCAAAATAAAACATCGCTAAACGAGATGTCGCCCTCAATCTTGCTAATGAGTGAGCGTGCGTGACAATTTCATTAAATGTTTGTTTGTTTGTAGTCTCTTTATAGCACAAAAAAAAAACAGAAAATAAATAAAAACATTAAAATATTCACAAGGTTAAGGTTAAGGTTTATCTGTGGATTTGGCAACAATGCAGCAATCGAACGCTAATAATATTGTGATTGAAATTAGGAAGTGTTAGTAACCTTACCTACTGCCCAGGATTCCTGTTTTCCCTGATTCCACAATTACCAACGTTTGTCGTTCTATTCCAATTACGAGTAAGTAGTGATGGCCTATATACTTACATGTGTAAATTTTCACACGCAATGGTTTGTAGGTACCTACTTATGGACAGTTTTTTATTTTTTTTATTTACTACTAAACCCGCATTTGACCTCGATCTCGCCTGGTAAGCGACGATGAGGTCGACGATGGAGCATGCGGGTCCAGTAAATGCCTATTCACTCTGGCCTTGAAGATCCCAAGGTTGTAGGTTTCGGGAAATACAGACGCCGGCAGGCTGTTCCATTCCTTAGCCGCTCGCATAATGAACGAAGAAGCAAATCGCTTCGTACGAGCAGATGGGATATCAACAACATAAGGATGGAACCCCTCCCCGCGCCTGGTAGTCCGAAGGCGGAATGGAGATGCTGGAATTAGGTCGTGCAATTCCGATGCGCACTCTCCGAAATGTATCCTATAAAATACCGATAGACAGGCAACCTTACGCCGTTAAGTTAAGAGTCTATACCTACCAATAGCTATATCTAGATCGTAGAGTCGGCTTCCATAGTCGACACTGGTGTTCCGGTCCAGTTGGAAGGGAATAAAAAGAGTCGTGCAACGTTGCGTCACGTGACTCGCTTCGCGTCGTGTCAGTCAGAGTCAGCAGCTGCGTTTCGGATGGCGTCTGCGACGGCTGCTTCCGTAAACATGGACACGGCTGTTTTTCTACGATTCCCATTGCTTTTCAACCGTGGACTTTTTTAGGGAGTTTTTGTGCCTAGGTCATAAGGTGCTTTTTAATTTGATTATATTTCACCTCTGAAAGGATATAAAGTGTGTTCTGGGCTTTCAAAGTCGAGAATGGCCTGTATTCCCTTGTGCTATTGGAGATAACGAAATAACTATTCAGTGGACAAGGGTGCCTATACATTTTCAAGTTCTATAGGAAAGTTGCAAGATAAAAATATTCGGTTTTTACTTTTGTTGGTTTGTTGTATTAATTAACTTGTAAGAATAGATTTCTTCTTTCTACCATACAACCCAAAACTACATAGGGATATTCTCAGGGTGATAAAGAATACGAAATGTATTCGATTTGTCCTTATCCTTGTTTCATAAATTTATTCATTTTCAGAACTGAGGCAAATAAAGTCATAAATTCAATATATGGAGACATCAAAAAGCTATTTAGGCGGATCTTCCTGAAACAGCATCCTTTTCACTTATTTATACCGACCCAATTTGGTCCAATAAGCTCTGAAGGACAAAGGCAAACTGTACGTCACGTAATGCTGCTGGATATTCGGGGAGGGAACTTATTATCAAGAATCACATAGTGTGGCTTATATTGCGGTTGATTTATTATAGTTGGTATATTTTCGATCTAAGGATAAAGAAGTAGACAAATCCATCCATGGGGAATGGGGAGGGGGCCTTTTTTTCACCTACCTAGGGGCGCTTTGCGCCTCTCGATTGACCTCCGGAAAGGTTTACATAAAAACATAGGTACAGTCCAACCAAATAGATAACCTCCTCAATTTTTCGAAGTCTAAAAAGCCTTACAGTGTTATGTACATCTGTACATAACACTGTAAGGCTGTACCATCTGGTACACATATACATATGGTAGGATAATAGGTACATAGGTAGGTAATGGTGCAGTGTTGAATAGTGGTTCAATCAATAGTTGCATGACATACATGAGTAGCTTTGTAAAGGTACCGCATGACCTAGCTACCCGAATGTTACAATGCATTCACCTATTATAGCAAATAACGTCGACGTAGTAGGTATGTGCATTCATCATGTACATCTACCTCTGTAGTATGGACACTGGCATAACGAAACTTTGTTGTTGTTCATTTCATGAGAAAAAGAAATGCAATACAATACAATACATTATTGATAACAACAAGTTACACGTCATTACAGGTCATTTTTCAATACAACATACTCATAGTTATGTATATAAATAATAAAAATGATTATAATTTCCAATTAAAAACATTCAACAATTCGTGGCAGAGATTGGCCGTCGCCTCAGGGAGAGGGGCTGTGACCCTCGCTCCGGGTCGTACCTGGTGCAAAGGTTGGCCGTAGCGATACAGCGCGGTAACGCCGCGAGCGTTATGCGCACCTTTGCACCGGGGACGACAAGGGGCGGGCTATTTGATTGACGACAATTATTTCATTATTGGAAAATTATTATATGACATGTAAATTAATTTTATGAATAAATATTTAATTAATACAATACAATAATTTAACTTAACAATTTTAATTTAATTTAATTTATTTAATTAGTAATGTGTATTGTATTGTATTAAAAGACTGATTAAAAACATTTTTTTCAATAAATAATTCTCACTTCCCACTGTGAATAATGAATAAAATAAAAATAAAAATAAAATAAAGAATATATTATAATAGCAGGTACCTATTATAAATACCTACCTACCTACCTATTGCGATAATTAATTAAAATTTTAATTTTAGAAATTCGTATTAAAATGGTCTTATTACCTAATTAACACACTGTAACATCGTTTCTTTTGTTAACCCCCGACCGATAAAGGAAGGGGTGTTATAAGTTTGACGCGTTTGTCTGTGGCACAATAACTCAATAACCGATGGTCTAATTTGGACGCGGAATATTTCACAGAGAATTTTGTTGAGAGTGTTCTAGTCATGTCTGATTAAAATTTGGTCAGTTTCCAAGATCTTAGGATAGGTCTTTGATGTCAGATGGGATTTCCATTAAAGAACCGTGTAGTTAGGTTAGGTTCGAGGTTGAGCTCAAATGTTTAGGACCATGGTGCCCTTCCCACATCTGGAACCTTGTGGACCTGATGAAGATCAGGAAAAAATAAGAGGATCCACAATGATAAATCGTGAGTTTCTTATACATGTATTTTAATTTAGATATATTTATAGGTACAAGATCGATCTGTCTTTAATACTTCCAACTCTCTACTTCAAATTTTGCAAAGCGAATCCTTTAAAAAATCAAGTTTCTAGTAGTAATTTCCTACACTACACTATAATGAAAAAGATTTACTTTGTCCATCCATTAAATCGCCAGCAAAATATCTATTAATCATTTCAAGCGTAGAGCACTTTGTCATAGCTCTATCGTTTCGCCATACTTCATCATAAATCAAACTAAACGCCCCTATTCGCTGGCTTAGCATTTCCAGTATGCCCTAGATAGCCTAGCCTAGACTAGATGAACTAGGCTAGGTTCGACCAGCCTCGCAGTCGAATGGACCTCATGCTTGGCTTGCTCAATTCAAATACTCTATTGTCATTTACGAATGGATGCAGTATATAGCATAGCGCGCTATTTTATTAGATACAAATATTATGAGGGGGGCTGTTCAAATAAAAAAATAATTGCCCAATGCACTGCGAAGTGACTAATTAATTTTGTTGTTTCTATCGAAAGAATGGGTTTTAAGTAAGTACCTAATTGTTGTTGTTGATATTTTTAGATGGTATATACCGTTGAAAATAAAACGGAATTAAAAATTATGTATATACCTGCAGTATTAAATTTTACTTCGATCGAAGTAAACTAAGTATATGGTAAGCAGGTATTTGTTTTAAATAATTTAAAAAAATATTAATTTGAAAGGTCTCCGTGTACCATGATACCAAGGTATCAGTTACTCGGGAGCTTTGGGAAATTCTAAAAGCATTGTCAGTTTTCATTCATGTATGGTAGCTATGAAAATATTTGTTGTCTTTTTTTTAGTTCCATGCCATATATTATGTTGCAGATACCATGGGTTGTTGGAATAAGACGAGCTTATAAAATACATTTACATCTAACTTGAGCGTTATAAAATGTTGTCATTTAAACAGGCCTATTAAATTACGGTTGGCAAAAAATAGTAACCTTCTAAATGGAAATTTTAGTGTATAATAATCTGCCTAGTCGCCTTAAAAATGGTCCTGCTAGCCAAGTTAAAACTAATATTTCCAAGTGGCTTCTAAGACAAATGTTATTACTCCATAAAAGAGTATCTCAACGACACTAACAGATAGCAGAAAAGATTTGCATACCGTTGTCGGTGGAACATATAATACCTAAATCACCTGTAATTTTCACTATGTTCTGGCAAATAAATTTCGTTTCAAATTTTGCCAGAACATAGAGAAAATTAAATGAAATGTCATAAAAAGAAATCTTCAGTCCAAACCTTCAAAATGAAATCTCTCATTTTGATTGCTCGGCCTCAGTTATATATAGCTCAAGCTTAGTTAAGTACTTTTAGAACCTGTCAGCAATAACTTCAGCTCGGTTCATAGGTTGGAGCGAGAATGTGCAATATTTTAAACGTAATGGGCGGGCCAGCGGTGCGAATTGTAACAAATCACCTCGCATCTATCTCTGGTCGGATTCAGCTTAATTGGGGCACACGTGGACGCGACTCTATTCGAGTGAGTTAACACGTTCGCGTCCACGTGTCCCACGTGGGGGGCACGCGTGTGTTAGCCAGAGTCTATTAGCTATTATTTCGCTAGATTTCTGTCACCCTTAAGATTAGTGACATATGGAGCATTGACGTACACTGACGAAAAAAGGATAAGTATAATAAGTTCACTTGAAATTACCAAAAGTGTTTTACTACTTGTAAATTTGACTTTGGTTACATGTACACCTATAGTTTTGCTGTGACTGTTTTCACGTTACAGGCAGACAAAGTTTACATAGTTATAAGGAAACATTTATTTATAGACCACATATCCGTCACGTGACGTGTTTCGCAAAGATAATGCCTATGTCCCCAAATGGGGTCACACGGTATTAAATGGCTATTAGGTAGTTAGACTGTTTTGTATGGAGACGTGAACGTGTTAAGTGATTGCGATGAAGTAAATATGCAACTGTTTGTGTTGATCTCGAAAAAATACTGCGTTAAGGGAAATCGCAGCAGTAGCGCAATAGAAAATTAAATAAAGGATTTCTTTCCGTGAACATTAACCGTGTTTTTGTATGACGCGTAATAAATTGTGAATGTCATTCAACATAAGGGCGCAAAAAGTCTTTTATCGCCATTTCCACCAAAACATTTCAAATATTTTCCATTGCCAATTTTTTATCAACAGCGCACACTCTCAAAACGATAAATTTATCCCAACTCAGCAAGTTTCATGTTTCGCTTCAAGCCATCCCCCTAACATCAGCGATTTAGCACCAGCAAGTCGCCTGTTAATATAAATCTAACTTATTGATGTTGAAAAATCATTCCCCGCGTCATAAATTCTGGCACAAGGGGTGGCCAGCAGTGAAAAATTGCATACTGCGTGATCGTTCTTACGGGGGTGGGGTGCTAATGCTGTTGCAAGTTAAATTTATCTTGTAAAACATTTATTTTATGCGGAACTCGAACTTGCATTGATTGCTGTGGATGTGGCATTTGCAACTAAAAACGTGTCGCTGTAAATGCTACAATTTGCTTAGTGTTAAGACTAATATAAATTGGCAAAAGCCTGCGTCCGTGTGCTTAGCAATTTTTTCTAATAAATAAAGTTGTAGGTACCTAAATGCTTTAATCACAGCACACATTACATGATCGTTTTTCGAACTTTCGTCCAAAAGGCAAGGTCTGGGACGAATATTTAACAAAAATCAGTGATTAAGTGGTCCTGCTCCGTTTTATTTTGCCTTTGTTAATTTTTATAAAAGGAATGCTTGTTGTTAGACTTAAAATTATTTTGTGTAAGTACTTATTGCTAGTCGTTTTTTATCGTTAAATGTAAGTAATAGGTAAGTATTAAGTAGGTCTGAAGTATTTTAGTATCAGTTGAACAAAGCACCGATAAAGGGCGTGACACCGCATCACCAATCAATTGTCTCTTAAAATACAAATAAAAAGTACAATTGATATGGATAATTAATTTTTTCGTTCAAGTGAAAACTTACTCAGCGAAAGCAACTAATAATACTTGAGCTTTCCTTCTTCCTTTTCTTAGTGACCCTAACGAGGCTGACATGGTCACCTTGTCGTGTACCAAATCCTCTAAACTGAGATTAAAATAAAATTAAAAATTGCACTTTGTATTTGAAGATATTTTCCTTGGTAAAGACAGATCTGTAGATCCACGTGTTTCTGTCAATGACACAGCTACGCTGGCCGGCTTCCCATAAAAAAGAAAAGTTGTCGCGGACCCCGCAGACGCTGGGGCTCGAACTACTTCAGGAAATTGAGCCAGCCAATCTAATAATTCGTATCGTAGAACATTTTTTAACTTTCCAACTTTTTCGCAGTTCATCCTGTCTGTTGTAATTTAATGAAGACAATGTACCTAAGAATTTAAAAGTATTGTCATATTGTGCGTATGTTTATGCATGGAATATAAGTAAGTAATAAAGTAAGTAGGTAATTGATAGCCATTTTATGTACTTAGTTGGTTTTGTGCCCTTCTGTAAAAGAGATTCCGGGTTTGATTCTGGCCAAGAAGGTGCTTTTGTCATTGTAGGTGACGTGATTCCGCCTTCGGACTACCAGGCGCGGGGAGGGGTTCCATCCTTATGTTGTTGATATCCCATCTTCTCGTACGAAGCGATTTGCTTCTTCGTTCATTATGCGAACGGCTGAGGAATGGAACAGCCTGCCGGCGTCTCTATTTCCCGAAACCTACAACCTTGGGATCTTCAAGGCCAGAGTGAATAGGCATTTACTGGACCCGCATGCTCCATCGTAGACCTCATCGTCGCTTACCATCAGGCGAGATCGAGGTCAAATGCGGGTTTGGTAGTACATAAAAAAAATATTACTTTCTCTCTTGTTGACCTTCATGTCTACGTTTTCATAAACACAAAATCTTCATGTTTTCAGTTGTTGTACTCAGAAATATAGATAGTTAACTCTGAAAGATAAAATTCAATTTTAACTTCAGCGATATTCTTAATGTATTTTGAGAAATACTTTTCTTATAAGAAACGACAGAATTAAGCCTACGGAGGGTTCGTGGGCGCCACTGTCGCTTACCCCTTGTGGTTTCCCTGAGGCGAATTATAGGCTACATCCCCTGCATACTAAAAGGGAGGATAAAAATTCACCCCGCAGGTAGCTATTCTGAGCCCACGGATAACTTCGTCTTAGGAGCGTAGATAGAGTAGGTCAGACTGGACGTGAAACAGATGATAAAATGTGATGATGTGATGTGATGTGAAGATTTCTGTCGCAAAGCTCAGCAGCTTTGCGCAATGCATGCTGTGTTCCGATTTAAAGGGTAAGAGAGCTAAGGTAATTGAGGCACTACGTAATTACATGAGGCACTCCATTCCATCTTAGTCCTCAAGGTTAGTAGGCATCGAAACCCCTTATAATAAGACATTATAATAAATGAGATGTTTATGAGTAACGGTGACCACTCACCATCAGGGGCCTGTTCTCAGTGCATTCTTCGCGAAGGAGGCCAAGAAGAAGACATAAGGAAAGTAGCACCGTATTTACGAAAAAGGAACCAGAAAGGAATATACTGTCTCTCTTTTTCATAAGTTTATATCGATCTTGTGTCCCTCTCGCTAAATTATTAGTTCAGTGGCAGATCTACCAAACCATACTCTATCTACGGTGTCAGGAAGGAACGCATCCGAAGGGAACAAATCAATCCCTGGATTGGGAGATCAGGCGGACAAGTAAACAAACATGCCTACTTCACAAGTTGGCTGGCTGATCCTTGGCTAACAACGTGCCATAGGGGGTTGTGTTTGGGTTTAATAAAACAAAGCTATTTTATTTGTAAAGTAAATATCAAATATTTTGAAATTTACCCTATGTAGATTGCTTGCTAGAGAAGTTTTGGCGCAGTTGGCGCATGCGATGTGAGCATCTCCCTACATTCAGTCGGCCATTAAAATGTCACTTGCGTCGCTGTCAGTTCACATCATCATTCTAAAGGGGAGGGTGCTACTAGTCCGATTTCTGAGGTAAATTATGTTTAGTGAACAAGCTGTTAAAGAATGTAATCGATATGTAAACAAAAATAATGAGCTTTGAAAAATGAAAAAGCATTTCTCAGTAAATAAGTACCTAGACTATTTACTCCAGAGACCACCGATTTGCCGTGAAGAAAGTTTGACCATTTCTCAACTGGTACACCATTACGTAACCATAATAAGTTATGTATGTCAACTTCACACTTATTCCCTTGCGGAGTAGACAGAGATAATGGAGCGCTACGAATCTCTGTCTTGGCATGCCTCTCTTGCTTCCTCTACAGTCAATTGTCGTTTCACGCATGCTCGCCGTTGCGGTCGTCAGGTGTGTATATTAAAATCTATGAGCATTCTGTCAATCTGATCTTTTTTGTTTAGTTGCCAGAAAATCGGGAAACCTACTTTTGGGATAATTATAGGCTACGAGTCGTAGCCGTAGCACCTCGTAAGAGACAAAAATGAATACTGTCACTATGGCCCGTGTCAAGTTGTCTCTTGTATTCAGTTCAGTACTCAGCGCGGCCTACTCGGAGTCACGTAAACACGTCCTCGCCACGTAGACAAGGCGCAAACGAGGCGTTGCCGCAAACGAGCTCGCTGTAGGGTTGTCACACCGAGATTACTGCTATACTTACTGTTGCGGGTGGACTCGCGAGCGACAGAAACGAATAAGGACTGGTAAATGCCTTTAATATTAACCATAAATACAATTTTAACCATGAAAAGGCTTTGACACTGACTGTCATTGGCCGCAGCACCAGCCAGTTGCCAACACTTACCTTCTATAATACTTAATCTTTTTGTGAAATCTAGAATGAAAGTGTTAATTTCTGGGGAGTTTCATTTTAATAAAAAAATTTGGGATTTTAAAACAAGTTAAAGTTAGTCTCGAAAATGGATACGCATATACTCTGTCCGGATTAATAATCTCTATTGCCTACCTTTGGAGTGATTACTTTTGTAATAGGTAAATAGTCTTGATAAAGAAGCCAAAAATAAATTCGCCTTTTTTAATTCCAGCTGACAACCCTAGCAGAATTTCCTGTAGGTCTCAACTCGGCTGTCACTTGCTAACGACGAGAAATGAAATGAAGTAAGAGAGAAATATTTCATTCATGTGCCACCCGGCCGTATGGCTTCGCTAAGTAATTTTGGATTTGCTTTTGTAATTATAAAGCGAGCGTGAGGAGTTCGCAAAGTAAACAGGAATATTCAATGGCGTTAGCTGCCGTGAGGCCCCCGTTGTGGGTACGCCCAACAATGATGTAATATGATAATTGCATATTTACCTATTACGAAGGAAGATATACAGGAATTCACCCTTGAAAAGACTTCAAACGACCTTTATAACAACACAGGCTTTTATATTGAGTTACGACGATGAACATCTGAAAGTGTAAAAGAAAAAGTGTGGTGTTGACCACTTTGTGGTGTTGGAAAAGATTAGCCCTGTTCCACTTTTACAATATTTCAAATAAAATCGCATGCAAAAGTTAGAGCAGCTATTTTATGGTACATAAATAAACATACGAAAGTCAATAAACAGTAAAGTTACAAAACTAGTTCGCTCCTTTGATAAAGCTAAATTGAAATTTGCGACGGCATTCTCAATACCAATTCTTAGATCGAAAATATCACAGCTGAAAATCCTTTTATGGCAAAATATAAAAAAGAAACAAAAAATCTCTTGAACCAAATAAAGTAATACATCTTACAAATAGTAAAATAATGAGAGAAAATTTAGGTATATCACTGGTTCTTATTGCGGCGGTCTTGGAAGCATCCTCTGAACCAGCCAACGAAACAGTAGATCCAAATATTCTCAGGGTAATTGGAGGCATAGAAGACACGAAAAACGAATTTCCCTTCGTCGTCGTCCTTTCCTACGAAAACCCGAAAACGAGGATAGAAGGAAAGGTCCTGGTATACAGAAGGTGTACAGGAAGTGTCATTGCCGAAACCTGGGTGCTCACAGCGGCACAGTGCTTCAGACCAGACGTGACGAGGATCCGATACGGGGATATGTCTCTACCTCCTAACGACACGAAAGCAACTTTCAGCCAAATCATCAAGCAAATACCCCATCCAGCTTACCGCAGTCTATATTACAAAAAGTTTGGCGTCAGCATAGCCAGGAAATCCAACGACATTGGCTTAGCATTAGTAGACAGAGTTTCCATTAAGGTATTCGGAAAAGTATCAGCAATTGATTACAGTACAATGTTGGGTCGTCATGTCCGCTACGCTGGTTTTGGGACGACGTTCACCGAAGATTTAAATAGCGAAGAAAAAGTGAAGACGTATTTGAAGGATCAGAATAGACCGTTGCAGATTGGTGAAGGGGTTGTGATGCGGTGTCCGAAAGTGGAGGGGGCGGCAATGGATTACGGTCCGTTTATTTGCGTGGCGCCGAAGTGCGCAAAAGTAGAGAAAGGGCACCACGGCGACGCGGGTGGGCCATTGTTCTTTGGAGGCAAGATTGCTGGATTATTCTTCATCAGCTACGAGTATGACAACAGATTCACGCCTGTCAGCCCGTACTTGGATTGGATTAGTGAGGTTACGACGAAACACCATTTGTGAATCAGAATGTTTTGAAGAACTGGATCTGATCCAGAGTCATGCAGTGGCAGCTACCGGTTATTTTCATTCCACCTCTAGTGCGCCGGCACTGAACAAAAGTTTTAGAAATGTAATAGGTTCTGTAGCCATACAGAACCTATTACATTTCTAAAACTTTTGTTCACACAATAATAATTTAAGAGTTTGTTATGATATACTTATTAAGTAATTTCAATGTGCCTTTTAAAATACTTATGTTATGCTTATGTTGATGCTTCTGACGAGAAAGATAAACAAAAAATTACTACCAATGCACGATCAGTACTAGAGGTGGGCAATGAATAACCGATGATCGCGGTAGGAAGTGAATACAGGGCCTTGTTTCTATTATAATTTACCTAGTCTTGATTGTGTTTCCTGTGAACCTGATGACGTCACGACATCTAACAATAACAAATGATCCTCTGATCATCACGAAATATTCTCCGGTCGTAGTCTTCATGACAAACAAAGGGTAAGTATTGGTAGAATATAATGTCTTCATCACAAGAGAACAAACAAACATACGAACACGTTATAAAACCCGCACAGATTTGTTTCCCCGTTTGAAATTATCCGCTCGATTGAGCGCAGTGCACCTCTATAAACGAGGCCCGTACAGTCACTTGCAAAAGTGTGGAGCAACATGTAAGTAGGTATGTTTGAGATCTTCTAAAAAACTATTAATAAGACCGATTGTAAGTTTTTTCAGTGGTTACTTTTGGTTCTACCTACGCCACATGACAGTGGAATATTTTTGAAAATGTCGTAAGCATACACATTTGAATGCGGTTATAATAAGACTCGTTTAAGTCGCCAGACACAAAGTTATTGTTGTGTTGATGGTTTGAGTTTGAGTTCAAATAAGAATAAGAATGTTTAGTTTCTTTGTTTCTTCTGTTTAGTCTTTCACCTTGAGATCTGATGATGACCAGAAAAAGTAAGTGCGGCTCGGTAATGGTAGAGTGGTGGTAGAGTCTCAGGGATCAGGGATGCTGATGCCGACTGTACTATCTCTGGGCAGCGCCGCTCCGTCTGCCAGACTCCACAATGTCTACGTGCTTCCCACTGACACAGTTTCTTTGTAAACCCTGCTTTTATGTTATGAACCGACAAGACACGGCATTATGAGGCGGGAATTTTAACACAGATTTTCTTGTGAAAGCAAACGTGTTGGGTTTTTGAGAACAAGTACGATTGTGTGAGTGTAATCACACGTAAGCATTCTGCGCCTGAACCCAAGTAAGTAGGTATCGTGTTTTATATGCTTATGGTATTATTGAGTGTATTTTTGGTAGATTTACCATCGCCTGCTTGAACGATAGATGCTCCATTAGATAATGTGCTATCACTTTCTATGTATAGGTATAGATACGCATACCTAATTAAAGAAAAATATATCGTGAGACATAATAAATGAAAAACAAATTATTTTTAAGGATTGACAATTTTAGATTGTATGTGACGGAGCCTTTTTGAGGACATTTTAAACTAATTTGTGCTTGAAGTTCATTACCAGCCGCAGAATGTCCCTGGTATTTTCGCTTAAATAGTTATCTTTACACTTAATATTACAATTAAGTACATTCCTATATCGTCCTATGTCGTCTCTTTAACAGAAACACAATCTTTGTCATCCGGCGTCACCACAAAATTGCTCTTCCAATAACAACCTCCATCAATCTAACACCAGTTCGGGAAACAGATAAATTCTTAATTGGGGTTGCTGTCGGAAATTTATTTCAGCAACTGAATCGTATTAACTGTGCAATTTGTTCCTTAAATAGAGTCGAGTTCAAACTCATTCACTTGGTTGCGAGCATTCTTGATGCACTTGTGCAAAACTAATTGGCTGGCAACTTCAGCTGAATAAAAATCCATTTGGTGCTGCCGTGCCCTCCACTCCCTAGTGCTGGGCTTTGCGACGTTTGTGAACTGGACATTTACGAGTAATGGGAAATGCTGTCGTTAAAACTGCTGCTATTCTCAAGTATTTTATTGGAAACCTTTTGGTACGAGAAGCGAAGTGGAAGCGAACCAGTGTTTTGTAACATGTAAAACAAAATTGTAACATGTTTTATGCCAATAAAATATTCTACATTTCCAAGTTCTGTGTCAACTCAGACTATGGAAATTCGAAGAGAATTTGGTGGTGTAACAGAAGATATTTTAATTGATAATACATACCTAAGTACACCGTTAATACATCTACGTTTACCTAATGGTAAAGTTACTGACTTTGATCTTGATTACAAGATTAAAGTCAGTAACTGGGGTTTCCAATCTATGTTAACAAATGGATTGCTTGATTTGAATGTGAACCGGCGTGGGCGAATATAGGTTATATACAGCCTTAGAGATTTTAATTCTCTAAGTAGACAGCCCACGCGAATCGATCGATTAGTGTCAAACACAGTTATACAATATTTAAATTATTTAAAAGGACAATCGTGTCCTGTTATTATTGTTGTCTGTTATTTTTTCATTTTGATTGGAATTACCTCGTTGTATAACCATCATTATGATGGTTACTAGTAGGTATGGTAATAGATGCAGCTTTTTTCCCATGTAAATATCTTCGTGATTTTTGGAGGCTGTTCATTTCATGACAAACCAACCCATGAAGTCGTTCTATGCTGTTATTTCCACAGAATGATCACGACCGTCATCAATGAACAACTAAGAAGAAGAGTAACGATAGACAGTAAACTAATTTGTATGAAGATATCTGACAAATTGAAACCTTTAAGACACCCCCAGCTCCTAAAACGTAAACAAACCGTGCACCAGTGGCATTCAAACAAGACGAATCGTACTGAGAAGCACGTACCAGCCTCTTACCGGGATTACTGGTGTCGTATTTACGCGTGATCGATAGTGTGGGCGCAGCACTACGCGTCATTCAGTCGCGTCACGTGCGGACCGCGTGAAGGATCTCTACAGCGACCTCTAGCCGCTCCTCGCTCAGTCTTCACTGTGTCGCTGTGGGTGCAAGGGAGAAGCGGATGCGGAAGTGTGCTTTGATAAATGCATTTTCAGATCCATGCAGGTTAGCCCTGGGTACCACTGTATAACGATGAAACGGCACGGTCTACACTGTGTCGCTGATGGTGCTAGGAAAAAGCGGTTGCCAGGTTTTGGTATTTTTTAGAGTCATGCGGGTTAATTTTGGGCAAGAGCATCGGTGGCACAGTGACTAAGACACCGGACTCCCATGTGGGAGGTCCGGGTTCGAAACCATGCAGTGCCATGTACCAATGAGTTTTTCGTATTTATGGAAGACTTACGTACATTTACCGACTGCTAAACGGTGAAGGAAAACATCGTGAGGAAACCTGCACACTGGGATGACAAGTGTGTAAATGGGGTAGGCACAAAAGATCCTCAAGGGTCGAAGTGCCGCTGAGTTATTCCCGGCCCCCTATCATAAGATAAGATAATTTTGGGCACTACTTCTAGACGAAATGACAGTGCTAGTGTCTACACATCTAATATCTAATGCCCGGTTTACCTTTGGTCAAGTGTTTAGCGCAGTTGATATGTACGTGAGTAAGGACAGTAGTGTAAACTGATCGGACAGTGGCACTCGCCACATCGATAAACACTTGGCTAAATCTAAATCGGTCATAAACTTTTTTGCCGGGATTATTGATGTCGTATTTACGCGTGATCGATAGTGTGGGCGCAGCACTACGCGTCATTCAGTCCCGTCACGTGCGGACCGCGTGAAGGATCTCTACAGCGACCTCTAGACGCTCGCTCAGTCTTCACTGTGGCGCTGTTGGTTCAAGGGAAAAGCGCTTAGATTATAGATAATCTGAGGAAAAGCGGATGTGTGCTTTCAGTGCGGTTTTAGTGACATGGGCGCTACGATATTATAAAATGACAGCGTGTTCTGCATAATTTGTAGTTCTAAAAATCTCTAGCCGTTTCTCGCACCCAGTCTTCATTTGTTGCTAGTGGTGCAAGGAAGAAGCGAATGTGTGTTTTTCTACACCCATTGCGCAATTTGTTCAATAAGACATCATTATATTTTTTCCATCATAATAACATCATTCTTCATGGCAGTGTTATTATGAAATATTTTAACATTGCTTTTCATTAAAGTACAGCTGTTGTATAATATGAGCTGTTTATGGAAATAGACTCTTATTAGACAGTTGACATTTGAACATTGGACATTTGGAGATTGGACATTATTCGGACATTTGGACATTATAGCGCCCTTCAGTAAGTGCCTCTTTAATGAATTTGTAGAAAACAGTTTGAACAGTGAAAATTACTTTGTAGGGTGTTTATTTATTACGATTTCTCATTATCGTAGAAACAGTAGTGTATGCAAATGCACGTAATGGCGATTTTAACACTCGAACGATCTTTTATGAAACTCAGCTACGTTTCGTTTCATAAACAGTTATCATGTTCAAATCGCTATCATTACGTGGCCGTTGCATAAACTACTATTTCGGTTTGGATGGGCCTGGATTTCTATTGCCATGCGGTTAAGCTCTAGTTGTTGCATCTCAACATAATTAGACAACGTCTACACATAAATGCAATCTAGTTTTGTATTTATGGTATTATCTACTGGTGCGGTCATATTTATGGGCCTTGGTAGTGCAGCACTCGTCTTCCTTTACGGGGTGTGCGTTTTGGTGCAAGAAAAGTGAATAATAAACTGGTTAAAAATACATACTGATATTTTTTTATTTTATTATTATTAATTACAACGGCAAATACCTATTACAGTAAATAATTAAAAAATTACATTATGTATGAAGTTACAAATTATAATACATTTGGATAATATACTAGAACATTCATACCTCTCGCTCGCAGAACCTTTGACATACTGGCATAATCTTCGACCATCCACCCGCAAACACAACGCATTCAGGCCATGCGTCCAAGAACGCGCTGAGCATGCGACACACCGGGGACTGCGCGCGCGCCACCGTGCGGCGCAGCGGGCCCGCGAACAGACGGTGAAGGCGGCTCGGCCGGTGCCGCGTGTAGTTGTCCGGAACGTACAGTCGGCACAGCTGACCGTGCAGATCCGGGGCGTGGATGACCCCACGTTATACCACCATACTTATAAACAAAGTAGTTTTGAGAGTTCCTATAAAGTTTTATTCCATTAATTGAAAAAAAAAAAGCAATAATCTAACCAATGTTTCCAAACCCGCTTACTTCAGTCACTTGTACATCACTGAAGTATTTAATAGAATACCAGTGGGGAATACCTAGCTGTACATAAATCAAGGTAAACGTTTGAGAAAATAATAAACTTTAACCAAAGGAACAAATTAATATTAATAATGTTAAGTAATAAGTTTAGTTGTTTAAACGCAAAGATTTGCTACCTTCATTAAATAACCAACGTTAATTTTAATTTGTGATTTACGTTTTATAAATTTCAATAAACTTCAACGCTTAAGACTTATTTAGGTACATGATTAGACTTAAATAATATACTGTTTCACGGGTTTTTATTGTATTTTATTAATTACGACCGGTTTCGTTTACACATCTTCAGGTATTTGTTTAGATAGAAATGTATAGAAGAATGAAAAAGAAGAAGATGTGTAAACGAAACCGGTCGTAATTAATAAAATACAATAAAAACCCATGAAATGGTATATCATTTAAGTCTAATCATGTACTACAAGTTTCACCAAGTACCAACACCCGCAAGTATTAACTAATTTAGGTGTTCAAGTATATTTTAAATCTAAGGGTTATTGTTAATTTTATTTATCGTTAAGTCGCTTGGGTTGGGTACGAAATAAGTATGTTTTAAGCCAGTACAAGTTTTCTGTACCGTAAGTTCTTACCTATACTTAAACTTAACCCTAACTTACGAGTAGGTACATATACACGCATTCGCCTAAAGTTATTGATTATTGCCTTAACAACCGCAAAATACTGAAACCGAACTTAGTTTTTGAACATAGGCAGACAGTTTGGCAGTTTATCGGCTTAAGTTGTAAGTTGTATTCTGTGTTAACAAATAAGTATACAAATAAGTTACATGGATGGATCCCTTACGGGAGCTTAAAATTATTGTTAAGTAAGTAAGTTTACGACTTGAAAATTCGTAGTATGACTTGTTTTTTTTATTATATAAGGGCTAAAGAGTACATGGGCCATTAGATGGTAAGTAGTCACCGTCGCCTATAGTGATCTCATTTCACTATAGCGTTATTAGAGGGTTTTCGATAGCGCTGCTAACCTTGAGGACTAAGATGGAGTGCTTCATGTACTTCAAAACGAAACACAGCAGTGCAAGTAGCGGCATAAATAGGTAAAAGGGTGGTACCACCCCCAGCAACTTACCCTACAAATTACCATCAAGCACATATATGTGTAATAAACATCATAGGTACTACTTCGCCATAGTAGGGTAAGTAAATACAACGAAATAAAAATAAGAAGCAAGAAAAGAAGAAAGGCTATCGATTGCACATAGAGATGTTAACTAGAGACCTCTGGGACCCCGCATGCATACAGATAGATGTTCGTAGCTCAATAGCGACCGATGAATATGTAGGTACACCATTTGCGATATACAAGGTGTACAGGTCTAACAAATGAAATATTGCTTGAAGAATCATATTACAGAATTACACAATATATGAACTCACCTCTTAACCGGAGCATTGATCTTCACGAACGATTTTTCACCACCGCTGACATTTTCTTCCTTAGCCGCTCTCAGTTCGTCAACGAAGTCATACGTCAATTGGCCCGGTCGTAATCCTTCCTTCTCCACTCGCTCTCCCACACTATAAATTCGCTACCATTATCCTCGCACACACACTCACACTCACACTCTCTCTCTCTCTCTCTCTCTCACACACACACACACACACACCGCTAGCACTTGTTTGCATATGTTTTGCTTTCTTTATTTAAATATCTACTCTTTCATTTTCGAAACAACTTGCTCAATTAATTTTTAATTACTTTGTAACAGTTTGGTTTCGTAATTAGCATGTTTTTACTAAATAGTACCCATTAATAAAAAATACGTTAGCTGGGATGTGGTAGTTCATCAGCAACTATATGATAGCTTCTACCTACATGTAAGACTGTTGGAGTGGAATCTCCAATTTTTATAAAAATAGGCTAAGACAAATACGCAAACGATGACGGTAAGTGGTCATCTTTGCTTAGAGACACGTAAAAAACGAGAGGGGCATTGTTTGTGCGCTGCCGGCCAGATAAGTGGAAGGTGCTCGTTGCGTGGTTGTCATAATGCAACCTAACATAACATATTCGAATCGGTTTCGCATCCAGTAGGTTTCTGTGACATATTGCCCAATTCGACTTGTCATTATTCATACTGCCCGGGCATTATAAATAGTGTTACCATTAATCACTTGGTCCATGACTATATACAGTGGCCAACACATGATGGCCTTTGGAATTTTGTCGCATTCACTATTTGACACATTCATAAGAATGTCAGGAAATCGTAACAAAACTAATTGCGACAGGGTTCCACAGATAATATCTGATGTGACTGTACTTAGGAGCTCGTAGCCTAGTTGCGAGCACGGTCCGAAAGTGATCGTGCAGGTTAAGCAACGTTGGCGCGGTCGGTACCAGGATGAGTGACCGCTAGTGGCATATTTCATCTGAGCTCCTCCGTGCCTCGGAGAGCACGTTAAGCGGTCGGTCCCGGGTGTTGTCGTTCGACAGCAGTCGTTAAGCCATGTCAGAGGCCTAAGGGCGGCCTGAACAACTCTGACAAATAGGTTGTCCACTACCCATATGATAAGCAAGCAAGCATGCAAGCACTGCACTTACATCAAACTTGTATTCGGAATATTCCAAAATACCTACTATTTTCCACCACTCGTATTTTATACAGCCTGTTCGCCTGATACGTATCAATGATACCTATCTAAATGGTATCAATGAATATGTACATAGGATGCATAGTGGATTTATGTAAACGAAACGAACGGTCCGAATGCCGGCATTGTGTCGAGAGCCTTTGACGCGTATTTAATTAGGGCGGTCCATTAGCGCCGACCGATTGGATAAAACTCGTATTATGAGTGGGACCCGCGGATCTGTTACTATTAGCGTGATTGCTTCGGAGTGCCGTGTCCAATAGTAAAAGGAGTCTGTACGTCTGTAGTTTCTTGTCCAATTTCTGTGACTGCTGGACTTTTTATCTTATCTTATGACGGGGGCCGGGAATAACCCCAACGGCACTTCGACCCTTGAGGATCTTTTGTGCCTACCCCACTTTACACATTGGTCATCTCAGTGTGCAGGTTTCCTCACGATATTTTCCTTCACCGTTAGAGCAGGCGGTTAATGTACGTAAACCTTCGAAAAATACGAAAAACTCATTGGTACATGGCACTATATAATTTCGAACCCGGACCTCCCGCATGGGAGTCCCGTGTCCTAGCCACTAGGCCACCGACGCTCCTGCTGGACTTTAGGCAAACAATGTATGCGAAAAAACCTTGTCCTTTAGCAAAAGTTTAGAACTAAGTAGCTACTAATACAGCTTTTACTATAAACTTTTTTCAGCGTTCAGTATGCAACTATATGACTATGTATCTACAGCCTAAAAACCTTTGTTAAACCCCAACCAGGATTTCAACAGAGATGTCAAGATGGTGACACTGGTACTTTTACATAACCTGCGATATGGAGATCGCTGTGAATTATTTTTTTCTCATTACATTCCGCAACATGGTGCTCTAATAAACAGCAGGCTTTACCTTTGTTCTTTGTATGTTTTTCTTTTATTTATTTTAGGTTTTCAGCTATCAATGTTCTGCACGGTAGGTTTTCCTAGTAATAAGCAGACGAAGGATGTCCAAATCCAATGAAATAATTATAATGTCCATACCATAATGTTCATTGCTGAACACTTTGCGATCAATTTGGACACGATTTTGTTCAACTTTGGCATCTATATATAATCGTAGATTAGATAAAGTTAAGTTTTATTATTTTCTATAGCTTTTAGCTACACGGATTTTGTTACGCACAATTTCGCCAAAGTCAAGTAAAAAATGAAACTCATACATCCAGTAGACGACCAAAAATATAAAGCCAGACAACGGTCAACGACGTGTTTCTTAAAACACATTTATATAGTGTTCTTGTTACTCTTACCTATTATATATATATACAGAAACAATTGCCCTCCCGCGGCGCCCATAAAACTGATAGGATAGTCGACTTGCAACTATAAGAAGACAGCTGAGGTACAGGCAATGCTGTTTTTACTATTGTCTGGTTGTTTTGTTTGTGTAGAGAGCTAGGTGAGATTACCTACCTCTATTGTCATTGGCTATTGTTGCACGAGTCAGAAATGTCATAGATTCATTCTTGATAAAAAAAAAACGAAAATTCATGTAGGAAAGTTCATGATTCGACCTGAAGCACAATCCTTGCTTATTGAACTTGTTCCTTAATGATAATTTCAATCCACACTTACACACAAGCCTGTCAAAAGAACCCAATTATCATAATCATATAATAAGACCATATTATGGCAATTTGTATAATGGAACAACTCTAAATTAATTACCATTGCGGAGATACGAGTATGTACATACCTAGATCACAATGGATGATTCAATTCCCACATGTGGGAAGGTTCCGTTGGGCCTAAACATTTGAGCTCAAACTCAAACTACCTAACTGTTTCCGTTCCAGAGATCCCACTTGACATCAAAGTTACTTCAAGATATTGGAAACCGCTGACACAATTTTTATCCTTCATGGCTAAGACTCCACAAAATTCATTGTTAAATAAAAAAACGTACAAGTATAAATGTTTAACAGTCGATACCCTAACATTTCAATAATATGCAAAGTCCAGCAACATTGAATAGTTCGTCTATAAAATCCAATGTTCCTCTGAGAAATCAGAAATGTGGAAGTTGATGGGCGATGCCGGGGAGCGGAGCAGAAGTTTATTTGCCAATAAAAGCTGAATGGAGAGCGCAGTGCTGTAGGTACTTCTTAGTTACGAGAGTGTTGTATTGTATAGGAATTGACGAGGGAATATTCAGGAACCTGTGTCAGTGCTTCAATGGGGAGCATTCCGGAGTCGGTGCTCGCGCTTAGTTTTACATTTGAGTCGTCTAAGAATGTAATGCAGAAGAAAATGTGACTTACCAAAACTTAAAGTGTTACAAGTTGGTCTTTCCTGCGGCTTTTGTAATATATATTTTATGGACCAAGTTATTAATAGGGCATTATTCATAATGTCCAGACAGTTTGAATAATGCCCAAAATGAGGCAGCAATATGATAATAACAAGTTAAAGTATCGTTAAGGGGGCACAAAGATAAGCCGAAAGACAACAACATTGATGAAGTTTCCATATTTTAAGTTATCGGTCAAGGTTATATACCCAGGTAAGAAAACACAAAACTTTACACACACCACCTTTCCTTCCATTCTTACTTACTATCTAGCGCTAGTGTTCCCACAAAACCATCGCCCGGAACCTTTGCCAGCGTTCTCACTAAAGCCTTCTAAATTTATTACATCGCACAACCACTGGAGACGCCTCGCCAGTAATTGCGAAATAAGCCATGAAGCCGCACTGGCTCTCCGAAGCCATTCTGAACTAAATAGTTGGAGTTGACGGCAACTCGAGGGACTGAGTCGAGCAGTCAAGAGTCTCGCTTTCAAAGATTCGGAGAAATCGCGTTGTCGTGGTTAATATGTTTATTTGATTCAAAGGAACAAATTTTAGTCGAATATTGGCACAATAGGCTATTTGACAACATTGAAAATATACTACAAATTGTGGTAATCCCATCAGATAATAGCGTAAAAAAACATGTTTCACTATATTTTAAACAAAATTATGTATATTTTTTGCAAATTACACGAAACAAAATAAAATAATTTTTGAAATTTTATCTGAGACGGGAACGCCCTGTGATTGGTTGCAACTTTGGTCACGTCACACGCAAGTAAACGTGGCTTCATGGACTGATTGTAGCGTTTTAGATTTTCTGAGTTTTATATTCGATCTTTGAGCTGTTTCTGAAGTAGTTTTCTGATAATTTTTGATAAATCTTATAACTAGTCGCATAAATATTCGTTTTGAATCTCAAAATGGAGTCTTAGATGTATTTGTACATTGTGGCACTACACACCATTTATACACCATTCTATCCAATAAATTTGAAGAAAAATGATGAAATTCACTTCAGCTGCACTGTTTTATTGTGGTTAATAAACTTGTTTACTTGCGTGTGACGTCACACGTGTCATGTGACCAGCACCATTACTGAAACAGCGTTTTTGGCGCGGTTTGGAAAATTTAAACTTTAACAATGATTTCTATTGATAATACAGTAGATTTCCCGGAATATCAATGTAGTTTGCTTATTATGTAATAAAGTTAAGTTAAATATTATAATAATATAATTATTAATAGTAAGTTAAATATTACAATTTAAAACGATTTTCCAAAATTAGTCAAATAGCCTATTTTGTAGATAGATCCCTAGATAAGTAGATATTTTATTTTTCGACTTTGAATGACAAATTATTGATGTTCTTTCGGATCTTGATGATGATTTTAAATTTCCGTCATTCAGGAAACTCCTCCGCAGAGATCGGACGTAGCGCCCTCGGGTGAATTTCAAAATCTTTGGTCTTATATTATCGAATGTAATTTGATTTCTTATTTATTCATATTTTGTGAATTTAAAGTCATTGGTTGACCTTTGCAGTAAAAAACAAACAAATAAATTGTTATATAAAAATGTCAAGTACAAATATTTAACGAATCGAATCAACAGAACTGCAAATGAAATATTGAGAAATTCAAGCGTTGGTTTGATTTTCCGATATCGCCCTTCGGGGACATGCGACACAGTATAGCCAAGTACAGTATAGAATTTCAGTATAAGACTAAGTAGCATTCGCCGCGCAAGACATTCCCATAGGACACTCACATGCGGTAGCATCCACCTTAATACACCGTAGCCTATTTTACGACGTAACCTCTAAAAAACTTTTATTTTTTAGAGGTTATTGTTTTTTTCTAGTTACGACACTGATCGGTAGAATGTCGATCCCCACGGGACAAACTTAGCCTTGTGTAGGTAGTCAGTGTTCTCTTTAAAAAAATTAAGTAAGTACCACAAAACATTTAAGCTACATAATGCATGAAGGTTGCCTGGAAGAGATCGTTCTTAGCGATAAGGCAGCCTAAATTGTACTTCACTATTTCCTTTTTTATTATTATTCAAAAAGCTTATATAATATATAATACTACAAAACAATACAATGGAATATAAATTGAAACAAGTAGGTAGGTATCTATTTATAAAAACAAATCCTGGCACCTGCACTAGCCAACGGCTGTCTTGCAGCATGCCAGTCCACACTAAGATAGCCAGCGGGATATGATACTGTGGGTATACAGGGGAGAGGGTGTATGAAGTTGTGGGAGGTGATGTGTGTGTGTGTGATGTGAGAGGTTAACAATAGCCACGATAAAATACCACTTAACGTAATACATCTAATAGCTCTTCCGTTTCAGCATAGTCCTTCATCGACAGCCAGGCTACAACGTTCCGCTTATTATGCATTCCTGTATCACTGTATTCCTGTATTTGTATACATGGGGTGCGAGAAAAGATCGAAATCTTTGCGCGAAACTCGTTTTGCACGGAGGCGTTTTTAATACAGAGGCTATTCTTCGCGGTTGAGTTTCAATATTTCCACTCGTATCAAGAAGATGCTGAACATCCCCGTAGATGTTTAATATAAATAGTTTTCTAACAGTTAAGACATTTTCTATCTTTTGTTTGTTGTTTTCTATTTGTGCAATAAAGTGTATTTTACTTTAACTTTACATTTGTTCCTATGCATGTGTACACTGTTTAGAAACATTATTTATTTTAAATGTTATTTTTAAATAACCTTTTATTCTTATTCATTATGAAATTATTTACCTAATGTCATTACTGTTCGAATTTATATCGTACATGCGATGACAGAAGGGACAGTGGACATGAAAATTGGATAAATGACTTGTCTATTTACACCAGTCAGAGCAGTTAACTATTGAATGGAAATGAATTCACGCGAAACTAGATTTATCTCAGTCAATGAATGACAACCGTGTCATTATTAATGCGATATGGTCTCTATTCTAAATATGTAGGATCTGTATTATGGGTAAAATGCAATGTAATTTTTTTCTGCAGTTTCCCCATATCTGTATTTTAGGTTTAAAGATATTTATTCACACTACAGATATATTACCACTTACCTGTGAAAAAGACTTAAAAAGATGCATGTTCGCTTCTTACACTATTCACTAACACTATATATTATATATAGTTAGTAGAACGCAACGCACTAAAATTGTGGTACAAAAGCTAGTAGTACAGTATTAAGATGACGGGAGCAAACCGCCTTTCAAAAAAACACACTGCGCTAATGTTCGCTAAAATTCATTTAAAGAATTTGTGTTTTTAATCGGTGAAGGTAGATTATTATAACAGCGCGCATTTTAATGAGTAAACTGTCAGCATTGTCACTGTCTTCCGTAGACATCTCACATCACTATAATGTTGTTAGAGGAGTTTCCATGCGCTCCCAACCTTGAGGAGTTAGATGTACTACCTAATGTACCGGTAATTACGCTGGCTCTCTTACCCTTCAAACCGAAACACAGCAAATATTGCCACCTCAAGTTGATTCTATACAGAGTAATACAAATTTTCAAAAGCTTAGTAAAAAGTCGCCTGTGAGTCGTCAATATTTTGTTGTGATACACCAAGTATAGACAGACATATTTTATTGATAATGTTCATTACACATCAAAATACACTCAGGTATTATATACTAATTTAATATGAAGCATATACTAAGGTATACACACAGATAAAAACAAATACACAATATAACCATGGAGCGTTAGAACAATCTTGTAGCTTTTTTACAAAATTCTGGTGGATTAAGATTTTTCAAAGAACTTTATTTCAAATTGTACTGTAGATACCATACAAGACTTTGAAAGACATTGCTACGACCGACGATTCAGAGAGAAAATATAAATTGTGCTTACTTTCTCGTCGCCTCACTCGTAGCACGTCGCGGACTTATCGTAGCGCGAATGCTACGACAAAGGATTTTGAAATTCACCCTATGTAGATTGCTAGCTACAGAAGTTTTTTTTTAATTAGTGGCCTTTGGTATTGTGTTTAAGGCACAATAATTCCGCCAATTCACGTTGTAAGGGAGACACATCGTGAAAGTGACCGGTTATGAAATTTGTTTATCGTAATTTAGAATTTTGCACATTTTGTCAAGATTGTCCGGAAACTCCACCTACAACAAACACCAAACGACACATAGGTACATATGGAAGGACGAAATAATATTAAACAGGGGAACATTTGGGGAACTTATATAGAGAAGGTTTATATGGAAAATTGTTAGCATTTTCCCATTAGTCGGGCATTGAAATGTCAAATATTTGAAAATATATGGGTCAAACCCATGGCTCGCTGTCAGTGCTCACATCATTATTCTAGAGAAGAGGGCGCTAGTAGTCCGATTTCTGTGGCTACGACGCTCGCTACGGGTCTACGAAGGCGAGTGTCTACGAACAATAGAGTTGCAATGTAACCCAGCTTGTATGCATGCGGAATCTTTTGAGCTCACATCCGCAGAGGTTTCGAGTTTAAATGCTGACGTATTTGCACAACTGATTTTAGAATGTTACTTTATAAAATATGTGGTAGTTATAACTAGCGTGCTTCGAAGAAAAATAATTATTCGCACGTACCTAATCCAGTAGTTATCTCTATTCAGCTCGTAGCCTAGTTGCGAGAAAGGTCCGATCGTGTAGGTTCGTTGGGCGGTTAGTACCATGATGGGTGACCATGTGGCATATTTCATCTGAGCTCCTCCGTGCCTCGGAGAGCACGTTAAGGAGTCGGTCCCGGTTGTTGTCGTTCGACAACATCCGTTAAGCTCATGCCTACATAGCCTGAACAACTCTGATAATAGGTTGGCTACTAACCACACGATAAGCAAGCAAGCAATCTCTATGCATAATTTATAGTTAATACATTTTACTTTTTAGCAACCAAATTTTACTGCGAAAAGTGGGAACAATCTATGATGAAGGTGGTTCCTCTGTCTAAACCCCCCCCCCCCCCCCCCCAATTACTTTTTACTCTTTTCCAAACATAAAAGAGCTCCTGACAGGTTTTCAAACTTTTTGATACCCTAATAAATAAAGGATTGCGAAACAGCTTTATTAAATTTTTATACCAATAAATTATTTCTGTTAATTAGCGAAAAAAGAGCCGATGGCAGGAGGTTTTAATTCTGACATCATTAACTTTCGTTTCGCGTAAAATATGAATTTTCCGAGAGTTTTACGGAGTTAGCAACACTTGGTAATCTACCTCGGTAGGGATTAACGCAAAATCGACGGTAGCGAAAAATATTCCGCGCTGTATCGGCCAGCGGGCGAGCGGTTAATTACTCTTGAATATTTATTGGTCGTTTGAATAAATCGCTCGCGGCGGATAAGCCTTTAACTTGCATTATATTCATTTTTCCTACCGGTAATTTTTTGGTTTATTCCCCGAACGTATTTTTCATGGACAACATAATTGTTCCCGATTATTATTGTTAAGGCGAGGTAGGTCGCAAAATTATGATTTGTTAAGTAAAGTATACTCGAATGTGATTGTGAAATAAAAATATACTTAAAAAGATGCATGTTCGCTTCTTACACTATTCACTAACACTATATATTATATATAGTTAGTAGAACGCAACGCACAAAAATTGTGGTACAAAAGCTGGTAGTACAGTATTAAGATGACGGGAGCAAACCGCCTTTCAAAAAAACAAACTGCGCTAATTTTCTCTTAAATTCATTTAAAGAATTTGTGTTTTTAATCGGTGAAGGTAGATTATTATAACAGCGCGCATTTTAATGAGTAAACTGTCAGCATTGTCACTGTCTTCCGTAGACATCTCACATCACTATAATGTTATTAGAGGACTTTCCATGCGCTGATAACCTTGAGGAGTTACATGGACTGCCTAATGTACCGGTAATTAGGCTGGCTCTCTTACCCTTCAAACCGAAACACAGCAAATATTGCCACCTCAAGTTGATTCTATACAGTGTAATACAAATTTTCAAAAACTTAGTAAAAAGTCGCATGTGAGTCGTCAATATTTTGTTGTGGTACACCAAGTGTAGACAGACATATTTTATTGATAATGTATACTCGAATGTGATTGTGAAATAAAAATATACTTACTTATTTAGTATTTCCCTGAACAGTTTTCAAAATATACTTAGTGAATCCTTTATATACTTAGGTACATAGTACAGGTATAATATGGAATTCGTTACACGATTATACATAAATAGCACTTGATAGAAAAAACGCAAACATTGGGTTTCATCATGTAATAGAATTTGCACTAAGATAACAATATTTGAAGGTTGCCTGGAAGAGATCGCTCTTAGCAATAAGGCCGCCTAAATTGTACTTCACTATTTCCTTTTCTATCTTTTGTTTGTTGTTTTCTATTTGTGCAATAAAGTGTATTTTACTTTACTTTACTTTACTTTGACTGCATGAGAACCTGGTATGGCTATATTCTGAATATTAGAAGCCGTCCAATTCTTATTTCACAATTACCGACATCGATTACGAATTTGCGGCTGAAATCGTGGCGTAAATCCACGAGCCGGCTACGCTAGACATTAGACTTTGTAAAAATCGTTATAGAATATATTATTGCCTGGGAAAAATATGATGTGCTCGGAATGGATCCTATTTCGCCTTAACGAGAGGCCTCGTTAATGACCGAGTGTCGGAGGCCGGCCAAAAATCGGTTAATTGCCAATTATCGGGGTTGACTCGGACCTGCCAAAGGTTACGGACACGTATTCGAGACAGCAGTAAAAATCTGGAATTGCTACCTGTAATAATTATTAGACAATATCCAGGTTAAATCAATGACGAGGGAGGAGGATTCTCGGGGAAAGGTTAAAATTTTGTGAAGGGAGGTTTTGAGGTTTCGGGGAAGGGGATCACCGTTTACTCATTATCTGTAGTGACCATTAAAAACCATGTCGCCGATAATCTAGCCGGCACTTGTTTTTTTGGCTTCAGCAAAAACTGAACAAAATTAATATAAGTACGTATAAGTAAGTTCATACTCATACCATTTATTGCTTTTCATGTGTTACAATTGGTCTAAGTATTGTTCAACTAAAAGCTCACGCATTGTAAGTACCGTATCCTTTATGTGCAAAAAATTCTTTGTATAAAGGATTTATAACGATATAGGATATCAATCCTATGTCGTCGTTTGTTACCACCCATTAGAATAGAAAATATTTATTTGATCAACACTTAACAACACAGAGGTACATTACAAACAAAATAGCTAAGCGAACACAGTGTAGGAATACAAAATTCTGTGCTATTCTGTTTCAAGAGGAGCACGAAGGCAGCGCTTCGCTAACCACATAAATCCAAGGTCCTCAGTGTGTATGAGGTAAATAGGCAAGCAAAGTTGGCAACTGTTGTATTTTACCCTCAGTTTAGCGGAGTCAGAGCGGCGGATGTACTTTCGCTGATCCATGGAAAAGTTTCACTATTACTGGCGGTGCGGGCCGCGGAAAGTGTGATCCCTTTCGCGTTACTTTTATGGGCGCGCCAGCAGTCGACCTATGTAAATGTTATTGCGTTTTATGCCGCCCTGGAGCGACAGAGGACGCTAAGAGTACGCTAGTGGGTAAAGTTGAGGTCAGAAAGTGGTTACCACTGGCAACCTACACAATCGCAAAAGGATTGCTTACAAGCTTGGACCCAATTTTTTTTTTCTTTTCGGCTCCAACCAAACATAGTGCATTTGATAGATCACGCCTAGAACTACATTTTTTATTAGAGAGCAAACACCCTAAGTCAACAGAGCAGAAGTTTTATTTAGTCGCTGGGGAAACAAAATACGAGTATATACCTACTTAGAATCAGAGCAATTAGTATGAAGACATGTTTGGTCTCTAGCTCCTATCCTACACGACTTAGGATGTGTCCTCCATAATGAAAGATGTAGTCCTTGGTGAGATCTATCAAATGAGCTAGAGGAGGAAGCGAAGCCGTGGGTCCAAAAGCGCCCAATCTCCTTTCTCTAAGACTACTAAATTGATTTATATGTGCTTTTACTAGCTATTAGAACTAAAGCATATTTAAATCAAACCAGTAGATATGTTTTAGTGCTTATAAATATAATCAATTTAAAATCTTTTATATAAGGTAAAAGTAATTAGTATAATGAATCTGTATAATTCTCATGCAGCCACTGTTTTAACTGTGTACTGTTAAAGGTAGATAGATAGAAACACTTTATTGTACACAAAATCAGGAAAAGTAAAAACTACAGGAATAATAGCACGATATGTACAAAGGCGGCCTTACCGCTTATAGCGATCTCTTCCAGGCAACCTCTGAAGTTAATTAGACATTAAAGAGATTAGCGACAGTGTAGTGTGAAAATATGAAAAAGGTTACTATTACTTAATAAGGTAACTAATACAAAAGGGCGTTTTTAAAAGAGCGTCGGTGGCACAGTAGCTAGGGCACCGGACTTCCATGCGGAACGTCCGGGTTCGAAACCGTGCAGTGCCATGTACCAATGAGTTCTTCGTATTTTTTTTTCGAAAACTTACGTACATTTACCGAATGCTCTAACGGTGAAGGAAAACATCGTGAGGAAACCTGCACACTGAGATGACCAGTGTATAAATGGGGTAGGCACAAAAGATCCTCAAGGGTCGAAGTGTCGCTGGGTTATTCCCGGCCCCCTAACTTAAGATAAGAAAATTGTAATACAAGCCCAGCCCAGCCCAGCCTAGTGTGGGAGTCACTGCTGTGCAAATAAATAATAAAATTGTTGCAAAATGTATCGGAAGCTTTTAAGACATGGGTTTGGATTTTCTGTATCTGCAACTTTAATTCAATAAATTATTTATTTATTTATTATTTATTTGTAAGTTGCTAGTGGTAACCACTTTCTGACCCCCACTGAACATAAATACAGAAAGGAATGTCAGTAGGTACTTTTACCGCTCAAGGCACTTTTAAATAGGCGCGGTCGCGCTATGGCTTTTAGTTGAAAAAAATCACTCTTGTTAGATTAAATGTAAACAGAACTAATTTCATAAAAGTTTCACTGTAGTTCACATTGACATTGACTCAATCCGTTTTATTCGGACAGGCGAGATTTTCTTTAACGGTCCATGTAATCGTGTTAGGGCCTCGTGGAACGAATACTGTACCTGAAATTCCATTCTGTCCTTATTTATTTTGTGTAGGTGTGTTATCATTAAGTAGGTAGGATATTTGCTTGAGAAAGTTTGTTCTAGGTGTCTGGGAAAATGTTATGTCACTTAGGTCACAAAGCTGCGTACCATAGCGGCAAATGGTACCGCACCAAGTTTAAGGTCCCTTCTGTAACTACTTATTTCAGGTGTAAATTTGATTCTTGATGTCTGGGAGAATGTTAGGTCAGCTTAGGATTCACAAATATCTAGTATCTATAATGTTTGGCAACAATACAAAAATAATAGCGTTTTTAGTATCATTAAATCGTTTTAAGTAAGTATGTATATTTTGATGGTTAAGACAGGAACTTGTTAGAAAACTTAGTTAGAAAGTTACTAAAGTAACGCCACACCTTAAGTTCTGGAATTTCTTATTAGGAACAGTAGTAAGTAGTAAAGTAAAATACACAAATTGCACAAATAGAAAAGGAAATAGTGAAGTACAATTTAGGCGTCCTTATCGCTAAGAGCGAACTCTTAAAGGCAATCTTCGGGCAGAGGAAATAAGAATGAAAAATAAAAATACCCTTTACAATTGATTACAATAATTTCGTATATCTTACCTGTACGTAACTTCCGACGGTAAAAATAATATTTTCAAAAGAAAAAGAGCGAGCTTTTTGTCTTCCCTTAATATTCCATCGGATCAAGAATAAATACGCTATCTATAATCTAATGGTGGCCCAATTTGTGAATTATGACAACTTCCGGCGTCCATTTTGTGCCTTTACTCTTCACAGGTCAAGTTAGGCAGAAATCTTTGGGAATTTTCCTTGTAAAAATTCCGGTCGAGTTGAAAATGACGTCATGATCCCCTGGGCACAGTGTTATTTTTTATATTATGTACATTTTTATTTTTTTCAGTTTTGCATGGCACGGCCCACTTGGTTACTATCGGGAGAGTGCAGAGGTTCGCAAACTGACTCGGAGTTATGTTTTCTTCATGGAATTACTAAGTACTTACTCTAACTAGTAGACGTATGTAGTACTTACAATATGGATCACTTTAATAGCACAATGACGAGTAGAGCATGAGCACAGAGTTTTTTTTTCTATGTAAAATGTAAGTAAATCTATTATCGTGACGTACATAGTTCTAGAATGTAGAAGATACACAGTTACTTACTAACAGCGATACCAAAAAATGAACGTCAAATGACGGTATTTTCTAAGAGTTTAAGGAAAATAAGCTTTAAAATATAGACAGACGTAGGTTGACTTCCTTGATCGCGGCCGACGGCTGACGGCACGCGACAGCCGCACGCGGCCAACGACGCATTTTGCTTCCGATTACCGCGGCTAGCCGCGCGCGGCAGTCAGTCAGGTCGTGTCACAAATGAGCGAGACGCACATGAGGAAGTGAGGGGAATATACTCACGCGCGCAACAGGTTTCGACACGATCCACATCGGTCGCATTTTCATAGTGGTTAGTATTGTAGCGTCAGCTGTCAGCCGTCAGGCGCGCGCGTCAGCCGCAAAGGTCGCGATCAACGGAAGTCTAACTTAACACCCATGTCTGTGATTGCTGGACATTTCTTAAAAAAACGGTCCTATAAGTCAATTTTTTTAAATCCGGCTTTGGTACACGACAAGGTGACCATGTCAGCCTCTAAAAGGTCTCTCTTTTTCATTGTGTCGTTCGAATATCGAAATATCCGACGACTATCACCCCCCAGGGGTACGAAAATATACCAAACAATTTGAGAACCTCTGGGCTAGTGGGTGGACCGGTTACATCACGGTCTAGTGAGCTAGGTTGTCTGCGTAGGTGCTTTATTGGAGTTTTTTTTTGCATAAACTTCGGGTTCGAAAGCTAGCTACCTATCTGTTGTAATACTTATTGCTAGAACAAGCTTTTTGTGCTTAGTGGGATGTAGTCAGATGACTGAATTTTAAAAAGACGGCGTGAGATGCTGAGTGTTAAAAAGAAATATGCGTTTTTGCTCTGACATGGGCATCATATTTTTAGAACATGTAAGTATTAAATTATTTCTAGGATTATAACAGCTTCTAAAGTTTTTCATTGGGTAGATTATAATAGTGTAGATTATGTTTAAATCTCAAAATAACCTATTTAAAAAGGTAAGCGTCAATTGTGAATATATAAATACGAAAATGCGCGAATTCGAATTATTCAACCAATTGCAAGTCGCAGACAAAATGCTGCATTATTTCGCCCTAAACCTGAACAATGTCAGGGGTTTAAAATGCATAACTTTGAATTTAAGAGTTAAACAGGATTTGGAGTCGGATTGGCCTGTGCAGCGCTGATAACTCGTTATATCGTCGAACGGTGCGCCGATGGGGTTGGGTTGGGAGCTCGGGTAGACCAGACAGCGGCGGCGCCCAATATTAATGAATCAACTTCGATGAGAGATCGTGTCTATGGATGCTCGCTGTACGTTTCAGTAGCGGCCTTAGTGGAACACTATCTTAATAATCATAGCAGTGAAAAGATGGTAAATTTCTTTACATAGGCTGAATGCTTTAACAAAAGGAAACTGTTTTCTAAAATATGTCAGTAAAGGTCCATTCAATTAATTTATTCGAATAACAATATACATTGTGTGTGAATTGAAACTTAAGACTAATTAAAAATTTAATAATTACAAATGTCAAACTAAGTATCTAATGATGTTAAATAATACATTTTTAAAGTAAAAATTTAAGTTTAAGTCCATTATGCAATGTTAGGTATGTCATATACTAAGCAAACAATTACTAAAAGTCCTCTATCGAATAGCAACACTTTTCAACAAGTAGAGCTCTTGTCACAAACATAATTTAGATAAAGTTTGAAATTTTCTATGAGTAGGCAGACAGGCTGGCGGTCCTCTGTAATCGCCTGGAGACATTCATAATATCATCATCAGCCTATTAATGTCCCCATAGTTGGGGCATAGGCCTCCCCTTGCACAAGGGGGTACGGGCCATGATCCACCGAGCGGGCCCAATGCTGATTGGTGGATTTCACACACCTTCGGAATTTTTTTATTCCCTCAGACATGCAGGTTTCCTCACGATGTTTTCCTTCACCGTTAGAGCAGTCGGTAAATGTACGTAAGTCTTCGAAAAAATCCGAAAAACTCATTGGTACATGGCATGGTTTCGAACCCGGACCGCATGGGAGTCCGGCGTCCTAGCCACTAGGTCACCGAGCGACGCTCTATTCATAATATATCAAGGGTAAGTCTACGGTCAGCTGTCTTCCGGCCCTGAAGGTCTTTTTTATTTCTTTTGAATCATACCAATTCTCATACAATCTTAATCAAACTGTGCCACGTTTTTCGATAAAGACAGATCTACGTGTGCCCACCGAACTCGGCGAGACTGGCGATGGCGCGCTGCCGAAATTCAACTTTTAATTGATTTGACATTATTCCGTTTGTGTAGCCCGAGCGATTGTGACGCGCTCCCCCAATTATAACTCATCTCCCAATGAAATGATCAAATGAAAATTGATTTAGGAAAGTTAAATCAAGTTATTAAAACGAAGGCGAAGATATCGCCCGCCGCAGAACGCGGCCTTCGAATGATAATAATAATCCCGGTTTGTTCTTTGGAATTCTGGAGGATTCTAATTAGATTTTTGAAGATATGGAGGCGTATTGTTCTTCAGTTATCTAAATTGAGTATTTTTAACGTTATATATCCTTTTACGAGCTAGACTATGCTGACGGAAGGACGAACAAACGGACGACGAATCGACAGCAATTATAGGGTTCTGTTTTCCCTTCGGGGTACGAATTTTAACAGACTGTTTATATCGAAACATTGAAAGCAAAAACATATAATGAAATTTTTATTTTGGTAAATTAAATTATTGCATATATGGTTAATGCACGATTATCGACTACCTACTTAGAACTCTTAGATGTAAAGATAGTTTAATAAAAAGAAAGTGAATGCATTAAACTTTGGGCTGGACTCACTTAACCTTTCCACCCTGTATAATCTAAGACTTTAGGCACTGTTGGCTTTATCTCTACTTTTGAAAACCACTGAGCAGCATGGATCAATTATCATTAAAAATCCAACAATGCATTGAACATACTGTGACCTAATAGATAATTTGATTGACCAAAAATAAAAAATAGGTACTTATGAAATGTTCGCCTGTTCGCCTTTGGTTTTAATTCAGCGGCAACTTTGTAGGTAACCTGTCTATTATATCGGCTCCCTGTCCAGGGCTGACACATTGTTTATTAGACCCAGATTTATAGGTTTTCAGCGAAGGCCAAGCGCGAAAGAGGTCATTAATTAAAAAGCCATTTGGTTACAGGTGCCACAACTTCGTCGGGCGCTGGCAACTCTGGCAACACATCTGTGTGTTGTCGCGGCGAATAATTAAAAAGTTTAGATTCATTCGCGCTGTGTCAGAGGTCGAATGGCGGCCTCGGCTTTCGGCCTCGGCTCTCGGCCGCGGCTGTCGCGAAGTTGCGCATTAACTTTTCATTTGCAAGTTCTGAACGAGCAGCCATCGTAACTTCGCAATTTCCACTTACGTAAGATGTGTGGGCCGAGTTATAACGAGAGTAACGCTTGGATTCTGAACAGTGAACTCTTATGATCACGACTTTTGGTTGATAAAATAGTTATGGTAGACATTTTGACTTCGGATATATCAGAGTTTTTCAAAATTGGGTATACGCTAGTATGTATGGAGTCTGGTATACACGGCTAAAATATTCATCGATAAAGTTTACTGAAGGGAGGATTTTGAAGTGTTGAATTATAAAGGTGAATTTGGTGTTGACGATCAAATGGGGGTAGGTACGCCTACCTACGTATGAGTTTGAGAAACCATAGGACATTAAGTACCAAAATCTTTTGGTCGTGAAATTTATTTATTTATTCAAATTCTATAGTTATTCAATGAACTAGAAATCAGGGCGGGGGGAGGGGGGAGGTGTTTGGTACGGGTCACGAGGAAATTCAGGCCCAGACCCTTCATGTATCAGTTTTACACAAATAAATAGCTTTTAATACCGCTTGATCATACATAATCCAAGTTTAGCCTTGCTTTGATATTCTGATATGTGTTGTTTCACGCATATCAGAATCTCCTATTTACGTACATTTACCGACTGCTCTAACGGCGAAGGAAAACATCGTAAGGAAACCTGTACACTGAGATGACCAGTGTGTGAAATGGGGTAGACACAAAAGATCCTTAAGGGTCGAAGTGCCGCTGGGGTTATTCCCGGCCCTAAATAAGTTAAGATCCCATATTTAGGAATATTAACAAACAGCTTATTACCGAATGATACTTTAATCATTCCGCCATCTGAGCAGGTATGCAGTGCGGAAAGAATGATGCCGCTAAACCTTATGTGAGTGTGCGCGCGATTAGCGTGATTCACTGAGCCCGCACAGATAATGGCGCGGTGGTGCAAGCCTCAAGCTTGATTACTTTATGGGCTTCCGCGGATGATGAATATCCATTGTTCGTTTTGAAGTTAAAATGTTAGCGAAAGAACACGATAACCAGTAATGTACATCGGTATCAAGTCGTCCGTTTAACGCAGCGCACACCCTGACTGACGCCTTTAGCATAAGTAGTTACTTGAGCTATATTGATACGGCATCGGACGAAACCGGTTTTCGGTGAGCTACCTCTGTCGAATTTATCTAGCATAAACTGGCACCAGTCTACATGTCGGACTTTTTGCTCTTCTGTGAGAGAGTGGGGTATTCATCGCGATGCAACCTTCTTGAATTTAAGATGGTCATGTGAAATGGTGGAAACTGCCTTGTTTATGTTGCGACATTCCTTTATTAGCCACTCCACCCTGATCACGTTTTCTTGAGTGACTGCCGTTGGTGGTCGCCCCGGTCTAAGGTCATCTTTTAGGGCGCTCCGACCACGCTTAAACTCACGAAACCAATAGGTGATAGTAGCAAGTGATGGAGACAATTCCCGAAAAGAACTCCCGCGTTACCTCCATCGTAGCGATTGAAAAGTGACAGACATGGTTTTTATAACAATTCATAAAAAAATAACTAAAGTTCGCCAGCCAGTGATATTTGGCCAAGGAGTTTGTAATTAAATTTGCCTCCAAGGGATAATAAAAGTAAAATAATGAGGTTGATAACAAACCGTTGACTAACAATGTTGCCGGGCAAACAGCGACATCTGTCGGCGGGTTGAGTGAACTAATCGTAGTGGCGCCACACACAACCGCCGTACGTCGATGCCTTACATCGCCATGGAGCCTAGATGTAGCTTCCACTCAGTCTCCACGCCGCGCTCGCCGCAACGTTCAAATTAAACACTGCTCTAGGGATGCGCAGTTTTAGCCTGATCTTCAATACCAAGGCAAGACCAAACCAGTAAGACGAGCGAGAATGGTGATTCTCAAAGAGCCCAAGGTTGAGTGTCTCTACCTATACTTTGATGGATTGATTGACAAAAAAAAGTTCAGCGTGAACCATATTTAAAAAAGAAGTTTCCTCTGGCTTTAGATAAACAGCACTTTCGTAGTGTCTCGCATATATCTCGTAACGAGACCATATTGCTAAACGATTCGTCCCCTTATTCTCAAGTAATATACTTACTTACTAAGTATTTATTAGTATTTAGTATTAAGGTACTTAGTAAGTATTTATTATTGAGTTTCGAAATTGCATTGAGGTACCTAGATAAGTGAAATAGAACCCAAGACCAAGACCACTTAACATGACTGTCAAATATTTCAACTTTTATTGATTGTTATGAGCTGCTGGGATAACATAACAGAGAAGGGAGATGCGTTGACGTTGACTGCATATCACTAGCGCCTGTAACATACAGCAGCGATTTTGAAACTGAAAAGAACCGAAACCAAAGAAATCTAGAAAACCAAAAAATGAATTTCTATGGGTTTGGCCCGATTCCGTTTCAAAATAGCTGCATTTGTGCTAAAGGCGTAAGAACGAGTCCACAATCACTCAAGGTGAAGACGCAAATCCAAGACCAAAAATACTAAGTTCTGCAACTCCCGTCACTAGCTCAGGGTTAAGCCTGGTAACCCGTTATAAAATTATATTAACTTTATAATACAGGGTGGACCAAAAGTCCGTTAACATTTGAATAGGTCGCTGTGTCGGCGCGGGCGGGGTATTGGCGCGGGGGGTGTTACTACAAGCGAGAGCTACTAATAGGGATTTAGTACCATGGCGTCATTCAGCGGAGCGCAACGCGCATTTTGCGTACGCGAGTACTATCGAAACAACGATTCTACGAGCGAAGCTAAACGGAAATTTTGTAATCATTACAATATACGGAACAGAAATCAAGCACCAACAATTCAAACGATTAATTAATGGGTACAGAAGTTCGAAACAACAGGTTCAACTTTAAGTCAACCACGATCCGGCCGACCTAGGACATCGCGCGATCCAGTAAACATAGAGCGTGTACGAGCGTCTGTTCGAGAACAACCTGGTCTCTCTACTCGAAAGCGGTCTAGTGCTTTAGATGTGCCCAGAACATCTCTAAATCGCATTCTACACAAAGATTTACATTTACATCCTTACAAAATTCAAATTGTACAGGCTTTAAAGCCAAATGACCCTGCTCAGAGACTGCAGTTTGCTAACGAAGTGCTTGAGAGGTTTACGAGCTTCAATAACATCTTTTTCAAAAATTGCAGATACTGGAGTGACACTAACCCGGACTTGAAGCACCAAAAACCTTTACACTCGCCCAAGGTTACTGTATGGGCCGCATTGTCAGCCAGCGGAATCATTGGTCCATATTTTTATGAAGATCAGAGAAACCGCGCCGTCACCGTTAATACAGAGCGATACATTGTGATGCTACAGAATTTTTTTGCTCCAGCATTACAGGACTTCTCAGGCTTTAATCGAAGCTCTTGGTTCCAACAAGATGGGGCAACATGTCACACCTCCAATGACTCTATAGCAGCACTTCGTGAAATGTTTGGCCAAAAAGTCATATCCAAAAGAGGTGACATTCACTGGCCACCCCGCAGCCCGGATTTAACTCCAATGGACTTTTACCTTTGGGGATATCTCAAAAGTAAAGTTTACATCAGCAACCCAGTGTCTATTGAGGAATTAAAAGAAAATATACGCGAGGAAATGCAGAACATTTCACCAACCACTTGTCGGGCGGTCATGCAAAATTTCCGTTCCCGGTTACAGGTGTGCCAGGATGAACAAGGGTCACATTTGAATGATGTTATTTTTAAAAAGTGAAATCCTAATTTGTCTACTTTATTATTAAATAAACAGTTTTTCACTAAAGTAGCATTTGTATTTTTTATAACCATTTTAAATGTTAACGGACTTTTGGTCCACCCTGTACCACGGAGCGCGGTTAGTAGAGAAGTCGACTAAAAGGTCCCATATAAAGATAATTACTTGGAAGAACGAAATTACGCTACTCCCTTGATTTTGTCAGACTTCGTATTATTCGTATTAGTACCCGTCTTTTGCGAGTGGTATCATTAGAAGGGTTAATGATTCGCTGCGCAAAACTGACTATGAAGGCGATGGGTTGAACCCATGGATGAAAAAAAGAGGGTGTGCTTATGACTACACGATAGAAGTGACAACTTACAAAAAAAACACGCGTCACCGACCCGAGCGCGCTTGATGTCGAATGGAGCCGAGTATACCCGATTCAACGTCACCGACTCGAGCGTGACGGTTCAGTTTGGTTCACTGTTCAGAAAGAGCGCAAGGTGCTACAGAAGTTTTCACTTCAAAAATATAGTCTTCGTTCGTTCCTTCATGGTTGGACACTTGTGACTCACTGATTTGATTGAATGATGATGCGAAAAAACAGACTAATAAGGATCACCTTTTTAATTGTAGGTATAAGGGGAGCAGACAAGTAAACGGGCCACTTGATGGTAGCTGGTAAGTGGTCACCGTGGCCCATAGACACCTATACTCTTTCTTCTTAGCCGTAATCCTCATTCTGAGGGTGATCATTCTAAGAAATTAATCACATAGAACGACTCTCTTGGCAGAATTAATGGGGTGGTTTGTCATTGCATTCCCCATTTCACACACTGCTTATCTCAGTGCGCAGGTTTCCTCACGATGTTTTCCTTCACCGTCAGAGCAGTCGGTAAATACACGTAAGTCTTTCGAAAATCCTAAAACTCATTGGTACATGACATTGCATGGTATCGAACCCGGACCTCCTGCATGGCATGGCTCTCAAACTGACCTATACTCACTACAATGTTATTTGAGGGTTTTCGTTGTGCTGCTAACCTTGAGAGCTTAGGTAGAGTGCCTCGTGTGCAGGTTATTACGCTGGCTCAGGCAAAGGGAACTGAGCCCATACAGCCATGTCTGATGTAAACAACTCTTGCAAGTCTTCATTAAAATGCTGGTGTGACACATTTCAATGCTATCTGGGAGAATCTTCCACGCTTCTGCACCATCCGAACCAAAGAAGAAGGCGTCCCGGACGCAGTATGGCTCTTCAAAATCCAGCCAAGTACGGATCGGGCTGCAGCGTCTTATTTGACTTTACTTTACTGTCCCACACATTAATCACATTTAGTAGACGTTCTTCGAATAAAAAGCACCATTCTTACTTGAAAAGCACTACTGTAAAACAATTTGCAAAACAATGAAAAAAACTGGTGTGGACGCGACAAAAGCGCGGGAGAAACCAATTGGCACAGAAGCAATAAAGTTTTCGCATTTAGAGTAAAGCCTTTATAATAGTCTAGTCTAGGTGTGTATAATAGGTTTCATTCATGTTATTTTATGTAGGTACTTATAATGAACGTTATTTTCATTAATTGTAATGTACTCGTATCTACAATAAAACATAAAGTACAAATACCCACATCAGACAAGTCATTCAAGTCGCCCTATTCGAATTCCGCGTAGGCGATGGATATCTGGCACGAATTAAACTTTCAACATTCAGTGTTTTCACTTCTACTTTTTCTATTTACTTTTCTATTAAACTTTGTTTGCCGTAGCTATACGGGATGAGCCAGTCGAGATTTATCTACGCGATACCATTCTGTTTGGCCGAGGGAAAATTCAATTTGGTTTTTACCTGAAGGGTGCTCGAACCCTCGCCTTCTCTGCTTAATGTCGCTGTTGGTTTATTTATGTTCAAAATATTTAGAACTTCTGTCTGTTGTTACACGTGTAAGTAGGGAAGCCGTCGATCGTATTTTTTTAGGTTGGCGTGATATTAGGTACACAGGGTGGAATAAAATGACTGTCTTGACCTCTTTGCAAAGAGACTCAATGTCGTAAATTGAACTTCTTTTGGCGAACAGAAAGTACTTAGCAAAAAAAACTCGATTCACAATTTGAATTGATGCGCTTATTGATTTGTATGAGGATCCAATCTTTTTCAGAATTTCGTAAAGTTGATATTTTTAAAGGCAGCTTTTCGTTTAATTTACATCTAATATTTGTCTAGAGAGAGAGAACTGAGAAAAATTTCGTCCTCGTGAAAAATGAAAACCGCTCTATGTAAGACCGGCTAAGATTTTTTACACAAAAAGCCACTTTACACCGCACAAAAATTCCAGAATTCCGCAGGATCTCGTGAACTGTGGACACCTCGTTATCGTATACAAATTAATGTATTTTTCTTTAGTAGAGCATGCAAAATGTGAAAAATATCACTTACTTTAGTACTTATAAGTGAAATAACCTAACACAGCCCCACCCTCGCACACTCTTAAACATTAGCATTAACGACTTCCAAGATACAGGTTTCGACCTAGTTTGTAAGTCGGAGGTCCTATTTTTGTGCCTTGTAATAAGTGAATAAACTTTTACATTTCTTTTTTTTTCAAATTAGATACGTGTGAAATTCAAAACTACTCAAATATATCTACGTACAGATAAGTAAATCGACAAGACGAAAGTATGGACGTCATTAGACCGGTCGAAATCCGTCGCAAACGTCCGCCATTGTAGGTATAGAACTCGGAGAAAAATCCGCTCTCAAGACGTCGTTCTGTGAAAAATTATACAAGCATATTCCTCCTACTTAAAAATTGCCGCTATAAATTCGTCTGCAGAATTCGCCCGAGTTATTATAACTTTCGCCGGGCGCACTGACGCCTTCGTATTTATATAAAAAAGAATCTGAATGTCGACAATGGAGGAAGAAAGCAGTTGACAAAAGCGATTTTGCTGTTTTCATTTACTTTCCATTTATTCTTTAAACTCGTTTGTCATTCTTTTCTCTCCGCGCGACGCGCGTAAAGAAGAAGAATGACGATTGTTTATGTTTGCGTAGCTAAGTGACTGGGGGCAGGGCAGCGGGAGAGAAACAGACTGGGGGCAGGGCAGCGGGAGAGAAACAGAGCGCTATGCGAGATTTTCTCGAACTTCTGTTTGTTGTTGAGTTTAAGTACATAGAAGCTGTGAAATGTACACGAACAAGCCTTAGGTATAGGCTTTCACATCATCTACTTAGTACAGGGACGTAAGTATAATTAATTGAACAACTCTTAGATGCCTTACACAAGTCACGTGAAAATGATCTTCGAAGTAAGCAAGTACTATAGGCACCGAAATTAGTGTGCAATATGTAGATTTGTCATAGATATCTTTATCGACTCGGGGCGGGTTATTAGACTAAGGATGTTGACGTTCATGTAATATTTTGACACGAAATAAATAAAAACTGTAAGTATTTTGAGTGTAATATGTATTAAAAAGATATAAAATGTATAAATAAAACATATCTTTTTAAAAACCTATTACTCAGGTAACAGACCATTATGTAAACCGAATTCAACGAAAATTAGTTAATTAATTAAACAACTGGTGAAAACACTGACACTGGAAACAGAAGCCAAAATATACATTTAGCTCTCGTATATAGCTACCTTACTACAATGCCTTGGCTTTCGTATAAAGCATCCCGAGCTTAGTTAAATGATTGTTTGTGCCATGTTCAGTAAAATGTTGGCCCTATTCCCATTGGAAGTGATTTACTTTGAAATGTTCGAGTTTATCAAATCTTTTTATTTTTTTCTTCCTTTTACTTAGTTTTTACTTCATTTTCAAAAAAGGAGAGGTTGTTAATTGGACGCGTACCTATGTATATAAATAATGTAGGTATGAAGATTTGTCTCAAAACTTGGTCTTGAGGGTTAATTTTGATGTAATGTATTGAGTTAAACCTATAGGACTGACTGGTATTGTTTGGATTAGGGAAAATTAACTGTTCAGTTTCGGAACTACTTATTATAAAAACTGTTAGACAGCTTGCCTCTACCAACAATAAGGGTTGCATTTTCACATTATAAACTGAATAAAAAGTAAAAAAATAACCAATTAATAGGGTATTCCCGCCATCGCGATGTACGTAAATTTCATTTGATTGATTTCAGGTGATTTATCATCGTTTCGTTTCGATATACCTAAGTGATAATTAAAACCCGTAAAAAAATAAAAAATAGAAACCGACTCTACTGAAGTCTATGAAGAACAAAATAACACAAAAGAACCGAGTTCAGTAGAGTCGGTTTCAATTTTAATTAATTTTCCACTGCTTAGTGCTTAGGCAAGGACTACGATCAAGTTTAGCACTACATAACAATAGTTTGCTGTTTATTATTGTAGGAGTGTAGGATCGATATCCAATCTCTAGTATATTTGATAACAATCCGTCTTTGCAGTGTTGTCTCAAATTCTCAATAGAGAAACTCCTCTCAATCAAGAATTAAACTATCTGTATTTCTCATGCAATTCGTGTAGGGAATCATAACCCCGCTTCAGAAGCACGAAGTGTGTCAGTAATAGATATAAATGAGGGTACTATTTAACATTTCCAAGGCACGCTCTCTTCACTATCAGTTCTCTTGGGCTGGTATTAATCACTTAGTCAGGCGAGCTTTCTCGCTGAGATATCGTAATTTAACACTTAAAACGTTTTTATTCGAGTGGATAATTGCAAGAGGGCGGCCCTAATGGGCCACGTTCGAAAGATTGATGATGTGCTGTGTTCAAACATTAAAATAGCTGACTGCACATTTGAATAAGAAAAACTCGATTGCCCGCGGGATTAGCGATGAAACGATCGTTTGTATTTTTTTTGGAAAGCGATTTGGGGGGTTCCAACTTGGGGAGTCGAGGGATATCTTAATACTTTGAAGAGCTTTCGATAACAGTAGGTAATGCGAATTTGTATTTGTACATTAGCTTTGTAGCAAGTTTATGAAAGTCGGGGTGTTGTCTGTCCTAAGTAACCTATACCTAAGTACAGGTGACCCAAAATAACGTTTACAACTAATTTTACAAATAACTCTAGTAACTATAAAGAAACATGAAATTAAGTTATAAGTAATAATAATAAATACTATTTTTTTATTTCTTAAAAGTTTTACAGTTTTGTTTAATAAACTATATTAGGCTATGTCACTAAAACTATTCTAAGCCACTGTTGCCGAACTAGGTGTAACCTGTATTTCAGCATACAGTGCTCCTCCTCCAAGACTCGTACAATTCAGCCATTATCTAAACGCAATTTGTTTACAGAAGTGTATTAAAATATTTTATCAGTCAAAAATTTAACTATCAATAAAAATAAATAAAAAATAGAAACAAAAAATATAATAAAAATAATAATAACAAATAATATTAAGGTAAGTAAAATAATATAAGTAATATTAAAAACAACTAGTTTTGATCAATAATATTTATTTGTCTTCGAAATACCCTCCTTTAGCGTTGATACAAAGCGTAAAACGTTTGGTAAAATTATAAATAATTTTCCGAACCTCCTCCACTGATATTTTGTCTCATTCCTTCCTCAGCGCAGTCTTCAGAGTCCATATTTCTGTGACGCGTTGCGCAGGCCCTCGCCTCTAACATAGACAAATAGGCACTGTTCAGATCAGGCGAGTATGGTGGCCATTCTTGCGAGCTAATGAAACCTGGCATTTGTCTTTGCACCACCGTTGAACACTTAAGGCCCTGTGAGATGGAGCAGAATCTTGTTGGAATATCCATGGTTGGTTTCCAAAATGCTGTTAGCTCTAGGAAGAAGAACAGCCTCGAGAATGTCTCGTCTGTAATTGTTTTGGTTTATTTTGATACGCTTTTCCATAAAAACTAGAGGTGTTTTGCTTGTGGAGCAAATACCGCTCCATACCATGACGGTTTCCGCGTTTTGACGATGAGGACAACTGCAGCAAATCCGGGAAGTTCAGAAGAGATTTTTCTCACCTTGACCTGTGGATTACGAGCCAACCTTTGCTTAATGATATGCCGTTCACACAGTTCAGGTTCAACAGTTCTTTTTCTTGCTCTCCCAGGTCGGACGGCGATGTTGCCGAGCTCCATGCATAAATCGTTTAATCATTGAAGAAACTAATTGGCGACTAACGTCAAGACTCCTAACTCTCACACTGTCGTGTTCCACTCTCGTGCAACGCTATAATAGCTGTACGCTTTAAAGACATGGCAAAATAATTATAATTAATCGACTTAGTAACTGAAAATCAATGTTAAAATGATGCCAAGATAAGCAAAATCAATAATAGAAAACAAATGAAATCACAAAGCTTTTCATTTTTGAAATTTCGACTTTTTAATTTTGTCAACGTTATTTTGGACCACGGTAAATAAGTAAATAAGAAACTACTATAGAGGCAAATAAGAAGGTGAGGTGAGGAGAAACAAAAATAAGTAAATGTCTATCCTTGCTATGACGTAAGAGGAAACTGGTATTTAGTTTAATGTCGGATTCGGTTTTTTAGTCTTAGTTACCTACGCGGATTTTCAGTGGCTAGTTTTGTAAAAACACTTTTTCTCTGTAAACCCATATAGTAATGCGATATTTCCCGTTCCCATGTGATCTTGTTTAGACCACAAAATGACTGAGATGCAACACCGAAATGAATAAAAATCCGAAAGGTAAACTTAGGTTCCCACTCATTGTGGGAATCTGTGGGATGGAAGTAGTTTTATGCAAAAATGCAAATGTCGTAGAAGCGAATCTTCCGATCTAACATCCCTTTGTAACAACAAACAAACCCGACACGTACGCATTACATATTAAGTATTACGTACACACCAAAATGTAATTCCAGGTACGTTCTCCGAACGTATTTCGGGGCCCCTGTTTACAATGTTGCGATAATGTTAGAAAAACAACGATACATTTAGGCGAGGCCGGGGGCGCTAATCTGATGCTGAGTGAAAAGATTTAGTGTACGCCCCACGAAATTAATCTTCGCTAAGTTATATGTAGGGAGACAGCTAGGGCGCAGATTATATCGGCGGGTGAGGTCGACTGGGGATGTATTTAATTAGTAATGGCGCAGTTTTAAGTAGGTAGAAACGGGCTTTGTTTCGAGTGCTTTCATGATAGGGAGAGTTTTCATCAAAGAGCACAGAATTTCGCTGCCAGCAGGTTCCTTCCTTCAAGGTTTCATGCATGCAGATTTCGTCAAAAGAATTATTTTCATACAACATTCCGATCTGCCGACAGAGTTTCTCCATCCGGGATTTTAGAAATTCTTACCTATCCAAGTTTACAGAAATCGTTTTGTTATTTATATTTTTTGGGCCTAGTCAAATTCAACTTACCATGAGAAGTTTTTATTGAATAGACAGCTTAGCAACAAAAAGCTGTCTATTTTGTGCCATGACACATGACGTGAACATGACAAGGTTGTAAGTATATTATATCCATTATCTTTTCCACCACTGTACATCCTGTAAATACCTAGATACTTATAATTACTAGATCAAAAACTTTGTCTATATCACATAAATAACTAAATTATTGATCACGTATGAGAAAAATAGACAATTAAGAAACTTCATTTAGAAGATAGTGTAGATTGGTTAAATTTTTTTTTATTTTTTTATAATAGCCTATAGGCTGTCCCACTGCTGGGCAAAGGCCTCCCCTCCTCCTTTCCATTTTTCCCTATTCTCGGCGTCCTTATACCATTCTTTTTGGAAGTGGTCGATATCGTCCTTCCACCTACGCCTGGGCCTGCCATGGTTGAAATATCTTTTAAAATTTCTCAAAAGTTATAATTCATATATTAACAAAAGCGATAGGTTTGTCACGAGAATTCACTTAGCAAAATAAATAAAACCTATGGAAGACAGACGAGTTCTATTTTAGCTAGATAAATGTAACATTAATGTAAAACTGGAACTGTTCTGCTAACTAGAACTGGGATAATATTTGTCTGCAATTCTGAATAGCGGGTGAGAATCACACGATTCGCGCTCCGACGGCTTAACTACTGCGAACTTCCGTCATACCCAAGTAAGGGTGGCTATCCACCAAAGCTGTGCGAGGAAGCAGAGCGGTGAGCGAAGAAAAAAATTTACCAATAGAATCGCCTCATTATCACGTCACGATTAAAATGGAGCAATCCAATTGGTGGATTTTTTCTTCGTTCACCGTACCTAGTTTGAATATCAGTTTTGAACTGTGCCCTTCAAAAACAGTTTTTAGGATTGCACAGCCGACTAGGAACCCTTGTAATTTCGTCATGTTTGTCTGGCCATCCGTCGATATTTTGGGAAGTGGTCGTTTTGGGAGTGGTCATTTTGGGAATTATGGTTTGGTTATTATGGGACGAAACCGTATTTTTAGTTAAAGTTACATATAACTGGCCTAGTACCAAAGTGACGTTGTGAAACAGAACTCTACAAAGTTATAGTGTAGTTAATTTGGAACAAATTGTATGAAACATACCACAAAATATTTTTTATGATAGAACGAATCCCTATCATGCCGACACGCTCTTGACTGGCTTTTTATTATTTTTAACTTCCATTTGTCAACCTTCGATATTGCCAGCTAATGATCTTGAATAACAGGAAATCAGAACTTTTTTTGGAATTCTGTGTAGTCTGATCAACATTTAGGTATGCCTACTTTAATAATTTTAATAAATAGTTTTTGGAGTATACATTCACGCTATGTCCCTTGCGGGGTAGGCAGAGAGAACGGGGCGCCACGAATCTCTGTCTTGGCACGCCTCTCTAATTAATTATTCAATAATATAATACAAAAGTAATTAGTTTAAAAACACAAAGTTGGCAATTTCCAAAAAGTCCCTACGATCAATAAGGTGTGTTACCCATGGACCACTTTACGCCCTTCATACCAAGAACTCTGTTAGTAATATTGCACACATTGCAATATCGGATGCGTGAATATGTAGGTACCCTGAGTAAAATGGCAGACGAAGGCACTGTGGAGCATATTGCTATCCAGCGGATGATATTGGAATTCCTAAGCGCTCTACGACTAGATAATAAGATAAAGATACGCCGCCAGTTGGCTCAATTACGGCGCAATCGAAGTGATTTCTAAGTTCAGTTTGTAGTATTGGAATAGAATGACTTACGACTGTAATAACGTAACGTCTTATAATATCTACCTTCTTTCTTGCAAACATATTTTCACTGAGATCCAGCCAGACAGACGGACATGCGAATGTATATAGGGTTGGACCTATCCATTTCCGTAGCTCAAAAACATCGTTCGCTACAGCGAGAAAAGTTACTTCCAAGTGTTCGAACTCTACAGCATCGGCGGGCGGGTCGATTCCTTGCAAGCAATTTTTCTCGACAGAGTTAGTGCTGGACTACACGTGTCCGTCTCCAGCCCTCTAGTTCGGTTCGCTGCAACCTGTTCCGCCCTCCCCCCACATGAAATTAGATGAAGCGAACCGAACCGTCTGCATGTAGTCCTAGTCTAACGGGAAAATACGGTTCCGTGAGGACCAATGTAGTCCAGCTCATTGTTCACTATTGATTGGCGCAATACGTTTAGAAGACGCGGAAGAGGCTCTGTCATGCTGTATCTGATAATCAAAAGTGAACTTTAACGGAGTTTGCATATAGTTTAAATCGAACGTCGCGTCCTTACCTCATCCGCATATTGTGCAAGAACTTGCTTGCAAGTATAACGTTACAACAACAAATAGCAACCTGCACTTTGTATGCAAGTTTACCTTGCAACTACGAGTTCTACTCAACTCATGAAACCTGCATCTTGAATCCCTTGGATGCAAAACTCTGTTGTTCAATGGAATCCCCGCTTTAAAGTAGATAAAGTTCTTAACCTCGTAAGGTCCAAAGCTTTTCAGCTTGGAAAGGAGTAAACGCTCAAGGTCCTATACAAAGTACCATAGGCTTCAATTATAGATGTGTTTTTTTGGGTTTGGGTCTGAATGACTATTAACAATTTAGTCCAACATATAGGCCAATGAGCTTACGAGAATACAGATTCAGAGCTTTTTAAAATGCAAAGTTTTTTTTTGTTGTATTAGTAAGTAGGAGAGCAGACGAGCAAACGGGCCACCTGATGGCAAGTGGTCACCGTCGCCCGTAGACAGCTCACCTATAATGTTATTAGAAGATTTTAGATGCGCTGCTAACTTTGCGGACTTGGATGAAATGCCTCATGTGCCGTTAATGGGAGATTTTTTTGAGTTCGTTTTTGTTCTCATAGACGGCTCTCGCACATAGGCGGGCGATCTGTCAATAACAATTCACGCGTCACGCGTTCAAATTGTATCTAAAATGAAATAAATGTGTAGATAAAAAGGGATAAAATACAATTTGCTATAGCGCGATCTCGCTCCCACATCTAAAGGCTCTCGTGGAACTTCCATAAACAAACTGCAACACTAAACGTTGGCAGTTTTACGGCTCTAGCTACCAGCCTTTTAGACATTAAAAAAATTACCCCTTCATGGAGTGCCATCTAGCGAGCCTCTTGGAACCAATCGGAAAACCTCTCATTACGCTGACTCTCTTAACCTTCAAACCGAAACACAGCATTGCTGCTTTGCGTCAGAAATAGGTAAAAGTACTACACCCCAGGCTGGCTCTGCAGTTATACCAGCTTTAACCAAAATAACAGTGGAAATAAAAAAAACTCATGATAATCATTCATGTCATTATTATTAAAAACGCTGATAATCATTCATGTCATTATTATTAAAAACCAATTCTTATTAAGTAATAATATTATGATAAAAAGCAGTTATTAAAATGCCACAATTATTAAAATCCAATTCTTATTAAGTAATAACAAATTACAATGAACAGAACAAGAAAAAATTATATTCGCACAATTAGTTAATTTGATAATAGAAATGCAGCGAAAAACCTGCAATCATTCCACAACTGAACGTTGGTAAATAATACAATATTATATATAGGTAGATTATTACTTATTCACCTACTTATTTTTCTATACAAGAATATCGTTAAAAAGTTACTTTTATGGCTTAAATTAAAATGTTTTAGCGGTAAAACTATATCATAATTTTCCCCAATCTACTGAAAAGGACTAACCGTGAATTGCAAGAAACATCCTTAATGTTGAGGCTTCCTTAAGTGTCGTGTAACTCTCCGTAATCTCTATCTAGAGCTATGGCGTAGAAAGGGATGCTATGGTTAGACACCGGACTCTTACCACGATTTAGGGTTGTTTTCAGCTGCCGATATTTCGGCACAGTTTTTATTTTAATTTTATTTATTTGGCACATCTACAAATTTAGGATTATTCGAGCTTATTTTATGGTAACTATTTATCTATACAATCCGATTACAGATGTGCACAGCACTCACATAAAAATATAGGCTATAATCTAGCAATTTCATAAACAAAGCTTCTATGTTATAATTTCAATATTAACTTCTATGTTATTATTACAGTTGCATGCGCCGTAGTAGACTTTCAATATCGGGGGCTCAAAATAAACCCAGCCCGTGATAAGAATCCGATGTCTAACTATAGTATTGAGAATAACCGCAAAAGCTTAAAAAGTTAACTTTAAGAACGTTTTTAACATTTCGACACATTCCAAAAAACAAGTTCTATCATTTAGCTCAGCAGAATCGAACTGTCCGTTTTGTACAGTCGACTTATTGTATACCATCTGTTAAAAAATCTACCTTATGCCTGCGCAATTTGATACATTTCAGATTCTCAAATTATGACGTTTTGGATAGGTTGACCTGCGGTCGCCTGTACCACTTGTTGGTGGAGTGGATTTGAGGGCGGCCCAGAGGTAGTGTTTGTTAGGGATGAGGAGGGGCGTAATGGGCAGATAATATACAGTTTTAAACCAACCACTCTCCGAAACAGCTATCAAAATATTCTGCTACATCAGGCGCTGTCTCAGGGAAGCAGTTTAGTGATTTAGAATTAGTGTTACCCTATGATTAAAAAAAAAGAACGTTTCGTGCAATTGACGGATAATGTCCTATGTTTTTGAGGTACATAATTGAACTGCCTATGGTGCGAACTCACCATAAGTACGTTAAGTCACTTGTACTAATCGGAGTCATCTTCAATCACGATGCGCCGCTTCTTTTTGCCACGTTTCGGTAAAACTATGTCGTCTCCGCTATCGCTGTCGTCTGTCGGCAAGAAGTGGACGGATGAATAACATAACAATAAATTATGTTACGTGATCAAACAAGTTACAATACTCTATACACAAATAATAATATAGGATAATAAATAGTAAAGGAACATTTTTATTTGCCTGTTTGAACGCACATCATATTATTAAACGTTCACAATATATTTAAATCAGTTCAGATTGACATCTAGGCCATAGACGTTTTAAAAATTTAACTAACCCCCGACGACGTACTATTGTGGATATCCCCTTATTTTTTTCCTGGTCATCATCAAGGTCTTCAGGGTTCCAGACGTCGGAATGGCATCATGGTCGTAAACATTTGAGGTCAAACTCGACCCATCTAACTGTTACCGTTCCAGAGATCCCATCAGACCTAGCTCATAACACTCTCTACAAAATTCTCTATTAAATTAAAAACCGGGTCCAAATCGGACCATCCGTTGTTAAGTTATGATGCCACAGACAAACATACCGACAGACAAACGAGTCAAACTTATAATACGCCCCATGATCGGTCGGGGGTTAAAAATAGGTCAAATGTGGGGCTAATGTTAGTATGGAACGCGAACGAACTTGCAGGCAACAGCTAATAGATAATAACTATAATTATTATCTTGATCGTGCGATATTTTGCAGTACTTAAGCTTAAGGATTTTTCTTTTTTTTGTGAAAAAACAAGTCTGGAGAGGATAAAATAAATAACTAAAGCTACTTAGATTAAAAGAGAGAAAAGATCAAGTTAATATTTAAAGTATTTTGCATCAGAAAAAGTAGAGATTTTTAGTGCGTAAAATAAAAGGATTGTGAATTAAGCGCTTATTTTTATTAGGATGATACCACACCCACCCGACCGACGTTGATCGATGTAGGTTTAGCTGATCGACGGATACCGATAAAATATGACGAATCGATAAAAATCGAGCAATTGAGCATATCGATTTGGTGTAGTAAGAAACTGTCGATCGACGCCGCGTCGGTCCGGTCGGGTGGGTGTTAACATCCTTACACTTGACTGAATGCGGTCGACTAATTAGTAAACGATATAGTAGATTATTAGACAGGCTTCTGGCTGTAAATGGCAGGCTAACCGTGCTGAATGCATAAAATGAAGTACTAATAAGTTCTAAATTAAATACTGATAATATGCTTTTAATAATTGCAGATAGAATAGCAAACTAGTAAGAGCATGTGCAGCATTTAACCAGTTAAGCAACAACCCTACTATAGATCTTTTAATTAGTAGTCCTGATTCCGTAAAATCCTTACTTACTAACAAATTTTCTCTTCCTATCTGTTGTACCTACATGGTAGCTAGATTAAGAGTTGTTTTATTATTAATTTTACATTATCTGTGGAAGCTTTGAAATGGCTATTGTTTTTATATATGTATATGTAACTTGTAAATAAGGTTGTAAGATACCCAAATAAAATAAAATAATATGGTTTTGAGCACCAGGCAAAAGAGACGGATTAAATGTCTTTCATCTGGCGTTCAAAAACCGTGCCGACACCTATAAAGTACAATGCTCACACATCAGGCTATACTTTCTGTGAAACTTTAAAGTGGAAGAAAGATATATCAAGCTATAGTCTGTGGAACTCTGCAATAAGAATTTTTGATTGATTTGATTTCTTGACATTCGATAATAATGTATCAAATAAGTTATAGTGACAAAATACTAGAAGGTATACCTGTGTTGTCCTTAAAAACTTATTCCAATATCTACATTAGGTTAACATTTTAATACAACTTACCACTGTGATTCCTCGGGATATGGCTCAAAATATCCTCAGTGTCCGGCAAATCTTCCTGCTGCAGAGTTTTCTTCGCAAACGACAGAATATCGTCATTCTCGCTTTTATCATTCGACTCTTCCCCTTCATTGATTTTCGCCATCTTTTCTCTGCTACTACTATCTTCTGAGTCAATACTGCGACTTCTTTTATTACGTTTTCTTGTAACTTCAGTATTTATATTAACACTACCACTTTTATAAGGACTATTGTTAAGGTTATTTTCGCGCATTTTTCGCAAATTATCGAATAAATCGTCATCGTCACTGGAATCAGCCTTCGCTTGGATTTCAGATCTGTCCTCTGTTACATTTTCCGTTGCTGTATCTACTATAAGATCTTTGTGTACAGCTTTCAGTATTATTTCTCGTCTCTTTCGTATAGTTTCGAAATGTAAGTTGCTGGGTATTCTCCAGTATGTTTCCTGTAACAATGGTAAGGTTTCTGAGAAGCTCAAATTAAGTGGAGTGGAGTGGAGAGGAGGTCTGTCAAATTGTTTGAGGTTATGTTTCTTTTTGCTGTCTTTGGAAAATGTGATAATATTAATATGCCTCAAAACTGTGCTTTTCGGATTTTTTAGAAGACTTACGTACATTTACATAGAATTATTTATCATTATATAGAAAACATCGTGAGGAAACCTGCATGTCTGTGGAAACGAAAAAGTTTCCGAAGGTGTGTGAAATCCACCGCACACACCGTCTGGGCTCGGTGGATCATGGCCCGTACCCCCTTTGTGCAAGAGGAGGCTTGTACCCCAACAGTGGGGACATTAATAGGCTGATGATGAAAACTGTGCTGTGCCAAAGTTTGCGTTGTGACCATTTTCCCATACATTAGTCGAACATTGAAATATCAAATGGATGGAACTATAAGTGCATTTGCACAACGCCTTTGGCTCGCTGTCAGTGCTCACGTCATCATTCCAGAGGAGAAAGCGCCACTAGTAAGATTTATGTGCCTTCGGAAGTTCGCAAAAATATATAAAACCACTGCACTGACCTGTTCGTCCAAAGGCGGCATTACGCCCACTCCTTTTAACACCTTTAGGAACATATCACTCTCCATAGCAGCCACAGAATAGCTTGATATAGGCACTATAGGTGTTCCTTCTGCGGTGGGATCGAATCCTTCCGCTTCTTGGTCTAAGGCAACCTCTTCTAGGTTCTCAGCTAGCCATCTTAGAGCTTCGGTATAACCTATGGTTATAAATTGAAAATGTAGATCGCTATGAAAAAACTAGTTCACTGTACAGGGAATCAGGGCAAGAACCCCACTAATTAGGGGCAGGCCTGCGTTCCTTCCTCATGAAATAATTTTACCATCTCTCTCCCAGAAGCCATAAAACTCTCCACGAAACATCAACACAGCCATGAAATCTCTCGAAACAATAGTATTGGTAACCATGATCATCATCAGTTTATATAATTTCTATCGCCACAGTTATAGGCACTGGTCACCATTTCCATAAGAATTACCAAGTACTATTTTTTCGTAGCGAACTCCATATCTACGAATATACTTACAGATTATAAAACTACCAATGGATTCCTCTTGACAAGGTTTTTATATACCAGGGTAATTATTATATTACCGTTCTCAAAACGATGAAATGATATCATAGGATAGCGCTGTCTCTGTTTAGCACATCATTTCATGGTTTTGAGAACGGTAATAGCAGTCTTAGTCGATCCTACCTAGTCGATCGCAGAATAGCACAGTCCTGGTCCGCCTTTGGAGCTAATGCTAACATTATGCGCTCAAAAACCATCCCCCAACATCTAAAGAGCAAACTATTCGAGCAGTGTGTCTCGCCAGTTTTTACGTATGGAATGGAAACTACCACGTTGACAAAGAAGTCAGCTGAGAAGCTTAGAGTGACACAAAGAGCGATGGAAAGGGCGATGCTCGGTGTAACACTGCTAGACCACAAACGGAACGAGTGGATCAGACAAAGGACGAAGCTTAGAGACGTGGTTGACCTCATCGAAAGCCGGAAATGGAGATGGGCGGGACACATTGCATGGATGGATAGGGACCGGTGGACCAGAAGAACGCTGGAGTGGAGACCACGGCAAAACACGCGGGGACAAGGTCGCCCACCTATGAGATGGGTGGACGACATTCGGGGAATAGCGGGCCACAACTGGATGCGCACCGCCTGCGACCGTCGGAAGTGGAAGAAGTTGGAGAAGGCCTATGTCCGAAGGCGGACCATACGTGGCTGAGATAGATAGATAGATAGAATAGCTACCTTAAATCCATAACAGAAGGGACAATTGAAGGAAAACGACAGAGAGGTCGTCCCAGGATTGGATACATGATAGGATTGGAGCGGTAGTTCGTCGTACCAGGAGTTTAAGGAGAAGGCGGGGGACAGAATCCCTATCCTGTATATCCCAATATCTATATCCCTAGAAGGGGGCACCCCTTAATAGAAGAAGAATAGCTACCCTGGTCAGGGTATAAATAAGTATGAAAACAAAACAAAACACTTCTTACCATCGTCCACAGCTTGTACTAATATTTTAGCAATTTCATTTGCACTCAGTTCAAGAGGCTTAGCAATACTTTTGCTTTTATTAGCGTTCTTCTGGTGGTCTTTCTTGGCAGGTTTATTCTTGATGGTAAGTGTAGTTGGACGGTCACTGTCGTCGTCGGAGTTGTTTGAAGATTCTGAGTTCGATGAACCTGTGTCGTAGTTTACTTTTAGTGTTACAAACAACAACAAAAACTCTCACGTCCATAATCCCCGAGGGGTAGATAGAAGAACCGCCTTCAATCGCAGGTAGTTCCCACAGTCTACCGCTGTTTACTAGGTGTAAAATATTTTTAGTTAAAAAGGGTGGTCTGCGCGTGAAAAATCGTGAAATTTCGATAGTTAATTAGATAGTATGTCTGGCTACTTTTTAGTTTCCATTAAATTTTCAGTGTCTTTATAATCCTTTTTTAGAGTAGGTACGTTCATTAATTTCAGTTTTCAGAAATTTCCTTAACACGAGAGTTTTATGAAACTAGCATATGCCAATTATAGATTTTACAAAAGTAAATTTACATATTTAAATATTAAAACGGTATTTAATAAAACATTTAAAAATGTTCTTGCTAATAAATTGTAATTTTGCAGTCTTAATTATAATGGCAAGATTGACTGAAATCTGATAGAAATGTCGTTACAATTTGACATTGGTGTGAGAAAGATTTTTATTGAGACTAAATTATGTTAAAGCGTGGTCTAATTAATGTTTTGCTACTATAACTTATAATAATGATGACTGATGAGGTGATGGATTACCAAAAAAGAAAGAAAAAGAGAAATTACCTTTCTATAGTGTTTTTTACTGTGAGCTTCACTTTAACTACCTATTAATAGCAAAGTTAAAAAAAGTAAAAACGGAGTTCTACTTTTTTTATAAAGGCTTAAAACTAGGACCGCAAAATCAGTGCAGTAAATACGTCTTACGTTTTGCCCAACCCTAAACATCTTCCAAATAAACTTCATACTAGGGATGTTACGGAGGTGGTTTTACCGGAACCGGAGTCGAAACTGAAGGTTTTAAATTTGATTTATCGGAGTCGGAACCGGATTCGGAACCGGAGTCGGAGGCTGAGGTAGAAGAGAGATGTTTAGAAGAAGTTTCAATTTTTTTTTGAATCTTAAACCGGTTTTTTTAATTTTTATAGCTGTTCTGGCCAATATTTTTTCATGATGACGCTTGAGACAATAAAACATGTTCAAAAAAAGTGTAGGATAAACTGTCCCACTGCTGGGCAAAGGCCTCCCCTCGTCCTTTCCATTTTTCCCTATTCTCGGCGTCTTTATACCATCCTTTTTGGAAGTGGTCGATATCGTCCTTCCACCTTGTCCTACACTATTTACTAAAATATTGATATTTGAATATGTTTGCTCACAAATATTCGGTATAACCTCCGATTCAAAATTATCGAAGCCGGAGTCGGTGGTGTAAAATCAATCGGAAGTTCCGACCTTTCGGAGTCGGAGTCGAAGCTCCGTAACATCCCTACTTCATGCTGTAGTCTGGACAGCGAACAATGTACACGTTTGGCCGCCTTTTTGCTGCAAAGTCCTAAAGAGGATTAAGACATCGGCGGAAGAACGAGGGAAGTGTGCGAGTATCGTGTACTCATGCGAGAAGCAAAGCCTCGGACAGTTTAGTTATTTACAAACAGTATCTCAACTCCATAATATTGATGGAATTGTACCCTATATAAAAAGTTGTGTGAACGTGTATTAGGGGCCTTGCAATGTTTATTTTTAATCTATAGTAAATATAGCATTGTCTGTAGTCGGTTCCCTTTCCGGTTTTGTTTTGTTTCCACCATCGAGCCTTCGTAGTACATAATTCTCACGCCTGTGTTCAATCTCTAATTATCTAATTAATTGTGAATCTATTGACGTATTTTTGTGGCCTGCTTTATGAATACAGTGGTGTTCTGCAATTACGGTGTTTATTTGATATCATTTTTTTTATTGTAAATAAGTACCTTATAGTACATTTTTACATGATTTTTTTTACTGTACCACCGTTTCGGAAGGTGCTATAGCTGAAAAAAAGAAGCGGCACAAGAAACAATCAGCAGCACATCTTTTGAAATAAATATGTCTTACAATAATTATGAATACAATCATATACACAATGTGCAGAGCTGGAGCTGAACTTAGGACCAAGCCTCTTTATCATTTAAATAGTCATTTATTTTATAATAACCCTTTTTACATAAGGTCAGTCTTACGTGGGTGTTACATGTTTTCTGTCATATTTATGAACCTTGAACGAAATCTCTACAGAGGGTTTGAGTCATGCTCAAACCCTCTGTAGAGACTTGTTACCGTTTGTTTCAAACTCACCGTCGACCCCGACGTGACCTGCGCCGGTGCTTTTATCTTTGCTTGTCTTCGGTTTCCTTTTGCGACATTCTCTCTTATCCCTCACAATGCCCAGCTCGAGTAGTCGGTCGATGTAACTGCGCTTCTGTCGTTTGCGGGGCATTCGGCCCATTATTGCGCCCATTGGGTCTGGAAATTAAGTGTAATTGGTAAAGATTTCAACTAGGAAGGAGTTTAATTAATCGGGCTTTAGGTTGTCTGGAAGAGATCGCTCTTAGCGATAAGTCCGCTTAGATTGTATTAATTGCTCTATACGCATTGTTTCATACTAAGTTTTCGTGCAATAATGTGTATTCATTCATTTATTAGGTGGTATGACTGTGTGGCTGTACCACTGGGTCTGGAAATTAAGTGAAATTGGTAAAGATTTAAACTAGGAAGGAGTTTAATGAAACGGGCTTTAGGTTGTCTGGAAGTGATCGCTCTTAGCGATATTGTATTAATTGCTCTGTACGCATTGTTTCATACTAAGTTTTCATTCATTCATTCATTAGATGATATGGCTGTGTGCAATCAGCCTGGGGTGGTATTTATTGGTGGTGGAAATAGGTACCCTATTTCTGCATGCTTAGATTGCTGTGTTTTGGAAGTTTGTGAAGAGTAAGATTGTCAGCGTAATTACCGGCACATTAGGCACTCCATCTAGGTTAGTAGTGCATCGAAAAGCCTCTCATAAAATTATAGTGAGGTGGTTTTAATAGTGGTAGATCCTAATGTGAAGGATCGCCTAGGGCGGTACCACCCTCTTATTTATTTCTGCCGTGAAGCAGAAAGGCTTGCATTTCTGTGTTTCGGTTTGAAGGGTAAGAGAGCCAGCGTGATTTCCGGCACATGAGGCAATCCATCTTAGTCCTCAATGTTAGCAGCGCATCAAAAACCCTCTGATATTAATACAGTGAGGTGAGATGTCTATGGGCAAAGGTGACCACTCATTTACCATCAAGTGACCCGTTTGCTAGTCTGATCTTTTAGGTTTAGAATATAGTTACACTAATGTAATGTTATAAATTGTCATATGCTTACACGGAAAGTGCGACGGAGTTCCGACTTCCAAGATACAGGTTTCGACCTAGTTTGTAAGTCGGAGGTCCTATTATTGTGCCTTGTAATAAGTGATTAAACTTTATCATTTTCATCTCCTTTTACAATAAAAAAAATCAGGTGTTACTTTGAGGAAATCTTTTATTGAACATAATAATAATGGTGTTTCCAGCGAGGCGATTTTCCAACTGATTACAAATGACACTTTCACAAATCGACAGCGTGATAAGAACTTTACGATTACCAAACACAAATTTATGAATTAAAGGAGGACAAATCCGAGCTTCTTAAAGATATTTCGTTAGAAATTGTATTCGAAAATTCAGTTCATAATTTTCTGTCAAATTCAATTTCGCAAATTATAAACCTTATTTTATTTTATTTATTGGGAAATTTACAGGGATGGGCTTTATGTATAAATCATGTGATAAAAGTTTATAATCTAATAATATAATAATCTAATCTAGTTCGGAGGTCAGCGTTTATTGTAAACTAACTGGTTACTCACTAATTTTATTTAGTTTAATATAACATATGCTTAAGTTCCTACTGCTGTATGGACTATGAATCAATTGCAATCTTACCGCACAAATAAACTATTCTTATTCTTATATTTTAACTCTGGATGTATCGGGTCTAATGAACATCAGATCAGTGTAAGCTTGCTTGGTCAAGTTTTACATTATTACATTAGTTAATAAAGTCATGCGTTCACCGATTTGAGAGCTTTGGAAAATGATTAGCGAAAACTGAATAAAACATGCATTATGCATGAAAGCAAAATGCAACGCCTAGGCGAAAATATAGATGCAAAATGGAAAAGCATAATTTCCCAGCAGCCGCAGTAATAAAGTAGAGCAGCCATTATCATATAAATTGATGTTATCATGTTTCCTTTTGTAATTTCAACAGAAACCAAGCCGTATGGTAGTACCTACGCCAAATTAATACAATTAATTTCCGACTAAAGTCGCGCTACCCTTTCGGCCGCTATGCGCATGGGCTTGTTACTGAGGGTAAAACTGTCGAGGACAAATGGACGGAAAGATGGAACATCTTGGCGGTCCCTAATCGACACTTGATCCAGAACCCAAACAGCATAGTGAACGGTTTTCACCTGCCCAGATCACTGTGGTCGAAACTGAACCGCCTGAGGGTCGGACAGGGACGATGTGGTGAACTCATGCACAAATGGGGCTTTAGAGCTGACCCCGCGTGCTCCTACGGGGCCGTGCAAACAATGAGCCACCTAACGGAGGACTGCGAAATATGGGCCATACCAGGAGGAATCGACAGATTGCACTTGCTGGACGACGTAGCCATAGCATGGCTGAAGAATATTTTCCCTTTGTAAAATAATAGTGTGATTGTGTGATGCTGACGACCGAACGATAAATATAATAAATAATAATACAATTAATACTTGCTGAAGCAAGAGAAGCGTGAGAAAAGAGAGATTCGTGGCTCTCCGTTATCTCTGCCTACCCCGCAAGGGACATAGTGCGAAGGTACGTTACTAGGTTAGTTCCAGGTGTGGGATGGGCTCCATGGTCCAAAACATTTGATCTCAAACTCGAACCATCTAGCTATTTCCGTTCCATATCCAGAGATCCCATCTGACATCAAAGAAACTCCAAGATCTTGGAAACCACTGATCAAATTTTTATCACACATGCCTAAGAACACTCTCTACAAAATTTTCTTTTAAATTTAATAAAAACCGCGTCCAAATCGGATCATCCGTTGTTAAGTAATCATGCCACAGACAAACACACAAACAGACAAACTTGTCAAACTTATAATACCTCGATCGGTCGGGGGTTAAAAAGTATCCCGCAAGTGATCCGCATGCTCCATCGTCAACCTCTTCGTCGCTTAACACCAAGCGAGATCGAGGTCAAATGTCTGTTTAGTAGTAAATAAAAATAAAAATGACGGTAAACTTACCACTGCTATCTCCATATTGCTCCCACAAATCCCTAAGCATTTGGTCTTCCTCTTCAGTAAACTCTTTGGGCACTTTTTCTCTAGCACGCTCGTGGTTACTCCGTTTGGTGGGCGCGTTGAAAATGAGGCCAAGATCCTTCAATTTCTTAATGACACTTCGTCGCGTGCGGGTTTGATCGATCAAGTTTTCAAGAATCCAGTCGATTACATCTGTAAAATAGTCTTGATTACTAAAAGATGGGGGTAGAACATTTTTCTTTGGAGAGTTGGATAGTCCCGGTTGGTCTATGGTCCACATTATAATAGATATAATGTCCTCAAGGGGACCTACATATATGACATTGACATGACAGAACGACATTGTTGCTCTCTATAGCTATAAGTTGGAAAGGGTCAAGTTGAAAACCAGCGTCGGTAGAGGTGTAGGTATCTATACATCTAGCGACACTCAGCTGAACTTCGCCCTTTTTAATAGATCATATGTTTACTACTTTAAGTCATATCATTTTAAATATGTATAAATGGTCAATTAATAAAGAATTTTCTATTTCTATATGAGAATATAATGTCCTCAAATGTCACGTTATTTAAATAATTTTATCGCGAAAGAGAAACTCTTCAAATTATTTAGGTAACGTGAAATTTAAGGACATCATATCATTTGATCACACACACGTGTTCTCTATCAATATCATATCGAAATATGTAGGTCTCATAATGCGCCGGAGATTCAAAATACAGCAAGCCGGGCTTAAGCCGTAAAAGCTCTAAAGATGTGGCATACACCGCATGCAATTAAAATTTATCATTGCCTAAACTGGGGGAGACCAAAGTAGAAACCAATTAAGAATCTAACAATTTATGTTATTAATGGTTAACGAATTAACTGCTGTTCTAACAATAAAATTGTACTTATTTTCTCTTTTACTATGTTATTACTTACTTTTATCCTACTTAAAGACACATGGATTCATCAAATAGAAGAAACTAGTTACCCACAACACAGGGAATCTATTTCTAGTTTATTTTAACTAGTAGTTTCCAGACTACTGGCAACTAGAGAAAATAATATACTTATCGCATAAGCGTCGGTGGTCTGGAGCGTCGACTCTCATGCGGGAGGTTCGGGTTCGAAACCATGCAATGCCATGTATCAATGAGTTTTACGGATTTTTTCGAAGACTTACGTACATTTACCGACTGCTCTAACGGTGAAGGAAAACATCGTGAGAAAACCTGCATGTCTGAGGAAATTAAGTTTCCGAAGGCGCGTGAAATCCACCAAGCACTAGACCTGCTCGGTGGATCATGGCCCGTACCCCTTGTGCAAGGGGAGACCTGTGCCCCAACAGTGGGGACATTAATAGGCTGATGAAGATCATGATATCGCATAAGTCTTACAGTGAAATAAATAAATAAATAATTCTTATTCTATTATTTTGAGTAATTAACTAACTACAATCACCGCAGAAAGTGTCTGGCAGCATTAGAGTGTACGTACATTGCGTACAGATGCAGCGAACAAATTGAGGCGTACAGTAAGCATATTTATAGTGTGTATGTGTAACATATAGAGTAAAGGGATGGTTAGAAGCAGTTAGTTTGACGCCGAAGAGAAATAGAACGTCAATTTTTAAGAGTTAGTACCAGTACTATATCTTACTCGATAAATTAGATATAAGAAGTCGAGCGACGTAAAAAACTGTCTAGCAAAACAACGTAAAATAATTGGCAACATTTGTAAAGCGAAACGTTTTAGTGGAGCACAAAGCGATTGTAAGAAGACAGCGATTTAGCCCAGTTTCTGAAGACCACGACAAAATGCCGCGCCAAAATATCAACGGCTGATATTTGTTAAACTGCCAAAACCTCAATAGGAAGCATTACATTTCTTGGTTCAGTAAAGGAACTATGAGACAAGAAAGGTTTTGGTGTCATCCTTTTTACGTTAAATGGAGAAATATAGTAGTTGACATTGCAGTAGTAAATGGGAAAATGTATGTGGAATAAAGGCTTTCATTATGCATTCAATTAATCTTTTGATATTTTTGTTTTGTTACCTTTATTATTATTTTGCTAATTTATTATGATTGATTATTTTATTGATGATAATTTATGATTGTTTGATTTATTAATTGAACAAATAATTTGTACGCTTTCAAATCAAAAGATGTAGCTGTGTTATCTCGGCCTTAGTGAATGTGAGTGATGCGTTTCGCACCCTTATGCGGTTGCCGCGATTCTGTAGTGCATCGGGCATGTTCGCTGAAGCACGGGTGCCCGATTTCTTTGCGGTTGTCAGGACTAGCATCGCTTCTTTTTGGAAGCGGTTGCGACAATCGGACAAAAGCATACTGAAGGCTGTGTGAGGACCTACGCAGTCCCATATTCAAACATTGGTTGGCTGTCCACCGGGACGAGAACCGTAAATGAATAAGTTGTAGCCAAATATTATTAATTTTTTTTGGTCTCGTTTGTGTATTTGGTTTTAGTATTAATTTTTTTTAAAATATTGTATTGTTCTTTTGTTATATGGGTTGTTTATGCCTGAATTAAAGATTTATTATTATTATTAGTAATTACGAGGTAGTCTACTTTTTTATTTACTATTTATTTATATCTTTCATGTAGGTACGCCAATAAAATAAAAAATAAAATATAAACCATAAACTTGCGTTGTAGATTTAGACCCAGTGCGTACATTACTAACGGAGTGGAGCAAAGACTCACTTTGATAACAAAATAACCTTAAAATTTCTATAATACGGCTTAAATCGCAATTCTGCGCCCCGTACCGTCAGTAGATTCATATTGGCATGCAGTTTTGAACCGAGTTTTAGAGACGTTAAGATTTAGTTTCTCTCCGCGACATCACTCTTCTAATTGATTCAGAGCCTAAGTATCGAGGTCTTCAGAGTCTAAGTATTGGGTCGATCTATATGGTTTCGATAGAAAAGTATTAATTACTAGTAACTTTGGACAGGGTAAACGAAGAAAGTTACCTTGATCTGTTTGTGGGTTACTTTGGTTCTCCATGTACAGTTTCCGTAGTTCATCCTCCTGTTCCTCGCTCCAGGTTCCTTTACCTTGTTTGTCCCTGTATACAAATAGACAAGGGTTAATATTATAACTAAGACATAGAGCAAAAGTAGTTTTTTAAAATTAAATTTGGAGAGCAGACGAGCAAACGGGCCACCTGATGGTAAGTGGTCACCTGGTCACCGTCGCCCATAGACATCTGGTAATAATTTACTGAACAAGACCCAAATTCTGTGGGTCCGGTGAATAGGGGTAGGTATAACTCAAAAAGTTGAACTTTTCAGAAAAGAGTAAAAGTTAAAAAAATATTGTTGGTTTTTGATTTGTTTCAAATTAAATCATTTTACCAAATTGCTATCTCTGTTGTTTTTAAAGATAAGTTACATTCTCTTACGTACATCATTCGATAAACTACAGTTTTTCTTTTCTCTATCGGTCATAATTCTGTGGGTCCGGTGAATAACGGTCTAAGTCGCCTTATATCGAAAATTAGAGTCTTATTTAAATTAATACATTAATTTAAATAAGACTCTAATTTTCGATATAAGGCGACTTAGACCGTTATTCACCGGACCCACAGAATTATGACCGTATATTCATAATTTTTAGAATAGAATAGAAAAGCTTTATTCACCACTATAACAGGTATATTAATTTGTAAATTATAGATATAATTTAGCTTAAAATTAACTTATAATTAGGCTTATACCTATATGCCACAGCAGCGAAACGGCTGAGACTCAACATAATGCCGGAAAAACCCGGCGCTGATTTTCGGTCGCATCTCTACCTAGCCCGAGTTTGAGGAACATGCCGTCATGGTGTTCAAAGTAGAAAATATAATTTTAATTTTAATAGCTACATAAATAAACAAATTTTCGAATCTAGAAATAAGTCTGAGAAAAAACAAAACCTACGCGTATGCTGCCATAAGCAAAACTAATCAGATTACCATAAACCTAAATACTTTACTGATGGGAAAAGCTTTCCTTATAGCAAACTACCTGATGGTAAGTGGTCACCGTCGTCCATAGATACCTCACTGCACTATGAAGGGACTTAGATTAAGTGCCTCATGTGCCGGTAATTACGCTGGTTCTCTTACCCTTCAAACTGAAACATAGAAATGCAAGCATTCCTGCTTTGCGGCTGAAATAGGGTGGTACTGACCGTCGTACCACGCTAATGACCGACCGTCATTAGCTGATTACATATGCTTTCAAAACTACTTCATTATCATTGAATTTTTAAAATGTATGAGCATGGATCCCTTATCCGTTTTCATAGTTTTGGTATTGGTAAAAGTCAATTTGTAATTTTCTTCGTAATACCAAATATCTAATTTGAATTGAAACCGGAAATCCCTTGTCGGGAATTTCATTCGTCTATATGCGAAGCTCAAGAGATAAATTAATCTTTTCGAGTGAACTTTCACTATGGCGTGTGATGTATGTTTGTTTAGTAAGTCCCGTACGAAGATGAATCACTAGAATCCAGGAGTGCGTCCTATGTCAGCATAATATTGTGGCTAAATTAGACGTGCTTGCGGAGTCGGCCCGAATACACAGAGATTGATGATAGTTCTACAGTACCCCGGTTTAGTCGTGTAGTAACATGTTACGCGACTTCTTTCGTGTAGATGATGCTATAAATGTTGTGTTAATATTACTCAAAGCTGAAGTGTAAAGTGAAAGGAGATAAAAAAATTAGTTGGTTAATTAAGCTTGGAATTTTCATTAAAAAGGAAGTGTGCTTGAAAACAAGATATGTGAAAATTAATATTCACTTTTTAGTCAGATAAATTATCCATTTAGCTTAGTAATTAACTGGTTCGGTTTACTTATAAAGGCATATACAATGTTGAAAAACAAACTCCCAAGGATAATTTATACATAAAATAAAAATTTATTAATGCAGACAGTATCTTTTATATTTTATCAGATTTCCCTGGCTCTCACACTAGGATACTCTGTGTTGTGAGGGCAAGTTTCTTCCAATATATCTAAATTAATGTTTTATAAGGAAAATTAGACAAAAATTACGAGAAATCCGGAATGGCGGCTACAGGATATGGAATATTTTATTATTCACAATTTCCATAAACCACATAAAAAGTAATATTTAATTTTTACCGGAAATAAAATAACAATCCTGTCAACCAAAGATTTTGAAATTAACCATACGATTTCTGTACCGTCAACAAAACGACATAAAATAATATAAGTAACTAATTTATTTCTTAGTTACAATGGGACACAAACTTTATTCCGCTGTCAGCATTAATAAATGTACAACAAAACAAAATCCGGTGTCGTGCCGGCCATAAAGAATAGCACCACCCCAACACTTCCCGTGGCGTGGGTGTCGTACGAAGCAACTAAGGGTCTTTGTGGAAACTGTTTTACACCTAGTAGACGGCTCGCCACCTATCCCATTTGTCCAGGAAATCTTACGGCGAAAAGTGGGATGGTTCCTCTGTCCCCCTCGGGGATTGTGGACGTGAGAGATATACAACAAAATCCAAATTAATATACCAACCAACAGACATACACTACAAATGATATTAGTGATAAAGATTACGGAGGGTTCATTCATAATACTCGTAAGGGTGGCCTAAGTGACGGTAATCCAGAGAGAACTGCGAGATCGTTATATCGGGTTAACCCTTCATCGTTATGGGTCTGCAGTGCCCTAGTTATTAACCCTTTGCGCGCCTTGTCTCTACCGCCTTCCGACATTAGAGTGAGGGCTACATTGTACTGCGTTTACCGTAATCTACATTTTTTATTGTATAAGAAAGAAGAACAGAAAAGCAAACGGGGAAACTGATGGAAAGGGGTACTGTTGGCGGTAGACATCTCCATCACTATAATGTTTGTTTGTTTGTTTGTAGTCTTTTTACTGCACAAAAAATACACAGAAAATAAAAATAAAACATTAAAATATGTACAAAGACGGGCTTATCCCATAGGGATCTCTTCCAGCCAACCTTTGGTTTAGGACAGTTTAGACTACTTTTCTGTTGGCTAATTTTAATGTTAATACAGGGTGGACCAAAAGTCCGTTAACATTTGAATAGGTCGCTGCGTCGGCGCGGGCGGGGTATTGGCGCGGGGGGTGTTACTACAAGCGAGAGCTACTAATAGGGATTTAGTACCATGGCGTCATTCAGCGGAGCGCAACGCGCATTTTGCGTACGCGAGTACTATCGAAACAACGATTCTACGACCGAAGCTAAACGGAAATTTTGTAATCATTACAATATACGGAACAGAAATCAAGCACCAACAATTCAAACGATTAAAAAATGGGTACAGAAGTTCGAAACAACAGGTTCAACTTTAAGTCAACCACGATCCGGCCGACCTAGGACATCGCGCGATCCAGTAAACATAGAGCGTGTACGAGCGTCTGTTCGAGAACAACCTGGTCTCTCTACTCGAAAGCGGTCTAGTGCTTTAGATGTGCCCAGAACATCTCTAAATCGCATTCTACACAAAGATTTACATTTACATCCTTACAAAATTCAAATTGTACAGGCTTTAAAGCCAAATGACCCTGCTCAGAGACTGCAGTTTGCTAACGAAGTGCTTGAGAAGTTTACGAGCTTCAATAACATCTTTTTCTCAGACGAGGCACACTTCCACCTAAATGGACATGTCAATCGACAAAATTGCAGATACTGGAGTGACACTAACCCGGACTTGAAGCACCAAAAACCTTTACACTCGCCCAAGGTTACTGTATGGGCCGCATTGTCAGCCAGCGGAATCATTGGTCCATATTTTTATGAAGATCAGAGAAACCGCGCCGTCACCGTTAATACAGAGCGATACATTGTGATGCTACAGAATTTTTTTGCTCCAGCATTACAGGACTTCTCAGGCTTTAATCGAAGCTCTTGGTTCCAACAAGATGGGGCAACATGTCACACCTCCAATGACTCTATAGCAGCACTTCGTGAAATTTTTGGCCAAAAAGTCATATCCAAAAGAGGTGACATTCACTGGCCACCCCGCAGCCCGGATTTAACTCCAATGGACTTTTACCTTTGGGGATATCTCAAAAGTAAAGTTTACATCAGCAACCCAGTGTCTATTGAGGAATTAAAAGAAAATATACGCGAGGAAATGCAGAACATTTCACCAACCACTTGTCGGGCGGTCATGCAAAATTTCCGTTCCCGGTTACAGGTGTGCCAGGATGAACAAGGGTCACATTTGAATGATGTTATTTTTAAAAAGTGAAATCCTAATTTGTCTACTTTATTATTAAATAAACAGTTTTTCACTAAAGTAGCATTTGTATTTTTTATAACCATTTTAAATGTTAACGGACTTTTGGTCCACCCTGTATATGGATTTCGATGAGCTGCTTACTTTAAGGACTTACCATGAGTTGCAATAAACGTCCTTAATGTTAAGGCTTCCTTAAGTCTCGTGTCATCTCTATCAAGAGCTATGGCGTAGAAAGGGATAACATGTACTTAAGGACGATACTTGCAACTGATGGTAAAATTGGAGTGCCTTAAGTGCCGGTAATTACGCTAGCTCTCTTACCAATCAAACTTCAATGCATTGAATTGCTGCTTTGCGGCAGAAATAGTTAAAAGGGTGGGGCCACCCAAGGCTGACCATACCAGTTTCAATACATGATAATAATCATGAATATCAACTTTTAATATTAAGAACAGAGTTGCACAATTGTATAAAATCTTCGGGACTTCTAGCCACGGTAAAAAACCGTCCGGTAATTTTAAAAGAGCGTCTCTATACAACCCCATTACACTTCGCTTCCCTGTCATACGCCGTGACAGAAAAACTGTGCCGTGGCTTACCATAGAAAATTATAAAAGTATCCGACAACTATATTCTTTTTTTATAACTATAGTCTTTTCCCATGACCTACTGAGCCGAAACGTTAACACTGACGGTGCGACTGGTTCACAAATTGAAAGTCGCTCAGCGTGCTATGGAAAGAGCTATGCCCGGAGTATCTCTGCTGGATCGAATCCGAAATGAGGAGATCCGGCATAGAACAAAAGTTATCAACATAGCTCATAAGATTAGCAAGCTGAAGTGGCAGTGGGCCGGGCACATCTGTCGCAGAACCGACAACCGCTGCGGTAGACCTGTTCTGGAGTGAAGACCGCGTTTGGGCAAATGTAGTGTGAGATGCCTGTTAGATGGAGCGACGATTTGCGCAAGGTGGCTGGCAACGACTGGATGAGAAGAGCCGAAGATCGGGCTTAATGGCGCGCCGTGGGAGAGGCCTATGTCCAGCAGCGGACTAGAGTGGGCTGCTGATGATGATTATAGTCTTTTTCACATAGGAATGCATGTCGATCTTTTATGAAAACCTAAATAAAATACGGATTCTCACTGATGAGTCAGAAGTCCACCTAAAGAAGAAGAAGTCAGAGTACATAGGTACTCTCCGATACAATAGAAGACTTAAGAATAAAATAGAAGACTTCCAACTTTCATCACATCAGTGAGAATCCGTATTTTATTTAGATTTTTATAAAAGTTCGACGTGCCTTCCTATGAGAAAAGGACTACAGTGTAAATAAAAAACTTACCTCTGATCAGCATAAAGATCGTATCCGTGTTCAATCTCGATAGCGTCTTTCGAACTTTTCCAAAACAGAAGCTCTATGAATACTTTGGGCTCCTTCGCCGCTGTTTCCGTAAACTTCCTCAGGATGAATATCGCGAATTTCTCCAGTTCCTGTCGATTAAATCACGCAAGTTTAGATCCTGATGTGCAGGATCGCCTGGGATGGTACCACCCTCTTATCAATTTCGGCCGGTAAGCAGAAATGCTTGCGTTTGTATTTCGGTTTGAAGGGTAAGAGAGTCACACAAGGCACTCCATCTTTGTCCTCAAGGTTAGCAGCGCATCGAATACCCTCTAATATTAATACAGTGCGGTGAGATGTCTATGGGCGACGGTGACCACTGACCATCAGGTGGCGCGTAAGCTCGTCTGCTCTCCTTATTTAATAAAAAAAGGAAACATTAAGGTCGTCTTGTACGAACCGTTTAACTCTAACCCGATGTCAATTTAGTATTTTGAATGAAAACCATAGATAATTCGCGAGTTAACCCAGGGTGAACTTTTCGCGCAAGCGGGCCTTAGTGTCAAAAGGATATTATGTTTCGATCGAGTACAAAAGTATTATTAGAATAAAACAAATTGTATAAGAAAACGATTTGAAAGAAAATAGTTATAAAATGAAATATTTTCTGACACAGAATGGAAGTGGAGGTAGAAAAACTCTGCAAAAAGGATGAACTTATAATATGTTATACAGTAGCTCCTTTCGGGATACCTGTACATATTTGTATCGCGCAAATATCTGTTTATCCTACAATGAAACAAAATAGATGAAAAGTTAAATTATTAAGCACGTAGTCAATGTTTTCTTATTCAGAAGTATGTTTAACAAAAAAATATCGTAATAATAGAATAAAAAAGACTATATGAAAAGATAGAGCGTCGGTGGCACAGTGGCTAGGACACCGGACTCCCATGCGGGAGGTCCGGGTTAGAAACCGTACAGTGCCATGTACCAATGAGTTTTTCGTATTTTTCGAAGATTTACGTACCTTTACCGACTGCTCTAAAGGTGAAGGAAAACATTTTTTTTATATTTTTTTTATTTACTTCTAAACCCACATTTGACCTCGATCTCGCCTGATGGTAAGCGACGATGAGGTCGACGATGGTGCATGCGGGTCCAGTAAATGCCTATTCACTCTGGCCTTGAAGATCCCAAGGTTGTAGGTTTCGGGAAATACAGACGCCGGCAGGCTGTTCCATTCCTTAGCCGTTCGCATAATGAACGAAGAAGCAAATCGCTTCGTACGAGCAGATGGGATATCAACAACATAAGGATGGAACCCCTCCCCACGCCTGGTAGTCCGAAGGCGGAATGGAGATGCTGGAATTAGGTCGTGCAATTCCGATGCGCACTCTCCGAAATGTATCCTATAAAATACCGATAGACAGGCAACCTTGCGCCGATGTTCCAGACTTTGCAGTCTAGCTTCCACCAGCGATTCGTCACCTATAAGGCGCTTAGGAAACATCGTGAGGAAACCTGCACACTGAGATGACCAGTGTGTAAAATGAGGTTGGCATAAAAGATCCTCAAGAGTCGAAGGGTGCTGGGTTATTCCGGGCCCCCATTATAAGATAAGATATGAAAAGATAGATTATTAAGCACGTAGTCAATGTTTTCTTATTTAGAAGTTGGTTATACGAAAAAAAATATCGTTTATAAGGCACTGTTTTATACACGAACACACCCCTAAGTACACAGGGATAGTCTGGGTCCTAAGCAAACAACGAAATATACGAGTTGTCTCTAAATAACGTATTCGAGGGGTTCCCAGTAATATACGAGAAGAGGGGAGCTGTCTAGTGAGATGAAAATCTGAGAAAAGGCCATTACATGAACAAATACCACAGAATATAATATCAGAAGGGCAACTCTGACCGTCCAGGAACGCGATTCTCGTAGTGGAATGTCGAATTCGACATTAGTCCTATCATGTGAGCGTGACAAGACGTTCATAGCGCTCGACTTTTGTATGTCGAACTATGCGAGAATTGGCTTCCTGGAAGGCGATTCTCGTAGTGGAATATCGAATTCGACATTAGTCCTATCTCATTCGCTCACGTTACATGTTAGAGCGTGACAAGACGTTCGTAGCGCTCGACTTTTGTATGTCGAGCGCTACGAACGTCTTGTCACGCTCACACATGTAATGTGAGCGAATGAGATAGGACTAATGTCGAATTCGACATTCCACTACGAGAATCGCCTTCCTTGTAACGTAAAACTTGGAAAAAAGACAAACGAGCTACGTGGCGGTAAAAGTTCAAAGGTACTTTAATGTGGAAAAAAATTGTCTTGACTGAATGATTTGCACAGATCAAAGATTAATGTTTCTACGAATCTATTGTAATTTGTATGGATCATCATCAGCAGCCTACTCTATTCCACTGCTGGACCATAGGCCTCTCCCAGGGCGCGCCATTGAGCCCGATCTTCGGCTCTTCTCATCCAGTCGCTGCCAGCCACCTTGCAGGGGGGCGACCCACACTCATTTGCCCAAACGCGGTCTCCACTCCAGAACTCGTCTACCCCAGCATAATTTTTTATGGATAGTAGACAATTTATTTTTGTAAATTCCTGTAATTATTTATTTCAGTTTCAACCTTCACTTTTGATATTTTAGGTAGGAGTGTTTATTTCAATAAAGGAGGAATATTAAAATAACACTAAAATACCTAAGCTAAATTATACTAAAATAATATTTTTCAGCAATATTATTTATAAATATATGGCTCCCTGAAACTATGCACAGTATTTACACTTAACACAGTGTATTTGTGCAAACTACGATTACGTAAACCGTCCGCCGTTGCAAAAAGCACTGAGCGTGAATTTACTTTACTGTTTCCATTACACTGTGCAAATACTAACCTTGAATTGCGGTTGCGGATCGTTAAGTATTTTCTGGAATATTAAGAACAGCGTTCCTTGGAACATCATGGAGGGTCGCTTACAGTCCCAGGCGATTCTATGCAGCATTTTAGCGGCACAATGGTTCGTGTAAGGCAAGTTTTTGTCGTATCGTTCTAAGAGAGATACACTGGCGCTTACCACGCGGGGATGGCAAAATCTGAAAGGAAATATAATAAATTCACACGATAGTTACACAGGGTACGGGAAAACCATTATTCCTTTTAAGAGGTGAAAGTAACCATGAACGTTTTCCTCGTTGATGAGGGTCGTATATAGAATTAACCACATAGAACTATTCTACTGGCAGATTTAATATTGTGGTTTCCCATTGCCTTCCCCATTTCACACGGGTTATCCCAGTGAGTATTCGAAAAAACTGAAAAACTTATTTGTACATGACATTTTGAATCTGGACCTCCCGCATGGGAGTCTGGCGTCCCAACCCTGATGCTATTTGAATAAACCACTTACAAAAAAATTATTTCGCAAAAAAATCTCGAGTTTTCTTAGAAATTACTCGTTTAAGGCGTCCATTCCGAAAAGGATATCGAAATTACCCTAGTCTAGATGTAACACACATTCATTAAGACTTGATATAAATTAACTTCCCAATATAAAACCTCATATAATACAGACAAAGAAAATTGTAACTATGAATATTTCATATATGCTTCAGAGGAATTCCAATTTCAAATGGTTTCCAATACATTATTTCTTTTGTTCTACTCAGAGCCAATGTAGAACAAGACGAGTGCACGATGCGGACAAGTCGACATCGGCCGGTAATCATATTCCTTAGCTGACGGCTTAACTACATAGCTATACTCTGTTCACGGAGACGAGTTAGCAAAGCGCTTTCTCATTCACACAATTGCATACAAACGACATGGACCGAAGATCTCGTCCTAAGGCCAAGGGCGTCTATAAGTGCCAAGGAATGTAAGACGCGTTCACATTGATAGGTACATTATTTCAATCTTTAGACAAATAATTTTCAATAACAGAACTTTAGACATTTACTATTACATTTAAAGTACGAAACGAAGACCTCCGGCTGCGCACAAAGGTCACAGATGTAGCTAAACGCATATCGACTCTGAAATGGCGATGGGCGGGACATGTGGCTAGGCGAACCGACAACAGGTCGACCCACAGAGTGCTTACGTGGAGACCGCGCACAAGCAGCAGGAGTGTGGGACGGCAGCGAGGTGGTCAGACGACATCAGGGCTAGAGCTGGAGTGACTTGGCTCAGAAGCACTGCAAATCGGGCTACATGGAAATATATAGGAGATGGCTATATCCAGCAGTGGATGAATAAAGCCTGAAGAAGAAGAAGAAGACAACATTTACTCGTAAATAATTGAAGGATACCTACGTAAAATATAACATACATGCAAAAAAAACACTATTTTAAAAAAAAATTGTTTTTTTTTTGCGCTCGGTCAACCTTGTCATGACGGCGACAAGAGAATGAGTTCCTAGCCCACTACATCGGAGATGGGCCACTTATCATGTGCCAATAACTTAACGACAATATAGATAAATATTTATGTTTGTGTTGTCTATCTACTGCCATTATTTGTGTTGTCTATCTACTGACATTATTATAATTTTCATTTACTTAATTTAACTTAACAATTTTAATTTAATGTACCTATTTAATTTGTAATGTGTATTGTATTGTATTAGAAGACTGTAATGCTTCTGAAAATAAAAATATTTCATTATTTCAATTCATTACGTATTATTCCAAAGTTTTGATATCAATAGGAAAAATTAAAACGTAATATAAGTAGTAAAACTAATTTAAATTAATAAATATTTGACTTACATTATTATTCACTTACTTCTGACGTGACACTGCTGCCACTTTCCACATTTATTATAAAAATTTCCGTCATAGCATCTTATGTTTTTGTAAATTTCGTTCATTTTTGGTTCTATTACCTAAAGTACAAGCCAAGTCACAGATACAAAACAATCTATCGCAATAAAGGTGGGGCTTCTAAACAGCATGAGTCGCACGGATAGTCTATAAGAATCACGCAATGTGAACGCGGCCGAAGCATCACGTCACCGACCAATCACAGACAAGCTCACTGTGCTAACTCGGCTCCATGAAAGCAGTATAGCAATGAACGAATTCACCCACGCGTGAGCACGTTTACGTGCAGCGTTGACACTACAGAAATTAGATTAGTAGCGTCCTCTCCTCTAGAATAATGAAGTGAACACTGACAGCGAGCCAAGGGGTTTGCGCAAATGAGCATATAATTTTGACAGGTTTCAAACATTTGACATTTGAAATTGTATGGGGAGATGCTCACAGCGCATGCGCCAACTGGCTGCTGGCAGACGCGGTTTCCATATGAAATGTCTCCATCGAACAATCTATTGTTTGGCACTTAATGAAACGAACGGAATAGATACCTAGAAAATGAACTCTAAAGGAAATATTTTCAAGGAAAAACTGCAAATCTTACCTTTGAACGAAGTCTTGGAAATCGAAGTCTGTTTCAACTACCGAAGTTGTTTTTTCCTCTTCTTCCTCATCTAGAAGTAAATAAATTGGTAAGTACTTAGATCAAGTAATTTATGCCTAGATGTATCGTTAAGTCTCCGATCTGTGAGTGTAAGTAGTCACTTTTTGTGAAGACTGGTTTTAGATGGAACCCCAAAACTTTGCAATTTAATATTAGTTTAGTTTTTGTTTTGTTTTATTGTACTACTCCATCAAGAAAGGGATGCGGGATGGGGACCGCATTACAAAAATGGTTGTAATGCGGTCCCCTTCCCGCGTCCCGCATCCCTTTTTCTTACTATCTGAATCCTAAGTACCGCGTTCGCACAGTCATTCATTATGCAACACAAATGTGACTCATCGTCTATTATGGTGCATTACTGCACAATGTATAAAAATGTATGAAAAAAAAACCCTATAAAAATCCTATCCTATCCTTAGAGGCAACTCTAAGGGATAATATTTTAATTGCTTCAAACTTTTTTGCATACTGTACTCGGTCTCGAAGTTCGACAGATGACGTCATATTTTTCATTTTCTAATTACGCTGGTGGATTAGTAGTTTCAAGTTGGAGGTAATTATAAAAGTGTATCTTACCATCTTGATCATAGTCTGAATTTTCTTGAGTCTCATCATTGTTAACAATCTCTGCAAGGCAATAATTATGAATAAATAATCATTTACTAACGTTAACTTATACCATAAAACTTAAGTTCACTAACTCGCATTATTGATACTAATATAAAATAAAGTAAACCAAATGTTTCCATAGTTAACTGTACATGTTTAATACCAGTGTTATTTATAAAAGATAAAGAATTAAAAAAAATAGTAATGTTTTTCATCATCATCAGCCTATTAATGTCTCCACTGATGGGGCGCAGGCCATGATCCACCGAGCGGGCCCAGTGCTGATTGGTGGATTTCATACATCTTCGGAAACTTATCATTTCCTCAGACATGCAGGTTTTCTCACGATGTTTTCCTTCACCGCTCTAGCCGTAAATGTACGTAAGTCTTCGAAAAAATCCGAATACATGACAAGGTTTCGAACCCAGACCTCCCGCATGGGAGTCCGCCGTTCTAGCCACTAGGCCACCGACGCTTGTTTTGTTTTTAAATATTACTAATATTCTTCATTAACCACTCCAACTAGGCTAAAATGCCTGTGCTAGAAGCGGTTCACCATAATGGTCCAGAGGTGGATTTGATCCGGCGACGCTTGCGCCGGAGTCTCGTACCCTAACCTTTAAGGCATTGTCACTTCAATAGTCGCTACAGCAGTGTGAGGAGTGTGTGTGAGGAGCTCGTAGCCTAGCCTTGCGAGCACGGTCCGAAACTGATCGTGCAGGTTAAGCGACGTTGGCGCGGTCGGTACCTGGATGGGTGACCGCTAGTGGCATATTTCATCTGAGCTCCTCCGTGCCTCGTTAAGCAGTCGGTCCCGGTTGTTGTCGTTCGACAGCAGTCGTTAAGCCATGTCAGATGCCTACAGGCGCCCTGAACAACTCTGACAAAACCACTAACCATACGATAAGCAAGCAAGCAAGCAGTGTTAAGGCTTAGTTATACTTGGTCCTTCACCGATTCGGCGACCGACCTGCGGTGGACGACCTACTTACACCGACCGCCTTTGTTTACACTTGGTCGTTGACCGAAGTCCTCCAACGTCATTCGCTCTATGACAACCTAGTGACACTTTGACGTTCGCCGAATGCGATCGACGACTGATAATTCACATATAGTTTAATTGTAAAGTAAAACTTAATAGATGGCTACTCTCTTTAGATTACGACAAAACTGAGGCTCTACTCATATAATATAAAATTATACACACTAAACTCATTATGTTCTTCAGATTAATTAACACTTAACTTCCCACACACACACCCACTCGCCATACACTACAGATGCACACTTATATTTTTACACACTCCCACACAACCTAACACACCCCCACACATACACACTCTTAACCATTATCTTTCCTAAATTCGTTTTGATTAACTGGTTCCAAATTCCTTTTAGGTTTAGAATATAACTTATAGGTTTAAAATTAATGTAATGTATTTAATTGTAATTTGCTTGCGCGGAACAGGTTTCGACCTAGTTTGTAAGTCGGAGGTCCTTTTTTTGTGCTTTGTATAAGTGAATAAAAAATAAATTTAAAAAAAATGCCGGTGGCCGCCTGCTGTGCTGCTGAGACGGTCGGTCAACGACTATATGTAACCGCGGCTTTAGTAATGTTATTCTAACCAGTTGCCTCCACTCCCAAATCAGTGTTGTAAACTGTTTCCAGCATATTGAGTTCTTCAACTTCTTCAATTCCAGGAGCCCCGAATATTCCTTCTTCAGGCCACACTTCCCTGTCGAAGAAACCAGACAAATATATCCCAAAAGAAACACAAATCTGAAAGTGTGTTGGATTGTTTGGATGTTTGTTAATAGATAACGTTTAAAGGGCTAAACCGATTTTGATGAACTTCAGTGTTCTTTAGGATATGAAGAAAGATATAGGCTACATTTCACTGTGGGATAATAACTGGATCCACTGTACTTACAGCCTAGTAAGAATCTATGTATAATGAAATTAATAAGTCAAAAGCTATTGTAATTTGTATTACGAACCTCGCAGCTCTGAACATTCCCACGGCGTCTTCAAATTGATATTCACGCATCAGCCTTTGTATGTTCTTCATACAATCTTCCCTACAAAAAAGTATGTTATTATTATTATTTAACTATTTTTGTGGAGGACCCCACCTGATGGTAAGTGACCATCGTGGCTTATAACCATCATGACCAACATTGGAGAGCAAGGTCCAGACGGGTAGCAAACGAGGTTGTATGGTATGTGTGTGTGTGTGTGTTCAACATACACTTCAACATTTTACAAGTGTATGCATATATGTGAAAGGTGTTAGGATGAGTGGTATGGTGTGTGTGGAGGGCGAACGCGGGTGTGAATTGTGAGAGAGGGGTGCATTTGTATAGGAGACGGTGTGTTGTGTATTGTTTAAGCTATTGTCTGTAGTTCCACTGACTTTTGCTGGTCTATCGGCACGTCCGAAGCGGCATCAAACGGCGGCGGACACTCTTCCACTCCTGCGCTGAACACAGCAGCTAGTTGTGCTCGCACCTCCTCCCAGGTTGGGATTTCGGGTTGCGTCTGTTGTGGCTTTTGTGGGCGAGACTTTTTTTCTATGCGGAAAAGTATAATTGAAATGTAAATAATAAAAGTCTCACACCGCAATAAGGGGCTGAGATATTTCAGTTTACATATTTGGTTACTATATCGTGAGTTGCAAGAAAAGTGCTTAATTTTAGGACTTGTGTAAGTCTCATGTTTTCCCTATCTATGGCGTAGCACGATATAGCATGTATTGTAACGAAGATTTAACTTTAAAGACGTTTCTTGCATATGACAAGGTAGGATTAGTAACCAACGGCGAGCATGCGTGAAACGACGAAAGACTAGGGAAGCAAAAGAAGCGTGCCAAGACAGGGATTTGTGGCGGTCTGTTCTCTCTGCCTACCCAGCAAGGGACATAGCGTGAAGGTATGTATGTATGTATGTTTAGTATGCAAGAAGCTCAGGATAAGGATAACTTTGGCACCCTTAACCTGTCAGCAATAAGGTCGCCAAAGTAATGTTAATAGCCATGTGCAATCTTTTTTTAAGAATTAATTTAGAAAGAAATTAATTGTTTTACGTACTATTCGATCGAGCTTTCTTTCTTTTGACTTTTTTCTGAACAACTAAGCCGGTTTTCTTGCAGAAATGCTCCAACATTTTCAAGAACAGGTGCACTGTCTCTATTAAATCCACTAAGTAGGACCTATAAACAAATCAATTTGTAGAATATAACTTAGTTAGATTAAACATAGGATTGGCAAGTAACTTAGTCAAAGCTTAAGGTAAACAACTATAGTTGCCTGGGAGATATCGGTTTAAGCGAGAAGGCCGCCCTTGTACACTTCTAATAGTACTTGTTTTTTCAACTATGAACTATTAATATTACTGGGAGCATGGTCATAAAGTGATCGTTCATGTTAAGCCACGTTGGGCGTGGTCAGAATCAGGATGAGTGACCGATAGTAGCACATTTTTATATACCTAATTTCAATTTGTAATTTTAATTTATTTTTATGTATTATTGTTACATTAATTTATTAAAATTATTATTTGATTTATATAATTTAATATTTAACATAATAACTTTTCATGTATGACTACAATTCCAATTTTGGCTCCGTGCTGTATGAAATTGTAATGCATTTTGAACAAATGAAATGTCATCTGAGCCCCTCCGTGCTTCGGAGAGCATGTTGGTCAACAGTCAGTCCCAGTTGTTACGATTTGACAGCTACACAATACACATAAACAATTATTACTCAGCATAGCTACTTACCGCGGCATCTTATTGTCATCAAAATTAAGGAATGTAGATAAAATAAACTCTCTATATTCCAATACGTAAAAGATATTACTCTTCAATACTTTAGCGGAGTCCTTCACTGTTGGGTCAGAGCTCTTGTCCATTGCTAGCAGAGTGTTCAACAGTTCTTTGTAAGCCCTCAGAGAGAGGTGTAGACGTCGAACCCAGGATGTGAACTTCTTCTTTTCAACTTTGATCATGTCGTAGTATTTTTCCATTTGTTGCTGTACGTAGTGGAACATTGGGACAGACATTGTTTCGCTGGAAAAAGGTTTTTGTATTCATTTGGATAATATTAACTATAATAGTGACATAACAACCTTTATTGTAAATCGTAAAGTCAAAGTAATAAGCTATTTATTTTTTGTAGGGAAATAGAAGTACTTTCTTCCTTCTAGGTCGTGTTCCTCATTGATGAGGGTCGTGATCATTCTAAGGAATTAATCACATAGAACGACTCTCGTGGCAGATTTAACGGATTTTTCCCCATTTCATACACTGGTTATCTCAATCTGCAGGTTTCCTCACCATGTTTTCCTTCACCGTCAGAGCAGTCGGTAAATGTACGTAAGTCTTTCGAAAAAACAGAAAAAGTCATTGGTTCATGGCATTGCCTGGTTTCGAACTCGGACCTTTTTTTTTTTTTTTTTATTTACTTCTAAACCCGCATTTGACCTCGATCTCGCCTGATGGTAAGCGACGATGAGGTCGACGATGGAGCATGCGGGTCCAGTAAATGCCTATTCACTCTGGCCTTGAAGATCCCAAGGTTGTAGGTTTCGGGAAATACAGACGCCGGCAGGCTGTTCCATTCCTTAGCCGTTCGCATAATGAATGAAGAAGCAAATCGCTTCGTACGAGCAGATGGGATATCAACAACATAAGGATGGAACCCCTCCCCGCGCCTGGTAGTCCGAAGGCGGAATGGAGATGCTGGAATTAGGTCGTGCAATTCCGATGCACACTCTCCGAAATGTATCCTATAAAATACCGATAGACAGGCAACCTTGCGCCGATGTTCCAGACTTTGCAGTCTAGCTTCCACCAGCGATTCGTCACCTATAATACCTCCCGCATGGGAGACCGACGTCCTAGCCACGACGCCACCGACGCGATTATGACTAAACCAGATTTTGACCTCAATTTCGCCTGGTGGTAAATAACGATGAAGATGGAGTACACTTGCTTAGTAAGTACTGGCTCTTCTATAAATACTACCGAAACAAATCTCGACTCCACACGGACTTTACATAGTGATCGCTGCGGCGGACCCTAAAGGATATAAATTACCAACTAATAACTCACCTGACCAATCCAACTTGGAAATTATGACCCCTGTTGAACTCCATAAAGAATTTAACGGCCCACAAGTAGTATGACTCGTCGTTTTGCTGCGCTTTGGCTCTGACCAGTACGTCCTTTACGTAGTGCATTAGAGTGTTGTAGCAGCTGTTTAGGAACTCTATGCAAAACTCTTTTAGGAATAGTCTGAAATTAGTGATTAGAATTGCCAAGTTAGTAGATAATGTTTTGTTTACTTTGAATCTACAAATTGAGACACCCCGAATTTGCTAAAGTGTTAAAGTGGTCGTCACTTTAGGAAATTCGGGAGAAAATTCACATTGAACATGCATGATGAATATAAAAAATCGATTCAATAAATAGTAGGTAATTTCCCCATAAAAGTGAGACTATTTTTTTGGGTTTCATAGTTTCTAGGTTCTGAAAAGAGGAATACAACATACTCATAGATTGAGATGGGATATTGAGGTAAAGTTTAAAATAACGAATTAACGATAGAAAGGAAAGACAACTTTACAGAGAATGTTGTGTGAAATGAAAGTATTGTGTATATTGTATGTATGTCTACTTATAATTATAAATATCTCTATGTTAAAGGTCTAGCTAGAAGAAATCTCTATTTTAGAGATAAGCTCTACCTGTGTACGTCAAATTTCTTGTTGTTGTTTTTTCATTTGTGATTTATGTGTGCAAAATAAAGTATAAATAATTATATCTGTTTTAGTTTTTATCAGGAACCAGAAGCGAGAGCCGACCACGGGGAAATGGGCAAATGTTAGGGGAAACCTAAAAACGTGGGTTCACAATTTTCTCTCAATTATTTAATGTTCTGTTACAGTATGTAATTAAATTACCTAATAGCAAATGCTGATCTCCTTTCCATCATTCCACTTTCTACAGGTCGTCTGTTCTTAGGCCTGACCAGTTTCGATTTCTTGCTTCCACTGAAGTCCAAGTTCGATATTTTGTTTAACGGCTTCAAGCATATCATCTCATTGTCTGATATGGATTTCATGTTTTGTACTACATATGTACCACCAAAGCGAGAATGTCTGAAAAGAAATAATGGGATTACTTTTGCTATTTATTTATAAGATAATTTTTATAGCTGAAATATCTACACCATCAAAAAATGTTCTCAGTTCTGAAGGAGTTGTTATCTCAGAACGTTATTTTATTTTACCAAAACTGCACCCTTAATAGGCTGGGGATGTTAATTCGTTCCCACTGTTAAGGCACAGACCTAGGTGGTATGGGCCATTCATATTGCTGATTGATGGATTTCACATGCCTTCAGAAATCTTTTTTACACATGCAAGTTCCTGTACAATGTTCTCCTATGCTTTCGAAAAAACAGACTAACTCATTGGTACGTAACTAGACCTGCAATATACTTCTTCTTTTAAGTCGTATTCCTCATTGCTGAGGGTCGTGATCATTCTAAGGAATTAATCACATACAACGACTCTCGTGGCAGATTTAATGCAGTGGTCTGCCATTGTCTTCCCCATTTCACACACTGGTTATCTCAGTGTGCAGGTTTCCTCACGATGTTTCCTCCGACTGCTCTGACGGTGGTCTGAGCAGTCGCTAAAGGTACGTACGGCCTTCGAAAAAACCGAAAAACTCATTGGTACATGACATTGCATGGTTTCGAACTCGGACCTCCCATGGCATGGGATGGGAGTCCGACGTCCTAGCCACGTCGCCACCGACGCTCTAATGCTGCAATATACACCTTACGCAATAAACAAACAATAATGATAACTAAAAAATCGAACCCAGACCTCCCATATGAGAGTCCAGTGCTCAAGCCACTAAGCCACTAAAGCTTTACATTAAATCGGAAATTATTTACCTTGCACCAGAATACTGTTTGATCTTGCTCAGCCTTTGCTTATTTTCAGACATCCGTAAAGACAGTAGCTCCTGTTCATCCCTCAATTTCTCGTCGACACTTCTTTGCAGCGCCGCATCAGCCAGGCCGCTAGGATTCTGCTCCCTCAGCAAGTGAGATATGATCTCCAGAATATGCATGAAATATTGCTTTTCATTCTCAGATGACATATAGAGGATTATATCCAGAATCCTTGACTGGTTTAGTGCCCAAAGAACCTGAAATTTAGTTAGTTGTGAGCATGGTCCAAAAGGCCAAAGTGATTATACTTATCAAGCAATGTTGGACGCGGTCAGTACCATGATCGGTGACCGCAAGTTTATTTATTTTCATGAAACAATTTGTGTGTGACAGTTTATAGTATATTGAAAATGCTGGCTGTTTAATTGTTGAGTTGTGTCTCTAGTCAACGATGACCACTTACCATCTGGCTGTCTGGTCTATTTTAGCCTATTTACAAAAAAAACATTTTAACATAAAAAATAAGTAATTGTCATTGAAGTAACTACCTGGTCGTGTATGCTGGCATCATTTTCAGGCCTCTGCTCCCTGTCAAGGTCTGCAGGCACGTGTAAAACATTCCTGATAAGGATCAAAATCCTCTCGATGGTAAGCCCCGTGTCCTCATCTCTTTCAGTCCAATCCTAAATAAATTTTAATGCTCAAATATGAGCCCTCAGAAACAAGAATTGCCCAATCAATTTTAATTCATTCAGTCTTATGTAAACCAAAGATGATAATGAAGATCAGGATGAAAACATCTTATACCACTAACCATCAATCGGGTCAGCTTACATTTATTTATATTTATTATTTACAACTAAGCCCGTGTTGACCTCAATCTCACCTGGTGGTAAGTGACAATAACACAAAAGAGTGGTAAGTGACAATAACACAAAAGATAGAACATGCGGGCTTAGTAAGTACTGGCTCTTCTATAAACACTGCCTGAACACATCAATGTTCACCAATCATTATCAAATACAGATTTTGTTTAAAAAATAATACCTACAATTTCTAAAATCTTGGCAAGTTTCTTAGCAAAAACATTCCATGTTTCCACTTTAGTAAATGCCTCTTCTTTGTAAGACTGCAGATGCGCAAGTATTTGTAAGTAATTATGTCGATCAGTCCTGTCTGTAGGCACTTCCTCTCTGTATAGCAGCAACACCGGGTTTGTGAGGTTCACTAGAAGCCTGTAAATAACTTTAGATTAGATATTAATGTACTAACTCTGTATTGCATTTCAGGATATTGCATCAAATTGTCTTGCACCATATTTTCGAACCAGAGTTACGAACTTATCTTGTACCTAACAATGTTATCCAAATCGGTTGGGGTATCGTTAAGGCACTGAGAGAAAGAGTTAAGTAAAAAAAATTCGGATTAGTAAAAAAATTATGTTTCACAGATACCTAGTGGATGCAGAACCCACTTGGATGAATAGGTTATGTTTATACTATGATGACAACTATGCAAAGAGCGACTTATCTTGGTGCCCCCTTCTGTATACTGTGATCTCCATATCACCTAAACTTTTATTAGAACAGCATCCAAAAATTAACTAACCTCATATTGCAGATTACAACTATCACTAGATATGCTGTCTCAGTGTCTAAAATTTTTCTAATAAACATAATTGGACGTACCTGAGAGTAACATCGAAGAGTTCAGCGTTCTCCCAATGATCAACCAACATTGGTAAGAGGTCAGTTTGTAGGACTTTGGTTTGACCAAAATGCCTTCGAATCTCGTGCTCTTCCCCATCACGACGCAGGTACCTTATCAGGTCTTTAACTGTGTTAAGCGAGAACTCGTCAATAAAGTATTTTCCTGATTTTTTATCAAAAGCACCCAGTGCATTACATGTTGCCGAAAGTTCAGCGGATAGTAATGAAGACATGATGATTTTTAGTAAATAACCCTATTCCTTTATTTTATCACTTTAATGTTCATATTTATTATCACATTTTCACTAATAAATCTACTACCTATATCGCGTAAATAATTTAAAATAGCAGATATAAAACAAACATGAAGTAAACTATTTTGCCCTTTTGACAGGTGGCTGATGGCTGAGCTGGCTGAATGACGTAGAAAAGCCCGCGAATGAAAATTGTTATTCTTATTCGTCGAGAGTATGTCGCCGCGAGTGGCAAAGGCAACTTTTACTATACAGCCAAGTCATATTTTTTAATTTTCATAGCTTATGACAAAAAGTATTTTAATTTAAATTAATTTGTATTTCATTTTGTATGATGTTTATTTAACTTGATTTATTGTTTAATCGCATATTTTCAAATACGCGATGACGACTTAAATTTGATTATTTTGACTGATTAATTAACAACCAATCACAAAAAAGGTATGAATGTTGAAGTTTGGCGACATCGGTTCCGGTACTGATTTCATACTATACCACTTCTTACCCGAGTTCCTTATTTTTGCAATCTATGTATTTTATACCTCAGTTTCTGTAATTTTAATGCAACCATACATAACTACCGACAGAACGACAGTCGGCGAATCGGAGATAATCCTGACTTGCTACGGTGCCAGGACGCATCCTGTGTGCCGTCGGTACTAGTGATGTAGGTAATGGATGTCCAGATTATCCGTATACAAAGAACAAAAGTTACGTTATACGGGGGGGGTATTGTCTTGAAAACCTCTTCGTGGGTAGAATGGGTTTTAAGATAGGTACTCGTATAAGTATGAGTATAAAAGCTAGGTAGGCAGATACATTCGAAAGCTAGGTATAAACTGTTTATGTTCATTTGGTCCACTTTTCCAATAAGTCCACTTCCCAAAAAGTTCACGTTCTCTTAAGGCGCGGACTACACGACGACGGTTCCAGTATTGGGCGGTTCCATGGAACCGGTGCTTTATATAAACTTAAACAAAAATGCGCTGTCTACTACACGTCAACGGTTCCACTTGGAACCGGACTGCTCGGTTCCTAAACCGAGTGGGCGGGGCTTGAGCGCAACGCATGAGTTTGAATGCAGTCGGCTATACCGGTACCGGTACCTGAATCGAACCGTCGCTGGAACCGTTGTCGTATAGTCCACTACGTCGTGTCGTATAGTCTACCTGGGTCTGTGATTCCGTATATTTACCACTCGTCATTTATTCTGCACAGCCCTATGTCGGTTGGTTATTCTGGCTCCTGTCCAAGGGTAATGGACTCTGTGCCGATTGGATTTGCGTAACGCGATGGTCAAATGAGCTACACATTTGCATTTCTGAGTTTATTTTTAATTATGAGTCCTATCAAACGAGCAGCCGGGACCAACAGATTAACATGCTTCCCGAGGCACGGAGGGCACGGCACTGATGAAAACGCGACTAACGCTAACCCATCATGTTCTGACCGTGTCCAACGTTGCATAACTTGCACGTTGACACGGTTAGATACTTTCTAATCAACCTCTATCCTCGAAACCTCATATCAATTCCCCCTGGAAACTCAAAAATCTCCTTGAAAGGAATTTAAGGCTGCTGCTGAATAGTATTTTGGTACTCTCTTCTAAGTCGTTTTCCTCATTGCTGAGGGTCGTGATCATTCTAAGGAATTAATCACATAGAACGACTGTCGTGGCAGATTTAATGGGGTGGTTTGCCATTGTCTTCCCCATTTCACACACTGCAGGTTTCCTCACGATGTTTTCCTTCACCGTCAGAGCAGTCGGTAAATGTACGTAAGTCTTTCGAAAAAACCGAAAAACTCATTGGTACATGACATTGCATGGTTCGAACCCGGACCTCCCGCATGGGAGTCCGACGTCCTAGCCACGGCGCCACCGACGCTCCCATTTTGGTACACTCTGTCTACAATAATTATATACCCTGCAATTAACCCTTCGACCAAATTGGTTGATTGAGGTAGCAAAGTATTGCTTTGCCCCGAAATAATAATTAAAAAACCGAATCCTGTTTGCAGATCATTATCCATCTGGTTAAAGCTTTTATCTCTTGGCAATTTATTCGTGGCAGCGAGCCCGTGTAAATATTTTGACCCTTCCTCTCCACCAACAGCTAACAAACGATCTTTGACTTTGATCTTTTTAATTGATAATTTGGTTCCAAGTGAAATTTTCTAAAAAAAATCAGGGATGAAGTTATCTTAGTAGTATCGTAACATTGAAAAAAAAAACAGATTTAAGTTCATCATCAGCCTATATTAATGTCCCCACTGTTGGGGCACATGCCTCCCCTTGCACAAGGGGGTACGGGTCATAATCCACCAAGCGGGCCCAGTGCTGATTTGTGGATTTCACACGATTTCGGAAACTTTTAATTTCCTCAGACATGCAGGTTTCCTCACGATGTTTTCCTTCACAGTTAGAGCAGTCGGTAAATGTATATACGTAAGTATTCGAAAAAATCGGAAAACTCATTGGTACATGGCATTGCATGGTTTCGAACACGGGCCTCCCGCATGAGAGTCCTATGCCATGTCATGTCCAGTCCATGAGACGTCCTAGCCACTAGACCACCGACGCAAGATTTAAGTTGATTATAGGTAAATCGGAATAAACACTTAAATAATGACAACTTAGCCTAAAGTTTGAACAAATTTTCGTTCACAAAGGTGTAGGGTTATGGGAACTTTTTTTAAAGTAAAAAGTTTTCGATGTTATACGTACTTGTGCCTGTTTTTTTCTGTAAGCTTTAAAAATAAAAAAAAATCGTTTTTAGAAAAGCGTAAATATTTTCTTTTGTATTTCATTTTCCTCTGTTTTTTTTAAGGGACTGTTGAGAACTAGGTATTTTTACATTACTTGGAACGTTTAGATAATAAGGAAAATAGACCTAACTACTAATCAAGGATGTAACTCGGGTTACATTATAATCTGTTATACTTTTAAAACACCTATATAATATTTATCGATAGAACAAGTTTCAGTTCCATTTTTATTAGAAATATTATTATATTCATTAAATTTATTAAGCCGTTCAGGACAATCAAAAGCCAAAGGCCTTAATTTAATATTAACGCAGAAAACGGAAGGGAACGGGAGAACCAACAAAGAGTAAACAGCATCAATATTTGTGAGTAATGTTGTTTGTATTTCCACCACTGACATGCCCCGAGTTACATAATAATAAGCAATTTAGCCATCATTTCTGGAAACGGAAAATCCATTTACTCGCCATTTTTCTCTCATATTATCGTACATTTTCCAGTCGCGAAAACTTTTCCGGAACGTAAAAACGGGACATGAGTGACTTAAATATGATGTTTGAAGGGTTCCGTATTACTCCGATGAGTGGTTAAACACCTGAGAGGTGTTTAACTAATGTTGTTAGGTAGGCACTTCGAATAATAATAAGTCTTTAATGTACACATAAAAATTAAATGTAACTTATAAAATGTCTTAGATTAGGCCCGTGTGGTAGGGTACCAAGGATGCTGGCGGCGTTGCCCCGCTGGGTCGCTATGCTGATCCTTTGGGCGAGATAGCCGCCAGCCCTTGGGTCCCTCGTCGCATCAAATAGACAGCTCTCGGAACAGTGACCAAGCTCCAGGGCCTAACTTAGAATATATATGTATATTCTTTCTGAGGGTAGGTACTTTGTCACCTTATGCAAAGAGTGGTATCGATTATTTTTAAATCTCACCTGGAAAAAAAAACGTACTACCGTCCGTACTGTGACGTTGTACATTAGATAATGTGTGTACCTACTTACGCGAGAACATACCTCGTCCTGGGAGCACTCAAACCTAGCATTATTCAAGCTTCTTGCTCTAAGGAACTCTAAAAAAAGGGTTTGCGTACCGCTAAGAGACGGAAAGGTTCCATTCCTTAGGGATCCGCGCACAATGAGCGTAACATAATGAAACCGGGGCCCGTACAGGCCCGTAGCGATTCTCTCTTGACTTAGTTATTACTTACTGATGCTATTGGGAAACCAAGGTGATATTTTATTCCACTACTTACTACTACCACGTAATTTCCATATAAGTACTTATTGAAGTGAAAACTTCTTTAGGCGCACCTTGCACTCTTTCTGAACAGTGAACCAAACTGAACCGTTACGCTCGAATCGGATATACTCGGCTCCATTCGACATCAAACGCGCTCGGGTCGGTGACGCTGAATCGCGTGTTTTTTGTTGTTGTTGTAAGTTTTCACTTCTATCGTGTGGTCATAAGCACACACCCTCTTTTTTTAATTTTTTACTTTACCTTCCCACATTTAGTGACTCTTGACATTATGCTTAAAAGCCACTTATTGTAAGGGAATCTTGTGCGTTAATTAGGCGTGAAATCATTGTAAGTGCGGAATGAAATGACGACGCCGCGTTCCCACAGCGGTTCATTTCACCCGACTACCGCGCTCTAACTATTAGATAATAATTGCATCCACGTTGTAATAAGTAGGTACAATATACTAGATAGTACTTAGCTCTAATTGCTCTTAAAGTTTTTGGTTTTTAACCCCCGACCGAAAGAGTGGTGTTTAAATTAAAATAAATTTGACGCTGTCTGTCTGCTGTTACGATTAGGTATAAACAAGGGGATCCCATTAGGTCATGCATGCATGACGTAGTGTGAAAAAATCACGCATGACCTACTGAGCGCATGACCTACTGAGAACATGACCTACTGAGAACATGACCTACTGAGCGCATGACCTAATGAGAGTACACCAAATCCACAGAAAAATATTGCAAAATAAGACACTCTCATTTGAAGTGCTGATTTTAAATTTTGATGTATATTTGTCACTTTTGTATACAGGGTACAGGGTGTTCACAATCCTAGGATCTCAGACGTTATACAAAGTCTAGCCAACACACTAAGAAGAAAAATGCTCTCCAGGGCTGTGGCCCCCGTAATTACAGATTTTTATTAGGTGCTCCATCCGCACCGCGTTACGGGGAAAGATTGATGATTCCCGTGTCTCTATTTTATTTCCTCGCGGATAATCTCGTTGTCTCCGGCTTAAGGACATGTGAGCCGGAAATACGACAGCAATTTTCCTCCAACTATAGAAAAATGAGGAGCGTTTAGCGTTGCGCTTCGTTGGCCACGAGGAGCTTCGGGCGGATAACACACAGCGCCGACCATTGCCGCGGTTGACGGCAGCGGTTGTGTGGATCTAAAATGAGGAGCGTTTAGCGCTGTGCTTCGTTGGTCACGAGGAGCTTCGGGTGGTGACACACTCCACCGCCGACTGCTGCGGTTGGTGGCAGTGGTTGTGTGGATCTACAATGAGGAGCGTTTAGCACTGCAGTTCATTGGGCACGAGGGAAACGATTCTGTGGATACTAGCCAAAAACCGAAATCAAATAAAGAGACCAGTGGAAGAACGGTGTGGACCCCAAAAAAAATATGAATTAACTACCCCTTATTCTTATCACTTACAAAAACACGTGCAAGTTCATTCACTAGTTTCGGTACCTAGTTTAAGTTTTACTAAGTGAATTTCCACAAAAAGCTTCCCGATTTTATACACAGGATTATATAATATAATGGGTTTAATAAGCCGAAGATCTTTTAGTGAATTTAAGTTTTAGATGCTAATTTATTATCGATAGGTTATTACAAAATAAATTATTATAAGTACACGTGCATTTATTGCCACACACGTGGCCACACAGCAAAGCTCTACCGCCAACCGCCGCGATACGCGGCGCCGTGTGTTTACACTTACACTGAGCAATTGTACCCTGGTTTTCGTGGGAAACGGGGGGCCTTTTCGCGCATATTCCTCTTTATAAATATGTGCGTAATGTGATGTAACGTGCTGGAAGAGAGTGTCGTGTGTGGTCATTATCTTTTCGTCACGAAATGGAACTCTTTACGAGTCTATAATGTTATTCCTCTGTACGTGAGCAAATATTTTAAGTACTTACATATGTAGGGTCCTATTTTATTAAATATTTCTAGGGTGTCATGTATAGGCTATAAAAATAACGATAGGGCAACAAAAAAATATTTTTACGTATTAAATTTTTCAGAAAAAGGTCAAAACTGTTTGTTTGAAAATTCAACAAATTGAAAAATTAAAATTGAAAAATTGAAAAAAAATTATTCCTTTACCACATATTAATTAACATTTCACATTAAACTATAACCTCCACACTAGGCGTTGCCTGTGTCGTGGAGATTACATAGGTACACACATTGACCACTTTACAAGCTATGTGTCAATCCATTCAGATTCCAGAATTACAATTTAAAATTACAATTTAAGTTAAAAGCTTATGATGTTATTTTATACTATTAAATATGCAAAATTAATGAATGAGTTATTGCTATTCTAATATTGAAATTAGAAGTACGAATGAAACTCGTTTCATTTATAACGACATGGATGAGTTTATGCCACCAAGTCGCAAAATAATGGAGTTTATTTTTCTTTAGTATGGAAAATTTTCATACAAGTAACAGAGTTATTTTTTCGTGTAAAGTGGTACAAATGACTAGCACATACCCCCTCCAAATATTTGCTACTAATTAAAAAGGACCTTATACATACAAGCATACAACTTTTCAAACACGACTAAGGGTACCTACCTGTTGTAGGCATTGTAGCCCAAAAAAATCTGGAGCATTAGTTTAAGAAGCTAGGATCTAAGCGGAAGAAATATATTTAGGTACACACCTATATCCATTATTCAATATACTTACTGCATCCACCGCAATTTCTTACTGAATTGACCTAGCAAAGTCATAAAATAATTAACACGTCAGTAAATGTGTAAGTCTTACTCGTACCTACTTTACAAACTCTCCCGTTACCTCCCCACAGTTTGGCCGAAATAAATCCTCCCCGAAGACAAAACTTTGAATCACCACCTCATTTCCGAAATTAATAGTCTCTTGCTCCATTGAAATTAATTACGTAATTTATAAGCAACAATCCATTACACAAGAAAACGCGACACGACAATACCGAGACAAAATAACGTCATCCGTCAAACGTAAAAACGTGATCATTCTTTCACAGTGGTCTACGTTTTTGGGTGTTTGAGCGATGCTCCCAGTAGCCTGGCTGCGGGTACGGAAGGATGGAGATATGCTATTTGTATGAGCTAGACCTTCGTTTTTCAATCTGGGGGTCGCGTTTAGGAATATGGGGGGGTCGCAATGTGTCTAAAAAATAAGTCCCATGTGGCAAGTATAAACATTCTTTGTCACATTAGTAATGTAATACTTTGATAAACGTTAAATCACTTGGTAATGGGGGCTCGCAAGGTTTTTTACTTAGCTTTTTGGCTTTTTAGTGGGTCGCGATACCATAAAGGTTGTATAATATATCCTGCCATTCCAGCTGCGTGCATATTCGAAATCGTTTTGAGATACCAGTACACTAATCCAAACACCAAGTTGTCTCAACCAAAACTAGCGGATTCAAAGTTTAAACTGTTTTATTTTACAAACGCGTTACTAAAATAAAATGGTTTATGGAGTCATATACCAAGACCCATACACGATTATTTAACGCTGGATTAACTCGCGAATTGTCTATGCTTATCATACAAAATTGCACTCGGATTAGAGTTAACCAGAGAGTTAACAATTCGCGCAAGAGGGCCTATGACTTTAGATAGATAGATAGAAACACTTTATTGACTTTATGCCATGTATCTCCATGTCTTTCTTAACAGTGGGCTGAGCAACTTGACCCCGTGGGCAATTTTGTGCTGCGATGACGTATCATTTTATTGATGTATGAAACACCTCTATATGTCAGAACTCAGATTTCCTATGTTGTCACCTGTATCAGATAAATAATTAGGTAGGTAAGTGTGAAAGGTATGTAAAGAATCCGAGCCCCCCGACTCCGACTCACAACTCAGAATTTATTGACAGCCATATTTTGTAGTAATTTAAGGCAGAACTCACAGAACTGAATACTTGTTTTGACCTTTTTAAACGTAGTCGGGTTTTAGTTTTTTACTTTAGTTTTAGATTTCTGTGAATGCTAGACTCGTGCAAGGATTCAACGATCCACAAATTCTCAGTAATTATTTTCCGTGACATTGCCATGTACCCAGGACTTGACGCCGTAACTTCTCATTTCTACCACCCGTAGCGCAGTAAACCGAGCCAGTGACGAATGTCTTTATTACATTCCTGCGACCGGCGAGTGCCTCTGACTGATGACCACTTCTTTTATTGCGTGCTCGCTCGACGGCAATAAATAAACTAGCATTACATACATACATACATACATTGCGGATTTCTCCTGCTTCGCGGTGACGAATTGCCCTCTAAAATCATGGGGATTTTGGTTTGGGGAAGGAAACATTGGCTGGCTGCGCATGTCACTTCTGCTTGATTCTGGGTTGAGAAACTTGGTAAGAACCAAAGATTTTGAAATTCACGCTTTGTAGATTGCTCGCTAGAGATGTTTTATATGGAAACCGCGTCTGCCGGTTGGCGCATGCAAACGCGACTAATGTGAGTATTTTCCCACACATTAGTCGCGGGTTGAAATGTCAAATCGAACACTTTGGCTTGCTGTCATCATCATCACGTCGTCATCGTCATCTAGAGGAAGGAACGCTACTAGTCCGATTTATGTTGTAAGAACACACTCTCGAACACTTTAAGGAGAAACTGCATAAATTGATGTTTTTATGCAGTTCGGGAATTTTTAGATTATAATAAGCTGTACCAAGATAATTTTGGTAACGGAAAATGACATATGATATGATAAGAGTAAAATAATAATGCAATGTAATGAACGACATAAAGTATAATTTTGACATTTACAACTATAATAAAGTAAAGTAAAAGTAAAATACACAAAAAAAAAAATTTATTTGTACGCTAGAAATAGCAGATTTTTGCATGGCCCTAAAATGTCATACGTAACACCTAATTTATAAACAAAAATCGGACAAATACATTTATTTCATTTCATTTCAAAAAATACTTTTATTGGTCATAGGCCTGATACGTCTATTGAAGACGATTTAAGCAGCGTCGCGAAGGCATCGCTTTTCGGCTTTTATTGGTAGAACCATAATATTAACGGTAAAAAACGACCTAAGTAGGTACGTACGATTTAGGGTAATCCGCAGTAACTGGAATCGGAAAAAAATTGTAAAAATGGTCATGGACAAACCTCGCTTCACTGTTTTTAGCTTATTTAAAGGAGGCATTTCCCCTCTCTCAAAACCTGTGAGCCCCTGGATTCTTCACTGCCAAGTGTACTGAAAAAGGCTCTTTCAGTTAAGCTACACTAAAACACTATCGAGGTTATATAAAGTGAGCCTTCATCATTTTAATAAACAATAAAATGTGTCCGCCGCTGGACACGGGTTTTATAAGACGCACCATCTTGTCCCCGGCAGATGGTTATTAAATAGGAATATATTTTCGAAGTAATGGCACTGTGTAAGTGGGGGGAGAGTAATAAAAGCTATTAAGGGGAATAAGTAAAAGTTGGCCACAGCCGCCAGTGCTGCGGTAGCCTAGTAAAAGTTGCGCCACTTAAAGCTGTGGTGACCATAGTGCGAGGGAAACTAGAGACCTTTCCCAATTATTTCAGATCGAAATGCCAAACATTTCGGTTTCCGCGAATATAAGATAAGTGGAACGCTCTTCCTCCCGACGTATTTCCACTGCGCTACGACATGGGTTGCTTCAAAAAGAACGTAAAGAGAGTCCTTTCCTTACAAGACCAGCAACGCACAAGCAATGCCTCTGGTGTTGCACGTGTCCCTAGGCAACGGTGACCACTTACCATCAGGTGGCCAGTTTGCCTGTTTGTTTTAGCCTATTTTATATATAAAAAAATTACATTCCCCTAAAGACCGACTGGTAGTACAGTATGCCATGTTGTGTTTATGTAAACTATTTTATTCACAACGATCTGCATAATGCAAATTATATAGTGGCCTTTTGACAACTCGACAACTCTATTATAAGCCTAGTCAGCCTTTAGCTAATACCCGTGATGACGAACAAACGGGCCACCTGAATCAATAAGACATTGTGATTTCTTTCTAAGTTTGGTCTTAATTTATTTTGTGTTATTGTGTAACTTATTTCAAAATAACTACTGATTTACATTAAGCTTGAATATTTACTCTTAAAACTGGTGATATGTTGGTTGTAAATATATCAGAGCCAGAAAAAGTTTTACATTTCCTTTATATCCGGGGCAGCAATCAAAGAGTGGTAACCCTATTAATAGCGAAAGTACGCTAGGGGCGCTCTCTAGGTCTTATCTCGGCCGCTGTTGAGTCACATTTAATTGTCCAAGTTTTATTGTAGCGTAGCCACCCTAATTGCCGTATTGGTGGCAAGGAACTGGTTAGTATCTTCAATCTAAATAACCGAAGTTTCTGATAGTGGGACTAAGTCGAACGACGCGGAAGATAATTAAGTTTTTTTTAAAAAAAAAGACAGTTGACTATCATGCTCTAGACATTTGAGCACTTGCCCACTTGCCCTGATGAAGCCTTGTTTAGAGGCGAAACACGTGTCGAATTTGAATTCTAGTTCGCGTTTTCTAGTGGAACACTCCTATTCATTTCAAATGCTCTGAATCCTTAACATACCCTATTTGTCTTTCTTGTTCTTTGCTATTGTAAATCCTTCTGGATTTGGTTGTCGCTGAGGACGGCGAATCCAAGGGTAGGTAAGTGGCGGATCCTATTTCCCCAATAATTTTAATACCTAATAAAAAAATTGGTAACGTAGTATTCTAACCAAATAAACTACTAAAAGCTTGTCTATGGAGGTTCATCACAAAAACCATTCATTGGTCGCTGCTCCCATGAAGGAAGGAACGCTAATTTTTCTTATGAAAGAAAGTCTAGCTAGCCTTGGATGACCAAGGCTGCTCCAAATACAGGCTTTTTTACCAGGTTACGAGGAAGGTTTTTTTTAAAGTGTGTTTACCGCCTTTATGTAATAGGTAAATGAGAATGAGTGAAGTCGGACGTTTTGTGCAAACGGACGGGTAGACACCCGTCCGTTTGCACGAAACGTCCGACTTCATTAAAATACACGCTATCCGTATCTACGCCATAGCTCTAGATAGAGATGACAGGAGTCTTAAGGAAGCCTTAACATTAAGGACGTTTCTTGCTACTCACGGTTAGTATATTCACGTTGGGTAAGGGCTTAACTTTAGGACTTTGTGTTTTTTTACGAACATCGTTGGAAAATACGTACAAGGAAGGAAAAGAGACAGCTGTGATGCAATAAAAACATAACATGAAAGATAAAAGTGGCTTACAGAGGAGCCGAGTGTATCTGAAATCCAGCTTCGATTTATTTTCCTTTTCCTCAAGACACTAAACTCATATCAAGGAAGATAGCTGTAAAACCATAAAGTTAAAACGTACACAGCAGGAGCGACCATCGGCTCATCTAGAGATGCTCCGCATCGTGCACCAACTTAATATTGGTATATTGGTACCAAGCATGAGAAAAAGAACGCGTGCCCCTTTGGAGAGCTAACTGACCGTCTCGGGTATCCGTATTGTTAGGGGAGACTATTTTTTCTTTCGTCAAGGTATCAAGCTACTGTTGTACTTATCTGTTAATTCAATTCCTAATAGTACCTTTTGAGAGTGGTGGACCCTGTATGCACTGTGTAGGGTAGCCTGGGGAGGTATCACCCTTTTACCTATTTCTGCCGCAAAGCAGCAATATTATTGCATGCCGTCTTCCTGTTTAAAGGGTATCAGAGCCAGCATAATTTCCGGCACAAGAGGATGTCCTCAGAGTTATGTAGAAGCGCATCGAAAACCCTCTTGCAATTTTTAGTGAGATGAAATCTCTGTGGGTGACGGTAAGCACTTACCGTCTTCTATTTTTATTTTTGTATTAGCTTTTATTTGTTCAAAATACATTTTTTTTTATAGTCAGACCTGTAGATATCAGGAACAATAGCACCCGTACTAGTTTTGTAAAAAACTGTACGACAGATGCTAATGCCTTCCATCGGGATACAGTAATCGTTAAAAATAAATCGTTCGGAAAGTAGACAAACTTTCCTTTAATAAAAAGGAGAAATACGTCCATTTGGTCCAACAGCGTCGAGTCGTGAAAACCACCGTTGTACCCTGCGTAAATTCTTCAATACTCGACCAGTTTCGGTACAAGAACTCTCCACCACTCTACACCCCTATTGCCCATGCTGCGTGAAACAACAGCCCGGAGAACAATTCAATTTACTTTTATAGCCGGTCTGATCCGGTCGGATCAGGTTCGACTGGGAACTAATCATCGCGTTGACGTTGGCGTCTTAATTCGTTAGCTATTCCGAGGAGCGATTGCTTCTAAATCCCAATACGCGTTCATAAAAGCGAGCGTTAGCTTTTTCAATGGAAAATTAGAGATTCCCCTGACTCGATTGCTATGCTCTTTTTTCGGCAAATTGCCCGAATTTTCTGTATAGTAGGTATTTCTTAACAACTTTTTTCAAATGTTCATTCGGGATTTCGAGAATGTTTTTTGGGGCCAGCTCTCCCTTTTAGATACGACACTGATCTCCCAGTAACTGATGTTTAAACTAAAATATTCCAAAACTAACTTCAAATACCAAACAAGGCTAGGTCTACCAAACTTAGATTGACGTTTTTTTCCAATACGGAATATTTGGTGCTATTGCTGATATCAAAGAAGCAGTGGAAGAGGCAATTAGCAAAATCTTTTAAAATATTGGTTCATACAATTTTTAATAAAATAATATCAATGAATATAAGTATCAAATTGTGCAGACTGGAGACACTTTAGAAACATGGATGAAAGAAAAAATAGTCTCTTCCCTCCCTCTTCTAGGGGCGGGGCGGTCGTTCCTTCATAGTTTAAAAACATATTTTGGTATAATCGCGAACGAAATTACGAGTATCAATGTAACTTTCTGTTCCTATAACTTATTCAAGTTATGGAAGATTAGAAAGAAAGAATCTAAGATGTTAAAACCTGTAGTTTCACTGAATAACACAAAAGCTTTGCTCTCAAGCGGCCGCTCAAGTAAACCAGGAAACCAAGTTACTTTGAAATATTATTCTCGACGGAGAGCCCTCAGAGCAACTTTTTCCTCTTTACCTAGTACCTAAACTATAATTTCCTCAATTTGGAAAAGAAACATGGTTTGTAGACGTTAACTTTCTTGTTTTCTCTCTCGATAAAGTCAAGAATTAAATACCGGTATTTAATTTACCATTAAGTTACCGTTGTTAGCTATACGGACCCTGTGAATAGTCTATGGTTCCCACTTTCTAGAATTATTATTTTTAAATAGCCTTTTATTTACGATACTCGATTGAAACAATCCAATATCTACCATCAAGAGTATACTTACTAGGTACCTAAATGTTTAGGTAACTACCTACAGTACTACTACGTAAATTAACCATTAACCAATACCTACCTATGTAATAAAAAATAATACCCACCTATGTAATGATAATAACTAGTGAACCAGCGCGGCGTTAAACGTTGTATACGGATCAAATGGTCACTGTTCTTAAAAATGACGTGAACTCTCTAAGATTCATGCTATCAAACGATATCACGCAGGCGGAGGCCTTACCATATGGACTGGAAAGCATTACCACACAGGCCTCCGACTGCGTGATATGGTTTGATAACATAAATCTTAGAGTCCACGACATGTTTGAGAACAGTGACCATTTGAAGCCGTCTTGTTCATATTCATATCATTTATTCATAAACAATCATAAATTGTGTTTGAATACAAAAAATAATAATCAAAAATAATAATTAAACTCTTTCAGTGTCAATAAAAAGATAAAAATTACAAAAATAATAATGTCTCCATGATTTAAGTTCGCTCTTATATGCAGTTGGGTTATTGTATTTTTTTAAATTTACTTTTTTATTTTATATCTTATTTCATGTCATATTTATGTACTTTATTTACTTATTATTTTATATACATTATTTTTAAATTATGCATTCGTTACTCAGGTTTGGGCACCCATCGTCGGGTACCTATACCTAGCCCTTAAACCCTCCATCATCGACTGAAGAAATCATGAGTGCTGAATTGTTTAGTTAAAAAATTGTTAATTTTTAAATTGTTTATTGTTTAGTTCAAAAAACATACAAGATAGACCACGTACGTGTGTTCCTCAGGTTGGTTCAGAATGTCATAAAAGAATCTCTTTGTTTAATACAGAACTTGAAATGTTAAAGAATAGAGGGTAGGTGGGGCTTCATCATTTACCTATTCATAATGAGAGATGCCTCACCACCCCGTCAATTATCTCTCATTAGGCTGTCTGGGCATCTCTAAACGAAATTATTCACCAAAAGCTGATATAGATTAGTGATGCGAAGAGCGATGACATGACCAAGATTTGTATTATTGGTCTTGGTTCAGCAGCGTCAAGTTTTGAGCTTAAATTGTGTGCAAGATCTGGGCGTGTGGTCTTTAAAACAATATCAATATCCGTCAGTTGAACGAAATATTGAAGTTATCTTCATTTAAATACATGCTATCTCTTTCTAGCTCTAGATAGAGACGACACGACGATTTCTTGCAACTCACGGCATATCTCGTAAGTATCGTGAAGTTTCTAAAAATTATATTTCGATAATTTAATCATAGAGAATAGGGCATACTGCCTATAAGAACACATGTACTCTAGGCTAAACATTAGCCTGATAAGGAAATCGGGTCATGCACTTTTATAAATATCAGAATATATATAGGTATGTACTAAACTACGACAGATTTAGGGTGTTATTGCATTGGCGCGATCGACATAGATCATGGGGTTGGCATTGACATTGACATTGACATGGATTATGGGTTTGGTTAGAGAGCTAGGATGGGAAAGAGCGAAACGAGCTCGAATTTCAGCGCAGATCCGATGCGATTGATGGAATAGGTAAGAGGGCTAAGGGCAGGAACGTTGAATAAATAAGAGTCTGATTTAAAAGTCACAAGATCGCTGTATTTGCTGCCCCTCTGGACGTGCCGCCCGTGTACGGTGCACGGCTTGCACGCCCGTTTGTGATGGGCGTGGGGCAAGATTATAGATAGAGGAAGTCGATCTCACCGCTAGAATGTACTTACGAACACACACACACACACACACACACACACACACACCTTTAAAAGTGCAGAATACATGGAATACGTGTTCATATTCGACATGTACACGTATGTGTCCGTTACAGATCGCGTCGCGCGGGACCTGGCATTTGATTATAGGTCCCCCCCCCCCCGGCAACGCCCATGCCCTTAGTCATTTCTTTACGGTTCCTAAACACAGAAAGTGGTCTTGGTGATATTAAACCAGAAACAATATTAGTTTTTTAATCCCATCTCTAATATAGATCGAACCGGCTGCCGGCTGGACTAAATGGGTATTCCATGTCGGATCTATTATTAACCGCCGATCATAGGATAGACATGATTTATTAGTCAGCATGTTTTGAAACTCTCCTGTTTACTGTTCTAAATAGTAGTTGAATTTTTTATCAGTCTGGAAATAATGTGGCATGACAGGTAAGTGCCGAAATACGATTGTGAAAAATTATGGAAATGGAAAAGTTTTTTAAATTTACCTACGTCTACTATTAGATTCGTGTTTGACCTCGATCTCACCTAGTGGTAAGTGACGATGAGGCCGAAAATGGATCCACACGGCAATGAACAGAACTATTTGACTTGGTGCCGTCGTCTACTTTCTTGAATCGCACCACTCGTCGGCGGCTCAATTTTCACCCGCACTTTCTAAAGCCTTGAGTGGCTACCACGACCCGTTTTACACGAACGTTTTTGCCACGTACCTGTAAAATGTGGAACTCTCTTCCACCCGACGTTTTTCCTCAGCACTACGACATGGGATGCTTCAAAAAGAATGTTATAAAGTCCTCTCCCTCCACGGCCGGCAACACACGTGCAATACCCCTAGTATTGCACGTGTCTCTAGGCGACGGTGACTACTTACCATCAGGTGGCCAGTTTGAATGTTTGTTTTAGCCTATTTTATATATAAAAAAATTACATTCCCCTAAAGACTGGCCGGTAGTTCAGTGTGCCATGTTGTGTTTATGTAAACTATTTTATTCACAACGATCTGCATAATGCAAATTATATAGTGGCCTTTTGACAACTCGATAACTCTATTATAAGCCTAGTCAGCCTTTAGCTAATACCCGGCAGGCGCCTGTTTGTCGTAGCCAATTTATATATTAAAAAAAATTAGACTGAAAAATGTCAACCGATTCAGAGAACCTTGGTAGGTACCGACAACTTAGATTCAATTTGTAAATAAATCTTCTGTGCACAAAGCGCTTTTGTACCTTTTCCGATTTCGAAATTATCTTCAGTGTTTCTGTATTAATACGAAATTCAAATAATAATGTTTTCTTTTGCTTTATACAAAATTATATAGGTAGATGGTACCTACTATTGATTCATTCGTTTTAATCTCGTACAGAATACAGGAGTGCTCGCGTTCCCATCACATTTTCATTTCCCTTTTCTTTGTCCCGTCGTCCTATTGTTAAAATATAGCAGAAGTGGAATTCATTTATATCCATTTAGTTCTGGAATTAATCAAATCTGCCTTTTGTGCGAACATTTTTTTCTTGTCACCTTTATCTTTGTAACCATATTTACTTTGTATAAGTACCTACCTATCTTTATTTAGGATTATACTGGCTGAAGAGCGTCGGTGGCGTCGTGGCTAGGACGTCGGACTCCCATGCGGGAGGTCCGAGTTTGAAACCAGGCAATGCCATGTACCAATGTCTTTCGGTTTTTTCGAAAGACTAACGTACATTTATCGACAGCTCTGACGGTGAAGGAAAACATCGTGAGGAAACCTGCACACTGAGATAACCAGTGTGTGAAATGGGGAAGGCAATGGCAAACCACTCCATTAAATCTGCCACGAGAGTCGTTGTATGTGATTAATTCCTTAGAATGATCACCACCCTCAGCAATACGACTTAGAAGAAGGATACTGGCTGAACTAACGTATTCACAAGCTGTTCAATATAGTCATAAGCTCATTAGCTGAATTTGCTACATCGAGCCTTGAAATAAAAAATACAAATTTACAAAAGAAAACCAGCATTTCCGGTTCCTCTCCCTCATCCTCACCTCCACCACCACTTCCATGTGCGTCCATCAACTCGCCGCCATGAAACGAGCATTCGATATTGAAGACATTGGAAAGTCACAATTTATTAAAAAAAACTAACAAAGCCGAAGAACTGAGGGATCCCTCCAGCATTACGAGCCACCCTGTGGTCATCATAGCGCCTGGAACGGATCTGTATACTCCCCTTCATTTCCCATCCTGAAAGTGCAGCATTAGCAGGTACTAAAGCAAATACCACAGCCATTACAAACCTCAGAGATCTGTTACATTCTAAAACTAGTCAAAGTTAGTAAATAGCGGCTTTAATTTACAATAATTAAAACGAAACTTGTAACTTGTTTCCAACTAGATCTTAAACGTAAAGGGAATATCGTTCCAGACTCTACAAATAGACGAATCCATCGTTTCAGTTTATAGGTAGAGACATCAATTCAATTAATTTTAACGAATTCTCAAAAGTGAGATGATGAGCGATTGTAGGCAAAGTTTTGAAGTTGCGTTAAGTAACAATGTAATTTATATTCCTAGGATGAAGCGTAAAACGTAATTTGACTATTAATATTATTCTTTACTTTGTGTTCCGAAATTGTGTCCACCCAAAGCGTGCACAGCCTAGGATCAGCCACGATTGGGGGGTTGGTTCAGAGCAAACCCTGCGAATTTTGGTTCTTCCCTTTTCGATGTTGTTAGGCGACAGTTTTCCCGTCAATCTGCAGGGGGTTGTAATAACTTAGCGGTATGCTAGGTACTCACCTGACGAGGAGCAGGCTGGAACCACTGACACATCAATAATATAACTTTTCGTGGAATTTGGGAGGGGAACGAATCGATTCAGGGGTAGGGGTGAAAATAGGGACCGAGGGGTGTTAATTTTTAGGTTAAGTTATATAGAATTTCGAAATTTAAAATGCGAGCTCGTGCTGTGTCGCTGAGACGAGAGGGAAACGAAAGTGATCGAATAACAGTTGTATTTTTTTAAACCTAAGATAAGTAGCGGGGTTGCCACAAACATAAAATTTAACCGAAAGTAGGGGTATACCAAACATATTGTAAGTACATACATACAAAACTCTCACTTCCAAAATCCCCGAGGGAGTAGACGAAGGAAACCACCTTCATCATAGATAGTTCCCCCTTTTCGCTGTAAAATTTGGTGGACAAACGTCGCGAGCCTATCGCCGTCTACTAGGTGTACAATAGTATCCACTAAAATCCTTAGTAAAAATTAGTATTAAAAAAAACTTTCTTCAAATTACTTAACGAAGACAAGTTGCGTAGTAAGTAATAAATAATTGGAGAATAATTGATAATCCGCAGTTGCTTGAATTGAGATGGCAATATAGAAACTGGTACCTTAAAAAGAGATAGCTTCTGTGAGTTTCTTTGCGATTATAACTGGTATATTACGGGGAGGCAATAAAATTACTTACCGGAATCGGAACTGTCCCGTGATACAGAGTGCGAACGCTGATCGCAAAACACTTAACCGCCTCTTTTCGGTAACGGCCCTCGTCTGCACTGCACGTTGGAGGGGAACATTTTACGTAAGACTATAAAATATATACTAATTAATACAGCATAAGTAATTCAACCGGGTAGTCATCCCGTGGAACGGCCTACCTGAGCAAGTTGTGAATGCTGAAACTATAAACCAATTGAAGAACAGATTAGACAGCCACTTACGAAATGTGAAGAAACAGGCTAACCCGCATTAACTGCCTGCCTGCTAATCCAATAATAATATTAATAATAATATATAGTTGCCACTCCCTGCCCTTAACCAATTCTAACAACCCATTCTAAGTACCACGGTCTGGTACCACATCTTCAAGAAGTGACGCTCTTCTTCAGTGGAGAGAAACGTCACTTCCTTCTTTAGTTGCATTAGGTATGGCACAGTTACTAAGTTCTGTCGATTTATTGATTCCAACCCGCGCACATTGCGAAAACCACCCAAACGTGGATCAGGGCTAACCAAACTGACGTCATTGCGCAAGAAGAATGACCATCCGCCATCCTCCAGTCCGCCCCTTAATCCTTTGGATTCCGTCAAATGGTAATGTGGAGAAATGGGAGAAAGCCTGTGCTAAAGCTCACATGAATCTCAACTCTATGAAGCGCGTTATTGTCAAGACAGCGGTGCTGCAGTGGCGTAATTAAACATGATGGTGGTGCGAGCTGCCATATGATGACCTCATCATCTGAAGGCTTGTGGTCATGCCAGGGGAGGTCATTTCGAATAATATTTATAAAGTGAATACTGGATTCAGTTGTTCATTTAATGTATGACTCATTGTTATTACAGTGTTTCCTAGTAACATAACTTAGTAACCAACTATGTAAATAGGCCTTTTCTGGGAATTGCTAAAAGTTTAATATCCCTGCCCAGCTGGTCCCATGTAAATTTCATCATGTCGAACAAACGTCCCTCGTGCGATGTTCATTCTAATGTTAATATTCACTTAGTAAGCATCGCTCTCATCTGAATATTGCTACTGGAGCCGAGTCTATGTGAATGGTTTAGTCTAGGGCACCTTTTCGAAGAAGCCGAGATTTGTTTCAGCTTATGTAGGTTTTCCAGTTATTATTAGTCCTCGACTAAAAGGAAAGGGGTGTTATAAAATTTGAAGCGTATGTCTGTTTTTCTGTATCTGTGGCATCATACACAACAAGATATTTTTATTTCACTGAGAATTTTGTGGAGAGTGTTAGCCATGTCATCAGGAGTTTCCAAAAAGTTCTTGAAGTATCTTTGATGTCAAATGGAATCTCTGGAAAACGGTGACAGTAGGGGGTCAGAGTTTAAGTTCAAATGTTTAGGACCATGTACGCTACCTACTACCTCTTTCTCGAAATAATTTTGTCTGCCCGAAGGTTGCCTGGAAGAGATCGCTCTTAGCGATAAATATTTCACTATTTCCTTTTCTATCTTTTGTTTGTTGTTTTCTATTTGTACAATAAAGTGTATTTTACTTTACTTTACTTTTACTTTACTCTGCTTACATCTGGAACCTTGAGGATCTGACGATGACCGGGAAAAAGAAAGAAAATCTGCATAATGGTAAGTGGGGGTTCTTACATTTTTATTAATTTAGAGTTAAGTATTTCAGGACAGTTCAAAATTCGAACGCAGCGTCTAAAATAATAATCATAATCATAATTTATTCGTAAAATTAATTTACATGTCAAATGTTCTTAATGCCCTGGGAGAGGCCTATGTCCAGCAGTGGACTAGAATAGGCTGCTGATGATGATGATGATGATGTTCTTAGTATAATTATTATTATACAATGTTAAATATTATTAAATTTGTGTTTTCATTCAAGTTATTTTTTATAGTTATAGAATTCGTTTATGTTGTAAAAAGCACAGCCTAGCAACCACATTTTTAATCTATTTTCAAAAATAATAATTGTACTATCTATCTATACTACCGCGGTGACGTGATGATATTGGCCAATAGCTGAAGCCAGGATGTTGGTTTCAGAGTCCAACAAAAGTACTCATCTCTAGTACAAACAGTTTGACTACATTACCTACAATCTCATAAAGACAGAAGGGACCTACTATAAAACCAGGGACAGTGGTAAAGCGTTGTATAACATTAGCTGAATTTATTAGTTTTAGAGGTAAACCTTAATCACTGTGTTTGTTAAGATAATGGGCAATAAAGGAAAGTTCTGTAACATACTTATGGTGTTTCTGTGGGTTTGTCAGTTTGACTATGCTATTCATGTTAACAGATGTTTATTTAGTGTGTTGTTAGTGACAATGTTGTCAACTTACCATATGAGTATTGCATATTTTAGCATATTGACTTTTCCATCACTACCGCATTCAAATGCAGAAATTGATAGTGTTTTCATCTACATAACTGATAAAGTCAAACTTTGCAATAGTTAGGCGCTGACATAACTTGATTTCCAGTTTGAATGTACGGGCGAACACCCTTTGGTATTTTGTCGCTCTAATTTATTTGACACATTCATACGAATGTCAAGAAATCATTAAAAAAATTTTTGCGACAGACAGTACCTGTGGAACCCTATCGCAATATTTTTTTATAGCTTGATGTTTCTTCCACTGTATTGACCGATGTACTTCGTTTTTCTTTTTTAAAAACAAAGTTGATTACGATTTTGAACCATCCGCAACATCAGCATGATGAGCTTCTGTGGAAATTATGTATGAAATGTCTGATATTTTGTTCCAAACCCTGGACTATATTTTTTTCATACAAATATTACTTCAATTCATAATAAAATACTTAAAAAGATATATTTATGTGTGTTTATATTTAAACTAAGTGATCATTGGGTATGGTAGTTTACTTTGTAAGTATTTATATGTATTTAGGTATTTCATCGTCGTAGAAAAAGTATTATATGCATACGTAATGGCCATTTTAACACTCGTGCTATCTATTGTGAAAATGACTATCATTGCGTTAGAGTTGCAACAACTATTATATAATATTGCTAGCTGCCGGCGCTACTACGCAAACTTGATGTTTATATTGCCCTAAGTGGCCGTCGGTTGGGCCGTGACAGCGGACGGTCGGACCGCCGGGCCCGCCGGCGCGACCGCTGTTTGTCGGCGACCGCAACCGCGCGTCACTCGCGCGCCTATTGCAACCGCAGACTAACAAACATTGCCTAAATATAAGCTCTATAGGTGCTGCAAGTATCATAGAGGGTTTAAAGCGGCTAAATTAGTCAAAATAGCAAATATGTTGTTGTTTATTTTGTAGCACAATCAAGCTCTTTACAATTCTTTACGTTTCTTTCAATTTCCCTGACATTAATAGCATGCGAGTGTTACAAAAACCCATTACCCTGTTTCCTTTGAACCTTATTTTTAGAGGACAACATATATCAATGTATAGATACCATATAAAAATGTAAATCCATTTTCTTACAACTATTACTATTACACGCTGAGCATGTGTCCTTTTAGTGTTGCATTGTTTTTTTAAATTTCAAATATTTTTAAGTTTAATAATGTATGCAATGTTAAATAAGTGTTTTTCTTTCTTTACGTATTTATTGGTTTTATTTTTTTATTTTCGCATATGTTCGTACAAATAAATAAATATAAGTATTTGATTTGAAAACGCAGAGTATTCCGCGTTAAACAAAAATAAAAATTAGACCTAACTATCCAAAAAGATCGAACCCTTGTCGAGGCTTAGGAACCCCTAGCAGAGTAAGTAAGCCTTATATATACTAAACTTATATTCCATTACGGTAGATAGGACTTACTCTACTTACTTATCTGCATCAAACCTCGACTAGGGTTCTGGACTTGGAAGGATCCTCACAGGCAAACATTACACGTCAAAACTAAAAACCCGACCTTACTCGAGAGATAAACTAAAAGTTGCGAGTCACCCATGTCGGCAAAAATGTAAGATAATGGACTCGGGGCGGGCTACGCTGCCCGCTGAAATCTGGGGCATTATTATGATTATTATGGACTCCGGTGGCCATGACGAGCGATATTCTGTTCAAATTTTGGGGGTAACGAAATAGGGATCAGAGGGGTTATCCCGTAGGTTTTTTTATAACAATTACGGAACGAAAACCACTCTCGTAGAACGAGGTCTGATATATACTGGGTACGAGGCTTGCCTTTCTTTTTGGTTCGTCTGGCATACGGAAACCGTCACAAAACCATTTACAACACATTTCCGGTCATCTAAGAAAGTTTTTGAGAGGCATTGCCATAATTCCGCAGTTCTCTCATTAATCTGACACCTGTGTAAAAGGCAACGATAGATTTATTCGAAATTTTACCTACGGAGTTGTGGTATTTTTGCCGAGCACGTATTGAAACCTTGTGGTTTCTTATACTTTTAAAAAAAACTTTTTTTCCAACAAAATGTTTATTGTGAAAAAATAAAATTGCTAATTGTTATGTACAATTATTTAATTTGAAATCTTGCTTATCCAATCCATTGTGTGCATCTCTTACTCTGCCCCCAGCCTACTAGCCTGAAATTCTGTTACAGTCAGACTATGTGGCGCTATTGTATTATGGAGCTTGGTTTTCGAGACCCATTGTCAAAATTTTCGATTCGCGACTGTCAAACTGAATTCTACGGGATAATCCCTCTGTGCACGGTGGTTCAGTGTATATTTTTTATAAAGAGAGCAGACGAAAAGTAAAAACAGGGCTCAAAACATTTAAATACCCGTACTGCGATTCCTTGTGTTGTGGGTCCAAAGAAAATACAAATAAATATGCAATACCCACACAATCTGATCAGGAATTGAAACCCTGTCAAATAACAATGAAGGTAGGTAATTAAGAGACTTACGTAGGTAATATTAGAATTTCGAAATCCTTTATTGAATCAATTAATTAAATAGGATCGACTGTAAATTAATGAATTTCAATAGTCTATTGAAATTGGTTTGAAATATAAATAAATAAAGGAAGGTACTATTATTAAGGTATATTGGTTTGGAAGTGTTCTTCATCGGAGTCTCAATAGGTAATTGTAAGTAAGTATTATATTTCTAATCTCCATCATAAATAACAAACAATTCCTTGATTGTATTGTAACGAAACTTAAATTGATAAAACGCCATTGTTTCAGCGATATTCAAAGTATTTATTAACAAAAATATCATCCCAAGAATATTTAATAGCTAAACAAATTCTCTACAAGATCTCGATAATAAACATCGCTATTCCGACCTCTTGTCTTGATACTTACATGTTCTTTCATTAAAAATCCATGACTGAGTCAGAATCTTCATCTACGTAAAAGCTTCCTTGTAACTGTAATAAAACTTGTCGTGAACTAAGTCTAGACTAACATGAATCATTGATAAGGTATTTTAAGCGAATAACCTTCAAATGTAGACCGCTATACGTAGAGTAAAAGTAAATATACAGTAAAAGTAGTTCAGATGAAGCTTCGACTCCCTCTGACCGCATTTCGATGCATCGTTTAACAATCGCGCCCCAAGATTTCCTGGGAACTGCGGGAACTGCCGCAAGCCCCGAGTGCTGGAGGGCTCACTCCATCCGCCCCTTGTTTATCTGTCAACACAAATATTGAAAATCCATTAGAAACCGGCGCTCGAGCGCGAAAAAAGTCGATATTAAAAATAACAAAGGACCGGGGGACGAAAGTTTCCAAGCGAAGTTACTTTGAAGAGATTCTTTGTAAATAAGAGAAAATACATTTTTATGAATCAGAGGCGCTTAATGTGGATAAATAGGTGTTAAGTGATGGAGAGGTAGTCTTATTATCTCCACACCGTTTTTTATTTGTAAAAAAAACTTGAGTAATATTCTTACATATTATAAACCTATGTTCTTTATAACCACTCTGACAGGGTAAAATGTCTGTGCTAGGAGTGGTCCAGAAATCGCACTAGTAGTAAGTAAGTGTTTATTTCACACACAGCAATGACCGAAACAGTTATAATTATAATAAAATAATTATGTAGTCAAAGGTAAACATATTGAAATAATGTCTGATGGTCTGCTGTTATTGTGAAAAGGGCCTCAACTCAGATTATTGCCGCAGACAAAAATGCCTACAGCGCTGGTATTCTGTTGGATCATATGGCGCCCTGTAATTTCAAAATTCTTAGGTCCAACACAGGTACATTCAATCCGGTGACGCTATGTCGCAGTGACACCTTAGCCTTTAAGCCATTGTCGCTTCATTACTACCATGAATAAATCAGAGTAAAATGTCATTTTCACAATGCTGAGGGCTTATCCCCTAGAATTCAGTTTGACAGTCACGAAATGAAAATTTTGACAGCATGTCTCGAAAACCAAGCTTCATATACAAAACCAATGGTCTGACTGTAACAGAATTTCAGGCCAGTAGGCTGGGGGCAGAGCAGACGCACACAATGGATGGAGGATTGGACAAGCAAGTTTTCAAAATAAATAATTGTACTCGTACATAACAATTAGTAATTTTATTTTTTCACTATAAACATTTAGTACAGAGAAAAAAGTATGGGAAAAGTTTTTTGCGGTTTCTGACTTTTCTACTACTGTAACATCAGTTGGTCCTACTGAGGTTACAGTAGTAGAAAAGTTCAATCAATCCTGTTTCTTATTGCCACCATAAAAAGAAAATGTGAGAATTTCCTATTTTCTCGCTGACTATACCATTTAAAAAAAATCTGAGATAGGAGTTGTAGATAACTCCAAAACTTAAAATGGTACAATGAAAGTGCGAAACAAGGAAGCAAAGACGATCCATCTCAAAAAAACTACCCACCGACTACCGAAGATGTCTGGTAAACGATTTCGTGATGGTTTCCGTACGAACTCGGCAAAAATACATACCACGCAACTCCGTAAGCAATCGGAAAATTCTTCTATCTACAGATAAGGTATATAAGATGCCTACACTGGTCGTCGTCTCAATTTATACTATTGGGCCGATGTATTGGGCATCTCAGTAAGGGTGGGCTAAGCCCTCCCCCTTTGACTTTGATGTAAGCCCCCTTCTACTTTTGATCTTCTTTGCTAGAGTATTAGCAGTATTAGCGCCGCGCTACGTGTTGTAGACGAAGCGGCGTAGCAACCTCGTAGACAGTATCAAATTGTACTAGTAGTAGAACAAAAAATGTAATTTTCATTTAAAGTGGTTAATTTAATAACACTGAAATTAGGGGTGTAATTACACAAATATATGAGGTGTAACAAAAAACCCCTGCAAGCCGAAACCCGGGGGTGTTCAGTATCTATATCAGAAAATCTGTCACTATGAGACCACCTTTGGAATAGCGAAATGTTAGCTATTTCATACATTTCACTCATGTAGGTATTGAACTATTGTGTGGAACAGCGGATTTTATTTTCGCGATTTCAGTGTTTGCACCATAGTAAAAATTGTTCAGTTGTCCATAACACCCCCCTTTCGGCTTACAAGGGGGCTTTTGTTACAACCTGTATAAAGCACAGAAATTAAAATAGTACAAACATCTTTATAAAATCACTGGTATAAACTTTGTAGGGTAAGTATAGAGTAGTGTCCAAATGAACTTGATTGGGGTCCTCTGTGTCGCAATCTCGCAATTACAGGCAGTGTTCCGTGTGTCGACGCGAGAGCGCCCGTGACACTGACGCATGAGTGGCTGCCATATGGCAGCCAATTTGTGCCGCATTGTTACTACTGTGACTCTCTTTACTGTGATAGAATTTGGTATAGCGTAGGTGAAGTTCTAACACCGCCTAAATCAAAATTTGGTGGCGCACTTCGCCTGACCAATCATACTCGTAAATAAGCATTTAAAATAATGACGGCGAATAATTCGCAGAAAACTAAAATTGCTTAAATATAAAACTGACAATACCGCAGCGCGTATCTCAGTCAGTGCCATACACCAGTCATTCGTTTTGGTATACTTATACAGGTATTTTTTGCTCAGTGCCGAACAGATTCAAGGAGAGAAGCCGTCTCGTCAGTTTGCTTTGGAAAAGGGTAAAATTGCGGTTTTTATTTGTTGATAACATAAAAGCTTACCTACATAAGAAACCAAAACAGCAAAATGAAGTTTTCTCACTCTCCTGAAAAATTGCACTTTTTGACTTGAGCGGTGTTGGAACTTCACCGACTATAGGTATTTACAATTTTTTTAATGAATACAATTTATCAAAAACGTGTGTGTGATCGCTGAGAGCGATCTCTTCCAGACCACCTTTTGGAAGAGTAGTAACTACCTATTGCAATGACTACATAAAATGACAATAATTTCAAAAAAAATATCTTATATTTTAACGTATTTATACGTAATAGCGGCCCGTCCCGGCTTCGCACGGGCATTAAACATTACATTTAGAGGAATGTCAGAATCGAATAATTCAAAAAGTAATATAAAGGTATTGAAGCAGTCTTAAATAATAAATCATTTATTTTGATAAGGTACAAATAAAGAGCTTTTTGTAGCGGTGGTATTTTAATTTCTTTTTTTTTTATAAAAAAAACGCTTATTGTGACATGACTATAATAGTTAGAGACACGCTGCCGCTGATTTTTTTGTTGATAATAGTGTGTTCTAAAAAAATGTTATATATCATTTTGTTCTATCATCAATAGTTTTCGCAGCGTACGCGATGTAAGGAAGTTTTTTGATATTTTTTTACACTTTATCGTAATTTAAGTAAGGATCCCCATTTTTTTTGAAAATGAAATATAGCCTATGTCACTCAGGAAAAATGTAGCTTTCCAACAGTGAAAGAATTATTCAAATCTGTTCAGTAGTTTCGGAGCCTATTCAATTCAAACAAACAAACAAAAAATCAAACCTTTCCTCTTTATAATATTGGTATAGACAAAAATGAAAGAGAAAGTGACACATAATTCTCGCCACTTTAGTAACTACGAGGCAGTCTGTTATTTGCCTTATTATCGTTAATTCACTTTGTTAAATCTATAATATACGCTGTCGATTGCCCAATAAAATAAAAAATAATAAAAGGGACAATTTTATATTTTGTAATTTTTACCTTACGTTTTTTTCCTTTTTCTTATGTCCTTTTAACTTATCTGAAAGATCCAACTTTCTGTAGAAATTTTCATATCATCTTTGATAATTTAACGTTAATTACACACTTTTATCGAAATAATGGTCGTTTGGCCAATTAGGCACTTCAGGTGACGATAATTAGATCTACCCTCATACTTACCTACTTAATGATGAATTAATTAAATAACTGGCTAGACATTTCTGAGGCTAACTAGTAACTAAGTATGCGTCAAAGTGTAGTAACACAAATGGTTACCCCGACCAATCAGTGCCGCGTTGTTACTCCATTCATCTGCTCGGCGAACCTTTTACATTCCACAGCGCTCTCACGTATAATTTAAAACGTAGTAACACGCATGCCAATTTGTACCGCATTGTTACTATTTCATTTCTGCTTGGAGGGTACAGTGGAAGACACATCAAGCTATCTCCGTGGAACCCTGTCGCTATAAGTTAAAGTGACAAAGTACTAAGCCTGATGTGTTGTCCACTGTACACGAATCGATGACTCTTATACTAAACAGCTAACACTAAAGCTAAGATAGATAGATAGAAAAACTTTATTGTACACAAATACAGGAAAAGTAAAAACTACAGGAATGTACGATATGTACAAAGGCGGCCTAATCGCTTAAAGCGATCTCATTCAGGCAACCTCTGAAGTTAATTGGACATTAAAGATATTAGCGACAGTATAGTGTGAAGATAGAGCTTCGGTGGCGTCGTCGTGGCTAGGACGTGGGACTCCCATGCGGGAGGTCCGAGTTCGAAACCAGGCAATGCTATGTACCAATGAGTTTTTCGGTTTTTTCGAAAGATTTACGTATATTTACCGACTGCTCTGACAGTGAAGGAAAACATCGTGAGGAAACCTGCACACTGAGATACCAGTATGTGAAATGAGGAATGCAATCGCAAACCATCCCTTAAAATCTGCCACGAGAGTCGTTCTATGTGATTAATTCCTTAGAATGATCACGTCCCTCAGCAATGAGGAATACGACTTAGAAGAAGAAGAAGAAGTGTGAAGATATGAAATAGGTTACTATTACTTAATACACAGTAAAGTTAGTAAAATAAAAGTAATATGATATACATATATAATTATATTACTTAAGAGTAGGTTATTTACTGGTACCTATTGTATCCAGAAAATACATATTAAGATAAACACAGAGTACAAATAGCACTAAAGCTGTGACATAATTATCACAGCGCTCTCAGTGTTCATTGAAGCGTAGTAACACGCATGGTTACGCGCCGGCCAATTTGTACATATCTACGTAATTGTTACGGCGCGTGTGTCCCTACATTTATTCTACACGGATCTTTCAAAGTGTGCCGGCGAAAAAAGGACTAAAAAGTAAGCCGACCCATTTTCTGGAATACGGAACTCAATATTGAATTTTAATGAGGAGTTATTTTTTTATTTTAATTCCGCTGCTAATTGAGTCTACGGAGGCAGATCGGGCCGGATTTTTTTATTAAGTTTCAGAGATACCTACGAGTAATTTATTTAAGTAAGTAAAAAAATTCTAATTACAATTTTATGGTATACCCGTTGCTACTTTTTCGCTTTGACATATACTAATATCAAGAAATTATGGAGCAAAGGGTATACAAATATTGACTGGTCATTGAACCTTAATCATCATCTAATACTTTAATGTTTATGAGAATTACATTACGATGAAGGTTGTTCCTCTGTCTACCCCCTCGGGGATTGCAGACGTAAGAGTAACGTATGTATATATTAATGTTTATATATATGTCGGAGAGTGAGGCGCTAGTGTTCCTCAAAAACGGTAATATGCAGCGCTATAATGCGTAGAACGAAAACGCAAGTCAGTCTAGTGGCACAGAGCGAGCGGCGCCCTGTGGTTTTGAGGTTATAATATGAAGAAAACAGTCAGCTCCATCCCGGCTGGTGGTGATGGTAATCAGGGTGGTTTCCCGGTGCTGATGATCACTTTCTGGTAAGGTTGTGATGTTAAAATGATGTGAAACAAGGAATACGCAGGTCGGTATGTTTTCATTGTTTTTCTGACGACGCATTCAGAATACTATAGCGGGGTGTAGGTGGATCTCCACGATTATGTGTGGTGTCTTCCCCGTGCTCAGGGTTGAGAGGTACACGTTCAAGTTTTCCTTGTTATTCGTAACCTGGGTGAAACGTCCACGTATTTCAATGACCTTCCTTACAACTGTACGATCTCTTCACGCTATTTCTGGAGTTGACGCCCTGTCTCGTCTGCGGCTTCGACATATATTTAATTGTAAAAAAGCGATGAGTTTAAAAGGCCTGAAAAAAATGATATTTATTTTATTTATTAAAAACACCCTGCATTATCACTTCCAAAAATCACTCCCCCTGTCAATCCTGTCATGCCATTAACGTCCACTTTACGCTTAAATTGTCTCGCTTAGCTGGATATTGATCCTGGGACTAATCGCATCAACCCGCGTCGCATTGTGAGCCCAATCAGTGCTACGAAATAGATGATTAACAGAAATGAAGCTTCCCACCTAGGGTTCTGGTTCTTCTTCTTTCGTGTTGATGATCCGAATTTTTTCCGACCAGAAGGCAGCCACATCGATAGCCCTCTGGTTGGCCTCGGAAAGGTCCTCCCGCGTGCAGGTGGTCGGACACGCGGGACAGCAGAGCAAGTGCTCCATGGTTTGAGGGGAGACACCACACTCACACTGTACTTGAACGCTGGAAAACCCCCAATTGTGAAGATTATCTCCGCAACAGGCAACCTGGGTTCGCAGGCGATTAAGCGTTTTCTAGGTTGGCCACGGGAATTTGAAGCCCGATGGTAGGTCTTCTTTTGGCGGTATGAAACCTTAGGGCGGGTATTTCTCCCGCCACAGCTTGCATCTTACTTCTGGCCGGTTCTTTCCAGGGTCGATGGGAGAAACACTTCGCAGAAACTCGTTACGGCTTTTGAGACGAGATGGTTTGGCTGTGTGACTATGAAGTGGATTAGAGTTCTGGTGCACTAACACAATCAATCAATCATTTATTCGTGTACATAGGAAATAATAAGTAAATGTTAGTATACAGATTAAATGAGTAAGTATAACAACGCTCCGTCGTTTGACATACAAATATTTTCAATAATTTATTAATGAATATTCAAATGTCAATATATTCTTTCAATATTCAATATACGCCGAAGTGGGATTAAGGCAAAAAAAGTTGAAAAAATTCGTAATTCCTAAACTATTAATAATAGCGAAACATACATGGAGTCATTTCGAGTAGGTCTAGATACAAGGAGTCTAGAGATATTTTCTTTTGACTTCATTTAGGTAATCACTAATCACACACCGCGCACTGCCATATAGTGCATTTCCAGGCATTACAAGCCTGCGTGCAATTATGACGCCACAATTACGATCAATCTTCAACCAGCATCTTGCGTACATGTAGCATTCCACTGCATTCTGCGCCCAAAATTTTGCATAGTTGAAATGCTTTTTTTGCATTACGCAAGAACACGGGCCAGAACTTTCTTACCGGTCCAGCGCGGCGTAGGAATTGTGTCGCGCGCCAAGACTACTCTCAACTTCTCTACTGTTACCTACTTAACTATTTTGCACCGCCGATAACTAGATTTCGTCCCGAACACACGATAGACGGGGGTCGGGGGGTCCCTACGACCCCAAGGGCCCCACCCTATTATAAGCTCCACTACCTACCGCCTTAAACATGATTGTTATTTGTTGTGTGAACAATTCCTGGTGTTAAATTAATTAACTAGTAAGTGAGTCAGTTGTGTTAAAAGCAGCAATGTAATTTTACATCTCGCATCAGGATTTAACTCTACAATTTAATAACCCGTGATTGGAATTAGTTCTTAAATATACATACCGTACATAATTTCATATAAAAAAGTAAGTAAGTAATATGTTTATTCCACACCTGTGTGTGAAACGACCGAAACAGTAATAATTATGACAAAATAATTATGTAGTCAACAGTAAACATATTGAAACATATGGTCTGCTGTTGTTGTGAAAAGGACCTCAACTCAGCTTATTGCTGCAGACAAAAATGCCATATACTATCTGTATAGACGTAACGAAATCTATACCAACTTAACTTTAGAAGAGTAGCAGCTAAGTAGTAGCCAACATGTCTAACAGTTCGGTTAGAATTCATGATGTATTTAGAAAAAAAATAACCACTTTTTCTAATTTAAGTACAGGGCTAAATGCTTAATAAAGCTACGTTCCAATTCGCTTTTCGCTTTCTCCGACAGTTCTTCTCGGGTAAAGTGAACGTTATGGAACCAGGTTTATGTGTACATAAACAAAAGAGTCGTGGAACGGCCACAAACTCATCAATGTGAATAAATCAAATGTCAACACATATATAAATGTCATCGTGACAGTAATTAACTCTGATTTTTCCAGGGAAAAACTTTCACCTGACAGTTGAAATAATACTCGATTGTCCGGTTCCATAACACAACTTTAACTGTCAGATGAATTATCAACGTTGTGTTTCGGAACCGGGTAGAGTAATTATTACTCTTTGTCTGGTAATTATTAAACGTTATGGTACGCATCTTAAATAAAAACTGAAAAAATAACCCATTCAAGTCTCATGCAGTGTCCCACGTGTCAGTGAGTGTTTGATATGAATTTACCCGTGTTTAACCGTTCACTATGTGTGTAAGTATTTCTTATTTTTAGTTCCGTCAACCTATCACTAGATGGCGCCACACGGGGTTTTTAGTACGCGGTGTTAAGTTTTACTGGCTAGTTATGACTTCTGTAATAGTTTACTGTTTTATGAAGAATCGAAAATTCAATATAAAAGAACACATGTTTGTATATCTACTTGAGTTGTTTCATTTTTGGGACCGCCGCGGACTACCCGTGTTTACCCGAGATTACCCGGGCTTTCTTACCCGCCATCCATCTTATTCGCACCCTAATGAATGGAGAAATTATTTCATTTTTCGTCGTTGAATAGATGTGACGTCAGTTTGTGACATCAAAGGTTAAGCCTTCGACAATCTAATGGAATTTTTTATTTTAGATTTTACCTGTGTTATTTTATTACCTACGTGTACATACAATACGGTGACAAGGTAATACATGTTATCACATGTTACATTGTATGCCTGTGACAGGTGAAAAAGGTGAGCAACTTTTGTTTCTCGAATTTCTGAAAATCTCCTCGGTCAGATAAACATTTTATTCTTATTATATGATTTACCTGGACAGTCAAAAAAAAATTATTACTTACCTACCTAAAATTCAACGTTAATTAATATTCGCTTCCTGAAACCTGACTGCTACGGCCTAAAGCGGGTTTCCGGACGTTACATTGTCTAGAATATAGCGCATGTCTGTTGTCTATAGACATCTACCACAGAAATCGGACTACTAACATCCTCTCCTCTAGAACAATGACGTGAGCACTGACAGCGAGCCACGGACGAGACGAGGTTTCCTCACAAAACTTCTCTAGCGAGCAATCTACATAGGGGTGAATTTCAAAATCCTGGTATCTACCTTTTAAATGTCAGAAGTACGCACATAAGGCCAATTTAAACATGTTAATAACCAGAAATCTTATTTAGCGTCTTCTTTCATAGACCATCGTCGTACAGATTTGTTGTTTTTAAAGGGTTGTATCCCCAACATTTTAAACACCTACTTATGAACAGATTACATTACAAGTAATTAAATAATACTTAAAACAGAAATGGAACTCGACTTAATCAATGGCTTAATTAAACAAAGGTGAAGGGGCTAGCGAATTGATTGCGTAATAACAGCCCTGGGCCGTGAATACGTCTAATTGCTTGTTCAATCCAATCGAACCAACACAAATAATGGTACCTAGAGGTAGGTACCATGGTACCCTTCGTTTTACATGTGGTTACTTTACCGATTATGGTATTTACGAGAGTAACAAAACATCTACTAACACTGACTTTTTTTTAAAATCTCAGTTTAGAGGCTTTGGTACACGACAAGGTGACCATGTCAGCCTCGTTAGGGTCACTAAGAAAAGGGAAGGGAAGCTCAAGTATTATTAGAGTCAGCCCTCACTTTGAGAGCCAACTTAGCAAATAACAGTAAGTGTTTCATATTATCAGATAAGGGCTGACTCAAAATAGTAGTATGGAGCCTATTTAGGCCAAATTTCTTCCTCTCAACTTTCACCAGATCACACTTAGGAGGTGAGTGAGGTCTTCTACTTTGTTGCAGTTGGTACTTACGATTTCTTATGTGATAAAGAGTCATGGAGTGATTTTCTATTAAATTACATTATTCTCAAATGCTCTAACAATAGCTTTAAAAAAGCTATTCCAATAGCTTATAGGTTTCACGTCAGACAATATATAATGGAGATACTTCTAGACGGCTTTGAAATAAAAGTTCCGAGTGGTATCATATATCTCCACACGATAGTCGCATCTTGGAAACCACAGCTCAAAGAAATGTCTGCTCTATGATCTAGGTAACATGGAATAATGCATCGAATTTGAAAGGCAAAGTTATTGTTGTAAGAACCAACTTTCTTTGATGGAGCCATCTTTCTCTTCACGTGAGAATTCACTGCTGGTTATGTTTTTCCAAAACAGTAGTTGAAACTTCTAATGCGCAATGTAAAGAGTAAGAAGAATTAATACCATAAAAACGAATTTTACGAAATAAGCTTTCACGTAAGTCATCTCATATCAGTTCCTATTCTCACATAACAAAACCCATACTTAGACGAAAATATTTACATATTTACTATATTTTTTATTACGTAGGTATACACATATATATTTACTATTACGTAGGTATACATATTTCATCGAAATAAAAATATTTCATTCCGATTCATTCCGTGTTTTGGACTGTAGGCGTAGGCGTCCTGAGGTAGCTTTTAAAAGGTCTTTTTGGATGATACACATCTTCGTCTAAAATTAGGTTAGCATATAGTTCTTAGTGTATTTTTAAACATTTTCTTGAATTAGAAATTTGCTCCGCAATTATATGTTGTTGTTCTTATATACACACTTGTCGCTTTCACTGAAGTCGCTTTTGACTTGATTTAATCCATCAATAAGTAGCTTTTAGCTTTTTGTTTGTTAGCTTTTTATGACTCTACGAGGAAAGCTGGTTTAATCGGATAAATAAGAACAAAAATATTATTCCTACAACCTAATTTAAGTGTTTATTTATTATTTTACAATGTTTTATTACGAAAAAACAATCAGATTGTAAAGATTTACTCAGATTAATATTAATATTTCGACAAAAAAGAGTCAACGGCAAAAGTCCTTCCTCACGAAATCTTTGACAATGGGTCTTTTAACAAAACACGCTAGGTCGCGTTGTGTACAAGGGAATAATTAATAGGAATTTCCTTTCGAAGCCCGCCCCGCGACTAATTTACATTGAGCCCTAAACAATAACCAAGAAGGAAGACAGAAGACACGCTTAATAACGGAAATTGCCCGAAAATGACTTGCCAAGCCAACGCGCAACGCTCCGCCGTGTACCGCCTCTAAGGAAAATTGATTTATTATTACTTACAAATTAATTTGGAGATTTTCTGGTCAATTAACTTTTAGTAATGGAACAATAGGGTACTCGTATGTTGTGAAATGGAAACCCATTATGAAACTTCTAACTTTTTAATGTAGGAACAACTTTAATATCGGTAATACATCTATAATATAAAGGGCAATATACCGACACGCTCTAACTGGTTTATGTCACTCGCTGACATGAATTTAAATTAGCTATAGCTCGTGAGACCATAGAGACCATGTGAGTGAGGTCAACGAGTGATAGGGTAGGTCGTAGTGTAGTAACCTACAGTTTGTCCTCTAGGTGCCGGTTAGCAGGGTTCTAGGACAGTGTGCTGATGAAGTAATAGAAGAACTTGGTAAAATATATTATATTTTTAAGGAACAGAACACAGAAAATAGGTAAGTAGTAGGAGACAAAAATAAACGGAGAAACGTCCGTTCAAAACAAAATACAGAGAGAAAGTGCAAAATACAAAGAAAACAATGAAATTAATGGAATAATGGAATTTAGAAATGGAATGGGAATATGATTTGAATTTTGAAAATATAGATGAAGAAATGAAGATGCCAACACGAAATGAGGTGAGATAAACGTTAACGATGAGGTTGAAATTGATGGCAAGGAGGTTGATATGAACGATGAAGTCGACATCGTTACAGTAGGATAGAGTAAGCTTGTCCACGTATGGCAAAATAAATATATTCACCTTCCCCGCTCTTAATGGGAGAAGGTTTTAAGGTATAACGAAAATAATTATGGAATTTCAATCCACTATCGGCAGCTATAACTCGGATACTGAGAAACCATACCGATCTTATGGTCATACCATACCTATGGTTGTAGCCGAAAATCCACAACGGCAATTTTTTTAACTTATAAAAGTATTTAATACCTACAATGTCATAGGATAGCAATAGTGTTCCTTGGGACTTCTTATGTGAATTTAAAAATCTTTCTTCTAATTTTTAGAAGCTGTGTTGTGTATGTTGATGGGAACCCTCTATTCCCTGATCGGTACGTGAAGTCGTGTAACACCAAATATGTATTAACGCCACTGCCCGCCACTGCCCGCCACTGCCCGCCACTGCCTACCACTGCCCGCCAGTACCCGCCACTCTCCCTCACTGCCCGCCACTGTCCGCTACTGTCCCCCACATTCCCCATGAAAATTCTGTAACATAACATGGTTCCCTGATCAAAACTGAGGCACGACCCGATCGTGCGCCCGATTTTTGCCCTTATTTATTACCTATGTTTATTTTTCGTTTTTATTCGAGATATTTCGGGCATTGAATTTGATGTTGGAAATCTCAATGTGTTGAATTTCCATTCAATACATTGAGAAGATCGTTCTAAGAACCAAACCTATCACCTAACTTGGTTTTTTATGAAGAATATAAGGTTACGCAATGTAAGCTATATTACAACGAATAAAAGCATAAACTCAGTTTTTGTACAATAGGCGGGCGAACTGCACAAATAAAATTTGTAAAGGACAGACAAAGAGCCACAGATATTGAATTTTCTTTATCGTCGTGAAGTAATCAGATTTGCCAACATGCGTACGTTTTCACTGGATCCAACAGATGCCCAAAATAGATAGGTAAGTAACAGAAACGAAAATCCCTTTTTAACGATCTGTATTTTTACAGATCGTTTTGGAATTCAACTCGCAGACAGCAGTGCCGCGTGCATTCGGCGATATAAGCCCTACAGTTTATAGCTGCTGTCTGCGGTCTACTGTCGAACAACATAGACCGGAACTTCCTTAAGGTTAAGGCCCACTATCTATCCCAATGACTCCTTCTTCCTTCCTTACTTTTCCACAACTTTGGTTTCTAGTTATATTTTAATATTATGTATGTATGTATATATGTATGTGTGTATATGTAGATATTTTATATATAAGTATATATAAATATATTTATTTGTATGGGTATATTATATACATTTTATTGTAAACGGTGCACAACCTACCTTTTTCCACCAAAATTACTCCACCAGAAGGTTGTCTGGAAGAGGTCGCTTTTAGCGATAAGACCGCCTAGATTGTATTAATCATTTTGTACGCATTGTATCACACTAATTTTGTGCAATAAAGAGTATTCATTCATTCATTCATTCATTCATTCCTTATCAGTTCAGCCCAATCGATCACCGCGCTGTGCACTGCGTGCGGTTGTGATGGCTCCTATTCTGTTAGCTACTTATCTATTTAGTGACAGAGGTACCAAGGAGATTTATTTACATCCTTTGATCATCTAACGAAATCATATCCGTTTTTATACGTCTGTAAAAGGGAATATAAACAAAAACGCTTTTTTGTATCGTTTTTGACGTTAATGTTAGGAAAATAAGAAAATATAGGATCAAATGTAAGGCGCTTTGATAGAGCTCCGATTGAAAAAAATAAAATAAATAGAGATAAAGTTAATAAAGACTTATTTTACTAAGTAGAAAATATTCGACACGACTAATAGAAATAGAAAATCGTTTATTTTTTTATTTACTTCGATCTCGATCTCGCCTGATGGTAAGCGACGATGAGGTCGACGATGGAGCATGCGGGTCCAGTAAATGCCTATTCACTCTGGCCTTGAAGATCCCAAGGTTGTAGGTTTCGGGAAAAACAGACGCCGGCAGGCTGTTCCATTCCTTAGCCGTTCGCATAATGAATGAAGAAGCAAATCTCACTCGAAGCGAAGCGAAGCTAACTCACTGTTTTTGTTGTTGTTTATGACTGAATCCCTAATTTTTGATACTGGTCGAGTATCGGTAAATAATTGTGTGTGACGTGTAAGGAGATGAGCCAACACTACAGACGAACCGAACGACATTGTTGCTCTCTATAGCTATAAGTTGGAAAGGGTCAAGTTGAAAACCAGCGTCGCTAGATGTATAGGTATCTATGCATCTGGCGACACAGCTGAACTTGGCCCTTTTAATAGATCATATTTTGTCATATTTTGTACATATTTTTTATATTTTTTAATTATGGTCTATTAATAAAGGTTTTTCTATTCTATTCTATTCTATTCAAATCGCTTCGTACGAGCAGATGGGATATCAACAACATAAGGATGGAACCCCTCCCCGCGCCTGGTAGTCCGAAGTTATTAATAGACCATTTATCACTTACCACCACTACTACTACTTATCTGACCTTTGCTGGCTCGGTTAAATTATGTTAATGTTGGGAAAATGTGATCAAGGATCAAATGGAATTATTTGACATTTAGATACAACCTAGATCACTCAAACACCCACATACATTGTTCTAGCAGTTACACCTACGCCCTGAAAGTACCTATGGCTGAGTGTTCCGGCATTATAATTTACCTATAAGTTGGTAACCTTGAATGACCGATTTGAATGGAAAGCAAATCATTTATCATATTGCAAATTCCACGTAAAGTTATTCAAATTGTATTAAGTAGTAGTTTATTTATTACGTTATAAACAACAACAACAACACAAACAACAACAAGCAACACTTACATTCTTTTAGTATGTAGCGCACTAACTATGCGCTACACTCACCTCATAACCTGAGCATTGATCTTCACGAACGATTTTTCTCCACCGCTTACATTTTCTTCCTTAGTCGCTCTCAGTTCGTCAACGCAGTAATACGTCAATTGGCGTCGGTCGTAATCCTTCCTTCTCCTGTTCCACTTGCTCTTCCACACTATAAACTCGCTACCATTATCCTCATCGCTCACACACACACACACAAACACACACCCAAAAACACACACACACACACCGCTAGCACTCACACACATCGTAAAGCCTGTTTTATTTTCTTTATTTAAATATCCGCTCTTTCATTTCGTAACTACTTGCTCAATTAATTTTAATTATCTTTGTAACAGTTTGGTTTCGTAATTTGCAGGGAGAGGGGTTTTGAACCTCGCTCCGGGTCGCTCCTGGTGCAAAGGTTGGCCATAGCGATCCAGCGCGGTAACACCGCAAGCGTTATGGGCACCTTTGCATCGGGAGCGGCAAGGGGGTTTATTTATAATTATCTATTAATTAAGTTGACATTATTTGTAATTTTGATCTAAATATATACTGATAAATATATATATTTTTTGGTGTTTTCCGTGGTTATTTTAACCATATCGACGTAATAAAAACAAATCGTCTCACTTACCGTCGGACTGAGTGTTAATTGAGGCGGTTAATGGGAGCGAGTGATAAAGGGTGACGGATCACCGTGACCGAGAGGAATGAGCCGAGTTTGTGTCCCAGTTTGTGTGTTTAGGCTATGCCGGACGCTGAGCCGCAAATTGATAGGCCTTGAGGGTTAAAAATAAATTAGAAATGTTTATTGTGCTATTTTTGGAAAGTAATGTCAATAAGTATTTAAACGAGCGTATGTGGGTCGCCCGAACGGACGACGGCCGGTCGGACGTCCTAGATACCGCTGGCGCGATGAAGTGGAGAAGGATCTATGAGAGCTTCAGGTTGCTTGCTTGCTTATCGTATGGTTAGTGGCGAACCTATTTGTCAGAGTTGTTCAGGCCGCCCGTGGGCCTTTGACATGGCTTAACGACTGCTGTTTGAACGACAACAACCGGGACCGACTGCTTAACGTGCTTTCCGAGGCACGGAGGAGCTCAGATGAAATATGCCACTAGCGGTCACCAATCCAGGTACCGACCGCGGCAACGTCGCTTAACCTGCACGATCACTTTCGGACCGTGCTCGCAACTAGGCTACGAGCTCCTCAGAGCTTCAGGTGCCTGACTGGCTCAAGGCTACGCAGGAGAGAGAGCGTTGGCGCTTTTTGTTTTCGGTGGCCAAGCTCCACTTCGGGTCGCTGCGCCAGCGGAGTAATAAGTAAGTACTGTGAAAAAAGAAATGTCATAATGTCGTCACTTACCACTAGGTTAGATTGAGGTCTACGTGGATTAAGTCGTAAATATATATTAATTTAATTCGGCTCGCGCCAGGTTCGCTCAATAATGTTGCTGGTTGTTGTCAAAAACAGGATGAGAAAACAGGAAAGAAGATCATTTGATAAAATAACAATTAAAGTAAAATCTATCATTTGAAGATGCATCCAGAAATTGATGTACAGTCGACCACTAGCTAAAGTATACCATTTCATTTATTAAATCTCAACCTTATGCCTGCGCAATATGGTATATTTCAGATTCTCAGATTTTGACATTTTGGATAGGTTGACCTGCGGTCGACTGTACATTAAATCCCGCCAAAAATATTTTGTATGTGAATGATGGAAAACCAAACGTTTTAGCCACCATAAGAACATATCTCTAAAAGAGCGAATATTCGATCATCATCATATCACAAATCATCATCAAATCATCATCAGCCTATTAACGTCCCCACTGTTGGGGCGCAGGGCCTCCCCTTGAACAAAGGGGTACGGGCCATGATCCACCCGAGCGGGCCCAGTGCAGATTGGTGGATTTCACACGAATATTCAATTTTTAACCCTATTTCTTAAGTCTAGTCTAGTCTAGTTTCTAGTCATGACACTCCATATCATGGCAGCAGACCTGTAGGGACACAAGTCACGTTATGTCGACGCAGCATACCCTGGCTGGCGAGGACCGCCCGCGTGGCCAGCCAGTCGTTCCCGAACCACAATACCGTTATGTTAAGCAGCCGCTAAGTGTAATAGGTTCGAAATTGTAATGGTGTATTTTGTGAACAATATAAGGTAAAACTAATTTGGACTCTTTTATTAATCATCCTTCTGATCAAGCAAGAACCTAGAGCACTAATTCACATACTGAACAGATAGACATTAAAGACCTATACAACAAAATTGGTAAACTTGGTATTCTAAATAATACAACGGGTAGACAAAACCTATCGATTACTTACATACTATGTTTCACCTGTTTTCAGCTGACTATTAGATCGGAGGTAATCGTTCAGTGTCAGCTAATAATATTGAAAATGTAGGCGTACGGGGAACATTATCATCGTTGGCAATTTGTCTACCAAAACAAAACAATAGCTTCCACTGTCGAGCCTTAGTTTCAGTCATATAATAGAATCAACAGTATGTGATGTGCTCAACACAATATGTGTTATGAATACATAACGAGATATTAACCCCCGAACGCCTCTGTAAGCGTTTATTAGGCACACAAATATTATATGGTCTATGGTAAGGTTTGACACGTTTGAGCGGCCCGGTTATCAGTGTAGCTAGGGTCGTTTTCAGGGGGTCAAAGCTACCTTGAAAATCTGAGGATTCTTCTTGAATGAATAAATGAAATAAAAATAAAATAAATGGGATTAGGTTAACCCATCGATCTCCGCAACCCTAATTATCCACTGTTCTTATAGTAGCCACCATATACGAGTTCCTCAGCATGCTCCAGTAAGGCTCGGACTACACGACGACGGTTCCAGTGACGGTTCGGTTTAGGTACCGGTACCGGCCGTGTAGTCGACTGCATTCTCTGCAAACTCATGCGTTGCGCTCAATTTTTATTAATTTATTTATTTTCTATTAGGGAAATTAACAGACAAATACATTACTATAATAGACTTAGAATACATAGATAAAAATATGCTAATAATAAATTTCCACTTATAAAATCAAGCCCCGCCCTCTTCGTGGAACCGTTATACGTGTATTCGACAGCGCATTATTGTTTGAGTTTATATAAAACACCGGTTCCAAGGAACACGACCGGCCTAAGAACCGTCGTCCGGGCCTTAGTAGGTAAGTTTCTGCCATGGCATAAGCGGTTACGCTTATCCAGGGGGCGAAATCACCCGGCTTTGCTCCCAAATTTTGCCGACATCTAATTATTTATTATTTATTTATTTTTCTATAGAGATACGAGTATTAATGTCGATGCAATGACAGTAGTATACAAATTTGATTGAATTTATGCAGGGACCCCCCCATACGGGCCTGGCTTCCATGGGGCCAATCCCCCTCAGTTCCTCTAACACGTTGGTCCCACGTGTGCGTGCGTCCCTACACGTAATATAGTGCTGTTAAAGTGATCGTAAACCTGAGGCACTCGCAAATCCAATTTAGCTAAGTGTGAGGGGTTTAGTCCTTGGGCAATTAAAAGCGTATTTCAACTAATGCTGACTTCGGTCATTGTATTCTGGCGATTTAGTCGTGTTGGAGTTTAACAGTGGAGGGTTAGAAGTGAATTTAGTTCAATTCAATTTGAGCTGTGTTATGTATTAGGGGCCATCCATAAATGACGACACACGAATTTCATGATTTTTGAAGCCCCCCCTTCCCGTCCTTGTCACATGTGGTCACTTTTCTGTAACCCCCCTCCCCTAGAGTGAAGTCACATATTATGCAATTTTAAATTAATAGGTACAGCACTGCCAAAATATTTAATAAAAACTTATATATTAATAAAATTATTAAATATGTAGAAGACTTATGAAAAGCCTTAGTCAAAAATTCCGCCCCGTGTCGACTCCGGCGCAAAGGTCCCCATGACGCTCGCGGCATTGCCACGCTGAATCGCCACGGCCAACCTCTGCACCAAGAACGACCCGGAGCGGGCCTGCCTAAATTATTTATATATTTCTATTTAAAATCTTTTTTCATAAAACCAAATATTTTAGACAATTTACAAATCAACAATACAAAATTTAATCATCTTGTGTCCATGGACTTTGAACCCATTCCTTTTTCTTTTAGATTTACGCATGTGACGTCACGAAACGTATGAGTAGTCTCCCCCCTTGTCACACGATGTCCTACTTTATTGACCCCCTCCCTTCCCCTTAACGTGTGACGTAATTTTTGGATGATCCCTTATCAGTAGAAGTATACTCTAGTCTAAAGAAATATGTATCATATTTAATTACCACTCCAATAATCATTTAGTAAAAATAATAATAGGATAGTTATTTCGTAGCTAGGTAGATGGGAAGGTAAATAAGGTACAGAATATACCGAATATACAAACAGAACAAATTTTTGACATTTTTAGTAATAATAATTGACATTATTTAGTATGTGAATAATGTATACAATGTTTAATTAGTCTAATAATCTTTGACTTGTAAACTTTGTTTATTAATAAAGATATGATATGATATGAGTATATGACACATCAAGCTATATTATGTGGAACCCTGTCGCATTAACTTTTTGTTATGATCTTGACATTCGTATTTGTTGTCCACTGTACTTTGCTAATTTTGGAAAATTAATGAAGACAAGCCAATTTTTTTGCCCGCATTCTAGGCAACAGGTTGAAAAATACAGTCATGCGTGTATAAAATCGAGTAGGTAAAGCGAGAATTTTACCTCTTGTAGGTCCATTCTCTATCCCGTAGCACAAAAATAAAATTTTCCAATACATTCGCAATAGAACTAGGGGTATTGAAAACAAACAACAAAACGTGATCTATGCAGGTGGATATATCGTTGTCTGCACAGACAATGAACACAACAATGGTGAAAAGAAATGGTCGTCACAGGGAATAAAATATGTGTACAGAGCTACCTTTGTTGACGTCAAATTACGGGTTCTATTTAGGACACGATAAATTATCCGATTCTACTCGATTTATCTTTTTCTAATAGTAAGAAATATCGAGTGAAGTCTTTGAGATAACTCAGACTGGAACAGGCTCGGTATCTTAACATCAAAGATATATTTTTTATTATTAATGCTGCCGTGTGTGGGCTCCTGAAGGATCTTATGGCAAGATGTACCCGCATTTGACCTCTATCTCGCCTGATGGTAAGCGACGATGAGGTCGACGATGGAGCATGCGGGTCCAGTAAACGCCTATTCACTCTGGCATTGAAGATCCCAAGGTTGTAGGTTTCGGGAAATACAGACGCCGGCAGGCTGTTCCATTCCTTAGCCGTTCGCACAATGAACGAAGAAGCAAATCGATTCGTACGAGCAGATGAAATATATCTAGCTATAATATAAATCTCTATATAATAGCTGCCGTGAGTGCTTTAGAAGCAGTATTCGTAAATGGCAAGGTATTATTAGAAACACAACTCAGTAAGTTAGATTCGCACTAGGTCAGATTCCTCTTAAAGATCTAATCGTGGAAAAAAAACGGAACGATAGACGAGTGCCTACGTGAAGTTAAAGTGGCTTAATTAAAACGACTGATTCTTTTATTCGAATTTATTTATCCTGCCACATCATTAATTATCTTTACGTAATGTCGGTTTTCTAAAAGTAAAGGTCCTTAGAAAAATAGAAAAAAAGTCAATGTACAGTGGACAACACATCGGGCTATACGAGTATATATCAGTGACATATTGTTCGCAGATATATACGTTTTAGTACTTTGTCGCTTAATTTATTCGACACATTCACACTAGAGAATGTCAAGAAATCAAAACAAAATCTTATAGCGACAGGAGGTTCCAAAGTATAGCCTGATGTGTCTTTAATGACTGTACTGCTACTACCTACGTACTTAGAAAGAATCATATAAAGGTTGTCTGGAACAGATCGCTCTTGGAGATAAGACCGCCTAGATTGTATTAATCGTTTCGTACGCAATGTATCACACAATTTTTGTGCAATAAAGTGTATTCATTCATATCTTTTACTTTAGCCGACTTTACACTTATTGATTGTTAAGGAAAGGTTATTTTACGATTTTCTGCAAGCCAGACATAAAGGACCGAAATAGGCCAGGATACCAGGAGGCCAATTCTAAAAAACGGGATATAATATCGTAACACGATAAATATCCCTTCTCACATGTCAATTATAAATATCACGTAAACGGGCCCTGACTGAAAACCAGTGCTGCGGCGGCGGTGGCGAGCATCTAGCCATATCGTCACAGCATAATGCTGAGTTAGGGACCCTTTTGCCACATATGCATGTAAACTTAGGTACTTTATGATTAGACTTAAATAATATACTGTTTCACGGGTTTTTATCGTATTTTATTAATTACGACCGGTTTCGTTTACACATCTTCAGGTATTTGTTTATAATTATTTTCTTAACTACATGTAGGTAGATACGATAAAAACGTGAAACAGTTTATTATTTAAGTCTAATCATGTACTACAAGTTTCATCAAGTACCAACAACCGCAAGTATTAACCTTTTTTTTATATAAATTAGCTACGACAAACAGGCAGACGGGCCACCTGATGGTAAGTAGTCACCGTCGCCTAGAGACACGTGCAGTACCAGGGGTATTGCTTGTGTGTTGCCGGCCGTGGAGGGAGAGGACTTTTTTAACGTTCTTTTTGAAGCATCCCATAGCGCTGTGGAAAAACGTCGTGTGGAAGAGAGTTCCACATTTTGCAGGTGCGTGGCAGAAACGTTCGTGTAAAACGGGTCGTGGTAGACACCCAAGGCTTTAGAAAGTGCGGGTGAAAATTGAGCCGCCGACGAGTAGTTTTTAAGCTATTAGGTACTTTAAGCTTTTTTTTAAAAGTAAAATATCGACTGCTAAAGACCACTCGTTGAATGTGATAGGACTTAACTAGGACTTACTTATCGAAGGGATAATGCGAGACTAGCAAAAAGTCCCGTCCTTCGATATCCGCCATATTTTTTTTTCGATATTTATCTAACAGCACACCATCAGACATGATTTCAATATGTTTACCTTTGAATACATAATTATTTTATCATAATTATAACTGTTTCGGTCATTGCTGTGTGTGAAATAAACGTATTACTTACTTACTTTTTTTTTACTGTGATATTTATATCACTCCATGAGAATTGGCCTCCTAGTTCGTAACAAGCTAACAAGGTATTTAAGCAGGAGTTACGGTATACCCAACTCCAATAGCTGGTTGTAAATAACGTTCTATCCGGGAGCCCGGGCCGAGAGCCCTGCCAAATTGCTTGGCAGACTCTTCAGGCTTCCTCCTTGAATAACATTGTAACGAATCATACAACAAAGAAAAAAAACAGTTAGTCGTCTGAACAAAAGTTGTGTTTTTCATGGAAATTATTTAAATTTTTAATGTCTTTTAGAGACGATTGTAGTAGAATTTATTGGTTTCGTTGGTTTACCAAAAAATTCTTTAAAAATATCACATCTCTTTGAATAAAGAGATAAAGTAAACTAGATAGTGATTGGTCGCTTAAGGAACAGCCATAACAAAATTATACATTATTCCGTTCAGGTATGTACCTAATTAATTATATATCCAAATTTATTAAAAAATTGTCAAATGTTCAGCAGTGATTCCAGTTGCCCAATTTCATGAAGTTCAAGTTCAGACAAATATCAATAAGAGTCAGGATTTTTTGAAAATAGCTGCCGGCGGGCAAACATAGTCGTGTTTTCCTTATATAATTAATATACACCTAATTATTAATTTTACAATAAAATAAATTAGAAAAAATAATTAAAAACAATTTATTAAAATTATTTATATACACTTCTGAAGGGTATCTAAATAATGTTTTAGCTAATGCTGTAAAAACATCACTATTAACTAAAAACAGTGACAAATTCGCAGAATAATAATGATTGTACAGGACGTAACAAAATTTACTAATCGTATTTCTAGAAACTGGCTTTATTTAACTCTCCATTGTTAAAGTCAATGAGTACCTGCAAGTAATCAATATTTTACGTTTATTGCTTCTTCTTGTCGTAAAGATAATGAAAAGTGAAGAGAAACATCACAAAATACTTAGCGCTTTGAATCGGAATGAAGCTATAGATAAACGATGTAGCTTTCACGAAAATTGCTTCCATTGTTACAAAGATGTCAGGTACAGATCAAATACACGTATTCAGAGGACTTTACATTGTTTTATACTATAAAATCTGAAACAAGGTTAGTTTTATAATTATAAAGCGTTCGACTAAAAATGTTATATCTTGTTTCCCACCGCTGTCACTATATAGTGAAACAAAGCGTGCTAGTTCAACACTGATATTTTATTTATCTTGTAGGTAGGACTTTGACATAATTGTAAAAGTACATACTTTAATAATAATTATACAACAATATCTATCCATTCCAATTTTCATTTAGTACGTATTGAATACGTAGTACCTGAATCCAACCCTTTAATTGGAATTTAATTAAGGAAGTCCAATCAACACGTGAAGCAAACTAATGTATTAAGTATAAGATAAGCCCATAATACGTTTTATTATTAGATATATATTTTTTGTGACCCATCGTCACGCCCTAAGATGGAGAGACGTTTACAGATATCTATTATTTATTCATAAGTATATTTTATTATCAAACTTCGCAGCAATGCTATAAGAAAGATTACACAAACTCTAACTTTCAGAACTTTGGTTTATTTCTATACTATTCTGCAAGTTTGTGTTGAACTCTATTGAGTAATTTTGTTACTTGCACTATTTATCAGTTTGTCATTTCGAAATTTTACTAGTTTATAAATAGATAGTAGTACAATCTATAATTTGTAACATACTTATTTTTTATTTAAAAAAATATTTCTAAAGTAAGTACTCGTACTTATAAAAGAAAGGCGGTAAAAATAATCATAACTTTTCAAAGGGTAAAATATTCCAATTAAATTTTTGTAATTTAGAAAACTTACTTAGTGGAACACCCTCTAAATATGCTTATTCAAGAAATCACCCGCGGCCATTTGGCCCTGCAGGGAATTTTTGGACTTTTTGTCAGAAATCCCCTGTGCGTCGCCCGTTGAGTGAGTCCAAAAATCCCCTTAACCCTTAACAATTATTTAAACTAACTCTTTTTAAAATCAAATACAATCAACTGATTAGGTAATCATACTTAGACCATTATATTTATTTCTTATTTGATAACGTTTCTGTAAAGCAAAGTTATCGTAAAATTGTTTAATTTTTTGTGGCACCCTTAGAATCTGTAGTTTAATAACTCATGTAGGTAGGTAAGTATTACCTACAATCTTAATTATAATGAATCACTTGAGTGTCTAACTTGATACTATAAACTCGTTAAAACATATTTACACAAAATTAATTGGATATATTAGGTAGCTGCCAATAAATAATTTTACATAAAGCTCCCCGGAAGCCTCGGAAGCTCCCTGTGGACTTTCGTTTATTAACTTTTATGGAATCTGCTATGAAATTCCATTCATTTAAAAAGGATTATTGGAATAAAGGTTATTAATAGAAGGTTAATTAGGGTTAATGCTGACGGTCGGAAGTGGATCGTGTTTTGATTTAAGGTAACGTAACGGTCATCAGAAGCTCTTTGGTCAAAAGATGTCGCCGAAAACTTTATTCAATACCAGAGACGCATATTTTCAATTTCTTCTCAAATAGTTATCTGTTATTGGCGACAATAAAAAAATAGAAGTGATTTCGTATCATAATAGTGTTCAGTATTTAATTTGATGATTCATAGCATGAGGCAGGAATCTTCAAGTAATTTGGACCACTAATTATAGCTTCTAAAGTATAGTTAACTATGTAAAGATAAAAACTGATTATAGAAGTATCATTTATATATTGTTTTATGTACTTATAAAACAGAAAAAGCTAACTTGAATTAATGTTTGTAAAATTTTGAGTAAAGTAGAAGTAATGTTTAACCCAATCTATGACCCAAAGGCAGTTTTTAATTTAATAAAATTAACAACCCAACATTTACGTAACCAAAGTCATAATTTTAAACTGTCTGCTTTTCGAAGGCAATTATTTAAATTTAAAATTGCAAAAATCCACGTCTCATTAAGTGACAGCTGCGCGTCAATTAAACGTAAAATATAGTCCTTGGAGAGGTGGCCCCTCGCCCACTCTCAGGACCGGAGTTAGTTCGGGGCGAAGGGTTCTTCTAACTCGAATGAGGCGCCATGGTAGTGTTTATGTTACGGGAAATGCTAGAAGAATGGGTAAACCAATGCTCGAAAATTGCGCAAAACCTAACTTTTCCCGATTTTTCGACGTGTAAAGACAAATCAAGCCGCACCAAAATGAATTTTATTATTAATATTATATTTTTTATAGGTATTACATAGGTACCTATGTTAGTCTTTAAGGTATTTATATTATATATGGGCCTATATGCAACCTGAAATAAATATTTATTATTATTATTTACTTAGTCGGCGTCGGTTGACCTAGGTTTATACCCCTACAATTATTTTACACCTCTTCTAACATTCATTTATGATTCTGACACTTGAAATGGAGTGTCGTGATTCTTCTACTTAAGCCTTTTGCGATTATAAAATTTTCTCACAGACTTTTAGTACAACGTCCCCGTTTATCCTCTATGTATGTAGCATGTTAGAACTACATGTTCTAACACATGTTGTAACAGGCGCATTGTAGGAGTGAAATTATATTACAAAATGGATAAAATCAATGAAGAAAGGAAATAATTCCAGTGAAGTCGATGTGGGTTCTATACATTCTTTTCCGTACAAATGAAAGAGATTTCATATTAGGTACCTGCTAAAATGCCGGAAATGATGATGTAATACCAACTTTATATTTCGAATATTATGGAAATCTGTCGCCCTTCGGGGGCGCAAAAATACCTAGCTTCAGCACTTGCCCTCTCTCCCCTTTTTCCTGTTTCCCCCTCTGCCACAATTCCTCCCGCGATCTCATTAGAGGCGCTCTGAATGTACAATTTGTTCTGAAACAGACACCAATTGCTACTTTTAAAAGCTTCGCCACTCATTTAAGGCAAATATTACTTCGCCTCGTTAACTTGCAAAGTGTGGCACTTGAAAATAAAACCACAACTTACCGCCATTACCTAAGAGATCGTAAGTAAAATATTTATTATTTAATTTTCCGTGCAATTTCGTTTGTTTTATTTTTGGGATATTTTCAAATTTTATAAATTTTGACATTAGAAAACGTAACAAAATGGAAAAAAGTAAGAGAATTGAGAGACCAGGCAGAGTTTTTCAGGCCGCTGATAGACGCAACGACTGCTGTCGAACGAAAGCAGCCGGGACCGACGGATTAACGTGCTGTCCTAGGCATGGAGATGAAAATGTGCCAATGGAATATTGAGGAACTGCAATTAAACTCCGGTAGCTGTTGTGAGAGCGGGTTTATTGCTGAAGTGACAACTGATGCGATACAAAAGGTCGTAAGCAAAACAGGATCGCACTACTACATACATATCAGCCAACTAACGGTCACCCATCCTGGTTCTGACCACGTCCAACGTTGCTTTACTTACACTTCACATCGGACCATGCTCGCAACTAGCCTACAGCCTCATCAGCAAACCTCTCTTTGCCTTCAAAAAGGTATTTATAAGTCAAACATTTGCACACAATAGGCTAAACATGTAGCGCTAAGAGGGAATTTATGTTGTGGTTCGAACGTGTCTAGTTTAATCCCGGCCGAGATTCTGCAAGCCGCGCAATCTAAGTAAGCCGACACTGTTAGAACTTTCATTCGTATTATTCCTTCATGGCGTTCTCTAGTGATGGGCCTTACTGCTGACATTGTTGGGCCAAAAATTCCTCTGTGACAATGTAGATCTAGTGTTTTTAGTGATGTAGCTACTTTCTGCAACATCAGTTGTTGACCGGGCCGAGATTCTGTCGACACAGTTATAACTTTCTTTCGTATTATTGTTCTCTAGTGATGGGCTTTTTAATTGCTTAGTTTGCTATTAATCATCGCTATTAACGTCACTAAACGTAGGAAAGCGGGACACTTGGTTAGACATGGTGATGGCCGGTGGACCAAAGACCTCAGTGAGTGGTGGCCAAGGTCGGGGAAGTCCAGCAGCTAGATGGGCGGATGACAGGACATTACCAAAGTCGCATTGAAGACCTGGATGCGACTAGCACAGGATCGTATAGGGTGGCACAAAAGATAGGAGGCTTATACCCTGCAGTGGGATGACATGGGCTGATAATGATGATGATTAACGTCACCTCACTTACATAACAGTATTATAGAAGTGAGAACAATAGTTTCATGTGGTTTTCGCCATCGCTAGTATTTAATGATAGTTGAATTGAAATCATTTATAGACAATGTAGAATTAAATTAAAAATTAAATTTATAATCATTTCATAACACACTCTAGTGCTCTTTGGTTCCTGCAACATCATAGTGTAAAATCAGAGTCAACAATTTGGCCAAGAATGTGCAAGGCACTAATTTTATATAGCTGTTGTATAGGTACTTAAAGTTTACTTTATAATGAAGTTATTTGTAACCAGGCCACATCAATATTTAAGACGCGGCGGTGACGCAACTTTCAATTGTTGGATTGTATTCAAAAGCCGATACAGTTCACTTTGGATTAATCAATTAATCAAATAAAAAAAAACAGTAGTAAACTTTTTGGTGTTTGCATGCAGTTCGAGACAGTTCAAAATTCGAACGTCGCTTCCGCGCCGCTTCACTTGTATGTGACCAGGAAGGCGATTCTCGCAGCGTTCAACATACAAAAGTCGAGCGCTACGAACGTCTTGTCACGCTCACACACGTAATGTGAGCGAATGAGATAGGACTAATGTCGAATTCGACATTCCACTACGAAAATCGCCGTCCGCCTTCCTACGCCAAGAATATAAAGACCAAAATGATAGGTTAGAGATACAATGGATCAACACCAAGACCACATCGACATTGGTGTTAAATTAGCCCCTCACTACGGTTCAGGAAGCTTTCCTAATCCGCCCCCGAGAGGAAACCTTTCCCTCGCCCCCTTTGTAACTTTTCTTTGTGAAAAAGTTCCAAATTAAACTCAAAGTGACTGCCTAAATCTACTGTGCAACTACGATTGTCGTCGCCGACTCCCTTTTGTTTTCAATTTGAAAGAAACCAGGTTCTGCAAAGTCGCTAAATATGGTTTTCAACATAAGTAGTTAGTTATATCCACTTACGTTTACATTTTTCGATTACACGTAATAATTATTATTATCTCCTCTTTAAAAGACCCAAAATCATAAATCTTTGTTCAATACAGTTGAATAAAGACCGGCGATAAAGTTACTTTTTCAGGAAATCAGTAAAAAATCCAAACCAATCCATCCAGGGAACCAAAGAGCTCCATCCAATTTTAAAACTATTAAAACTGGCTTCATATAGTGTGGAATAAAATTTGAAAGCCTTTATTCAGAAAATAAAATTAAAATTAAAATAAACGGCGATTAAAAAAACATCAGTATGACTGCCGTCACCTGCTTGTCACTCGATACATTTTTAAAATGTTCAAAAAAGATCCGATATGAAAATTGTTATAGTGTAAGCGAACAAAACTGGCCACATTGTCGTCAATATAATTTTTGGAGTAGCCTTTTGTGCAAAAAAGAAAATAAAAAGGAAAAATAAACGGCGATTAAAAATGAAACTTTTGTCATCGGCACGGCAGCCTTTTTGTCTGTTTTAAAAGTTCAAAAAAATTTTATACGACGAAAGAAAGCTTGTTTGATTTAGAGCATATAAAGTAATTTTTAACCCCATGACGATCGAACAGGAGGAAGAGGACGAGGGCGTTATAAGTTTGACACGTTTGTCTGTCGGTCTGTTTGTCTATTTGTCTGACTTTTTTTTTATTGACATGCATAACATGCATTATAATTATTAATTTATTCTATGTGACATGAAATGTATGCTAATTTATATAGGTAGGTAATTTATGTGTTATGTAATGATTGTATTCCAAATACTTACTTTAATTTAATGAAGTTAACTCTATAATATTTGCATGCCAAAGCTGGCGAAATATGTGAGACCCAATATTTAACATTTGCCATCCAATGTACCATATTTCTGGCGAATAAATAATTCATTAATTCATTCCAATTTCATTTTCACAATAATTCGCGAAATGTAAGAGTTGCTAATTAGTGTTTCAGTTGAAAAATCTCCGAGTACCTACATTAACGAGAAGTTTAGTTGCATCTCGCCACGGGCTGTGAAATATCTCTATTTAATGAGAAGAGTTACTAAAAGTTCTTTAAAATAGTAGGTACAGTCGTCTACAGAACTCTTTAGCATTAGACAGAAATAGAACCATAGATACAACTAGGGTTGCCACCTTTCTTTGGGACGAATAGAGTATTTTTTCATTACGGTAGAATAAAAATAAAGTACACAGCATAAAAAAGAGTACTTATTTATTTTTAATAATGTATTTTTTGTTACTTTTCGCAACATTTAACAAATATTTGTCTTTCTTGAAGACAGTTAGCCTCTTTAAATATATGATCAACTCGTTTTTAATAAAGTTTAGGGTAACTTTGTTCCCCTAAACTTTAATAAAAACGTCTCTCCACTTTACATTCATAAGGGAGAAAACTCTCTCAGTGAACGCTGAAGTGGCAGACACAGACAAAATATATGAAATGAATTCGTATATATTTCTTCTCAATCAATCTTTACAGTTTTATGACTTTGGATACCAATTTATTTAGTCTCATAAGTACTCATAACCAGTAACAAGCCAGTAACAGTCAGAGTTACGTAAATAGAGTATTTTAGCGTACTTTATTGGTGTCGTAGATTATAAAGTACACCTACACGAAAAAGAGAACAATACTCTATTTTAGAGTACGGGTGGCAACCCTAGATACAACAAACTAGTTTTTTTATAATTTGGAATTTCGAACCACGTGATTAGAAACGTAAAGCTCGACCAGGCTTAGAATAACGGTGTTGTGCTTTTATAATCTGCGTTATGGAGGTCGCAATGGAAAAAATAGTTCACATAAAATTACAAAACAGTCTGCATTGGGCTCTAAGTACCTACTTTTGTAAGCCTAGATAAAGCTAGCCCTAATAAATTTAACATCAAACTAAAAATAAGCGTAGATTTAGACAATGTCCAATAGGTATTGTATGGAGTTAGGAATTTCAGATAATTCCGAGGGTCTCGAGCCTTTCATTACTTACCTTTTATACTTAAAGATATTTCTATCGTTTTCGATGTATAACAGTGGCTCTATACTACATCTTGTCACTAGTGATAAAAAAGGTGAATCGATGCAAGCGTGATACGGAGCAAGCCGCTCTTTTTATCACTAGTGACAAAAGAGCGTCCGTAGCACAGTGGCTAGGACACCGAACTCCGAATGGAAATGCGGGTACCATACCAATGAGTTTTTCTTATTTTTCAAAGACTGACGTACATTTGCCGACTGCTCTAACGGTGAAGAAAAACATGGCGAGGAAACCTGCACACTGAGATGACCAGTGTTTAAAATGTAGTTGGCACAAAAGATCCTTAAGGGTCGAAGTGCCGCTGGGTTATAGTGACAAAATACAGAACAGCCGCAGAACAATTTAGCCTGAGATATTTTTTTTATTCTCCACTAAAACCACATTTGTCCTCAGTCTCGTCTGATGATAAGCGACTATGATAGGACGACGAGTGAATATTTATTACATAGGTAGGTAGGTACATGCCGCATGGCGTTAAGCTCGCCTCATGTACTATTTTTGTGCATTAAAGTGTTAAATAAATAATTATTAACGTGATATCACATTTATGTTAATGACATTACCCAAATTAAAATCACTTCATATTGTCGCTCGACATTTGCCCTTCCGCTTTTGCTCTCCCATGTCACTTTAGCCGAGGGTAAGTTTTATTATATTCACAGCGGGTAATACTAAAAATTTAAATATATCCTCATAAAGCTTTATGAGATAGGCAAAGTCATAAATATACCTTGGTGTAATAAAGTTATGGGAAATAAGTATCTATGGATTCAAAGACTTAGACATTGGCCATGTTTTGTTCCCAGTCGGGTTTTCATGTTACCTAGAGGAGCTATCCCCTCCCCCTCAAGATTATTACTACCTAACGTAGAAGACTAGCCTAGAGAATGTACCTCTAGAAGTCGTAAAAATATCGTAAATTGCACGTGTCTTCATATACGAAGGCGATGGCGCCCTTATGAGACAAGTTTTAAGTTACGATCTTTTTTGAAAGCGCTTAAAGATTTCTTCTAGAAATATTAAAAAAATAATTGTTTGTGAGGTCAGGGGCGATGGTGACAACTCACCATGAAGTGGCCTGTTTGATCGTTTGCTCTCCACATACAATTTAAAAAAAAATTGCGCTGTAGACTCTGTCAATAGCATAAACAGAACACGCTCCCTGTTGCCACAAATTAGTTTATGTACAACATTGTAAGGGCAAGATAAGTACGTGTAATATGTATGTGTGTGCAATAAATGGTTTTGTTTTGTATTATATTGTAAACAATATATTTAATGTTATAGATGTTACATTGGAGTAACGCTCACATGTTGCTAAACAAAACAATTTTCTTGAATAATAACCGGACCGACTGTAATTTATTATTCATAAAATTCATTTTCATATTCGCTGGTAACAGTGTGTGAATTGATTAATGACGGTGCGCGGTTGTTTCCTGTTCTCTCCTAATGAAAAACAGAGGAAAAACTGAACGAAAAACCCTGAAAATGCTGCCTGAATACGGCTTCTGATCAATTAAAAAGTCCACCAAAAGCATTTTTTCAATTTTACAACAACAAAACAGTTTGGTAGAGGGTTCTGGTGGAGAAATTAAGTTTTGGGGAATAATTAAGCTTTGTAAATGAAATATCGGCGGCGGTTTTTTGGTTGCATAAGTAAAATACCAAACTGCTACCTGTCGAAAAACATGCAAAGTCAAGCTACGGACTGTTTTGTTATGGTCACACTATGGCCGTGGCTATATGAGTGAACGAGATGGTTTAAAATGTCGATTTCGACTTTGCATGTCGAACGTGCGCCCGTAATTGCTATCTCAGGCCCACAGATATTTGCGACGGGTAGTAAGAAGCACATTATTTTACAACGTGTCAGTAATGTCTAAAAATTACACACTTGTAATACAAGTAATGATTGCCCTAAGATGAACTCGGTTTAGACTGGAATTTAAATGAACTTGGCAGATTTTTGATATCATTACTTTAAGTGTCGGATGAATATATATCTACATTAGTGAATGTGGCTTGATTTTACACATGAATATTTTTGAATAGACAGTTTATTCAAAAAAAATATTCATGCAGAGAGTATCCTTTACATTTTCTCAGATTTCCCTGTTCATTTCAGATACCTTGTTCATTTTGGGATGATCCTTTACCATAGATTCCATACAACGTAAATTTGTCGTGTTTTGCGAAAAATGACAAAATAAGAACTAAAAATTTTGCTACCGAAAAAGGCTATATTTTATACATAAAAACAGCATAAAAATGCTATTTTTGTATTCAAACTATTGTCTATTTATAGATTATTTCATGTATATTGTTTGAAATAAGATTGATACTATATTTTTTTCAATAACGCGCACTTATATATTTACGTCGAATCGTCTAGAGATGCGTGTTATAGCTGCCTTTACTAACATTTAACGTTTAATTTGAAAACCATCTGTCGGATCTTTTTAATATTTTAAACCAATCGATAAAATAAACTGAACTGCTTACAGAGCGGCAGGGTAAGTATTTCTTTTACATTTTCCCGTTCGTACAAAAATCCGCAAATTAAAAACCGTATTCTTAACAAAATAACGAACGGACCACGTCGTAGAGAATCCGCTTTGCATGTAATTAAAACTTGCACAATTAAACAGACTCGCGGGAAAACACGGGAAAATTGAGATAAGATTAATTTTCTGACTAGTTCCCGGGCAAGTTCCGACTAACTTGAGAGATAGCCGGACGGAACAAGTTTTACTTACTTACACGTTTATTCATTCAGACAACATAATGCTTTGTTGTAATTAAATAGTACTTCAAAACTACATTTTTTGGTCGAGAGAACTGCAAATTTCATGCATTTCGTCATACAAATACAAGGAGATAATCTCCACAAAAGGGGTTTTTCCAGCGATCAAGTAAAATATGGGTTTGGTGGTTCCCCTCAAACCATGGAGCACTTGCTCTGCTGTCCCGCATGTTCGACCACCTGCAAGCGGGAGGACCTTTTCGAGGCCAACCAGAGACTGCCTTCTGGTCGGGAAAAATTTAGTTCAGATCATCAACTCGAAAGAAGAAGAAGTCATAAATAATAAATAAACAAAAGCTGGGACCCAGTTTTGTTGGTGGTTCTCCTGGGACTCATTAATTAATTACAATGCAATCAACTTGAAAGTTAGCCGGACGAGTTAGCAAGGTGCTAGAGTTTTAAGTTAAAACACAATTCTGGGCTTAGAAACCTAACTCTCCAAGACTTCGTGGAAACGTTAAGATATGTAGGTACTTACTTATGATTAATTTTCCGTCTACTTCGCGAGCAAGTTTCTACCAACTTCAGAGATAGAGGACGAAACCACTGGATCTAGTTTTATTACAACAATGTTCATACAGACATAATTTCGTTCTAAGACTAAGAGTTTGATCTAAAGATACTATCAGAGGAAATATTATAAGTATACCCTGACCAGAAATAATAATAAAAAAATTAAGTGCCTTCCTTCGTTTCCTAATATTTTACTTCTGTTTATTAATATTTCCGTTATTTATTTATATGTTCCGGTAGTGTATTATTAGGGGGTTATCCCTGGCACTCACCCAGGGGATGCCTGAAAATCAGCGCCGCAGTGCTAAAAGCGCTACGGCAACAGGCTGAGGCAGTCCCCTTTTTCCGGTGCTGCACGCCACCTTCATCAAACTTAGTTACTTTTGCTTATTTATTTGTTTTTGTAATATATTTGTTTAATATTATTTTTGTCTTCTGTACCTAGTTGTTTGTATGTGTGTGTCGGAAATAAATAATCTTTATTTCTTTCTAAATAAATATAAAAACTAGAGGTCGTTTTATGATCTGTGATATGGAGTTTGCTATGAAAAAAATCATCATCATCATCAGCAGCCTATTCTAGTCCACTGCTGGACATAGGCCTCTCCCAGGGCGCGCCATTGAGCCCGATCTTCGGCTCTTCTCATCCAGTCGCTGCCAGCCACCTTACGCAGATCGTCGCTCCATCTAGCAGGGGGGCGTCCCACACTACGTTTGCCCAAACGCGGTCTCCACTCCAGAACTTGTCTACCCCAGCGGTTGTCGGTTCTGCGACAGATGTGACCGGCCCACTGCCACTTCAGCTTGCTAATCTTATGAGCTATGTCGATAACTTTTGTTCTATGCCGGATCTCCTCATTTCGGATTCGATCCAGCAGAGATACTCCGAGCATAGCTCTTTCCATAGCACGCTGAGCGACTTTCAATTTGTGAACCAGTCGCACCGTCAGTGTCCACGTTTCGGCTCCGTAGGTAATTACTGGTAGGACGCACTCTTGTCTTTAGACATTGAGGTATGGGCGACGAGAAGATGTGACGTAACTTCCGAAATGCTGCCCAACCCAGCTGAATTCTTCTGTCGGCTTCTTTCTTTCTTTGAAAAAAATAGTACAATTTAATTCCGCAATATGGTGGGGGTTTTTATATTTTCGGGTATACCTACTTAAATTAAATGATTTTCTTCTTTAATACAATTCTGAGATCTAACTAGTGACCAATTATTTGAAAGTAAAATGTCGAGAAATGTGATCTTTGTGTAATTATCTCCAATTACATGGGACATCGAGAGAAAATGAGGGCGATGCAATCGAAAGCCTCATCATTAGTCTCATTGGAAACGGCTCAAGGCACTGCCGACTCCAGAATGGGGGGAGGGGATTTAAGCCCCCCTAACGCCCCTATTGCCCAATTTTCTACTGTCAATTTAAAAAGAATGCTTAGAGAGCACTGCTAACGATGAAAATAGAAACGATGTGAAAATACTAAAATATTCTAGCTATTATTTATTAGTAAAAGATTTTCGCATGGGTCTTAATTTATTAAATAAATAATAAAAGATCATTTAAATATGCATGATTATAGACAGGGTATAATAAACCGTGTTGCATTGTTCATTTCTATGACGATGGACAGAGACAGTCCAATGCTTTTGATCTAGACGAAGTCTTCATGCTCGTAGCCTAGTTTTGCGAGTATTGTCCGATTGTGCAAGTTGTTAACTTTCGACAGCAGTCATCAAGGCGCTACGGCCGGTCTGAATAACTCTGACAATAGGTTTGCCACTAAACCACACGATAAGAGGAAAAATATATTTTATATATATATAAAAATATATACAAACTACATACCTGTATTATTCATTTCTACCGTGACTGAATGTGGATTAGTGCGGATTTTAACAGGAAACAGCGATCGCCATTTTAATTAAAATCTATTCCTTCCAAATACAAGGTTTTTTTTTAATTTTACTTTATTCTTCTGATGATAAGTGATTTTTAGAATCATTGGTGTAGCTTTATTGCAAGTCGTTTCGTATAGTTATAATAATGTGTAGACGGAATAAAATGACCACTTTTCTATGTTTACTTATACAGGACGCACGACGCGCGCCACTACGATACAGTACCTACTCACATCGGCGTAGAACGCGCTATTGAAATTTTCCTGGGACTTCGTATATATACGAGTTCCAAACATCCGTAGTTGGACCAGGACATATGGTCACCAGGCACAACACCCCGCCTGGTGGAAGATCTTCCCTTTTACCTTTCATACCACTGACGTTAAGTCATCCATGTCCTCACATAGCGCCTTCCTACATATATATATACTACTACTTATGTAATAGTTCTAAAAAATCGCTTACCATCTAGATAGAATTAGAATAATTTATTTCATACTATACAATTTGAAATATAAAATACAAGAATACAAAATTATTTATTTACCAATTTTTTTACACTAGTTTTTAAGTTTACTGTTGGACCCCGCACTAAGGCCGTTGGAACCCGCGGCGATCCTTAAATACATTACCAATATGTATTCATTACCTACTTAGGACTCAGTTGTATATTACAATTTATTATATACCTACTTTAGACAACATACATACCTATACATGTCAAAAATACAATTCTTATTTGTAGAATGATCGTCAGATAAATAACTTACGACTTACCGTTCAGATAACTTTAGAACAAGAAAATACACTTCTCAAAAGAAAAATGAAAACGGTCTTTACGATAAATCATTTTTATTATTCGAATGGTGCTAGTTGTTTCCTGTTAATTTTAGTATACGCATCCGGCGAGTCGAATACTTTTGATCAAAATGAATGTAGTCCTAACTTTACGGGCATTTGTACAAAATTGGCCTTATTAAGGCAATCGCCGTCACATCGGATCAGGGCAAAGCCCGCGAGCTGCTTGTTTATTTATTATTCTATTGCCCCACTCGCCGTCGAGTGATGGCGGGATAAGACCAGCCGAGACCCGCCGATTGAATATTAACCATTATTGTGTCTAGTATCATTAAAACGGGGAATAAAGACTTTTTGTTGCTATTACGTACATCATTCTATTATATACAGAGCAGAATACCCCAACGGCGAGCATGACTGTAGAAGTGTAGAGGAAGCAAGAGAAGCGTGCCATAACAGCGATTCGTGGCGACCCGTTATCTCTGCCTACCCCGCAAGGGACATAGCGTGAAGGTATGTATGTACGTACATCTATTATGTAGATAAGTTTGTTTTATAAACGAAGATACTCTCATCTTTATAAAGGATATTTTTCTTAATCTATCTTTGAGCTCTGGTATAAGTCTCGGTCTAAACGAGTCCGGTTCCAGGCACGGTTCGGTTCGCGTCATCCAATCACAAAGCGCTGTTTTTTTTATATTTATTTACACTTTAATGCACAAAATAAAAAGGTGTACATGAGGCGAGCTTAATGCATTTCTATAGTGAGGGGAAGGCGGAGTGTACGTGATTGATTCCAGCGAACCGAACCGTCGCTGGAGTCCTAGCCTAAGACAAGGTGACTATGTCAGCCTCGTTAAGGTTTCGAAGAGAAGGAATGGGAAACTCAAAGGTTATTAGAGTCAACCCTCCCTTGAAGAGCTAATTTAGCAAAGAGCATTAATTTTTTCATGGTATTAGTTGAGGGCTGGCCTCCCATTCTGGGGTCTATTGAGTTTAACTCTTACTGTCTCAATTTTCATTGGTCACATTCCATTGACTTTTTGGTTCAGTATACTACAGACCGTGAGCTCCCGCACTGTATATTAATTTATACATAGGTTTGTAAGAGTTACTGGGTAATATTAAAAAAAACTCCAAGTAATAAACATGCAAGGAAACATAGAATACCGATCAAAATGGCATCCGGTTTTTAATAAAGGGGGAATGATCTTCCACTTCCCATTTTTCAGCGCAAAATATGAGGGTATTATCATAAGTCGCGACGATTTAAAAGCGTCAGTATGAATGCTCAGTTATAACAAAGGCTCACCCAGCAATGTCGCCGGGAGTAGAAACGCAATAATGGTTCGTCGCAATGATTCCTAAACTGGGGTTCTTGAAGTTCCCTAGGACTCCATCAAACGTGTAGAAAATCTCTTCAGGTAGGTATACGGCCAATGTCTTTTAATCCGTTTTTAGAGGCCTCGGTACAGGACAAGGTGACCATGTCAGCCTCGTTAGGGTCACTAAGGGAATATTTTTTTTTATTGTATGAATATAGGATGAGCAAATGGGCCACCTGATTAGTAAGGGTCACCGACGCCCATAGACATCTCTCCTCACCATAATGTTATTAGATGTCTTCCTGATAACCTTCAATAAGAACGATATAAAATATTTTAGGTCTAGCAAAAGATTGGTCCATGGTTGGTTACAAAATGTTTCCAAAACTCTACCTGCTCCGCGCATTTTTTTTTCTTTTGATCATAGGAAAGATAAATCTTAGTAATTTTTAATCGACACCTTAGTTCTAGGTCCTTTGCATTGCAGGTGTGATTTTCCATGATCTTAGAACCCATGCAAGAGCAATTTTTTTATCGCAAATTTAATATTTTAATATTTTTATAGGTATAAAGTGAAAATTGTATTCAAATTAATATGGACTCTTACAGTCACAATTACAGTATACTAACGACGACGCAGTAGTTTCAGCCTATTAGTAGTAACCTAGTGTTCTGCGCGTTTAACAGTTTGGGTATCACCTGTTTACAGGATTCTTTCTCTGACTGCCGAGTGTATTAAGAAATACCCCCGATACCAAGCGTTTCATTTTCATTACCCATGAAACGTAAAATATACTTTAATGAAAAAAAAATGTAATGTCGACGGTTATAATTCCAAATGTCGTAAGGGCCAAACCCTTACTTTTCCGTGAAACAAATAAAAAAAATCGGCTAAAAACGTCAGATTCACCCTATTTAGATTGCTCGCTAGAGAATGTAAGTCAGTTGGCACATGCGATGTGAGCATTTTCCTATACATTAGATTTCAATTTCAATGTATTTTTATTTAAACTTACATAAGTAGATACAGGTAAGAGATACGAGTAGTTATTTGAAGATGTAACCTGACTCAGGGCTCAAAATATATGCACTCACTCACCCTTATTCAATGTCTGGTTATGTGACTCCCAACTAGGTTTCCCTGTGTGCGGGATATCAGAAATCCATTCATTTGTCTCACTCGATACGTTTTAATTTACACTTAAGCACTGCACTTTTGTTTATTTTTTTTACTTTAAAATTAGTTGTGATTGAAAATTAATTGAAATGACAAATGTATGTAAACAAGATAAGATAAGATGATTATGTAAGTTTATTTTATTTAATCTATTTATGTATAAGAAGCGATCGTTCTTCTATTACAAAATCTGTTCTTCTTTCTTAGCGTGCGAAATGCCTTTCTTTTTAATTTTTTTTTTATATTAACTTCTAAACCCGCATTTGTCCTCGATCTCGCCTGATGGTAAGCGACGATGAGGTCGACGATGGTGCATGCGGGTCCAGTAAATGCCTATTCACTCTGGCCTTGAAGATCCCAAGGTTGTAGGTTTCGGGAAATACAGACGCCGGCAGGCTGTTCCATTCCTTAGCCGTTCGCATAATGAACGAAGAAGCAAATCGCTTCGTACGAGCAGATGGGATATCAACAACATAAGGATGGAACCCCTCTCCGCGCCTGGTAGTCCGAAGGCAGAATGGAGATGCTGGAATTAGGTCGTACAATTCCGATGCACACTCCGAAATGTATCCTATAAAATACCGATAGACAGGCGACCTTGCGCCGATGTTCCAGACTTTGCAGTCTAGCTTCCACCAGCGATTCGTCACCTATAAGGCGCTTATCGCGTTTCTCCACTGAGTCAAGAGCAGCCAGTTGGTACTTAGCTGAGCCATCCCACAGGTGGCAGCAGTACTCCATGCACGACCGGACTTGACAAGATCTTCGGTGTGTTCAGATAATAATAAAGTAACAATGTAGTTATAATGTATCGGTAAATAAGACATATCAGTCTCTACTACCAGCACTGGGATTATCGGCCGTCTTGCAGCATAGTAGATAGCAGCATAGTAGATGGCTTTGGGATACATTTCTATAAAACGTAAGTATTTATCCATTCTAACACAATAATAATAAAAAACACATACATACACACACACACACCCTTCCTCTCTCACACATCCCCTCAAACACACACACACACACACACACACACACACACACGCACACGCACAATGCATTCCCACCACCCCTTATATTAACCTTTTTTATTGTTATTTTTTCCTTTCTTCCAAATTTTGTCAGGAACTTCCTAGTTCGGAGGTCAGCGTTTATTGTAAACTAACTTGTAGCTCACTAATTTTATTTAGTTTAATATAACATGTGTTTAAGTTCCTACTGGTGTATGGACTATAATTCTTTGTAATCTTACCGCACAAATAAACTATTCTTATTCTTATTCTATTTTTTTTCATACCTGATAAAGGCGAAGTCAAATATCTGCAACATATCAGTCTGTGATGTGTTTGTCTGTAACGAGGATTTAGATTAGATCTCTTCTCTAGGTTTGCGTATTGGCATAATCTAGATTGACTGGTGCTTACAAGCGACGAGATATTGCCCATCACCATATCACTACATAGAATATATAAGTGTATAATTTCATGTATAAGTGTCAAGCCCTTCTGTGAGTTCTGCCTTAAATTACTACAAAATATGGCTGTCAATAAGTTCTGAGATATGAGTCGGAGTCGGGGCCCCCGAATTCTTTGCATACCTTACACACTTACCTAGCCAGAACTGAGTTTTTTTACTAGAACTAGAACCCCAAATTCTTTACATACCTTACACACTTACCTACCTAATAATTATTCACCTTACAGGTGACTGGGAAAACATAGATACTATTTCCTTTAAATCTGAGCTCTGACATAGAGGGCCTCCCGACTCCGACTCATTTCTCAGAATTTATTGACAGCCATATTTTGTAGTAATTTAAGACAGAACTCACACAAGGGCTTGACACTTATGTACCTACTTGTTTTGATCTTTTTATACGTAGTCGGTTTTAGTTTTTTACTTTATTTTATTTGTAGCTTTGTAGTGGTTTACAAAACCTACAGTGTGTCCCAAAAACCAACGTATATGAAAAATATAATAATCATCATCAGTCTATTAATGTCCCTACTGCTGGTGCACAGACCTCCCCTTGCACAAGGGGTACGGGCCATGGTCCACCGAGAGCGGGCCCAATGCTGATTGATGGAATTCATACACCTTCGGAAAGTTTTCATTTCCTCAGACATGCAGGTTTCCTCACGATGTTTATTTCCAAAGGTACCCATTCTGCTCCCTCACAGCGCCTAAACCGCTGAACGGTTTAGGCGCTGGAGGGAACAGATGAACATATATACATATTTACATATATACTCGTTCATACTTACATAGACTGCTAAAATCATAATCCTCCTTTTAGCATCGCGTAGTCGGGCAAAAATAGAGACCCCGGCGGCACGTCGGCTTATACTTGAATCCGAATAATATTACTTCCTTCGACGATCATAGCCTCGATTTCGCATCCTCGACGGTTAATTTCCTCGAAGTGTTATTTCATTCATCATCATCATTTCATTATGTACCTCGAAAGTTCAAAACCTCGACAGTCCTTTACCTCGATGGTACAAAGCACTATTGGCACGTCCGTCTGGCTGTCTGTTTGTGAAAGTTAATCTCGGAACGGATTTAGTTAAGGTTTCACTGATGAATATATTGCTGATTGATTCCCAATTATGGTCTTTTTACTCTCAATTTTAACTGTGGGAAGCCGTTGACGCAAATTAATAGCTAAAGTAAAATTAAATTAGGGTAATTTTACTCATACTTTCGTCGTTAAAATTGAGGAAACTTGACTCAAGTTACTCATAATAGGAAAGCTTTCAACTTCTGAACAATAAAAAACTCTTCACTTTACTCCGGTTACGGCAAAATCCTATCGAATCGTGTTATTCTGAGATCGATTAATGTTATGAAAAAAGTTTGTAAAAAGATCCTACACAGACAGCGGGTTCCATGTTGTTTCTTATTTGTTAGATTATTTGAGTCACTGACCTACATGGGCCGGTATTATATGCATATCTTTTGTTCATCCAAACTGGCAAAAATGACAAATGCGTCACCGTGTACGTAGGATATCTTCCCCCACCTTCCTTCTGACGTGTGAATGAGAATTCCCCAGGAATGAATGCGCCGATTCCTGATTTAATTTGGAATAATTTGCGAATAGAGATAACATTTGGAATAGAGCTGGCGCTGCAGCTGGCAGCCGAAGATAAAAGGCTTGACTACTGAGCCGAGTCACATGTTCGCTAATCGCCCCAATCATGGCCCTTTTGTGTCGGGGTTCGGCTTAGAGAAACCAGAAGATGTCACGAAACGTACATCTTGTGGAAAACCTTGACTCATGGGGCAGGACCTTTAACGTTGAAGACGTGACGGACGTGGACGTGAGAGGTATATTATCCTCATTCATACAAACAAACACCTTCATACAACACAACACGCACACACTGTTGCTTTCTTCGTTCGTGCAGTCACTGAGGGGCCAGCTGAAAATCAGCGCTGTGGCTTGCCTCAGCATTATGCTGAGCTGGTGTACCGCACTATATACTTTTGTATTGTGTATTCTGGTGTTTACAGTGCTAAATAAATGTATTTCAATTTCTATGCTATATATTTCTGTAGGTAAGTTTGAAGGAACGTTAATTGAACCAGTTAGATCTCTATTCTTTTAACGGCGAAGCCGACAGGCATGTTGGTTCCTTGCACCGAACTTGGCACCTTTTTTGACATTAATCCCACCAAGGATATCAATATAGTGAACTTACTTAAAATTTATTCGGCATTATTCTTTTCTTATCATTATCACAAATGTAAATAACTTTTCAAAATTAAATCGACAGCAATGCGAGGCATCGCTGATGCATAAAAAGGTTGTATGTAATCTTCAGTACAAGTAGATATTTCAACGTTACCAGTGCTGTTTATCTGAGCATTGCCGTAACCTATCTTATTGAGGTAAAAACGGGACAACAAAGTGATCCTATAAAGGTTTTGTTTTTAGGGATCCATACCCCGAAGGAAAAATTTAACCCTATTGCTGTCGCTACACTGTTCGTCCATCCGTCTTTCACGTGGGTCTAACTCTTAAACGGAATAATATAAAGATTTCAAATTTTCGTAGTATGTAGGTATTCCCTTGACTCAAAATTTAAATTTTTTTTGGAGCTGGTTCATTCAATACTAGTACAGTGAGGAGCTCGTAGCCCAGTTGCCAGCACGGTTCGAAAGTGGTCGTGCAGGTTAAGCGACGTTGGCGCGGTCGGTACCTGGATGGGTGACCGCTAGTGACATATTTCACGTTAAGCAGTCGGTCCCGGTTGTTGTCGTTAAGCCATGTCAGATGCCTACGGGCGGCCTGAATAACTCTGACAAATAGGTTGGCCACAAACCAAATTATAAGCAAGCAAGTACAGTGGAAGACACATTAGGCTATACCCTTTGGTACTTTGTCGCTATAACGCATTTGGTGCAGGTGGATGGGCACAAAGGACAGCAGAGCCATGCTCTATGGTCTGTGGAGGCACCGCACTTGTACATTTCAGGCGTATTTTTAAAGCACCACTTGGACAGGTTGTGTCTACTAATAACATATCTAATTGTATCCGTAGTCTACGCCAGGCCCCTTTTGTGTAGCAGGCGGGCCCGCCCCACATTGTTTCCGGCCTAAATTGTTGTTAACATTATAAGGGTTTATCGGCCGTAGTTACCGGAACAAGCGACGTTATGACTACTGCCTACGTCAGCTGGTGACGTCATCAAACAATAGAAAAACGATTTATCTTAATGGGGTTCAAAGATTGTTTTATGAGAATGCCAGCAGTAATTTTGTCAATATTTTAATTGTATCGCATATGCGATACATACATGTAATGTCATCATCAGCAGCCCACTCTAGTCCACTGCTGGACATAGGTCTCTCCCAGGGCGCGCCATTGAGCCTAATAATATATAATATTATATATAATGTGTGTTATTTTAATTTAATATACAAATTGTAAATTCCTTGTGGCTTTGGCAGAGCGAAAGGAACGCTACGTACTCGTACTTTAAAACTTTTATCTTTAGTTTGATTATAAACTGAAGTCAGTTGTTTTAAGTTATTAGGTTTTATATAAGGAATCTGAGAACTACGAGGCTACGAGAATCTAGATTTTACCTACATATAAAATCTTCGAATCGATACTCGTGTATCTTATCTTATGATAGGGGGCCGGAAATAACCCAGCGGCACTTCGACCCTTGATGATCTTTTGTGCCAACCCCAACACACTGGTCATCTCAGTGTGCAGGTTTTCTCACGATGTTTTCCTTCACCGTTAGAGCAGTCGGTACATGTACGTAAGTCTTCGAAAAATACGAAAAACTCATTGGTACACGGTACTGCACGGTTCCGAACTCGGACCTCTCGCACGGGATTCCGGTGTCTTAGCCACCGTGCCACCGACGCTCAGATACTCGTGTAAGTAATTATGCTAATTTTAAAGATGCTGTTTTCATCATTAGCAATATAGATATAAACATTGTTTCCTGTATTCATACTCACTCATAATAATTAAATACTATATTTACTATTATTATTATATTATTTAAAGTCACTTGTTAAGTTTTCGACCATTTCTGGGGTCAATTGAGAACGAAGCTCACGGGTCCAGGATCAAGTGAGCTTCACTTCCTAATGGTATTTCACCTGATGGTTCATCCTGTAAAAAATTTCGTACGATTCATCCTGTAAAAATTTTTGTACAATATTTATATTTGTTATTATTATTATTTATTTATACTTATATTTGAGATCGCTCTTAGCGATAAGGCCGCCTAAATTGTACTTCACTATTTCCTTTTCATTGTTGTTTCTATTTGTGCAATAAAGTGTATTTTACTTTACTGTACTGTGTCAGTTTTAACTCTTGGTATTCCTAAATATATCCTAGTAAGCGTTTTTCTTTTCGTTGTGTGAGGAAGGAACTCAGACTCAGCTAGGGTCGTTACACCACGTCAAAACGTAATGAAATAACAGTAAACATGACACTCACTGGCTACTTACTGAGGACAGTAGCGCCCCATGATGTTTAGGGTCAAAGCAGATCTTGCGGAGAGCAGCTAAGCTGATATTTTGCTGGTAACATTCAGTTCTGCCAGTTTCGAAGCTAAGGTCTTTTGGCTGATTCGTTGAGAAGTTTGTTTGTTCGTAGTCTCTTTATTTTTTTATAAATTAGCTACGACAAACAGGCAGACGAGCCACCTGATGGTAAGTATTCATCGTCGCCTAGAGGCACGTGCAATACCAGGGGTATTGCTTGTGTGTTGCCGGCCGTGGAGGGAGATAACATTTTTAACTCTTTATTGTACTAATACAAAAACACAGAAAATAAAACATTAAAATATGTACAAAGGCGGGATTATCCCATAGGGATCTCTTCCAGCCAACCTTTCATATTAATTTATTGACTCTCGAATGATTCTGTGTATCCCACGTCTCATTGTCTATTAGGAGTTTAATATACACTGACGGGTGTTACAAGTCAATTTCCATCTTTCTTTCTTTCAATTAAGGCTGCTGTCACCGTGACAATGTCACCCGTGCGCATTTAGTCTTCGTTTTACGGCGGCGCATGTTTCATACGACATGAGAATACATATATCTACATAGCATATTTTTCTTTTCAACGTCCAGAGTTTGTTCTAGGCGTGGCCAAGAGCATGTTAGTTAGGAATTTTACCGCAAAATCTGCGCTGAGCCTTAGTCGTAACGGAGGGCAGTGAGGCTCCAATGGCCGGAAGACTGAGATAAGTCCAGCCTAACGCGAATATTCTCCCCGAATACTCATTTATTCACAGCGAATAACAATTCGTATTCGAATAAATCAGTCTTTGGCTGTTTATAGAGGTAGTGTTGTTTGGGTTGCTGTAAGTATAGAGCTTCTTTTTTTGTTCTGCAAGGGATTGTTTTACGGGTACTTGAACGGGATCTTTGAACGAGAACGATGAACAATCGCGCGACGATATCGTGCCTGTAGCAGGTTCGACCTGAACTCGCCTAGCCCAAGACAGGGAAAATTGGCAAATGATGGAGGAGGCCTATATCCTTCAATGGATCAAAATGAATGAATGAATCAATCAAAATTAATTTTTTTATCGTGTTAACTTTTTTTTTTCTTCTTCTTAACCTTTGCACATACAATATTGTAAAATAGGGGAAATAAAGGCTTATTTTATTTTATTTTAATTAATTTTATGAACTTTATCACTTCTAGCTAGTTTCTTTTCCGAGAGCAAAAATACACCGTTGACAGTAGATTTTGCCAAGTTCGGAGGGTTATATTCAAATTATTATTATTATTATGGTTATTTTGTCCAGATGGTTTTATACTAATGATGCAGTACGTCGGAAGCCTTCTTAGGGTGGCCCTTGCTTGGTACCAATATTTCCGCCGCAAAGCAACAATGCTTGTATTACTGTTTTGGTTTGAAGAGTAAGAGAACCTACGTAATTACCGGCACATATTAATCCTCAATATTAATACAGTGAGGTGAGATGTCTATGGGCGACGGTGACCACTTACCATCAGGTGTCCCGTTTGCTAGTCTGCTCTCCTTATACAATACGTAAAAATGATATTCGATTATTATTTCCTTTTTTTATTTTCATTTTTTCCTTTTTTGTAATACAATTTCAAAATGTATCGTTTTTCTTCATTAGAATCACTCATTTTGACAGAAAGAAAAACAAATGAAAAATAGCTGGAAACAACATCTTACATTTTTTTAATGTCATCGAAACCAGCCAGATACAAATAGTACAGCCAAAGAAATTTTATTACAAGTTTATACATACAATATGCGAAAGGACTTTTTCCCCGACCTTATATTATATGTTACCAATTAACATATTTAATATGGAATAACATTTTTTACGTATTGTATAAGGAGAGCAGACGAACAAACGGGCCACCTGATGGTAAGTGATCACCGTCGCCCATAGACCTCTCATCTTACTGGAATATTATTAGAGGATTTTCGATGTGCGGCTAACCTTTGAGGACTTAGATGCAGTGCCTCATGTGCCGGTAATTACGTTGGCTCTCTTACTCTTCAAACCAAAACAGTATTACAAGTATCGCTGCTTTGCGGCAGAAATACGTAATCTACATGACATTCACGGTAAATACTTTCACTGTCAGTGTTTATACATAATGCAGATTGCGCTTCTCACCATAGAAAAGGTTACTTAACGTTTGTCTTTTTCTATTTTTAAATCCTGATTTTTATTTGTACCTCTGACAGTCCCATTAATTTGAAACGAAGGTAAAACTAGCGTCCATTTGTTAGCTCAGGCGAGGGATTTTAAGAGAAAGGGTGGAAATGGTTTAAATCAATGGCGTTAATTTGACGCGTGACACCGCAGGGGTCGGAATCCCTGTGCAAATGGCAGACAGGTCGCGTGACCCCATCAATGCCCCATGCCATAGAAACGGGGTGTGAAAATACCCCATTCCTGAAAAAAGCTCTAAATTCATAATATATGACTGCAAAAATGGCTAAGTTATTTTGGTTAGAAACACAGAGCGTTATTAAAATGACGTAATTTTTACCCATTATGTTTATTTTATTGTGTTTAACGATATGTTTTAAATGTTTACCTAAATAAATGATAAACGTACTTTCGCTGTTTCTTGTGTCGGCCAAAAAAACTTTCGATCAAACGTGCATCGGTCTAATAAACATTCGCTGATGTGATAATCCGCATTCTGTGTTTCGCCCTCATGAGATCCATCCATTTGTTTCCAGTTAACTTCCATTAACTCTTCAATCACCCTGTACCTCATACAGAGGTGGGTCTGAGCTATGGGTTGACACTTGTCACAATGACGTCACTCGAATATTCGAGTATTCGAGCATTGAAACCGAATAATCAGGTAATGTGAGCTTCGTTTGCTGTGGAAGGGTGGTGCATATTGCATGGGATTATACATGTCGCAGCCGAAATATATAATCAGCAAAAGATTTTTGTATTACAAAAGCTGCCTAACCCTACGAAACGTCTTTCAGGTAGTTTGTAATACGGCTAAACTTCGTTTTGTGAAGAGCCTAGGCGCTTTGTAATGTAGCTGTACATATTGGCTGCGACATACCTATATGAGGGCGGTATCATATATATTTGAAATATTCATGTTAATTCTATATTTTTATTCTAAAGTTAACAGCGTTCTATAGGTATACAAGTCAATTATTAATGAGGAAATCTGTAATTGGCCTTGTTTAAGTTTAATACGTATGTAATTTCATAATTGTTATTAGCTGTAGATTTCCTTATAAATAAAAAAAATAAAAAAATCATGATTAACTTACGATACATAAATTATACGACCACTACTTTTAAATAAAGTGAAATTCAGAATGTGTATAAAATTGTGCATTATTACAAAAACATTACTGTCTGACTTTTCATACAGTGTTTACTTACGATTTAAAATCTTTGGTTCTACGAATCCTTAACTTTTGATTCAACCAAAACACGGTTATATTCCGTTGAACAAACCTTTTACACAGCATTCAGAGCTGACTGAATTCTGCAATTTTATTATCCGTTGCCTCTACAGTGCACTGTACTGGCTCCCATGTGAACTTCATGAACTCGCGTCACAAACCAACCTATTTGCTGTATTTTAAAAATAGAGTAAAGCTTCTTAACCCAGTTTGGAAAAATAAGAGTTTAAGAGAAGAAATAAATGAACGGTGTTTCACTTTGAAAAACCGTCCGTTTATTTCGTTTATTTGTTGTAAGCACTTTTGCCCTTGCAACAAACCATATTGCGTATTATAAATAAAACTATCGAGAAAATATACTATTATATACGAGTACTATTGGAAAAGTTACGAATGGAGAAAAATGCGACTGGAAAATTCTCACTGGAATAACGATTTTGGGGAACAACATCTAACGTCATTGCGAACCCGATCTTTATTTTTTTTCAGTGTAAAATTTGTCTTGAAAAATGTTATTTATGCTCAAATTCATTGATATTGCAGTAAACTTCTCTTTTGCAAAGCAATTCTTTGATAAATTATTTGATTCATTCATTCCACTGCACACTGGCTGGCGAGTCTGAATTCAAATAAGAGAAATACTAGATAGGAATGGAATTGATTCCTTTAATGTTATTGGTAAATATACTTCTAGTGCTCCTTTGGTATGTATGTACCTTTGACTGTCTGCTGAGCATCTAGGCACTTACTTTGTAGCTCGTCGTACGAAATTATTCAGGGGGTAGTGGGTAACACCGTATAGTTAAGGAAAAACAAAATTGTGGCCAATGTTTATTTTGGAATTAACGCTAAGAAAACACTCAACCACTAACGGTGAGCTATGGCAAATGTAGATTTTTAAAATTAAAGTATTAAGTTTAGAAACTAATCAACAATTACAAAAAATTGGAAAATTGAATTGAATTGAAAATGTACTTTTTACAAATAAATATTATACCTGGTAGATATGTCGATCAATTTGTAGAACCAATGCGTAAATATCTTGTCAAATAGACGCTTATGTGAAATAAATTAATCACATTGGTAGTCAATACCTAATTTGATATTTGATAAAATAATAAGAATATTACGTGTTTTTTAATTTTCTCAAACGCCGGCGCAATAAACAACACCAGACTGAACACCATTTTTTCGCGGGATAAGCACAATCTACAAATGCTTTCTAATAGAATGATACAGCGGTAGCTGGAAATATGAAATTTAATGCTATCTGTTTTTACCCACTATCCGATTTCCCCCCATGTCCCCTTACATTCATTTGAAAATTTTGCTAGGTTGATTGTAGTAGGAGGTGGCAGTAAACAAATTATTAGTAAACATCCCTATAGTTGCCTGTAGGTGCAATAAAATGTTAATAATATAGAACTATACTAAGTATAAAGTAAACTAACACAATCTTTGAAAAAACATGAATGAAACTGAGGGTAATCTAATTCGTATTTTTTTTGTCCAGCTAATAAGTACGGCAACAGGTAGAATCACAACAAAAAATATAAATACATCTAAAATACATGTTCTACAGTCCAATTTTAAAGAACACTTAGATTTATTGAATTTCAAATTGATAAAATGCAAATAAGTAGTGCCGCCAAATGGGAAAAGTGTCATTGAAAAATAGTCGTTAGTGGGGCGGGCGGCAGCGGGGGCGCCAAGTTTTGCGCCGCCCGGGCTCTCGTACGAACGAAGTTAATTGGATTTTTCGGTTTGCGCGCCCGCGCCGCGTACGTGTGTTGTGTGCATAATAAGTGCCTTAATAGTGTTTTCTACGCTCTGGTGAAGCCGTGCCTCTTTACATGACCTTATTATCTCCGCCTTAGGGTAGTTGTGGAAATTTTTTCGTAGGTAAGGTATGCAAGCAATTAGGTATTAATTATTTATATTCTCAAATCGTGTTCGTAAGGTATTTATATTATAGTTCTTGAAAAATTACACCTTCGGTGAATATTTGTGTCGATGTGTGGTTTTGTATGCGAAAGAAGTTTCAGATTTTTAAGGACATCTATCTAGCTATATTTTGCTATCCAGTAAATGTTTCAGTTAGTGAATTAAATGTTGTCTTTGCTTATTTACGTTGTAAATTGTGTGAATATTTTGATATTTGCGCACATTATGATTATAATGAACGATTTTGTTGCCTAACTAAACATAAACATACAACTCGTTAAATTCAAGCTTCCTATAACAAACAAATGTTTTATTTGCCGAGCTCGCTGCTGTAATATGCCAAAGTATGAATGTTATCGTCAGACCCACACTGCAGTGCCACTCTGTAAATAAACAATTTGTTAGGGGGTTTACAAGGGTATGCAACTAATTCCATTTCACAGGTGAACTAACATTGCGCAAATTAAAGCTCGCGACGCGTTGGCGTTAAGTACGAGACTTATTACGAATTACGGGTTTTGCAAACTATGGGAGAAACTCACAGCCATAGTATGGTAGATGGTGGAGTAATTGTCGATGTGGCTCTTTTTAGCTTCTAAATTAGGAATATTAAAATCAGGCTATTTTAAGAGCACGAATCCGGAATAAATAGAATTTATTATATTTAATTTCATATTTTCACATATTTTTTTTCATTAACAGGTCCCCATACAAGCGTGTAATTTCCTTGCTGTATGTCCAATATCTATTTCTGTATGAAAAGTTATATCGAAATTTGTTCACATATGATTCATGGACGCATCAGACTAGGGACAAAACTGTGATCATGAATCATCTGTAATTCATGGGATTGGCAACCTGTTAATATTCAATTACAAAGTTTTATTTTAAACTCCTTGTATGTATAAATAATCGACCCACTTAGGAATCGGACTACTAGCGCTCTCTCCTCTAGAACAATGACGTGAGCAATGACAGCGAGCCACAAAGTTGACCCATAGGTCATATGTTTTAATCCATTTGACATTTCAGTACTCGACTAATGTATGGGAAAATACTCAAATCGCATGTGCCAACTGGCACGCGGGGTTTCCCGGTTTCCGAGGGTGAATTACAATATCTTTGCTTCGGACATAATTAAAGTGATATATTCGGAATTTACAATCACATTTAGGTTAAATGAGATTGTAAAAAAAAATTTTAGTGCAACAAAATAGAAGACCTCACTCACCTCCTAATGGAGTGTGACCTGGTGAAAGTTGAGAGGAAGAAATTTGGCCTCAATAGGCTCCAAAATTGGAGTTTCAATATTATTTTGAGTCAGCCCTAATCTGATAATATGAAACACTAACTGTTGTTTGCTAAGTTGTGGGCTTCAAGTGAGGGCTGACTCTAATAATACTTGAGCTTCCCTTCCCTTTTTTAGTGACCCTAACGAGGCTGACATGGTCACCTTATCGTGTCCCAAAGCCTCTTAAATGAGATTTTAAAAAAAATTTAGTGATGAACCCAAACTTGGCTTTCTTTTTTTCCTATTTATTGGTTAGAAATATACCTACATGTACTTCAATTAATAAAAATAGCAAGAAATAATTTTGACATTCAGCTATATCTGGTTTTGCTCTTAGAAAACGTCTGCTCCTGAAAATTATAAGTCTAGACGTTTGTCAGGAGCTTTCACTACCAAAATCAATAACTGCCAATTACAGGCAATTTCGTCCGTCTGACCTTTAAAAAGCACTTCTAGTAAATTACTTTTTTATTTTTTTGTGTTCGTTTAAGACTTCAGGGATAATTATGTTTAGATTATGTTCTTTGGAAGTGTTTTTTTATAAATGGAAAAGCACCATTTTACATGGTATAGACAGTGTTTTGCAGAAATTACTGTGTACAGTAAGTTTCATTTTACAGGCTGGTTTGGTTAGACAGGTAAAAATCGGTAGCAGATTGGTAGCCTCAATAATCAATGGGCATACCACAAGCCCAATGCAATGATCAGATGATATCGTGAAAGTAGTAGAAGAAATTGGCACAGAATCATTTAGAGTGTTAAAGAGACTTATACGGCAACAGTGGATGGAAATAGTAAATTGACTGATGATAATGTTAATGACGAATCTTTTAGATAATTTTACGGTTTACGGTTTAAGACATTTTTTCTCTAAAAAAGGATACAATCCACTTAGCTTAGTGAAATACAAGATAAACTTATAGTAATTAACAATGTGTACGGTGACGTGATTTTAAGGTTATTACTTATTCATTTCTAGTACCTATATAACACTCTGTCATTAAGGTTAATCTGTCTATTTGAAGAGGTTTAATTTTTCTGAGCTACGGGTAATCAAAAGGCGAATATAAGAACACACGAAATATATCGTGATGTCCACAGTGGCACCAACTTATCTGTTTCGGTGGCTAAAACTGGAACTAACATTATTAATGTTAACACTATTCTCTGACAGCTATCAACAGCGACACCATCACCGGATCAGACTAGCCCGTGACGCGTAAACAAAAATCGCCATAAGGATCCAATTAAGTATCGACTTGCAGTTGCCATTAGGGTTGATACATATTGCAATTGCTATCAATTGTTTAATTTCAGTTTAAGTAAACAATTTCCCTATATACTAAGTTAGTTGCAGTAGTTTTGTTCGATTGCACCACCGTCTATTGTAATTTATATTAATTTGTGATATTTCGATTTTGGCTTATCTATAGAAAGTACCAAAAATACCAATACGAATATCAGCAAAATCTCGTTTTAAGTATTTGACCTGGGTTACTTGAGCAGCTCAAGAATGCCTTCGTAGAATTCTCAAGTACTTCGGTCACATTGCCAGAAAAGACAGTGTGACGAAAATCTCATTGTGACCGGAAAAATGGAAGGGAAGAGGCCTCGAGGACGTAGTCCGATGCGCTGGTCCGACCAAATCCGCATCACCCTTGACTCTACAGTTCACGATGCCATCCACACAACCGGGGACTGAAATAAATGGAGGAAGATCATCCGCCAGAAGGTGATACCTAAAGGTAGTCACGACCCTCAGCATTGAGGATTACGACGCGAGGAGGACGACTTAAGCAGCTCAAGTAATTGTAGTTGAGCTACCGAACTACCTACTAATTTCGTTTCTCCCCCTATTCGTATTACGGTAACAACATATAAACCAACGTAGTTTGTGAGCGAGTTCGGAACAGCTTTCAAGCGCGAAATGTAATTTAGTTTGTATTGTGTTGTGACCAATGGTATCACCTGCAGAGCATGCATCAATGCCCGCGTCCGGACTCCAGCGCCGAATTCGTTCTGAATTTAATTTTATTTCATTTTCAAACTTTCATTTATGAATTTATTTATTTGCTCCTGCTCAAAAATAGACACATACGAGTATTAATTAACATTTCACATGTTAATTAACATTTCACATTTAACTATATTGTCGCAGAACCGACAACTGCTGGGGTAGACGAGTTCTGCAGTGGAGACCGCGTTTGGCCAAACGTAGTGTGGGACGCCCGCGCCCCCCTGCTAGATGGAGCGACGATCTGAATCGATGAGAAGAGCCGAAGATAGGGCTCAATGGCGCGCCCTGGGAGAGACCTATGTCCAGCAGTGGACTAGAGTAGGCTGCTGATGATGATTATGATTAAACTATAACCTTAGCACTAGGGGTTGCCTGTGTCGTGGAGAGTACATAGGTACACACATTGACCACATTTATCGACTGACAACTGTGCCAGAAGTGCCGCATTCCAGCACAAAGTGCGCGAATCGGAAGTACTCAACAACCAAGGCCTATTTTTTGGAACCTAATGAACTGATACATAATTTTAATAATTTTGTTACTCAAAATTACTTAAGTTATGTAGAGCCATTAATGGTTTCAGATTCCAGAAAATTTAATGAGCATTTTATTTTAGAACAAACACGTCCTACTTTAATAGGAGCATATTATGTTTGCCTTTATATAACAATCCCATATTAAGAGTAAATACCCAGTGTAATAAAACCAGGCTTCATTTACATAATTAAACATGTTTTACAAAGTAGAATGGAGTTAATTTAAAGGGACAGACACTAATTTTCCTCTCACTTTGACGTAACCGGACAGAATTATCCGAGCCGACAAAGTTAACTAAAAAATTGTAATAACTTGGCTCAAAGCAGAAAAAAGGAAAACTTCTACAGCTGACTGAAACTCGGTTATACAAGCTGTCGGCAAAGGATTTGAGAACGGTCTCAATTACTGGGCCCAGAAAGTTATCTTGGTACACTTTATTTGTTCTTGTTCGCGAATCGTGTTGTTTTTGGTTATACATACATAATCAATGTTTTACAGAATACTTTATAAATAGTACGAATCCTTATGGCGAGCCACGACTCGCACTTGGCCGGTTTTTATACAGTAACTTTTGGAAATTCGCAAAAAGTTTTCAACTCTATTCCATGGGCGAAAATAATGAACTATTTATTTTGCAGTTTTAACAAGCTTAACGTTAAATCAGTTAATTGACACTTCAATAAAAATGAGTCAAAGGAGTTTAAAGATTTCACAAGGAGCATAACTAACAAACAAAATTTTTTTCAAAATGGCGGCCACGCACTATTCCTATACAAACAAGAAACGTAACATGACAATATGTCATAAAGTGTCACGTTTCCAAGACACAAGATTCAAAGTTCCAAGTTGTATGACCATCACAACTTTGATAGCTTTTATCTTGGAAACGTGACATTTTATGACATTTTGTCGTTTTACATTATTTTCTTGTTTGTATAGATAACAGCTATCGATTTATATAGGAATTATGCGTGGCCGCCATTTTAATTAATATTTTTTAGTTAGGAATGTCAAAATCTTCATCCCGTTTTTGTACACTTACGGAACGGAGAGTCAATTTCGTTGTCCCAAATTTAGAATTCTCGGCGGAATTTCTTAAATAATTAATTACACAAACTTTGACCCGGCACTGGATAAAATCAGCATTTTTAGCATGGATGAAAGAAAAATTTTAGTCTCCTTCCCCAAGGGGTGGGCGTTCCTACCTTCATGATTTTTAGGAATAAGTATACCATGTACCTATATCTCAAACTGGACCATCGGTTTAAAAAATTTATACATTGTTTCTAGGGGAATATTTTTTGTTTGTGTTGGGAATTTTAGTCTAGTTTTGTTAAAGGTACTTAACTATTTTCTCAGAAATGCTATTTTTCAAGGCAGGAACTTGAAATCCTACTCTTAAAAATCCATAGTAAGTAGTTTGCAACTTGCCAGCAAAAGTTTTGTGCTAGAGCACGGATCCCTGCAGCGCGAAGCTTGACTCGCTCTTGGCCAGGTTTTTATTACACCGCCTCAATGTATTAGGGTTCCGTCCGTAACCTGGGTTCACGGGTTTTGATCAATGGAACGTTAACAATTATGTGAGTTTCAGCTCTAATATGCCATGATGTCCTTCCCGAATCAGAAACCTTGAGGACATTATAATGATTAGGAAAAGTCAAGGAACCCCATAGATTCCCATAATGGTAAGCTGGGGGTTTCTTAAATTTGAAATGTACATATACAAGGTGTTCCTGAGGATATGCATTAACTTCGCCAAACACTACTGTAGCTTTTACATAATATATTTGACAATGGAAGTGATCCTCATAAACGCTTCGTTTTCGAGATATTTGCTATTTTATTTCATTGAGATATACAATGAGTAAGGGTCTTTATTTATGTTCGTAAGAAAACCTGAAACAAAACAAACTATTTGCCTATTGCACATGTCATTAATAACATATATCATGATTGTCAAGTTTGGAGTATGGCATACTAGGTTATTTAAGGCAAAGCATTTAGTTTGTCAAAAAATAAAAATATTTTTATTAAAATTAAAAAATGTGACTTTATGGAAAATAACTACTCCGATGTTCTGAGTACAGTGTCGAAGTTAATGCATAACCAAAGGAACATCTTGTTTATTTGTGAATTTTAAATTTTACTTATTTATAAGTTATATTAACTTATTAAATATATAGCCTAGCAAACTAGTTACTAGAAGGTTATCGATGCGCGGCTAACCTTAAAGACAGCACATTCCGAAGCGGTGGTATAATGAAAGAAAATCGTAAAAATGTACTTAGGTACTTACAATTTGAAAAAACTGATTTCTGATTTCTGACATTTGCAGAGTGCCTCTTCTAAATGTCGTACCGGTAATTACGCGGGCGTTCTTACTTTAATATGCAAGTATTGTTACTTTGCGGTAGAAATAGGTATCCAGGCTGAGTCATACCACCAGTTATTGTTACCACCATATTTCAGAGTCGTGCGAATTTCATCACGCATGCGAATTTGCCTCGCATGCGTGAAAATTCACAATGTCAATTTTCAAGAGCTCCACGCACCCCGTATGCGGGGTATCACGCTTAAACTGAAGTGTTGTATGAAACAATGTAATGCGTGACGAAATACGCACGACTCTGAAAACGCCCTATTTTATTTCACTAGCGGTAGGATATTTACTGCTAAATATACTTACAATGGATTTATGATATTACAAACCGCAGAGTTGCAAATTTTGACCATAATTCGCCTTTGACATTCTGTTCAGTAGGTATTATCCCACACTGAAAAGTTGGCTACAAGCTACCTCCGCAATCAGTGAACCGCGTCCCACATTCGTGAAGTTGATTACGCAACGAGCAACGGCCAACTTTGCCAGCTTATAATAAACAGAGACACGGAGAATTATTCACTAACTTTGCCCTGAGCGCGAAATTTATGGTACGTTTACCACGAAATTTCTCTACAATGAACGAGTCGCTTGGGTTTTAAGCTTTATAACTTTGCTCAGTGCGGTTTGCAACTCGGATAAGCAATAATGAGCAGAAATGCTACACGAGTGGAGGCGATTGAGCAAGCGACACCGAACCGAACATGTTGACATAATTATGAGGGCTTTTTATACGCTCTAAAAAGAAAGAAAGAAAGAATGTATTTCCAATAGCGCACACATACAAACTATTAGGTACAGAAGATAAAAATAATATTAAACAAATATATTATAAAAATAAATAAACAAAAGTAATTAAGTTTGATGAAGGTGGTGTGAAGAGTGTCGGTGGCAGAGTGGCTAGGACACCGGACTCCCATGTGGGAGATCCGGGTTCGAAATCGTGCAGCGCCATGTACCAATGAGATTTCGTATTTTTCGAAGACTTACGTACTCTTACCGACTGCTCTAACGGTGAAGGAAAACATCGTGAGGAAACCTGCACACTGAGATGACCAGTGTGTTAAATTGGGTAGGCACAAAAGATCCTCAAGGGTCGAAGTATCGCTGGCTTATTCCCGGCCCTCTATCATAAGATAAGGTGGTGTGCAGCACCGGAAAAAGAGGACTGCCTCAGCCTGTTACCGCAGTGGATTTAGCACTGCGGCGCTGATTTTCAGGCATCACCTGTGTGCCAGGGATCACTCTAACGATACACTACCGGAACACATAAATAACGGAAATATTAATAAACAGAAGTAAAATATTAGGAACGACGGAAGGTACTTAATTTTAAAATTATACATTAGAATACAGGAAGGTATGTATGTAGGTATTATTGTATAAAATATAGAGAAAATAAAAATAAATAAAGCAAGCAATGAAGATGAAACTGAAGGAAGGATTAAAGTAGGTATCTACTACTAGGTACTACCGTTCAATGTAGCGAAATTAGATTCCGCTTTATCTACGCAAATCTTCCGCGTTGAAAAGAAACTCCACATCCGCTTCCGCTTCTGCAATTTATAAACATCCAGGTCAGCGAGTATTGACACAATAAAAGCTCATACATTTTTAGAGTTTTGATTTGGCTCCACTTTTACTACGCAACTGTTTTAAATATCGAAAAGAACCGCATCCACTTCCACTTACACCTTTCACATTTTAACATGTCCAACTAATTTAAATATATTGTTATGTGACTCAACAAAGGAGGTATGAACTCCTTGGATAGGCACTTGGGGTACCCAGGGTGGAATCACTGGACTGTGAATGTGTTAAAAGTCAATGGACCATTTAAAATAGATGACAATAGGTACATAATATACAAGATAGACTGCTCCAGCGGTGAAGGAAAACATCGTGAAACCTGCATGTCTGTATATGAAAAGTTTTCGAAGGCGTGTGAAATCCACCAATCATACTGGGCCCGCTCGATGGATCATGGTCCGTATCCCCTTGTACAAGAGGAGGCCTATGCCCCAACAGTGGGGATGGGCTGATAATGATGATGATACAAGATAGTTCAATAGCTCATAGAGTTGTAATAAAGGTTCAGCTTTAAATCTGCAGTAGTGTAGTTTCTAACTATCAAATCGATACTCCGTATCCACTTTATACTACATAAACAGAATAATTAATTAATTAAACAGACAGGTAAGTTCAAAATGATTCAATTACTATAGAATTCCGAATTAACTTGCTGCAAATGGTGAAGAAAACATCGTGAGGACACCTGAATCCCTCTGAACTCAGGTGAAGTTCCACCACTCGTGTGAAGGGAAACATTTATGATCATTGCTCAATAGGGGTGGCAACTGTGGTCATGGGTGTCTTACTTATTTGCGGAGATTATCAATTGAATTTTTTCCCTGCAGCAATCCGATAGATAGATATTGGTAGAAGATCTATGCGGATTGCGGATGCATGTTTAAAATACAACTCTCTAAGCTCAACGTTTCTATATACGAGATTTTAACGTTTCTGTCCCAAAAAATAAAAAATAAACCCCTATCCTTATGTTTCACCTTTTTTCCGGCCGAAATGTTTAGGCCGAGTTAATTTTTCATTTCTCGTTGTGTGTGCCCCGGGGGTCGACTTCTAACACTTAAGGCGGCCTTATTATGAAATAAGGCCAATTCAAACTTTTCAGGCTTCCATAAGGGAAAGTTTTTGTACAACAAATATTTTCCTCTTTTGTAGATCGTAATTAAGAAACACTTGGTGGCTTCGTGGTGAAATAAACTGTGAGTATCACCTAAATCATTGTTTGGATATTAATTTTTTCAAAGGTAATGGAAAAACACGACCAAACCACTAAAATACGTTTTAAATGTTCTTTTACTCTGCAGATTTTCCAGATAACTTTGAAGTTTGTGTGCCTAAATAAACGGCACACTACGTCAGATTTTTCAGCTCATTCGGTTTTCGTTTTTCATTTTTTTAGGTGTACTACGAAACTTTTTTTTTTTATTAAATAAGGTGAGCAGACGAGCAAACGAGCCACCTTATGTTAAGTGGTCACCGTCGCCCATAGGCATCTCACCTCACTGTATTAATATTAGAGGATTTTTGATGCGCTGTTAACCTTGAGGACTAAGATGGATTGCCTCATGTGCCGGAAATTACGCTGGCTCTCTTACCCTTCAAACCGAAACATAGAAATGCAAGTATTTCTGCTTCACGGCAGAAATAGATAAGAGGGTGGTACCACCCACAAACAAACACACTCATACAACACAACACGCAAACACTGTTGCTTTCTTCGTCCGTGCAGTCACTGAGGGGCCAGCTGAAAATCAGCGCTGTGGCTTGCCTCAGCATTATGCTGAGCTGGTGTACCCTTTTTGGCACTGTACCACACCAGATGTTCTGTGCTGCATGTATTAAACTTTGTATACTTCTGTATTCTGTATTCAGGTGTTTACAGCGCTAAATGAATGAATTCAATTTCAATTTTCAATTTCACCCCAAGCATTAACATTAATATTATCAACTAAGCTATTAACCTAAAAAAATTACTTTAAGTTATTTTTTATACACATAAATAATGGTAAGTGGTCACCGAATAGTCTAACTAAATAAACCTATATTTATTCTATTTATGATGTCCAATTTCTCTAAGTAAACAAAAATTGTTAGACGAAATACACTTTAACCGTGCCAAATTTACCAATACAGATAATGGCACCACACGTCCATGTAACATAGTATAACATGTGCAGTGGGATCACTAGGTGGCCGGCCCGGCACATAAATTAGCTTTTATCGGAGACTACGGCTCATTAGCATGGCAGCGCGCCGCTATCTCGATGCACCGACGCGCTGTGGCCGCGTTTATGTAGTATACAGTGTGTAGTCAGCCCACTGGCTATTTTGTGCTATAACAGGGTGTAACAAAAGCCCCATGTTAGGCCTGAACTACAGACTCGGACTACACGACGACGTTTCCAGCGACGGTTCGGTTCAGGTACCGGCCTTGTAGTGCATTCTGCAGACTGCATTCGAACTCATGCGTTGCGCTCAAGCCCCGCCCCGCTCACTCGGTTCAGGAATCGAGCAGGCCGGTTCCAAGCGGAACCTTTGTATGTGAAGTCGACAGCTCATTTTTGTTTGAGTTTATATGAAACACCGGTTCCATGGAACCAACCGATACTGGAACCGGACTAGGAACGGCCGTCGTATAGTCCGGGCCACATGCACTGGTTCCCGCGCCGGTTCGGTTTGTTGCAGCCAATTACGAGGTTTGACTTCAAGTGGAGGAGGGCGGAACGCTTCGCCTGCAGCGAACCGAAGCGGCGCTGGAACCGGCGCATGTAGTTCCAGTCTAAGTTGCAGTAGAGATGTTTAATAACTATATCTCTATTTTCCGATCGCACACCTAATAGTCTTACCAATTTGGGTGTATACACACTTACTATAGGACTACTGCGGTTCTACTCGCCACTATAGTACCACCAGTGGTACTGGTCAGTGGTACCAGTGAAAACCACCGTTTTTTTCGAATATTTTTTGTCGCACAACTGTCAGAATGCAAACTACGACACCCCCCTACAGTCCTGACTTGTCTCCGTGTCATTTCTTTTTGTTCCCCACGTTGAAGAAATCTCTGCGGGGAAGGAAATTTACGACTGCGGACGAAGCAGTAAACCAATTTAGGCGGCTTTTTTTCGACCTTCCGCAAGAACAGTTTTTCACATGTTTTAAAAGCTGGTTCTGTCGAATGCATAGTGAATGAATGAATGAATGAATACACTTTATTGCACAAAATTAGTGTGATACAATGCGTACAAAACGATTAATACAATCTTATCGCTAAAAGCATTAAGCATTGCATTGAAGCCGCAAGGGAATACTTTGTAAATAAACATTTGTAATATTTCTTTTATTTTCTATTTGATTAAAAATTAATAGATCGTCCTAGGTACATTGTGTATAGCCATCATTAACTTTAGAAGTTCTTACGTCTCGAAGTTAGACGACGTTAGAAGTTAGACGTTTAGACGTACTTCGTAATAATAATATCCCTAAAAAATTATACTGATATGCAAGTTTAAATACAAAATACATTAGGGCAGAAATGTGTTTAACCCTTGATTACTCGCGTTAAAAAACTTACGGTATGCTCGCGTGGGGTATGATCTGACCCCAAGTTTTAATGATCAATAAAACTACAAATGCATACAAAAGTATTACAGTAATTATGATTATAATTTGGTATACCTATTAATATTCGTGTATAAATTGTGTATGTATGTGAAGGTAGAATTTAAGTAGGAAATTGTTCTTTTTTTTTTTATTTACTTCTAAACCCGCATTTGACCTCGATCTCGCCTGATGGTAAGCGACGATGAGGTCGACGATGGAGCATGCGGGTCCAGTAAATGCCTATTCACTCTGGCCTTGAAGATCCCAAGGTTGTAGGTTTCGGGAAATATAGACGCCGGCAGGCTGTTCCATTCCTTAGTCGTTCGCATAATGAATGAAGAAGCAAATCGCTTCGTATGAGCAGATGGGATATCAACAACATAAGGATGGAACCCCTCCCCGCGCCTGGTAGTCCGAAGGCGGAATGGAGATGCTGGAATTAGGTCGTGCAATTCCGATGCGCACTCTCCGAAATGTATCCTATAAAATACCGATAGACAGGCAACCTTGCGCCGATGTTCCAGACTTTGCAGTCTAGCTCCACCAGCGATTCGTCACCTATAAGGCGCTTAGCGCGTTTCTCCACTGAGTCAAGGGCTGAGTCTTAGAACTACTACAATGTATACATAAATTTACACAATAAATTATTACAATTATGATTATAAATCAGACTTTTATTTATTACAAATATTAATTTCGACAAACTTTATTATAACTATTTTACTTTCTTAATAAAAGTCAACAAAGCTTAGATATTATCCTTGAATTTTGGAACTATCTTCATCACAGCAATTTCGGCACAACATAGTTAAATGCTCGTTACATAATATATATTGACGACATTTAGTACATATCAGCCTTGTTTTCTTGTCCTTAGACCTTGGACAAATATGACACCTGGCACGAATTTGGCGTCGTTCGTCTTGGGGGGATGGTCTAGCGTGACCATTCAGTACTCGCGTGGGGTCAACGTTGACCCCAGTCAAACGCACTCCCTCGCCACAACTACACTAGACCACGACGCGACCGTGACTGGTTTTTGAAGGTTACTATTACTTAGGAAGATACCAAGAAAATTAAGGCAGTAAATTCAAAAACTAAAGAAATATGAACGATTGATTCTGCGCTGGGGCCGCTCTGACACCACGCGATTAATTAAGGGTTAAATAAAAAGTATTTAATTTGACTATACCTTGCATTTCAGTCGCGATCGGAAATTGATAGTCCGCGATGGCTTGCTTTTATAATAAATGGAGTTATCATATCAAAATAATACAAAATGTTTTGGTAAAGCCTGAACATAATATTGCAACGATATTCAGAGCCAAAAATAAATTCCAACAAATAACGAGCTAGCTAAAACCGCCAATTCAAATTACCTAATTAAATCGCGGAACTCGATTCTGAAGTTATATTAAAATTAAATCGTCTATTCGCACAATTTCATCCACAAATGAGTTTCTAAGCCCATTATTAAAATTTATAATAATTTTGAAATAAGTATCTACTTACATGATTTGTATAAAAAGAGTTTAAACAAATACTAATTGAGATGCAGTTTTTAGGGTTCCGTATCTAAACGGTAAAAAGGAATCCTTATGTGATCGTCCTTTAGTTAGTCCGCCCCTCCGTACGTCCGTCAGTCCGCCCGTCCGTACGTCCGTCAGTCCGCCCGTCCGTACGTCCGTCAGTCCGCCCGTCCGTACATCCGTCAGTCCGCCCGTCCGTACGTCCGTCAGTCCGCCTATCTGTATGTGATGTGATCCATCTGTATGTATCTCAAGATATTTTCATCTGATAAAAGCAGCCTATATTTTTATTGTGGTACATATAATCGCAACAACTTATTTCGCTGTTTGACTCTATAAGATAAGTTACTCAACTTTATTCTTAAGAGTTATAACTTGTTATCAAATAACTGCTTACCTTCTTAATTGACTAGACTATTTATATTTAAGCGGCGTACGAGTCGAACTAATTATGCTAATATTTGTGTTCCTCAGAAGATATAAATGCGGTTAGGTAACCTGTTTAGGGAATCGCCTCTGAGGCTTCTGCGCCCCTAACCAAACTAACGGGATATGACCGGCATACTGATCGAACCAATGAGTTATTAAATGTTAGGAGACGTAACGTCATATCTTTGCTACGATCTGCCCTCTAGGTGCCGACTAGCAGGGTTCTAGGACAGTGTGCAGATGAACTAATAGAAGAAACTTGGTAATAGTAGATATTATATTTATCAGGAACAGAACAACACAATAGTAGAAAATAGGTAGTAGTAGGAGACAATTTTATAAAACGGACAAACGTCCGTTCAGGACAAAAATACAGAGAGAATAAGTAAAAACAATGAAATAAATGGAATAGGAATATGATTTGAATTTTGAAGATATAGATGAAGAAATGAAAATGCCAACACGAAATGAGGTGAGATAAACGCTAACAAAGAGGTTGATATGGACGATGAACTCGTTACATCTTAACTTATCTTATGATACGGGGGCCGGCAATAATCCCAGCGGCACTTCGATCTTTGAGGATCTTTTGTCCCTACCCAATTTTACACACGTGTGCAGGTTTCCTCGCGATGTTTTCCTTCACCGTTACAGCAGTCGATAAATGTATGTAAGTCTTCGAACATCATACAATTTATTTATTGCAAAAAAGTACGTACAGTTTGATTTATACAATTAGAATTGGAATAATGGCGCAACCTTTTGTTAAAAGTGTATGGAAATGTCATTACGACTTGATATCGGTGTATTTTGTATCAAATTTGGTATCATTTAAATAATATATTATAACGCACTTTTTTGAGCTACCACCGCTTCAAGTGGTGCTATTGGTGAAATCAAGGAACAATCTACAACGACGCGTTATAGTAAGTTGAGCATTGCGATGTTCAGTTTTTGCACAAATCGCAAGCAATGTATTGTGATTTGTAACTCTGCCTCCTGATGTACTACGTTGGGTGTCATTTCAGGGTATTTCGTACCTCCGTGTTTGCTCCATACAAGATAATATGAACTCTCTGGATCACCCCTCGCCTTAAATATTCAATGAAGAGACAGCCTTTTGGCCGCTTAATTAACGATGATATTATAAGAAATTTTATATGGTAGTGTTGCCTACTTATTGAAGAGTTTCCCACTTGTTCCTGGAAAAATTAAATTCTAAGAATATTAAAATAGAAAATATTTTAGTTTTTGTTTTTTCTTTTTTTAATTCCTCAGATATACTAAAGAACTCGAATTAAATTAAATAGGAATTATAAAAGGGTCTATTTTGATAGGGCAAAGACTATTTATTAAAATATGTTTTTCATCTTCTAAGTCGTATTCATTGCTGAGGGTCGTAATCATTCTAAGGAATTAATCACATAGAACAACTCTCGTGGCAGATTTAATGGGGTGGTTTGCCATTGATTTCCCCATTTCACACACTGGTTATCTCAGCGTGCAGGTTTTCTCACGATGTTTTCCTTCACCGTCAGAGCAGTCGGTAAATGCCCGTAAGTCCATCGAAAAAACCGAAAAACTCATTGGTACATGACATTGCATGGTTTCGAACTCGGACCTCCCGCTCTTAACTAAAATATCTTATTCAATTATAATTACCTACATTTGTAACGACACGTTCAGATTACATCCTATCGAATGTATCAGCCATAACATCGTAGAGCGTATAACCTATAAGTAGTTACATTCTGTAATTGTCATATAAATTTTAAGTTGTAAATAAAATATTTATACATTAAATGCCTAATACATCTAACTCTGATGTTATACGATTTACAATTTTTTAATACTTATCATGGAAATTAATTTAATTTTAATTTAATTAGAAAACCAACAGCATTTAAGACAATATATAAAACAAACTAACATAAGTACTACTACTACTTTACTTATATAAGTACTTGTGATTTCCTTGATGTCAATTAACAAAGTTGTTTACTATAAACCGAAAAATATGTATGCTGTCCTTTTTCATTAATAATAACCTTAAAGTATAGTACTTACTTCAATAGTCACTTCAATTCCACAGAATTGCTAAGCCATCTTGTCTTTTCAATTCAATCCCAAAAGGACTTCTGTAGCCACTTGACAGACTGTCGCATTTTGCCACAGCCTGGCCGTACCTACAATTACCAGTACCTCTGTCAAGCTGACATAGGTATCTGACAGCTGTAATACTCTGTAATAATGTACCAACGATAGTGACGTCATCAGGAATTCTGGACAGAAGCGAAGTGAGCGGACAAACTGAATTTCATAATTAATGGAAATATTACTTTGTTGGTACATAAATTATTGATAATAATAGCCGGGGAGCGACGTTATGGGTATCTGACTGAATTGTCTGAATAGACTCTGTTTGCTTAATGTTCTCGTAGGATCCAAATAATCCAGTCCATTGGTAATTTCTATATTGATCCTCGATGTAAAATTTCATTCAAAACGGTTTCGCCGTTAATAAATAATCTCATTGTCTCTATATTACGCCTCTGTTTTACCTATTGTGGAAATCTCCGATAGATAGATAGGCATACTTACCTATATGGCAATGTCGAATATTAAAAATTCTGATACTTACATAATCTCGACTGTTGCTGCTTATTTATTTAAAAGGTTGAATATGGAACACACGAGCTCAGTAAAGTACTGGCTCTCTTCTAAAAACACTGTACAAACACATCAACGCCGAAGCGAAGATATTTGACGACAGCTTTACATAGTAAGCGTTACACTGGTTAGAGTGGCGGTAGGAATATTGTAATCCGTCATACACGGAAAAAACTATTTTATAAATTCTAAACTCTAGACGAAAAAAGTCGTTAATACATAATTGCTTTAAATTCAAAAACAAAGTTTCCTCCGTAAACTAAATCAAAACGTGTTATTATTGTTCAAAATTAATACTCCAGTTCTAGTAACTCCACTCACGCATGTTTGAAATAACTTTCAGCCGCTGAAAAACTAATTACCTAACTTTTTGTCACAGTAGCGGCTGAGAGCGCTGAAATTTGGCGTAAAAGTTTCTTGCTTATGATGCGACGTTTTATCGCGGTCGCGTGACTATGTGGAAACGATAAATTATCAAATTTTGCCTAGTTCAATTAGATGACGTGACGTCATCGAAAACGTCAGCACGCTAATAAGATTTTTTGGGGAGGTAGAGGTAATAATATACAGGCTTGTAAGCAAAACCCCATTCAAAATCGCAAAGGATGACAAATCCGATCTACTAAGGATGTGATAAGGAATTAAGGATAGAGGTAGTGAAATGTATGAATGAAATGAATGAAAACTTTATTTCAGGCAACGCTAGGCCCATAGACAACCTTACAGATTAACGTACTCGTACATATTATATTATAAAGAAGAAAGAAAAATTATCTACCTATAATATTTAACGCTTCTTTGCGCTGACGCGGTGCCTGTATCTCGCAGCCTTCCTCGAAAGGGACGAAATACGACTCCTTTCGGCCAGAAGTCTTTCTTGGTGAACACCTCCAGCCTTTCGGTAGGGTCACGTGCTACGAAGGTCTTGAACTCGAACTCTACGACGACGGCGACAAATTCGCCTACTCGAAACTTAACGCCGATGTGTTTATGTGTGCTCCACACCGAGTGTTCTTGCCACTTTCTTTTTTAGATCCGCGATGGTTTTCTGCGAATCTTCAAAATTCAGTCCCATCTCTGCCAGACTCGACCTCAAAGACTTAATGTCCTTCATGAGCCTGGTCACATCGACGTGGTCGAAAGCATCACCGGATGCTAACTTTCTTAGGTCCTTAGCCACGAATATCGGCACCACGTCGGGGTCTGGCTCCTTTAGGATGTTAATGATGTGCTGTTGGCTCCTAGCTCCCTTCCCATCCTTCCTGCGGGTCACCATGCGGTCGCTGATGTTCAGCGACTCGTAAAGCAACACTTTCGCCTGCACTATCACCTCTATGGAATAATGGAACCTGCCTAAATTAATAGCAGTATTCCGGTAGAAAGCGCGAAGTTGAATTTAATTTTGACATGTACTCGTATTTCACCTCTAAACGAGATATCATCAGGACAAGTGGACAGCTCTGACGTTTTGACGATTGCGATTGTAAACCCAATAATTTTAATATCTAAAAATGGATTTCCGCAAAGTAACGTCTGATTTCATCAACTTTTATACAAGGGACGTAACTCTACTAGTAACATATAGTTCTGAATGATCTCCAATTTGTTTTTACTACCAGCTTTGTTAGAGAAAGGCATGAGAAATAGAGCGAGGTCGCCGAGACACGGTAAGTGCACTGTTATTGCTCACAACTGAACTAAACAGGGGCCCGATTCTACGTTGTATTCAACGTCATCTCAATAAAAAAATTGCAGCGACTTGACGTTTTTCGTATGCCACACTAGTCACAATTCAGTAACTGTTATGGTTTTGTTTTAAAAGATCTTTATTTATCTAATAAACAATACAGACTCACTACTTAGTGTACATTAGTTTTCCTAAGTGTAAGTAACGTAAGTTAAATACAGTTTCTAAGGCTAAAAATCCTACTAAAAACTTTAGGGCATGATAATAAAAAATACATATGTAAATTACACTGCACATTAACAGTAAAATAGTTTACCTTTAGGTATATATGTTAACTTTGTCGAGCTCACATTTATTAAATTAATTGAGTTATTTCATTTTTTAATCATTACCTCTGCCCGAAGGTTGCCTGGAAGAGATCGCTCTTAGCGATAAGGCCGCCTAAATTGTATTTCACTATTTCCTTTTCTATCTCATGTTTGTTATTTTATATTTGTGTAACAAAGTGTATTTTACTTTTACTTTACTTTAAATTCAATTACATTCAATCAGTAACTAGTGACTCACGAACCGTTCGATTAACGTAACGTTTCGGTGAAGCCAACGATCGATCGTTCCGCTCATATTGTGTTATCGTAGTGTTACCAAAATATGATTTGTAATTAAAGTTGGATCGATACGAAAACGTAATCGCTGTTCAATTTGAAAAGAACGTCAATCATTGTATAACAGTGGAATTGTGCTCCTTAACTGAAACACTCGAGAGCTCCGACACACGGGAACATTCACTCCTCGTCGATTCCTCAGGGACCGCATTGCAGCATTTGAATTATTTATCAGCCCCCTTTGTGTTACTTCCAAAACCAACTATTTCGAACGAGATTCCCGATTTTCTCAACTATTCTCACATAAATATTTTATTGTATTTGTCTTTCGGATTCGGGTCTATGTTTGTTGGATGGAGTTTCGACGTCGCAGGATCAAGGTTAGACTTTATTTATTTGTATCTTATTGAGTTACCTAACTACAGACTTAGCGAATTGGTTTATTTATTACTTATTATTACAATGATTCTCATAGATGTTTGGGATCTACAACATTACAATGATTCTCATGTTTGTGATTCTATACAGTTTCAAAAAACTTAACACGTTTCGTATAGCGTATAAAGTTTTAATTTTGGCACAAATGATCCTCATAGGCACGTAGATGTGCCGCTGGGGTTTATCCCGGTCATAAGATATCATAAGATACTAATATTTATTTTTAAACCCAAAAGTTGCAAAAATATTTATGTTTCCTAAATTAAAAACGTTTATAAACCCGAAATTCTATAAGTACTCGTATGTACAGTAGACCACAAGCTAGTATCTATTCTAAGTCGTATTCCTCATTGCTGAGGGTCGTGATCATTCGAAGGAATAAATCACATAGAACGACTCTCTTGGCAAATTTAATAGGGTGGTTTGCCATTGCCTTCCTCATTTCACACACTGGTTATATCTCAGTGTGCAGGTTTCCTCACGATGTTTTCCTTCACCGTTAGAGCAGTCGGTAAATGTACGTAAGTCTTTCGAAAAAACCGAATAACTCATTTGTACATGGCATTGCCTGGTTTCGAACTCGGACCTCCCCATGGAAGTCCGACGGCCTAGTCACGACGCCACCGACGCTCTAAAGCTATAGTATACCATCTGCCAGAAACCTTCGATTAAATCTCAACCTTATGCCTTGCGATATGTGACACATTTCAGATTCTCAAATTCTGACATTTTGGGTAAGTTGACCTGTGATCGACTGTACGGAAATAAGTCTTTCGAAAATCTACCTATCTACAAGTTTTAGAACAACTTTTATTATGTTGTTCAGAGACCACCCCAAATCATCATCACTTTTATGTATCTGTTTCTGTTCCTTTGGTAGCTCAAAGTTAATAGTTTCGTTCGTGTCAATAACATAGCATTCCATTGCTTTGCTTGTTATCGAACTATCAATCACTAGCAATAACATTAATAGCAGTTTGTCCGGATAAAGCGATGGAGTCGCCATTGCATTGAAAATTTTCCTATCTCCAGTTCGCAATGGAACACAAATAACGTAGGAAAGCAATAGCACGTCTCAAATGAACGTATCCAGTGTTTCATGGACCCAGAGTGGTACAGCGAATTGTCATCTTACTGGAGATCTGCGTGAAATACTAAATAGGTTGAAGCAGAAACTTTTATGGTCTCTAACTAATAAAGCATACACTGGGACGCAAAAATAACGGGTCGGTTAAAATAATAGCAATATAGGATTTTGTATGGGAGAATTTGTCCTTAACAAAATGGCCGCCCTTCTGGCCGCCATCTTGAATTTTTTTAAAGTCTGTTGTTTCTGGCATACTACATCGTATACCCTGTCAGATCACACCACTCTCAATTTCCTAGCGCATGCTTCATCAGGGAATCAATTCTGGTCTTTCTAGGTCGAAAACCTCAAACCTTGCGATATTTGTAACCGACCCGTAATTTTTGTTAGTTTATTCATTTCGTATGCACAACCCACATCTTCCTTTAAAAATTTCTTCACTAAGGTTGCTTGGAAAAAATCGATTTTAGCGATAAGACCGCCAATATTGTATCATATTTTATGTACGTCCTATTTGTATCATATTTTTGTGCAATAAAGAGTATTTTACTTTACTTCTATGAAGTAATTTAGAAGTAGATGATCATTGATCAACCAAGAAATATCTTGACCGTATTGTTATTTAATTTATTTTGACGCTAGAAAGAGTAATCGGCTACAGGTGTAGCGACAAGGCCAAGGCAGCGATTTTTCTAATTTTTTCCAAACAACTTAATAACTCTGAAACCGTACATTTTCGGAACAGCTGAGATTATTGTGCTAACTCACACTCAAACAAGTATATTGACTGTCCAAATCTTTGAAGGCTTCGCAAGCGGCAACTATCTTATCTGCATGCCCAAAGGTCAGCTGGCAGAGAATGCCGCAAGGCATTAAGCTCACCTGTACACAAAAGTGTAATAGAATAAATAAATAATAAATAAATATATAACAAGGAAATCCAAAAACCCCAATAACCGTTTTATTTAGACTATCTATGAGGTATGTAGTCAATTCCCGGCTCCTGGTGTAAGGGGAATATGCTTACGAATGTCTCGTACAATCTGCTGGTACAATTGCAAATTTGTTGTCCTCGCCTCTGAACACCAGAAAAATCTGTTTATGTAAACGCTTCCATAACTCTAAACGGTCGGCTTATTAGAGGGGTTTTCGCTCTTTTTTAAATGTTAGACTCTTTTGTTTGGCTTTTTATTCTGTGCCTTTATCCAATGTGCCGCTCAGTCACATCGTAAAGGATCCTTTGGCGATTGTAAAATCCTTCTGGGATTTGATTAACTTTGAAAAGGACGAATGCGGGTTTGAGCGGGTAATTCTTTTCCATTATTTTAATATTATTAAATCTTATTTTCACATACGAGTAGTAACGCCTGATCCACAATCTTTATGAAATAGAAAAACGTTTATTTAATGCCTTCCTTATTTCAGACGTTACCAAAAAAAACTAACTGGATCCTTGAAGAACTGGAGCAACATCTATTACCTTGTTTCTTACCTGTGTCAGTCTCCCATAGCACCATCAAACAAACTCGATGATAGCCCCACTGCAAAAAGCGGCTCAGCCTACAAGAACAACGATGTCTTTATGAAATTATGTTTTGCCCCCGCGTTGAGTGTCTGACGTTGACAAATGACGCGAGGGTTGTTTTTCACTGTCAGATCGAAGTGACATGTCTCCCCCTGACACTGGAGTGTGGAATCAGTAAAGTGAAATAAACGGTGGAAAAACATGGTGCGGATCGCGAACCTAAGTCGAGATATTAATTGTTTGCTTTTGAATTTACCGTTTGTGGAGAAATTACACTATACGCCACTAACCAGAGACAAGATAAAGGTAGGAATGAAGGCCTCTTTCCTTCAAAGTCTTAAAAAAGCGAAAGTTACTTAAGGTCGTCGATCGATTCATTCCTCGATTTTGACCTCTATTACAAAAGTGAACTTTCGGTTCTATTTTGTGTCGATCATCATTAAAAGTAACATAACTGAAAATAAGGAATTTTGTTCGGGACTGGATGTTCCATAATCGTGTTTATTGTGTAAGGTACACTCTGAAAAATCCGGGGATTAAGGCATAAAGTTAGCGTGGTTAATCGGACGCCAGTCAGTATTTTTGTTTGTTGAGTGATTATTTGGTCGGATAACTTACTTTAATCTTCTAAAAGGACTCATGGGCGTCCTTTATTTCCTATAAGCATGAATAGATGGATGTGTGGTGTCAAAGCGTCCCTCAATCTATCGTAATCCGATGGCACCAGCAGATATAGAATACGCCGCTGCACCCTCTTGCAAAAACTAAATTGAATATCTCTAAAGGTTTTACTACTGGAACTCGATCATAAAATGGCTTATAATAAAATAATCTACCATCATAGGTGGCATCATATGAAAGAAAACGGATCAAAGTTTCATGCGAGTATATTTTCAGTTAGGAACAAATACAAATATACTTTATTGCACATCCAGGACTCAAACAAAACATACAACATAAAGAGAGGTACAATACAATTTGCAGAAGGCGGCCTTATCGCTTTAAGCGATATCTTTCAGACAACTTTCAGGTGATGGAAAAATCATAGGGATACATAATGTACGGGTGCAAATGGCATATGAAATAGATACTACCCTCAAATGAATAAATAACAATAATAAAGAATGCAAAAATGTGCTAATTGCAATGCAGTAGTAAAATAATAATCTATTACGTAAATACTATAATATATACTTACAAAAATATATATGTCAATACTTATATAATTAATAAATAACACATCAGATGCTAAAAGAAACTGCATAAGAAAATAAATGGTTAGGCAGTGTATCCACACTGCAATTCCTAATGCTAACGAAGATGATTTTTAAATATTGGCTGTGATTTGGCCTGCCTGATTGATGACGGGAGGGAGTTCCACAACCTGACTGCTTGGACTGTGAAAGAGCGGCTAAGGAATTCGGTGAGAAACTGTGAGACAATTTATAAAACAACTTATTCTAAAAATTGTATTTTGAAATTTAAGCTTATGTATTTTAGTGTTATTCAAAAAATAAGTAGATCAGGGCTTATTTTAAAGTAACCTTCGTCATCTGCTCTATGAAATTACCAGACAGAAGGTAGTCACTACGTTTTACAACCATCGTCATGCAAGAAAAATTTCAAGCAATTTTTTAAAAATTAGTTTCTAGTCTTTTACGTAACCCAGTAAATAATTAATTTAATTGATAGTTCTGTTACAAAGAAACGAGGAAAAAAATGCGCACAATGGTTTCGAACCCGGAACTCTCGCATGGAAGTCCGGTGTCCTTTTGACATGATGACACTATACTTTTGTTTACAATTTAAAGTGTTTTTAGCATTATTTCTAATTCACCAGAAAGCTAAATCGAGATCCCGGAGTACTGGACAAAACGTGCATGCTCCAGGGTATCCAAATAAATCTCTCGGTTCACTGTAACTAGGTAGAAATAGAGGTAATAAAATGAAATAAATCTCACTGAAATACACTTCTAGGAATTCTGAGCTGGAGTATTTTTCAGGTGGAAAGTTTGATATTATATTTTTAAATCAACGGTAAGCGTTTAATTATCTAAAGGATAGGTAGTAGAGGAACATGTAGGAACCTGTTTTAGATTTTCCTAAAATCGATTGTTTTATACAGCTTGTGGTTTTTGAGACAATCCCAAATATATTTATTGCTCCTACATGCTATTATATGCTGGTGACGGTGACTGTACCAAATGAATCAAATTAAGCAAAACGCATCTAGATTGTAACTAATAATTTCCTTGGTCTTAAGTAGTTAAAATAACGATTTTGTGACCGTAAATGTGAAATGTCAGGATCTACCTATAAAAGTAATATGGACTATTCTGGAACCTTCGTTAATAGGAGACTTGGGAAGTATTTTCACAATACCTCTACTCGCTCTTCTCTATTTGAATGTATCCAACTTAACATGTAATAGAAGAGAATTTGTAGAAACGAAACCCACGGTTGACCTCAATATCACCTGGTGGTAACTGACGATGAGGTCGAAGATGGAGCACAGGGGCTTTATAAGTACTGTCTCTTCTACAAACACTGCCGAAACACATCAACGCCGAAGCAAAGATATTTGATGACAGACTTTTCATAAAAGATATTTGATGACAGACTTTACATAAAATATATTTGATGACAGACTTTACATAAAAGATAACAGACTTTACATAAAAGCGATCGATAGCCAGGCGGACCCTTTCCACTACCACCCAAAGAAAGAGTTTTAATTTTATAGGGCCACTTCACCGCCAGCTACACGTGAATTCTAATCCAACAAGATGATTTTTTTATTAAACAAACTTAACAAAAGCTATTTACTTTCTTTCTCGGAAAATTAGTTCATCGGCAGGGTTAATCCTGTTAAAGAAAACTTGTAAAACTTTGCGAGCTGTCGCAAGGATATAATAGAAGGTAAATTACTGTAAGATTGTACCAAAAAGAGAGTCGGAGTGTCGAAGAGGATTAAACTGTCATTTGGTGGTTAATGGGATAGTGTGGTCGTCCTCCACAACAACTTCTAAGATATGGAGACGTAAAGTTTAACAAAAATAAACGATAAAAGGCCCCATCGATAAGAATAAGTTTATTTATGCGGTTAGATTACAAAGAATTCATAGTCCATCATACACCAGTAGGAACTAAAGCATATGTTATATTAAACTAAATAAAATTAGTGAGTAACCAGTTAGTTATAATAAACGCTGACCTATACCCCGATACTCTGCGATTCTGATAAAATTTTATCAATAATAAAAAGTCAAATAACAAGAAATAAGTTTCCCGTAGACTTGTGAACTCTATACCAATCAGCACTAGGCCCGAACGGTGGATGATGCTCCTGACTCCCTTGTGCAAGGAGAGGCCTGTGCCTCAACAGTGAGGACGTTATTAGAATGATTATAATGACATAGGTGCTGTAAGGTTGCTTAAAGCTATAAGGCCGCCAATTGTCATCTTTTCTTCTATTCTGTATTTTTGTCCTGTGTTGGAATATTTGTAAGGAATATTTGTATTGTATTGTAAGGGTATCACCGCGTGGTTGTTTGATGAAATTACGACAACGACGTTTACTACACTTCTAACTCCGCCCTCTGCAATGTATTGTAGTAGGTAGCTTAGGTGTCATTTTAACGCTTCGGTTATCGTTCCATACACATGAGCTCTTTGTCCTAACGATTATCAGACATTACTTTAGTGAACGTGTTTGTGCGAGCTAACTCGCTAATATCGCATTAAGCCTCGCTAGTGTTATCAGACGGGCTGGCCGCCGATAGAGACCAAAGAGTTTGGTGGCCGGAGCTGAGGATTTGGTCTCTGATGCCATTTGTCAAAAGCGAGTCTTAATATGCTTTATAAATATAATATAAATAGAAATATAGGGTCATATTTAATTAGCAGCAAATATTTCTAGGGTGTCTTCTATAGGTTATAACAATAATGATTAGGCAAAAAAAATTTTTTTTTTCTTATTAATTATTCGAGAAAAACGACAAAATTGTTTGTTTGTAAAATCTACAAAGAATGAATTATTACTATTCTAATTCTAACTCGTTTCATTCATAACGACATGGATGAGTTTATGCCACCAAGGCGCAAAATAATGATGTTTATTTCTCTTAGTATGGAAAATTTTCATACAAGTAACAGGGTTATTTTTTCGTGTAAAGTGGTACAATGACCAGCACATACCCCCCCACAAATATTTGCTACTAATAAAAATGGACTTTATATAATGTATTATCGCATAAGTCTAGAAAGTGAAATAAATTATTCTTATTCATTTAGCCAATTACTGTATCTATGTTTTTTTGTAGAAGAGCAGACGAGACGATAGGGGTTGATCACCCCAGAATGACTCAGCACAGACACGATTGGGCTCACCACCTTCAGAAAATGTACATAACTTACGGACCGACTATATTTTTCCAAATTAAGTTAACTCTTACCAGACCAGCAGAGTTTATTCAAAGTGTTCTGTTCCCTGGAGGTATTAAAGTCTTAAACAATCTTAATTAAGTGCCTTCAGGCGTCTCCCAAAGGATATCTTATCGTTTCTCAGTTCGTACAATTTCACTTTTCAGGACTTTGTTAGACGCGGTGATGGCTGATGGACCAGAGCCCTCACTGACTGGTGGCCAAGGTCGGGAAAAAGAGGAGTAGGTCGTCCAGCAGCCTAATGGGCGGATGGACCGAAAGGTTGGTACAAAAGACCCATGTCGTATGAGTCATGACCATGATCCATGTAGGACGACATGGGCTGATGATGATGATCTCAAGTTGCAGGTGTTTTTAGATTACGGTGACTAATTACCGAAAGGTTTTTTTATTGAAGGGAAGCAGGCGAGCAGGTAGCCACCATCACCATCGCCCATAGACATATCATTATGCTAAAATGTTGCAAGAGGGTTTTTAATGCGTTGCTAACATTGAGGACGTACAATTAGGTGAAATGCCTCAAGTGTCGGTAATTATGCTGAAATTTTTATTTTTCAAATCGGAACACAGCAATGTATAACATTGCTGCTTTGTGGCTGAAATAGGTTAAATGATGATAGCTCTCGATGCGATCCTGCTCACTAGGACCTATGCATCTTTTTTATTATTAAATAAGGAGAGTAGACGAGTGAATTGGCCATCACCTGATGGTAAATGGTCACCGTCGCCCATAGACATCTCACCTCACTGTATTTTTATTAAAGGGTTTTCGATGAGCTGCTGAGCTTGAAGAGTGCCTTGAGTGCCGGTAATTACGCTGGCTCTCTTACCCTTCAAACCGAAACACAATAAAGCAAGCATTTCTGCTTTACAGCTTCTTCTTCATTACTTCCTTCAAATAGAAATTTGAGACCAAAGTTGGGAAGTTGTTTTTGAAATAATAAACTGGAACTGGGACCGAAGCGTCATTCGGACTCTATAGTCTCTGCGTCGCTGCGACCCTGAGTTCGTCCGCTCTAATCCCGGACTCCGGGAACCCTATCCCGTGTCTCGCCCGGGATTACGCGCGTCTCTACGAGACCAATGTTACGATATTTTCAGGACTTCGGGGGGTCTGGAGTCGTCTCAGGTTATTTTTATTTATTATGGCGCGTAAATGAAGCTGGATGGAACAAACGATCTTTTGAATGAAAAATACACAACTTTCCTAAAGTTGTGTATTTTTGATCGTTTGTTTTTTAGATGTTTTATCAATAGAAAATGCATGTTTCAATATCTTTCTGAATATTTTCACTATATGTACTCGTATATGTTGTAATAATAATGGTCATCATCAGCTTATTATCAGTTCATCAGATTATCCCTACTATTGGGGCATTTACACAGGCATGTTCCTCAATGTTTTCTTTTACTATTGTAAAAGATAGGTCGTTATTCAGACCAGGCTAGGCTTACGACGATGAAAAAAAAAAGTTTATTTACTTATTACAGGGCACACAAAAAAGGACCTCCGACTTACAAACTAGGTCGAAAACCTGTATCTTGTAAGTCGGGATTCCGTCGCACTTTCGGTGCAAGCAAATTACAAATTATATTCTTAACCTGAATTTGGAAAATTTAACTGACGATTGTTTATAATAAAAGGTACCCGAGAATAACGAAGGGATGTATAAGGAAAACGATTAACGGAAGAGTAGGGAGGGGGAGACTGAGAGGAACCTAGGTCGACCAGATTGCGAACGTTCTAAAAAAGGTCAGGTGTGGTTAATCCTAAAGTTAAATAGAAAGAATAAATAGAAAGAATAGAATAGATAGAATAAAGTTCTTCGGGTCAACCACTAATAGAGCGTGTAAGCGATTGATGAGTGTGGAAGAAGCGAGAACGGTTTGTCAGGATCGTTGCAGGTGGAACATTTTAGACCCCTGTGGGAAACAGGCGTAAGTTTTAAATTTAAAAGCAGCTACATACTACTGCTACACAATCCACGGGCCTTTTCCCACAGAAATAGTAATAAAATAACACTTCATCCATCGTAAGACCTCATGTCGTCGGGGTGGATCATTAAAACGCTCGTCGCAGACGTCGTTCCCGCCAGTTTATCATTTTGTCCATTTGCACCGCGTATATTGCCTGCAAAGCCCTGTCCCCAGAACGGTGAGTTGGCATACCCACCGGTTTATTAAACATAATTAATGGGAGCTGTAGTTGGAGACAATAAGCCTTTGTCTCCGCAAATACGATTAGAAGTACTAAAACTTTAAATGCACGCAACACTAGGTCTTCTGTTTGTTTTCCTATGTTATGTGATAGCACAGTAGCAAAAGAAATGTTGTACTTACTTGCCTATAAATCTTTGCTTTTGACATACTGATAGATAACTTTATATACATTTTTACACGATTCACTAAAAGCGGAGGCTGTGAAGCTGTCGATTTCAGTGAGTTCGCTGTTTCTTTTCTTATACAAATTTATGCAGCTTTATATAGAACATTTTATTCAAATTGAAGCAGTCATTCATTCCATATTCCATTCTTAATTTCGACCGGCAGCGCCGCTCCATCTCTGTAAAGGCGAACATGGTGCGTAGATTCCACAGATGTAGCGACAGCGTCAAAAGATAGCTGTTCATCTCATACTGCAGCAGCACCTACACCGTGGAGGTGTGGTCGCGCTCCACCGTGGCCGCCATGAGGCAGATCCGTGTGCAGTACAACGACGCGTGGCGTGCGCTGGTGCAGCGCCAGCGCCATGCTCTGTGAAGGACGCGCTGCTGCGCGCGCGCTCGGCCGCCATACGCTCGCGCTTCGCCCGCACCGACAACGTCGTCATGAGTGGCGCCTGGAGCTGGCTAAACAGCCCGCTTCATCGGGTCTGGCAGTACAGGCATGCCCCTATTACTTAGATATAGGAATTTTATTTTTATTGGACATTATGATTATTTTTGGAAATAAATGAATTTAATTTAATTTTAATTTGAAGAAATAAACCACGCGGATATGGCGAAACTGATTTGTATTTTATATGGCTCCATTGTCGGTAAAAAGATCAAAAAACGGGATACACGCTTAGGTATTCAAATAAGGAGAATGTAAGATGTTTATCAAAACTGATTTCCAAAGAAATTCCCCCGAGTGACTAAAAGGATTTCAGAAATTCTGGAATAAATGTTGCTCCAGTCCGTTCTTGGAAGTAGAAAGTTTTGTAGTGAGTAGTGATGCTTATCACGTCTGATAAATAGGACAAGGACGTTCACTTTGCCCGCATTCATATATATAATATGTGCTATAATAAGATAGCTCATAAACAGAAAGTGCTTCTAAAGTTATAGTATTTTTAATTGTACACATATGGGGAGAGCAGACGAGCAAACAGACCTCCTGATGGTAAGTGGTCACTGATTTGTTGCATAGGGCTATATTAAAATTCGCTCAAGCATTATTATCAATCTTCCTACAAGCATCTAAGAATATTGAATCCTTATTATTATTATGCAGATCGTGCGAGATCCAACAAAGTAACAAGGCACTTTCCTTCTATACATACCTACTTATTGCATAGGTACAGATACAAAACCATGAACAGAAATAAAACCTTGACTTCCTACTATTATATTTACGAGTACTATCAGCAGGTAAGTACGTATATGCTTACAGAATATTCTGACAGGAAAAGAAGATGATACAAAATCTGATTTTTTAAATAAAATTCGTCGTAGTAGTATTCGAAGGGCTGGAGCGGAGTCGATTGGCACGATAACCGTAATTTTGGCCAAGTTCACGTTAGTGATGAGGTGACTAAATAAGACCAAAAGACCCGTTTGCGCGAAAATTTAACCCTATGTTATTCCCAACTTGAGTATGCTTTGCATACAAATGCATCAAACATAGAGGAGGCCTACATCTAGCAGTGGATGGAAGAGAGAGAATCATCGCCAAACGAAATGCCATCCTCATTCTGAGACCCGGACTACACGACGACGGTTCCTAGGCCGGTTCCAGTATCAGTCTGTTCCATGGAACCGGTGCTTCATATAAACTCAATCAAAAATGCGCTGTCGACTACACGCACAACGGTTTCACTTGGAACCAGTCTGCTCGGTTCCTGAACCGAGTGTGCGGGGTTTGAGTGCAACACATGAATTTGAATGCAGTCGACTACACGGCCGGTACCGGTACCTGAACCGAACCGTCGCTGGAACCGTCGTCGTGTATTCCGAACCTTATATAATCGTGTATACGATTAACGTGACAGCTTTACTTAGATTTTGAGATAACGCCAATATTGATCCCACTGCGACATCAACATCAGTTATATTATTCGCATAAGATATTCTTTGTTTTCTAAAATGTCAAAAATCGGTCTTTTTCATTTTAGATTTTTGCTTATTGGATGTTCTGTGTGTAATAAATAATAAGGTAATAGTAACTTATACCCACTATTGACCTATACGAGTACTAGGTATCTAGACAATGTGCTCTAGCTCTGTAGTCTCTGTCGTAAAAGGCGACTAAAAGGAGGGATCAGGGTCGCGGGCGGTCAAAGTGGGGGCTTTGGCCGTCCATTGGCGGGCTATCCTGGGAAAGGCAGCAACGTGCGACGGCTGCACGCTGCTGTGACGGGAGGAACCGGGAGGTGGAATGTACACCTCCCAGGAAAAACCCAAGGCAAATGCTAGGAGGGCACCGGTGCGTTCCACTGGAGATCCCGGAGCCCTCCGATTTGCACGAGGCCGGCGATCGAGGGGGTTTTAGTGAGTAAAAATCTCACATAACCCAGTCTCTCCCCCAGGAGGCTGGGTATCTTTCAAATTTTTCTCCCATGTTACCAAAAAAAGACAATGTGCTCTGGCTATCAAACTAGGTCTAACCCGCATTTTGAGAACCAGTTCCTTCCTGGTGATTTGGATCAATGTTTAATTCGTTTTTCCCATCCCTAATCGCGCTACTTTTCGCCGAACTCATTCAATATTCAGGACTCGGAGTACATAATTCGTGGCGGTGATCACGGACGAGACGACGGAACGTCTTGTTAGCTCTTTTTCTATTCGTCTCACAACTTCGTGTTTTATAGCAAATTGATATTAAAAGATATATAAAAGGAAACCTAGGTACAAAAGGGAGAAACTGGAATTTGTTCTAATTTAAACATAAAGGAGCAAACTTTTTCTTTCGTCCAAGAATTTAAAAGTTATTCTATAATGTCTTCGTACCATTACCAAGATCGTCAGAACTTAACATGCAAACTATGTTTTTACTTCTGTATACATCATCAGCAGCCTATTATTGTCCCCACTGTTGGGGCACAGGCCTGTGCAAGACAAGCGGGTATGGGCCAGGATCCACCGAGCGGGCCCAGTGCTGATTGGTGGATTTCACATGGCTTTGAAATTTTTTATTTCCTCAGACATGTAGTTTTCCTCATGATGTTTTCCTTCACCGTTAGAGCAGTCGGTAAATGTACGTAAGTCTTCGACAAAATCTGAATAACTCATTGGTACATGGCATGGTTTCGAACCGACCCGCATGGGACTCCGGTGTCCTAGCCACTAGGCCACCGACGCACGCTCTCTGTATATTTTATATATATAATATATTAACAAGGAAAATTGAAAATTTTGACATACTACTGACTAACTTTCAGGTCATCATCAGATCCTCAAATGTCCAGATGTGGAAGCGGCACTTTGAACTGTTCCTAGCTATTACTGTTACGTTCCGGTAGGTACAGTGCCTGAGTTTTTAGAAAGGGTTCGGTTTTTGGAACCCGGTACATGATGCCCGAATCCCCTTCTAAGTGCTCACGGACTGTACCTAATACCATCTTCCACCATAACTGCTGCAGCACAGGTTCCCCACCCTCCACAATAATAAACTGTATCTAAGAGCGTCGTCATGAGCGGCCTAGTAGTTAGGAGTTAGGAGCATGACTCCCATGTGGGAGGTCCGGGTTCGAAACCTTGCAGTGCCATGTATCAATGAGTTTTTCGGATTTTTTCAAAGACTTACGTATATTTACGGACCGCTCTAACGGTGAAGGAAAACATCGTGAAGAAACCTACATGAAGAAATTAAAAGTTTCCGAAGGCGTGTGAAATCCACCAATCAGGACAGGGCCCGCTCGGTGGATCATGACCCATACCCCCTTGTGCAAGGGGAGGCCTGTGTCCCAACAGTGGGGACATTAATAGGCTGGTGATGATGATCTAAGAACCTTCTCAATAAAATTCCTCATCGTTCTATCTTACCTTCACCTATGGATCAGTACCCAAAGGTATTCAATTTTATAATATTTTAAAAGATTCTATAAGATAAAGTAGCGCTACTCAGGCAAGCAGAGATGTGCAGGGAGGGCTTGAAAGCTCGTAAAAAGCTAATATTGTTCCGTGTAAGCCTTCGATTTATGAAAACTCTATCGGAAATAATTTCTCGGAAAGTAATAAACTAGAATAGGGTTCCGCTAGAGAGAAAAACATCCATGCTTCTTCTATTAAATTAAAAAGGTTTATTTATATTTTTTAAGATCATATTATTATAATCTTTTGTGCTTGTTATTAAAAATTTAATGAACTTTATATAGCTCTGGTTTAATGGAAATACTTTAATGGAAAATATTTGGAAAATGGCCAATTACATTTAGGGCGACGACGTGGCTTTCCATGCTCAGTTTGTATTGAAAACGGGATTTATAGACAATTAGTGTACACCACACCCTCCTAGGTGATACAGTTTGTCGCTATCTTCGCTTAGCGTTTAGAAGCGTCAATATTCTATACCTTGTTCATTTGACGTATCATACAGGGATGTCTATTCAGTGCTCGAATCGTTACCGATCCGATTCTTTAAAAGATTGATTAACTATTTCGATTAATTAATTTCCATTCCATTTTGGAAAAATAACCGGCCAGGTGCGAGTCGGACTCGCGCACCGAGGGTGCCGTTTTCAATAGAATTATTTTTTGTTTTGCTAAAATACCATTTTAATCTTTTTTTCTCAAATAGGTATCAACTCATATGTAAATGTTTAGACCTTTTTATTTTTCCCGAAATACATCTTCTATTAATACTCGTACTTATTATTTCAGATTTTTTGTCGTGAAATTCTTGAGTTTTACTTTTCATCATCACAATTTCAAGGAAAAATAATCGATTGGAGATTTTTTTACAATGCTTGTTTGCTTAGCGTATGGTTAGTGGCCAACCTATTTGTCAGAGTTGTTCAACCGCCATAGGCCTCTGACAAGGCTTAACGACTGCTGTCGAACGGCTACAACCGTGACCGACTGCTTAACGTGCTTTCCGAGGCACGGAGGAGCTCAGATGAAATATGCCACTAGCGGTCACCCATCCAGGTACCGACCGCGACAACGTCGCTTAATCTGCACGATCATTTTCGGACCGTGCTCGCAACTAGGCTACGAGCTCCTCAATTTTTTACAATAATTAACGATTTCATTGAGTCAATCTCTAGACGATTCGACGGTATTATGTAACTGCGCAGTTATTGAAAAAAACATAGTAACAATCATATTTCAAACGATATAAATGAAATAATCATTAAATAAATAATAATTTGAATATAAAAAATATATTTATAACCGTTTTCGGTAGCAAAATTTTAAGTTATTATTTTGACATTATTCGCAATACGCGACACATTTACGTTGTATGGCATCTATCTAAAGGATCCCAAATTGTACAAAGATATAGAAGTAGTTTATCTTCAGCTTCATCGTCACTAGGTGAGATTGAAGTCACACGTACAGTCGTATACACAAAAGTCACTTACCATCAATTGAAATCGAGGCCGTAAACACAACAATACCGGCAGTTTACTACGCTACTTACCCCTTTCACAATAATTCCGTTTCAACCACCACTTATTTGCGGTTATTCAATATTCATTTAGACTATGAAGGGTGAGAAATGAGAACTCGGGGTGAGTAAGCTACGCGTTATTTGGCAGACGAACACTCTTCACTCGGGTGATACCCTCGCACGGAACCCTACTCGAGAGCACTCGTCCTCGGTAAATCGAAAGTCGTTACACAAAAACCGAGATATATTTTAGGGTGCCGCCATGCGTTCGGTAAATCGGAATTCTTTTTTGTCTGGCACAGGTGTTTGGGGTTTGCCGTTGCCTTCGGTATAGACATTTCAATTTCATCTGTTGGCTGAAAATTAACGTAGCTATGAATGTGTGATTGTATTTGAACCAAATAGCACTGTTACATATTCGGTAAAAAATTGTTTAAGCAAATCAAAAAAGGTGTTGAAGGTGGAAGTGAGAGTAGCGTAGTTGGTAACTACCTATTAGATTATATTATCTTATCTTATGATGGGCCGGGAATAAACCCAGTGGCACTTAGACCCTTGAGGATCTTTTGTGCTTTACCCATTAGATAATTTGTGGTGTAGTATTGTGTAAAAGTAAAAGGGATTTTTTTTGGGAACATAAGTTCCAAAAGCAGTAGGTACTTATGTACCTACCTGTACTTTTGATTGGTTCTTTCATTTATTTAAGTTTTTCAAGTTTCTAAGTAACTCTAAGACGCACTAGATCATAGATCAGTAGAAATCATACGATCTGTTACGATTAACGTACGATACGAAATATTTTCTACACATTCAGTTTAACTTAAAAATAAAATCTTTTACGGAACCAAAGGCTCAACAAAGAGTTTTTCGCTTAAACGTATATTGCTCTATCACTTATAGAGCTACGTGTTCTCCTTTTAGTGACGCCTTTGATGATTTTTTGCCTTTTTATGTCGACGTTTTAGTTATCGTTTCGGTTACGATTATTATATTGTATATCGATGTGCCTAACAGGCGTATTTGAAAATCGGATAAATATATAACTTTCATGTGAAAGTAAATAACTTTCTTTTAGCTCATTATCGGGTTTTTTATTGTGTAATGAGAGCTGACGAGCAAACGGGTCACCTGATGGTAAGTGGTCACCGTTGCCCATAGGCATCTTAACTTACTGTATTATTATTAGAGGGTCCTATGCGCTGCTAAACTTGAGGACTAAGTGGATTGCCTGATATTATTCTCTCTTACCCTTCAAACTGAAACACAGAAATGCAAGCATTTTGCTTTGCTGTAGAACCTCTAGTGGTACCTCTCCAGGCGAGTAAGTGCACCTAAATCAAAAGAAAGATCATCACAGTATGATTAAATTGTCCAAATTCCTTTTAGGTTAAGAATATAATTTGTAATTTGCTTGCACAGAAAGTGCGACGGAATCCCGACTTACAAGATACAGGTTTTCGACCTAGTTTGTAAGTCGGAGGTCCTTTTTTTGTGTGGCCTGTAATAAGTAAATAAACTTTTTCATTTTTTCATTTTTTTTTCAATATCAATGTCGTAAAATGTCCAGTCTTTTTGCTGCCATTTTGCGACCATAACAAAGCCTATTGTAAGACTACGATAAAGTTAACTTTGCGCACTGGATATTGGACACGGCCTTTGGACATTTTTTTAAATTGACCAAAATTGGAAAGATTTTTCCATTAAAAAAACCGGCAGTTTTTTATACACATCTGCCCTAGCAGGACCTTAAGGACCAAGTCTTGAAATCTGCTCATCTCTGACCAACCCTCTTTAGGATCTGATACCATACTTTTTACACCTGTATTTATTTATGTACGAGTATAAAACTGCCCTACTTTTCTCTATATAGAACCTGAGAGAAACATTACAATTTTTTGCCCCTCGTCCGGAGAGGGTAATACAAACTACTCTGGACGTATTTCTCAGTCATAAGAGATTCAACGCAGGTACCGAGCGGACGTGCCCTGTTGTTATTAATTATGTCAATATTTGCGCCCCAGAAGACGGGATAAGTGAGGGAAACTTTGTTATTTATTTATCTTCGGTAGAGAAACTGTACTTAACATGGTAATTGCTAAACGCGTTAGAGTTGAGATCTGACTAAACGATCCTAATAGAATTTATTTAGGTAACTCCTGCCTAGCGAATAGGGACCTAATTCGGGTCATTCCCCGTGGTACAACCGCAATGTCCAACTGGATGGACCACGGGGAAATAATTTTCCCCGTGGACAATCCAGTTGGTATACCCTTTTTGGCACTGTACCACACCGGATGTTTTGTGCTGCATGTATTAATCTGTGTATACTTCTGTATTGTGTTCTATATTCTGGTGTTTACAGTGCTAAATTAACGTTTTCAATTTCAATATCACGTACGTTAAATGCCAAATTGTCTCAACTCTACACTATTTCTTCTTCTTCTAAGTCGTATTCCTCACTGCTGAGGGTCGTGATCATTCTAAGGAATTAATCATTCGGCAATCTCGTGGCAAATTTAAGGTTTGCCATTGCCTTCCCCATTTCAGTGAGTAAATGTATGTAAGTCTTTGGAAAAATCCGAAAAACGAATTGGTACATGACATTGCACGGTTTCGAACCCGGACCTCCAGCATGGGAGTCCGACGTCCTAGCCACGACGCCACCGACGCTCTTATGTACAACACTATTACGCTCACTAACACTATTGTGCTCAACACTATTATGTACTATTAATTACATCATAAAAATTTAACTTGCAGAAATCTTTGCACCGAGTTGAATACCTATTTTAAACCCCACTCAAGAGTTTTATGAAATGAAATGCGCAACGAAGGAGCCCAAGTGCGAAGAATGCAATTAAAACAGAGCAATAAAGATCACATTTTACAGCTTTTGACCGCAGTTGTGTACCGCGTAAAGGTTATTATCTGGTTTTTAAACTCCGCTTTGGGTTGGGGAATTAAAAACGAAAATAATAAAACGTTTTCGCCTTAATTTCAGCTGTCTCTCTGGAACAATGGAATGGAAGCGCCGAGGCTGTGCCTTTTCATATTGTGTATATAAGAGTGACTGTGGTGGAAAAATTGTCCGTTGTTTGATCTTTTTGCGTGGGAGGGGGGAGTAGATTAATAATTCGTTATTCGTTATCATGACGGAATGAATTACAGCGACTGAGAAATGTAATATAGTATTATGGTGAAAGAGATTTTCAGTGCTGTATGGTTAGCTGAAGTCAGAGGTACGTTTTCGAGTTTCATTGGAGAAGAAACTTATCAATGTTTTTTTAAGAGCACCGGTGGAGTTAGACACCGATTCCCAAGCGGGAGGTCCGGGTTCGAAACCGTGCAGTGCCATGTACCAATGAGTTTTTCGTATTTCTCGAAGACTTTGTACATTTACCGACTGCTCTAACGGTGAAGGAAATAATCGTGAGGAAACCTGCACACTGAGATAACCAGTGTGTAAAATGGGGTAGGCACAAAAGATCCTCAAGGGTCGAAATGCCGTTGGGTTATTCCCGGCCCCCTATCGTAAAATAAGATAAGATATCCATGATTTACACACACTTATAAGATTGTGAAAAAAACAGGTCGTGATCTTTCTATGTAATTAACCACATAGAACAACTTTCTTGGCACATTTAATAGGGTAGTTTGCCATTGTTTTCCCCATTTCATACCCTGGTTATATCAATATTGAGATTTTCTCACGATGTTTTCCTTCACCTTTAGAGCAGTCGGTAAATGTACTTAAGTCTTTCGAAAAAATCCTCAAAACTCATTGGTACACGACATTGCATTGTTTCGAAACCGGACCTTCGGCATGGGAGTCTGGTATCCTGCCCTCTACGCCACCGACGAACCGATAAAGTGATAAGGTGAAATATAATTCCCCGTGGTCCCACTGGTGGGACATCGTGGTGGGACATCGTGGTGGGACATCGTGGTGGGACCACGGGTAACGAGCCAACGGATTACCTAGCTGAACAGATTTTTATTCTTCAATAATCTTTATTCGGTTTTCACAAAATCATTAGAACCTATTCCAACATCGATTGACCTTTCCAAAGTTTGTAATGCAAGAACTTTGTACAGGTAGGTACTTATTGTACTGTATTTCTTTGTATTCTCAAGCCCATGCATTTAATTTCAGCGCAATTCTTTTTAAGGAATAAAGGAGCTAGGAAGAAATCGGTCATTCCGGCGTGAGAGCAGCGGCTCGACGTTGATTAATGAGCCCAAATAATATTGTTCCTTCGTCAAGCTGGATGAAACGGCCTCCTGCATTAGATATTTAATTATATGCTCCGAAGTTCGCAAAAAATGGGCATGTATTGAATTTAGGCTAAGTATAAGGCGAGGTCCCAGGGGTGGGGGATCACAGGGTCTATAAAAAGTAGAATAAGAATAATCTTTATTGTAACCAAAACGCCTTTTTGACACATGTCGCTATATAGGCAAGCTTTTACCCGCGGCTTCGCTCGCGTGGACTTCAATAATGTGAGAAGTTTATATTGTTTATACCTACTCGTAAAGAGTACTATACCTACTTAAGTTCCATTTTGTCTATTTTTAAGCTTTTAATAGTAGTATAGTTATTTCTAAGCTACGTTTTCATAGTTAAAAATGAAATATGTAGTCCTAGGTGAGGTCTATCAAATGTATCATGTTTGATTGGAAACGAAACAAAAATAAACAATATCAGAGCAAGTTAATATGAAGACGGTATTTGGTCTCTGGCTCCTGGCCTACACTACTTAGGATGTTTGTGCCGTAATGAAAGATGAAGTCCTTGGTGAGGTCTATCAAATGTATCATGTTTGGTTGGAGGCGAAACAAAATCAGAGCAAGTTAATATGAAGACGGTTTTTGGTCTCAGGATCCTGTCCCACACTACTTAGGATGTTTGTGCCATAATGAAAGATGTAGTCCTTGGTGAGGTCTATCAAATGTATCATGTTTGGTTGGAGGCGAAACAAAATCAGAGCAAGTTAATATGAAGACGGTTTTTGGTCTCAGGATCCTGTCCCACACTACTTAGGATGTTTGTGCCATAATGAAAGATGTAGTCCTTGGTGAGGTCTATCAAATGTATCATGTTTGGTTGGAGGCGAAACAAAATCAGAGCAAGTTAATATGAAGACGGTTTTTGGTCTCAGGATCCTGTCCCACACTACTTAGGATGTTTGTGCCATAATGAAAGATGTAGTCCTTGGTGAGGTCTATCAAATGTATCATGTTTGGTTGGAGGCGAAACAAAATCAGAGCAAGTTAATATGAAGACGGTTTTTGGTCTCAGGATCCTGTCCCACACTACTTAGGATGTTTGTGCCATAATGAAAGATGTAGTCCTTGGTGAGGTCTATCAAATGTATCATGTTTGGTTGGAGGCGAAACAAAATCAGAGCAAGTTAATATGAAGACGGTTTTTGGTCTCTGGCTCCTGTCCCACACTACTTAGGATGTTTGTGCCATAATGAAAGATGTAGTCCTTGGTGAGGTCTATCAAATGTATCATGTTTGGTTGGAGGTGAAACAAAATCAGAGCAAGTTAATATGAAGACGGTTTTTGGTCTCTGGCTCCTGTCCCACACTACTGAGGATGTTTGTGCCATAATGAAAGATGTAGTCCTTGGTGAGGTCTATCAAATGTATCATGTTTGGTTGGAGGCGAAACAAAATCAGAGCAAGTTAATATGAAGACGGTTTTTGGTCTCAGGATCCTGTCCCACACTACTGAGGATGTTTGTGCCGTAATGAAAGATGTAGTCCTTGGTGAGGTCTATCAAATGTATCATGTTTGGTTGGAGGCGAAACAAAATCAGAGCAAGTTAATATGAAGACGGTTTTTGGTCTCAGGATCCTGTCCCACACTACTTAGGATGTTTGTGCCATAATGAAAGATGTAGTCCTTGGTGAGGTCTATCAAATGTATCATGTTTGGTTGGAGGCGAAACAAAATCAGAGCAAGTTAATATGAAGACGGTTTTTGGTCTCAGGATCCTGTCCCACACTACTTAGGATGTTTGTGCCATAATGAAAGATGTAGTCCTTGGTGAGGTCTATCAAATGTATCATGTTTGGTTGGAGGCGAAACAAAATCAGAGCAAGTTAATATGAAGACGGTTTTTGGTCTCAGGATCCTGTCCCACACTACTTAGGATGTTTGTGCCATAATGAAAGATGTAGTCCTTGGTGAGGTCTATCAAATGTATCATGTTTGGTTGGAGGCGAAACAAAATCAGAGCAAGTTAATATGAAGACGGTTTTTGGTCTCAGGATCCTGTCCCACACTACTTAGGATGTTTGTGCCATAATGAAAGATGTAGTCCTTGGTGAGGTCTATCAAATGTATCATGTTTGGTTGGAGGCGAAACAAAATCAGAGCAAGTTAATATGAAGACGGTTTTTGGTCTCTGGCTCCTGTCCCACACTACTTAGGATGTTTGTGCCATAATGAAAGATGTAGTCCTTGGTGAGGTCTATCAAATGTATCATGTTTGGTTGGAGGTGAAACAAAATCAGAGCAAGTTAATATGAAGACGGTTTTTGGTCTCTGGCTCCTGTCCCACACTACTGAGGATGTTTGTGCCATAATGAAAGATGTAGTCCTTGGTGAGGTCTATCAAATGTATCATGTTTGGTTGGAGGCGAAACAAAATCAGAGCAAGTTAATATGAAGACGGTTTTTGGTCTCTGGCTCCTGTCCCACACTACTGAGGATGTTTGTGCCATAATGAAAGATGTAGTCCTTGGTGAGGTCTATCAAATGTATCATGTTTGGTTGGAAACGAAACAAAAATAAACAATATCAGAGCAAGTTAATATGAAGACGGTATTTGGTCTCTGGCTCCTGGCCTACACTACTTAGGATGTTTGTGCCGTAATGAAAGATGAAGTCCTTGGTGAGGTCTATCAAATGTATCATGTTTGGTTGGAGGCGAAACAAAATCAGAGCAAGTTAATATGAAGACGGTTTTTGGTCTCAGGATCCTGTCCCACACTACTTAGGATGTTTGTGCCATAATGAAAGATGTAGTCCTTGGTGAGGTCTATCAAATGTATCATGTTTGGTTGGAGGCGAAACAAAATCAGAGCAAGTTAATATGAAGACGGTTTTTGGTCTCTGGCTCCTGTCCCACACTACTGAGGATGTTTGTGCCATAATGAAAGATGTAGTCCTTGGTGAGGTCTATCAAATGTATCATGTTTGGTTGGAGGCGAAACAAAATCAGAGCAAGTTAATATGAAGACGGTTTTTGGTCTCTGGCTCCTGTCCCACACTACTGAGGATGTTTGTGCCATAATGAAAGATGAAGTCCTTGGTGAGGTCTATCAAATGTATCATGTTTGGTTGGAGGCGAAACAAAATCAGAGCAAGTTAATATGAAGACGGTTTTTGGTCTCAGGATCCTGTCCCACACTACTTAGGATGTTTGTGCCATAATGAAAGATGTAGTCCTTGGTGAGGTCTATCAAATGTATCATGTTTGGTTGGAGGCGAAACAAAATCAGAGCAAGTTAATATGAAGACGGTTTTTGGTCTCAGGATCCTGTCCCACACTACTTAGGATGTTTGTGCCATAATGAAAGATGTAGTCCTTGGTGAGGTCTATCAAATGTATCATGTTTGGTTGGAGGTGAAACAAAAATAAACAAAATCAGAGCAAGTTAATATGAAGACGGTTTTTGGTCTCTGGCTCCTGTCCCACACTACTTAGGATGTCTGTGTCATAATGAAAGATGAAGTCCTAGGTGAGATCTATCAAATGTATCATGTTTGGTTGGAAACGAAACAAAAATAAACAATATCAGAGCAAGTTAATATGAAGACGGTTTTTGGTCTTTGGCTCCTGTCCCACACTACTTAGGATGTTTGTAGCATAATAAAAGATGTAGTCCTTGGTGACGTCTATCAAATGTATCATGTTTGGTTGGAAACGAAACAAAAATAAACAATATCAGAGCAAGTTAATATGAAGACGGTTTTTGGTCTTTGGCTCCTGTCCCACACTACTTAGGATGTTTGTAGCATAATAAAAGATGTAGTCCTAGGTGAGGTCTATCAAATGTATCATGTTTGGTTGGAAACGAAACAAAAATAAACAATATCAGAGCAAGTTAATATGAAGACGGTTTTTGGTCTTTGGCTCCTGTCCCACACTACTTAGGATGTTTGTAGCATAATAAAAGATGTAGTCCTTGGTGAGGTCTATCAAATGTATCATGTTTGGTTGGAGGTGAAACAAAAATAAACAAAATCAGAGCAAGTTAATGTGAAGACGGTTTTTGGTCTCTGGCTCGTGGCCCACACTACTGAGGATGTTTGTCCCATAATGAAAGATGTAGTCTTTGGTGAGGTCTATCAAATGTATCATGTTTGATTGGAGGCGAAACAAAAATAAACAATATCAGAGCAAGTTAATATGAAGACGGTTTTTGGTCTTTGGCTCCTGTCCCACACTACTGAGGATGTTTGTAGCATAATAAAAGATGTAGTCCTAGGTGAGGTCTATCAAATGTATCATGTTTGGTTGGAGGTGAAACAAAAATAAACAAAATCAGAGCAAGTTAATGTGAAGACGGTTTTTGGTCTCTGGCTCGTGGCCCACACTACTGAGGATGTTTGTCCCATAATGAAAGATGTAGTCCTTGGTGAGGTCTATCAAATGTATCATGTTTGGTTGGAGGCGAAACAAAAATAAACAATATCAGAGCAAGTTAATATGAAGACGGTTTTTGGTCTCTGGCTCCTGGCCCACACTACTTAGGATGTTTGTCCCATAATAAAAGATGTAGTCCTTGGTGAGGTCTATCAAATGTATCATGTTTGGTTGGAGGTGAAACAAAAATAAACAAAATCAGAGCAAGTTAATGTGAAGACGGTTTTTGGTCTCTGGCTCGTGGCCCACACTACTGAGGATGTTTGTCCCATAATGAAAGATGTAGTCTTTGGTGAGGTCTATCAAATGTATCATGTTTGATTGGAGGTGAAACAAAAATAAACAAAATCAGAGCAAGTTAATATGAAGACGGTTTTTGGTCTCTGGCTCCTGGCCCACACTACTTAGGATGTTTGTCCCATAATAAAAGATGTAGTCCTTGGTGAGGTCTATCAAATGTATCATGTTTGGTTGGAGGTGAAACAAAAATAAACAAAATCAGAGCAAGTTAATGTGAAGACGGTTTTTGGTCTCTGGCTCGTGGCCCACACTACTTAGGATGTTTGTCCCATAATAAAAGATGTAGTCCTTGGTGAGGTCTATCAAATGTATCATGTTTGGTTGGAGGTGAAACAAAAATAAACAAAATCAGAGCAAGTTAATGTGAAGACGGTTTTTGGTCTCTGGCTCGTGGCCCACACTACTGAGGATGTTTGTCCCATAATGAAAGATGAAGTCCTAGGTGAGATCTATCAAATGTATCATGTTTGGTTGGAAACGAAACAAAAATAAACAATATCAGAGCAAGTTAATATGAAGACGGTTTTTGGTCTTTGGCTCCTGTCCCACACTACTTAGGATGTTTGTAGCATAATAAAAGATGTAGTCCTTGGTGACGTCTATCAAATGTATCATGTTTGGTTGGAAACGAAACAAAAATAAACAATATCAGAGCAAGTTAATATGAAGACGGTTTTTGGTCTTTGGCTCCTGTCCCACACTACTTAGGATGTTTGTAGCATAATAAAAGATGTAGTCCTAGGTGAGGTCTATCAAATGTATCATGTTTGGTTGGAAACGAAACAAAAATAAACAATATCAGAGCAAGTTAATATGAAGACGGTTTTTGGTCTTTGGCTCCTGTCCCACACTACTTAGGATGTTTGTAGCATAATAAAAGATGTAGTCCTTGGTGAGGTCTATCAAATGTATCATGTTTGGTTGGAGGTGAAACAAAAATAAACAAAATCAGAGCAAGTTAATGTGAAGACGGTTTTTGGTCTCTGGCTCGTGGCCCACACTACTGAGGATGTTTGTCCCATAATGAAAGATGTAGTCTTTGGTGAGGTCTATCAAATGTATCATGTTTGATTGGAGGCGAAACAAAAATAAACAATATCAGAGCAAGTTAATATGAAGACGGTTTTTGGTCTTTGGCTCCTGTCCCACACTACTGAGGATGTTTGTAGCATAATAAAAGATGTAGTCCTAGGTGAGGTCTATCAAATGTATCATGTTTGGTTGGAGGCGAAACAAAAATAAACAATATCAGAGCAAGTTAATATGAAGACGGTTTTTGGTCTCTGGCTCCTGGCCCACACTACTTAGGATGTTTGTCCCATAATAAAAGATGTAGTCCTTGGTGAGGTCTATCAAAAGTATCATGTTTGGTTGGAGGTGAAACAAAAATAAACAAAATCAGAGCAAGTTAATGTGAAGACGGTTTTTGGTCTCTGGCTCGTGGCCCACACTACTGAGGATGTTTGTCCCGTAATGAAAGATGTAGTCCTTGGTGAGGTCTATCAAATGTATCATGTTTGGTTGGAGGCGAAACAAAAATAAACAATATCAGAGCAAGTTAATATGAAGACGGTTTTTGGTCTCTGGCTCCTGGCCCACACTACTTAGGATGTTTGTCCCATAATAAAAGATGTAGTCCTTGGTGAGGTCTATCAAATGTATCATGTTTGGTTGGAGGTGAAACAAAAATAAACAAAATCAGAGCAAGTTAATGTGAAGACGGTTTTTGGTCTCTGGCTCGTGGCCCACACTACTGAGGATGTTTGTCCCATAATGAAAGATGTAGTCTTTGGTGAGGTCTATCAAATGTATCATGTTTGATTGGAGGTGAAACAAAAATAAACAAAATCAGAGCAAGTTAATATGAAGACGGTTTTTGGTCTCTGGCTCCTGGCCCACACTACTTAGGATGTTTGTCCCATAATAAAAGATGTAGTCCTTGGTGAGGTCTATCAAATGTATCATGTTTGGTTGGAGGTGAAACAAAAATAAACAAAATCAGAGCAAGTTAATGTGAAGACGGTTTTTGGTCTCTGGCTCGTGGCCCACACTACTGAGGATGTTTGTCCCATAATGAAAGATGTAGTCTTTGGTGAGGTCTATCAAATGTATCATGTTTGATTGGAGGTGAAACAAAAATAAACAAAATCAGAGCAAGTTAATATGAAGACGGTTTTTGGTCTCTGGCTCGTGGCCCACACTACTGAGGATGTTTGTCCCATAATGAAAGATGTAGTCTTTGGTGAGGTCTATCAAATGTATCATGTTTGATTGGAGGTGAAACAAAAATAAACAAAATCAGAGCAAGTTAATGTGAAGACGGTTTTTGGTCTCTGGCTCCTGTCCCACACTACTTAGGATGTTTGTAGCATAATAAAAGATGTAGTCCTTGGTGAGGTCTATCAAATGTATCATGTTTGGTTGGAGGCGAAACAAAAATAAACAATATCAGAGCAAGTTAATATGAAGACGGTTTTTGGTCTCTGGCTCCTGGCCCACACTACTTAGGATGTTTGTCCCATAATAAAAGATGTAGTCCTTGGTGAGGTCTATCAAATGTATCATGTTTGGTTGGAGGTGAAACAAAAATAAACAAAATCAGAGCAAGTTAATGTGAAGACGGTTTTTGGTCTCTGGCTCGTGGCCCACACTACTGAGGATGTTTGTCCCATAATGAAAGATGTAGTCTTTGGTGAGGTCTATCTAATGTATCATGTTTGATTGGAGGTGAAACAAAAATAAACAAAATCAGAGCAAGTTAATGTGAAGACGGTTTTTGGTCTCTGGCTCCTGTCCCACACTACTTAGGATGTTTGTGCCATAATGAAAGATGTAGTCCTTGGTGAGGTCTATCAAATGTATCATGTTTGATTGGAGGCGAAACAAAAATAAACAATATCAGAGCAAGTTAATATGAAGACGGTTTTTGGTCTCTGGCTCCTGGCCCACACTACTTAGGATGTTTGTCCCATAATAAAAGATGTAGTCCTTGGTGAGGTCTATCAAATGTATCTTGTTTGGTTGGAGGCGAAACAAAAATAAACAATATCAGAGCAAGTTAATATGAAGACGGTTTTTGGTCTCTGGCTCCTGGCCCACACTACTTAGGATGTTTGTAGCATAATAAAAGATGTAGTCCTTGGTGAGGTCTATCAAATGTATCATGTTTGATTGGAGGCGAAACAAAAATAAACAATATCAGAGCAAGTTAATATGAAGACGGTTTTTGGTCTCTGGCTCCTGGCCCACACTACTTAGGATGTTTGTCCCATAATGAAAGATGTAGTCCTTGGTGAGGTCTATCAAATGTATCATGTTTGGTTGGAGGCGAAACAAAAATAAACAATATCAGAGCAAGTTAATATGAAGACGGTTTTTGGTCTCTGGCTCCTGGCCCACACTACTTAGGATGTTTGTAGCATAATAAAAGATGTAGTCCTTGGTGAGGTCTATCAAATGTATCATGTTTGGTTGGAGGCGAAACAAAAATAAACAATATCAGAGCAAGTTAATATGAAGACGGTTTTTGGTCTCTGGCTCCTGGCCCACACTACTTAGGATGTTTGTAGCATAATAAAAGATGTAGTCCTAGGTGAGGTCTATCAAATGTATCATGTTTGATTGGAGGCGAAACAAAAATAAACAAAATGAGAGCAAGTTAATATGAAGACGGTTTTTGGTCTCTGGCTCCTGGCCCACACTACTTAGGATATTTGTACCATAATAAAATATGTAGTCCTTGGTGAGGTCTATCAAATGTATCATGTTTGATTGGAGGCGAAACAAAAATAAACAAAATGAGAGCAAGTTAATATGAAGACGGTTTTTGGTCTCTGGCTCCTGGCCCACACTACTTAGGATATTTGTACCATAATAAAATATGTAGTCCTTGGTGAGGTCTATCAAATGTATCATGTTTGATTGGAGGCGAAACAAAAATAAACAAAATGAGAGCAAGTTAATATGAAGACGGTTTTTGGTCTCTGGCTCCTGGCCCACACTACTTAGGATATTTGTACCATAATAAAATATGTAGTCCTTGGTGAGGTCTATCAAATGTATCATGTTTGATTGGAGGCGAAACAAAAATAAACAAAATGAGAGCAAGTTAATATGAAGACGGTTTTTGGTCTCTATCTCCTGGCCCACATTACTGAGGTTGTTTGTCCCATAACGAAATATGTAGTCCATGGTGAGGTATGTATGTATCAATACAATTTTGAATACAGTTTATTATTGAGTTAACAACCTTATATCCCGAAAATTGAGAAAAAATATTCTTGTAACGTTATTTAGAAGAACTCTTGAAGAAATAATACTCGTAATGTCTACTTTAATACAACACTAAGTAGCAGACAAGTAGAAAGCTCAACACAGTGGAAAATGCAAATGAATGAACCGTTGTGGGTAGGCGAGCAAACGATTGTGGGGGAAGAGAGACGTGCGGGCGTGGGGGAGCGGAACTTTAGCCATCTTTAGATCAACTTGGGATCTACTTCTAGATACAAGGGATGTAACAGAATACTTGTACACTGAGAGAAAATTTTCTTTATATCTAACCAAAGTTTTGTCTACCAGTAACTTAAAAAAGTTACTAAGAAACCTCATTCACATGTAACAAAGCACTTTGTAAGAGTTCTGACAGAGTTAGTGGTAGTCAATGGAGGGAATATGACTGCTGACCGGTATATCAGGGACATTTTAGACGAAAACGTTGTCCCCCTTTATTGGTGTCGGCTTAATTCTAATGCAGGTTAATACTCGGAACCACGGTGGTAGCTGAGTACAGGCAACGGTGATGCAGTGGCCAGCAAGGTCCCTGGATATGAATCCGATAGAACACATTTGGGACTTTTTAAAGAGAAGCGTAAGACCCAGAATGCTATCCCCCAACAATCTGGGTGAACTGCGTTATTTGAGGAGTGGCAGAAGTTGCCTCAAGAAACAATAGTCAGCGTCATCCAAAGCATATGCCCAGATTGATGAAAACTGCAGCCAGAGCAGGGGGGGGGGGATACACGTTCCTAAAAAGATATAAATTTAATTGTTTTAAAAAACGTTTCGTAACCAGTGACGAAAACAAAATATCATTTATTTCTAGTTTCACCATCTGGTCCCACGTGTAGCAAGTTCCATGTGACCAGTTGGTGAATAACCCAAATCGGCCGGTGTGTGTGTATATATCATTTTTCTTTCTTTCTTTCTATATCGTTCATTCATTAATATATAATTATGAGTATGTACAGTACAATTTTATGAGTCGTTCAAAATTAATATCAATAATCGATCTCTATGTTTAAATACAAATATAAATAAATACCTAGGTTTAATATCGACCATCGAACAGTTTTAATTTTGTCTACGTGTATTGAAACTAGATTCATGGTAAATTCAAATTATTTTTATTTCCCAGGATTAACCATTACTTCTCTCTCATTATTCAATTATACATTCAACGCCTCGCAACTTCAGCTTTCCGGAAAAGTGTTGATGTTACATCAGACAACGTCTCTCAAGCTATCATGCACGTTTTCGGCGGGAAAAAAAACATTTTCACGCAGAAATTATTTTGGATGATATTCATAAAAGTTAATGTTACCGCGAGTTGCAGGAAGCTGCTAATGCTGCTAAATATTATATATCGTGGCGTCTCTTTCTAGAGATACAAGATCCTTTTGATCGTCCGTGCATTGATGAAGTATAAGGATTACATTATAATGATCGAATTCTACCCTATAGCTGTATGTAATATGTATATTGAAAATCATTGATTAAAATAAAGTCTCGACATACCACTGTCAGTTAAGGCTGAATATAGAGCGTCGGTGGCCTAGTGGCTAGAACACCGCACTCCCATGCGGGAGGTCCGGGTTCTAAACCGTGCAGTGCCATGTACCAAAGAGTTTTGAAAGACGTACGTACATTTACCGACTGCTCTGACGGTGAAGGAAAATATCTTGAGGAAACCTGCACATTAAGATGACTAGTGTGTAAAAAGGGCTAGGCACAAAAGATCCTCAAGCGTCGAAGTGCTGCTGGGGTTATTCCCGGCCCCCTATCATAAGATAAGATAAAGCTGAACATTAGCGAAGATTCGTATGCAAAAGAAAATCTTTTGTATAACTTCAATAGAATCAATCGCCTACCTACCTAAATATGTTTACTGATTTTGTCGAGAAAACATCAAAAAACTTTTCGACGTGGGAAAGGGGAACGGGTAGGGGGAGGAGAGGGGAAGTAGAGAGACCGTATAACTAGTAACTTCCTTAGGGATGCGTTGAGTATCCCTACCCTATTTATTAAATAAAATGTCATCCAGTAAAGTAGGCAACTAAATAAAATCACTTCCGAGCTGCCGTATATCTTATCTTATCTTATGATTCCTTAAAGATGCTTTGCATCAAGGGCGCTATACAGCTTACAGGTAGGAGCTTATAGTCCTCTGGTTTCGGGTAGGCGACCCCCAGAAGACTCATACGCTTTCTAGCCAACGAGTCACATTCGCACAGCAAGTGTTCCATTGACTCAACGGTGTCACCACAGGCTCTGCAGGTGGGATTGTCTGCCAGTCTCATCTTGTGTAGGAGGCTCTTAGTGTCAAAATGGCCTGGGAACGCCCCTACAATGAGACAGGTACTTATATTTAGTATACGGCAGAGGAATTTTTTTCCGGTCGACGGAATATCTGACCCATTTCCCTGAAGGTACGTTAACGACCTATGCGCCTTTTACCTTTGTTTTCAATTATCCATATATTAAATTTAACTGGGATTCCTTCGCTGCCCGGGATATAAGCCCTTTGATTACCTATGTTCAATGTTCAATCATTATAAATACTTCAACCTTTAACGCGGTCTTTCAGGAGCTCGGGAATTCTGATTTATAATTTTCCTCCCTTTCGGTGGGAGAAATGAATTTGTGGTGGTGTCAATGAAACACAGTTTTACCTTTTAAGAGGCAAATGTACCTATGAAAGACAGCCTTAGGGCAGCTTATTCGAAAAGTTTAAATTATCGTAGCAAATAGTCGATGATATTTTTTTTCAGTAAAGTTTATCAAACATGGATTGTTTTCTTTACACTCTGTGTACTGTGTAAAATACTTTAGGTAAGTAAGTACTTACCTAAATTATTTTTATTGTAAAAGTACTTACTTATTAATTCCTTTTGTAACAAGTTCCACTCCACTTCTCACTGTAATTATAACCATTACATACTATGCAAAATTGCTTATTATTTAAATTCTATTCTTAAAAAATAAAATTAGACAATATTTGAAATTCGAAGAAAATATACAAAAAATCACAAACTTCAGTCATTTAATTCCAATTTAGAAATAATGGTTACACAGATCAAAGATATAATGTTTCTACGAAATATGGGTATTATAGAAATGTTAATTCTCCCAATTCACCTATTTATAATATTTTTAAATAACGTATAAATAAATATACTAGTCTTGTGATCTGCAAATAGTTTATGAAGACTGACTTTTTCCAATAAAACGTGTTTTGGTTAATAAAATCCTCAAAAACTAGCCGTAGATCACAAAACTAGATAGATAGATAGAAACACTTTATTGTACACAAAATCAGGAAAAGTAAAAACTACAGGAATAATAACACGATATGTACAAAGGCGGCCTATCGTGTTTATTTATTGAAATTTTACGTTATTTAAAAATTTATTTATTTATATTTATTATTAAAAATAATCATGCAGACCGAGGCAATACTTCTCATTTCGTGACATTTACGAAGATAATATTTCAAAAATGATTTTCCGCCTTAAACCTTTGGTTAGAATGCAAAAACAATTTTTGAAGTTAATTATACGAACAAAGCTTTAATAGATAAGGATCCACTATTGTTCCTGCAATGGTAGGTTGTTCCTGAGCGGCTAACTTTCTTATCGTGTCGTGTTGTATGAGTTATCCCTCCTTACCCTTGTTTACCCGGTTAACTGCCGCTGTAATCTAACTATCTATTATGTACTTACCCGTTATATCAAACTCAATTTATGTCTGCCATAACACTTCGAAGTTTTGCTCGGGAGATTTCATTGATGTGTAAAAAATTAGTGTATATTAAAAACCGAATTAAAATGTCCCCATTATAATAGGTATAGTCGCCCCCAAAATATATCGTCTATAAAAATTAAACAATAAACAATTTAATTTTAAAGTATATGGCGAATGCCAGGTTAATTTTAGTTTGCAATTTGACAGATGGTATATGTCGTAGATACATAGCGTAATGGCGCGTTTCACGAAATGCGTAGGCATTTCACGATGTGCTAAAAAAGTTAGACAGATACTGAACTCGTCAAATTTTACACGATCTGTCTAAGATTTCTAGCCACTTCGTGAAATGCAGGTCTCTAGTTAGCACATAGCGTGATTGTATTTATCTGAACCGCACTTCATGATGCCAGGTTTTAAATTTTGAATCTATACTAGCGCCATCTCTTTTATTGCCCCAAAACATTATCTTGATTTGCTTTAAGTGTCAATATACAAAGGTTATATTAGAGAATATTGTTAAATATAGTTAAAATTTAGTACCGGACGCAGTGAATTTATTTGAAAAAAAAACAATTAAAATAAATTTTGTAGAACTAAGTACTTTAAACCTCATTTAATACTAACTTGAATGAAGTTCTACCAAGTACGACACGAAACATCAAAAATATACATGTATGTTTGTATAGCATTCTTAATAAAACAGGGACAAACTACCAGGTGGCACTAGATTCATAGAAAAGTGATTAAGATCCACATGAGATTCAATACCATTACGCTATGTGCGAATTAACGGTTCGCACTTCACGAACTGGCTAAAAATCTTAGACAGAGACTATAGAACTCGACCATTACAGTATCTGTCTAAAATTATTAGCATTTCGTGAAATGCCTACGCACTTCGTGAAATGTGCCATTACGCTATGCGTCTACGACATATACATTAGCCAGAGGCCGACTGTACCTCTTATGGGAGTGGGGGGATGGGGAGTAATACCTAGAGTTATGTCTTGATTTTATCTATCCTAGCTGAGAAGTTGATGGGTACGCCTAGAGCTTTTGTTAAGAAATGCTCCCAAAGTGTTTTTCTAGGTAGTCCTAGGTGGAGTTCGTTTCGCACTTAACTAAAACTGTACTTAACTATAACTGATTTTATTATCAATCCTTTCAGAATATGACGTACCTATTTAAGGATATATATCGTATCGTATATACGTATCTAAAGATGGTTTCCAAATGCTTCTTAAGAATAAGATTAAATCTTATATTAAGATAAAAAGATTCGCTATATTGAAACACCCACATTAAACATCCAAATAGCTTTTTTGGTTGAAAGGCAGTAACACCTTTCCTACTTATTCATTTTCGGGGCAATTTATATTATTCAAATTCTGAGAAAAGTACCCTGAATTACGAATAAATATACACCGTCTTACGTATTGGTACATACATATTTTAGGCGTAGGATGACTACCTACTCCTACCCACAATGTCACGTAGCGTAGGCGTCAGCGGTTACGTTTTCGAAATGAATTATCCTGAATTCGCATTGCATAACTGTCACGTCCATAATCCCCGAGGGGGTAGGCAGAGGAACCACCTTTATCATTGGTAATTCTGGACAAACGTGAGATAGGTGGCGAACCTATCGCCGTCTACTAGGCGTAGTTTAGTATCCACAAAATTCCTTAGTTTCCTCGACGACACCCACGGGAAGAGTTGGAGTGGTGATTCTTTATGGCCGGCACGACACGGTACTGGCCGGCACGACACGGCACTGGCCGGCACGACACGGCTAATTCCTGAATCGGAATTTATATAATACAGCAGCATAATATAAATTCCTGAATCGGAATTTATATAATACAGCAGCATAATATTAAAAGAGAAAACTGAATTTGCGCTAAGTACTCATATTTGTTGTGATTTTTTCACATACGTACATAATACCATGGATAAAAAAAAATACAATCAACCCTAGGGGTGGGCGTTCGTTCCTTCATGCGTCCCTCAAGAAGAGAATGACAAACGTTAAAAAATATTAAATTAATATGAAATTAATATTGTAAATATTTCTATTTTGTATGTCTTTTAAACAGGCTGAATTCTGTTTCTTTTGTTTTGTTTTGTCCGTGACATATGCATTCCTTTAAGACCTGTAAGATTGTGTATTCTAACAAATAAATGATGATTAATTGATTGTAAAACAATCTAAGAGTCCTTTCTCTATGAAAACAGTGGAATTGGACTCCTGTCAGTAAATTAACGCGTTTACCATTTTCCCTGCCCCTTTTCTATGCACTCTCAAATTAACCTAGCAACTTAGCACAATCCCAATTATTCTGTGTAAGGGTACCTCGTGCCGTTTAAAGCATTACGTGGTTTATGCACGACCCCTAACATACCGTCCGTCACTGTCTGACCATTACGGAGCAAATTGCAAACGAACTAACCTCACTCTCGGTAAAGTCGGCTGGTAATATCCAGTTGCAACCGGATTTCGTTGGTTTGTTACAAGAAATTTCACAAATTTTGCAAGAAATTCCTGGATTGTTGAGAGATAAGTAAACGTTTGGTTTGTCAAAATTGCTCGTTGTATTACAAATGATGTCATGTTAATGTAATACGATATTTATGTAGCTTGGTTTGGTATTCTAATACCCTTGTTCCCGTGAAGCTTTGTATTCTTGAAAAACAAAAGATTTACAAGCAAAAGTAGGGTACGTATAGTTTATTTGAAAAGTAGGTTGAATGGTAGATTGGACCCATTGAATTGTTTGTATTTTATAGAAAACTAATTTAGAAAGTTTCCAAAACCTAAAGTTGTTTTGGCGATTTGAACCCTGAATATCAAACGGGTCAAATGCCTAAGTAAATACCTATTTTGTTTCAGCCCATAACGTTTCCAGACGAAACATTGAAACAGCTGTCCATAGAAAGAATTGGAACTTGACGTCGCTTGGACTTAATGGCTTAATACCTAAATTGGTCGATCGATCTAGTTCTTATAAAAGCACTGAAGATCTCTTTTATCCTTACCCCTCCCTCACAACCAAAACCCTGGGTATCTTGTGATAACCTAACCCAACCCATCTCTCTAATTAATTTACCCAAAAATGTGTATAAGTTACGCGATAGAAAATCATGAAACATTGCACATTTTGTGTATGAAAAAAGGTCTCATCCACAAGAACAGTCCTCATAAATTGTTGGCGACTGGCTGGTCCTCAAAGTCTTTGTTTTGAAAAATAATATGTCTTTTCATATGTCACCTTTCTTTGTCATTCAGATTCGTTTGCTATCGCGCTGTACCGCACTGTTATTTATTTATTTTTTATAAAACCCATTATAATTCATATTCGTGGCGTATCGTGCCGGCCATAAAGAATAGCACCACCTCAACTCTTCCCGTGGGTGATGTACGAGGAGATTATGGGATTTTTGTGGATACTATTCTACATCTAGTAGACGGCGATAGGCTCGCTACCTATCACGTTTGTCCACCAAATCTTACGGCGAAAAGTGGAAACTACCTATGATGAATGGACGTGAGAGTAATATTATAATTCATTTTCCACCTTTTCATTCATACAATCCATTTTGCTCGCCAATATAAATGAAACAACGTATTTCCAAATTTTGCGTGCCTGAACACGAAACCATAGTAGTGTATAGTCTTCAGATAACAACTTGGTTGTGAACTTGGATGATTAAAGACAAGAGCGGTAATTAGAGACCGAATACCTGCGTAGATACAGAGATGTACTCATGGCATTTTGGTGGCACCTTTTACATGTGTAAGTAAAATATAAATTGCGCAAAATACACGTGAATGTGTAATCCAAATATGAGTTCTTATCTTATCCCCGCCCCCCATGGGCGGGGATCCCAGCGACACTTCGACCCATTGGGATCTTTTGCACATATGAGTTAATAAAATCACTACTTACTCGTACAATGGCTAAGTTGGTCAAGTTGTGGCGTAGATTATCTTTACAGGAAATCTGTTAAGATTTGCTTATAAACTAAGATCCTTGAAAACGAAAGAACGTTCATTTTTATTTCAATACATTCCTACTAGATAAATGACATTTAATGGTGATTAAAACGTGGCTAAAACTAAATTAAGTGAACTTTAAGATCTTCATATTTCAGATAAAATTGTAACAGAGAAAGTTACTTATTCATACTCTGAAGCTTCGTCAGTGAAACTAGCTAAGTAATTTAAAAGTTCATTTATAGACGTAATTTATATTTTGATAATTTAAAATATTTTCAGATGTTTATGGTCATATTTCACGTCTGCTGTTGGGTTATTTATAGTGTACATTCAAGTTAACATTGGGGCCTCGCATGTATTAAGGTCGCACTTGCTGCTAGTTCCCTTGCACCATCCCTGACTACATGTGCTGGCAGTAAAGATTGCTTTCAGCTGCCTCTATCTTTATTAGATACGCAGTTAAAATTTCATTAGTCATCTTGGTGTAAGTGCTTTATTTTGAAGATAAAATAGGTACATGGTTACACTGACACCGGTTGCAGAGTTTACCTCAACGGCGATGAAAAATCATTTGAGTTTAGAAAATACAAGATTTTTAATTGATTTATGTATCATGGTCAAGAAACAGAGCAGTAACATATGTTTAGTCGCAAGTGATAAGTGACAAATGATAAGTGACATTAAGTTATACGTTACAGTGAAAAATGATAAATACAAGTTTGTTTATTTATTACAGGTTGATTGTATCGAGATGTCGTTTGTCGTAAGTTTACAGTTTCGTAGATCCTCTGGCATGCTCTGGCGCTCGCCTAAACTAGGCCCTATAGCACAGTAAAAGGATTTTCAAATGGATTCGTACCAAATTCATAGATATCTAGAAAAGCTTACTTACTTACTTTATATTATACTATATTTGCACACATAAATCACAAATGAAAAAAATTACAAGAAATTTGACGTACACAGGTAGAGCTTATCTCTAAAATAGAAATTTCTTCCAGCTAGACCTTTAACAAAAAAAGCTCAAAAATAGGCTTCTATGGGTTCGGTCCGATTCTGTTTCACAATCTCTGCAGTGTGCTAAAGGCTCACCTACAAGGTTGTTCTCTAGGTTTACTGAGAATACACGATCGAAGAGCTGATACGAGTAATGACGTTGATACGGGTGTCTTTAGTAAGGGAGGCTAAAGCTAGTAACCTACAGACATACCATAAGCTGTACTATATGCCTATATTGAGAGCGTCGGTGGCAGTGGCTAGGACACCGGACTCCCTTGCGGCTCTGGGTTCGAAACCATGCAGTGCCATGTACCAATGAGTTTTTCCGATTTTTTCGGATACTTACGTACATTTACCGACTGCTCTAACGGTGAAGGAAAACATCGTGAGGTAACCTGCACACTGAGATGACCAGTGTGTAAAATGGGGTAGGCACAAAAGATCCTCAATGGTCGACGTGCCGCTGGGATTATTCTCGGCCCCCTACTATAAGATAAGATATACCTATATTCGAAGGCTGTATTTCAGAAGTAACTGCTAAGTACACAATCAATGATCGGACAGCTTCATAACGACTCTTTGCTACGTGAAGAATTTATTAGGACTAGTTGTCCACTGTAAAGCTACGCTATCCTACCTAGTTAAAATAAGCCTCTCTCTTTTGTGCCAGTCTTCCTGGTTTTGTACCAGTCGATGCGGCTTTGGTGATATCGTCTGGTCCCCGGCTACTTAACTGTACGCTTTATTTTCCCAGTCCCAGTAGGCTAACACTCAGTAGACATCACCATATCTTTCGTATCCATTCCATATCCATTTACTTATCCATTCATTTTGGCATAGTAACTTGCTTCCGAACGTCTTTCCTACCTTTAACCGACGTCAGATGTGTTGCCATCCATTAGTCCATAGTTCGCTCTATGGTCTTGTGCACAGCTTTCTATAACAAAATATTTTGAGTGAATCCATTACGCTCTTTTTATGTTCCTCAAGAATTTGTTGGTGAAAGATATTTTCTGAGAATACGATCAAGGGTAAAGAATAGAAAATGGGTCGGTGGAAAAATCATTTACTTTATTTGTAGGACTGGAAATTTCTCAGAAAACATTCATCTATTGAAGAGCCGTAAGAAAATACACCTACGCAACAGTGTACATTTTGGAATCCAATTTTATTTTAAAGCAACGTTGGTGGGGCTTTAGTTAAAAACCAGCGTCGCGAGGAACATTGACGCTGACTCTTATTCGTCTTTGCCAATAATACGCACGTGCTCGGCATTGTAAGACAAACTCCTGAGAGGCCCTGGCTTCCTGGTATTGAAGAATACTGATATATGCACGCGACACGTATGCCGCACCTGTGTTGTAAGTGGAACTACTTTAAGGGGCCTTTTAACCCTCCACCTTTCACTTAAACCTAACTTTTGTTCCCACTATCTTGATAACAGATTTTATTTTGCATGTTAGTAAGTATAATCCTACCTTAGCCTTATATACCTGCCATTATTTTCAATAGGGTATTTGACTAATTTTGTTTTATGGAATCACTCAACTTACACGGACATTTCTGAAGAAGGATCTGAAATTTCTTTAAAGTTGCCTAGTAGTGGGGAGTGCTCCACCCCTTTTTAGCAAAACAGTCCTTAAATGTAGCTTGTATGGCGCTACAGTAGGATGACGTCACAAATTGCTATTGACGTTTCTTTCTACTTTCTGATTTCTGATTGCCTGTAGCTATTATATTTTTCAACGAATTTTAATTCTGTTTTCACATTTGCTAGTCCCGTCACTTTATTACAGTTTATGCATGTATTTGTATGCATGACCGTCTAAATTCCACGATAGACAATGAACATGTCATTGTCGTGTGCGGTACAGTGACAATATGACAGTTTATTTCATACAATTGCGAACCAATACTAGTCCCATTGAAGAGGACCGGGGAAAGGGGAAGGGAGGGGACATCGTGCCCACCTGGGTCTCCAATAATGTGATATCCACGAATGTTATGATGGCTGAATAAGAAAAGTGGAAACTGAATGTTGTGATCAAAATATTACATATTTTTGAAACAGTTCTATTAAACAGTAATGTTAACTAAAACTACAAACCTTGGGGAGGCTTCAGCCTGGCAATGGATCAATAAAGTCTAAAAAAATGGATTGGTCATTTCTTTAAACCTGTGAAAGCGTTCATAAACTAAACAACTTTCGCAAAGAAATAGTCCATTGTCCTAATTCTCAGATTTAACATTTCAAAGAATATTGAGCTTTGCTTCAAGCGAAACAGTAAAAACATGATCAAAATCAGTCCTTTATATTTCGCGTAATCATCTAACGGTTTTATAAATCAAAAGCATGATTATAATATACCTACTAAAGTCTGTCATTAAAATATTTACTTATTTGTTGTTGAAAACGCAGAGCTTATCTTTGTTGTGAGGTATGTTTGTGTCATCCCGAACTCACTGAGACGTTTGTCATGAACAGTTATTAATCATCGTGTCGCCGAAACTTCAAAGGGCCGCTTAATCAGCTGTGAATGGTTGAGTTTGCTTTGGGAGGCACAGTTAAATTATTTACAAAGACAGTGACCTAACTTTGTCAAACAATGTCCGTGGGAAGACAAACAAACATTTATAAAAAATACATATTAAAAACCACGTTCAAAACACAGGATGGAGTTTAAGGAAGGGGGAGAGTACATAAGATCTCAGAGAGAGGTATCACTGCTGTTGGATTTTTGAAATTGTTTTCGAATTGCGAAAAAGGGGAACTTAGGCCTCGCTCCGGTTGGCAGAAACTCACGCTACGCCACTGTAAGATTTCCAACCGAAAACATTGAACTGTACTTACTTACTGCGCTGTTGCAGCGAACAGAACTGGATCTTGGTTTCCCATAATAGAGAGAATCATCGATCTCTTTCAGGCGGTAGGTAAGTAAGTTGTCCGCTCAAAGCTCAAACAAATCCTTCTCCACTTTGTCGTGTAGCGTTGGGTCAGCGCCTCGCTTTTAATTCAGTTAAAAAACTATTTACTATTAGATTTCTACTGGGATTCACGGACTTGCGTCTACGCATCTCTAAAAAAACCTGCTGCATGTTCTTCTTATCAAGACAGCAGTACGACGAAAGGCAATAGACTGGAATATACGAACCCTAAGTATATTTACTTTCTGATCGTGGGAGTTGGCCCTAAGCTAGCTACCTGCGGCAGTCGTTCCAGAGATACCTAGGTGGCTCAACCGGTCATCGACCCGTTATGACGCCCATACTCATACTCATACCATGTATAACCATTGTATAACGAGATGATCCAGTTACAGTCTTACAGCAATCCAGAGACCAAAACTGACTGAAATTACTGCATGTTCTGTCTGTGAGCTGTTGTAGGTGCTTCCATTGAGCTTGGGCCATTACTCAATTCGCTCGTTTGCACATTCTTGTGTGACGTGCACCGTATCTCATGATCTGAAACTCATCGTGCAAATTACCTGGTTCATACTTCAAAACACCCACTCTTCTCTCCATAATACATACCTGTATAGGTTATTTCATGGGCGGGGTACTCAGAGGATATTACAGGATGCTTGATTCCCCTTTATCTTCTAGAATCTGATTTCGGATGTATACAAGTATTGGTTTTATTCTAAGAGTTCATAACATTAAAGAAAAGCCTTTTTTATATTGGCAGCGCGTAGTTTGAAGTGTGGCACAATTCATGCTTCTTAAAAAGGTCTCCTCAGTAGACTGAAACGCCGGAGCTACCTCTGCTATAATTATGAAGATAACACCCGTTATACCCAATAATTATGAAAAATATCTAACTCGAGTTATAGTTCTAAAACCCAGTTCTAGAACAATAAATGTTCAAGTGGTCCCTTGATCGAAAGCAGTATTATTTTTTCCATCATCTTACCCCGTAAACTAACAGCTATGGTTTTCTACTAGCTTAACCAGTTTTGTTTTAGAATTGAATTATTTTATTTAGCGTGTGCGTCAAAGGCGCTTCGCACTCTCCGTAATCAAGGCCGAAACAGGGCGAAAATAAGTAGTCGGAGGAGTAATCCGTAATTAATCACATATGTATCTCAACCAGTAACTAAAAATTTAGATACACCCCCATGCGTTGTCGCCCCCCAACCCCCAAAAATCCCTCCCCCAATATATTATGCTAGATCCGCGCCTGTCCTACGCCATCCTACGCCCATGCTTATTCAGTTAATGTTACTTTCCATCAGTCAAAAGTTGAAAACGAATTCGAGAATTTTCTGAAGAGAATACTAATTCGTTTCAAAACCCGAAATAACTTTGACAGGAATAGACTGAAATTGAAATAAAGTATCAAAGTGTTATAATTTTCATTAGGTATTCGGTTAATTGAGTCGGTTGCTTCGTAAACGTAGGTAGTATTACAGACTTTGTAATGGAGATCACTTTTGAATCAAATTTTTTCGTTGTTTTTGTAGCCGTCTATTTAACTCTAAAGTTACTAAAGTCTTTCTGATCATGATGGAATCTATCTGTCTAACAACAGATAAAGTAAATTTTGATCCCCCCCCATACCCCTTTCCCTGGACTCGACCCTGATATCGCCAAAAGTAATAAAACCCCCTTTACCTTATCTTTCTTACCCTATGGTTAGTGGCCACCTTATTGTCATAGTTTATTAGGCTGCCTCAAACGTGGTTTAACGAATTTAACGTGCTCTCCGAGTCACATAGGTAATAGAAAATGACACGCAAAGTTTAAGATCTGTTTGCCCACAGAAATCGAAGTACAATAATAATGCCCTCTATTTTTTCAAAATCTTTTGTTTGCCCTCATACACTATTTGACGGCGTTCCCTTGTTCTTTCAGTCGAATTTAGTTTCACCTCTATGTAGGTAGCTTCGTCTGACCTTAATCTACTTTCCTCCTAAAGCCTAGAGCACTAAAACAAAGAGAATTTCCAGCTTTAGCTCTTAGAACAGTTGGTAAGATTCGCTTGAAACCGGTATTTTTGGTACCGGTAAAAACATTAATAATGATGGTAAAAATGCTATAGGGTGAATCCTGATTCTATTTAATGATATATGAAGAAAAATATATTATATTTTTCTAATTAAAAACACGGGTAAAAAGAAAATTAATTTCTTGTTACAAAAATACCGATTTTCAATACCTTTTGAGATAACAATAACTTCCAATTTTCTCCAATTCTCTTATTTAGAAAATAATACATATCTAGGGCACACGGTAGTGTGTCTGCCAAATTCGGAAAAAAGGGCGACGACACACTGTCGTGTGTTATATTACAGTTTTAGACCAAACTCAAAATCTATTTCACCTACACACTTGTAATTTTGTGTGTCTATTAAGGTCCCGCCATTTACCCAGAATCCCAAAACAGTGTCCCAGACTAGCGAATTACAATTTTCCAGTCACATAAACTACATTTTCTATCTAACTAGTTCAATTCTTGTCAACATCTGCAACATAACGAATTAATTCTGATCGGCACCTATTGAAGAAGAATAAGAATCTCACGGTGAAAATACCGGTATTTTTCCAGTACCGTACTCAAACCCTATCGTGGACGAGGTAACGAACAGTACCGTGTCGCAGTCTAGCGACCCGATAAGACGCAAGATAGCAAGCCCAGCTGGCGCAGTTTAAAACTTTGCCTGTGACATTGGGGCCTAGATCACAGAAGTTAAAACTCTAGCCTATATTGAGTAGGTCATTTCGCATAATTTAAGTTTTATTTCACGGCTTTAGAACGCTGCAGTGATTTTGAAACAGAATCGGACCGAACCTAATGAAATTGGTATTGAAAACTCATATATAATCAATAGAAATCTATCTCTATATATTATCTAGATTTCTTTTTTCTAGGCTTTTCTATTTGGATAATTCGCGACAAATCGGGATCAACGAATGAAAATATTTTTCGGCACTTGGATCGCTTTGTGATCAGGAACCAGGACCACTTATCACAGGTGATTCAGTTTATACAATAGTGTAACAAAATAAGTACCTATAACAGTGTTGATACTTGCGTGGCCACTAAAAGCTAAAAATTATTCAATGAAATTCGTGCCGGCCATAACGAATAGCAGTTAACAGTAGGGGTGGTCGGAAGCGACTAAGGGATTTTATGGATACTATTCCACACCTAGTAGACGGCGATAGTCTCGCCAGCTTTTGTTGGTCCACCAAATCTTACGGCGAAAAGTGGGAACTACCTGTCTAAAATATCTATATATTTTGTGTTGTAGACGTGAGTTTATGTGGGTATGTATGTATGAAATTGTCAATTCCACTCATATACTAGATTGTGTAAAAGTGAGGGTGACGAAAGAAAAAATAGTCTTCCTCCCCTAGGGGCGGGCGCTCATTCGTTCCTTCATGTTAGCGATGATTATTGAATTAGACGTAAGTAAAATACACTTTATTGCACAATTAGAAAACAACAAACAAAAGATAGAAAAGGAAATAGTGAAGTACAATTTAGGCGGCCTTATCGCTAAAAGCGATCTCTTCCATGCAACCTTCGAATACGTCTATGTCGTCGACGTATATGTCTTTGTATGTATTCTCTAGACCTGTAGTACTCAGAGAATCCTTGTTTGCAATGTGTTACTGAGTGTGATGTCTTATTAAAAGCAAGTGACTATTCCCTTTTCGGAATAGGTAATTACCATCATTATTTAGTTGCAGAATAACCCAGTTTCAGTTCAAAGTTTCTTAATACTCAATTATCTGTCTGAGCCTTCTTGCAAGCGACCAATGTTATCCACAAAGAAGGTTGATCGCTTTTAAATTGAATTTGTTGATCAAAGTTCTTAAAGCGACCAACACATTCGTGCGATTTTTCTGCCACATGTGTATAACAAACCAGCTTTAAACTATCTCTCAATACATCTACTTCTTTCTGAGATCCGTGGCCAAGTGAACCAACTCTCCTTTTTCGGACGCACTACTTTGTAAGAGCGTGTCCCATTTAAAAATTTATTACCGAGGTACTCCAACTTCTTAGAGGAATTATCGTCCACGTTATTTCACGTTAAGTTTCCGAGAGAATACAGAATTTTTAACGGTGGGATGATTCTCTCACTAATTAGACCGATACTAATGTACGGATATGAATAATTATTTAAAATAATTATTTATGCATACAATAATACTAAACTGTGAATATTACTATGTTATACCTACATTCTAATTACCTTTTTCCGGTGGTGGTGCAACTTACAAGTAATTTAAAAGTAAAATTAAATATACAAGTTCAGTGTTTAAGTGGAAAAAAAATTTATCGAGCGAGACACGTTCCTCTATGGATGGATTACTGATATCCCGCACACAGAGAAACCTAGTTGGGAGTCAGATAGCCAGACACTAATAAGGGTGAGTGAGTGCTTCTTTTGAGCCCTGAGTCAGGTTACATCTTCATATACCTATCTCTTACCTGTATCTACTTGTGTAAGTGTAAATAAAATAAATTGAAATTGAATCCAGGACTCTGACACTCAAAGAGGAACACTCAGCGTTTTCCAAAGTCCATGATTGAAGTCGGTAACTAATTATGCGCAAACCCCATTATTTCCTTCTTACTGAGCGTCAAAATTCCCTCACTTGTTTGATAGGAAATGAGATTTATGGCAGCATGATTTTATTGAACATTATTTACAAATAAATTCACCACGACTGGTTCTGACTTGTTACATTTTAAAGCGGATATAGAACTAAGTACTATAAATCTCATTTCCTATCAAGTGGAACATGAAGTTCTACTGAGTAACGACACATACAAAAGGCCACGATTCCTGCATGGCTGCTAAACTTAAATTTAAGTTTAGACCATCTGTCTCTTTCTTTATCGGCAAGAAAACGACACAAGGTTTCATTTAAGGTAAGCTGTTAAATTAATCGACGGCCAACAAATATAGACGGCAGCTTGACTTTGTATCCGATTTAAATTTCTATGGAGCCATCTTAATTTGACAACTCTAAACCTAAAATTATAAATTACACCATGTTCTTCTTCTATCTATCTTCTTAATCGTGTCGTGGCCAAAGTGTCAATAATATACGTAATTTGTGTAACACATCCCTATAGCAATAAGCTGAGTTGAGGCCCTTTTCACAACAACAGCAGACCATCAGACATGATTTCAATATACTTACCTTTGACTACATAATTATTTTATTATAATTATAACTGTTTCGGTCATTGCTGTATGTGAAATAAACATATTATTTACTTACTTCCTTACTTACTATAAACAAACTCGATGCCTGTGCTCCACAATGCCGAGATTTCCAAGCGTCCCTATATCGAAAGTTATCGAAGCATCGGGTCAAGGAATAGCGTAACAACGTCGGATAAATAAAGGCATATTGCGAGTTACGACGGCATGCGGTTACAGAACTACAGAAGGGAATCCCCTTTGTAAACTGTTCGCTAGAGAAGTTTTATATGGAAACCGCGTCTGCCAGTTGGTGCATGCGCTAAGAGCATCTCCCCATACATTCAGTAGGCTATTGAAATGTGGAATGTATGAAACTTGTCAAAATTTACTGTCAGTGGGCACACTAGTCGGAATTCTGTGTCCAGTACCAACTAGCGGACAGAGAGAGTTTCCTGCCGCCACGTAGTCGCTCCTCTCCTTCTGCTATTCGTGTAATCAAGAATCAACAGTGATTATCTGACATGAAAAACAACGCATACCAGTGAATGTAGACTGACCCTGAGAAACAGACGCGGTCGCAGAGCGAAGCCACAGGGGTCAAGAAGCCGCCTAACTTCAACACTCATAGAAAAGAACCTTGTTACGTACCATAATATATGTATCATAACGTGATAGGTGGCGAGCCTATCGCCGTCTACTAGGTGTAGAATAGTATCCACTAAGACCCTTAGTCGCCTCGTACAACACCCACGGGAAGAGTTGGGGTGGTGCTATTCTTTATGGCCGGCACGACACGGCACATAATATAGTGATAGTGAGAGCCTGCTGGGCGATGACTACGCTACGCTACTACCTCGAACTATAGATAATTAATGATACCTAGTTCATGACGGTACAAGTATGAAGCAGAAAAAAATAGAAAGATCGGCTGTATCGGTCCAATAGGGTCGCGTAGCTAACGTTAGTTCTGAGATTCCATTCTGTATTTATTTATTTTGTAACTGTATCACGTCCCCAGAGATGAAACGAATGAGGATTATCCTGGCCGCCTGCGAACCGCGCGCCATTTGGGCCCAGAGCTGGATTTAGGGTCGAAATGACCGCCAAATTCAAATTCATGCTATATGGCCCAGCCGGCCATCTCTCACCGTCTACAAAATGCGCTCCATTTGGGCACAGACGCGGATTTAGGGTCGAAATGGTCCTAAAATTTTAATTCACACCATATTAATATGGATTGGTACAGGTAGGTACTACTACTGTATATTATATTGTTAACGAATAAATAAATTGAATTGAATTGAAAAAAATGAATATTCCGCAGCGGCTCCGGTATAACTTCTTCTTCTATTCTAACTTCTGTCATAAAAGTTCTCAATGGAACTAACCCACTAATATCCATGTACGGATAGGGATTCCACTTTGATTCCTCTTGGCCAGGGGATCCGTGTGGATTAAAAATCCAGAAGAATCGACCAGGGGATCCGTGTGGAGATAAATCCAAATGAATCCCGTAAAGGATTTTATAATTTAAATGAATATATCAATGCGCATATTAAATATTTCCAACTTGACGATATCGGAAGATTGAACAATTTTACTTCAATGTAATTAGTTATTAAGATTTATTAATAAGTACTTTTTTTTATAAGTACTTACATTATTATTACTATTATTTGTAAATTTGACGTACTTGATGTAACGTACCCAGTTACAAGAATAAATAATTTTTAATTTTGATAATTTTGAATACTAAAATAACAAATGACCAGACAAAATAAAAAACCTCGCTATATTGCAGAATCGGGTGAAACTTTTTATTTAAAGCGCATTATGAAAATGCCAGAAACACTCTCTTCATAGGATTTTTTTATGGCCTATTTTATGCTTAGCAGAGCATAAAATAGGCCATACCCGAAACCTGAATCCACATCTGTTTGGGTTTGGGAAATAGTAACGTAATTTTTTGCCCTCCCGTACAAGCCCGGATGATGACCTGATGACCGCCTATTTATGCTCCCACAGAACATTTCTTTTGGCAAAGTGCAGAAGAAGTGCTAGTTGGGAAATTGTTAGTGATAATCGAATGTCCTAAACACAGGTAGTTAGGTAAATGGTGTCTTCTAACTGCCACGATAAGGATGGTGAAAAACTCTTAGCGTTACTCCATTTCTCTTACCTAATATTGGTGTTTGCGAATAATTATTCTAATAATAGCAGTATTTATACTGAATAATATCTATAAGACTTATTTCGCTAAACCTTTAATAATACTATATTTACCGTAATTTTAATATACTGTATGCCGTGTCGTGCCGGCCTCAAAGAATAGCACCACCCCAACTCTTCCCGTGTGTGTCGTACGAGGCGACTAAGGGTCTTAGTTGATACTATTCTACACCTAGTAGACGGCCATAGGCTCGCCCACCTATCACGTTTGTCCACCGAATCTTATGGCGAAAAATGACAACTACCTGTGATAAAGGTGGTTCCTCTGTCTACCCCCTCGGGGATTATGGACGTGAGAGTTATGCTATAAATATACTACATACTGTGTTCGCGATTTTTATTTCACGTAGAGGGTCTACGCCGTAGAGAGTCTACGCCGTAGAGGACAACAAATATTAACTTGTATATTTTCCTGTGGAATATGAGTTTAGAAGTTATATAATTACACATATATGAACTGGTGCTAATGTACGTTAAAGCATATAGTACGAGTAATAGAAAACCACAGCAAATTATACATTGTTCCGTTGAGGAGGTTACCAAACCTATCGAGAGAGAGAAGGCTGCCTCTTGTACACCTCAATTTGAAACTATATTTTCCTGTTTGTATATCTTGTGTACAATAAAGTATATAATATCTAAAAAATGTCAAGTGCAGTGATCGCCCAGTTATCGTAGCAGTTGGCCACTGCAGTCTTAATTGCCACATAAGTTAATTACACGAGTTTTAAGGAAAGAGTTCAGACAAAACTAATAAAGTGTTTTTTTCTTGTGTAGGTAATAACCGTAAGCAGGCAATAATGGCAGTGTTTCCCTGTATATATGTAACATCATTAGCCTTTTAAGGCCCCCGCAACTGTTGGGGGCTATGATCCCCGGCCATGGGGCCAGTGCTGATTTGTGGATTACATACGCCTTCGGAAACTTTTAATTTTCTCAGATATGCAGGTTTCCTCACGATGTTTTCCTTCACCGTTAAAGCAGTCGGTAAATGTACGTAAGTCTTAGAAAAAATCCGAAAAACTCATTCTCCCGCATGGGAGTCCTAGCCACTAGACCACCGACGCTATATGTACTATCACCTAATTCCATCAAAGATGGAGTCGTTTTAAACAATGTAGCCAGTCTTATCAAGATTGGAGAACTAACCCAGCGGATTCATCAGCATCGAGTGGAAATCTTAAGTCGTCGGAGCCATTACACTCATTGATAAAGCAATCCTGATGTTAAGTGGGCTGTTAAGATTAGCCGCAACAATGAGCCAGCGGCCAGCGAGCTTGTATTATGTATGGAGTAATAATGGAAATGTATAATACCCACCAAAACGCAGTGCAGTGGCCGGAGTTAAAATATAATAATAGTATATAATAATAAATTATGTATTTCAGGTAAACACCCATACAAAAAGATAATACAATAATAATAATAATAACAAATGAATATGAATGTCATAAACTGTGGATACAATAAATTAATAATGAACTTTGGATGGGATTAGGTGGTTTCTGACTCACTCATGTTCTTCAATGTCGTAGTTTTGAGGGTGAGGGCCCTTGTTGCTGGTTGATGGCAACTTGGTTTGTCAGGAAAAATATATATGGAAAGTGACAGGTCAAAAAGAAAGATGGCTGCCGTCGGTAAAGCGGCAATAGATGGGCCAAAAAGGATTTATTTTTCAATAAATTTTGAACATAAACTATTATACTAAGTCTAAATAAAAAAATAAAATAAATGTAAATACAACGTTACTTCCGGTTCTGGTCACGCTGCACGGATATCCAGTACCTACAGATGAGACTGTTCAGGCGCTCAGTCATCGCACGGAGAATACCATTGGCAGAGGCATGGAGACGTTGCCAAATAGACGCAACACGTGATCTAATAATCGCGTAGAAGTCGGGAACTCTGAAAATCCAATACACTCGTATTTGTGACTTGCGACTGATATGAAAAGTGAATGTCATCGTAGATTGACCAACAACGCAGTTGAAATTGAAAATTGAATTGAAAAACGTTTATTTAGCACTGTAAACACCAGAATACTGCAGTACACACTACAAAGGTTATTAGAATAAACTCAGCACAAAAGATCGGGTGCGGTACAGTGCCAAAAAGGGTACACCAGCTCAGCATGATGCTGAGGCAAGCCACAGTGCTGATTTTCAGCTGGCCCCTCAGTGACTAGACGGAACGCAACAGTATGTGCGTGTTGTGTTGAATGAGTTAAATAACATGATGCTCTTGGCCAATCAGCAACCGTGAAGTTTATCAGAACTGTTTCCTCACCGATGTGGGGCTGTTTTTTTATTGTTCAGGGTAAGCAGACGAGCAAAAGGAGCAAGTTGTAAGTGATCACCGTCGCCCATAGACATCTCACCTCGCAAAAAAAATATTAGTGAGTTTTCGATACGCTGCTAACCTTGAGGAGTTAGCCGCAGTGCCTCATTTGCCGATATAATTATAATCTTTGGCACTCATTCCCTTTAAACAGAAAAATCTGGTTTGCGACAGAATTAGGTAAAAGAGTACCACCCTAGGTTGACTCTGCATAGAGTTATACCACCTTCCAAAGTTTGTCCTTCGTTTCTTGCATGGAATTAATTTTACGGCTCCGTACATATTAACTCGTTGCCAGAGAGAGACAGTCGAGATAAATGCAGGAATCAGAGAGCTATTAACATCGCTTTGCGGATGAGCGGCGACAGTAATTGGCGCGTCGGTGTGCGGGCACGCGATTTATGGGCATGTGGCTAATTGAGTCGATTCACTGGCTGCTACTGTGTGGGGTATGCGACATCCTGACCTTATCGGAATGTATTGTTGGGTCACTCAGTTACTACCTAAATCATCATCATCAGCAGCCCACTCTAGTCCATTGCTAGACATGATCTCTCCCAAGACGCGCCGTTGAGCCCGATTTTCGACTTTTCTTATCCAGTCGCACAGATCAAAGATTAATGTTTCTACGAATCTATTGTGATTTGTATGGATCATCATCAGCAGCCTACTCTAGTCCACTGCTGGACATAGGCCTCTCCCAGGGCGCGCCATTGAGCCCGATCTTCGGCTCTTCTCATCCAGTCGCTGCCAGCCACCTTGCGCAGATCGTCGCTCCATTTAACAGGGGGGCCCACACTACGTTTGCCCAAACGCGGTTTCTACTCCACAACTCGTCTCCCCCAGCGGTTGTCTGTTCTGCGACAGATGTGACCGGCCCACTGCCACTTCAGCTTGCTAATCTTATCAGCTATGTCGATAACTATAATTATATAAATGCCTGCCCAGCTGGAACCGTTGAGTTGTTAGTTGCACGAAAGGTCCATAAAGTGAATTGTGAGCAATTGGTACAGTTTATCAATTTGTACAAATGCTCAGTTTCTTCAAATTTTGATGATATAGATTAGCAATTTGTTTGTTTTCACTCAAGACGTTTTTAAAGACGTTGTCAAAAATCTTTGTTACCTATTAAATTATTTTTTTGAATTAGCGATTTGTACAAACATTTTTTTATAGCAAAGGAAGACGGACAGGTTACCGGCCCAACTGATGGTTAGTGGTTACCACCGCTTAAAGGGATTGCTGATACATTGCCGGCCATATAAGACAAGCTTAACCCATTCCTTAAAAAGATTCACATGTAATCACGTAAGCCCGTGACTAGCTTTCTTATTCTTACAAAGAGCTCGAAATGTTCAGGGGGCGGACGCATCTGCATGCATTAGAAGTTTGTCGTGCTCGGCTCCATGAGCCGCAGAATGCGCGCAAACGTCCACTGGCTGGCGATCCTGGGGAAGGCAGCAGAGTGCTATGGACAGGCCCGCCGCTAGCGGGCGTGCATCAAGGCGTGAACCGCACAAGGGTGGCGTGTTTAGGGGGCGGCAAATACAGCGATCTCATCATGTTCAAATCAAACTCTTTTTCATTCATCAATAGAACATTATTAATGTCATATCATAACATGTATGCTCGCATCGCTCGCTCTCGTCCTAACCTTCTAACTTAACCTATCGGCCATGTCAATGATCCACGCAAAATTTCGAGCTCGCTACGCTCGCTCCGGCTCTAGCCCTCTTACCTAACCCATCATCCGTTCGCACTGGATTTCACCAGCTGTTCTGCGTTCCACAGGAGATCCAGGAGCCTTCCGACATACATATGTGATCGTCCATCGAGAGGGTATTAGTGGGTAAAAATTCCACATAATCCGGTTTTTCCCCCAGGAGGCAGGGTATTTTAGGAAGATTTCTCCCCGTTAACAACAAAAAAGTTTCTTATAAAAGATGAATTTCTTGTGTAAAGGCATGTACGGAAACTTCTTTGACTGCGAGACAACCTAATTTTTACGAATTGCAAATTTGTACGAATCGCGAAACTGAACTAACTGAGAATTTGAACCAAATACGAATTGTACAAATCGAGAATAGTACGAACAGCGAATTTGAACGAACTCGGAACTTTACCAATTGCTCATAATACGTTTCTTCTTCGTTCGCTCCAATCCCCAGTATTTTGAACAGGGTCCTTGCAAGACTGCATTACTTCACAAAAGTATATTTCTCATGGCCCCAAATATTTATAATAAAATTCCGATACACATACGCGACATATCTGTGACAATCTCAATGCGTTTAAAATAAAACTATTCTACTTTTTGAATGATAAATCATATTACAATAGTAAATACTTTTTAACATACTCTTAAAATGCAACTGACATAACAGTCATAGGTGTCCAAGTGGACAATGAGTAATTTTCATCAAGAGTTCGTTCATTATTGTTATCATTCGCCTACACTATCGTCTGTCGCGACGCGACACGACGCCGCGATTGTTAAGTAAGTAAGTAAGTAAGTAATACTTTTATTTCACACACAGCAATGACCGCAATAGTTATAATTATGATAAAATTATTATGTAGTCAAAGGTAAACATATTGAAATCATGTCTGATGGTCTGCTGTTATTGTGAAAAGGGCCTCAACTCATCTTGTTGTCAGTGACTTTCTATTCTTTGCCCACAGATCGTCTGTAGTTCGTTCATACATATACGATTTGATTTATGTTAGTGTTGTTAATAATTTAAATAATCATACGTACATAATGTACGTAAGTTTTCGAAAAATACGAAAAACCAATGAAAGAAACAAAGTATTTATTTCCAAAACAATATAACACATACAAACAATTAGGCACAGAATATAAAAATGATCATAATTTTAAACAAATATAAGATAAAAATAATAAATAGTCAAATTAATTATATACTACTAAACCCGCATTTGACCTCGATCTCGCCTGTTGGTAAGCGACGATGAGGTCGATGATGGAGCATGCGGGTCCAGTAAATGCCTATTCACTATGGCCTTGAAGATCCCAAGGTTGTAGGTTTCGGGAAATACAGACGCCGGCAGGCTGTTCCATTCCTTAGCCGTTCGCATAATGAATGAAGAAGCAAATCGCTTCGTACGAGCAGATGGGATATCAACAACATAAGGGAATGGAGATGCTGGAATTAGGTCGTGCAATTCCGATGCGCACTCTCCGAAATGTATCCTATAAAATACCTATAGACAGGCAACCTTGCGCCGATGTTCCAGACTATGAAGTCTAGCTTCCACTAGCGATTCGTCACCTATAAGGCGCTTAGCGCGTTTCTCCACTGAGTCAGTGGCAGCCAGTTGGTGTGCAGCACCAATGAGTTTTTCGTATTTTTCGAAGACTTACGTACGAATATATGTATAATAATATTGGCAATTACACTTAATATTACAAACAAATAGGTAGTTATTAACAACAGAAAACAAAATTACTGCATGTTAAGCTATATGTTAGTTACTATTTATATTTTAAAATGAGTTTAAGTTACATGATTATTATCTGATCGCTTTAAGCGATAAGGCCTTTGTACATATCGTGCTATTATTCCTGTAGATTTTACTTTTCTTGATTTTATGTACAATAAAGTGTTTCTATCTGTCTTATCTTATGATAGCGGGCCGGGAAAAACCCGGCACTTCGACCCTTGAGTATCTTTTGTGTCAACCCCATTTTACACACTGGTCATCTCAGTGTGCAGGTTTCCTCACGATGTTTTCTTTCACCGTTAGAGCAGTCGGTAAATGTACGTAAGTCTTCGAAAAAATCGGATAACTCGTTGGTACATGGCATTGCATGCTTTGATCCCGGACCTCCCGCATGGGTGCCCGGCATCCTAGCTACTAGGCCACCGACGCCTATTTTCGGTAATAAGGTCTTAAATTTCAGCTTTGACGTATATTACCAATTACCTATAGGTAATTATTGAAGTCTTCAAAGGAAATAAATTGTTTCACAAATCACTCAGTTATTTCTTTAATATCAAAGTTACATTTATTAACTAAATTCAACTCAATCTACAGCCTGCTTCAAGAGACCTGACGGTTTAACGTTGGTGCCTTGGGAGAAAGGCAGATCCCTGCTGTGGGACGCCACGTGCGTAAGCACGTTCGCGGCTTCCCATCTAGGCCGCACCGTCCGGACAGAAGGGTCGGCTGCCGAGTGGGCGGCCAAACAAAAACATGTCAAGTACGCTGGGCTCGAAACGGCTTATATTTTCGTTCTACTCGCTGTGGAGACCACGGGCGTATGGTGCACGGAGGCCAAGGATTTTGTCCGAGGTTTGGGCCGACGACTGAGAGAGCGCTCAGGTGACCCCCGCGCCGAGTCGTAGCTGGTGCAGCGCATCTCCCTGGCTATTCACCGTGGAAACGCTGCCAGCGTGATGGGCACCTTCCCGCCGGGTGCGACTCGGGGCTGTTTATTAGATTAATATGTTTATATAATATGACACATATAATATGTTTATATTATATTTTAAGGAATAACTATAAGCTTTACTGAATTCTCGAAATAAATGATCTACAGCCTAAATAAAACCACTTTCCAAATCTCCTTTTCACCCGTATTTACCCTCAACACTAAAACCAGGTAAACCTACCAAAATCCCAATAGAGAATTACAGCCTTTACGTGATTTAGCACTAAACCCGCCTCACGTAGGTTTTCACTAAGGAAAGAACTTTCAGTGCGTCTAAAGCGTTTCCTTTCTAAAGCACAATAAGGTACTTGCTGTAAGAGGATTATGAGAGGTTCCCAAGTAGGCTGCCTCGGAACTCGCAAGGAAAGCAATATCCATTATCTTGCCACAATCTACTAACATACAGTGGTATATTTTGTGCTTTAACATATGGAATGACTTTGTCACAATAAAACGTAGAGGGCATTGAAAGGAGATCTAATACTAGCGTTAATAGTGTTGACTATGACAAGGTTGTTCAATGTGTAAAAGTGGGCCTTAAATTATGGTTGGAGATCGAACCTTCCTTACCTACCTATATCTGCTTTAAAACTGCAATGCAAGCTTAATTACCATCATCATATGAGGCACTTCATCTAGTGTCCTCAAAGTTAGCAGCGTATCGAAAACCCTTTCGTAATATTTTTGTCAGGTAAGATGTCTATGAGTTGATCACTTAGGTACTATCAGGTCAGCTCATTAAAAAAAACAAAAGAAATTATTTAATATTTCACACATACTCGTAACATACATGACTAAGGCTGTCTTACACGAAGTCATTTATTGACGAAATTTTGTTTTAATAAAATTAAGTTATAATTGTAAATTGTAATTGTTTTGTCAATAAATTATAACAAATTTACTTTCAAAAAAAACATACAGAAAGTGTTCAAGAAAGGCATAAATGGTAGGTACCCATGTGGTACACTTAGAACCAGCTGTTGGAGTAAAAAGGGTCTCAAAAGGGAACGCGAAAATGTGTTTGAGATGTCATAAAAAAGGCACGCTTTCCCAGAAAGAAATGCGGTTTGATATCGCACCAGGTCACCTCGCCTCGACGCACGGTAGATCTGCGAAAGCGCGCTTTTTGGGCGACTGCTAGAAAATAGGTCTATTTCAGATGTGATCTTGCTTTGTGCGGCTGAGCATTGTTGGATGTTGGTCGCTTGCGCCGCCCAGATTGTGTTTGACTTAAGGTTGCTTACAGCGGAACCTTCGTATTTTAAAATTTGGACTAAGTGGACTAAGTACCTTTTATTTTATAATCTGAGTGAAAATTGAATATAAGGATATCTTATCTTATCTTTTAATGGGGGCTGGGAATCCCAGCGACACTTCGACCCATTGGGATCTTTTGTGTTCAACCCCTTGTACCTATCCCTTGACCACTTCACCGAATATGTCATGCATGAGCAAGACTATGCGTCTTAGTGGGAGGGATTTGAATTCCCTTGGGTCTGGATAGGCAGAACCTAGCAGACCCATCCTTTTTGCCGCGAAAGCATCACATTCACATAGGAGAGAGATAAGAAAAAGATAGTGAATTCCTAAAATATTAAAAAAAAATCACTTTTCAATCATTTATTTTATTATGAGGAAGGTAAAGGTGGAATAACTCTGTGCAGAGTTAATATAGGGAGGTACCAACGTTTTTCCTATTTCCTATTTATTCCTCTGTCGCATAGCGGCAATGTTGCAATAGTGTGTTTCGGTTTAAAGGGTAAGAGAGCCAGCATAATTACCGGTACATGAGGCACTCCATCTTAGTCCTCAAGGTTATCAGCGCATCGAAAACCCGCTAATAAGATTATAATACGGTGAGATGTGTTTGATCTCTTATCAGGTGGCCCATGTGCTCGTCAGCTCTACTTACCAAAAAAATATAAAATTCATAAGAATAAAACGTTATAAAGAACGTTATAAACATTATCTTTCCTCGACTGTGACTCGTTGGCTAGAAAGCGTATGAGTCTTCTGGGGGTCGCCTACCCGAAACCAGAGGACTATAGGCTCCTTCCTGTAAGCTGTATAGTGTCCTTGATGCAAAGCATCTTTAAGGAACAGGAAGGAGACTTAGGTAAGGGGTGAGCACAAAAGATCCCTGAGGGTCGAAGTGCCGCTGGGGTTATCCCTGGCATAAGATAAGATAAGATCTTTTCTAAATTCCTTATGATTAACTTGTTCCAAATTCCTTTTAGGTTTAGAATATAGTTACACTAATGTAATGTTATAAATTGTAATATGCTTGCACCGAAAGTGCGACGGAGTACCGACTTCCAAGATACAGGTTTCGACCTAGTTTGTAAGTCGGAGGTCCTATTATTGTGCCTGTAATAAGTGAATAAACTTTTTCATTTTCAACTAAATATAGGTACGAGTACTTATCTAATATTTGGTTTTTATATTCATAAAATTGGTATAGGATTGGATATGCTCTGGAGCACATATTAGAGTACAAGTGCATGAATGTGAAATATCGTTCGTTCTTATTTTATTACAATTTTGCTGAAATTCTGGGTTTAACTAAAACCTACATTTAGCAAGCAAATACTAGGTAAGGGCCTTTGAAAATCCACGGTAACCCGAACATTTCGCTCTCCATTTTGAATTTTGTAATAAAACTTGGCTCAAATTTTATTTTTGCTACGAATAATTCGGGTCAGTGAATTTTACGTGTGAATAAAGTTGCTTTCGTTACTTTGGAAATTTTTTTCAGTGGTTAGTATTTTTATTGATCTTTACCCAGAAATAGTCAAATAAAAAAGAAAATAAATAAATAACCTAACCCACTTTCTTCCAGGAAAATATTTTGTAATTTATTATTTTGTATATTGCTCTCACTGTTTGATAGCACTTTGAAATAAGCAAACGGTATTTGCAGTATTTATTTACAATTATAGACTAAAACTTAAGGAAATTATTTAAGTACTTCCTGATTTATTTTATAATATATCAGACATGGCTTAGATACTTCCGACAAAATTCTGTTTAATAAATAATCTGCGTCAAAAACGGCTAATCGGTTGTTGAGTTATGATGCCACATACAAAAAGACAGAACAGACATACGCGACAATCTCATTACACCCCTTCCTTATGATCGGTGGTAAAATTCAAATTCAAATTCATTTATTTAACAGACAAAAAAGTCCAAAAATGTTAGTAACAATTTTAATTTAAAAACTATGTCAGTAGATATAATAGTATTTTGAGGTAGGTATGAGTAGATTAGGCACTGTACAGGAGCCAACCAGCACAGAGATCTATCCGATTGCCAGCTGCACACAGTATCTCATAATGTGTGTGATGAATGTGTGTGTAAAACATTAAAGATAGTGAACACTGAAAATACGAGTAGCTTGTTTGATTCTGAACCTACAAAGTTTGACATTTTTAAAGTTTGATATTATTAAATTTGACATTATTAAACATTTTATTAGACATTTTATTCAGTTGGACATTTTATTAAAAGATCTTGGTTGAAGTGAACAAACCTACTTGGTAGGCTCATATTGATACAAGTACTTGATGTTTGAACTGCTTGATGTTTGAACTTCAAACATCAAGTTGAAGTCAACAATCTAATCTTCAGAGAATGAACCGTTTTCATCCTAGAATAACGATTCTGAACCAAATAGGTAATCGTAATTAATATCGTACATATAAATTTCTAGTTATATGTATAATCGTCAGGCCGAAGACCAAAACCGTAACCTTTTTAAATGGGAGCTCAAAATTACATTAGAAAAAATGAGGGCAAGTCTTAGAGGGTCTAATTTGGAGGTCGTTCCTTTTTGCATCCCCTGTAAAAATATCCGAAGCATTTCCCAGCCCGGGGTGGAACAATACGGCGTAATGAAATATCAACACAGTGCGACCGACAATTTTTTTTCAATTAACTCGTTTGAATTTCTTGTAAATTGATCCTTAACTACTTTTGGTAGTGGGTGGGTGAAGTGTAAGAATTGACTTTTTAATTTTATACAACCCTAGTTACTCATAACACTAATCTGGATCACTTTGTTGGATCTATATAACTGAAAATTACTATACTTACTTATAATAAGTAAACCTTTAACAACAATTTGGTCTATACTTTCTCAGAATTTCACTTCCTCTAACAGGAGAACTTATGCCGGTATAAAATTTTCGTTCATTTAATAAAGCCAAAGAATATTCAGATTAGTATCTAGTTTCACCTATCTAATTTCATATCTAGCAAAAGTTGTCGAATAAAAGCAATGGTAAGACTTTTTTGTCTGGTTATAAAAATGCCATATAAAAGTATTCATATTAAAGTAAAGTATGTCTTCCTTCAATGTATTCCTTCCTTCAATATGTCTTGCATCAAAAGATGTGCTGCTGAAAGTTTCTTGCGCCGCTTCTTTCCTTTCAGCTATAGCACCTTACGAAGCGGTGGTAGAGTAAAAAAAATGACGTTGTAAAAATGTACTATAAGGTACTTACTTACAATGAAAACATTTTGATTGATTGATTTTTATTTGATGAACTTTCTATACAGTCCTATAAAAGTGTTCGATTATTCAGTCGTGGCTAACTTAAAATTCAAACTTATACCGCTATACGACTGAAATATCGTGTGTACAACAATGTCTCAACCGATATCGTCGGTCGGAGTCATTACGGGAACATTTCGAAAATTGGGTTTTTACGTAAAGTATAAGGGTGTAGGTACGCGCTATGTGAGGACATGGATGACGTAACATCAGTTGTATGAAAAGGAAAAGGGAAGATCTTCCACCAGGCGGGGTGTTGTGCCTGGTGACCATATGTCCTGGTCCAACTATGGATGTTTGGAACTCGTATATATACGAAGTCCTAGGAAAATTTCGATAGCGCGTTCTACGCCGATGTGAGTAGGTACTGTATCGTAGTGGCGCGCATCGTGCGTCGCCACAAGGGTTTAGCTAAGAAATGAATGTTCTATCTAAATCACTAATGGAATAAGTCAAAATACGACACTCCCTCGTAATAAATCGATTAATCCACTACGGTACTGAGAACGACCTTGGTCCATCTCTAATTCATTTTTAGTCAATTTCGAAATGTTCCAATACGACCCTAAAAGTATCAAGTTGATTTTTGTTCATTTGTACTCATTCCAGTAGCGCGTGTGACGCGGACGGAGTAGTCGCACGATATAGTACGATATGGTTTTTTTAATGAGTAACTAGGCGCAGTTAATGATAAAAACCTTTTACAGATTCCATATTAGTACCTTCCGAATTATACTACTTTTGTATTATAGATTAGGAAATTTCATAAATTTCATTATCGGATCATTTAGAAATATTCCAATTAAAAAAAAAGAAATATTCTATATTTTTTTACTATTTTGTCCAATTCATTAGCAGACCAATTCAAAAAAATAGCATTTACTGAAAAACTATACACGACAACTGAATAATAATGGAACTGTTAATCATTGACATTTTCATATTGTATGTAAGCAGAATAAATTAATTATAAATAAAAGTTTAGCATAATTAATTGACGTTTGAAAATTTGCTAAATTAAAAAACCTAAATAACTCGAAACAGCAGAATGTGAAATATTCCAGTAATGACTCCGACCGACGATATAAACTCGTAACCAAAGTGTCGTATAAGTTGCGTATCAGTCGTTTATATATAACGGTTATACAACTTATTAGTAAATCACAAAACGACGTTACGACTAAATTTTAGATGCAAGCAAGTTACCGCTGTAACTTGCTTGCAATTATAAAGTTCAAACTTAATAAAAAAAAATAGAAATAGGATACAAGTAGGTACCTACTCGACAAAGTTCATCAATTTTTGTAGGTACAGATTTCATAATATTTCGTATAATCAGAGTGAAAAACATACAAACTTAAGTTTCGCAAAGGACAGGAAATATCAGACTTCAAATAGGACATCGTTATATATAATATTTCGATTTAATTTCGCGAGATGAGCAACTTAAATATTCCATAATTCTTGTACAAATGTTACCTAATACATAATGGATCCATAATCTCACTTAATTACGTTTGTTTTTAACTCCATAAGGCCTTAATCCCCGCATATAGCATTACTCGGAGATCCATGTTAATTGTGGATCCGGATCAAAAGGATACCGCGCATTAAGCTAACCGAAACATTAACTCCGAGAGGCATCCCTAACCGTCCGATTTTTCATTGTCGTCGCACGACTTTCCTCGTCTCTGCTTTGGATATAGATTAATAAGGAATGAAACCGACTTTCTACAGACCTCATTCAGACCTTCATCATTAAATACAGAGGAAAAAAGACCCGACGTACCTATATAAACCTGCACAGCTACTTATGTTATACTACAATTCTACTTTCATCGTTTAATTATGAAGGGTACCTACAGGGGCGTTGGTGGCATATGCGTTCCATGCGGTAGGTCCGGGTTTGGAACAGAAGAAACATCATGAGAAAACCTACACACTAAGATAACCAGTGTGTGGAATGGAGAAGGTAATGGCAAACCACCCGCCGGGGTTTTTAGTCACCATTTCTAGTTCGAATCGGGAGCGAGTGAATCGAGCTCGAAATTTTGGCTAGTTGACTATTATTATCAATCATCTCGATGCGGCTCACACAAGGTTCATTTGATTTGGTCAGACATGGGGGGGGGGGGATATGAGGACCCCCTGGATCCGCCAATGCCCGGTTCGGTTTGCTGCGGCTAATCACGAGGTGCTGACTTCAAGTGGAGGAAGGGTGAAACGCTTGTGATTGGCTGCAGCTAACCGAACCGGCGCTGGAACCGGCGCATGTAGTCCAGGCCTTAGTGTCTTCCTAGCCTTAGACTGCCTTTCCACCAAAGCTCTGTGAGAAAGCGGAGCGGTGAGCGTGGAAAAAATATATCAATACGAGTTGGATTGCTTCATTTTACTCGTGATGTGATAATGAAGCTATACTATGGTATGAGTATGAGTATGAGTATTGGTGGATTTATTCCTCGCTCACCGCCTCGCTTCCTCGCACAGCTTCGCTTCTTCATCTCAAATTCCGTTAGTACGATCAAAATACTAGTTAAATTAGTTCCAAGACTGATTGGAACACGTTAGACATCCATCATTCACAAATACGAGTAAATATATTACTGTTAAGTTTTCATATTAACAAATTTTAATTAGGTAAACCTCGTCTCGTCAACCACCCTCTCCGTTTGGATTTCGGCATTACGTGTAGAGTAGAAGAAAATTGAATTAAGTATAAATATAAGTAATAAATACACTTAGTCTTAAGCGATACCGTTTTCGGAGCGGAAGTTTTATTAAAAGCATAAATCGCATGTCAAATGCAGCCGCTGCGCGAAGACTGAGTAACAGCCGTACAAAGTAGCTACCTATTCTATGTGGATTTATCTTTAAACTGAGTTCTCGAGAAATACTTAGAACGTATCAATCCACTTTCAATTCCATTTATTGCTTGCTTTATATGATTGAAATTGATACTCGTATTTCTTTACTCTATTACTCCGTATATGGTATAGCTAGGTACAATCCAATTTGCCAATCTAAGCTTAGTTAGATGGCAATAAATGTGGAACTCTTAATCTAATGCGAGCAATAAAACCATAACCGCTAGTAGCATATTTACACCCAAGTCCCTCAATGCCTTGGAGAGCACGTTAAACTGCTCAACAACTTTTGTGTTCAACACTGTGCTGCAAAATAGATTCACTGTCGGTCCCTGCTTCTATGACCAATACCTGATTCGATTAGTAGTTGTTCGGTAGACTGGAAGATACTATCGCTGTACTTAATCGAGTACCTAATCAAAATGGCTTAGAAAAGTACCTACATATAGCAGCTGAAATAGAGCTTTTAAAAAACAACGCATGAAGCGCCTAGCTAGCACCCAAATAAAAAATCAAGAGTTGTTTTACATTGGGATCATGAGGCTGCTATGGGATCATGTACTGTAAACGGGAGGGCAATGGTTCTAATCCTGCTACCGATTATGTTCTGGCGACCTATTGGAGAGAGAAAACCAGCTGTAAAGCACAGCTAATATGGTAAAACTTCACAACTGGAAACAAATTGCAACATAAAAGACAATGGCGGGACGTGAACTCTCACGTTTCGACGTGCGCGACTTCCATTCGGTTTATTTGCTAATTAGTAAAGTTTCCCCTTTGACGCCGCGCCTGCTTCGCTCGCTCCCATCGGCTTCGCTTCGCTGACGTGCAGAGTGAGCTCTTCATAATAATTATGGTCGTTAGCGAACTACGGGCGCTTCGGAGCGATTCGGGCGTACATCACTGTCACTGAAAATGGATAATACCTACTTAATTACCTTGAACTTTTGTAACATTTAGAAGTGTCCGTGTAACATTTAGAAGTAAGCGAAAATAATAATCATTCCATACGTTTGAGCTCCAGGCAAGTCCAGGGTAGCAGCCTACAACCAAACTGAGGAGTAGTAAATTAAATAATATAGCAATCTTTCTGAGATTCCGATAGCATTTGTCGCTGTTTTGCATGCTGCCATCTCATGATTTATAATTATTTTATCGTTTTGAGAACGGTAATAGCTACTCAGATCTGCAGATTCTGCGCTATGGAAGGTTGACATTTGTCAAGTTTAGGAATTCCAATTCATTTTTACTTTTATTGACATTTCTTAGCACTTTTTCGCTTAAAAACATCTGACACATATTTGGCAAATGTATAATCTTTTTCATACGAATCATTCACATTAACGTACTAGAGCTCTTTCATCTGCCGTCATTAGTTTAATTGTTTCCCGTTAATTAATGTAATTGGCGTTTGTTACGAGTGTGGATGGAGAAGCTTCGTTAATGATGTCCTCTGTAGAGCAGGTTCGAAGTCACGTACATGTGTTTTAGTGTAGTAAATGTGTCACAACGGTGGTTCGAAAAAAATCGATATTTATAATAAATAAAATAATTATCAAAAATTGATAATTATCCAAAAATTATAAATTCAAAACTGATATTTTTCGTTTTTCATATTTCATGAAAGAAACATCAAAATAACATAATTCCAGTATTAACAGAAAGCTCATTCTCGATTTATTATGAGACTTCATCGCAATAGAAACATTGAGTTTCAGCAAAATAAGATCATAACCTATAAAATGGAAGTCTAGCGCGGTACACTTCGTCAAAAAAGAGTAGAAATTAAATATTGGCAACTTTCCAAACATTGATGTTTTGACATCAATTTGTTTGATGGAAATGTCATTGTCATTTGTCACAATGACAAATGACGCGTGGCGCGCCATGTACCGGCTGCCCAGGTGGTGCGCGCCTGGCAGGCGCTGCTCCGGCAGCGAACGGCGGGGCTCCGCGTGCGGATCATGCGCTCGGTCAACCTCATCATCACGGCGCCCAGAGTATGGGTTCCTAGCCCACTACATCGGAAATGGGCCAGTTATCATGTGCCAATTACCTGACGACAATATTTATGTTTTGTGTTGTTCTAATATTATTATAAATTATTAATTTATTATTATAAATTTCATGTAAGTTAATTTAATTGTTTTACCAAGCTTTAATCTAATCTAATCTAATTTAATGTATCTTAATTTGTAATGTGTGTGTGTGTGTATTAGAAGACCATTTGTGCTTCTGGAAATAAATATTTTCAATTTCAATTTCAATTTCCATACTATGTCAGTAAATGTTGACATTATTTAACTTCTACTCTTTTTTGACGGACTGTAGAGACGATAGTCTCTCGCTTCATTTAAACTTCGCACTACTTTTCGCGATTTTGATGTTTTGATCTTTTTTACGATCTTGATATTTTTTTATAGCCTATAGGCTGTCCCACGGCTGATATAATTATCCGTTGATAATTATTAAGGCATAAATATCACGATAATTATCAACGAACCCTGGTCACGACTCACCTGGACGATCAGGATTGCGATCAAAATTTTAAATTACTGCATCTCTATTTACCGATTGCACAATACATTATGTTTTAGTCATCTTTAACTTTGGAAAGACAATTCCGACACATGCCTTAAGTATATTTCGTAATAATAATATCCCTAATGAATTTTATATATTAAAAATTGTAGTATAAATACAAATTAAATATTTTTTAAATTAGTGCGTGAATGAGTAAGTACTTATACAAAAATTTGAGCATTTTGTAATATTCTAAGTATCTTGCGGGTTTAGTCGTAAATATTAAAAAACTACTTACGAGTACTTATAGCTTTAAAGCAAATCTTTATTTCATAGAAAGTTAACATTTTTTTAACTTAACAAACTATTTAATCAAATCCTCCTCTCTAAATTATACACCGACACAATACTTGTATCTTCTACTGAAAATGTAGCTTGACCATGGCAATACCACAGTGTAGGAGTAGATTCCATACATACATAAACTCACGTCTACAACACGAAATATAGCATAACACCCGAAGGGGTAGACAGAGGAACTACCGACAGGTAGTTCCCACTTTTCGCCGTAAAATTTGGTGGACAAACGTGATAGGTGGCGAGCCTATCGCCGTCTACTATTTCATTCCACTAATTTTCAGCAATATCTGTGACAATAAACTTACTTTAATATGTAGGTAATGTATTATTACTATTAATAGCGATGTCTATATCGGTAGCATAGCTGTGGTTGTGATATAATTGGGTTGCCTAAATTATGATGAATTGGATATCACGTTTATCAAAATTTCAATATCACACGATACCATGCGTCAATAAGCAATTTTGGTATTACCACAGAAAATATATGCTATCCTATTAGGTTTATTACTTAAGGCTGGGTTCGTCTTAAGAATTAGCATAGATATTCACTGTGAGAGGCTTGGAGGAATCTAGGGCACCTTTCCACGGGAATTACTGACCTCCTTTAGAGATTTTATAGGTCAAATCTAACAATAATTTAGTTTATTTTTATAACCACCCCAGGCTGAATCTGGTGTCTGTACAGAGTTTTACCACCTTGCCATCTTCATATACATAGAAAGCAAAAACGTACCACGCTTTTATCTATTTCTGCCGCAAGGAACAATGCTTGCATTGCTATGTTTAGTTTATCAAAGCCAGCGTAATTACCAGCACATGTGGTACTCCATCTTCCTCTAGGTAAGCAGCGCATCTAATAACATTATAGAGATATAAGGTATATATGGGCGACAGTGACCACTTACCGCCCGTTTGTTCGTCTGCTCTCGGTATACCTATAATAAAAAAATTATACAAAGATGAAAAAGTTGTTCAATATCAATTTTACTTCAAGACCTTTGCAAAAGCTTTGAAGAAGGTTGCCAGGCAACAGCCAAAGTAAAGTAAAAGACAAAAGTGTATTTTACTTCACTTTACTTACCTTTTCTTAGAAAAGAAACGGATTTTTTATAAGCACCTAAATATAATGACGTACCTATACGTTCTCTCCATAATGTTATTGCCAAAATTGTTTATAGATAACATTGTCCCCGCAAATGCATTGGTAAATCTTATTCGGTGAGACAAAGGGTCTCCCGCGTCCCGAGTAGACAATTTAATATCTGATCAAGGCAAATGTAATGTAATAACTGGGCAAATATGGTGGGACAATAGAAAATGCCTGGTCCGTACTCGGGAAGGCGCGCTGTCGGGTCTATATGCATTTTTGATGGGCAAAGTTTCCCTTTTAAAGTTTGAAAAGTGAGCCTGTACACGAAAGTTTTTGCGAAATCTCAGTAATGGGCTGCAAACTTCGAGCAAGTAAAATGAGATCGATACAGGAACTTTCGTTATTATAATTTAGACTGTATAGTTTTAAGTAAATACTGCCAAGATTATTCTAAATTATTTCAATGTTGTAAGTTATTGCCAGTACAAAATAAGACTAAATAAGCTATATTAAAAGAAGAGCAATATAAAGTTATTGAATTAGAACAAAAAATAAACGATGTGAAAGGTTGAGAAAACTATGTAAACAAGGTCACTTTAAATTACCTAAATATAACAATATATATGGTGTGAAAAATTATAGATATATAATATATAACCCAAAATAATAAATAGTTTGCCAGATGATGCGAGAAACATTTACCTAAATAGAATTAACTATAAGGAAACTTTAAAAGCACATTACACTAGCTTTATATTATAGGTTACTTTAGTTGTATTGTGAGTTTAACTACTATACAATAGTTTAACTACTATACAATAGTTTAACTACTATACAATAGCTTAACTACTATACAATAGTTTAACTACTATACAATAGCGTAACTACTATACAATAGTTTAACTACTATACAATAGTTTAACGACTATAATGACGAACTCCCTATCGGCATACAAACCTTTCAAGGTTTTGCCTAATGGGATACAGTATGTACCTACCATGTACTTTGTATGTATTAAACAATAAATATTTTAAAAAATCCAGTTGCTTACCTAATCATAATAGCTGGACTCAAAGTTACCATTGTCACTAAAGAAAAAGCTTAAAAATGCCGCTCTTTTCTTTTTTTATTTACATCTAAACCCGCGTTTGACCTCAATCTCACCTAGTGGTAAGTGACGATAAGGTCGAAGATGGAGCACCCGAGCTTAGTAACTAGGTACTGGCTCTTTTATCCTTTAGTATGCTACAGCCTGTTCTCTAGGTGCCGGCTAGCAGGGTTCTATGACAGTGCGCAGATGAAGTAATAGAAGAACTTGGTAATAAATATTATATAATATTTTAAGGAAAAGAACACAGAAAACAGTAACATATGTAGTAGCAGGAAATAAAAGTGAACGGAGAAACGTCCGTTCGAGACAAAATACAGAGAAAAAGTGAAAATACAAATAAAACAATGAAATTAATGGAATAATGAAATAATGGGAACATTATTTTGAATTTAAATGAAGAAATGAAGATGCCGACACGAAATGAGATGAGATAAACGCTAACGATGAGGTTGAAGTTGATGGTAAGAAGGTTGATATGGACGATGAAGTCGACATCGTTACAAGTATAACACCTTTCTAAAAAATTAAATCAAAAATTGGACCCCACAACCCCCCCTGTCTACAGCCCACAAATGTTAAATTAGTTTCTTGAGGGACAGAAACTGGATTACCAAAAAGGATTGCAGTGCTTGATCGGAGATAAGGGGATTTATTTATTTTCGTAAAACTCTTGAAAGGCATCTCTTTGTTGTGAATGCTCCACCCGGTTTGTTTTGTACCTAAAGCAATTTAAAGATATGATTGCATTTCCTTCAGACTTTTTGCCTATGGTCGCGGACAAGGGAAAATTCCAGAATGGATTTTCCACCAAATATCAAACTTAATTTAACGTCCATCATGATTAAGTCCATACCATGCTAGCCGAGTCGGTCATGCATTTTTCACCAAAAAGTTCGTTCGAAATAGAAATACTGAATAGCGAATGAAGTGCATTGGTTTCTGGTTCCTTTATTTTTGTGCATTCAATAAATAAAAAATAAAAATGTTTAATTCGTGAATTTTGACGTTGTGGTGATCTATGTGGATTTCTGTTGACTTTCAAGGGGATTATAATATTAAAACCATCACATACATAGACGGGTTACTCTATGTCCGTAGCGGGTAGGCAGAGAGCGCCGTGATTCCTTCTCTATAAGATGTGACGATCTCTTTACATCGGAAATGGGCCCATTATCACGTGCCAATTACCTGACGTCAATAATTCTAATGTAATAAATTAATATAATGTATCATAATTTGTAATGTGTGTGTGTGTGTGTGTGTGTGTGTGTGTGTGTGTGTGTGTGTGTGTGTGTGTGTGTGTGTGTGTGTGTGTGTGTGTGTGTGTGTGTGTGTGTGTGTGTGTGTGTGTGTGTGTGTGTGTGTGTGTGTATTAGAAGACCATCTGTGCTTCTGGAAAATAAATATTTTCATTTCATTTCTTTACCTACTCGATGTGTGGTACTAGAGTAGCCTGAAAAAAAATGGACAGCACGGTCTAGTCTAATGCAAATAGCAATTTCTCAAAAATATACGGAAAAATATTGAATCTTTAGGAACAGTTTAAACAAAAAAGTTTTGAATAAAAACATCCTTATATGGGTAGGTACCGATTTTATCTCAATTCATTTTCATCCCACATGGTCGGCAAAATTTAAATTAGGTACCTACATCTACTAACTCACACCAACATACCTACATAAAGTGGAATATGATAGTATGACCCTAACTAATTTCAAGTTTCTAAACTTCATTATACGCTCCGCTGGAGATCTAAGGTGCTGATAAAATTATTATAATGCCATATAAGTTGGTAAAGCAGATATCTACTAAAATATTTGTAGGTACTCGTACATTCTCTAGCGAAAGAAGGCAAATTAAAGTATCTGTAAAAAAAAATTACGTTAGTATGTACTTACTCAAAAAAAATCTTTTTCTCCCTTTTCGTAATTTGCATCAATAGACACGTAAGAAAATGTTACTGTGCAGTTGCTCGGGGGGTATCTAGTACCCAGCCAAGTGAGCGTTTCCCCTTTTCTTCTCATCGACCCCGCACCCCGCAGCCTTTCACAAATTAGTTTGAAAATCAGTGTAGAATTAAATTCAAAATGACCCCGTGAAGTCTCCTCTGGCCCGCCACTCGCTAGGAGATTGATTTGTTGTGAAACAAGATTTACGACGACTTTTAAAAAAAATGTATATAGTGATAGTTTTATACTCGTTACTTGTATCGATACTCAACATTAGCAAATGTGAAAGCTAAAAAAAAGAAAGGTTTGTGGTAAGGTGTATAGAGAAGAGAAGGGGGCAACCATTCAGCTTCTTGGGGGCACCATTTTGGATTTCTTAGGGAATCCAAGGTACTTAATCCTGCACTGTGAGTATACCCCAACCATCAACGCCTCCCAGTATAACTAAATATAGTTACATAAATAATTGCTTATCTTGTTTTAACATTATTATCAATCCTTTGTAGAATCATTGCCTTTCTAATGGCACTTCTCTAATTGAAGTCACGCGGTTAATTACCAGCGCTTGGCTTAGCGGCGATCTTACGAACTAAACACACATAAAGGCTCACTTGTAAACAACTGCCAACTCTAAGCAGGGTCGTAACCAGGAGCTGGGGTCCCGAAATTCCCAGAAAACCATAGAAAACTTTTACGTTGTCATATCATATCACACCAGAGCGCAAGTTCCATTAAAGGCACATTATAACCATTAACTAATTTATCCCAGTAGTAGTAAGTTTTTAATTCCATTTAAAAAAATGAAAATAATGGTTAAATAAATGCACATGATTAAGAATGACTCTTACGATTTAATTATTGTTTGCAAATTTCAAAAAAAAATATTGGTAAAATGTTGTTTTGAGTACTTTCACCCCTCAGAGGTTGCATTTTTCATGAAAATCTATATAGAATGTAACACTGAAGTAGTAAGAATGGTTTATGCAAAGATTTTGAAATTCACCCTACTTACTTAGAGGTTTAAGAATAGATAACTCGCTTTAAACTTCAAAATAGATTTTAAATAAAATTTCATGCCTGGTGCACAATTTCCGCGGTTCACTGGCAGTGCCCGTTTGTCATTCTAAAGTAGGCGCTAAGTTAGTTCGATTTCTGTAGAATGGCCCTAAAGTCGGTCACTGCCGACCCTTAATTAGCCCCTGTTTACTCTCAACGACTTTGCATTCGAAGTGGTAAAGTTTAACCGATTTCGGAGAACTTGTTTCAGATCTAGACTTTATCGAAACTCGTAAAGCGACGGGGACGGGCTTTGTTTCTAAAGACACACTTTGACTGTAGATTCTTTTATTACACGAAGAATGTTCATCAATACTTACGTAAAATGTTTGTATTATACACTTACAGTTTCAAAGTTCAAAACTTTTGGAAACCCTCAAAAAATATATTGTAGACGTACCTATTACGATGACTCTTCACAAGGAATTTTTCTCCAAGAGCGAAGACATGGGTTAAAACTAGTTTGATATAAAAAAGAGGGTATGTGCTTATGACCATTATGACCACACGATACAAGTGAAAACTTACAAAAAAACACACAAAGCACGACTTAGATAAAAATAAAAACGTAATACTTGAAACGATGCAATCCTTGTTAGACAGAAAACGTGGCTGATGACAGCTGATGATGACTAGAGCCGAGTATACGCGATTCAGCGTCACCGACCCGAGCGCGCTTGATGTCCAATGGAGCCGAGTATACGCGATTCAGCGTCACCGACTCGAGCGTGACGGTTCAGTTTGGTTCACTGTTCAGAAAGAGCGCAAAGTGCTTCAAAAATGCATTATCTTATCGCATTATAAAACGTATCCAGACTTGTATTGCCTCGTAGCAGCTTACGGTGGCAATCCCAGTATTGAACGCGTTTACCTCTCCTCACACATGCTCTCATAGCGGTTACGTAGAGACTGATTCTGATACGGCCTTGGCCACTATTGGCCCAATATTTTTTTAATAAAAAACATAACTAATGTTTTACATATGTAATTAGAAGACCTGATGACCATGTCGTGAAACTGGCACTAAATATCCATGAGCAAAAGAGATGCCCAGGTCGCCCGAAAGCAACGTGGTGGTCCAATGTCCACGAAGATATAAAGGCATGTGGTTTGAACGAGTCGACAACCCTGATAAGACACATCTGGAATAAGCAGTCAAGGAGACCCGACCCCAAATAGATGGGATAAGGGAAGGAAGGGGAAGACTAATGTTTTACATATTACCAATATCCTTCATTGACCACTACCACTACAACTAGGCCAAAATGTCTGTGCTAGGAGTGGTACTCCACAATGGTCCAAAGGTGGAATCGATTCGGCGACGCTAGCGCCGCGTCTCCTGTCCTAGCCTTTGAGCCATTGTCGCTTAAAATTGACATATTATATGAACAAGAGTACAATTAAAAACCGGAGTTATGGTACAATATTTCTTCAACAAGTGAGAAGTCTTCAACTTCACAGGAGAATAGTGATTAATTATGTCTTCTACATAGGTACCTACGACAAACAATATTTGCATTTGTTATCATAAAATCATTACTTTTATGACTATGAAAGAAAGTATTGTTATACGTCTTAAAAATTATAAAACAGATTTGATTGATTATTAAAATTAAGCTTCAAACACACGATAATGACATGACAATACACACACGTATGTGTTAGTACAAACAAAAGTTTGGTTTCCATGTTATCCAATATCACTTCTAGCCCATCCCTACCCAGCATAGAGAATGCAATTTCATTCCATGTTGTTTGAACTCTGCCCACTGCGGCATAAAAGATACTAGCCCATTACACGTAATGTTCTGTTAAATTCTCTGTGCAGCCTTTGCAATTATCTAAATTATCATTGGGTACGTATTTCGCGAAGATCTGCGTATTTCGTGGCTATTAAACGCATATTTCGCGACAATTACAAGCGTATTTCGTGACGTGACGAGACGTGACGTTAATGGTAATTGTATGTTCATACTGTGCTTATTTTATTCACGATTTTGGATACATTAGAGTGTAAGGAATTTTAAGATGGCCACGTAAATATTGAAGCCGTAATCGAAAAAAGAATATCGATAAAGATCTAGCTTTTAGGTACTTAGGCACCTTATACCTATCTAATAAATATACAGTGTGTCAATAATCATTTTGGTGTTATATGAGCTCGCGAATTAAAACGTCGAACAAAGATAAGTTTTCCAAAAATAAATACTAAAGCCGTCTAGTGTTCCAAAAATAAATACTGACGCGATTAAGCCCCGTTTTAGTAGTTTAAAAAAAATAAGAACAATTATTTTCAACAAGAAATATTTATATCAAGCAGTGCAAACAAAATCGAATTTGCGTACAAAATAAAACATTGTTTCAATTGAAAATTCTTCATATTCATGAGGGCAACTCCTGATAAAAGTTCGATTAATATTTTATTAGTTTTTTTTTTACCAGGGTAATTAATTATCATACTATACTAGGATAAAACTAAAGCTAAAACTAAACTAAGGTTAAGAAAACTAAAGATAAAAAATTTGGGTTAAGTCCCCCACATCCGGCAGTGTACCCAAGAGACTGGCTGCGTTGCCCCGTTGGATAGCTAAGCTAATCCGCTGGGCCAAATAGGAGCCAGATCTTGGGTCTTTTGACGAGTCGACCAGGCGCTTTGCGAGGTCCTTGAAGACCTTTTATTAGTTAATACTTGCGGTTGTTAGTACTTGGTGAAACTTGTAGTACATGATTAGACTTAAATAATATACTGTTTCACAGGTTTTTACTGTATTTTATTAATTACGACCGGTTTCGTTTACACATTCATCTGCATGTAGTTAAGAAAATTATTATAAACAAATACTTGAAGATGTGTAAACAAAACCGGTCGTAATTAATAAAATACAGTTAAAACCTGTGAAACAGTATATTATTTAAGTCTAATCAAATATTTTATTAATAAGTACTTGTGTCCTTTGAATAAACATAATAATAATAATAACTGAATTCGGATAAAAACTCAAGCTCTAGCTTAATTCAGTGAGAAGTTAATAAATAACGAACGAGCATGTTTAAATTAAACGCATGTTTAAATTAATTACTTGGAAAACGTTCCTCTATACACTCATGAAAATTATTTCGAGTTACTAACCCTTTTCCACTTCGCCAGTTACTTTCATTTCTATACTCGTAACAGCTCACTACGAGTTAAGTTACAAATTAAAACTCCCACGATGGAATATATATAGAATTCCCGTGCCGATCGAAACACTGTATGTAAACCGAAGGCAATATTTCCGATTCAAGGGGTATATTCGCGTAACCCATATAAGACACACAGTCACATTCTACAGAATGTTAGCTACAATGTACGCTACAATATATTTTTAAATAACGTAAAAATGTAGTACTTCCAAACATTGGTTCTATAATGTCCTATCGAAGTTTAGTCATTCGATGTAGTGTCAGTCGATCTTCCGTCTAGCAGGAAATACGTAATAACATTTGTAGTTGATCGAATTAGGTTATATTTACTTACTTACTACGCTGGCGCAGCGACCCGAAGTGGATCTTGACCTCCGATACCAAAGAGCGCCATCACTCTCGCTTCTGCACAGTCTCGAGTCAGTCAGGCGCCCGGAGCTCACGCAGATCTTTCTCCACTTCATCGCGCCAGCGGTATCTGGGACGTCCGACCCGCCGTCGTCCGTTAGGGCGTCCCACATACGCTCGTTTAACTGCCCGATCGGTATCGGATCGATAGGTTATATTTGCGGAAGTCAATTATTACTTATTAGATTACTGGGGGAAGAAGGAACCGCCACTCACCCTCGGATTCGTCATCCCCAACTATAGATTTACAATAAAGGATGACGAATCCGACCTCCGAGTGGGAAGTGTTTGGGACACTCCCTATCATGTTAGAAGGTCGGTTTTGTCATCCTTTGCGATTGTAAATCATTCTAGATTTGGTTATTGTTGAGGAGGGTGAATCCGAGGGTGAGTAGTGGGTCCCTTTTCACCCAATGGTTGCTTGAATGGGCTGTCGCAACGCCTGTGACAACGCCTATACGAGTAGTGCACAGCGTTTCTCAACCTCTCTTTTCCGGAATGAAACCTAATCTAACAATAAGATTATTATACTTTATACAATTTGGGATGGACCTTAAGAACTCAAAATGAACGAATGAAATGTCATGAACTTAAAATATTGCTACAGAAAACGGCTATTATTAGTTTTATACATAAAAATGCTATTTTATATTCAAATTATTATTTATTTAAAGATTATTTCATTTATATCGTTTGAAATAAGATTGTTACTATGTTTATTTCAATAACTGCGCAGTTACATACTACCGTCGAATCGTCTAGAGATTGACTCGATTGATGAAATCGACAATTGTAAATTGTATTTATTTCATCAGAAAGCAACAAAACCCGTTGCAAGATAAGTCGTACAAAATAATTCAATAATAAATTAAATTAAATAATAAATCAAATTATTAAAAAATTAAACTATTTACATTACAAAAAAATACCTATAATAGTACAATAGTGCACAGTCAATAAAAAATAAAATAAAAGTGCGGATACAATGTCAAAATAATTTTAAAATGTCACAGAGGCTAAGAGTCGTATACATGTCAATTTCCCGGGTCATAGGAGAAAAATTGTAAAAAATGTTGTAAAAACATCTGCAATCGATTATTATTCCTTGTAATTCTGATGATGAAAAGTAAAACTCAAGAATTACACGACAAAAAAAACTAAAATAATTAGTATTAATAAGTGTATTCCGGGAAAAATAAAACGATGTCTAAACATTTATGATTTTTGAGAAAAAAGATAAAAATGATATTTTTCAAAACGAGAAATAATTATGTTGAGAATGTAACCCTCGGTGCGCGAGTCCGACTCGCACTTAATCGATCTTTTAAAGAATCGGATCGGTAACGATTCGAGCTTCGAATAGACATTCCTGTATGATACGTCAAACAAACTTCTAAAGGATCATCCGAAAATAAATAAGGTGTAGCTATCTTGTTCACCGCAATTAGGTATGAACCCATTAAATCGCTCGAGAAATGTCGTATCTTGTTCTTAAAAGCCATTGGTGTTCTGTCGCTGCCGAGTCTAATTATGATAGCATTACAACAATAATTATTCCATTGTATCACGAAATTAATTAAAACAAAGCTCTTTGTTCTTAAACGCTTTGAATATCAAACAGTCCATTTTAATTTCTTCTTCCGTTTGTAACTGGAATTTTCTTAGTGATTGACTCATAAAATAATATTTCCTTGATATGAAATGAAATTTATTTGCCAGAACATAGTGAAAATTATAGGTGATTTAAAAAGCATACGTATCATAATATGGTCCACCGACAACGGTATGCAAATCTTTTCTGCTATTTGTTAGTGTCGTTGAGATACTCTTTTATGGAGTAATAAAATTTGTCTAGAAGCCACTTGGAAATATTAGTTTTAAATTGGCTAGCAGGACCAATTTTAAGGCGACTAGGCAGATTATTATACACTAAAATTGCCATACAGAATGATTTTTTTTTATACAAGTCTACTCTGGAACTTGACAAGTAGAGATGTTCTAGACCTTCCTTTTCGAGTCTATGTTTGGGCGTTTTCAAATTAGACGATAGCGACACTAACACGACACTGATATAATAGTTTGGTGTCATGAATGACGTAGTGTGAAAGCGTCTTGTTCTGCGGGATGGGAGTATATAAAAAAATGATTTTAAAAATGAAAATTATTATGGAACTGCTATATCAAGCAGGAGCTAGTTCGAAATTAAAATGAAGAAAGAAGGAATTAAAGGGTAACAAAACTTTGGATTTTGGAACAGTGCACGGGGACTCACGTGATCCAGATCCTGTTCAGCTCGATGGGCTCTGCAGCTTCTGCGGCCGTCAAATCAGTCCAGACCACAGACACGTAGTGCCGGCACTGTATCTTCAATCCGGTAGTTCAGTTCATCACTCAGTGGAATAAAATGGCAGTGACCATGTGATCAAACGGCGGAAAGTTCAGCGGAACCATATATTGGTCAATGCGCGTCGGCGTATGCTTTTCGACTGCATTGCTATGCATTTCTTGACCGTTTTCATAGGTCAGAGCGACAAAAAGCGTATATGCGTGCGTGGGATGGAAAGGGATAAGGATATTTTTCCCTACTGCCTACTGAAATTAGTTGCTTGATAGCTATTCTTTACTTATTAAAGATGGCGTTAACACGTCTAGTACTAAATGTATGATATTGACATCCGACGATATATCGTTATCGTTATCGTTATCGTCTAATGTGCTTGATGTGTCTTCCACTGTACATTATTTATTTATTGCAGGTGGACCATTCTTCCAACGAAACCGCTCACGGCCGCATCCTAACAAGTTCCATAAGAGCCTAATAAAAATAACAACCTACTTTATTTGCTCGTTATACTCGGTCCATCTCCGATAGAGCCTGGCCGGGCCGGTGGGGGGGAGGGGGTGTAAATCACCTGTATTGATTGTTTACAGGGTACTCCATAATAGATGCGATATACCTAACAATTTATACGAGTTTTGGTAATTGTCACATTATTAGTCCGTGAGCTTTTAGAAGAGGATTCGGGGATCAGGTAAAATCGGTATCTGTCTTAGTACATTCGCGTATCGCTATCAATTCAATAACCGAAGTCTCAATACCCGAAGCCCTTTCTAAATATTTACGCATTGTACAGCTCTTTTATGCTTGATTGAATTCAATGCGCTATGGAAAGAGTTCGGAGTATCTCTGCTGGATCTAATCCAAAATGTGGAGATCGCCCACCAGCTAGATGCAGTGACGGTTTGCGCAAGGTGGCTGACAGAGACTGGATGAGAAGAGCCGAAGATTGGACCCTGAGAGAGGCCTATGTCCAGCAGTGGACTAGAGTAGACAGCTAATAATATTAAATTCAGTCGACTAATATAGTCAACCAACTGCTCTAACGGTGAAGGAAAACATTGTGAGGAAACCTGCATGTCTGAGGAAATTAAAAGTTTCCGAAGGCGTGTGAAATCCACCAATCAGCACTGAGCCCACTCGGTAGATCATGGCCCGTAGCCCCTTGTACCAGGGGAGGCCTGTGCCCCAACACTGGGGGCATTAATGAGCTGATGATAATATATGATACATTATTACGTTTTATTTTAAAAAAACGAACTCGACTTGCTCTCCTAAAAGATAAGTAGTATTTTTGAGACTAGTATTATTAATAATAACCATGTTTAAATTTCTGATAAAATAATAAGGTAGTATTTCCGCCAAATGCTTACCATAACTTCAGGAATACATAATCACCCTGAAAAATGTCAACACACGTATTTTAAGTCCACCCTGTATAATGAAGCCTGACCTATTTGCTATTATTATCCATTACGAGCCAGTTATTTATAGCGTGATAGCGATCCCAACCTCCCTAGGTACCAGTTTAATTAATTTACATATAGGTAACAGATACTTGTAGCTAGTACGATATATCTGTTACCAAGGCAGATCCGGTTTTAGCCGTAGGCTGACTGAAAGCCTATAGCGCGAATTTATTAGGGGCCCATATTCGGATTTAGCGTCTTAAAACCTTTTAAGACGACTAATAAATTCGCGGTTGTAGGTACAACCGCGATTTCAGGGACGTCACTAAATCATATTGTGAAATTGAAATTCACTCATTTTCCTGATCATCATCAGATCCTCAAGTTTTCAGGTGTCAAAAATGAACCATGAACCTAAATATGAGCTCAAATTCGAACCATCTAGCTATTGACTATTACCTGACGTCGGATGTCGGTGGCGTTCGTGACTAGAACGTCGTACTCCCATGCTAGGTCTGGGTGCGAAACCATGCAATGTCATGTACCAATGAGTTTATCGGTTTTTTCGTATATTTAGCGACTGCTCTGACGGTGAAGGAAAACATTATGAGGAAACCTGTACACTGAGATAACCAGTGTGTGAAATGGGGAACGTAATGGCAAACCACCCCATTAAATATGCCACGAGAGTCGTTCTATGTGATTAATTCCTTAGAATAATCACGACCCTCAGCAATGAGGAATAAGTACGACTAAGAAGAAGTAGAAGCTATTACCATTCCAGAGTTTAGGAATAACCCGTCCTCATCTGACATCAAAGATACTCCAAGATCTTGTAATCCAATTTTTATCAGACATGGCTAAAAACACTCTCGACATAATTCTCTATTAAATTTTAAAAACCGGGTCCAAATCTGATCATCCGTTTGTCAAGTTACGATGCTACAGACAAACAGACAAACGTGTCAAACTTATGACACGCCCTCCCTCAATCGGTCGGGGGTTGAAATGCATCGTATCGGGGCGAATTGTAGAAACCCATACAAAAAGTTCGTGCCACATAATTATAATCTTTTCACATAGGAAGACACGGTTGAAGTATATCACTTGTATTTCAATTAGTAATGTGCCACAATATCATTCGGTAAAATCGTTACCGAATAACGATCATATCTACACACTTCATAAAATCGATACAACAACAAACCCGGTGTTTTATCTAGGTATGTATTAAGTATCATGTTAATTTCCAAGTTGGGCTATGATAATTTGAGAAACCAAATCACTGCACATATTAACCGAGTAATACGAACAATTTTAACGAAAAATCGACACGAATCAAAAAACAAAATCAACAACGTACCGATTGTAAGTCACGTCACTAGCGCCGTGACGTCATCATTGACTCTAGAAGGTAACTGCACCTTCACGTTATTATGTTTATAGCTGTTGCTACTAATTAAATTATTTATTTTAGGGATCCGAAAGGTCGGAACTTCCGATCCCGGAATTCCGAGCCGAAGTCGAAGTCGGAGGTGTAAAATCAACACCACCGACTCCGACTTCGGCTCCGATAATTTTGAATCGGAGGTTATACCGAAGATTTATGAGCAAACATATTCAAATATCAATATTTAAATAAATAGTGTAGGACTACATAAAGGAATATGTTTTATTGCCGCAAACATCATCATAAAAAATATTATAGTTTATAATAATATTTTAGTTCAGCTATAAAAAATAAAAAACGGTTTAAAATTTGAACTTCTTCTTAACATCTCCGCCTCCGACTCCGGTTCCGACTCCGATAAATCAAACTTAAAACCTTCGGTTCCGACTCCGGTTCCGGTAAAACCACCTCCGTTAATATCCCTAATTTATTTATAGTAGGTACCCACATTTTCTTAGGTCGGCCCTAGCCCCGAAAAGCATGGGCCCGAATTTTTTCTGGTTACGCCACTGGGGTCCCATAGAAGGCTTTAGTGGCCTAACAAGCTGGAAACGCACCTGTCAACTACAATTTCAGAGCCAATTAAAATTAACAACCTATTTACATGAACGAACAACTATCTGACATGAGTAGGTGTGTTCCGCGAAAGTGATTGAGATTATATTGCTTGCGGTTATTTTAGTCTGACAACCCTTTCCGTGCCGTGACGACTTTGTTGGACCTTGATGATGAAGTAGAAGACATTTGGAACAAGATACTTTTTAGTTATATTCCTTATTGATGATTGCCCGATGATTATTATTCGTAAGAGTCAAACAATTCCCATTTTCAAAAAACAAGTAAAACACTACCTTTCTCAATTTTGGTTCCTGTTATGTCATCCATCTTAGTTTGTTAATATGTATGTATACCTATATATGTATGTACGTATATGTGTAATATGTATGTATATTATATATTGTATTTTTAGAGATATTTATTATTTATTTTATAGTTATTGCATATCTGTGCTTATATGTATATCTGTGCTTATATATATATATATATATATATATATATATATATATATATATATATATATATATATATATATATATATATATATATATATATATATATATATATATATATATATATATATATATATATATATATATATATATATATATATATATATATATATATACATATAAGCACAGATATGCAATAACTATAAAATAAATAATAAATATATATATGCATATTTATTATAGTTGTCTTTATGTATTGTATTTATTTTTATTTAACGTACACACTATGTCTGTCTACCTCTAAATTATAACGCATCTTTCACTTTCGCGGGTTTGCTGGAAGAAATCTCTTTTAGAGATTAGTTTACCCTTTGTACAATGTCTCATTTTAATTGTTTTTATTAAGTCTATTGTTGTACAATAAAGTGTAAATAAATAAATTATATGGAAATAACCGCATACGACTACTTTTATATGGAAGATTTGATGGGGTGCTTTGCCATTGCCTCCCCCATTTTGCATGCAGGCTATCTCAGTGTGCAGGTTTCCTCACAATGTTATCCTTAAGCTATTCGTACATGTCTGAGGAAAAAAGTTTCCGAAGGCGTGTGAAATCCACCATCAGCATTGGGCACACACGATGGATTATGGCCCGTACCCCCGTGGAAAGGGAGATCTGTGCCCAATAGTAAGGACATTAGAGGCTGATGAGGTTTATTTACTCGTATTTACATTCTTGCAAACAATTAAATTAAATTTTCTGAAAAAGAATCCGCTGTTGTAAGGTCCAATATTAACCGGATACGCTGTCCTATATTCTATCAAAACCCTGCATATCTTCAAGGATTAGAAGTTGCGAAAAGATTTTCATTAAGTTAAAATCTAAAGGGTATAACTTTTGTTTTATAACTTCCATAAATTCGCGATGAAAAAATCTGCTTCCCATACATAATAATGAGCCAGGCGTCCAAGTTTCAGATTATGTTTACAGATTTTTCAGGCTTCATGAAACGAAAGCGTCTGTAATAAAAGCTCAGGTCCATTTTCTTTTCAGTCCGATTAAGCTCGTGTTTGACTTCAATTTTAAAAGGTGGTAAGTGACAATGAGGCAGAAGACAGAGCACAAGACAAGAGTTTAGAAAGCACCACTGGCTCTTCTAAACAATGTTGGAAAACATTAATGCCGAAGCGAAGATATTTGGCGACAGACTTTGAACGGGATATAACTAAAACAGTTTACAGACCTATGAATGAAAAGTCAACTTTTTTGGTAAAAACTAATCGGTTTCAGCAAAAAAATACGGAATAATTCGTAATACTATTATTTATTTTGTGGCAATAATGCCATATCCATCCTTTATTTAACCATTTAACGTAATTTTATGCAGACAAGGCAAATTCACCTACAATGGAATTCCACCCACGCCAACCACGCCTTAAAAAATTTCTTTTAAAAAATCTGCCGGAAAATGTTTTAAAAAAACAAACTGACTCTGTTGTTGTAAATATTTATAAATTACTTTTAAAAGTCAACAAGCTGAGATTGGAACAGCGATTTTCCCTGATAAGTACATACAGCGTCCACCCACTGGGTGATTTATGGACTACCAACGTTGCCAACAAACACAAAGCCAGTTTAACTTGGCCTCTGCAACTTTTTGACTCTGCAGATTTTGGTAATGTCTTCGAATTTTAAAGGGTCATATTTTATTGGCTGATTGACTATATCTGGATGTCGAGTCATCACATGCATTTCCGTGGGGAGATATCTCTATGTAGGAAGTCGATTTGTAATAAAATTCTTAAAATCTGTCATAAATAACTTAATAATTTTGATTAAAACTCAATTATTTTTAGCTCAACATTAAATCTAATATTATAAGATTTATAAGAGACAATAAATTGCTGTGTTCTTTTAGCAAATGGCTATTAATCGAAGAAAAATTCTTGATAATAAAGTGGTGTTATTTAACTACTATGATATTACATCATTTTATCCCATTTTCTGAAAGCTAAGAAGATCAAGTCTCTAGCCATTTTCACCTTTCATTTTGTAAGTATGAAGTTTTATAAAATTCAGCAAAGAGTGAGTCGAATACAACGTGAGGGTTCCGTCGATACAATACTGAAGGAGAGATTTATATTCTGCTAATCCACTTGGACAAACTTGGGTTGTATAAACTAGCTAACATTTTCTTTCAAAGTATTAATTGTAACTCGTAATAATTATAAATTGAAAATAAGTTTTTTAAGGTCAGTGAAATTTGTATTGGTATGATTCTATGCAGTTTAACGTTAGTGAAATTTTCAAGATGGTATGATTCTATACAGAGGCAGCCTGGGGTGGTACTTACGGGTAGTAAGTACCTATTTCTGTCGCAAAGCAGTTGTTTGTATTGCTGTTTCAGTTTGAAAGGTAAGAGAACCAGTGTATTTACTAACATCGAACCATTGAACTATTGTAAGTCCTCCAAAGGTGAGATGTCTATGTATGTTCTCCGTAAAAAAGAGAAAATATTTCTTTCCTACTTCACTTACCGACAACGATAAGTAGTATCTAAGTATAACTAAGTATTTAAACATTTGAGACGAGAATCTTTATACTACGCATTCAACAGTTATATTTTTATTTTACGCGTTTGATCTCAATCTCACCTAGAAAGTAGGTCATCATTATTTGTTGCTTTTCATGTATTTAAACTGTCTTAAATGTTTTTTAATACTTACAAAGTGCAGTGCTGTGCTTGGTCAAGCGACTCAAGCGTCACTATTGAATGTCTGTTTTTGTGACACGGAACCCTAAAAACTATTTAAGCAAACGAGTCTCGAGATAATATACTATAAATAGAAGGAAAATTCAGTCTCGGCGCAAAGGAGCCCAGCGAAGCAATCGGAGCCAAGTCTCTCGACGTTTTCATAAGGATTTTCCTCGGCAACGCGAAACTTTGCCCGCATCTTTTACTTTTTCCTGTATTAGCTTTCCTCTTAACTAAGATTCCTCCGGTTTTCCAATTTAATTTTTGCTCTGTGTGCAGAAAGGATGGAACTTCCTCGAAATATTTTTTTTGTACGTTCAGTAATTAAAAGTGGATTACCACGGTTTGCGTTTCGTTTATTTTCTTTTTTTAGGGATTCGTATTTAATTTTGTTTTTTTTTTGGAATATAAATCCAGTGACCACGATTTTAAGGACTACGAGTAGGCCAGACCACGTCCCTAAGATAGCACTGGAATTATTGTCGTTTCGTTGTTTCTATTAAGATCTCATGGAGGAGGAGCTCGTAGCCTAGTTCCGAGCACGGTTACGAACGGTTAAGCGGCATTGGCGCGGTCGATACCTGGATGGGTGACCGCTAGTGGCATATTTCATCTGAGCCCCTCCGTGCCTCGGACACATTAAGCAGTCGGTCCCGGTTGTTGTCGTTTGACAGCAGTCGTTAAGCCATGTCAGATGCCTACGGGCGGCCTAAACAACTCTGACAAATAGGTTGGCCACTAACCATACGATAAGCAAGCAAGCAAGCGATAACTCACGTAACAATTTCACAATCTAAATGTAAGAAACGAAATAATAATCAAAACACCCCAACACTTTTTCAAAACTAAATTCACCATGTTTACTATATTGAGGAACTCGTATGTAGCCTAGTTGCGAGCGCATATATGCATATGCATAACTCTCACGTCCATAATCCCGAGGGGGTAGACATGGTGCGATCATGGTGCGAAAGTAACTTTGGGTACGGTCACAGCTAGGAGTATTACTTTATAATTTTTGACCAATTAAAAAAAAAAAAATTTTCCAACGAAAAATCTGAAATATTTAGTACTGATAGAAAATATTGAATGTATTCCTACAAAAATAAAAAGAAGTCCAAATATTTATGATTTTTGAAGGAAAAAAATGAAAAATACATAGAAAGGAACCCTTGGTTCGCGTCCGACTCACACTTGACCGGTTTTATTTTTTTAAATGAAATGAAATGAAATTTATTTGCCAGAACATAGTGATAATTACAGGTGATTTAAAAAGCATAGGTATCATATGTTCCACCGACAACGGTATGCAAATCTTTTCTGCTATTTGTTAGTGTCGTTGAGATACTCTTTTATGGAGTAATAACATTTGTCTAGAAGCCACTTGGAAATATTAGTTTTAAATTGGCTAGCAGGACCATTTTTAAGGCGACTAGGCAGATTATTATACACTACAATTTGCCATACAGAATGAATTTTTTTATACAAGTCTACTCTGGAACTTTTGTACATTGATATAATAAGAATACTGTACAAATAAAACGATAAAAATATTTTTGAGGTTATTTCCACCTAATCTGGTTCATTGGCACACTGTGGGGCAGTTAATATAGAGGCATACCAGGTGTAGCCAACGTCCTCTTAGGTGTCGACCGTGGGATCCGTTGGTTGAAATGAATGTGGACTGTATGCTGGTAATTACTTATTTAATGACGAAAAAATTCTTATTTAAGTACAAAAATACGTGCACTCAGCAACTCGGTTATTATGCTTTTTTTAAAAACGTTGCACACACTTCCCGTGTCGGTTGAGAGGTGACACTTCGTTGTCACATTTAAATTTCTTGACATTCCGGCCCCTGGTACCGCCTCAGGCCCTTCGCGAGACGTTCGTTTCACGAACACCAGGTCTTTGAGAATCGGTTGGCCACTAACAGAAGACAAGAACAAAAAGAATATCAATATTCTCAATGCTCAAGCTTCACAACTTCGTAGTTCCTCCGTAGTAAAGATCAACCGATCCTCACCTCTGCGTTTCAAATAATAACTTTTTATTGCCATAGAGGCTGGCACCTAAATTGCCTAAACTCGAAATGTAATGGTGTTACGCTGATCCGAAACGACGGGGTCGTGTTGACGTAATAAAATCTTCGAAATTCTGAAGAAAAAGTTTGTGAACTCCCAGCCTTCAGAGGATCATCTTTATTTGGAAAGTTTGTCTGTTGACTATTAAGTTACTGAATTTTTAGTTTAAATGAAGATTTAATTTAAATCAATATGATTCTTCTCTCTGAAAACTCTCCTAAAGATTCTAGACTATTATCCTTCTAGGCTACAATTGTGCATTTGTACCAGAGTCCTAGGAAATTGATAACCATCCTTAGAACTTTGTCGTATTCATATGATAAGTAGATAGTCCGTGTTCTGTGGACTAAATACGCTATATTGAATTAAAGGTCTTTAGTCTGACAAAGAACTAAAGTGGTTCGACTGTACGTGGCACAACAGCAACCTTCTGAATGTATCCGTTCTTCGTTCATCGTTCATTCTGAAAAAAAATTCAGTTCAGTATACAATTCAACTCAAACTAGTTCCTTATAAAGAATTTGAATTTGGCAAAAATAAATTCATGATAAATGTTCACTCTGTAACATAGAAATTGAAAACATACGTACATAGAGGCAAAGCGGCGGCGTCTCTCGGAATAACTTCAGGCTGTAATAGGACCACTCTTGGCCGAATTCCAAATTGTCTACTCTGGATTTACACACGAGGCAAGTTTATGCTTTATGTTGTTACCTACCTACATGTTTGTTTACTGATAATAAACATACCAGCACTAGAAATCCGCCCCGGCTTCCCACGGGTCCATGACTACCATCGGGATTCAATACATCAGTGAAAACCAGAATATAATCCGCTGTTTCCAAGATACCTTTCACAGACGAACAGACGAATGCGCCGTTGGGGGATTTTGTATTAATTAGTGATATAAGTTATATGTTATCGGCTCAAATAAGGATGAATGAATGATCTCAAGGCAAACATGACGTTAAATCCAGTAAAGGTGCGGTCACACCTGGTCATCGACCGACCCTGGGCGGTTACAGCATGCGGCCACTGCCTATGTGTGAATTACCAGTCGTCGATCGCATTCGGCGGATGTCAAAGTGTCACTAGGTTGTCATACGTTGGACGACTTCGGTCAACTACCAAGTGTAAACAAGGGAGGTCGGTGACCGTAGGTCGTCCACCGCAGGGCGGTCGCCGAAGCGGTCAACGACTATATGTACTGCGCCTTGACTGATGAAAGAAAACAATACAGATCGACCCACACGATAAGTTATAGAATTGTAAAAAAAAACACAGAGATATGATTCCTGGATGGAAGAAAAAATAGTTTTCCCTATGCGTACTATGATGAATAGATTAGATATGAACCGTTCGATTAACGTTACGTTTACGATATAAGCAGAACACGATTTGTTGTTAAAGTTGAAACGGTATGCAAAATAATCGCTATTTATTTAGAATAGAACGACAAACGAAGTAAATCAGTAGAATTGGGCTCCAAGCCAGACATCGAACCCAGGATCTTTTACGTAGAAAAAATCTCGCTCCATTGAGATATTTTATTTCAATTCTCCAGTAAACTTGCTCTGTTAATTTTTTTACGCAACAAAGTACAAAATGTCATTAATTAGTCACATGCAATGAATATTTAATGTGATACCAAACAGGAAGTCCCGACGTTCCCGACACATTCACTAAATCCGTGCCATTGTCAATTAACACTCGGTTCGGTCAGAAACAATAAACGTTTGATTTGATTTGAAGTCCCGTCCCCCAATAATCTCCCCACATTAATTGGCCAAGTTTGCCGCGCAGCCGGCACTAAGTCCGTCCCCTAATGCGAGACCATGGCCAAGTTTCACTCGTTCCCTCCCCGTTCCTCCCTAATTACTTTTATTGCTCTTCCCTCATTCATTCATATCGGTCTTCGTTCCTTTTATTTTATTCGTGAGGTCTTTAATCGGCGGGACTTTAAAGTTATGAGTGGAATTAGACTGTGCAATTAAAATCTTGGGAAAAATTTGCTCATCAAAACTTCGTCTTGGCGTTTTTTGGATTTGCTAGAATTTTAATAAATTAGTAATTTTTCCTGATTTTTTTACGCAGACATCAGAGCTTCATAAAATAATACAGACCTTGGCATTGTCTGGTTTGTTAAACTTTTCTCCGAACTCCAAACTCGTAAAACAACTAAAAGTGTTGTTTTACGACTTTTGAAATTCACAAAACATTAATTGTCTAAACGTTTAGAAATATAAATAGAGAGAAATAGAAAATGTTTATTTGATCAACACTTTTACAATGTTCTGTTGGGTTAGTTAGCATTCAATCTTTGTATTTTACAATGTTCTGTTGGGTTAGTTAGCATTCAATCTTTGTATTTTGTTTGTTTAGTTTTCATTCCTGGCCATCAAATTCGGGTCTGACATCACTTTTGCATATTGTACACCTAGCAGCTATGATTTCAAAAGTTAGAATTCAGCGCGCACGTTGAACGGCGTTATGCAAAACATGTCAACGCCCTTCTCATTCGACGTCTATCCGGCTATCCGCTACTTTGTTGGAAGCTGACCTGGATAAAGGCGTCAAATTACCGACGTCAAATTCCACTGTCACCTGAGCCGGGGTGCGCCATTTTTATCCCATTCCGAGTTAATATTCCGTGGACGTCCGCGGGGACCACCCTGTGTAACGGACACTCCGTGGATGTAGTTTAATATACCTATCTAGAAGTATCATCTATGCTGCCAAAAAATTGCGGACTTCAAATATGGTTGCGTCAGGGGAGTACCTACCTACTTAATTTAGTCATATTTTGTGCAGCTCCTGTTATTATTAGTGTTAAACAGGGTTAAATGCACGAAGGGAAGAACGCGCACTAAAACTATTTTTTTGTGTCTTTGCTCCAAGACAAAGTATTAATCCAATCTGTCGATTAGGTATTAATTAATTACACGCACTCATTAGTGATTTTGGAATATACTGCTGGAAAAACGATCGCATTAATAACGATCGAATCAGGCGGGGGAAGAAGGATCCGCCACTCACCCTCGGTCGCTGGGGAGGACGCCCAGCGACCCATCGTTCTGACATTCTTTGCTATTGTAAATTTTTATACATACGAGTATACTCGTATGATTAGTAATCTTTATGGAGGGCGAATACGAGGATAAGTGGCAGGTCCTTCTTCCGGTAATTACTTTAATATTTCATTTATAGTCTAGAACTTATATCAATTAGGTATAATGCTTCTTCGAGATTTGCGCTTTTAGCACACTGCAGCCATTTTGAAATGGAATCAAACCGAACCCATAGAAATCTAGATGTGCTAAAGGCGTTTAAAGGTTGACTTCCGATGATCGCGGCCGATGCGGCTGACGGCAGACGGCTGACGGCAGACGGCTGACGGCCGATGGCTGACGGCAGACGGCTGACGGCCGACGGCTGACGGCCGACGGCTGACGGCCGACGGCTGACGGCCGACGGCTGACGCGACAATACTAAACACTATGAAAATGTATGGCGCCGCTTCCGATCATCGCGGCCGATCTGTCAGCAGCATCGGCCGCGATCATCGGAAATCAACCTTAAAGGTCTTGGACCAACTCATTCAGCGCTCACAGTCAAGCTTGCCAATAGCTAGGATAAATCTATGCCTGGAGATACAGATAAAAGAATTGTGCAGATGTAGCACTTCAATTGCCTTTAATTCCGCGGGACACTCAGAGCTACGAATTATTAAGTTTCCACACCCGTGAAGATTTATTCGCACTTTAGCTAAAATTTTCTTTTGGGTCGGTTTTCTCGTGTGTTGCGTGAATTGGCCGGTTAAGGGGATTTATGACAAAATGGAGTCTTTACACTTTTGTAATTTACATATTGTGTGTAAGCGTAAATCTGCATGGTTATGAATTTCATGTTTTCGTTTCTACACGGGTAGAGAAGCAGTTATAATAATACTTTGTTTTACGAAACGTGATCTTTCTTTTATCATGAACTGTATTGTGTCTAATATAAAATTGATTTATATCATCTTCATCATCTGAGCAGGATACGACGAATCGTGTATCCTGGTAATAACAGACTTTTTTTTTATGTCTTTTAGAGGCTTTGGTACACGACAAGGTGACCATATCAGTCTCATCAGGGTCACTACTGGAAGAGATGAGAAGCTCAAGTATTAGAGTCAGCCCTCGCTTTAAGAGCTAATTTAGTTAGCAAATGACAGTAATTTTTCATGGCACGAGATTCAGTTGAAGGCTGACTCAAACAGAATCAAAAATCAGGCCCTAAAATATCTTTTTGAAATATAAATACCTGTCATATGTAGTAGTACTTGTGATTTTGTGTACAAACAGTAATAATAACTATAATGTAGGTAGGTTGCTTAATTATATAATAGAGGGTAATTCTAAGACAATAAAGTCAGTTGGTTTTAACACGTCTACCGGTGTGTTTCATTTCGAGCACTTATAACTATTACATGGTGTCAGGTGTGGCCCAATGGCGTTTTTCGGTTGTGTTCAGTGTTCTGAAGTAAGTTTGCAACATGGGAAACGAAAAACCGAAAAACCGATCAGGAATGTAACTTAAGCTGTCAAGAAGATGCCACTGGTACTTTTACAATTTGCGTTATAAAGACGGCCATGAAAAAAAAAGTTCACTGAAATCTCGCAACATGACACAATATACGCACTTAATATTATATTCCTGCTCGGACGTACAATATTGTGAATTCCTTTTAGCGTAATTTTTTTGTCAGTTACCCTCTTTACTTAGTTCTAGCTTCATGTTCCAGATCATCCCAGTAACCGGCAGTATCAATTTAAACAAGATCGCTCTCATCTCATTGCATACTTGGAACATTTTTCCAGAATTGCCTAGTGCCCTCTATCCTCTTACACGGAATTAATAGACCATTCAGCTTTCCGCTCCGTGGCTCTCTCCCTTAATTTTCTTGGAGCAGATACTTATCTATTAACTTATGTAGATACTACAGCCTATACTGGTACGATACTGAATTCTGTAAATGGGACCCATTGATCCAGTCGTTGATCTAACTTCAAACTTCGAAATAACTTTTATCATTATCTACTTGGCTCTTTCTTTACTTGTGAAGGTATTTATATCGGAATTTTGAGGATTATATCCTTATATTTAGGTTTATTTTTTAAAAAAATATAGCTCCGGATGTTATGAAAGTAAAGTAAAACGGGGTAAAATGCATGAAGGAATGCACGCGCGCCCGCTCCTAAGACTAAGAATTTTTTGTGGGGAGAATTTCTTTTCTTTCATCCAAGGGTAAAAGAATCCCATGGCACAAGAAGACAGGCAAAACAACTACATGATATTCACGTAAAATATAACTTGTCTAATAATTACTTAAACTATTTTGAAAAAATGGTAAATTCCCTTGTTACTTAGAATTAAAGTGTTATTTAACAAGTTCTGCCATATTTCGTTTTTAATTTGATTGTATTAGTGTACACCATAAATAAATTAAATAAATTATTTACCAAAGCTTTACAGCTCACTCGATTGAATTGATTTATACAATAGTGAGTCATCGTCGATATAAAACGAAACCTCACTATAAATGAATGCCATTTACCTGTGCATGTAATCATCTTTTGTTTTCAGTTCAGTTCAGTTCACATTATAAAGAGGAAACATTTCGGAATCGAAATCGGGCCACATTTCCATACAAAGAATTTAATAACCGAAGTTTATTTCCAAATTGTATGCAAAAAGGTAGAAGTTGGACGCAGTTCGGAGTTCGGGGACAATCGAATACTGATTCGATTCAATAGTAAATGCATTCGGCGGAAGCATTGTGCTTACCATGCACCGACTGCGCTCAATGGCTCGCTCGCGAATAGAGTCGTTCACTCAATGACGTGATTTACATTTATTCCCGGCTGCAAAAATGCTCATTCAATCTGAAAGTCATGAACGTGGCGCGATAGTATAAAGGTTAAATAGTGTAAGGGTACTGTTGCAATTTGTGAGGCTTCAGTCTCGGTCTTTGACGTTTGTGTTTGACACCGAACTTTCTCCTTGGTTTGATTTTGTGTTATGTCGCAATTGCATCTATTGGAACTTGGAACGTTGGTTAATTGTGAATACATACACAAGCGAGTATCTATAAATGTTTAAAGGACGCATAGTTCCATAGTTCATAGTTTCACAGTTCATAGTTCTGGAGCAGCTCCGCTGAAAATCAGTGATTTAATTATATACAAACTTAGAATTAAGCCGAGTTGGAGACTTGTTTGGCATCACATTGCAGCACAGATTTTTGTATCCCCATTTCTACGCTATTATGTACCACTGTGTTGTATGTACCAGAGTGTTGAAATAGGTAAAGGTTTTCTATTCTATTCTAATTTTGTAATTGTTTCTATTAGTGTTTTCATTTCAATTTTTCTCGTTTTAGTAATTACAGTACGTACCGTTTTGGTTGTTTCTTTTTCAATTGTTATTATTAATTTGTATCACTACATTTTAAGTCTCGTGTTTCGATTTACTACCTCTCTGTCCTATTTTCTATAATTTAGTAATTTTCTTTAGATTCAAAGACGAAAACAGCATTCTTTTGCCACCGAATCTCTCATTTCAAGTGATGTCTCTTTTCGTGTCACCATATTTCATTTCGTTTCATTTTTCATTTCAAAGTTCATCTACATGCCCATGTCCACGGTTGATTCGCCATGTATGGTTCGTCAGAGACCCGAGGGACGGAGGGATCCTAATCAGGCGCTTGTCGGGACGGCTGCGTTTACGTGACACGCCTCCAGAGACCATTGTGCTTTCACCTGCTGCTAACTCAATCTCTTGTGTACAGTGGAACACATCAAGCTATACCCTTTGGTACTTGTGTACAGTGGAACACATCAAGCTATACCCTTTGGTACTTTGTCGCTTTAATTTATTTGACACATTCATACTGTCAAGGAAGCATCACAAAAACTTATTGCACACTTACTTTTATACCTACTTTTGTACGTATAAAAGTAAGTGTGCTATATAATGAATTGATTTATTATGTTGTAGGTAACTAACCGTTTGTAAAAATAATTTGAAACTTTTACTAATGGGCAGGACTCGGCTGCTGAGACACAGCGTAAGCTAGTTTAGTAGCCGGGAAGTTCAAATTTACAGTGTAATTTGTACAAATGGTTTTCATAAATAAATTGTTTTTATTATTATTATTATTGCGACAGGGTTCCACAGGGTATAGCTTGATGTGTGTTCCACTGTACAGTGGGGGCAGAAAGTGTTTACCGCAGCTCGTAGCCTAGTTGCGAGCACGGTCCGAAAGTGATCGTGCAGGTTAAGCGACGTTGGCGCGGTCGGTATCTGGATGGGTGACCGCTAGTGACATATTTAATCTGAGCTCCTCCGTGCTTCGGAAAGCACGTTAAGCAGTCGGTCCCGGTTGTTGTCGTTCGACAGCAGTCAACGGCCTGAACAACTCTGACAAATAGGTTGGCCACTAACCATACGATAAGCATGCAAGCAACTGGCAACTTACACAATCGCAAATTTGTCTAAAACTACTGAATTGATTTAAATGTGCTTCCACTAGCTATTAGAACTACCTACATAGAATGTGTAAGCTGGTGAAGACATATTTAAATCCTTTCAGTGGTTTCAGAGAAAGCGATTGTGTAAATTGCAGGTGGTAACCACTTTCTGACCCCGGCTGTACCTCCATGCTAGCCTGTGAGAAAAGCTGAGGGTATTCTAAAGAGACTTCGTTTTGTTGTTCGATTTTTAACCCCCTAACGAAGGGAATTCATGGTCATGAATGTCGATTATGTATCGTATAGACACTTTTATCGTGGATTGTACAACCGTGGTACATTTTGAGATCTAGAATTTATCGACTAAGACTATTTACCTGGAATTGACATTTGTATTATATAACATATTTGCACGTCATTACATAGACAAAATACATTGGACATAAAATTTAATTATTAAGACCTTATTAACATGTATTTCTAGCAAATAAAATTAATTTGAATTACGCAAGATATGTACACGGGTTATTAGGCAATTTAGTCACTTAGGCAATAAACATTTTAAGTAATTAGCACCAGACCCGTCTGTTCCTCTGTCTGTCGATTTTTCTGTGACATCATACATAACTCAACAACCGACGATCCGATTTAGACGCGGATTTGAAATAGGTAACAAAGTACCTTCACTTGCCGCTCAACAAGATTTTTATGTATAGTATTACAGATTTGCAAAAGGCAGTCTGTAAACTTAACAATAGCCATGTTTACACTCGCTCTTTTCAAGCTGTAACTTGACGAGCCTTTCACACTTGATGCAGCACTTTATGGCTGCATTTGCGGCGCTATTCAGTAGAGTGGCAGTGTAACGCCCCCTTAAACCAGCTTCTGAAACGCTACTCTTAGTGCGAAGCATTTTACTCGTACTTTGAAATATGTTTCGGTAACATTTAGTTATTTTGTTGCTTTTTAAATCGTGCTACTGCTGTATCTAGTATTATAAAACTTATAAAATATGTGGTTTTCTAGAAGCGCATAGATATTCTGAGATGCTAAATAATACAGCATAATGTATTTAAGGGCTAAAATATCGCATAAATAGGTAAATGATATTTTTTTACAATGTCATTCAACTGATGTAAGAATTTTGTATCGAAACGTGTTCATTCCCTCCATTCAACAGTACCTTCATTCACTGTATGTATAGATTTATCGAGAAGTACGTTAAGTAGAGTTTATTGTAAAGTTCTCTAATTTCAAAGAACGAATGTAAATTAATGAATGAAAGTATTTATATTCGTGGAACTGTATTTGTAACTTCTGCGTCAAGGATATTTAACTTCATGAAAGAAATAGGTACTCGCGTTATAGAATATTTATCTGCCATAGACTTCGTGTTTAGTGAGAATTTTCGTTACTGCTTTTCATGGGAATATTTTTTATACAACACGATGACGGATTTGATAAAAGGACGGTGGATAGATACTCAAACGTCGATACAATAGAATTTCCATTTTGCTGGGAACAAAAATTGGAATAGACAAGCCTCGAACCTCGAGGCGTACAGGTGAATATTTTTTTCACCTAAACCCGCGTTTGACCTCAATTTCACCTGATGGTATGATAAGATAGATAAGATAAGATAATAATTTATTTCTTAAAAGTTTACAGATTTGTTAAATAAACTATATTAGGCTATGTCACTATAACTATTTTCAGCCACAGTTGCCGAACTAGGTGTAACCTGTATTTCAGCATACAGTGCACCTCCTCCAAGACTCTTACAATTCAGCCATTGTCTAAACACGTGTAGTGAAGTGTATTTAAATATTTTATCGGTCAAAAATTTAATCTTGAGGCCGAAGATGGAGCATACGCGTTTAGTAGGTATGTACTGGCTATTCTTAAACACTGCCGAAACGAAGAGAATTAACATCAGACTTCAACCATAACTATTCTCGTTCGTTTTACCATAACTTGCCCGTGACTCAAATATACCGGTCTCGTATAACCTTTCAATCTGTCTTAATACTACCATTATTTTAGTAACTCGCGGCAACGAGTGATGGCACTAGATTAAATATTCATAAATCACTGTAAAAAAACACAATTTAAGTTAAGCACTCAATTGTTTTATCTATAAAAATTTTAATGGATTCCAACGGCTGTCATAAATCCACACGATCCGTTGCGGCGGCGACGCGGCGCGGCGCCTGAGCGGTGCCGCTGCGGCGTCCTTCCTAGAAATATTAGTATGACACACGGTGCAGTCCCGCGCCGCGCCGCACGTACATCGGACTTGCCACCAGCGAGACGAAGCGGGGAGAGGTATATGCGTTGCGACGACGAGCGGCACCGCTCAGTTGTTTTTCAAGATGGGTAACCGTACATCCAACACTCGCCACTGCGGCGTCGCAACGCCGTAATAACGTTGCGGCACCGCACCGCCCGTGTGGACTGGCATGCGGCGAAATCCATTGCGGTGCCGCGCCGCATCGCATCGTGTGGACAGACAACTCGCTGCCGCTTATTAGTTGCGTCTCCCTCATGTTTCTCCGACTTTGTAGACCGTATTCACGTCAAAAACGCGAGCTCCCAACTACAAAGACAGGTGTGGGTAGGGCTAAGCTTACAGGAATAATGGAACAGAATTTAGTTCGTGTATTAATTAGGTGACTGTTTCCGAGGGAACGGCTTAACCGTTCATACCGTAGGAAACATTTGGACCGTATACAAATCCGTGCGGTGGGGTAAGCTGATTAGCAAGTTAAAAAGGATAGCCCTGGAACTGCGGTGTTGGCCGACACAGGTGCGGAATTAGGTGATTACTCTGCAGTGGTCATTCTTAGACGAGTCTGTCCGAGAACTGGTAGCAAACAATCTTAACCGACAGATACCAGAATCCAGTTTAATATAGTAGAATCCTGACGACGTCCACATGTGTTAGAGTTGGCCTAATTTAAACAATTTAATTATCCTTATTTATATTTAATAATTTACAGGCCCTTATTTTTATATTAAATATAATTATATTTAATATAAGTAAGGGCCTGGTTATTTATTCTCTATTCTATTTTATTCTACAACTACGGGCTCAAGAAGCCCAGAAAATGTCCTTGGTCTAGGATTAGCTGAATTAAAATATTCTCATGAGATTAATAATGGTCTGGATATTTTATTGCTGGAAAAGGATCCGATGGACGTGAATTATTTAATATTAAGGACATAAAATATAACCGGAAACTTTTTTATTATCGGGGGTCTGGATGTCTTGACAATGTCTCTGGCCTAGATTTGATGAAATTAAATCAATCTCATTATGCAGTAGAGAGGACTAACATTGAAGGAAAATATCATGAGGAAAGTTACACAGATATTACTACCCCATACAATCTGCCAAGAAAGTCGTTCTATGTTGTTCTTTATTGTTATTGTTATTGTTATTTCATAGAATGATCACAACCCTCATCAATAAGAATACGGTAGAAGATCCTGTAGATGTAAGATGTTTTATACAACTTATATAACATAAAACTTTTTTACTCTACATCCGGGGGGTCTAGAAGCCCTTGCAACATCTCTGACACAGGATTGGCCGAATTAACACAATCTCATTATCCGGCAGACACCAGGCCCACTTTGATATACGACATTCCGCTTCAGCCAGTTATCAACCCTAATTGCTATTTTAACAACTAAACTTTTGTTTCTTTTGTGCAACAATGTAAACCACCCAACCCCAAACTGGGTTAAACCTATTCTTCTTCCTAAGTTGGAAAATAACACAAACGTCACAATTTTGTTTCTGGTTAAAAATTATGTAATTTCTTGAAACGTCGTGAATTCAACTTCTATAAAACTTACTCCGACCTTTTCTATGTTCTTACTCTAGCAAAAATGTAAGTAGGTACATGTCAATTGAGAGAGACAGAATTTTAAGGGAACTATGCAGACTATGTACTACTTACATAACCTTTCATCATCATCATCATCAGCCTATTAATGTCCCCACTGTCGAGGCACAGGCCTCCCCTTGCACAAGGGGGTATGGGCCATGATCCACCGAGCGGGCCCAGTGCTGATTGGTGGATTTCACAGGCCTTTGGAATTTTTATATTTCCTCAGACATGCAGGTTTCCTCACGATGTTTTTCTTCACCATTAGAGCAGTCGGTAAATGTACATAAGTCTTCGAAAAAATCCGAAAACTCATTGGTACATGGCATGGTTTCGAACCCGGACCTTCCGCATGTGAGTCCGGCGTCCTAGCCACTAGGCCACCGACGCTCTTAACCTTTTAACCTTAGCTATTTTACAACTACCATCACTAAATGTGGACGATGACAGTTTACGCAGTAAAAGATTTTGGCTTTTTTTCACAGCTTGCTCGTGCTCAGTAGGCCGTTTCAAGGAATGACTTCCCGGTTGACGAGTATTAGGAGATGATGATTTGATCACATGATCACCAAAACGCGCTGGTTACTACTTGCGACCGACAGTGGACCACCAGAATCTCCGTGGCAAGTTCCCTGGTTGCCCTGCCCGCTGGTGCAGATCGTGGAGTCGAAAACGAAGACACCGAATGCTACACGGCACTCGGCGTTCGTCAACACTTGGAGGGTGATATGGTGCTTCACTTGGTTAGTGGGGATATTGCCACCTGAAAACAGTCAAGGTTAAATGTTTTTTTACCACTAAAGCCTCATTTGACCTCGATCTCGCCTGTTGGTAAGCGACGATGAGGTAGACGATGGAGCATGCGGGTCAGTAAATGCCTATTCACTCTGGCCTTGAAGATCCCAAGGTTGTAGGTTTCGGGAAATACAGACGCCGGCAGGCTATATGCAGTGTTTCCTCGAGTGTTCCTTCAAGTTTATTAGCTTTCAATAACTAAGTTATTGTATAAGTATATCTCGTCGCTGTTCAGTGCCGGTAAATTAAATCTTTCCAACTATGCTTGAACTTTTCTTATCAGTGATTTACTACAATAACTTTGGAGCCATGAATTGAACAATCGACTTTTGTTGAACAATGTCAATCTCAAACCACTAAGCATTGTCGCAATTCCAACTTCGATGTCGTTTATGTTAGATGGTCCATGTCTCACCATGCTCTAGTTAGAGCTGAGAATTCAACCCTTGTTCGCGATTTATGTATAATTTTATTGTCTCCGCGAACTTTTTATGACTTTCCGTGATAACTTGGCGAAGGCCCCATTAAATGGGGCTTCGTCGGATTTATCGGTGAAGCCGTGATGTTGTCATTAAAATTCACGATGAAAAGATAAGAGTGTTCTGTTATTAAAATAAAAACGAGATAAAAATTACTCTTAATTAAAAACGTAAAAAATCCGACTAGCGATCCTCATAATTTTTCCTGGTTACCATCAGGCACTCAAGGTTCTAGATGTGGGAAGGGCAACCATTGTCCTAGACATTTGAGCTCAAAATCACTTAACTGTTACAGTTCTAGAGTGAAAAAACTAAAAGGATAATACGCCAAGCGATGGACATTAGTAAAATTCTCGAAAAGCCTATGGTAAGACACCTAACTGAATTTAGGATTCTAATTAGGATCTGAATTAGGAACATAATTTAGTTAGAGGCCCTTTGTAAAATTCATCCTAAATGCTAGTACACCTTCCTATTTAGAAGGACTGAATTCAGTGTAGTGTAAAAAGCGATGTAGCAAGTCGTTTATTAATGAGTGTGAGTGAAAAAGCAATAGTAGAACCGGTTGTGACTGGTCTTACATGAAGGAACGAACGCCGGGAGACTAATTTTTCTTTTATCCATGGTTCTGTACATTAACGCCCTTAGCAAATTTGACACGTACCCATATCAAAACGAGAAAAAGTTTTGGTTTCAAAATCACTAGCGTGCTATTAAGATTTTTGTACAGTCGAACACAGGTCAACCTACCCAAAACGGAAAATTTTGACAATCTGAAATGTATCATAATGCGCAGGTATAAGGTTGAGATTTAATCGAAGGTTTTTGACACGTGGTATACTATAGCTTGTGGTCGACTGTACACAGGTACTTACTACAAAAATGCGAAATTTCGAAACCCATTTTTACGCCTGTTAATAAACCGAGAGTAGGCCACAAAACAGAGCAAACTAACCTCGAGCGAGCAACGAGGTGCATATTTCCTATGCAAATTGCAACAGGTAACAAAAGTAATGAAACCCCCAGCAAGGGAACAATAAAGATAAGACAGTAAACTTTGTATAAATCTTCATTACATTAAACCGGGCCGCTGTAATATTTTCAAACCGGACGTTTTAACGCTCCCACCGTTTGCGGTAAGCGGTTGCTACAAATTTTCCGAATAATAGTGTAAAGGGAAAAATGTAGGAAGCAAAAAAGGTAATATCAGCGAGAAAGGGGTGAAATATATGGAGCCCGTAAAACATATTTCATGTTGGAATATCTATATGAAATGTTTAATTTATATCGTGTTTCCTTTTAGTTAAATCGTCTTGCTTGCTTGACCGTTATATAAACTAATAATTTAGAAACATTTCATACTAAGACCGATTCCGGGGTGGCCCCCAAACGAAACTCACTTATTCACAATCTGGAATACAAATAAGCGCGACAGTTTCATTTAGGTTTAGCGGCCGCCCAGGAATCGACGCCACTGTATTACTAAAAATTCCTAAGTACCTTTGCATATAAAACTGTATTTCCACAAAATCTTCTCAATAACACTAATATAAAATTATTCACACACTGTGTCGTTACCCGGTAGATTATTAATTAATATAAAAAATTATGAAACCCCCGACTTCCCACGTTGTGTAGATCCTTTTAAGATATGAAAACGGCTCCATGGTTCTAAACATTTGAGCTCATACTCGAACTACCTAACTATTAATCGTTCTGATACAATTCGACATCATGATACTTCAAGATCTTGGAAAATAGAAATCCGATTTTAATATACCATTGCAAACAGACGTGCTCATCAAACTTAGAACCAAACCTCAGCCCTCTTTTGGTCGTTGACGAAACTCGTGAAATACCAGCTATTACCATAACTGAGATCCAGTTATAACTTTCCTGTTCATCATCAGATCCTCGTGGTTCGGTATAACGGAATGCTGCTATAATTACCTACACGTCTACAAGAATTTTTCCAAAACAATAAGCCTTACCGTCAATTGCTCAAGACGTCTATAATATGCTATCCATTATCTGGATAAGACTGAGATGATGAGACTTAAGGTTGCCTTAACATTAAGGACGTTTCTTCCGACCCACAGTTATTTACTTGCCAAACAACATGTAACTCATCCTTCCCCGTAACTTTACGCCTCCTCATTCTATATTCAGTTCACATACGGGTGTCCGAACAAATGATTTCATTTCTGTTTCGGACTCGGGGTAAAATTCGAAATCTTTGGCTTTATACTCAATGACGCCATGACGGCTGTATGGTCAGATGTATGGGTGAATTGTGAGGAATTGATGGTATGTAATTAAGGTAATCTTTTCGGTAAATATCGGGCTTTATATGGTGCAACGCCATGAACTGGTTTCAAAAAGTATATCACCATTTGTGCAAATTTTGCTGATATATTGCAATTGGTTAAATACATTTTAATTTAACTTAATAGTGGTAGATCCTAATGTGAAGGATCGCCTGGGGCGGTACTACCCTCTTATCTATTTCTGCCGTGAAGCAGAGATGCTTGCATTTCTGTGTTTCAGTTTGAAGGGCAAGAGAGCCAGCGTAATTTCCGGCACGTGAGGCAATCCATCTTAGTCCTCTAAAACCCTCTAATATTAATACAGTGAGGTGAGGTGTCTATGAGCGACGGTGACCACTCAACATCAGGTGGCCCGTTTGCTCGTCTGGACTCCTTATTTATTAAAAAAAATAAAAAAAGTAAAGTAAAATACACTTTATTGCACAAATATAAAATAACAAACATGACATAGAAAAGGAAATAGTGAAATACAATTTAGGCGGCCTTATCGCTGAGAGCGATCTCTTCCAGGCAACCTTCGGGGGTGGAAATGATATCGAGAAAGAGATAGTAGGTGTGCAAGGTTTATGGAAAACGTGGAAAACGAAAATAATAAGATGCATAATTATATACTTTTGAAGTTCTTCATAACAAAAATTGCAAGTCGATAATAAAATGTCAAGTGGTTCTCGTATGAATCTATGCAGTGTCAACCTGGGGTGGTACAACCCTTTTACAGAAATGCTAGCATTGCTGTGTTTCGGTTTAAAGGGTAACTGAGGCAGCGTAATTATCTGTAGGTACATGAGGCACTTCGAAAGCAGCTCGACTCCGATGGCTCGGACACATCACTAGGACGGGCAGTTAAACGAGCGTATGTGGGACGCCCTAACGGACGACGTCCGGTCGGACGTCCCAGATACCGCTGGCACGATGAAGTGGAGAAGGATCTGCGGGAGCTCCGGGCGCCTGACTGGCTCGAGACTGCGCAGGAGAGAGAGCGATGGCGCTCTTTGGTATCGGAGGCCAATATCCACTTCGGGTCGCTGCGCCAGCGGAGTAAGTAAGTACATGAGGCACTTGATCTAAGTTAGTAGCATATCGAAAACCCTCTAATAACATTATAGTGAAGTGAAATGTCTATGGGCGACGGTGGCGACTTACAATCAGGTGACCCGTTTGCTCGACTACTCTGCTTATAGTATAAAAAAGCTTACATTTTAATGTATTTTAATATTTACATTTACGACTGTAGGTGCAATATCATGAATACTTTCTGGCATGTCATAATGTTTGTGTTGCCATGTTAGAAAGTCGTAAAAGATGAAAAATTTCAAAGTTATACCTACTATGTTTCCCTTCTACGATTAGAGCTCGAAGTTGGTATGTACACGAAGTTGTAAATAAGAATTTCGTTTTTACATATCGAGGAACTTGTTAACCCTTTCAGTCGACTAATGAGCAAAGAGTGACCACTTGTACTATATTAAGTGAAATATACTACGAGTATCTCAAAACCGCTCTAGGCTCCTGTGGCAACCCAATTCTTTTTCATTCACCATGACCTTACAACATATTTCACTTAGGATCTTCCTTTGGGCTCTTTTATTCGGCTTTCAATTGTGTTTAGCCACGACAAAGGCGTGGACTTTTTTTAAAGCACTCAGAGGACATAGGTTGATAGCAAATTGGTTGTCTTTTAACCCTGCAACTCTAGAGAAACGTCAAATTATTCCGTTTCTTCCAGCTACCATAATCCATCCATCATCATCGGCCCCCCAAAAGTTTTCCCAAGAATTTCCTTGTCTACCTTTCATTTCTTCCTTCTTTCAGTGTCAACAACTGCTGCTTCACACCCGGACATCTTAATTGGTCTAATCATTGTTAAGAAAGAGACAGTGGAAATGGACCTGCATGAGTTACAATCTGACAACTGTAGAGAGGTGGTTTGAGATAGGTTGCAGTGGGCGTCTATTGATTGCGGAGGCCAAGATCCACTTCGGGTCGCTGAGTCAGTGCAGTAAGTAAAGGAAACATCGGAGGTTGAGTAAACTATATGGATGTCTGTAGAGATTCTGGTAGTAAAATGGGCGACTGATGTGGTTTTACAAAGTTATTCGTGATTACGATACGACAAGCACAACCTTACCCACCATAAAAGTAGTCTAAACTCTCCTTAATCAAAGGTTGGCTGGAAGAGATCCCTATGGGATAAGCCCGCCTTTGTACAAATTGTAATGTTTTTATTTTCTGTGTAAATTTTTTTCTTTTCCTTGTGTGTGTACAATAAAGAGACTGCAAACAAACAAGACTGTACTAATACCGCTGTTAATAATAATATTTACTTTGTATTACAATACATACATAATATATTTACAGGAGAGACCAAATAGTAATATAATTGGCTATATCTATAAATATAAATAGTTCGCCATAGCAAAAAGCAACAAGGGTGTAATAAGGCATCGGGGGACGATACTATCTCTCGTTGATACTGCGTTATTTAAAAGTGAATTAAGTAAGTAGTTACATACCAATCGTTGACTTTATAAAATATTTAAATATTCACAGCAGACTAAAATATGGTAGAAAGATATATTTATAGAATTAGTTCGCCATAGTAAAATGCAACAAGGGTGTAATTTGGCACCGCGTGGCGATGTTATCGCTCGCTCCCTACAGATACTGCGTTATTTAATGGCGCTGTTTGGCTCGTGCTCGTGTCCTGCGAAAAACCCTGGTTTGCATTTATTTTCTGCGTAAATTGAACCGTCTACTTCCTTAGCTTGCATAACAAAACAACCATGATCTATTTCAGCTCTAAGTATAATGCTAGAGACCTTAGGTACATTGTTTTATCTATAATAGAATAGAAATTATTTATATGCAGAAATATAGTTAAAAATATCACAAATTAGATATAGTAAGTACGTGTGTATTTAACCTGCATGCAATACATGCAGGTGTGTAAATATTTTTGATCGGATATAGCGACAACTTTCGTAACTCATCCGTTATTTACAATTCAAATATGTATGTAGGTATTCTTTTAGGTCATAAAAACAATGCGCCATTGAAGTCAGTTTATCAATTTGATTTTAAATGCTTTATCACGTGTTGTTTCTATATCACAAGTGCCACAAGTACTTAATTTAGGCATCTAGTAGTAAAATCTTTATTTAAAACAAATCATTCTATACAAAGTTCTGGAGTGGAGACCGCGTTTGGGCAAACGTAGTGTGGGACACCCCCTGCTAGATGGAGCGACGATCTGCGCAAGGTGGCTGGCAGCGACTGGATGAGAAGAGCCGAAGATCGGGCGCAATGGCGCGCCCTGGGAGAGGCCTATGTCCAGCAGTGGACTAGAGTAGGCTGCTGATGATGATGATGATTCTATACAAAGAATCAACACTTAATTCTAGTATCATAAAAATATTCCACAACGATGTAACACTAATTTAATAATACATACAGATAATAATTATCTAGATTAGTTTAAAAAACTTGACTACTTTAGGTGTGCACAATATGGCTGTTTTAGCCTTAGGTAAGGAAGAAGGGGCTTGGAGGATCTTCTTCGACACATTTCATAAAATATTCGGGTCTTTTTGGAGACGAAACTTCTTTAATCTAAAATTTATAATTTAACTTACCCTGAAATATTAGAATCACCAGAAATTATAGCTACCTCCTGATGGCTGTATTTATTCACAGCGAGCATGTTGATTTGTTAGTAGGATTACATCTATAAGCCTTACCTTTCGGATTACCTAGAGGATTGGAAGTGAATTAGGACCCGCCTTATCTCGGGTTAAATACAGACCAAACTATACTCGAACTTCGGTGATTCCAGAAATAACAAAACTTTTTCTAGCCTACTCTTATTAGCCAAAGTTCATTTGAAATTAGCAAAAGTTATTGAAAATAACAATAATATTCTGGTCTACTATTTTCACGTTGACACAAAGATTTGGTGAAATATTTTTCTCAGCGTAGGTACTTATATACTGATATGTATAACTGAGTCTATTATCTGAGGTACCCACTAAATTGTCACCTTGGTAACTTAATTACTCGACAGATCGTTTTTTATCGTCGAAAATCTGTGAATGTAAAATTGATCGGATATCACAGATATTTGATTGAAAAAATTATGATACGAGTTAATTAGGTCGCTACTCTTATTATAAATTAGTGACTTTATTCATTATTCTATCCAAGAGCATTAAATTTTCGAGTCACTTTCAAAAATTGACGATAAAAAGCATAATACGGAGCGAGAGCACTTTTTTAACCCCCGACCGACCGAGGAAGGGATTTATAAGTTTGACGCATTTGTCTCTCTGTTTCCGGCATCATTACTCAACAACTGATGAACCAATTTGGATGCGGTTTATTTATTTAGCAGAGATTTTTATCGATAGGTAGTGTTCTGAGCCATATCTAATAAAAATTGCACCAGTGGATTCAAAGATCTGCAAAAAGTAATGAGATCTCCAGGAGTTTCTTAAAATTTTAATTTAGAGTTATTATAACTGTAACAAGATGCTGAATAAAGACGTATCTTCAATGATTTTTGTTTCAATAAAAACAGTGAAAATAAACAGGAATAGGTAAATTAATGCAAGACAAGAAGTTCGGTACGAAGCTTCAGAGTTCAAACACGCAGACTACGACGAGGGCAAAAGCTTGCTTTTAATATTAACGACCGTAACTTCGCTATAAGAAAATCTCGCCGACTCCTAAATACTTCAGTATCTCCCAATAAACTCGTTCACCTGACAACCTGCTGCTTAAAATTCCAACTTGTCGCCGTCAGCAACTCCGACCGAGAAGGTAACAAGCCGTGTAGGAACGTTTTTTTATCAAGTATATTTTTTATTTTATTTACGACTAAAGCAGCGTTTGACCTCAATATTACCTGGTGATAAGTGACGATGAGGTCGAAGATGGAGTACACGGTTATAAAAACAATTGGTAATGTTTTACATAGTTCAGTAAATTGATAATACTTACATAAGGCATTCCGCCGCGTTTCCGCTAGATTTGCCTCTAGCTTTCATCATCATCAGCCTATATTAATGTCCCCACTGTTGGGGCACAGGCCTCCTCTTGCACAAGGGGCTGCGGGCCATGATCCACCGAGCGGGCCCAGTGCTGATTGGTGGACTTCACTCGCCTTCGGAAACTTTTAATTTCCTCAGACGTGCAGGTTTCCTCGCGACTGCTCTAACGGTAAAAGAAAACATCGTGAGGAAACCTGCACACTAAGATAACTAGTGTGTAAAATGGGGTAGGAACAAAAGATCCTCAAGGGTCAAAGTACCGTTGAGTTATTCCCGCCATATCATATCATCCCGCCATATCATAATCTATAAAGAGGGTGAACAGAACTTTGTAAAATAACCAATAATTCACCTATATGTTTGCAAAAAAACAGTATTCTGACGAATTTCATAATTTCTGCTTTTCACCTTTACGCCTTCCACCGACACGAGCAAACTTGGCAATGTCACAAGTTGTCGGCGACACAGTCGGTTGACACCTTCCCTGCCCACTCCCGAACAGACAACAATCATCTGTCAAACTTTTAACCAACTTTCCCACCTGCCGACTTTAATTACGCCTCTGTCTTAATGATTGCCTTCGGGAGACATCTATTTATCAGTTAGCGTCTCTTAAGACTTATTTTTAGAATATTTTTGAATGCAGACACTAAATTAGGGGTGTAATTGAATCAATTTAATTAGAAATGCCTGACTGATTGACCTTTCATATACTACTATTTCTTAGAATTCCATGAAAATAGGAATTCTAAGAAATAGTGAGAACGATTTTTCGTCCTCAATAACTCCTGTCATTGTCAGTTGTATTCGAGAACCGGAAATAGATACCTATCTAAAAATAAATAAGTAGGTAAATAATATATGGCATTATTCGATTATATACTCAAGCCTAAGTACTCAATGTTCATATTGAATGTTATCTGAAATAATTTATATTATTCCGGTTTAAAATCATCTGTACTCTCTAGCTTTTGAGGAAACAGAAATAAGCTTAGTTATTTATGTCACCCGATTCTATCCCAAACCGCGTATTAACTCTGACATTTGGATAGATAGAACAACAAAGGCTTTAGTTGGGCCATAGTTGGCAACGACCGAGCATCTCGCCCACCGTCCCGTTGGCCACAAGTTGCGAACTAATCTAATTAGCGGGGCTTATAGGAATCCCCTTGATTCAGCCCTGACTTTGTTGTTATAGAATCGACCCAAAATTATCCTTATTCATTATCCCATCTGTACTTTCCTTGAGATTCTTTTCAGAAATTCTTGGTGATCCGGCGAGCTTTACCTCGCTAAAGTCTCCAAATACTTATCGTTCTTTATTCTATTTAGGAATTCGTTTTTTTACGTTTAGATAAAATATTATAGCGAGAAAATTTAAACATTGCTGCCTATAGAATTTGATATCTAAAGGGTCTAAAGGTGATAAAAGAATACTAAAGATTACTGTAGAGCAGAATAATAAAAATCTTCAAGTTTCGAAAAAAACTCTTGGGAAAAATATTAATAATCTAAGAGTAAGTAAGTACCATAACTTCAGACGAAGATTTCAGATTCTACTGTTTGTACGGTTCACATTTACTTACCTGAAATCTTAAGAAAACAAATATTATTTTACACCATTCCCGGCTTTGTTTCTGGTTCATTTAAGGGTACAAAAACCACACTGTGGAATCAGTCTATACATTAGTCAAAAGCAAAACAAAATCCGTTAAGCCGTTTCTGAGATTAACCATCACACGCAGACAAACGGACGCGCTAAGGGACTTTCTTTTATACTTTTTAGTGACTTCACTATGTAGTGTTATAATAAAGTAATTCTACTACCACCTATTAGCGATACACATGTAAGGACACAGTGTATGGGCACAGTGTATGGACACAGTGCACACTGTGTTACAGAATGTATTTCCTTGTCAGCAATTACATTTAGAGCACGTGGCTGCGCCCGCGTTGCTACTCGTATTTAGTCGTTCCTAAGCCGTCATTATGTGCCATTGATTTTATAATGTATTTCCAGTTAACCTAATTTGTGAGTATCATTGAAGAGTAACCATGAACATCTGTCTGTCCATGTACCAATGTGTTTTTCGTATTTTTCGAAGAACTTATTATTATTAATAATTAATATAATGAGTTATTCGTATTTTTCGAAGAATTTATTATTGTTAATTAATATGAATTTATAATTTTATTCTTATGTTAGTATCAATGAGTTTTTCAGATTCGAAGGCTTACGTACGTATATTTACCGACTGCTCTAACGGTGAAGGAAAACATCGTGAGGAAACCTGCACACTTAGATGACCAGCGTGTAAAATGGGGTAGGAACAAAAGATTCTCAAGGGTCGAAGTACCGCTGGGATTATTCCCGGCCCCCTATCATAAGATAAGAATGAATGAATGAATGAATACTCTTTATTGCACAAAATTAGTTTGATACAATGCGTACAAAACGATAAAAACCATGAACATTATCTAAACCCTAAAGACAGAACAAACTATTGGCTATAATCCAAGCAGAAGGAATCCAGCGGGCTGGCTGAAGCGAAGTTTTGCAAACTAATCCAATTAGAAACCGGCGGACGTAAATCTTCGGCCCTACTGCCTTTACTCCTTTTCTCGTGGTTTCTTTAAAATTAATCTAATATAGATGGACTTACCGTGAGTTGCAAAATACTTAAGGCTTCCTTAAGTCTCATGTCATCTCTATCTAGAGCTATAACGTGGGAAGTAAAAGCATTTATTTTAATGAAGACATTTACTATAGTAACTTACCACCCGGTGGGTTGTGTGCTTTTCGGCGTATTATTAAAATCTTTCTTTGGGAAAATACATACACTTATCTATCTATAATATGGCGTTATCAAAAATGTTGCGTATCAGCATTACACACTCATAGTCAGTTAAAAAATATATATCAAGAAGCTGAATTGTCTTTTCTCGGATTTATATTGATAAATAGTTATTTATCAACTAATACTTTGGGGCTAACCAAACAATGATTATATGTACGAAATAGACATCTTACAATATATATTCGAGTAAATCTCGGTTCTCATTTTGAGATTATTCAAATTTAATATTTAAGGCTTTACTGTATACAGTTTTCAATCGCTTGTATTTTAGTGACTAATTTATATTTTGGGCTTACGAAGGAATAGCAGTGAATTACATTAGAGAGTCAATTTCTACAGAAAAGTGACTTAAACGGCCATTTCCATGTGGTTCATCTGGTTTATATTAATAAAATTCGTCGAATATAATATAATAGGTACCTACATTACTTTTATCTATTCGAAAAGTTGGGAAAGACATCGCCAAGTTAAACTGCCAAGTTCTGTCGATAGAGGACGGATAAAGGGATGTCACTTACGAGGGTAGTAAAATAATATTGACAGTAAAGCAAGTTGGGAGGCAACGATCGTAAACTGGAAGAAAGAAAGAACGAAATTCATTCTGAACCGTGGATATGTCTCTGTCATTGTAAACAATAAATACCTATTCAGTAACTTCACTAAAAGGTAAGGTGCACTTACATACCATATTGTATATATTGATATTCTTCATAGTCGTATTCCTCATCGAGGAAATTAACCACAAAACTACTTTCTTGGCAGATTTATGAGGTGTGTTGCCATTAAATTGCCTTCTCCTTTTACACACACTGGGTAATCTCAGTGTGCAGGTTTCCTCACAAAGTTTTCCTCCACCGCTTGAACACTCGGCAAATGTACGGAAGCCTTCGAATCCGAAAAACTTATTGATACATGACATTGCATGTAAGTTTACGGGTTAACAATGAGTTTTATATACGCCCTCGATGTTCACTTAAATATTAAGAAGCTACCCCTAGAGAAATGAGCGCCAGTCTCGAAAAAAAATCATTTCTGAATTAAGGAATTTCATATTTCATATTTGCAGCTTTTCTTTCAGCTTTACCACGTTACGAAGCGGTGGTAGAGTAAAAACAAAATTACGTTAAAATGTACTATAAGGTACTTACAATAAAAACATTTTGATTTGATTTATTCTTCTTCATTCGTGGAACAATTCTACTGTCCCCTGTTTTGACAAATGCCTTAAGGAGATTTTTTTTCGGGAGTGGCTCATTTTTTGCTGGGGATCGAGCATTAACAGTCACTCACAGTCCAGTGCCTCCACGCTGGGGACCCCAAGTGCCTATCCAAGGAGACCATGCCTCCTTTGTTGGATCACATCACAATAGATTTAAATTAGTACTTAAATAGAAATAGAAATACCTTTATTAATAGACCATATATAAAAATATCTGTAAACATATGTAAAAATTATCACAAAATGAGTAAGATTCTAAATTGATTCATATTTAACATTCTGACAGTGATAACATATGATATGATCTATTAAAAGGGTCAAGTTCAGCTGTGTCGCCAGATGTATAGATACCTATATATCTAGCGACGAAGTGAAGTGAAGTACTACTTGTGAAGTTGTCATACAATTTTGTATTGGGACTGTGAACGTATTAAGCCTCTTTAGTTTATGGAAGCTAAACATATCGATAGTATAACTAACATGCGAGTTTGCTTTATAATTTGAGATTTATTTGTCATGGTCATCAGACTATACGGTTTATAGGGTATATAGGGTCTATAGGGGCTAGAGGGTTAGACTATAGGGTCATCAGACTATTATATCATAATATCAGTTACGGGGACGGCTGAAAGGTCCCATTAAACGTCAAAATCAGACACCAAATCTCAAAGGACGACATTCTGTCCTTGATTACCGAACTGAGCTTAGGGTTGTGTAGGAAACACAATATCCTTACTCGCCTGGGGCAGTGCAGGTTGCTGTTGTTTCAGTGGCCTGCACCCTTTACTTTCGCAGTAAGGGGAGCTCGAATTTCGGTAGGTAGTTCGCCATCTTCAGTATAGTTTGAGAGCTCTTAAGATTTCGACATACAACCACTAAAGACGACCGTATCTTCGTAAATAACTATAGTACATTGAGAAATTTCACCAATTGCTCACAATAAATATAATTAAATTTCTGATTATTTCTGGTTTCATTTGCATGTAAGTATCATTCTGAATATTTCCTTTATAAGATTGTAATAAGTATATTAATGTATGTATTGTATTTTCTTTCTTTTATTTAAGTACGGCATGCCGACGAGCAAATAAAATAAATAGTTATTATCAATTTAAGCAAGAGTTAGTAAGTTAGTTTATCAACCTAGTTACGAGCATAGTAAAATGCACTAGCAATAAGGGCACAGTGAGTTTCAGAATTAGTCACTGCGGTTTTTTTAATCCCCTCCGTACCTCAGAGAGCAAATTAAAACGGCTGCTATTAGGTCATGACAGAGGCCTAAATAACTCTGACAATAGGTTTGCCCTAATCTCGCGAAAAGAAGAAGATTTATGTAAATAAGTACTTTTACTTACCAATACTTTTACTGTACTTTATAATATTTTTGGTTTAGTCTGGAACTGAAAAAAGCTTAGAAAAAGTGTTCTAAGCTTTATTTCCGTTTCCGAGTTTTATTTCTAAACCAAAAATATTTTTGAAATGAAATTGTCTTTTATACCATTCAACTGACTGGATTCAGTCAAGTGTAATATCATCTAGCACAGTAAGTCTGCGATTTACATCATATAAACAGAACCCTGATACTTATTGAATTCAGTCAATACATTTTTAACCTCTTTTTTATTGCATCAATCAACTTACAATCATCCTAAAGAAGGATCTAAAATTAGTTTTTTGAAATCTCAATTAACTTCAGAGATATTAATGGTTAAAATTAGTATTGGAGAGATGCTCTGTCCCTTTTTAGCAAAACAGTCCTCTATATGCAGCCAGAACCTGCTTGTATGGCGCTAGGGAACACTGACGTCATAATTACAATCATATTTATCGGAAGAGACTGGCCCCCACAATACAGGGTATCCTGGTGTGGGAGCCAGGGAAATCTGACAAAATGTAAAAGATACTGTCTGCATCAATAATTTTTTTTTGGAATACTTATTGCCGTGTCTTTCTACCGTTCTGAAATTTAATTGCATATGACTATTTATTTTATTTATCAACGTATTTTAATTATATTATCACATTTGACCATCAATTTATGACTGTCTAAATTTTTAAGAAATGTATTTTAATATTTGATACTTGGAAACTACCATATTGTATGTACCTAACAAGTAAGTCCATTATTCACTTAATTAATACCTACTTATCCCACCCCAGAGTTTACTCAAACAAAATTAATAACAGTCTGAATAACAAGAGAGGAGTAACCAAGAAATCTGATTTATTATCCCAATTACGCAGTATAGGGCCGGCCATTGCCATTGTCTGATCAAAACACAATTCACCGAATCATAAATAACAGGAACAATAGTCAATAAAATTAGATAGCAAAGACGGGATGGGAATTGGCAGGGAAAATGAATACGGTTTTAGGGATACGGAGTTATACGTACGAGATTGATGGTAAGAGTAACTTTTTTTATTTTTAAGGAAGGTAGAACTAACGGATCGTTCCTAGTAGTTACGTGGTTCGGACACCTGCACTGAGAAAAAATGTTTTTATTATTTAATGTAACCTACAAAACAAAAACAAAACTGTCATCAGACCGATCTTGATGTATGGATGCGAGATTTGGACACTAACCTTAAAGGAAGAAAACAGACTCTTGGTGACCGAGAGGAGGATATTGAGGAAGATTCTGGGACCAGCCAAGAGGGAAGATGGAGGGTGGAGGATGAGAAAGAATAGGGAGATGGAAGAGATGGTGAACGAGCCGAACATCATAGGAGAGACGAAAGCGGCTCCGATGGCTCGGACACATCACTAGGATGGGGGAGGATCGGGCAGTTAAACGAGCGTATGTGGGACGCCTTAACGGACGACGTCCGGTCGGACGTCCCAGATACCGCTGGCGCGATGAAGTGGAGAAGGACCTGCGGGAGCTCCGGGCGCCTGACTGGCTCGAGACTGCGCAGGAGAGAGAGCGATGGCGCTCTTTGGTATCGGAGGCCAAGATCCACTTCGGGTCGCTGCGCCAGCGGAGTAAGTAAGTAAGTATTTAATGTAACCATAGTGACTACAAAACTATTGATAATCTATTCCCTTACATCTCGATAGATCAAACTCTTAATACACACTTTTGCACTACAAAATTTACAAAAAAAATATATCTTTTATTGCAGCTATTTGTACATCATAATATATTTATAAAAAATCTTAAACTATCTACAAAGGTCAAATAATAAAATAAATAGGTAAATACATTTTTTTTAATCTATCTATTTTTAAATATCTATTCCCTGAGTCACATTTATGTAATAAACCACTTTTGATAATTACAAATATTTGATGTTAACTTGATAGTTCTGTTATTTCTAAAATAACTGAAGTAGTTTGGTCGTCTCTTGTTGTCAGTGATACCTCACCTCACTATCTACTACTATGTTTATTAGATGGTTTTCGGTACGCTACTAAACTTAAGGACTAAGATGGATTGCCCCGTTTGCTCATAATTACTAAGCTTGAATTATTTGTGTATTGAGAACTTCCACGTTATATAAATGAGTCGCAGTTTGATGGCATAATCCGCCGTTTTAACAAACCGTTAGTTATTTTGCAAAACAGCGCTTTTATGTAATACAGCTGATCAACGTTCACCCGTCTTACCAGTAATATCTATGACGTCCCGTTTTTTCCGAGCCTGGAACCGCCCTAGCGAAAATAAACATTTCAAATATTACTCGTAATTGGCCCCGTTAATAAATTGTATTGACTAAAACAAGTAAGTAAGTAATAAAATACATATTAAGCTAAAAATAAATTGGCTCTGTTTGTTCGCAATTTGATATAAAATCTCCGAAAAGTCAACACGTGAATATCGCATGACGCTGGAAGCTGGCGGCTAAATAATTTAACCTGTCTTGTCTCGGGAGACGAGACAGGAAACAAACAGTCGACCTCGAAACCCTACATAAAATTGTAACATCTAATTATAATATCCCCAATGTTCCTCTGAAAATGTAAGGGTCTATTAATTTAAAGGGATACGAGAATTGTCTCGTTCCGGGTTCACATATCTGCGGGCCCGGTGCTGATTGGTGAATTTCACGGGTCGTTCCCCGTGGTACAACCGTAATGTCCAACTCACATGTCAAAAACTACCTCATTTTCCGAACTTTTTATTTTACATAGATGCATGTATTATACTTACCCACTCGTATAGTTACAACTCATCACCCTTATGCACGTATATTCCGGTATTTTGGCGCATACACCCTTGTTACGGGAGTTTTACACCCCGAAAATACGTACTTTGTGTTAGTACTTATACCTAGTTTCACGTAAGCCTTTTGTGTAGTCAGCAGTGCGAACTACAGTTGGTTTGGAGGCAAGAAAGGCCGAGCCAAATGAATTATTCAGGGCCGTTGAATGCAGGCCACTGTCTGCCAATGCGGCCACGATGGCTTAAACATGAACACTGAACTTAGTTTTTTGTATAAACAGACAGATAAACAAACAAGTCACCTGATGGTAAGTTGTCATCATCGCTCATAGATATCTGAACTGAAATCTGAAAGCACCTAACGATAATTAGAAGGTTTTCGATGCGCTGTTAACCTTGATGACTTAAATGGAATGCCTCAGTGCCCTTAATTACGCTGGCTCTCTTACTCTTCAAACGGAAACACAGCAATGTAAGCAACGATACTTTGCTGAAAAAATAGGTAAAAAGGCTGACTCAGCAGAGTCATATCACCTTCAACGTACTAGACCTGGATTGTTTAGAAATAAGACATCGCGGTAAACATTTCCAAATAAAGTTATATGCAGACTAGAACAGCAGCACTAGAGCAGCATTAGAACTACAGTTAACGGAAACTAGAAAGCTTAAGCCCAAACTGAATTATTCAAGTGGTTGAATGCAGGCTGGGCTGCCGGATGGTAACTGAAAATTTGATTCATTCCAGATTGGTCCGCAAAATTCGTGCCAGAAGTGCCAACATTCCTAATTCGTGCTACTTTTAGAAGGCATTCACAAAAAAGACTTTTGACAGTTTAGGAGGAGTACAGTTTGAATTTTATTTTATTTATAAGGAAAATCTACAGCTATTAACAATTATGATTTTACATATGAATTAAACTTAAAGAAGGACAATTACATATTTCCTCGTTTATACTTGACTTGTATACCTAAAAACGCGGTTAATTTTAGAATAAAAATGCAGAATTAACAAGAATCTTTCGTACATATTTACCACGAGTATTAACTGTTATAGGTAAGTACTTGCTAATTAAGTGCTGGCTGAGTGACTAAGATTAATATGTGGTATGAATTATTTTTTTCAATTAAGGTACTAATATAGTATGTAGAGGAACGCGACAGTCACGTGTATTGTACCTAGGTAGGTAGAAATTGAAAAATTGAAATTGAAATCGTTTATTTAGCGCTGTAAACACCAGAATACAGAACTTTACAAAGTTTAATACATGCAGCACAGAACATCTGGTGTGGTACAGTGCCAAAAAGGGTACACCAGCTCAGCATAATGCTGAGGCAAGCCACATCGCTGATTTTCAACTGGCCCCTCAGTGACTGCAGTGGTAGCGTAAGTACACTGTTGTTACTAACGTAGAGAATGGTATTTTTTAAGAATAAGACTGACCACTCGTGGACTTCAGGTAGCCGCGGGCCCCTGCGTGGGTCCAGGAATAAATCTAGTGTAAGAGCGCCCTGCCAGCCAGTTGTTTGAGAGCGGCCTTTGTTATCGTGTATTGAAAGTAAACTGTAATTACCATAGTGTAAACTGTACTAACGTGTGTGTGTGTGTGTGTGTTAATTAAAGTGTACGGTGAAGAACATTTCCATATTTTATTGTAGGATCATACACCCTGCGCCTGTCGTCTTTTTATACTCGTAGTAAGTGTTTTATTACAATCTATTATATATTTCCAATATTACTAAAATAATAGTACGAAATATAAAGAAAAAAACTTTCTATTTTTATTCAGTTTTAAAGGTCACGTCACGAGAATGTTTAAGCACTTACAAAATTGTTCGAACGGAAATTTTAATGTATACTTAAGTACTGCTGAAGACTTAAATAAAAGCTTCTAAAATAGAACAAACTACCATAAGTATTAAAAGTTTTATTGTATTGCCTTGCCATACCAATAAAAGCATTGTAGAAGAAGGAAATAGTGACCAAAGTTCAGCTATGGACTCAAAGGCTATATGAATTATTCAACAGAATTGGAGCTGCAAGGGGGGGCCGTAACGGTGTCCAAGGATTGACCTACACGTTTATATGGGGAAACTTTTAGTCTGAAATGTGTACTGGGGAAGGTAATAAAAGCGCCGCCGGGACCAGCTTGTTAAGATATGATGCCACAAACAAAGATACAGACAGACGTCTTATCTTATGATCTTATCTTATAGGGGGTCGGGAATAATCCAGCGGCACTTCGACCCTTGAGGATATTTTGTGCCTACCCAATTTTACAAACTGGTTATTTCAGTGTGCAGGTTTCCTCACGATGTTTTCCTTCAGCGTTAGAGCAGTCGGTAAATGTACGTAAGTCTTTGAAAAATACTAAAAACTCATTGGTACATGGCACTGCACGGTTTCGAACCCGGACTTCCCGCATGGGAGTCCGGTACCCTAGCCACTGTGCCACCAACGCTCTAACAGACAGACATACCCGTCACACTTATAAAATCTCTCTTTTGACCAGGGAAAACCCATAAACATGAAAAACTTATAACCCTGTTGTATACCCATGGAAAATCCCCCAGCGTCAGTAAACCCCTGTTACTGGTGGCGATGGCGACTTAATAAATCATAATTGTAGTAGACAAAGGTCGTTAATCCTGCGGGCTTTAATCACCGAACCCTGTTTAAGCCCAGTCTCCAATAAAAGCCTTAATTAAAATCGTCGCACTAAATGTAAGTAGGTCGGTGTTATTACCCCCTACTTATGACAAGAGTATATTATTATGTTCCGGGGCTTATAGCTTGTAGTTTGTGAGTGAAGGGTTTCCCTTTGGCGTTATTTAATTAGTCCATTCATTCATTAGTGCAACCGTCATGCGAAGAAAAATCTTTATTTTCTGACACCTGCAAAGGGAACCTCTTCTTCTGCTTCTTCTCTTCCTGTCACCCTACTACTACTACTACTACTTCCTGTTACTAGGGTATAGAGCTCAATTGCTGTCCTCTTATTGCGATCTTGCGCGGCCTCTTTGAGTTCCTGCCAGGACATTCGGATTGTGGCTGCCTCGTTTTCAATTGACCGGCACCATGTGGATTTCGGACGACCAGGCTTGCGTTTACCTGATGGGTACCATTTCAGGGTCAAAGGGAACCTACGGTAACATTATTTATTAGCTAAAGTGACGCAAGTTTCTCACTGTATTAGTGTTAGTACAAACCATACAACAAACGTTACTTTGTTCAAGCTAATAAATAATACAACGTTATACGAGGTTCCATGGTGAAGGCAAGATCCCAGGCGAGACGTCCTAGGCGCATATGGCTAACTCTTTATTCTTTCGACGTCAAGGGATGTCAAGACTCAGTCACCATGATTTTGGGACCACAAATTATTTAGCCTACTTACCTCCAAAACTTACTTTAAAGATGGAACCCGATGATGATGATGATAAATCCATTCATTTACTTGATGTTTTCTGGGCTTTTAGCTCACGTTTTATTTATTACAAATTACCTATATTGACTTTTACATGATAGATCTTCTTACTTAAAAAAAATCCTTCATTTATAACTGAACAACTTGAGCGAAGAGCTTTCGGAAAAATGCAATTATTTTTGACCTATCCACATAGTTTACACCGATCAGCTGATCGATTTGTGAGGAAAATAAATATATATTTTTTAGAATGTAGCAAAGTTACTTGGCATACGTTCAGTTAACAATTTATCATTACTGAAATTCTCTAGACTGTTAGCGCCTTTATGGCGGCTGCCTCGTGGATGTTCCGCGGCAGACCTTGCAGACCAGCTCCCACTTAAAATTGAGGGGGAAACAGTGGATTGTAGATTGTAGGTCACATACTGTCTGCAGATGAGATAAACCACTATTATCACTAAATTCGCCGTATAATTCAACTATTTAACAGAGCACAATACGGAGCACCGGTACACGATAGGAATGACAAATGACAACTACCACAAGTGACATTTGAACTGCAGTGTTACAATGACAAATTAAAAATACTTTGTTGCCAACATAGACTTCGTTTGATTCTATTGTAATATAATAGAAATTGAAATATTAAATGAAGCTGAATGAACAAAGGCGACTACTGTAACTTCATATTAGTGCAATTGTGGCAGTCTAGAGATTGAGCAAGCCCGGACTCCGAAAGCCGGGACTCCGAAGGTAGGTATCGCTGTCGGGTTAACTCCCAATATCAATATTTAAACGCCACCCAGACGCTTCGTCTGTTTGTCTTGTGCACCACGGCCCATAATGCCTCAAGGGCTGTTTACATTCACTATAGAATTTGTAATAACCTTGTTAACGTTCCCCCGTTCGTGTGTCCGGGTCTTTATGGTGATGTCCGAGTAAATCGGAAACAGCTAGGACGTTGTTTTGTTTTGTTTAGCTGAGTCATTTTCCGGACACTAAAATCGTTTTCCAGATATGATAATAAGACCACAGAAATCGGACTTACTACTAAAGGATTTGGGCAAAGGCACATATAGTTCCATACATTTGACTGAAAATATGCTCACATCGCATGCGCCTACTGGAAAACGTGGTTTCCACATAAAACTTCTCTAGCGTGCAATCAAATTTCGAAATCTTTGGATATGGCAAATTCTACATGAGTACAGTCCCCTACAAAAGTGTCTGATACTGTTCTGTACAGAGCTAGGTTAGAGCGCGCTTCGCGTAGTTAACAGTCAAGTACGCGTTAGTAGCTACGCTTATACCGCGTAGCCGTGTGATGACCGGTCTACGATATTTTGAATAGAATATCTAGAATATATTGTATCTTTAATAGTAAATTTACAAAGACCGATTCTAATGGGAAATGAAGGTCTTTTGCGCTTTTCTAAAAGTTATGTTACTGTAGATATTATGTATATTATGTATATTCACCATTGCACTTAGATGATTAACAGCAACGGTAGTTTTATACCTGGAAAGACTAAAGTAAAACTGAATCATCCGGAAAACACAAAACGGTTAAACTTATAAATTACCTATAAATAGGACCACAAAAAATTTAAGGAGGTACTTAACACCCACATTATTAAGTTTTATGAAGCGAATTTTCTTTCGAATCCCATTCCAATGGTCCAAGCATAGTTTAAAGAGCTTATACTGCCATTCAGTGGTTCAACGATCACATTATACTTTTTTTTATTATATAAATTGGCTACGACAAACAGGCAGACGGGCCACCTGATGGTAAGTAGTCACTGTCGCCTAGAGACACGTGCAATACCCTAGGCGACACACGTGCAATACCAGGGGTATTGCACGTGTGTTGCCGGCCGTGGAGGGAGAGGACTTTTTAATATTTAGAGTCCGTTTTATTAAACATTTTTTTTAAATTTAATTATTAAACAGGAGCTGGCAACAAAACTTAATACAAAAAATACAACCTACCAACATAACAACACGCTTTGACAGTACAAAAGTCTAAAGTCTATCCCTCGGGATTATTGACCGTGAGAGATATGTATGACAGTACAAAACTGGTTGCCAGTATAAAGCTATTTTTAATTGCCTCAAAAGCTACGTGTCGTTCTATATTTTTCTTTACATGTCTGTCTGTAAAAAGAATGATAAAGACATTCGTAATTTTTACATTTCATTACGTCCATTAACTTCAAAGGCGTTGGCTCACTGTAGACTTTCTACCTACATTGTGCTCCGGGCTCCATAAAAGCGGCCGTTTATTTTCTCTGTCAATACAAATATTGAAAAATCATTACGTTCGTTCGTTCTTTCGTTCATTCGCACACTTTTCTTTCCCAAGACAGAAAAAAGAAAATTATTTTTGTTCGCTGTCGGCGTTTCACCTAACTTCATTCTCACTTCAAACGAATGTGGACTTTTACGTAATTCCTCTTCTAAACATTATCTTTCGAGACAATAATATGCATGAGAAAATTTGTTCTTATAATATTATCGGCAAATAAGGACGTGTATAAAGTCGATTTTTAGGGTTCCGTACCGTACGGTGACACTTCGGCGCCCGTCCGTCCATCTGTATATCACGGCTGTTTTTCTTAGCAACTACTAATGCTGTCGACTTGTACATAATTTTATTGCACGCGGTTTTAAGCGTTTAAGTGGGTATTTGAATATTCTATGGTTTAGAACAAAAACACCAAATACGAGTATGTACAATGAAGATAAACAACTTTCTTCGAACATAATTTCAAAGTCACTATAATTTTTCAGACTCTTCAAACAATGCCGATAGGGAATGGAATTTTTTCTTCGATAAATAATAACTTTGTACTTAAGCTTTGTACTTGAGATGCGCCGCAGCCCTGCACAAGGCTCTGGTGTCCAAGTTACTGAGCAGAAATACCAAGATCCGGATCTACAAAACTGTCATCAGACCGATCTTGATGTATGGATGCGAGATTTGGACACTAACCTTGAAGGAAGAAAACAGACTCTTGGTGACCGAGAGGAGGATATTGAGGAAGATTCTGGGACCAGCCAAGAAGGAAGATGGAGGGTGGATGATGAGAAAGAATAGGGAGATAGAAGAGATGGTGAACGAGCCGAACATTATAGGAGAGACGAAAGCGGTTCGACTCCGATGGCTCGGACACATCACTAGGATGGGGGAGGATCGGGCAGTTAAACGAGCGTATGTGGGACGCCCTAACGGACGACGTCCGGTCGGACGTCCCAGATACCGCTGGCGCGATGAAGTGGAGAAGGATCTGCGGGAGCTCCGGGCGCCTGACTGGCTCGAGACTGCGCAGGAGAGAGAGCGATGGCGCTCTTTGGTATCGGAGGCCAAGATCCACTTCGGGTCGCTGCGCCAGCGGAGTAAGTAAGTAAGTAAGTAACTTAAGCTAAACTTACCTTTATAATTTATTTAGTGGGTTGCGAATTTTCAATTTCAGTCATAGAACTAGTCACTAGTCACTAGGCAGGGGATATACTCGTATTATTGATAAAGAGGTTTCTTTTTCTTTGAAGTTTAAAGACAATAGGTACATAATTCTGATTTACAAGATCAATGGTTTTTTAAACGATAAAAACATATTTTTTTTAAACTTTATTGAAAACATCACAATACTTGTAAATCGAACACCTGAAGACCTAAGAAAATGAAAATAACAGTTTTTGCCATTTTTTCCAAGAAAAGTTTAAATGATATACTTACTTACTTAGGATAAATCGCGCGCCGCATGCACTTTTGTCTTGCAAATTTTTCAAATTTTCAGATTTTCGCACTTTGCACTTTGGATTTTGCCGTCCGATTGAAACTTTCTACTGATTCAGGTAGAGGGTACTTTCACGCACACACTGGTACAAAAATTTTTGAAATCGGGCGCAAAAAACCTATTTTTGCGATTTTTTAAGCGCGGAACGGCTTCGTTTTGCTGCTTGCGCGGTGAGGGGTGGCGCGCGACTCATACATAATTATGATGTTCATGTAACATAAATGAGAAAAACAAACCCTTAGTTTTCATTCTATCAATTTATTTTTGTACATCATAAACTACAATTTACGTAAAAACATATAATATCTACACATCATTGTCTTCAAAATGTTTATATATCGAGTTACAACCTTAGTTTCAGAGTGATGAATGAAATATTAATATGTTATGGTTAAAATATAGCTTGTTATTTAGCTACTTTTTATGACCAGACCAGGTGACGCAAAACTGTCCATCATTCGTATGAGAAAAGAAATTCAGTAAGAATTTTTTTTCAAGTGTTTATTTGCAAAGATGGGAAGAGAATATGTAAGGCCAGTTTTCCTAAAGATGATCGAACAATGCTTAATATAGAGCTGAAAATACCGCCGTTTCTCAAGTAGTTGATAGTTGACTGATTTTTGAAATTTTAGTATTATCAGCTCTATATGTTCGTTAGTCCTTTCATCAATTTCAGGTATTTATTTTACCCGTTAATGCAGCTTTGTTTAAAGAAAATAAATTAAGATTTTTATATTTTGAGATAAGTGGATTTTGATGTTGAATGCCTGAAAATTTAAACAAACTATCAAAGAAAATCCGAAAATATCAAAATCATAATTGTCAATATTGTTATATGTCAGTCTTTCTATCTTTAACCGTAACATATCAATTACTTGGAACATTTAGTACGAACTATTGAACATTAAGCCAGCTTAACATTAACTTTTAACACTATTTTCAGCTGTTTTTGGCATATTCTTTATTTTTTAAATACAGGGACCGAAGGCGGTAACCGGAATCTATTTTGCAGCACATGTAAAGTTGATCACATAGCTGCTGCTGCATGTGTTAAGGTAGAATCTACAATAAATTATTCTGGTCAAATACCGGTAACCGATACAGTTATTGTATAAAATTATTTATTGTAAATTCAACCTTAACCTCTTAACTTTCTCGGTAAATTTTGCAAGTACTGGCAAAAGATATTCAAGGAACCACTTTCCGTCTTTGTTTAAAAAAGCATTCATTATAATTCAGAAAAAAATACCCACTAATTATAAGCGTGTTCAAGTTCTAAATCGTAACATAAAAATATTAATTTAACATTTGTCGACAACTTTATATATTTTACACTTTACATTCAACAAAAACATTTTATTAGTGTAAACAGAAGAAACCAACTAAACGTTCAGTAAACTAATACAAGGTTATCTAGAAAAAAGGCTTAATTATAATTGGGAAACATTATAGGAGAGACGAAAGCGGCTCGACTGCGATGGCTCGGACACATCACTAGGATGGGGGAGGATCGGGCAGTTAAACGAGCGTATGTGGGACGCTCTAACGGACGACGTCCGGTCGGACGTCCCAGATACCGCTGCCGCGATGAAGTGGAGAAGGATCTGCGGGAGCTCCGGGCGCCTGACTGGCTCGAGACTGCGCAGGAGAGAGAGCGATGGCGCTCTTTGGTATCGGAGGCCAAGATCCACTTCGGGTCGCTGCGCCAGCGGAGTAAGTAAGTATAATTGGGAAAACTAAAGAAGAAACTAAAAAGTACACTTACAAAGCTTATAAAAGCTTTTACTTAAGTAAATATTCTATAGGACAACTAGGGCATAACAATTTAGAAAAGAAAATAATCATAAAAGAAATTTACTCTATTAAATACTTGGAATATTTAAAGGTTAAATAAATATTGAAATATTCAGAAACTAGTGAATAGATAGCAGTTAAGAAATATATTATAAATATAGATACCTGTACCACCCTCTTATCTATTTCTGCCGTGAAGCAGAGATGCTTGCATTTCTGTGTTTCGGTTTGAAGGGTAAGAGAGCCAGCGTAATTTCCAGCACATGAGGCAATCCATCTTAGTCCTCAAGGTTAGCAGCGCATCAAAAACCCTCGAATATTAATACAATGAGGTGAGATGTATATGGGCGACGGTGACCATTTAACATCAGGTGGCCCGTTTGCTCGTCCGCTCTCCTTATATAATAATTAAATAAACCTATAAGGAAACCATATGTGTTTCGACACATAGTATACCAAAGACGCAATTATGGGAAGCGGACATTATGAATCTGAAGGTCTGGAAATGCTTGTTGGTTCAAATATCTGTAATAATGTTTGGCCATCTATATTTTTGGCAAAATGCGTAATGAAATTTTGGTTAAGTGCGTATATGGTATATTTTGGGTTTATGGCCACCTGCGTTTTTGGTACAATGCGTTTATTGGCCTTTTGCGTTTTTAGTACTATGCGTCGGAACTAACTAAAGGCCATCGCATATTATACCAACTCGACGCGAACCCGGTCCCAACTCAACTCAGAGCAAAGCATTGAAATGTGAGCCTTATATAGTATTACATACAGTAAGTTATATAAAAAAAAATTTTTTTTATTGACTACTATACCCGCATTTGACCTCGATCTCGCCTGATGGTAAGCGACGATGAGGTCGACGATGGAGCATGCGGGTCCAGTAAATGCCTATTCACTCTGGCCTTGAAGATCCCAAAGTTGTTGTTGTAAATTCAAGTGAAGTAGTCGTCGATGAGTGGTCAACGGGTGGCCACTCGTCGACGACTACTTTACTTGAATTTTGAAAACCTACTGCATGTAATACGATATAAAGCTCACATTTCAATGCTTTGCTCTGAGTTGAGTTGGTGCCGGGTTCGCGTCGAGTTGGTATAATATGCGATGTCCTTACTGAGTCAAGTATTCGACGATGTTGCCAGGTCATCCGTAGCGAAATAGTTAAAGCGCCAGGCTACGTGGAGGTGCGGGTTCGAGTCCCGTCAAATGATATCTTTGGTTTACTAGTTTCTGAATATTTGTAACAACTATTGTTTTTGGCACTATTGTTCTGGCAGCAGGTAAAATATGGGAAAGTATTGCTAGTGCTTATAAATATTATAGTTACAAAAGGATTACATAACAGGGAAGACATATCCGCAATTTGCAAATCTTTTTGGCTTTTTTTCACAAAATAGTTTCAGAATATATTATTTACAGTCATTAATTAAAATACTTGTGCAATCCGTTGGAAATATCTGTTAAACTGGAGTAGCAAAAGTGCAAAAACCGAAACGACATTTTAATCCATATCTTCACTCACATAGACACGGACATATGTGTGAGCGTAACAACACATTCCGCAGCCGCTCGACTTTGCATGTCGAACGATCAAGAATACTCCGCTCAGGAAGGCGATTCTCGCAGGTGGAAAGTCGAATTTGACATAAGTCCTATCTCATTCGCTCACATTACATGTGAGCGTGACAAGATGTTCCTAGCGCTCGACTTTTGTATGTAGAACTCTGCGAGAATTGGCTTCCAGGTCTACAGATATTTTCGACGGGTATTGACATCGCTCAAAAATGTAAAAAGTATAACTAAATGTCGAATGTACATATTGCTTTTATGTGAAAAAAAAATCTGAAAAAGCAAATCAAACTGAATTGTTTAGACCGATCGAGAAATCGAGTCATGGAATAATAGGAAAGTTAGTGCCTAACCCCGGGTTAAATCACAAAAACATCTTGCACCAACGCCAACACTAAGTTAAAATAGCTTTAATTTTATCCAATTTACAGTTAACCCTGGGTTATCTTAAACGGGTTAAGGACATTTAACCGTAGGTGTTCCATACTGTTTTTATATATCTAGGCACAAAGATTGAAAAAATAATTTTAATAAAAAATAAATACCGCCTTGAAATCACTAAAAGTTACAAATAATTATAAAGCGAGTTACAATTTTGAGCAAAACACAATTAGGTACAATATGATTGTTATAACGAAATAAAAAGGTACAATTAGTTTTTGCAGGGCAACTATACAATCACAAAAACAAAATCTGACACGAGCAATGTTGTCAAAGTGTGCAAAGTTGGTATTGTCCGGAAAATGTGAGCATCATTTATTCATGTAAATTGAGTAAGTGGATCTTCAGAGTTATATTGAGTATATCTTCGTTTCGGCGTAGATGTGTTTCGGCAGTGTTTATACGAGTAGAAGAGCCAGTAGTTACTAAGCGTGTGCTCCACCTTCGGCCTCATCGTCACTTACCACCAGGTGAGGTTGAGGTCAAACGCGGTTTAGTCGTAAATAAAAAATATATGCAAATCTGCGCTTACTTACTTACTTACTACGCTGGCGCAGCGACCCGAAGTGGATCTTGGCCTCCGATACCAAAGAGCGCCATCGCTCTCTCTCCTGCGCAGTCTCGAGCCAGTCAGGCACCCGGAGCTCCCGCAGATCCTTCTCCACTTCATCGCGCCAGCGGTATCTGGGACGTCCGACCGGACGTCGTCCGTTAGGGCGACTCTTGGTGACCGAGAGGAGGATATTGAGGAAGATTCTGGGACCAGCCAAGAAGGAAGATGGAGGGTGGAGGATGAGAAAGAATAGGGAGATAGAAGAGATGGTGAACGAGCCGAACATTATAATAGAGACGAAAGCGGCTCGACTCCGATGGCTCGGACACATCACTAGGATGGGGGAGGATCGGGCAGTTAAACGAGCGTATGTGGGACGCCCTAAATCTGCGCTTAGATACGATATTTATAATTTTATCTTAATTAAGATTAAGAATTATTTAATTTGAATATTTTGGTTTCACTCATGATAAAGAGCAATTAAGAAAAAACTAATTTTAGATCAAATGAAAAGATTTGGTAATTTGAAAGTAGCAATTGTTGGGAAGACGTCCGGTCGGACGTCCCAGATACCGCTGGCGCAATGAAGTGGAGAAGGATCTGCGGGAGCTCCGGGCGCCTGACTGGCTCGAGACTGCGCAGGAGAGAGAGCGATGGCGCTCTTTGGTATCGGAGGCCAAGATCCACTTCGGGTCGCTGCGCCAGCGGAGTAAGTAAGTAGTATGTAATTATTGGGAAGATTACAGAAATTTCATCCTATTTGTTCACTGTAGACACCCTCTACGCCGTAGTTAAACTTCGTAGTATTAGTTTTACTTAAGTTTTACGCAAGTAAATTAGTTTTACTCTTAGTAAGTAAATCCAGGAATGCTCTCCGTACGTAATAGTAGTAATTACGTGATGACGGTTTACAGACGAACTTTTTACATTATCCAGGCTTGGTATTGATGCTTGTATTCCCCGGGCAATGTTAAATGTCACACACCTTTCAAACTTCGCCCTAACACGTCTAAACCTAAGGACTTTGATATTCAACAAAACAATTATTTACACTTTAGACACAAATATAGTTTTCTGTCCAGCCACCTCACTTAATTTGTACTTATTTCATAAAAAAATATGCACGTCCAAATATATCACAAATCATGTTGCTCTGCACGCGCAGCCGACCGATTCCAACTGAAAAAAAAGACAATCTCACTGCTAAAGTACTCTAGATTGCCTATAAAATAAAACATACACTTTTAGTACTCATTCACACGAGCGATTTTCAGACGCTCGTTTATACTAACGTTAGCTGTCGTTTAATCACAATAAATAAACACGTTTAATGAACGAAAAATTGTCGCTAAAATTGAACAGTAGTTTTTTATTCGTGACATTTCGTAGAACTGGTAAATGAACAAGACACCAGATTGATATTGATTTGCTACAAAAATCAAGCATTATTAATCTTTCCTAATGTTTACAATTTACATTAAAGCACCAAGTAGGAGCTAAACGTTTTATTACCGCGTGTTTAAAAATCGCTCGTATGCATGGGGCCTTGTGTGTCTTGAAAGTGTGAAATGCCTTAGAACAAATACACATAAAGTCTATAGGGAATAGACTTTTATGGGAGCTAAAACGAACTGAAAAGAATTCTAAGCGTTTTATATCAGCAGAATAAAGTTAGACGCACAATTACGTTAGCAGCACAATAAACTAAGTCGGAATGACTCATTTGCATGTTATTGTGTTTTATATTTCTCTCTGGTGAACGCAAACCTACTTATAGGTAGGTACTTAGTTACTTACTTACACTTATAACCAACTTACCACAAGTGCATTTGTCTTTCTATTCAAATTTATAACTTTTATATCTAGTGCTCAGAAACTTTCGTGTTTGTTGGATAGATTTTAAAGGACTTTACTTTTATGGACTCTGCTTGTTTCATGAGTAGAGAGCAGCAAAGATTCTCTTGGATTCTTTAAAGTTAGCAAAGTGGTAAAAGTATGGGGGTGTGAGAGGACGAAACTGCATCGTCATGGTAATAATTTCGATAAAAAGTTTGTTGATTATTTATCTTGGATATTATATTGCATCAATAAATGATAGAGTTGGTTTCGTACATCAGTTTCCACTACGACAAAAGGAAAATACCTAAATTATGATAAAAAACAAAAGTTTTGCTCAATGAAATTAATTTTACGGATTTGATAAAGTTTTCAGAGCTCCTATCTATCTACTGTAGAACATTTCTTTAAAGATCACTATTACTTTTTCTTTTTTTGTCTTCGGTATATGTCAAAATACTTACACTAGTGCTACGTGAGAAGAGAGTCGTACTCGAAGGGCGTGGGGTCGGCTGCCCGCAGGTGTCACCACAGCACCCCTCCGGAGATGTTCGCCACCTCTATCTGGTCCTCCGTCTCTGTGGCCCGCTCCCGCCTCCTCCGGTACCTCAGGCGGGAGCTAGCCCAGAGAACCAGTGCCAGCGCAATCAGACCGCACACCGCGACCGTGCCAATGTACGGCGCGTAGCTCGGATGTGCCGATTGGTACGGCGAGTACTCCATCTTCTCATCTGAACGTGTTGTTGACCCTTCAGTACTATTCTCTAATGCATTCAGCGCTACTGTTGACAGCGGAGACTTTGATTCAGGATTCCCCTCCTCTAATGCCTTCTTCGTCACGTTCACAGGCGTATTCAAACGCTTACCTGATCTATTTCTTCTATGAACGTCTTTATCGTAAACACCCTTCTTCGGATTAGATACTGAATAAGGTTCGATATCCAAAAATCGGGGGTCAATATTCAATTGATCGTTCTGAAGTTTGTTTTGGTCCAAAACTTTAGCAGACTCCCTGGCTTTAGCCGTTTCATTCAAGTCATCGTGTCCTGTTATCGTGTTTCCGTTTCTAGATTGTGAATAGTCGTTTGCTATTTCCCTTGTAATAATATTATTCTCTGTGCCATTTATCTTTGTCTTTACGATATTTGTCTCTGTGTTATTGGTATTGTAGGCATAGCCGCTATTCATTCGTCTTGAAGAAGCTTTTTCTGTCTTATTATTAATGTAGCCGTAGTATCTGAGCAATTTGTTAATCATCTCAGTGCTGTACAAATTCACTGGAGGCAGACTTTCGCTAATAGTGAACGTTTCCGGGAACGTGCAATTGTATTTAATCATGTCCGATTTTGATTCTGATGTAGAGTAGTAACAAGTCTCACCATTGGATAAAGTTTTGTTCCAATTCATCCAGTCTTTTAACCACAACTCAGCGCTGCAGTTAATGCCGTTACCGTGTAACCTTAATGTTTTTAATTGTACTAAATAAAAGAGAAGGTCGTTTCTGATTTCCGAGAGGTTATTCATTCTCAGATCTAAGTACTGTAAGTGTGAGAAGGCGGCTAGGGCCGCTGAGTCAGCGAGCAACTGTCTTGCTAATCCTGGACTGGATTGCAGGTGCAGCATCTGAACGCTTTCAGGCGAAGACATGGGGAACGAGCCGTCCTGCGCTGGCACCGATAAGTTCAGGTAACAGAGTCTTAGATCCCGCAGCGAGAGCGGCCCGTCGAATGTACTCGACGATAACGCCTGTATCGGATTGTTCGACAAATCCAACATCTCCAACGACAGCAAGTCATCGAACACGTGGTCTTGGATGTACTGTATCTGATTGTTTTGTAACAGTAGTATACGCAGACTCGGCAGGTTCTTAAAGTCCGGTACGGACAAATTCTTTATCATATTGTTGTTGATAGAAAGATACTTCAACTCGTCTGGCAATGATTTCGGCACAGTGATTAGAAGGTTCTTGTTTATGTTTAGAAACAACAGCATTTCCAACCTGCCTAGTGAATCGTCCTCGACGGCAAAGATTTTGTTATCAGAAAAGTCGAGGGACTGTAAGAGCGGGTAGCTATCGAGGTCTCCACATCTGATACCTGATATTCTGTTTCCCACTAGAGACAGGAATCGAACGGAATGTGTAAACGCTTCCGGAACTTGAAATAACCCGGTTCTAGACGCGTCTATCTGCTGCAGTCTCCGACCTGTGCCGACAAGTAGCTGGGTATCCAGCTGTGTAATTCCCAAATGTGGATTATCGGTTAGCAATAGCCGAGCGAGATTCGGCAGCAATTGCAGAGCCCCAGGTGCCAACTTCCTCAAGTTATTGTGTGACACATCTAAATGCTGTAGCAGCCAGTTGTTAAAATAATTCTCGTGGATGAACTCTATGTTGTTTCTACTCAAATTCAAATGTTGCAGATTCTTAAGCGGCGTGAAAACGTTCGCTAAACTAGTCAAGTTGTTCTCTGACAAGTCTAAGGACTCCAATTTCGTTAATCCATTAAAACTTTCCTCGAATATGTTAACGATTTCGTTTTTGCTGAGGATTAATTTCCGGAGGTTCAAGTAGGCATTAAAAATACCCTTTGTTATATATTGCAGTTTGTTTGAAGATAAGTCTATTTCTCGTAGATTTTGTTTTTTGATGTTTATCCTGAGTTTGTTGAAACTGCTGTTGTTTATGAAGAGCGAGTGAACGTCTAATGACGGTACACCGAATTCTACACTGCTCGTATTACATGTTTTGCCATAACTCACTGTAACTTCTGCAAAACTTTTGTTTACATGTTTTTGCAACCATGTAGACAGTCCATCCTCACCACAGCATATAGCGACGCTATGGGTTTTAATACTTTCTTTCAAAGTCACATTATAGGAACATCTGTGACACGTAGTGTTACTATTACAAAAGCAACTTTCCGGACAAGTGCCGGCTAAATTAGTTATTTGCCACGACAACACAACCATTAGGAGTAGACAGTTAAACAGAGCCATTTCTGATAGATTGAATTTACGCCGGATTGAAGATCAGATGATATCTGAGTTGGTTAAAACACATGCTCCACACAGCACTATACGAGTAGTTTTGTGTCCTTCGCGAATGTGACATTGTAACTTCACTAACACAACACGTTTAAGTTAGCGCAGTGGAAACTCACTCATGCCGAGGTTAGTCTGTTCACGGTCAGTGGGAACTCGCGGTAACTCTCGCGGGGTCGGTAGTGTTGTGCGGAGGTCGCGACGACGGCGGTGCGTTTAGGCGCGGCCGGCGGCGGTGCTGGCGCCAGCGGGTCTGGCGGTAGACTGCGTGAAGCGAGGGCGAATGCTCCGCGACTGCGCCCTGTGCCCGCCAGCTTTGCCGTGGCATCCCTCACTAGACTCATTTTTAGGGTACCGTGTCCATAATTTGCTTAAAACCTTTTCTGCACTGTTCAATCTGCAACTTGACACCACTGTGCAATCCTGACGATTGTTTAGTGAAGTTTTATATTGCTATAAAATCGGTTGCTAAATGTAGGAGAAAATGTAGTGGAAATGACAATATGACCACGTCAACGAAACTTTGTCCATCTGATAAAGAAATTATTATCCGTAATTCAAACTGTCCAAAGAAAGCACGATGAAAGGGCAGAACAGACCATTTATTTTAGAAAATACTACTTTCTTACTCCACAGCAACTCTAAGCAGTCATTTAAACTGTCAAAGTCACTGCGCCCCCCGCACCCGCCGCACTCTCCCGCCCGCAATAGAGTTCAGTGCACAACCAATGAAGAGTGAATTTCAGATTATTTGTAGTCAGTTTATTGCAATAGATTGCGAGTACCTATATTCGAAATATTTCTTCACCAACTGTATCGCCAGGCCAGCAAAGGGATGACGCGTAAGGATACGGAAGGTAGGGAGTGACTCTTTGCAGTTTCCGCATAGTGCCATAGGCTTAGCGACTTTTACGTGTACAATATCAGGACATGTACATAAACGAAGCTTGCACAGATCGAAAATAAATCAACATAATTCCCAGGGCTATCGTCACAACTTTACATTGTACAGTTTGTTACAGTTTACATTGAACTAAACAAACAACGGAATTTTCTACATACGGAATACCTATCCCACAACCATGTCACCCTTGACCACTTTTATATAGTCAACTGACTTCCGCACCGCCACTATTTATGTCATACTCGGCGCTCCCTAATACGTTATTTCGAGGACATAAGTATTGTAAGAAGCTATATTTCTGGTCTCTCGCAGAAATTGCCCCGTGGGACGCTTTCAGAGGGCACGACCATGAATTAACCCAGTTATTCCCAAACTGGGTTCAAATGGGTGTGTGTGAATTGAACATGTCAAGAAACTATATCTAATTTGCGATTTTTCGCGGTGAAACGGGGTTACCCATGGACTAAATGTTTTGCACTACCAGTAGTGCCAGTTAATAAAAGTAGTCAATAACAACAGAAACACAATTTTACCTAACTCTATATTAAGAATTTAAGAAACCCCCGGCTTACCATTGTGGAGATCCCTTACTTTTTTCTTGTCATCGTCAGGCCCTTAAGGTTCCAGATGTGAGAAGTAAGTACGTAAGGACTATGGTGCAGTCCAAAACATTTGAGTTCATACTCGAACTACCTAACCGTAACCGTTTCAGAGATCCCATCTGACATCACACATACTTCAAGATCTTGGAAGCCCCTGGTGGTCAAATTTTTATCATACATATCTACGAACACTCTCATAACCACTCTTCATGTTGGTTGAAGGTTTGGCACTTTTGGCATAAAGTTATTTTGAAGAAACAGCAAGTTTTATTTTATCTTACTCACTCAAATTTTTGAAGATGATCTCAATCTATTTTAAATTGTAATTGAAAAACATTTATTTAGCACTGTTAACACCAGAATACAGCAAGTACACAATACTAAAGCATACAAGGATACAATACATTCAGCACTAAAGATCCGGTGCTGTACTGTGCACAAAAAGGGTATAACAGCTCAGCATAGTGCTGTGGCAAGCCACAGCGCTGATTTCTAGCCGGCCCCTCGGTGACTATGACATCTTACTTATGACATGTTCCTCAGAAGAAAGTGCAAAAATTTTAATTGTTGCTAAGGGAGTTAAGAAAATAAAGTTTGGAACCCTTAGATTAAATGATAACTTATATTCGAACACCTCGGTAACATTATGAAAAGGGCAAACGGAAAAACTGCCTTTACCTCGCGTGACTTACAGCTTTCCGGATTATATCACTCATAAAAGGCTATGAAAGGTCCCGCTAAGAAACACTTTATTAATTTTACTGCTGAGGCAAAGGCCTTTTTTTATTGTATTTTATTCTCTCTGTCTCTAATAGTTTCATAATATTTTATAACATTTAAATTTTGGCACTGATACCAGCAAAGAAATGTTAAGCAACAAGGAATAGTTCAGAATTATATAAGATACTCATTTGGCGACATACTTAAATCATATAGGCTATGGTCGCCATGCTAGACTCTTCTATTATAAATTCTGCCGTCAAATATCTTCACTTCGCCATTGATGTGTTCTGGTAGTGCGTAAAGAGCCAGTCATCTATCTTTCCTCGAATTAAGAACATAAGTACCTATTCAATATACTCGTAATTAAGAGTGGGTTACCAGTGACGGGAAAAGAACCGCCATTTTAGAAACTTTAAAAAGACCGACGATAATAGATTCAAATCATTCCAAAAAAAAGAGTGAATACTTACTGGCAGACGCTGTACAAAGCAGTACAGAGGCCTTACACCATCTAAAATCTACGTGTCTCAAAGTAAAATACCTTAAATTCATCTCCAATTGTATGTATTTATTACAAATACAAATAAATTTATTTTGCAACTTACAATTAATACATGGTTGATGCTCTAAATCCCGCACTAGGATACCCTGTGTCGCGGTATTTAGGCTCTTCTATTTAAGATCAATTTTGATATATAAAGGGAAAAAATAAAATAAAAATAAACGTATACAATTTTAAAATTATCATTAGATACTAAGACGTAAGCATGGAGTGAAAGTATGTGTGCATGTGTGCGTATTGGTGTGGGCGTATTGTATTCTATGGTTGTAATCTGTTGTGTTTACCTAATAAATAAATTAAATTAAAAGTGACGGTTTTTTGTACCCCTTTCCAAAGGTTAAGCCAAGACGACGCCGCCGGTAGTATGCTCATTTTCGACTTCAACATATCATCAGATGAGATCGAACAGTCTTAGTTAGCTGTTGTTAACGGCCATATTAATAAACATAAATAGCTCTGGTAACCAGCCCCGTAACAAGAAAAAACTTTTAATTCAACTGCGCGTGAGAGGCGAGAGCCCATAGTTTTCCGTTCCAATGGACAGCGTGCCCTTTCCACCTCCTTTCCGCACAAAAGGTACTCGCAAGGCGGCAAGATGTTTCCCTGAGAAGGGTTGCCAGCCCTGATTTACAGGATATTTCCACTGTCACCGGCGGGTATTGAACCGTATGTCCCGCTTTTGCTGTAATGTTACTAATGCCAGCGTTAATAATTTCAGTGCCAATGATCGTGTTTTTATATCATGGTATTTGCTAATGGTATCACGGAGGGCCGTTATTTCGAGAGGGTTTTGTGGTTTCAGTGCATTTGAACCCCAATATCCTACGACCGTTGTTCCTCGTGTTACGTTAGCTCGCATAATGGACTACTCACGACTCTAAATGCGGCAACAGGAGCACAACAACGTAGACGAAAACATTCGTGTTATGTTGTACATTTTTCTAATTAGATTTATCCAATTTTTGGACATTTTTCCGGTTGGATATTACTCTGTTCGGACATTAATGTGGAAACCAAATGTCTCAATTGCTTCTAAGACACGGATGAGTTCAGATGGCAATGTGCCACTGACGGTTAAGGTCCTGGTTCTGACCGCGTCCAATGTTGCTTAACTTGCACGAAACTTTCAGAACATGCTCGCGACTAGACTACATGCGTCTCACTTTCGCTGCTAAGAACTTATGTATGATAAATTATCTGTGATTATTATCCAAGACCTTTGCATATCTTTCTGCATATATTTAACTTAGAATATAATACATTTATGTATCTCCGTCTCTGCAATCATCTCACTTCTGAAGTCAATAATAATTATTTGGAACAGTTAGCAACGAGATTGAAAATTAATGTCCAGAAAAAGACTATTTTTAAGAATCGAAACTACCGCCCCTTCGTTTACCAAATCTATGACCTAGACAGTTAAGGCAGCCCTAGTGTTAAGAAAATTCGAGGCGGGACAAGAAAAGTTCAAATAACCTAAATTAAGGGGCGCAATAAAGAGACCCTTTGGAAAGCCGTGTGGGAGCAATTCATGGAAATGCCGTTCGGACGTTTCGGTAAAGATGTTCGAAGCGAAGGGTTGGATAGAAGTCGGAAGGTAAGGAGGTGTGAACCTTACGTCTCGCGCCAAATAATGAGAAAATAACAAGGGCTTTCTCTGGTACTGACCTGAGAAAGTATGCCCTTTCCTATTTACAAGTTTTCTGATAATGGTGGCCCAAAATTAATACATTAATGAAGGCCTCATTCTAAATATTTTTTTAAACTTTTTGTTAAATAAGGGGAGCAGACGAGCAAACGGTCCACCTGCTGTTAAGTGGTCACCGTCGCTTCTAGACATCTCACCGCACTGTATTAATATTAGAGGGTTTTTAATGCGCTGCTACCCTAGAGGCCTAAGATGGATAGCCTCATGTGCCGGAAATTACGCTGGCTCTCTTACCCTTCAAACCGAAACACAGAAATGCAAGCATCTCTACTTCACGGCAGAAATAGATAAGAGGGTGGTACCACCCCAGGCGATCCTTCACATAGGATCTACCACTACAGAAATTATGCACATTATCACTGAATCACGAGAAACTTTGAAAGGTGGTATGACTGTGCAGAATCAACCTGGATATTATATAGAAAATCGTCATAGACTAATTCACTTCTATACTAGGTTCTGTTAGACACGGAACTCTTACCACGGTTTGGAGTAGTTTTGAGCTTCCGATATTACGGCACAGTTAATGCGCCCTGGTCGAGGGTATACTTCTATAATAATCCTATAAATCACAAAACAACTAACAATCTACTTGCTACCGAATCTCTTTACACATTTCAATTTCCACAATGGATAGCTACATCTACATTACCGCCCAACTACTGTAATAATATAATACACTTACGTATTGCGGACCACAAATTTATCTTCTGTATATTAGGTTATTGCATCCACCGCGGCCCATCCATTTCGTAGAGCACCTTTCCCGAATACATTTATTAAAGTGACCCTCAGCTTTAGCCCGCAAAATAAATCATAGTCAGGAAATGGCGGGGTTTCGCGGTGGACCAAATAAAAAGGAAATGCGACGAGAAAAAATTAATAACTTGTAGTGAATAGGTACATTGTGCCACGTGCACAACGTACATACGTTGACAAGGTTCCAGTATACGGTAGCTTCGATATCAAAAGAATTGAGAAATTGTACGATTCTAAAATCATTGTATAGACCGTCGGAAATAACTGGAATGAGCGGGGCGTTCTGGCACATTCGAGACACGGATTATACTCACACATATGTCCGAGTCTATATGAGTGAACGATATGGGTTAAAATACCGTTTCAATATGTGCATGAATAGGTGCCATAATCGCTACCCCAGCTCCAAAGATATTTCAGACTGGTTATTATGATATGATACTATAAAAAGACTGATACATAATTATTGATATTATTACTACTTATTAATAATACTGTAGGTATGAGCTATATTTCCCAAAACTTACAATACATCCTTTGGAATCGTCTGAAACCTTTTTTTTATAATAAAATTCTATGTTTATCGTATAATTATGTCGTAATTAAATTATAGCATAGTTCCAATTACGCTGATATTTTTTATACTATGTCGTTTTTTATTGTTTTTTTTTTTTCAAATAGAGGACAGGCAACCTTATTATAGTAATTTAAAAAATGGAGTTGCCATTTCACAAATATACCTATTATAAAGACTTATTAACTTTAAAATGTAGAGGTACATATAATATAGATAAGATCGTGGGAGCAGGAGAGAGACCGTATTGTAAATTTATTTATTTATTTCGATACGTCGCGAAATGTCAAAGTCGTAAAAAGTCAAGGCTCCAAATTACGCCCAAGTTGCAAAATGTCCAAGTCGTAAAATTCCAAGTCGAGAAATGTAACAACTGTTACATTGTTACATTGACTTCTAATTGTTTTTCGATCTTGACATTTTCGGATCTGGACATTCTCCGAGTTGAACGTCTTGACATTTTACGATCTTGACATTTCGCAATATATTAAAACTATTTATTTATTTACATTTACTTTTATTGTAGTTATTTATTATAATTAATTAAAACGGTTACACCGCTTAAATTAATTAATATTACAAAACAGGAAAAAATATTTTTTAATTAAAAAAACAATTCACCTCGCACTCTCAATACTCGTAATATGTGTAGATAACTACTGATAATTATATCAGTAGTTACCTACACATATTACGAGTATCTACAAAGAACAGCAAAAAATATTTTTATAGCTTATATTATATTATATAATAGTAAAAGATTGCGGGGCCAGCAGGTTTCTGCCTCTACCTTTACTTACCTTTACCTTTACGTACCTTTACCTTGATCTTTACACTCGACCTTTATACCCTTACCACCTCATTAATATGACGTAGGTAGCAGGTTAATTGCTTGGTATACCAATACAGATTACATTGTGTTTCACTCGTTAATATAAATACCTTTTCAAATAATTCTAAATCTTAAAATTTAAGAAACCCCCGACTTACCATTGTGTAGATCCACTTATTTTTTTCTAGACATCATCAGGTCCTCAACGTTCCAGATGTAGGAAGGGTCCGAACCACCTTAGTGTTACCGTTCCAGAAATCCCATCTGACATCAAACATACTCCAAGACCTTGGAAACCACTGGCCCAATTTTTATCAGGCATTGGTAGGAACATTTTTTAACTAAATTCTCTGTTAAATAAAATAATTGGCGTCCAAATCGGATCACCGGTTGTTAAGAAATAATTCAGACACTTTTGGTCAAAGGTTAAAAATAGATATTTGCAATAGATCGCTCTAAAATAATTGTAATGAAGTCATTACGAGTATCTCGGTATTTAAATAATAACGTGAAATAGTACAAAATGTAATATCCAATTCATTTTCATATTCCTGAGTAGAAATCCTGATAAAAATATAGGGTGTTTTCTTTAACATTCTGTACTACCTTTACTACATTGTCGTCGTAGCACACCGCCTAAATTGTGCTACAGTCTACGACAGAGCATGCTACAAATTCTCTACGCCTACGGTAATCTAGCGATTAGATTAATGCCGTCTACGTACGAGGCTACGACGCGACGTCCCCTCGTGCCTACGTTTCAAGCTACGGTCTACACGTCTACACCCGCCAGTAGCGTGTAGTATATTATTTTAATAGAAATGTTGACATTACACGTGCTAAACCCACCAATTCATTTCTGAAGTAAATATTATATAGGGTCCTTCAAAAATAGTGTAAAAAAATTCAAGGTGATCCTAAGGTTATAACAATGCCATATCCTTGAGTATAAAGCCGTAAGGAATTTAGTTTTTTTTTTTAAATTAAAAATCAAAAGATAACGATAACGATACATCTTACATGCACCCATCCCTTCCACTTGAATGAAAAGTACGTCACTAGGTACCAACACGCAGAGTGCAAAGTTCATCAGCTGATATCTGCCATGTGTCAATGACCTGCCTGCCTGCCAATGATACACACAGAACGAATTAATGAGATCCAGAAATATTATGTTGTTAGATTGAAATTTAAGTCATATGAAATAACAATTTCGTAATCAGAAATTGTATCATTATTATGTCCTCAGCCAGACATGGGTCAGAATGACTGAATGTCTGTTTTAATAAATTACGGATGTATGTTTTATTAACTTACAAATGAAAAAGGTTACGAAATTGTATGTAAGCGATCAATATTATAGGCTGTTAGAGTCACTAATACATCACAGTTCTAAAAAAAAACTATACCAGTATTTTTCCAATCGCACGTGATAGTTCGCCTTCGGAGCAAAACGGTGTCATTAGGGTAACGAGGGCCCACTGCTGACGCGGCGAAGCCCCGCTCCGGCTGTACGAGGGTACAAAATAGGTAAATATTAGAAGGGAAGCTCATAGCGTTCGAGCGCCAAGCCACTCACACACTCGCACGCTATTCGCCGTTAGCGGCGCGGGGACAAGGCAATTTCGATATACATTCCTGGTTATCGTGTTCTTTCGCTGACGTTTTAACTTCAGAACGTACAATGGATATTCATCCGCCTCGAACATCCAACATCCGCGTCACGCAACGGACGGCGTGGTTACTTTTTGCTCCAGCCTACTCTAGGCCACACCGAAGAGACGTCGGGTACAGACGTGACGGGCGGACCACGACGCCGACAAAGTTCACTTTTGATTATTAGCCAACAGCATGCGTCATATTGCGGCAATCAATAGTGAATTTTATAAGCGTTTGCATATAGTTCAAAATAGTTTGAAATGCACCACATCTCTTGTATGTGGCTTGTACCTAGCGGTCGACAGCGTGATGGCGGCGTATCATTGTGTGAGGGACCCGCGCCGTGAACCGAGATACCGAGTTTCACTTCTGGTATTTAACTATTTTGTGTCAGAGGCGGCTAATGAACCGGCACACTCTTGGTCGTGAGACAAGTCGGCCAGCACTGATTGCTGCTGGCTACAGTTGCTGTTTTAAAAAGCCTAATGGCTTCTAAACAATTACCCGTCGGAACTAGCTCCCACATTCCTTATTCTTTTCCAGTACGTAATTGTTGGAACGAACCTTTTCATAGAAGGTACTATAACAGCTAGTCAGCAAGAAAAAATGTACGAGATAACGTACCATAAGTGAAAGTATATATATTACCCACCCGTGATCATGAAAATGTCTATCGAAGAAATTTTTCGGAAAAATTAAACCTACGTTTCTGTCTGCCAAAATAATGAAATGATAAAAAAAAATTAAAATTCTTTTTATTTACAATTTAAAATTATTTATAATGTTTATCTAGGTACAATTACAAAAAAGTTATTTCTTTTTTTATTGAACTTGACCGTTGAATGACAGACTGATAAAAAAATCCTCTGTGTATGTAATACTATGCAGTATTAAAATAATTATATTCTACTATGATAAGAATAGGGTAAACAGGCCAATAACCGGCACAGTATTTACCTCACGGAACAGTTTTCTCTCCTCCGCTAATGGCCTAATGGTTCGGTTTGCTTCACGTTCACTTCCTTACTTAATTACTTGTATAGATATCTAATGGCGAAATGAATCGTTCACCTCTCGCTGCGAACTAGGAACCCAGTGGGTAACTACCATTTGTCTGAGTCTTCTTGGTATTTACCTACTATTTACCAAATCGGTTGGGTAGGACGCTGGTAAAAACCGGCCAAGTACGTGTCGGGCCTCGCCATATCTCTATAGATGCGTATTATTTATAAGTACGTACTTAGGTACTTATAAATAATACGCATCCCTATACTACGTACAAGCTTATACTACGAACAAGCCGAGTTGAGACCCCTTTTCACAATAACAGCAGACCATCAGACATGATTACGATATTTTTACCATTGACTACATAATTATTTTATCATAATTATAACTGTTTCGGTCATTGCTGTGTGTGAAATAAACATATTAGTAACTTACTTATCAAACGAAAAACCTTACCTTATGCATGTTTTTACTCACAACTTACAAACAATTAAAGACGTAACAAGTTTTAGTATTTATTGTTCAAATAGAGGAAGTGGCCAATAATAATGTAGTCAATTTTCATGTTCCTACAGTTCACGAGGTCGACCTGGTAGCTAAAGTGAAATAAAACAGAAGTACGAGTATATTATCTTTCAACAACATCAATATAAAACCACAAAAACTCGTCCCAACTAAACGCAAAATAAACTGAAACATTATACAAATCCAGAGGCGACTAAATCAGTTTACGCATTGTTAATCGCCCTGTCCGGCGGAGTGGGGTGGATCGTGGGAGCGTAATAAGGGTCGCGGACTAGGGGCGTAAAACTTTATTACTCGACCCGCGGCCGCGAAGCGAAATGACGCCCATTCTCATTAACCTCGGCCCTGGTTCGCCACAGTACAATCCACAAACAGTACTACTGTATCTTATCTTATGATAGGGGGTCGGAAATAACCCAGCGGCACTTCGAACCTTGAGGATCTCTTCTTGTGCCTACCTCATTTACACACTGGTCATCTCAGTGTGCAGGTTCCTCACGATGTTTTCCTTCATCATTAGATCAGTCGGTAAATGTACGTAAGTCTTCGAAAAATACGAATACCTCAATGGTACATGGCACTGCGTGGTTTCGAACCCGGACCTCCTGCATGGGACTTCGGTGCCCTAGCCATTGTGCCACCGATGCTCACCACAGTAAAGTAACCCCACTTTTAAAACATCGGTGGCGTAGTGGCTATGACTAGACTCCCAGGGAGGTTGGGGTTCAAAACCATGCTGATAATTAGTTAGTATTGACAATGCGAGATGAATGTGTCTTCTGTAATTGTAACAATATTTTTTGCCGTTTGCAATATTGTAATATATAGATAAGTAGCTAATTCATTAATGTAAGTGGTGTATGTAACCGTTTTAATTAATTATTATAATAAAATAAATAAACAATAATTCTTTCGGTTTTTTAGAAGACGTACGTTTAACGACTGCTCTAATGGTGAAGGAAGAAGAACCTGTGTGTGATATGGAGAAGGCACAAAAGGGACGATCGTGACCAGGCTTTTAGTAGTCTGCTCGAGAAATTTTTCACTTCAAGAGTAAAATTTGAATTTAAGTCTTTCAAGTTAAGTCTTAACCCCACCTTAATTAAATTCACTTTCAAAACGGTATTTGCTGCGGGGCACTAGAAACCATCTCCCTCTGGTGATACTGCAGTGAAAGCCTTTATTTTCCAGGGTGGAGATGCAGAGAACAGGAAAGATTTATGATGAACTACACAACCTGGTGAATAGTTTACACCGAATTCCTCGGTAGAGTGAAGAAGAAAGAAAATTATTTTCCGTACGAATTTGAAAGGAAAACTGCTTCTTTGTGCCTTTTGATACTTCTGGCCCTTTTATGTAGTTGTATTTCTGTTTCCAATTACGAACTGTGGCTGTACCGCGGTCGGTATCACCGGCAGTACACATTTTTTATCTCGTAAATAATATTACGTGATTGCCCCTTAAATGCCGCTAATATTGTGAGACGTGGCTTCGTAACCTTGTTTCTTTTATGATTTATATTATTAAACAGGAAAAAGCTGAAAGCTAATTAGATCTGGAATTCCTGGTTGGTTTTTTATTCAAGACTATACCTCTCCCTTGTAACCCGATTTTTTTGATTTTTTGATTTCAAAGTCCACAGCACTTAAATATAAAAATTTACATAATGTTTTTTTTCTTTAATTAATTCAAAGGGTTTTCGAGGTTTTTTTTTTCCACATTATCGACGGAATAACAGTAAGTTGACAGTCCAAATATGCTCGGGGCTTATTGCTCACGCTTGTATGGGAACCTTGCATTTTGTGATTAAAGCAAGCCACTTTACACAGATGTTCCTTGGGTGTATCTAAGCTGATTTAGCCCGGTAGTCACCGGCGACAATAATGAACGTTTTAAAGTTTATATTTTTATAATCCTGGCTACTGAGGCTCTTCGACATTTTTTAATGTTATAATTAGCATTTACCAGTATTTCTAAAGTCGTAGACGATTAATGATAAATATTGCCATGTATTTTTATATTTTTTGTATCATTTCTCGGATTTTTCCTATTGAATGACTAAAAATTAATACTGAAAACGAATTCATCATCCTTCATTAATACGAAAACGATACCAAATATGAACTAGTAGCTAAAATAATGACGGTATGAATTTTTAACGAGAACGCAGCGGAGAGCATTTTTGATTGCTACGTCTTAGCAAATCCTTTTTGCAAAACTGTGCTAAATAATTTTAGAGCAATCATTACCGTTCAGCTATGCTCGGTGGATTTGCCTGCTTTACGAATTTTATTCAAAATTATGTCGCGGATCTTTTTTCAACCTTTTCCTAATTTCTGTCACGACTCATACCCGTGGCCTCTGTGTATATGACACGTTCAGGAAGGAACACACATGCGTCATTCTTCGCCCACACGTTTTGAAATACGATTCCTGAGAACCCTCACCGTGCTCACATATCGGTCAACAACGTAAATATATAGCATTAAGATGTGGCATATATACAGATTTTATGTTTTAGCTATTGGTAATCTCCTATGAGACGGCCGTGGATGGTCAGAGAGGAGTGGCGACGAATAGATACAGCAACTGAAGTGACGACCACGACCACATGGTGTTTCGACCAAGAAGAAGAATATTGAAAGGATATTAAAATAAAAGACACTTTTGACAACGAGCAAACGGACCACCTGATGGTAAGTGGTCACCGTCGCCCATAGACATCTCACCTTATACAATGTTAATAATAACCTTGAGGATTTAGATGGAGTGCCTAGTAAAAGGGTGATACCACACCTACCACCACGATAGCGTCTAGCATTACCCATTAGTAGACGGCGGTAGACTCGCCTCCTACCACGTTTAACCACCAAATCTGTGGACACCAAAAGTGGGAACTACCTGTTGAAGGTGGTTGCTCTGTCTACTTCCTCGGGGATTTTGGACGTGAGAGTTTATATAAGTACCTTCAATTGTGATTGAAGGTGGTTTCTCTGTCTACTCCATCGGGGATTATGGACGTGATAGTATAAGTACCTATGTATGAGTAATCCGTCATATGACTTAATTTCGCTGGGTATTCCTAGCGCTTTTACTCGCTGAGGGCCATTCTAGGGTACAATCCATCTACGGTCAAACAGCAAACTGAATTCATGAAGGTAGACACACTTTAATCAATCACTAGCACTCGGAATGCGCGCTCACGTCGCCTTGAAATATGAGCACTCCAGGGAACTAATGTTTTATATTCCGCCGTTGTATTGACAGACCTGACTTATTGCTCGACAGATTGCGAGCGTCTCCTGGCAGGGTCGTGGGAGGGCTTGAGAAACCCCTGCCGTTCCGTCCATATCTCCAAAAGTTTAACAATTATTTAACTGTGTGTAAATCATGTGTGTTGTATGTATTGATTGACAGTCATGAAGGCTTAGGTTGGGGATCGGTCATACCTTAACAGACAAAATAAGATTTCATCATCATTATCATCAGCAGCCTATAAATGTCCCCACTGTTGGGGCACAGGCCTCCCCTTGCACAAGGGGGTACGGGCCATGATCCACCGAGCGGGCCCAATGCTGATTGAATTGATAAGAATTAGCTGCCAGAAAATATGTTGTATCTCGTACCTATATGTAGATATATGAGGAAATAAAATGGATCAGATTTTCGTCGACGTTGCTTGGGCCTCCGTGGCAATTAGGTACTCCTCGTAAGTCTTCAAGGTTAGCAGAGCATCTAAATAATGTGATTGTGATTTAGTAGAAGTGTAATGTGACCTGTTGTGATTTGTGTGTGTGTGACGCTGACGCGTACTCAGAATTACGAAATTACCCATGCACTTTATTTCTGCGATTTGTCTATCTAAGTATAAAAATGTAATTATTATTTATAAAAGGGAGCAATAAGTCCGCCTATAAACTGCTAAGCAGTTTGGCGGTATACTGTATAAAAGATGAATAAAAATAAAATAAAATAAACATTATAGTGAGCTAATATATCTATGGTGACCGCATCCCATCGGGTAGCGGTAGCACGTTTGTTCGTCGCTCTCCTTATACAATAAAAAAAACATGCCGCCCGTCATCGATTGAGAAACTTCCATTTGGAAGCAAGTTAAAAAGAGAACCGCAACTAACGAACGAGGGGCCGTCACACGCGAGACATCAGAAAAAGAGAAAAATGTATCACAAAAAAACCGAAATGTCTCGCACTTTTCATTATAAAAAGCCAACAAACTAGCGCCGCGACACTATTAAAGGCGGTCGTAAAAACGCCGCACCACTTTCTTTCTCTTTATATTTTTTACGGCGCTGGAGGATGCCACCTACATCATAAAAAGTGAAATATTGTGTCTCGGGGCGGATGCCTACGCCCTTTATGAGATTAGATTGAACTGAAATCCGATAGAAAGGCGAATAGATGAAGAGTCGGATAGGTGAATCTGGTCTTAAGAACATCCGGACGAAAAGGTCGATTCGGAAAGTTTTGGAGAACCCAAAAACCTTTTTTCTTACATCTGCTCAAAAATGGGCGTATTTATCGACAGAAATCTAGGCGTAAAGTACCACATTATAACCATTGTAATCGAAAGATTTATATGAATATAGTGAACATACATTATTAATATTTTAATAAAATTAAATCCACAGATTATTTAAATGACTTAATCAAGAAATTACTCCATCGGATATAGTCGAAAGAACACTAGGCGTTGCAAGTAATTTGTTACCAAAAAGTAGGTAAGTGTGTGTAGTGCTTTATAGTGTTTTTTTTTTTAATTTTAATCATTTTCTCGCAGATATTACAAAAAATGTAGTCTTTAACTCGTGCGAGAGGACCACTTGTCCCTCTCGCCCTAGGTTAACAATCTACTATAGTTTACGCATAGGAAGCATTTAATCACCATGTCATCCGGATCCTCTCTAAAGTAAGAAATCTAGATATAGCTCCCGGTCTAGAACGTACATATACATACTTATTTGATCCCGGTACGGTAAAGTCATGCATTAAAGAGATCTAAAAATTGTTACTAACAATTTGGAAATGTATCAGTTTGGTACTAAAAGGAAGGTTGTGAGGTACCCCAACCCCCAATCAATATTATGCTAGAACAACCCTTCGAGGTGTATTCCCATTCCATCTGCTCGTACGAAGCGATTTGCTTCTTCATTCATTATGCGAACGGCTAAGGAATGGAACAGCCTGCCGGCGTCTGTATTTCCCGAAACCTACAACCTTGGGATCTTCAAGGCCAGAGTGAATAGGCATTTACTGGACCCGCGTGCTCCATCGTCGACCTCATCGTCGCTTACCATCAGGCGAGATCGAGGTCAAATGCGGGTTTATCTATACATAAAAAAAAAGTAACAATCTAAACAGGAAATCGTCACCTTTTCCACGTAATTTGTTTAGACATTTCGATGTAGACGAAGATTAAAGCGAGTGGGTATGCTAATAAACGGCTTCGATTTTTTAATTTATTTATTAGACTGAAATAAAACACGTGAAAATTATGATTTACAAAATTTAATATGTATATTGCTATGAATCGAGGTTATTTTTAATTTGAAACCTGTGACTCTATTTTGTGTTCATTCACAAGGTGTAAAAAAACATTAATTAAAACAATGTTACCGATTCTATAGTGAAGCGCTCTTTTATAAGTATAAAAGATAATTATGTTATTTTTCAAAAATTATAAATTTTTGAAACTTACTTTTACTTTTCCTGTAAAATATAAGAGATTATCTAAGAGTCACAATTATTTCAGATTTTTCGACATTTTTCGCACATTTTAGACCATAAATAAAAAATTATAGCATATAAAATAAAATAAAAAGTTTTGTAATGTGCAAACAAAGCCCTTTCATATGAAAGTGTCATATGACACCCCACTTGCCCAATGTTGCCTCTATTTCAGATTTCGATCCCCCATATTGGACCCCATTTTCAATAAAATTAAAGTTATTTCCAAGTTTCTTTTACCTGGAATAGATGTGGGCAAGTAAGTTCTGCAACTGTGTTAAATTTCAAATCGATATCTTCAGTACTTCCTGAGAAAAACAGCTGTGACATACATAATGACGGATGGACGGTCACAGAAGTCTTACCATAAGGGATCTTTTTTACGGTTTTGGTACGGAACCCTAATAAAAAATAAGACATTACATCAAATGCGCTATTAAAGTACATTCGCTTAAATCGTCACGCTCTTTTCAAACAGCTAGTATATTTAAGTGAATGGACTTTTAAACAAACCTACCCTTGATTTATCAACACTAGATGACCAACCATAGTCATTTTCAAAGAGCCAGACGATTTGAGCAAATGGTCTTTACATGCGATTCTATGAAACTTCGTCGCGTGTAAAATGGATGTAATGGTGCAGGAACCCAGGAACATATTTCACGAATTTTATGATAAAACCTGCAGCTAAGAAGCTAATGGACTGAAAACTGGCTACTATCGCCATTTGAATTGGGACCCGAACAGACCCGAGTTTGCATAAAAGCCAGCGACCTCGGGGAAATACTACAGTTATATGCCACCTTTATTCTATACAGGGTGTAAAAACAACCCCTATAATTCCGAAAGGGGGGTTTTCAGTATCCATAACTGAACAACTTTCAGAAAGGCTTCCAATAAGATCCAGTTGAAAAGCTAACGGGATAACAAATGCGAGAGTCATTCATATGCAATCATCATGAACCAATTACTTATCGTATAATAATGTTTGTTTCTATCAATTTAATACTTATTTTATATGTATAGTATGTGTAATAGTTATGTATATGTGTATTATTGTTAATCAGCGCTGTGGCTTGCCTCAGCATTATGCTGAGCTGGTGTACCCTTTTTGGCACTGTACCGTACCACACCAGATGTTCTGTGCTGCATGTATTAATTTGTTTTTTTTTATTAAGGCAAAGGGAACTGAGCCCATACAGCCATGTCTGATGTAAACAACTCTTGCAAGTCTTCATTAAAATGCTGGTGTGACACATTTCAATGCTATCTGGGAGAATCTTCCACGCTACTGCACCATCCGAACCAAAGAAGAAGGCGTCCCGGACGCAGTATGGCTCTTCAAAATCCAGCCAAGTACGGATCGGGCTGCAGCGTCTTATTTGACTTTACTTCACTGTTCCACACATTAATCACATTTTGTAGACGTTCTTCGAATAAAAAACACCATTCTTACTTGAAAAGCACTACTGTAAAACAATTTGCAAGACAACGAAAAAAAGCTGGTGTGGACGCGACAAAAGCGCGGGAGAAACTCGCATGTATTAAACTTTGTATACTTCTGTATTCTGGTGTTTACAGCGCTAAATAAACGATTTCAATTTCAATATTATTATTTATGTTATATGTAATTTAATAATAGTATAATTATGAATTTATTATAACTTTATTTACTTAGATACTTTTTTGTAGTCTATTATAATGGTAATTTTGAATATCTCCGAAAGAATAAATAAATAAATTAAAAAAATAACTTTCACTATGGAACCAAATCTGAAATCAGGAAGAAATAGACAGCTGTTTCATACATTTCGGTCACGTAGGTTTATTGAATTTTTGTATGGAACAGCTGATTCCAGGCCAGAGTGAATAGGCATTTACTGGACCCGCATGCACCATCGTCGACCTCATCGTCGCTTACCATCAGGCGAGATCGAGGTCAAATGCGGGTTTAGAAGTAAATAAAATTATTTTCGCGATTTCAGTGTTGGCTCCATAGCAAAGTTGTTCAGTTTTAGATACTTTTCGGGACTATAGAAAGGGGTTTTGTTACATACTGTATAGTTTGTAGGAAAATTCCACTATGTTCACAGTCGATTGCGCGTTATGCTCCATTAGAAATCAGCTTGTTCTTTTTTCTTTTTTTTTATGATTGCAACGTTATGGAAGGGTTTTATGGTAATAGTACTGAGTTGAATGTCCGAGTTTTCCGAGCTGTTGCTACTTATAATAAGACCGAAACCAACCAAGCCTTTGACGAAACGAACCGATTTTGAAAATACAATTAATAGTCAATCAACTTTTTTGAGTATACATACAACTTTCATACAACTTTTTCTACGAATATAACAATAAACATATAGTGGTAGATCCTAATGTGAAGGATCGCCTGGGGTGGTACCACCCTCTTATGTATTTCTGCCGTGAAGCAGAAATGCTTGCATTTCTGTGTTCCTGTTTGAAGGGTAAGAGAGCCAGCGTAATTTCCGGCACATGAGGCAATCCATCTTAGTCCTCAATGTTAGCAGCGCATCAAATATCCTCTTATATTAATACAGTGAGATGAAATATCTATGGGCGACGGTGACCACTTACCATAAGGTGGCCCGTTTGCTCGTCTGCTCTCCTCATTCAATTTTTTTAAAACACAATATAAGTCTATCTTGCAGACATTTGGTGTACTAGGTTATGAAAAATATTTTTAGAAATTCGTAAAAAATAATATACAAAATTCATCAGATTTGTCCAAAGGAGGATTCGATCCGATACTGTGACGCTTGTGTCACTTTGAGCCATTGTCGCAGGTCGAAGTTAAAAACACTTTCTGTAATAAATAAATTAAAAACTCTAGAGATCTCTGATATAGACGATTGGAATTCACTGTATAGAACCTATCTTCATTCGACCATATAAAATCGATATTAAATGTCAGTCATACACGATAGACATACTAGGATGTGTGCACAGTAACTTAACAAGCGTGGGAAGGAGCAAACATCTCGGTGCTCTTAGCAGAGCAAACAGACCTGTATTCATGGTCTTAGTACCATGTATAGGAACCATACAGTGGGTCGATAGATATGATGTCAGCTGAACAATGAGGGTAGTGGACCAATTAGTTAAGAGTGGGGAATTGGACTACGACTCGCATAATGGCGATGATGGTTTAAGTAATTGTGTGTAAGAGAAATGAATGTCAAAATTAGTGTGATACAATGCGTACAAAACGATTAATACAACCTAGGTCTTATCACTAAAAGCGATCTCTTCCAGACAACCTTTTGGTGGAGTAATTTTGGTAGAAAAAGGTAGGTTGTGCACCGTTTACAATAATATATATATATATATATATATATATATATATATATATATATATATATATATATATATATATATATATATATATATATATATATATATATATATATATATATATATATATATATATATATATATATATATATATATATATATATATATATATATATATATATATATATATATGTCAGATCTGAGGGTAAGGGTATAGATGGCCCGCTATCATTCTACGGGTTGTCCTCACCCTGTGGTTCTATTTTTGCTTTTTTAAAAACCAGGAAATTTAATTTAATAATTATATTTACTCAATCAACTTATTAATACAGTGAGGTGAGATGTCTATGGGCGACGGTGACCACTTAACATCAGGTGGCCCGTTTGCTAGTCTGCTCTCCTAATGTAATAAAAAATAATAAAAAATTTTAGAGTTATTTAATAGCAAATTAGTTACTGCCTAGTTACTCGATACTAACTAGCCACGGGTCAACCGCCTCAATAGCAACCACTAGTCACCGGTTAGATCAATAGTAACCGGCCATACGAGAGTCCCCTGATAGCAACCAGTTACGGTTAATTATTCGGAAATGCCATATTCTCGAATAAAATATCAAGTCTGACCGCCTCGTCGACGAGTCGCAAGAGAATCCTCCCACATTGGGTCGGCGCCCGCTTTTATAGAGGCTAGGTAGTGGCGGGCGGCATGACGTGGTATCGGCTGTTGCTGCGTGTTTGCTTCGTCGCAAGCGCAGGTGGGCATTGCACGTGCACTATGACGTCACTTGTTGTTTGCGCTGACATATATACTTATACATAAAATATCTACAATGGGGGAATGATTGTACTACTGTATACTGCATATATGTCTCAGGGTATATATAAAATAGCCGAATACCTTAGGAATTTGGCCAAGACTGGGGAGAACTGTTGCTCTGAGGGTCCGGAGCACCTTTGGTGGAATGTGGAGGGTATGAAGGGAGGGCAGGTTCCCCGGGGTTCTTTCCTCCATACTACCTACTAGTTTAAAAAGGGTTAGGACGGTACAACGGACGGACGTATACTCAATATTTACAGTTTAATGTTAGGCGAGTAGAGGCAATTGGCCATCGTCTCTCTATAAGGAAAAAAATACATATTTACGTCATTACCATACTCGTAGTTGTTTCTTGTCACATCAAATGACCTTGTCACGCTCTATAAAACCCGCAACTCAAGTATGGAACCGCATCGAAAATCTGTAGACTGTAAATGCGTTCGTTGAACGACTGCTCGGAAATAGGAAAATTTTTAGGCTGTGGAATTAGGTCGTTCGGGTGACGCCGACAGCTTGGCGTCGAAGCCCCTGAACAGTGAACATGTCTCCAAATATAACTTACATAACTTTCAGATATATCTTACATATACAGAGGAAGACACATCAAGCTATACTCTGTGGAACCCTTACGCACAACATTTTTGTAAGATTTTTTTGACATTCGTTTGAATATATCAAATTTATTAAAGCAACAGAGCACCAAAGCCTTGATGTGTTGATCACTGTATTTTACAGTCAATAGAAGTTTATATAGATAGCATATTCACATAATACAATTTCAAAGTTATCGTTTTAACCCCCCACCGATCGAGGGAGGGCGTGATATAAGTTTGTTTGTCTGTCTGTTTGTGTGTTTGTCTGTGGCATCATAACTTGACAACGGATGATCCGATTTGGACCCGTTTTTTTAAAAAGAGAATTTTGTCGAGAGTGTTCTTAGCTGGGTCTGAAAAAAATTGGACCAGCAGTTTCCAAGATCTTGGAGTATCTTGAGAGATCTTGGAGTTAATGGTCTTGAGTCATCGGACCGCTATAGCTCTGTTGGAATACAGCAGGTAGAAAGGCTAGTCGCGAAGAAACGTCCTGAATTTTAAGGCTTCCTAGTCTCGTGTCATCTCTATCTAAAGCTATGGCGCAAAAAGGGATAGCATGTATTTTAATGAAGACTTAACGTCAAGGACGGTTCGTGCAACTGACGGTGAGTGCTATATCCTTCTTCTTAAAGTCCGCAGAGTTTACGTAAACACGTACCTATACACTTAGCAAGTTCAGAACATAAACGAGCAATCACATTATCATAACAACCCTATTCGGGGCCGAGCCAGCATCGAAGGCAGATAATAAAATATATTGGCCGACGTCAATAATAATAATATGACGTATATACTCGTAATTCAATGATCTCCTATGGATCTTTTGGAAAATGCTCGCAGAAGTCAATCGAAGGATACCAGTAAAAAACTTTGATTTCTTTCCTAAATCGTTATCATATACAAACTCATTGATATAAAATACATTATTTTGGTCAAATATGAGATGTTCTAATAATTATACTGGCATTTTCCAAAAAAAAAATGTTACTAAAGCCATTACGGGAATAAAAAATAAATAGTTTATTTCTTTTTTATGGCGTGTTAAATAATTTTTAACGAAATAATTGCCGGTGTCATCGATTTACAAAATACCAATACACTACCTAATAATAATTTGACATAAGCGTTACTTAGGTACAGTAAAAGTACTGGCACTTTTACTATAGAAAATCGGTTACAAAAGCCTTATGCAACCAATTGTTGTTGTTTTTTTAAGGCAAAGGGAACTGAGCCCATACAAAGCTGGTGTGGACGCGACAAAAGCGCGGGAGAAACTCCCTTATGCAACTAAAAACGAAATAATTTTTTCGTCGACAGTAGCCAGTCCACGATCAGTTTGAATTTTATAAAAGTCGAATACACTAACCAAAAATATTTTCAACTACATAATTATTTAATTTTAATATTAATTACCTATACTTTTTGATCAAGCGCCTATTGCATTGAACATGGGTCTCAAATACCTGTACAAATACCCTTAATAAACTAATATTTAAGCAATATTTTCCATTCCGTTCACATTTCAATTGGTTCTTTAATAAAGTTGGCAAGAACAACATTGCCACTGAATGTTACATGCGTAAATCTTATTTAAAATTCTAATCATGACTATAGTTAAGTACTTATTTGAATATTTTTGCGCTGAACATAATCAAGGGTAGTAAGTAAAGTTTCATCGAAATTTCATTTTGACGTGGAATAAAATTAAAATTACATGCGAGAAAGCGTTCGGAGGACGACTAGGTCGTGCCACGATTCCGTCGCATTTTGTATTCGGTTTAAACTACAAGTTCCAGCTAATTCTGTTTGTATAGGGAGAAGCAAAAACCTTGTAAACAGAGGGACTTTTTTATAAAAATCGGCTGGAACTTTTAATGGCAATGGCGTGTCTACACTGATTTCTACGTTTCTGTTATTATATTATTATTATGAGCCAGAATTTATAGAGGGTTATTTAAGTGAAAAAAGTTTGTTAAAAAAATTCCGCGAGCGGGAAAATAGATACAACCCGTCGGAAATATCTTTGGACCTGAACGGGATTTCTGGAGTATTCTACATTCAAAATCGAACGGCTATTTACGGAATGTATTGTTACGTGGTTGCTACGCTTACACATACATATTATTATATGAGTGAACGAGATGTACTAAAATATCGATTTCGGCTTTTGCATGCCGAAGATGCCATAATCGTTACGTACCCCCAGGTCCACAAATATTTTCGACGGATTGTAGTTTTGAATTTTCGCTTCGTATGCCGTACCTACATATTTTTCACTTATTATATATACTACCTATCTTCAATTAAATTTATTTGTGTCGTATCTTTGTCCTCTTGGACAGATTTTGACCAGCCATCGGTCATGGTCCAACAGAATACTAGCGATGTAGGCATTCTTGTCTGCAGCAATAAGCTGAGTTGAGGTCCTTTTCACAATAACAGCAGACCATCAGACATGATCTCAATATGTTTACCTTTGACTACATAATTATTTTATTATAATTATAACTGTTTCGGTCATTGCTGTGTGTGAAATAAACATTACTTGCTTACTTTACTTTTTATTCCGCTAAGAGCTTACAACTTGGCGCCAGAAATGTCGCCGCCGCCACATCTGGGCGCCGCTCGTTCATTTGAAGCTAGAGCGACTACGAAATACTCCATTAGAGCACAGCTGTCGAGCGAATTCGTAATTGGCAGGCCTATAAACAACATTTCAACATTTTGAGGCCCACTTCAACTATATTTCAAACTTTAAAGTGCTGGACTAAAAGCAGAAAAGGTACGGGTCAAAAGATCCGACTGAACGACGTAATTTTAAAGTTTTCTAAGAACCACTCAAAACTGCGTAGGACCTTTATATTTTAAGAGTTTTTAAACTTTAATTCATCATTCATGTTGAATTCCTTGCTCAATTTTTTTTTCCCACAGTTATTTTTTTTATAACTAAAATTATCATCAACATGGCTGCCGCTGCCATTTTGCCTTCAAGAGTAGTACCCAATGATCGCAGGAACCTAATTAATAATTATTTCTCATTACACATTAACCCCATCAGCCTGCCGGGTGTACTCGGAAGTAACATTAATTAAATCTCTTAAATCAAAACAACGCCGACTCAAGCCGAGCCGTTCACTTTAAATTTAATTGTGGAGGCCAGGATCCGACTCAGGGTCGAAACCGACCTAAGCTTGCTTCTGAATTGTTGACAACAGCCAGTGCTCGAATAGTAATAAGAATAGTTTATTTGTGCGGTAAGATTACAGTGGAGTAGCAACTTAAGCATATGTTACATTAAACTAAATAAAATTTGTGAGCAACCAGTTATCCTACAATAAGCGCTGACCTCCGAAGTAGGAAGTTCTTGTATCTCGGAGGACAGATCTCTTCTTTGACCAGTGCAAATGAACATGTAACAGAACATGGGAAAATATAAAAGTGCAAAATTTGAAAGAAAGAAAGATAAGAACAATAATAAAGGTTAATATAAGGTGTGTGTGTGTGTGTGTGCGTGCTTGTTCGTGTGTTTTATTATTAATGAAACAATTGATTTCACCAAATTAACAAACTTTTATTAACGCGCACTATACATGAACACTTAACTCGATTTTTACACAAACACTCACTGATTTCTACATTGTAGCACTTTAAGTATTGAACACTTAGGCCGAACTTGGAGATATTTAGGAAAAATATAAGCGACAGTGGTCTGGCAGAGTAACGACCTCTCAGAAGACCGATGAACGGCTGGCCCGTGATTCTCGATTTCATTCTTATATAGCATTTCAAGCACCCCCTCCTACTACCATGCTGCTAGGCATCAGTATTCCAAAATAAATACTTAATTATTATTTTATTATCTCAAACGATATGATTTGAATCTAAACACACTTTTTTAAATATTGTATACATTATGATAGGCATTAATTATCATATTTTGAACTAGTTACTTATTTAATATCTTTTATGACTAACAAGACGTTGTTTTTGTAAAAGTAGATCAAATACAATACTATTATATTATTTCTGAGCAAATTAAGTCACAAAAATGTTGTAAACAATTAATATATCTTGCTGAACTATAAATATTTATGGGGAGCATTTCGTTTCAAGAGGTATCAGCAAAGGCCAATTGGAAAGAAAATTCACTCTTTCCGACTACGGGATAGCCAATAGGGACTGTGAAACAGGTCAAATAGAAAATGATTTACCTAAACCTTTCGAAAATCGTCATTATACAGAGCTATCTCTGTACGAAACGCCGCCGGCCGTCGCGTTTCTTACTCGCTGTTATATGTATTCCTAAAAATGACATTTTACCTGTGTAAAAAGAAGAATTAGTACTTACCTACATATATTTATACCGTAAGCCACTTTAAGCAAAATGGCATCTCAATGGCTTCAGTACTCCATATTTTGGCAGAATATTATCCCACATCTTTCATACTTTCTCTTCATATTTCCTGCCTCAAATATACGTCCCATATCATACATAGTAAAACAAACGGACATATGTGGTTTGTATACATATAAATAAGTATAAGTATTTAAGTAAGCCCCGAATTCATATAATGCGAGTTGTAAATAAAAAATAAATTAAAACAATTCGCCTTAAAAACCTCAGACTATCAGTACCTAAATCCAGCCCTGGTGAAGGCTGGAGGCTGGAGGCAGAGGAACAAATTGCCCAAGGAAATTTGAAGCGGGAAGTATTCCGGCGATCTCTAGTTCTGAAACAACTGAAAACATTAGGACGTGACTTATTAGCGTTTTCATTTTCGGCGTATTCGCGTCCGGCACGGCAGTTACCCTTTCCTACTCCGCTTTCTTCCTTCCAAGTATTAATCCTTGTTTCTATGTAGATAATTAGTTTGTTTCTATGTAGGTATAGTCGCTCAGTGTTCTATAGAGGCCTATGTCAGTCTATCAGTAAACTAGGCTTCTAATGATGATGATGTACATCATCATTAGCACCCTTGGAGAGGCCTATGTGTACATTGAGCCCGACCTTCGGCTCTTCTCATCTAGTTGCTGCCAGCAAGCCTGCACAGATCGGCGCTCCATCCAGCTGTGCGGCTTCCCACACTACGCTGGCCTAATCGTAGTCTCAACTCCAGAATTCTTCAACCCCAATGGTTGTCGGTTCTGCGACAAAATACGTAGCCAACCCATTGCCACTTCAACTTTCAATCATATGAGCTATGTGGATAACTCGCGTTTTGTGACGGATGACTTCATTTCGAACTGTATGTATGAAGAAAATCCCTTTTTTGTTGACGGAGGGGGGGGGGGGGGATCTTCATAAGATACCTGGCCTAGTGGAACGCACCGTTGCCCGCCAGCACTTCGCCGTGGGCCGTGTATTTTCCATCTCCAGGTTCCACCCGTGACAGCAGCATGCGGCCATACCATGCTGCTGCCTTCCCCAGGGTCGCCAACCAATGCACGGCCAAAGCACCCACTTTGCCCGCCCACGACCCTGATAACCCCTTTTAGTCGCCTTTTACGACAGACAGAGGCTACCGCAGCTCTATTCTTCGCCCGAGACTACAGAGCTGATCAAAGAAATACCTAGCTAGTCCTATCCATACTTCGTTGAGCGACATTCGTACTGATCCAGCCGTTCATAACAGGTGTGCAAATTGGTAATTATAAATCAAAGTCAGAAAACTAGGTTTTCACTCAATCTATCCTCGTCATAGATTAATGTCTATCTATCTATCTATCTATCTCAGCCACGTTTGGTCCACCTTCGGACATAGGCTTCCTCCAACTTCTTCCACTTCCGACGGTCGCAGGCGGTGCGCAACCAGTTGTGGCCCGCTATTCCCCGAATGTCGTCCATGTTTTGCCGTGGTCTCCACTCCAGCGTTCTTCTGGTCCACCGGTCCCTATCCATCCGTGCAATGTGTCCCGCCCATCTCCATTTCTGGCTTTCGATGAGGTCTACCACGTCTCTAAGCTTCGTCCTTTGTCTGATCCACTCGTTCCGTTTGTGGTCTAGCAGTGTTACACCGCGCATCACCCTTTCCATCGCTCTTTGTGTCACTCTAAGCTTCTCAGCGGACTTCTTTGTCAACGTGGCAGTTTCCATTCCATACGTAAAAACTGGCGAGACACACTGCTCGAATACTTTGCTCTTTAGAGATTAATGTAGGGTAGTTATAATTACTATTGTATAATTAGTGCTCGCCCAATCCATACCTTCATTACTCCCTTAAACCCAACCCTACTTAAACGATATGAAAAACTGTCAGCGTTGTTATTTAAATTTCCATTTAGTTAATTATATCAGTTGTCACAAGGGGAACATAAAGTACTAAAATATGTAAGGACTAATTTAAAATACTCCAAATGAATTAATTTTTCACCCCCACCCTTCAGTAACACGCTATGCCTGATGTCAAATAAATTAAACTGTACCCTTAATTAAAATGCTTACTAAAGGGTTTTTTCTGGTTTCCCTATACACCTACGTACATACACACCTGCCTAAATGAAAAAAAAACTAGATCAAAGCTGCGCTGTATCTAAAAAATGTACAAAACAATTTTCAGCGGCGAAATTAAATTACGGATGTGCAACTTTTCTGCGAAGTTTGATACGTGCAGAATTTTATGTTCAGGATATTTTCATGTAAGTTTTAAATACGTAAAGAGTATTTTTCAGTGACCATCCAGGAAAATTTAAGGGTAAGTACCATTTCATTATCTCTTTGTAGTTGATTAATGATAATTTATGATTGATTTATTAATTGAACAACAATTTGTACGCTTTCAGGCAGAATATGGTGATACTGAAACACAATGTAACATCTGCATTACCCATTTACAAATAAATGATATTTCTATTTCTAGTTTTGAGATATCCCGGGACAAGAAGGCTGGCCTCTACTTCGCTCTGCGTATAAGCCTCACCATACAGCGGAGCAACGCCGCCAGCCTCCTCGGGACACTCCCTGCAGGGAGCGACATGGGCCAGGTCTTGTACTTGTAAAATAGCTAGGTATTTTGTAATATTAGCTTAAGTATGTTTTATAACCTTATTTGATAAATGATTTGATTTAATTTAATTTAAATTGAGGTTGCTATTAATCTAGCTATCTAGACTTTAGTTTCGCCACAAACTAATTACTCTGTTCTTTATTTTATAAAATCTTTTACCATCACACACAGTTCTCCGCACGAAGAAATCGACCACACAATCTAGAGAATCAGGCTAACATTTTTATTTATTTGTAAATAGTTTTGTTATTGTTATGTCACGGAAGCGAAGAATCCAATATCGCAGGACCGTTGGCCCACCCTCGCATTCCGGTCCGAGTGGACCGACCCTTAATAAGTCCCCAGATACCAATCATACCGTTTTCTGCACGGATAATTAAATATGTTTGAAATAAACAAATCCAAGAATTTCAGTCGTTCCAGTAGTCATTCCGAACAAACTTTTTTTTTAAATATTTATTTTTAGGTACCTATCTTATTTCCTTCATGTCATTCAGTTGGGTTGTCATCTATATTGTATTTTCCTATGCATTATTGAATAAAGCCAAAATCCTCTTTTGGTTTTGAATCATTTGTATCAATTTATTCGACTTTATAATAAATCATAGAATAATACAATATAGATGACAACATAACTAAGTGACAATTGCCACCAATTTCTTTCTCTATATTACTGCACGCAAGGAGACCATATCACTTCATATATGTAAAAATGTCAGCATAGTGTGATCTTATAATAATTTTGTGAGTTGCTCACGGTGTTACTATTCTGATTTCTATAGTTCCCAGTCTTGAAAATATAGGTAATCAATCACATTGTCTATGAAAAATGGTACTAAGGTACTTAATTATATTTAATGCATTCGGGTTATTTTGTGGACTATCCCAAAAAGCTTAAAAAGTGCTTTCGATACAGGACGAAATAATTTATTCCACATCTCAGTTGTTATTGGTCTATTAATCTGGGTTTAGTTTAGTTCAGGTTTTCTGCTCTGCCTCTTAATAGATAATTATTAATAACTGAGATATGGAATAAGACGTATAGATTAGCAAACTAAAAATAGACGATACTCTTCGCTTATTTTTTAATATACCCTAAATAGCTTCTTGCTCACGATATATTGTTTACTCGGATCGTTTATAATTTTATAACGCAAGAGTTTTAAGGATTTCTAGGATTTTTACAAAAATTGAAACGAGTCTTCGAAAGCTTTTAGGCCATCTCAATATACTTACCATGTAGGTACTACATATTTTGATACTAACCTAATATTTTCCCCATAACTCTGTTATTGACGAATTCATTCACAAAAGCTTATCCCTTCAATAGAACCCCCTCATGATATAGGTAAGGTACCGAAGCTTTTGCGTTTCCATCGTAATTCAGTTTTACCAAATTCAATTTATTTTTTCTACAAAAAGTGGTAGAGCGCTTTCCTGAAAGTTTTTCTGGGTTAAACAAAAACAAAACTTTGAAAATCAATTCCTGAAAATGTTCTCTAACGAAACTTTACTAGCGATATTTCCAGGTAAGCTTTATACCAAACCGGCACCTACTTCTAAATTCTAGTTTATAACTTTCCCAAAACTTCTTAATTTTATTAAGTATTTATTTAGAAATTGATATCAGGTTTTGGATAATTAAGCAAATATTTTATAACGACGAAAAATCTGAAATAATTAGAAGAGACAGGATAGAAACATATTAGATACAAACATATTGTACAAACGTTATGTGTATTAAATAAACGATGTTCAAAAAATTTACGGTTATTTAATTTTACAAAACGAAAAATACATTTTTGAGAAAATAATCTGTGATGAGTAATTACGCGTCAAATAAAGTCCGTAGGACCCTCGGTACGTAAGTCCGACTCGCACTTGACCAGATTTTTTTACAATTTTTTTTCTGTAGATCGTACAAGGAATTCGGGTCTGGCATCCTAGTTACGACCCTGTCGTCTTCGGAATTCAATAAGAGCACTGAATTTGAAGCAAAATATTCATTATCGCTCACCCCCGGCGCACCGGTTATCAAGCAGCTAATATTCCAATCGAAAGGGGCTGATGAAGACCCTCCCTCATCCGCTGCTGTATATAGCTGCCAATAAAGGGTGCTTTAGCTTATTAAGCACCCCACTGCAAGGTGCAAAGCTTATCGAAGTCTAAAGATAACAATATTTGCGAGCTTCAAAGCAAAACGCTTCCTCATCTTCGGTTGGCGCTTGCGCTTTATAGTCTTACAAATTTTGTACTTCAAGTCTGTACGTTACCTATGTATTTCATTTAGATCTGATGGGTTCTTTCCCGGAACTCCACTTAATAGCTTTAAAGACTTTTTTTAGGAGAAAACAGTAATGTTTTAAATATTACCTATAATATTCTGCTAGGTTAAAATGTATTTGCTGTAGGAGTGGTCCACCATAATGCCCAAAGATGAATATAAAATGTTGGCTCTCCATAATACAAGGTGTTCCGACTCATATAAAAGGATTTTAGGTCGAAAACTAGGTTTGTAGGTTTTAGGTTGTGTTGTCCGATGCCTACGGGACGGCCTGAACAACTCTGACAAATAGGTTGGCCACAAACCATACGATAAGCAAGCAAGGTTGTAAGTAGAGTTTACTTTCCATAAGTTCTAGTAGCAAAGCTCGATGTAACCCAACTATCAAGTATCTATTAAGTATTTAAATTAAGTTTAGTCGTAACAACGTTTTACAATAAGTTGTATAACCGTGATATAAACGTCTATACGCCAGGGAATTTGCGTAAATTATACGACTTTTTAGTTATACATGCTGTACCATTGAGATGGGTCAGTATGGGGAACTCTGAAACTATAAGAGATAGATAAATATGTTCTAAGGATGGTCTACTATACATTTTCGTAACAAAATAACATACTTTTTTTTTCTGAAAATGACCGTTTTCGATTTCCAAGACATGTATGAGTAAATCTATGAATGCAGTTTTTCTTAAATCGACCACATGGTTCCTTAGAACATATTTCTCTATCTTTTATAGTTTCAGAATTCCTAATACTGACCCATATCAATGGTACACCTGTACATAAATTGTGTTATTGTAAAAGACGACATTTCAGTCATAAAGCGGTAAATATAAGTTTACCTAGTGACTACTGAATAGTTGAACAAAATACTGTTATAGGACTGTATAGGAAGATAAACTCATTTATATGACATGTCAGCCTCGTTAGGGTCACTAGGTGACGGACCATGTCAGCCTCGTTAGGGTCACTAGGTGACGGACCATGTCAGCCTCGCTAGGGCCACTAGGTGACCGACCATGTCAGCCTCGTAAGGGTCACTAGGTGACCCACCATGTCAGCTTCGTTAGGGTCACTAGGTGACCGACCATGTCAGCCTCGTTAGGATTACCAGGTGACCGACCATGTTAGCCTCGTTAGGGTAACTAGGTGAAGGAATTAGGAAGCTCAAGTATTATCAGAGTCAGTCCTCATTTTAAGAGATAATTTAGCAGATAACAGTAAGTTTTTCATGTTATCAGATGAGGGCTGACTCAAAGTAATATTGATCACTCTCTGGGCTCGTGCGAGTGTCAGCTAGCTCCTGTCTGGACATCGGCGACTAATTGCCGATGTAGCGGGTCCTGTCTGCGATTGACAGCTGGGAGCATGCGTGCCTGACATCCTGTGCCCAGCTCAACTAATTAGTACCGGCTATCGAGAATATCACACAAAGGAGAACTATATTTAGGTGACTTATTGAAATAAAATGAAAAAATCTTCTTTAGTCTTAGATTTTAAGTCTTTAGGAGTTTTTTTTAATCTATTTCTTTTGGCTTTGGTCCATTATAGAACCATGCCAGCCTTATTGGGTAACACAAGTTCTCAATCTAAGTCCTTAGTAGTGCTTTTTTTAATCTATTTCTTTTTTTAGGCTTCGGTCCATTATAGGACCATGTCAGTAGTTACCATATATGGTAACACAAATTCTCAATCGCTACACTGCAGCGCTGAGACAGCGCCCAATATATAGCTGAATAGTTCGATCGCTGTTTCGAAAAATAGCTGATTTAAAACTGTAATTATCTGGCCATTACGCCCCTCCTCGTTAAAAATTTAAAACTCTTAATATCCCGGAAATGGTTCAGTTTTACATAAGGCGGGAACGGGAATAGGTCGAATTACCAGTAACCCTGTATAACTGTAGAGTCGTAGAGTTTACTGTTAGCAAAGTCACGATATAGTCCCCAAATTTCGAGAATTTTAAAATATCCAAGTTACTATAATTATTAAACTTTCTAATATTCTGTAATTTACATAAAATGCCTAATAAGTATAGTGATAACTTACTATAAAATACTGCAAAGAATGCAAGCCTAATCGCTCGTAAACTAAACTAAATAAAATAGACTACCTCCATTCCTTTATACCCAGGGCCGCATTCAGCACTCTATACCCTCGAGTCGAGAATAGTCGAGATAAATAAAACCGTGAGCCCGCAAACGGAAATAAACAGAACCGCTATGTAGGTATTGGAAAACTGGGAGAGAGGATACGGTTTGAAGGAATTAATTATTATCAGGCCAATGTTCCAATCCAGCGCCTCCGGCGGGCGGCGGTGGCGGAAATTTATTTCAAACGTCATTCCAGAATGCACCACGGTGTTGCCCGCTCGGTGAATTTATTGAAATAAATCGATGAAATGTAATGACCTTAGGAGGTCTATAAAACTAATGCATGCAAAATTGTATTTTAAGTTGAAGTCCAAAAAGTCAAAATCTCAAAAATGCCAAAATGTCAGTTAGGAGGTCATTACACTTCATCGTCGAAATAGGTAAAAACGTAGGTACTTTACAATATAAATCATGTTTCGAAAAACCCTGGCAGTGAAAAGCGTTAATTTAACACATTTGCTACGAACCTCTACGCGTAGCATCGTATTTATTCAACTCGTAGCATGTTGAAACTAACCACTCGTGCCTTATTGTTTTAATTAAAAAGTTAATTCATATGGTTATTTTGTCATTTTGTCTCTACGAGCTATAAACAAAGTGGTATCGATTCCGGCCGCAAATCTAAATCTAAACCTATCTAAATCTAACTATAGATATTAGATTGTGTAAAAGTGAGCGAGACGTTTCGTTTAGCGTTGATTAAATTTAGCAAATGACTTCCCTAAATCTGCACCATAATCTTATTTAAATCACGCTTTTAAACAAAGTTTTAAAAAATGTAACCACTTTTTAAAAGTCTGATGTGTTGTCTTTGAAGTCAAATATGACACAGGAAAACCTAATAAATACGAAACATGTTGGATGGAGTGTGTAATTTATTTGAGTAATATTTTCTTCTGATTTAGAATTTTCCTGGCAACACAGCATTTTCCCGTGGAAAAATGATAATTTCCTCCCCGCGCCTCGACTTCCTCACCTCCCACTTCACCTCTCACTAGACGCGATAAAAGTGTAGGTAAAGCACGATAAAATCGCAGCTCCGAGATTTCGCCGAACATAAATTCTCTTCCAATCACAATTTAATACACTTTTATGTATTTCCCTGTGGAGCAATGCTATTAAATGTAGGCAGTCTTTTAAAATTTGTTTTTTAATTTCTCTGTGTCGGAAATTGTTGTTTTGGTATATTGTTTCCAATTCGATTGAATTGACGACACAAAGGTCTAAAACGTTTCTAAATTAAATATACCGGAAGTTTTTTTTATCGGACACTGTCTCAGGGCAACAGAGTAGAGATTGAAAACTTGTATTTCCCTATGAGGGTGGCATGATCCTATAAGCCTCAATAAAGAAATAAAGTTTTTTTTAAATCTTTTAGGAAAAAATATGGCATATAGGGTTGGTGCAGTAGATGCTGTTATACTTTACTTACTTTACTGTACTACTTTAGTTATTTCACGATTTGAACCTATCTATCTGTAGCGAGAAAAAATTGCCAAAAACGATATGCCAAATTCATATCGATTTCTATAAATACTGGCAGACGAGCGTCACACTGGCGTCAGGGTCACAGTTAATTTAGTTACATAGATACTATTACTCGGGTGTATCATGATTATCATCATCATCATCAGCCCATGTCGTCCCACTGCAGGGTATAAGCCTCCTCTCTTTTGTGCCACCCTATACGATCCAGTGCTAGTCGCATACAGGTCTTCGATGCGACTTTGGTGATGTCATCCGCCCATCTGGCTGCTGGACGAAATACTCCTCTTTTCCCCAACCTGATGATGGGTTCTACTTATTGGTTCTACTTATTGGTTCTACTTATGGGTTCTACTTATTTCGTAGTTTTTGCCATACATTTAATATTTTAAAAAGGACATTCTTTTGACGTATACTCGTATTTCGGGATATAGGTAGGTCTAGAAATATAAAAATTACGGAATATTGCGGAATTAAATAAAACAATTTTTTTTAATTACGTTCGCCATGACACAGATTATATAAGTACCAGTGACACCTTGTGACATGGTTTTTATTATACTTTACTTAGGTACCTATGGTCATGCAACATGTTTTCTAGACCCGACAGACAGAGGGTATATCAGGGTGTAACAAAAAAACCCTATACAGCCGAAAGGTGTTCAGTTTTCATAAATAACCAACTATGGAGTCAATTCTGAAATCGTAAAAAAAGTTAACTATTTCATACGTACATTTCGATCGTGTAAGATTGAGCTTTTGTATGGAAGGAACAGCTGAATTTTTCGCGGTTTCAGAGTTGGTCCCGTAGTAAAAGTTGTTCAGTTATGAATACTGAACCGTTGTTGTTCCGACTCTATAGGTATTGTATATAGGTTACACCCTGATATAAATACTCGGTCTAATTGTCTATAATATTTGTATAAAGTACCTACCTATCTTAGAAGTAGCACTAAACTTGGATACCTGCTTTGCCTACAAACATAATGGGAACCAAAGTGAGGCAAAACTTCTACGTAACATTTGGATGTGAAATCGAGTTAATGCTGATGACTTTTTGATGACCGCCTATGGCCGGAGGCTTACCTACATTATCATTTATCTGTTTGATAGCTGTGTCTAACATACGGATAATCCTAAAATGGATGTTGACAGACAGACAAATAACTTTTAATTTAGCCTACCATATCATATCTTTCTTTAACACTTTATGTATCTGTTGTGTGTGAAATAAATAATTTACTTACTTACTACGCCCAGAGTCATAATACTTTTAGTTTATATTGATTATAATTAAAACTGCATTTAATTTTAATGTTACGTACAACATCGGTGCTACTAGTATATACGAGCAGGACCTATGTTGTACGTATATACAAGAAGGATAGTTAATTTTAATGTTACGTAGTTAATTTTAATATTTTAGTAGGACCCTATGTTGTACGTATATACGAGTAGGATAGTTAATTTTAATGTTACATAGTTAATTTTAATATTTTAGTAGGACCTATGTTGTACATATATACGAGTAGGATAGTTAATTTTATTGTTACGTAGTTAATTTCAATATTTTAGTAGGACCTATGTTGTACGTATATACTCATACTCATACCATTTATTGCTTTTCATGTGTTACAATTGGTCTTAAAAATGTATATTATCTGGTCATACAAGTAGACGAGTAGGATAGTTAATTTTAATGTTACGTAGTTAATTTTAATATTTTTGTAGGACCTATGTACGTACGTATTGTACGTATATACGAGTAGGATAGTTAATTTTATTGTTACGTAGTTAATTTTAATATTTTAGGAGGACCGATGTAGTACGTAATATTAATTAAATGTAGGTTTATTTATAATCAATATAAACTAAAAGTGTTATGACTCTGTGGGTAGTAAGTAAGTAAATTATTTATTTCACACACAACAGATACAAAAAGTGTTAAAGAAAGATATGACGGGTACCATGTGGTAAACTAGGAGCCAGCTTTTGGGGTGAAAAGGATCTCAACTGAGCGTAATGCTACAGGCAGGAGATAACGGCATTCAGCTTGGGTTGGTCCACCCATTTACCTATCTATGGGCGACGGTGACCACTTACCATCAGGTGGCCCGTTTATTCGTCTGCTCTCCATATATAATTAAAAAAACGCAAACAACAGCTCTAAATCAGTTTACTTAACTGTTTTAGAGGTTTTAGTTATATTATTTTTACTGAAAACTTTAACGCCATGCTGATATTTCGTGACATTAAAAAATTCGCGGCATTAAAAAAAAAATTACGATTAACTATGTAATTTATGAGATTCGTGGCGCTCCGTTCTCTCTGCCTGCCCCACATAGGGACATATCGTGAAGTTATGTATGTATGTAACTATGAAAATAGAGCATTTTAGAGAGTATTTAGAAACATTTTGAACTCAATTCCTTGTACTAATTGTGAGTCTAAAAGTAAAGTTTGGGCAGTTCCATCCGCGCTAGCGCTAGAATGCGAGGGGATCTAAATTGAAAGTCACTTGAGAAATGATTCCCGAGTTTATCTACACTGGAGTAGACGCCGCCGTGACGTTTCATTCATTCCTCCACGGTGTTATACAGGATTCTTCGTGCCGAGCTCAGTATTTATTTTATTTTATTAACATAAATATAACGTACACAGCATTACAGTGCATACAATCATACTACATAACTTCACGCTATATCCCTTGTGGGGTAGACTGAGATAATACACTGTGCAGTCCAACATAAATACACCTATATTACGGAGTAATATTTAGTATTCTGTGCCTATATGTAAGTACAGTATATTTTGTTCTAGGTCTTAGTAGGGGCTAAAAAAACGGCTATGGTTGCCTGCTGTTAGCTATTGCCCGCGCGACAAAAACGGATTCTCATTTATTATTATTTGTCTGATATCTTCACATAAAACTCATGTATTATTGTTTAACTTCCTGAATCTGAATGGGCAATAGCTGTAACTAGTGGGCAACGACTGAGATGACTGGGCAATCACTGAACTTGACAATTTTGTTTATAGATTTGGCTAAATAATTAAATTCGCATATATTTTTTAAATAAAACTGTCTAGTAGTCGTGGGTGAAATAAACCTATGTTTAAGAGAATATTTTATTCTATTTTTTGGCACATCAAAATCACATAAAAATATAGGCTACATATAATACCAGCCATTTCACAAACAAAGCTTCTATGTTATAATTTCAATACTAATCAACATTTTGAATTAATAATAAATAAAAATGTATATTCTATACGAATGAGAATACTTACATATTTAAAGAAAATACATTATTTACAGGGATTTAAAAATTACAGCAATTTACTTCTAAATTGTTATTAAGCAAACAGTGTTTTATAATATGTGTTTAGATTAATACACCATGTAATGCCCCTTACGAAAGATGAGACGTACTTTGAAAGAGGCCCTATGTCCAGCAGTGAACGATCGCATCACATCAATCGTTCTTCCGCTCGTCGGTCGGTCCATCGGCCGAGGGGCGATTCCCTGCATTTATCTGCGTTCTCCACTCTTGGATCCCAGATTACAAAGCAACAATCCTTGTAATTGTAAATAAAAAATGGCATTATTTGATCTCGGAGATGTTAAGTGACTCCGAGATTTCTCGAAAGTAGACGTAAACATTATGAAAATTGCTTTTCCGATGTTTCCCCAAACGGATGTCAGTCCGCCCTACTGCAGCTTGTTTACCACAACCTGTATTTGACTATGAAATATAATATATCACAATAATATCCAGCAAGATCGCGGGGATATGGTGGCCAGTGGAGCGAGCAAATCTGTTTTGGGTGTTTCGAAGCGTTTCTTTTAGCAATAACTCAAAACCTTTTATAACTCTCGCGAAAAAAGGTGGGACTTTTCTTATCACATTAAGAATATGAAGAACCTATAGGTGCCTAGCTATTAACTGCACATAGTTAGGTACCCCGGTACAAAAGCATATACTTAACCATTTGATAATAAAAACAATACTGTACTCAAATCCAGTTTATGGGAGGTAATCAAATTCAGTTGTAAAATAAATTTAGCTGCAATGAAACATGGGAAATAAATTTTATTTGTACTAGGGTTAAAAATGACCAGAATAGCTTTCATTTTGCTTTTTGCGTCACTGGCAACACTGTGGAGACAATTTCGATGTGACGCTGATGATGAAAAATTAAGAGCGAGACAGTGAGTAGCTACTATACTATTTTATAGGAACTTATACCTACAAAAAACCCCTTTAGAGCTGAAAGGGGGGTGTCTGTATCCATATCTGAACAACTTTCACTATGGAGCCAATTCTGAAATCGCGAAAAAAATGCTGTTTAATACATTTCGATCGTGTAGATATTGAGCTTTTGTTTGTATGAAACAGCTGATTTTTTTGGGATTTCAGAGTTGGCCCCATAGTGAAAGTTGTTATGGATATTGGAAACCCCCCCCCCCCACCCTTAACATAATAATAAGAATAATTTATAATAACAAACTTATATTTGCAGATCCCCGTTGGAATAATTTATAATAACAAACTTATATTTGCAGATTAGATGAAGGGACTGTACTTGCTACGGATACCGCCATTGCTATTTATGCAATGTATGAAAAGTGTGTAAAAACCCCTATGCCCGAACAACGGTGAGTAAACTAACTTTAGGTAAATCAGATAAGGGAGTCGTCGGTATATGTTTGGGTTATAGAAAGAATTCTGCGATCACGCCTGAGATGGAGTTTCCTCTGATTTTATCCTCTGATCCAAGAATCCTCTTGAACGTTGCAAGAATTTTCTCTATTACTTTCGAAAAATCTGGAAGGCAGAAAGTCATGCGTCACGTAACTCAGCCTCTCGAGTGCTCGTTGTACGCATGTCAAAAAGCGACTTTGGAATACCAAAAGGCACTCGCTTGGCTAATGGGAACCAGTGGGCCCGAAACCATAAACATGCCACCACAAAATCTGGATTCTTTTCTTCCAGTTTCATAATGGACGACTTACAAAGCTACATAATGCAACCTTCCCGAACGACCATCGGCTTCGACCAAAAATTCACAGTGAACCGCAAGTTTTTCGCCAACATGATCCAGAGTACCGCGTTCAAGCAAATGGTGAACAAAGACGTCAACGAGGTCCGGAGACAACTGCTCAAGAAGATGAGGTATTGTGATAAAGCTACCATGGACCAAGATATCATGATAGATTTCTATGACCGCGAAGTCGACCAATCTAAAATATGAATTGGCGTTTTGTAATATTTGTACATACATATTTGTAATTAAATTAAATAAATTGTTTATGTAGGTACTTATTGTTTTTCATCCCTATAATAATCTATCTTACGAGTTGCTGTGGCTCTATTCTGTATTTTGTAACTAGTGATAAAAAGGGTATCTTGTCAACAAAGCTTGTAATTAAGCTTGTTTTCGTATACCAATTATTAAGAAAAATGGAACGAAAAAAACGTGACATGGCGCCAGTCACTCTAGTAACAGGATACAGAATAGAAGCACTGACCGATCATTTGAAGTTGAAATAAATATTGCCTGGCAAGAATTTTGAAATTCAACGCTAGGTATGTAGATTGCTCGCTAGAGAAGTTTTATAAGGAAATCGCGTCTGCCCGTTGGCGTACGCGATTAGAGTATTTTCCCATAATTTGTCGGGCACTGAAATGTCAAATGTATGAAAATATATGACCATGGGTCGATTCCGGGGCTCGCTGTCAGTACTCACGTCATTGTTCTAGAGGAGAGGAGAGAGTGCTAGTAGTCCGATTTCCAATGAAAATAATTAAAACGACTAGACCAAAGTTATTTCTAAGGTACTTTTTGTCAGTTTAGGCATTACGTGAGCTTCGTTGATATCGTTCTACCACAAATGAGTTGCAGAGTAAATTACTACTTAATTTTCTCTGCGTACGTCTGTTTTTAATTTTGACAGGCCCTGTCTTCCTATTCAGAACGGGCGGTACTGCAACGGCGGGTGTCCCTGACCAAAAGTGTAGACACGATCAGAATTGTGCTTCGGGTTTTTTTTATGTTTTCAACTTTTGTTAACAGACTTCCACTGGACAAGCGCTAGAAATAACCATCGCGATACCTACCTAACACATATATAAAATAACATAGATTTTATATTTAGCAATCAAATTCCAATTGTAGAAAACAATTCGACGCGACGAAACATGAGTTTTGTTTTATAACATTAAAAATGTTACGAATAACATTCGTTTCGTTCATCGCGGTACTTCCAACGATATGGAGACAATACCTGTGTCAAACGGATGCTGAAATACTGAAACAGAAGAAGTAAGTACACTGCTAATAACTAAATGTATTGATCGTTTACAAGACGATTCTCTGCAGTAGCGCATAGCCCCTAGCCTGGGACCCGATTCTTATAAGCTAAAACTTGTAAGTTTGAAAGTCGATCTTTTTCATATGCCACTAGTCACCAACCGTACGAATAACGATACGTTAAAACATATTAAACAGACCCATTGACTTCTAATATAAAGCAATAATAAATTTATGAGATAATAAAATTTATGAAAAAAAAACTTAAAAAGCTAAAAAAAATAGAGCTAACACACAAGAAAAACACAAAAAGCTAAAAAAGAAAATAAGAGTGATAGTAATAATAAGTACAAATAAATAATAATAGAAAGATTATTAAATGAAATGAATAAACAAATAAAAATATACATTAAACAAGGCCTCCGAAAAATTAATATCGGAGGTAAACCAGGGACATAAATCGTTTAAAAAAACGATACGTTTCGGCAAAGGCAACGCTCAATATTGTAGCGTGGTGTTAGCAGATTACGATTTGTTGTTCAAGTCGGATCGATCCGAAAATGTTTTGTGCTCCAGAAAACCTAAGTACCGTAGCAACTTAAACTGCAGCCTTAGGGCGGCAAAGCTAGAACAAAGAAGAATACATAGAAGTGAATAGAAGGCCGCTCCCCTATCCCAGATGCCGACTCCGCTCTGTGCCATAAGAATTTTCTTAATGTTACTGGATAAGTAGGTATGTCGTACGAATTGACTGACCCGGGGGGAATCATGCCTGGACCCCTCTGAGTCCATCAGCCTAGCGACCACCCCTGTATGTATGTACCACGTTCTGTATGTATAAAGACTGTGGCCAAAAGTCTTAGCTTTGGCGTTGATGTGTTTCGATAGTATTTCGATGAGCCAGTATTGCTCAATCAGTGTGCTCAATCTGTAGCCTCATCGTAACTTCCCATCAGGTGAGATTGAAATCAAACGCGGGTTTATATCTTCTTCTTCTCCTTCAGGTCCTAGAGCACCTAGTAGTGCATAGGGCTGAGACAATATTCTTCCACTGCGCTCTGTCCGATGCCACAAACTCTATGGTTTCCCAGGATACTTTTGCCGCTTCCAGGTCTTTTTGAAGACTACATTTCCATGTAGCCCTGGGTCTTCCACGTTTGCGATATCCTGCTGTAGGTTACCAGTTCAAGGAGGCGTAGGCAACGCTATTTGGGTGACATAAGGTGTAGGTACCCTATCCACAACCGGGTTTATATGTTATAGGTAAATAAACAAAAAACCTATTCGCAGATATGCAGAGGCAACCGCCATAGCTATCAACACAACCTGTGACTTCTACACGATGTTCGAGAACTGTGTAGAGTCATCGATGCCGAATCAACAGTGAGTGTGTCAGACTTTACAATTGCAGTAAGGGGCCATCCATAAATTACCGTCACACGTTGAGGGGGAGGGAGGGGGCAACAAAGTGCGACATCGTGTGACAAGGGGGGGACAAGTAATAAGCTTCGTGACGTCACGTATTGTTGATTTTATGAAAAATATATTTGAAATAGAAATATATATTATTAATTTTGGAAGTGCTGTTTTAATGTAACAATTTCTAAATGTGACGTCATACCTGGGGGGACGTAATTTATAATTTATGGATGGCCCCTAAGTTCCTACAGTCTGACAACTTTCCATATATCGATATCAAATTACAATGACTTTTCTTGAATTCGGTGATCTCTTCTAATCTAATAAGAAACATATAGTAAGTACTCTTAGATTATAAAAACTAACTTTTTATCATCTAAGACAGTACCTCTTAGAATATCCTTGCTGTCCATTGATTTCAGTAAAGATTGCCCATGCTCATAAATTATGAGCATTACTTATTATGAGTCATAATAGTATACTCTATAAAATCAAACTGACACACTGGTGTGGTGCCTGGGAAAAAGGTTTTACTCAAGTGTTACTGATCTACGGTAGATTTTTACTTGAATCCAAGCGTCGTCCTTTTTCGAACGAACGTGCATCGAATATATTTACGTGACTCAACTAACGTTACACACGACAGTTTACGTTATGTCCTTATTTATTTTTTGCAGTTCTTTACTGATCATTATTATTCAATTCAATTCAATATTTTTATTTCAGACAAAAGTCCATACAATGATAATATTAGTAGTATTTATATTGTGGCTGTTGCAGCTGAAATGGCCGCTAATTATGGGGTGAAATATACTTACTATTATAGACTAGGTGTCAAATGTGAGATGGTCAGATAATTTCTTCACCATCGTAATGTTCATGCCGGCGCCAAACGCTCGGCAAGCTTCGGCGAGCCTTTACGAACTCGAGCGTGTGGATGGGTGGTTCGTCTTGGCTCGCATCAAATTGTTATACGACTTGCTTGTCGTTGTCCATACTTATTATAGCAATTTATGCAACTAACACGTAATTACAGCCATGTATAAAATGAGTTTTTAGTTTATGATATGTACGACCATGCATGAAATACCTAAATAACTAAAAATACAAACTATGTATTGTGAAGCGTCCAACACATTCACGTTTAAAAAGGACTCCCTTACCCCAAAAAAAATATACTTACTTACATTCTAGAATAAATTACGGTCAAGGGTCCAAAATTGACAATGAACTTTTGTATTAAGTATCTATACAATCTGTAGGCTATCTAAAAAAAATCTATACAAAATTGTTTTTCTTTCTCCTAATAAACGCTATGGAAAATTTAAGAGTTTAAAGAAAGTAGCTGAAAATACTACGTCGTATACCTACAAGATATCGTTGGTCGTAAAGGTACATTTAATTCATTTACAAAAATGTCGATTCCAGTTTCATAACAGACGACCTGCAGGGTTTCGTCAACTTCCCAGCGAGGACAACAATCGGGTACACCGTCAAATTCACCGTCAACCGAAAATTCTTCGCTAACATGATCCAGACCACGTCCTTCAAAGAAATGCTGGCGAAAGACGAGGAAGCTCTTAGGAGGAACATGATCAAGAAATTGAAGTTTTGTGACCAGGCCGTCATGGACCAAGAGTTGTTGAGGGATTTCTACGATCGTGAAGTGGACCAGTCAAAGATATGAGTTCCTACCTAGTTTAATAAACCTGTTTTCGTTTTTTTATTCATTCAAGTCCTTATAACGGTAATCCGCATGGCCCTATTTCATGAAACAAGAACAATGTTTATGATTGACTGACACGGAATGTTCAAAGATGCAAACAATAAACCGCATTCAAATGCAAAAATTGATCATGTTTTCACAAGATGAGGTTGGTACTTGGGGCGGTTAAAAAAATGTTATCAACCTCATTGTTTTACTTTTATCCCTTGGAGGCAAATTTTATTAAACTCATTGGCCAAATATCACTGGCTCGCGAACTTTAGCAAGCATTGGAACGTGTACAGCTGTCAACGTGAATAATTTCAACTGGTTTTGGAATTGTAACCTTTTTAGTGGAAATATAAACTATTTTTTTAATTCTTCCTATTTTCATACATATATTACTTGAATTTCTAATAAAAGCCTTAAAAATAGTAAAGCCTTAATAATATTTTTAAACATAATTAACCTTAGGTTAATGTTAGAATGTTTTTTGGCAACACATAGTTCTTTAGCATTTTTTGGGTCAACCCTGGTTGGCAACACTGATTACAATTGGCTCAAAAGAGCTGGAACTCAGAGCCGTAAAACTAAATATTAAAAAAATTGCAAGCAAATAAAATTCAATTTATCATTATTTTGGAGTTTCTCCCGCGCTTTTGTCGCGTCCGCACCAGCTTTTTTTTCGTTGTATTGCAAATTGTTTTACAGTCGTGTTTTTCAAGTAAGAATGGTGTTTTTTATTCGAAGAACGTCTACAAAATGTGATTAATGTGTGGGACAGAGAAGTAAAGTCAAATAAGACGCTGCAGCCCGATCCGTACTTGGCTGGATTTTGAAGAGCCATACTGCGTTCGGGACGCCTTCTTCTTTGGTTCGGATGCTGCAGAAGCGTGGAAGATTCTCCCAGATAGCATTGAAATGTGTCACACCAGCATTTTAATGAAGACTTGCAAGAGTTGTTTACATCAGACATGGCTGTATGGGCTCAGTTCCCTTTGCCTTAAAAAAAACAATCATCATTATTTTATTTCATTCGTGTCGTGCGCATGTGTTTGGTTAATTTGGTGATTGGTAGTGATAATTTTTGTTAATTAGTTATTTAACGTCTTTCATCATTATTATACGGCTCATCAATGTTAAACTATCTTCTATGAAATGTTCATCAATTTATCGCCATCAGTGTTCCTCGAGGCACTCATCAACTTTGTGAACTAAAACATTATTTTTCAACTCTTGCTTGTGCAACCAAATGTGAGTTTTGAAATGGCTTCTACGTCTAAAGAATCGAAATGTTTGATTGAAACGAAGGATGGGCCTGTGTGCGGATATGTGGACAAGCGGGAAAATAGAACATACTACAAATTCAAGAGTATACCTTATGCCAAACCACCTGTGGGAAGATTGAGGTTTTTGGTAAGTACCTACCCATTTCAAACTACTAATTAAAATAGTATATTCTCATAAATGGCTGCTTTTCGCCAATATTACTGAAGTTGCCCTTTTCATTGGATTCCCGTGAAAAAATAATAATATACTAAATGATTACCCAGTTAATTGTTATCTATCTGTCATTATTGATTTTTTTAAAATAACAATTCCAAGTCCATTATTAATTAATTAAACTAGTAACAACTATAGCTGTGGCTTTTTAACCATTCTTTTTATACATTAAGAAGTGTATATAGGTAAATGATCATAAATGACAACATTCCATTGCATTGTCCGTTGTAAATATGGTGCAATTTAGAAAATTATCACTTCTATTTTTACATAATAATTGGTTTGCATATTCTGTCATCTGTGCCTGTACTATAGCCATCATGGTGGTGTTTTGTGTTGTGCCAGTTCTACTTATAATAGTAATAAATAAATAACATCATGTACAAGTTTGTTCTAATTTATTTGAGTATGCCTTCTTCTTCTAAGTCGTGTTCCTCATTGCTGGGGGTCGTGATCATTCTAAGGAATTAATCACATAGAACGACTCTCGTGGCAGATTTAATGGGGTGGTTTGCCATTGCCTTCCCCATTTCACACACTGGTCATCTCAGTGTGCAGGTTTCCTCACGATGTTTTCCTTCACCGTCAGAGCAGTCGGTAAATGTACGTAAGTCTTTCGAAAAAACCGAAAAACTCATTGGTACATGACATTGCATGGTTTCGAACCCGGACCCTCCCGCATGGGAATCCGGCGTCCTAGCCACTGTGCCACCGACGCTCACGAATTGAGTATGCCTAGCTGACTATTTATTCTTCATATTTAATTGATTGAAAATATGCCTTGTCTTATGTTGAGTACAAAGCCTAATTGTATTATTTTATTACTTAAGTAAACAAGTTACAAAGTAGATAGACAAACTAATATTTTACACATTGTTTAACGATTTTGACCTTTTTTATTTCAGCCTCCTTCTCTAGTGAAGCCATGGACAGAACCAATTGACTGCACTGAAGATGCACCTATACCGCTGTCTTTTAACTTAGACAATGACTTAAAGGGTTCAGAAGATTGTCTCTACATAGAAGTGTCCACACCGGACCTCAAGCCAGACAAACCCATGCCAGTCGTGTTTTGGATTGGATGTTTTGGTTTTTCCCGTATTTTAGATCTTATTTTAGATCCATCATTAATTAATGATGAGAACGTAGTCTTTGTACGATGCGGGTTTCGATTAGGACCCTTTGGATTCCTCTCTATAGATGATTTCATGGCACCTGGAAACGCAGGTCTTAAAGATTTGGTCATGGCATTGAAATGGGTGCAACGAAATATTTATGAATTTGGTGGAGACAAAGATAACGTCACAATATTTGGCAACAGTGCTGGAGGAGCCATCGTCCATTTCATGATGCTGTCGCCGATGGCCCATGGTCTATTCCACAGGGCAATAATACAAAGCGCAAGTGCTTTAAACACATGGTCTATAGCCAAAAACCCTTCTCAGCCTGTAATGGAGTTGGCCAAAGAATTAAGCATAACAACAACTTGCAAAATGGAAGTAATAGACGAATTGAAAACGATTTCAGCTTTAGATATTATGAAAGCCTTTGGCGCATTAGAGGAAAAAGCATTTAAAAGGGATGAGAATGATATATTCGATTCTATCTTCAAACCATGTATTGAGATTGATTTTGAGAGTCAACCTGCATTCCTCACCAAAAGCCCTCATCTGATAATTAAATCTGGAAATTTCAACAAAGTGCCTCTAATCATTGGCAGTAACAACATAGAAGGTTGTATGTTCCAGTATATAAAATGCGATTTTTATAATGATTTCGAAAAATATAACGAAAATGTACAACTTCTTGTACCCAGATCTCTGGCCGGTGAAGAGAAACAAGCAATTAATATTGGGCATCAATTGCTAAAATTTTATTTGGGAGGTGACGAGGCCCTTACAAAAGATACAAGAAATCAGTACTTGCAATTGATCAGCGACTATTATTTCCTGTACTATGTAAACAAGACTGTAAGACTCCACAGCCAGTTTGCGTCTGAATGTCCAGTTTATTACTATGTTATAAATTACGCTGGGGAGTGGTCGGTGCCAACAGATTTGAATTTCTTCAACTCCCTCGGCCACTGTGCTGAGATACCATTCGTCTTTGGCATCAAAATGCCTGGAATGCCCATTTGCAAAGGCAGTCGTGATTCTATAAAAACAAGAAGCAGAGTTGTCAAAATGTGGACTAATTTTGCTAAATATGGGTAATACATTTTATTTCTTGTTATAAGCTCAACTAGACACTTTTTTTTTTAAATACAGCTAAATATATTTAGCTACTGATTTAGATTCTCCAAATAATTGATTTAAACGCAATTTCAGAAATCCCACACCAGTTGAAGAAGAGCCGTTGCTTCAGATCACATGGGACCCCGTCGAGAACACGGATAAGTTAAACTATCTCAATATAGGAGCAGAACTGACAAAGGGCAGGAACCCTTTCCAGGAGCGTATGACCTTCTGGGAGGAGCTTCACAGGGAAAATACATTTTTGAGGGTACTCGTGCATTTCAATGATTTGGGAGTGTCGTGGTAATAAATAAGATTGAATAAAAAGTCGTAATAAGTAGACATATATAATATAATATAAAAGGCTATTTACAAGTATATTTCTATTGAATTGAAATGGGCGAATTGAAATTGTGCCATAGACAACAAAACAAAATTAGGAGAATGCATGTTGTATTTAATTTAGATTTTAGTTCAGATTTATTTCAAAGATTTTATACATTTTGATGCACAGTTTTGAGATTTTCTTGATTTGTTATATTTTAATTAAGTTTATATGCAGCCTTTTACTACATAACTTACCGTGAGTTGCAACGTCCTTAAATGTTAAGGCCTTAAGTTTCGCGTCAACTATCTAAAGCTATGGCGTAGAAAGAGATATCTTGTATTTTAATAAAGACTTAACTTTAAGGATGTTTCGTGGAACTGACGAAAAGTTAAAATCCTTAGGTTGCAAGTAGTTTAGTAGATATCCACGTTATTGTTATGTTTTATACCCTGACCAGAAAATAAAAAACCCTGTCAAGGGCGCCTTTGGTAGTTTTTATAAATTGTGTTATGAAGTTCGCCGGGAAAAAAATAGTACTACCAATTTAATTCAACAAAGGCGAGGGTTTTTTAGTTTCTTGTCTGGTTGAATGTTTCATTGTTGAGGATTGTGTTGTAGCTTAAGTATATTAATATTTTTTTTGTTTTAACGTTTGTAAAGAATGCAGAATTTTATATGGACTTGGGTACATGTTTTTTCATGAAATTCCGATTATAATGATAGTTTTGGCAACATTCCGTTATTGAAAAAATAATATAGCTAGAACATGAGATTTCTACTACGATAGTTACTTTTATCTTTTCTAGCATGCAGGGTCAAGAATATAGTAATATGTAACAGTAAGATTTTACTACTAATAATAAGTCGTAAATTTATAATATCGAATTAAAGTTGCTCAACTCTTGATCACAATGATTTAGGTATTTTTAGTATTTTCTACTGCCTAATTTTGGTATTGTAAAATGTAAAGGCATCTAAACTGATCAGCATAATAATATTTCGGGGTAATTTTTGGCTTTCTACATACAGTAACTAATAAATCAATATTGTTACAACTTATAATAAACTTGGAATACAGCGCGGTTATAATGGATGACGCTAGAGTGAATTTAGCGTGTCCCATTGACCAACTCATAAGGGCATAATATATATTTTTCCCCACGGACCGACTAGTTGGTTTATGAGTTGGTGTGTATGTAATGTGCAAGTCAACTTTATGGCCAATCTGAATATAGGCACGAGTCGCGTTACAGTACATGTTTAGGTGACGGGTCTTGGTCTACCCACGACCAGTCACCTAAACATGTACTGGAACGCGACTCGTGCCTATATTCAGATCGGCCATAAAGATTGACGCGCTGTATACCATTCTAGTGCCTTAATAACGCCTGAAAATTGACCAAATCCAATTTTTAAGAAAGTTGTGTTCCTTATTGCTGAGGGTCGTGATCATTCCAAGGAATCACATAGAACGACTCTTTTATTATACGACTTTAATGGGGTGGTGTGTCATTGACTTCCTCATTTCACACACTGGTTATCTCAGTGTGCAGGTTTCCTCATGTTTTCCTTCACCGTCAGAGCAGTCGGTAAATGTACGTAAGTCGAAAAAAGGGAAAAACTCGTTGGTACACTCCGCATGGGAGTAAATTAATCTTTATTAATGTATGCAAAAAAATCATTTACACATCCTGAGTAATAATGGATTGCACTGTGTGCCTTTAGTTACGTAAGAACACAAATTATAGACTTAATTTTATTACCAAAATATATTGTTGAATTTTTTTTTTGTATCATTGAAATTGAAATCTGACGGTATACATGACAACTATATGTATCAGTTTATTTTATATATCTTATCTTATGATAGCGGGCCGGGAATAACCCCAGCGGCACTTCGACCCTTGAGGATCTTTTGTGCCAACCCCATTTACACACTGGTCACACATCTCAGTAGCTTTCCTCACGATGTTTTCCTTCACCGTTAGAGCTGTCGGCAAATGGATGTCGGTAAGTCTTCGAAAAATACGAAAAAATCATTGGTACATGGCACTGCCCGGTTTCGACGGACCTCCCACATAGCCACTAGGCCACCGACGCTCTGTGATTACTTTATTATATACAGGGTGTAACATTAAGAACGGTCAGTATGGGAAAGTCTGAAACTATAAGACATACGAAGATCTGTTCTTAGGAACCATGTCATCAATTTTAGTAACAAGAAACACTGTATTCATACATTTTTTTTAAAAACTGTACTCCGCCTGGGAATCGAACCCGGTTGTTGTGAAAAAAAATCCAACACTATTTCTATTTAGATATCGATTGTGTAGGTCTTAAGGAATAAATGTTAGTATGAAACGTGATGTTTAAAATTAATAAAACGCATTGTTTCCATATCTTTTAATTTATTTTAGTAGGTGTTCAAAATGACTACCATTTTGTAAAATACAACATTCAACTCGTTTAGGTAACGATCTTACTATTGAATGTTGTATCTTCAGGTGGTGAATTTGCGTTAAAATTGTCTCTATGGCTGCTTTTAGGTCTTCAATTGTGTCGTAGCTTGTTTTGTACGCTTCATCCTTAACGTAATCGATATCTAAATAGAAATGGTGTTGGATTTTTTGTCAAAACAACCGGGTTCGATTCCCAGGCTGAGTACAGGTTTTTAAAAAAATGTATGAATACAGTTTTTCTTGTTACTAAAATTGATGACATGGTTCCTAAGAACAGATCTTCGTATGTCTTATACTTTCAGACTTTCCCATACTGACCGTTCTTAATGTTACAGCCTGTATAGGTAAACCCTAAAATTAAAAACCCTATAGTTAACTACAAATAAAAACACTAAACATGTGTTGGTACCAATCTGTAATACAATATGAACAATAAAATTGTTGCTATTACACATAACAATGTACATACAAGTTTCATTTCAGTAACAAAGATAGGCGAGGAAGCCAACGAATACATAATAATATTTTAGATACTACAAAATAAAAGATTACTATAAGCATTATCTACAACAGAAAAATAAAAATAAAAGCCGCGCTTCTTTCCATAAACATATGTATAAATTAATAGAATCACCTATACATGATCGGTGCAAAATATAAAAATTACACTCGGTGTAGATACACAATTCATTGTGTACCTTTATTTTTATGAGTCTTGAGTTGTTTCTATTCTTTGTTAGACATCTGTAATGGAAGAAAAAATATTTTGTATTTACTTGTTATCTTATCTTATGATTTGGGGGCCGGGATTGGCCGGGAATAATCCCAGCGGCACTTCGACCCTTGACACTCAGTGTGCAGGTTTCCTCACGATGTTTTCCTTCACCGTTAGAGCAGTCGGTAAATGTACGTAAGTCTTCGAAAAATACGAAAACTCATTGGTACGGTTTCGAATCCGGACCTCCCGCATGGAATTTATTTTACTTAATAACACATCAAATAAAACTTGTAAAATATCCATAATAAATTAAGTTAGGTATACCTTTTTTATTTTTATTTTATTAAATAAGGAGAGCAGACGAGCAAACGGGGCACCTGATGGTAAGTGGTCACCGTCGTTCATAGACATAGTTCCTCAGTGTATTAATATTAGTGTTTTTGATGTGCTGCTCACCTTGGGGACTGAGAAATTACGCTGGCTCTCTTACCCTTCAAACCGAAACACAGAAATGCAACCATTTCTGCTTTGCGGCAGAAATAGAAAGAGATCCTTCACATTAGGATCTACCACTAGTAAAAAAACCTACATGCCACCCTTAATTTTGTCCAGTCACAAATCAGAATAATAATACAATATTTTGAGAACCGAGATGGAATTACATAAAAAAAAACCGATTACACTTTGTCATTTCCCTATGCTGATGTTTGTCGCGTAATACAGTAAATAGAAATGGAATATGTAGCATATAAGTATTATTTAGACATTGGTAGGTATATATAATACAAGTCGTGAATCAGTATTTATATACTAAAAATTACAAGTCACCATACCATCACGTTTATTTAAAAAGTCATAATAAACAAATTATCATACACAATGGGAATGACCATGTTTATTCTGGGTCATTATTTGCAAAAATCAACACAAATTGTGATTTGTCATTATGAATCTTGTAATTATGACAAGACTATAAACATGTCTGGTCTATAAACACAAATAATAAAACCAAATAAAGGGGAGATAAACAGATAAATAAATACACTACACCAGTTTTAAGTCCCAGTTTTAAGACAAAACTGAGAATAAAAACAAGAGATGGCATTTGTTTTAATCTGGTTTTAATGGAGGATTAACTATAAAGCAGTTTCGTGGAACTGACAGCTTTATAGAAGCGTCACTTTTATCCAATCCGTTCCGGATTTGAATTTTCCTACTGCCAGTGGGTAAGCGTGTCGAATGCGGCATTTTTTTAAATTAACCCGGGTAACCTTTCTGGTTGTAGGACCCCTTCAGGGTCCACCTGCTGGCGATTACGCTTTTATATCCGGCTTAGGCATTGATGTGTTCCAGCAGTGGTTATAGAAGAGTTCTGAGCACCTCGCACGCGGCATGTTCGACCGCGCCGACAACTCCGCCCACTCATCTCTACGTGAGATGGCACCGCTACACGCCCACCCGCCCGATCGTTGGAGCAGAGCCCAGCCCAGGGAACTGCTTGACGAAGCCACACCCGCCTAGTGACACTGTGCACCGGCTGCCCTCACCGGACCAGACCACGCCCACAGCAACCCAATGACTCACCCGTAGCTACGGGGTGGCGATAGACACCGCTGCGGGAGGGCATAGCCCTGAGGCAGCTTCCCCACGCCCCCGCAGGGACGTGACATAGAAGAGCAGCAGCATAGAAGAATCAGTCCTTACAAAGCCCGTATGCTCCATCTCCGGCCTCATCGTCTTACGAGGATCGGACGAGGATGTCGATCGAGGTTAAACACGTTTTTTTTTCTCGACCATGGTTGTCCCACTGGGCAAAGGCCTCCTCCTCAAAGCTCTTTCAAACAACGCGGATTTAATCATGGGTTTATTACACCTGATTGAATTCAGTATACGATTTCAAATCAAATCAATTTATTTTTGGAACAACAGAGGTTCAATATTTGTTAGTAACAATGCAGGTACTTAAGACTATGTTAGTAATTATTTACAAAGAAAAACTTAAAGGCAGACGGACAGAGAGTTGGTGCGTTCACCGGGACCTACCCGAACCCGGTCAACACACGAACCCAGTGTCTGATTATAGGACAGTCATGTTTGCCCGCTATCATCTTCAGAATGCCATTGTTGCCGCCCTCCACTCTGTGCAGCAAGGAGGCGGTCTTCTTGCGCACGATCGCATGGAAGTCGTCGATTTAGACAGGCTTCTGTATAAATGGTGTAAATCGCTGAATTCTCTATAAATTCTGTATAAATGATGTGAATCAGTCGACTGACTGGCCCAACTCATTCAGACAGACTGAATTCAGTCAAGTGTAAAGCCTGGACTACATGCGTCGGTTCGGTTAACCGCGGCATGCGGGCGGCATGGTTGCGATTGGCTGCAGCGAACCGAACTGACGCTGGAACCGGCGCATGTAGTCCAGACCTAATAAATAAGACCTTTAAATAAAATACTTACTGCACAGTAAAGTTACAAGCAAGCGTATTGGGCCTCGGTTAGAACTGGAAACCGCCCATTGGAACAGATTGGTCCGAATCAAATTGGTACTGATCTGTAGTAGAAGACACGGTTGGTGCCAATCTGCCATCTTCTTCCTCAGAGCCGAAGTAGCTCTCGATTATTTCGAAGGATTTCTGGTAGATGTCTAGGTTCTCGTGCGATTGGAGGAATTCAATCTTGTCCAACCCTAAAATGGAGAATAATATAATTAGGTACTTGTTACAACAACACAATTATACACTTTGTATCAAAGTTCTGATGATCATAGAACTTGCAACTTTGATGACTTGTATCTTGGAAACGTGACACTTTAGGAGATTTTGTTACATAACATTTCTTGTTTGTTTTGATATCAGCTATCGATTTATAGAATATTTATGCGTAGCCACCATTTTGGCGTTTTTCGAATATTTTTTTTAGCGGTTAGGCCAAAATATTTATATATGTATAAAGATTTTGACCCCGGAATTGATGCCATTATCTCTAAAAGAATATCCCAAACAAATAAATCAGAGTCACTTACCGAAACATTCCTCTATAAGAACAGCATAAGGGTTGTCCCTCTGATCGGACTGCTGGCCTGCTTTCAATATGTTGTCTAACCCATTAAGGGCAACTTGCACCGTTTTCGCGTCCGTTAGAGTTAGCAGGTCGCATAGCGGTGGTATGCTACCTTGTTCGACTAGATACCTGAAATGTACAACAAGTAAAAAGGTTAAATATAATATATATGTACATAATACAGATAATAGAAAATTTCTTTGACATCTATGAATTAAGAACATAGAACTCATCGATGATCCAATTTATATGCGGTTTATTTATACCCTAATTAGGAATATAAAAATCCTGTCAAGAGGGCGTCATTGGTAGTTTTATCTGTGTTAAGGAGTACACTGAAAAAAATAGTACTATTACATTCCAGGGTTTTTATATTCCTGGTCAGGTTATATATGAGAATTTCGTCCAAAAGTATTCTTAATCATGTATGTCAGCTCAAAATTGGTCCAGTGGTTTAAGGCGAGACACACACTAGCGCCGCCAATCGAAAAAACCTTTTTTTTTTAAGTGTCTAGTTTCACGAATGAAGAAGATTTTTTTTAAAATAGTTTTGTATTCTCATATTGAAACATTAAGAAACAAAAAGCGAAACTGTAGAAAGTGGCCACTTTTGACCGTGTGACCACTTTCTTCGATGTCAGATTGGATCTTAGGAACGGTAATCGCATTGAAAACTCAAAATGTTTACGACTATTGTACTTTCAGACATCTGGAACCTGATGATGACCAGGAAAAATTAAGTGGGTCTCCTCACTCCTCAACTGTAACTTTTGATAGTGGATTGATCGGAACTGTTTTATAGACTAGTATCGAAAGAGAAAAATAATTCCATTCTTAAAAAAGTATCTAAATAGAATCCAGAACTTTTCATCCTGAACCTAAGGTAAAAATGTTGTTTTGAGGATCTGAGGACGAGGCTATTTATAACCCTACGTTCAAAAACACGTTCCACTTGATTTCCGATTCCCCGATTGTAAATGTTGCAATGTCATATTTAAAAGGTGTAATGCTTGAATCCTTAATCTCGGTAATCAGTTTATAATCACATAATCCACACGTTTTTAAAACTAAATATAGCTGGCAGTGAAGTATGACGAATCTGACGAGGAAATTATCTACATATATGTGAAATCATGTCGCCATAATGTTATCAAATCTGAGGCTAGACTATCACCGATTACTGTTAGTTTTAGTATATACAGGGTGTAACATTAAGAACGGTCAGTATGGGAAAGTCTGAAACTATAAGACATACGAAGATCTGTTCTTAGGAACCATGTCATCAATTTTAGTAACAAGAAAAACTGTATTCATACATTTTAAAAAAAACCTGTACTCAGCCTGGGAATCGAACCCGGTTGTTTTGAAAAAAAAATCCAACACTATTTCTATTTGGATATCGACTGTGTAGGTGTTAAGGAATAAATGTTAGTATGAAACGTGATGTTTAAAATTAATAAAACGCATTGTTTCCATATCTTTTAATTTATTTTAGACTAGACTATTAATTACTATCTTTTAATTTATTTTAGACCAGACTATTTCTTGTGGGGTTACGTTAAGGATGAAGTGTACAAAACAAGCTACGACACAATTGAAGACCTAAAAGCAGCCATAGAGACAATTTTAACGCAAATTCACCACCTGAAGATACAAAATGCAATAGTAGGATCGTTACCTAAACGAGTTGAATGTTGTATTTTACAAAATGGTAGTCATTTCGAACACCTACTAAAATAAATTAAAAGATATGGAAACAATGCGTTTTATTAATTTTAAACATCACGTTTCATACTAACATTTATTCCTTAACACCTACACAGTCGATATCTAAACAGAAATAGTGTTGGATTTTTTTTCAAAACAACCGGGTTCGATTCCCAGGCTGAGTACAGGTTTTTTTTTAAAATGTATGAATACAGTTTTTCTTGTTACTAAAATTGATGACATGGTTCCTAAGAACAGATCTTCGTATGTCTTATAGTTTCAGACTTTCCCATACTGACCGTTCTTAATGTTACACCCTGTATATAGTGACTCATCTTATTTGGTTACTATAGACTTTTTCACATAGGAAGGCACGACGAACTTTTATGGAAACCTAAATAAAATACGGATTCTCACTGATGAAGGACAGAAGTTCTCCTAAAGAAGAAGAAGAAGTCAGAAGTAAGAGTACGTAGGTACTCTCCGATACAATAGAAGACTTAAGAATAAAATAGAAGACTTCCAACTTTCATCACATCAGTGAGAATCTAATAATATAATAATTCCTATGTGAAAAAGATTATAACTTAACTTTTCTCAGGTGGACACTGAATTTATCAACTTATAGCAACAAATGTGACACTAGCTTGTAGGCGGTGGGGAAATAAATAATGGATACAATTTTGGGCTTTGTCAAATTAAATTCCAACTTTGTCATTACCACTACCCCAACTCTTCCGTGGGTCTTACTAGGCGACTAAGGATCAGCGGTTGGCTCGTCACCTATCACGTTTGTAGGACCAAGTCTGCGAAAAGTGGGAACTACCTTGAAGATGGTTCCTCTGTCTACCCCCCGGGGATTATGGACGTGAGAGTTATGTTGCGTTGTAATTTGCATGCCTCTAAGGCAAGATGAAAGAGCATTTATGAAGTAAAACTCTTGAAATCTATTGTTGAATAATAAAATCAATGGTAAAATTACCTAATTTGCGCCTGAGTGCCGCCACTGGTAGCATTTGTGATCGCCCACGCTGCCTCCTTTCTCGTCTTGAACTCCGCCTGCCTTAGAATCTCGATTAGCACCGGGAATATGCTGGCATCTATCACAGCCTGTGAAACAAAACGAAATAATTCAATTAAATTATGTATTGGTAATTAAATAAACGACGATCGTTTAAATAATCTAAATTATTTAAACTTTATATGAGAGCGTCGGTGGCCTAGTAGCTAGAACGCCCGACTCCCATGCGGGATGTCCGGGTTCGAAACCATGCAATTGCCATGTACCAATGAGTATTTCGGATTTTTTCGTAAACTTACGTCCATTTACCGACTGCACAAACGGTGAAGGAAAACATCGTGAGGAAACCTGCATGTCTGAGGAAATGAAAAGTTTCCGAAGGCGTGTCCATTCCATCAATCGGCACTGGGCCCGCTCGGTGGGTCATGGCCCGTACCCCCTTGTGCAAGGGGAGGCCTGTGCCTCAACAGTGAGAACATTAATAGGCTGATGATGATGATTAAGCTCACCTGTACACAAAAGCGTAAAAGAATAAGTAAATAAAATAAATAAAAAATAAATCAAAGTACATTTTTCGGGTTGCTGCACCTGTGTACCTTTATCTGCTTCGGGTTGCTTTTGAGTACATTGTAGTGTTTTGTTATTGGGTAGTTCCCGAGAAATTTCCGACCCCGTTACGCTCTTTTTGTGTTCCTTTTGAATAAAGTAAATGATATTTACAGAGAATATGATCAAGGGTAAGGAATAGATCAAGGATCTGTGCAAATATCATTTACTTAATTCGTGAGTAACATAAAAAGAGTGTAACGGGATGGGAAATTTCTCAGGAAACAGTGTGGCACTGTGTACCTGTATCTGCGACGCGTTGCCCGCAGTGATGTTAGACAGCGTCCAGCAGGCCTCCTTGCGCAGCGCCTCCGTGTTGGAGCGCAGTAAAGCCAGCAGGCTCGGCAAAGGGTTGCAGTTGAGTACGGCCTGCGTTTGCGTATCGTTGCCTGTCACTACGTTGCCGACGGCTCGTAGCGCCGCTGACGCCACAGTTGATTTGTTGTGCCTGACGACAACAGTTGAATTTTTTTTTAATTTATGACGATTATAAATTCTTACGTGCTACGCTCAAACCAGAAATTCAATAGTAGTTTGTGAAAATAATGTTTATAAGGACAAATTCTAATTGTAATGTAGTTCCAATAAAAGTCGGTTTTGTGGTCTGTACAGCAATAAATAATAAACAAACAAGTCTCCGATGGCGTTGACCACCGCCTGTATGTTCCCTATGCGCCCTTGGTAGGACAGGCCCCAAAATGCCCAAAAGGTAGCCTGGTTCCAACTAGGGATGTTACGGAGCTTCGACTCCGACTCCAAAAGGTCGGAACTTCCGATCCCGGACTTCCGACCTGAAGTCGGAGTCGGATGTGTAAAATCAACACCTCCAACTCCGAATTGGGCTCCGATAATTTTTAATCGGAGGTTATAACGAAGATTTGTGAGCAAACATTCAAATATCAATATTTAATTAAATAATGTAGGACTACATAAAGGAATATGTTTTATTACCGCAAACGTCATCATAAAAAATATTGGACAATGTTTTAGTTCAGTAATAAAAATTAAAAAACGGTTCAAAATTTGAACTTCTTCAGAACATCTCCTCCGCCTTCGACTTCGGTTCCGACTCCGATAAATCAAATTTAAAACCTTCAGTTCCGACTTCGCTTCCGGTAAAACAACTTAAGTAACATCCCTAGTTCCAACAGTGGGGCACTAACTCACATAAGCAGTTCCACAAGCCGCCGGCAGACGCCAGCATCGACGACCGCCTGTATCTTCTCATTGGGTCCATCTGATAGATAGGACAGGGCCCAACATGCGTCGCTAAGAACGTCTGCATCCGTATGGTGCAACAGTCGCGCAAGTACTGGAATACCTGGAATGTGACATTAAAGATAAAACAAATGCAGTACTAACTAGGTGGAGAAACGAAAACAGCTCGACTCTGATGGCTCGGACACGTCACTAGGATGGGGGAGGATTGGGCAGTAAAACGAGCGTATGTGGCACGCCCTAACGGACGACGTCCGGTCGGACGCCCCAGATACCGCGCGATGAAGTGGAGAAGGATCTGCATGAGCTCCTTGCGCCTGACTGGCTCGAGACTGTGCACGAGAGAGCAATGGCGCTCTTTAGTATCGGTGGCCAAGATCCACTTCGGGTCGCTGCGCCAGCGAAGTAAAGTAAGTAACCAGGAACTAAATAACCCTGACAAGAGGGCGCCATTGGTAATTTTATAATCTGTGTTATGGAGGTCGCTATAATAAAATAGTACCATTTAATTCCGGTATATGGTGAGGATTTTTTAATTCCTGGTCAGGGTATCATCATCATCAGCAGCCCACTCTAGTCCACTGCTGGACATAGGCCTCTCCCAGGGCGCGCCATTGAGCCCGATCTTCGGCTCATCTAACCGTTGCCATTACTTAGGTAATAAAGTGAAATATAAAGCTCGGTACAAACTAACCAGGTTGAGGATTAGACGTTTTAATTAATGGAACCAGAGAACAGGTAATAAACGGTAAATTTTTAGATCTTTGATTCAGGGGTTCGATCGACAGTCTTATAGTCTTAAGCTTGAGATGGAATCTTCGAGGTACATAGATATATGAAACGCGAAATCAAATAACACATCTGTATTCTTTTTTTTACGAATTCCAAGTAAAGGAAGGAATACTAATGAACAAATTTGAATCCAGTTCATTTCGCTTACAGTTGGAACAGTTAGCAGTTAATAACTTACCTGGGGCAACAGCTTCAAAGTTTGTAGGTGGATTTTTTCCTCTACACAGATTTGACAACGTCCATACTGCATTTCTAGTCATGGATAGCCTTGTATACTTGTTCAAGATCCTGGAAATAAAAGAACATTTAATTAAATGGACACAAGATCTTTGTACTAGTCTGTCTGTATCTGACTCATTACAGAAGTATAAAATACAAAGCCAAAATATACAAATAAAATTAAAAATATCTGAGTATATTTTTTTTGGGTAATTCATCAAATCAATTACCTGTTTTGATGATTATCAATACAACTATTCTTCCCTTCTTCCTAGCACAAAATAAATAAGTACAGAAGAGAACCACAGCGCCCCATGAGGCATATTCAATTCCAAAGGTCTTTTGCATTGCCTCTGCATGCCGTCGGAAAACGAATATTTTCGCATGGCAAAGCAGGCCAAATGCAGGTCGAAATACGAGTGACAGGAAAAAGGCTCTAATAGTATTCTCACTCCAGGGTGCCATGTGCCAAGAAATGTGTGACTTGCTAATCCACTAGCATATTATTTCAAAGCATTTAGCCCGCCATGTTGTCGAGCGGCCACACGGCCTCGCGCACGTCATTAGTGTCAATTATACTGTACTCTCACTCTATGAGCGGCGGCAGCACGCCGGCGCCGAGCACGGTGTCCCGGCAGCGCGGCGAGTCGCCCGCCACGTTGCCGAGCGCCCACACGGCCTGCTCGCGCACATCGTCGCTCGCCGCCGCACCCACTAGTCCCACTAACACTTGAACTGCTCCACATTCGACCACTACGCCTGTTTGCTCTGAGGAACCTGATGCGATGTTCGTTAGTGCCCATGCTGCTTCAAACTGAAAACAGGTATAAAATTAAATAAGACCTACTTAACCTCATAATTAAATATGATCTTATAATGATTTTTAAAAAAGATTAGGCCTCAATAGGCTCCTAAATGGGCTCAATGTTACTTTGGGTCAGCCCTCATGTAAAAATAACACTTGAGCTTCGAGGCTGACACCTCTAAAAGACAGTTATAAAAACAACATTGACAAAAGTTTCTAAGAAGCTAAAGTAATGTATGGTATGCCAAGAAACTGGTTTACCAGTTCTAAATCCATTCTAGTGGCTAAATCTTCAATGGAATGAAAATATCACTAAGGTTCCTACTTGGTAGTAAAGGAACTAGTAGAAACTTTCAAAGAGATGCAAGCAAAAATAGTCCTCATTGTTCTTTGACCAATTATTTTACCGACCATATGATTTTTAATTCGATTGAGTAAAGTGATGTTCGAATTATATGGGTTGATGAAAATTACTACAGTGAAAAGAGTAATTTTACTCAATTAAATTAAAAATCCATGTCAATAAATTTTGGAATGGAAATTATAATTTTTCATACATGATTCTGTTTCCTCTGAATGTTTTCTTTCAATTACAATGTTGCTAAAACTAAACTAAACACTCAGTAGGTAAAGTCTAAACATTTACTTATTAATCAAACGCCTTTGTAATATGCCTGTAATATGCCGACAGACTCGCGCTAGCGAGTGCCTTAGATTGAATTTAGTTTAGTTCCAGTTTTATTTGTTTATCATCAGTCACATAAACCCTTTACAAATTATTCAATAGTTGCAGACTGGTTGCTATAAGACAATAATGTTTGGGTGTAAGATTACTAAGCTAGCAGATAGACTTTATTATTACTTTTAAAAATGGGATTTTGTGGCCAGTTTTTAGAGCATATTCTGGTTGTAAATTTGACTTTACAACTTGAGATCTGCTTGCTACATTTCCTGAAGAATAGTGAATTACCTGCAGTATAGGATTAGAACAATCTGTGAGGAATTCGACGAATTTAGGAACTATGCCAGTCCGTATCACTTCATCTATAGGTGGATTGGGCTCCCGGCTCAGGAGTTTGCGAAACTTCTGGGTGGCATTGACTTGCTCTTGAGGGTTGTCTCCATACAGTGCTGCCACCATCGCTTGATTTATCTCATCAGAGGCTGAAATGGTGATGTCATCCTGCAAGGTATATAAATTATGAAGTATTTATTAACAATTATACTATAGATCTTATTGGATTCAATTGAAGCCTGTCGCATCCCATCCTCGTCGCCAAAATGTAGTAATAGGTCTGCCTTTCTATCAATATACCTAAATCAGACTAACAATGAGTGTAGGTTGAGTAGGTTAGGCTATTAGATGAAAAAACAAAAATCCTTCATTATAGAATAGGAATCAAAAAACCAGACTTACTGGTAGATTAATCTCAGGAGTGTTAGGTGTTGGAAGATTAACATTCCTTCTTTTGAACAGCTGTTGTTCCCGCTTTTGTTTCCTGAGCTGCACGCCCTCCTCCTCGCGGCGGCGGCGCAGCTCGTCCGCGCTTAGCCCCGTGTTCTTATAGCGATGTTTGTGACCACCAGACATCTAAAACATCCAACCATCCAGGTGACACAGACGAAACATATCTCCCATCCACAGATAACCCTTACCACCAATTCCTATTGCAATAAATCACTGCGCATTGGAAAACAGAACAGAGTATTGCGAACTTACATTGCAATTTCGACGTCAGGACAATAGGATATGCTAATAACTTACACAAAATACAACACAATAGCAATAAACATGGTTATCTACCTCGTTGACGATTGGTAATATGTAAAATTCTATAGGTAAAGATCAATCCAACATCGAGCACGGCGAAATTTCCTAATTTTTCTGACACGATCACGTCACGCACAACATAAGGCAAGGCAAATCCTCCAATCTCCTTACTGCCGTTTCCTTTCAAGGCAGAGCAAAGACCACAGATTTATAGCAGCGAGACTCGAGAGAAAAGCTCAAATCATACTTCAATGAAACTAGCGCCATCTGTCTGATAGTTTGCCCCTGTTTTATGTTTTATTAACAATCATAAATACAATTTTATAATTCCTATATAAATAAAATAGAAATTACAAATGATTGTTGTTTGTTTTTTAAGGCAAAGGGAACTGAGCCCATACAGCCATGTCTGATGTAAACAACTTTTTCAAGTCTTCATTAAAATGCTGGTGTGACACATTTCAATGCTATCTGGGAGAATCTTCCACGCTTCTGCACCATCCGAACCAAAGAAGAAGGCGTCCCGGACTACTTATATTTCCAAACAGTATACCATACATGACGGTGCTAGAGAAACAACTAGCCTAACGCGGGCGCAGCCGCGTGCAATTTAAAACTGCTGACATTATAATTCACAATGTAGAACACAGTGTGCAATGTGTCTGTACACAGTGTCCCTACACACTCATATATACTAGAAACATGGGTCAAACCAGTGGCTCGCTGTCAGTGCTCAGGTCATTGTTTTAGAGGAGAGGGCGCTACTAGTCCGATTTCTGTGACTACACCATAATATCATATGTTCACGTCCCTGCACAAGGGTACGCCATCAACCGTTGATGACGTACGCCTGTGCGATGACGTGAAAATCGTACAATCCGTAATTGTTACGCCTTTGGGCCATGCCTTTTTACATTTTGATCTTTTCTAATATTTTACAGCTGCGGATGGGATTTGAAATTACCCCGCCATGGCTTTCTTTCAACTCGTGCTGAATAAATATTAATTCAACGTAAAACAAAAACTATTTGTTTTTCCAAATACAAACCCCGGTAGAGGGCGCTTTGAGTTTAACATGTGAAATAATTTCAAGGTATGTCCATAATAATAACAATTTAATCTGTGGTTCACGGCTGTCTGCCTAAATTCGGATACACATGGAGTGTATCCTATTTTCTTCACACCAAAGACAAAGTGATTTTATAGCAAAAACCGCAAAACCACATTATAGTAGATTAGTTTCGTAGTGGTAGGTTTTATGAGAGCGTTCCATAACAAGTTGAATTAATTCATGTTAACAACGTCCATCTTCCATTAATTAAAATTAAATTTATCAAACACATTTGACGCAAGCAAAGGAACGTGTACAGCTGTTAACGTGAATAATTTCAACTGGTTTTGGAACGCATTCTAGAAATAGAATACCTATGGAAAGTATGGTAACATCACTGGCATAAATGTCAAGCAAGACAAGAAATTAAAAAAAGAATTGCGATTTTCGTACAACAGAGTAGTTTGCAAAACAAAAAATGGTTAATTTACTCGGGGTGCGAACATGCACGCGTTTAATAAGAAGGGGTATGAGTACTCCAGCTCCATCTGGACCACCACCATCGTCGGGCACCAGCCCAAATATGTCCCCGAGATACAGACCTTCCGAGTTCCAGAAGTTTATCCTTGTTTGGACTAAAAAATTCAAGACCAAGGACGATATCCCCACATTTGTATCGTATGTTTATTTCTTAGCTACAGAATCATGCACTAAGGTTAACATTTTTCTGCATAAATAAGTTATGCAATATTTTTAATGTCCTTTTATCACCAAGGTCACTTCATACCAACAAAAGAAATGCATTTAAAGTTTCCAATTATTTGTTTCAGTGCGGACCTCATTGACAGGTCCCGTAGCCAAGCGAGGATTAAAATTGCCAATGTACTGATGCTTCTTACTGCTCTCGCAAGTCTTGGAGCTGTACTGTCCGGGAAAGCAGCAGCCAAGAGGGGTGATTCAATCTTCCAAATCAATAAGGACTTTCACAAAAAATACCAGGAAGACTATGAGAAGAAACAAGCAGCAGCACAGAAGTAGAACTGTGAGGAGGGATCTGGTGCCTACTTGCAGGATTCTCTGCCATTACCAATGGGGATGTTGGTGTTATAGAGATCTAGCAATGTAAAATATGATATTAAATTATTAATAACTAGCAAATTGTACCTGTATATGGTTATAAAACGTGAATATTTTCTGTAGAATTTACCTATTAAAAATAATGTTAATCTAAATCTGTTTACCATAGACCCTCAATCTTTCTCAGGTTTCATAACATTTAATTATCTGATAAAATACATATCAGATAGAACTGAATAGAATTTAATAGCTATAAAAATTCTTGCATACACCACTTACACATAACAAAGATCCATTGTACTGTGAACAATGGTAATAAAATGTGAATATGTTAAATTTAAGTATTATCTACCGGGAAATAGCCAAGCGCCTCATAGAGACATCCCGGGACCAGAAGGCTGGCCTCTACTTCGCTCAGCGTATAAGCCTTGCCATACTCAGGACACTCCCTGCAGGGAGCAACCTGGGCCAGGTCTTTTACTTATAAAAAAGTTAGGTATTTTGTAATTTTAGCTTAAGTATGTATTTTAATGCTATTTTAGTATTACCTTATTTTGAATAAACCCTTAAACAAGTATTAAAAATATCTTCAATAATAAGGTTTTTCGCAAGGACCTTTCATCTTTCACAGATTTCTTAACTTTTCTTTATCAAATAAAATACTTTTGATTACAATTACTACTAATACATACTTACTTATTACAATTTTATAGTTATAAAAATTGTCTTGGTAGCATTGTAGGTACTGAAAACAATAATAACTTAGTCGCAGGCATTGCATTCCAATTAACAAAAGGAAACAACAGATGTGCCAACTAACTTCTATTTATAATATGTACAGTATAAATGGAAAACCTGTAAATGCATTTTGTTCAGTCTTCAATATTCATAAATTATTGGGTTTGAAATAACTCCTACATTTTTCTGTGAACAATTTAGTAGTCTTTTCCTTTATTACTTCTTCCACACTGAGTTCTGTTTGCAGAATACGTAACTGAAATACAAATAAAACTTTTAATCAGAGAGCACAGCAAGATTGCTTGTGGGTATTTTAGATACAAACACTTTATTTAGGTAAGTCAATGATGAATGATCCTCAAATATTTTAATACATGATAATTTATTTAGTAAGAAACTAATAAATACACCAGAACTTAAACAATAAAATATTTACACCACACAAACAAAAACAATTAAACATTTAAGAATCTCTGATCTTACTTTTTCCTGGTTCAGAATGACTCTAATGGCCTTAAACATGTGAGCTCAAACTCGAACCACCTAAGTGTTACCATTCCAGAGATCCCATCTGACTTCAAATATACTCAACCCCTGATCCAATTTTTATCAAGAACATTTGACAAATTTCTCTGATAAAAAAAACGGCATCGTAATCAGATCATCAGCTTTATTTATTTATTCGTATGGCTAATGATGGTTATAGAATGTTATGATGCCACAGACAAAAATATGTATCTTTATAACACCTTTTCCTTTTGGCCTGGGGTTAAAACACTTGTTCAGCTTCACTGTTTCACGCTACTCAATTATTCCTTTTGATGAGGAAAAAGTAAATTAGTTCTTGTTGGGACTTTAAATATATTTTTACCTTTCGTTGTTCAGCCTTGTAGTTTCTTAGCACTTCAAAATCATCTGGTGTTTGTTCTTTAGCTATTTTCAACTTTTTAACTGATTCTGCAGTGACTACTATACAGTTTTTGATCACATTTTCCCTATCAGAGTGACCCTTTTGTATCTGTGAATACAAATCATGGCAAGCAGATGTGGCATCTACTTTTGTTTGAAACGACTCTGTTGGAATTGATGTGTTTAATGCATACACTATCTTATCATCCAGAATACGCATTTTCTTCAGGACGTCCTGGGAACAATTTAACAAATTTAAATTACCAAATCCGATTTATATACAGGTACTTATTTTCAGTCTATGTGTCTTCCAGGGTGTCCGGGTAGACAGAGAATGGAGTGACCCATCATGGCCATCAATCTATCTTGGCGCGCCTCTTTTGTTTTGTCTCCATTCTTCTTCGTATACAATTTAATAAAAAGACCAAGGGCACCAGTCTGGTACTATAATTATTACAATACAAATAAGTTTTGTGAGCCAAGTGGTACCGTAGTTTGATCGACTACTGAATGGACAAGGGAATGTATATCTACATGAGTTTACAACCAACCTGGAATTCTAAAAAATCTGGACAATTCATTGAGTACACTTTCTTTTAATACATACAAGAACTTAAAGTTTTTAGTAATTTATTTGCCGTAATAGCAATTAGATTTGGAGGTTAGAATTTAGTTTTTTTTAATTTCGTTCTCAAATTGGTTAATGAATTTCTTAATTTTTATTTAATGAAAACTCAATTTAAAAATCAATTGAAACCAACAGATTTCTTATATTCTTTGACCCGTCCGCGTCCGCATTTAGCTCAGTTTTTAATTAAAACTAGAAAATTAAAAACAGATCAAGACAAGTAAACAAAACGCAACTGTCAAATTAAGTCAAGTAAAGTATAATTTACGAACGAAACATCATAAATATTGCCACAGCATTAAAATATCCTCATTTTTGAAGATATTCGTATAGAGTTTTACTGGCCACGATTCCTGCAAACTTAAATTTATTATCGGTAAGAAAAGGGCAGAATGTCATTTTAGTTTTAGAGATGTCAAATTAAGCCACGGCCTACAATTTATGTCGATCTACATAACCCCATTTATATTGTAAACATTTTTCGACACATTTGCTTAGTAGAAATTTTGTTTTGTCACATAGCAACACAGGTTCTCTCGTTCATTTTCAAGAAACCAAAATGAAGTACGTTTGATTATTTTTCGATTTTAGCTTGTTGTATCTGTGTAATCCTCATTTATTTTACTGGAAAAATTTGGTGTAGGTTGTGTGAAGTGATATCTTTTGATAATGTGTGATTTATTTCCAGGATCGGTCTTTGCGCTTATAGTGGTTACAAGATCTACCCTGGCCATGGAAAGACCATGGTTAAGGTGGACGGAAAGGTAAATTATCATTCTTCGTATTTTCTCTCTGTTTTTGTCATGAATATTCAGTTTGCCACCCTCTAATTCGACCCTACATTTTAACAAACATAACCTAAAATCCAAACAAATAAATCCTATTTTTTGTAATAATTAACGCATTAAAACCGAATTAAACCTTTCCTTATACATATTAAACCAATCCTAAAAATGTATATATTTTAAAAAATTCCAAGTATTTCAATTGTTTATATTTCAATTTTTCAGACTTTCACATTCTTGAACTCAAAATGTGAAGCTGCCCATTTGATGAGGAGGAATCCCCGCAAAGTGACATGGACTGTGCTGTACAGGTAAGCCAGTGGTCAATAAAATTCTAATACGTGTCCAGAGATTTAGTTAGAAAAATTCAGATTCGTTAAAATATGATCAGATTCACAGAGACCTAGTAGATGCAGAACCTACTTAGATAGATATTACGTTAGGTTACAGTATGACAACCATGCAAGAGCTCCATGTAGGACTCCTTGAACTGATCTGGTTGCATTACTTGGTCTTATCTTAGTCCTGCCTTACCTACACTCTCTCTCTAATAATAAACTTTACCATGAATAGAGATAATGCAATTTTATTGAATATGCACTTGTAAATTAAGTTTTTCATGTTCAAAAGTTCACTGTATAGTAATATGAATATCAGTAGTAATCTACTGATATTCATATTACTATACAGTTTCGAAAAATAAACTTTACCATGAATAGAGATAATGCAATTTTATTGAATATGCACTTGTAAATTAAGTTTTTCATGTTCAAAAGTTCACTGTATAGTAATATGAATATCAGTAGATTACATTGACACTCTCCTTATCTATTCCAACCCTTCTAAAATAGTTCCAATAAGTGCTAACACCATGTTTCCATCATACACTATTTCAGACGCAAGTTCAAGAAGGGCCAAGAAGAGGAGCAGGCCAAGAAGCGCACCAGGAGGGCACAGAAGTTCCAGCGTGCCATCGTCGGAGCTACCCTCAGTGACATTATGGCTAAGAGAAACATGAAGCCCGAAGTCCGCAAGGCCCAGAGGGATCAGGCTATCAAGTGAGTGTCAATTGCCAATGTCAGCTGGTTTAGTCTAGACTAGAGGTGCACTGGATAGTGGTTAGGCCGTATATCCGGATACCAAATATCCAGCCGAATGGAAGGCGCTACAAATAAGTGAAGCACTCATGCATTCACACATGCGATTACTAATTTAATAATTGTCTGCTAATATTGATTTTAAAAAATATTGTTATTAATATTGTGATTTGAAAAAGTAAAGAATGAATGTACACATAAATAGATGAAAATGGTTGTTTTTTGTAATTTATTATTACAAAATTATTGTTAATAAGACGTTAAATAAACATTTGTCTCATTCGTTACTGTGTCTTGCATTTGGTTTTTGTTGTCTAAATGAAATGGCCGGATAATAGCACCTACTATCTGGTATCTGGCCGGATAGTAATAATCGGCCAGATAGGCCGGATACCGGATATCCAGTGCACCTCTAGCCTAGACCAGACTCTGCCAACCTGCGAGCATGTCTCAAATGGTTTGCGGACACATTTTAATGTACATTTCTAATTCTCTGATCAAGTATATAAATAAAAATCCTGTCACGAGGGTGCCACCAGTATTTTTATGATCTGTGTTATGGAGAGCACAATGAGAAAAATAGTTTCATTTGATTCCGCAATATGGCGACGGTTATTATATTTCTGGTCATGCTTTACCCACCTGTACCTGTATTGAGAAAGAATAATTCTTATAAATACGGGCTGACCAGCATCACACTGGGGTAAATTGGGTTCAGAGCTTATTATCTAGTTACATAGGTATTATTACTAGGATGTATCACGTTGGGTTCTTATTTCGTCATTTTTGTCAAACATTAATTAATTTAAAACATTTTTTTCCAGACAGACTAAAATTTCATCTAGTAATAGAGTTCGTTAATACTGAATTTAATTCTATGACAAATGTGACATTCACTGTTTCGTAGAACGGATACTGTTTTGTATCATATCAGCTCTGATTCCATATAAACCAGCCTTTGCTCTTTTTGATGATGATGAATATCAATCTTTCATTTGTCAGGTTCAATTTTTTAAAATTATTTGAACCTATACACTGCGAACTTAACGCCCTACGGCATTATCTACCAGTTAACCTTTGGGCATGCAGAAATGTTGAGGCAGGTACAACCTTACACACCTACGACCTCTTTCTCGAAATCATTTCCTCTGCCCGAAGGTTGCCTAGAAGAGATCGTTCTTACCGATAAGGCCGCCTAAATTGTACTTTACTATTTCCTTTTCTATTTCTTGTTTGTTGTTTTCTATTTGAGCAATAAAGTGTATTTTACTTTACAAATCTATCGTCGTACCTCATCCAAACCGTGAGTTATTAGTAGGTTAGGTAGATCTATATGAATTTATGTTTTTTTTCCAGGGCTGCAAAAGAACAGAAGAAGTCAACTAAGGCGGCAAAGAAGACCACTGCCGCACCAACAAAGGCCAAAGCAGCGCCCAAGGCCAAGGCTGCTAAAGTCAGTCAGAAAGCCGCGCCACGCGTCGGCGGCAAGCGATAAAGCCTTTAGTAATAAAATTGACTAAAAACCATGCTTGTGTATTTATTTATTAATTTAAATAAACCTAGAATAGCAACCTACTAAAGTCTCAGGTGGTGTATTAGTATTGCGAACATGATTAGACTTAAATAATATTATTATTGTATTTTATTAATTACGACCAGTTTCGTTTACACATCTTAAGGTATTTGTTTAAACGAAACCGGTCGTCATTAATAAAATACAATAAAAATACCGTGAAACGGTATATTATTTAAGTCTATTCATGTACTACAAGTTTCACCAAGTACCAACAACCGCAAGTATTAGTATAGCGAATTTCGATTTGTACGATGTCCGCCTAAGCCTAGCGACACACTTGCCGAAATTACGCGACGGAACTTTCGGTCCGGTTACGCTCACAATGCTTTTTAGGTTACCCATGACACACCTGACGGAAATTACGTCGCCCAAAGTCATACAAAATGATTAGCCGCGTAATTTCGGCATAGTGTCTACACTAAGGCTCAATTTACATTGCCGCGGAATGGAATGGAAGCGGATTTTCGCAACGTAATTGTACATAGCATAATGATCTTTATGTCAATTGTGTAACATACAAACTAAATACGAGCCAAAAAAAGGGTCGTGCGTCTTCCGGGGAATCCTCGCGCATTCTCGAGAATTCTCCTAGCGGTAAGGCGTATTTAGTTTGTATGTTACACAATTGACATAAAGTTGATTATGCTATGTAGAATTACGTTGCGAAAATTCGCTTCCATTCCATTCCGCGGCAATGTAAATTGAGCCTTAGTGTACTACGGAAAACAACCCCACATTTTGTGAATCAACATACTGAAATATCAAAATTGTAGGCTATTCTGATCAAAAGTTATTATTGGGCTCCGATTTCGTGCGTCGATCCTGCACAATATTCAAGCCTAAGTGCCATATGGGTGAATAACCAGAGAACAACATACTTCCTACACCAGCCTACAGGCCTCGAGGTAATCGATTTGAGCTACATGTACCATGCTGGTTTCGGCTTCGGCCGCTTTAAGTACCTAATGAAAATCAGATGACGATGGACAAGGAATTTACTTGTTTTTGGACTCATAAGGTACCGTATGATACTCTACAACGTCTACCCTTCTTTACTTTGATTTGACCGTTTATTCAAAAACTGCTACTTTGATTATAAAAAATCTTTATAGGTAAATAGTGTAAACTAGTCATGTCTACCAGTGAAACAATGTTTATAATCGAACTAGAGTTTTTGAGTAAACAATGATTAAAGTAAAGAATAACATTATCAGGGAAGTGTATCTACTCAGGGCATTCACGAGATTTCTCCACCTGCCGCCTTTTTTCGTTCCGATCCAGTCCTGCCACCTTAGGTGCACTGTTGACTGTCCACCTCCACATGTGCACAGGACGACCGTTTTGCTGCCGTGTGGCTGCCACTCAAACGCAGTCCTTGCGGAATTCATCTGCCCTCTTTGATAGAAAATTATCCCTCCATTTGCTGAACTGAAAACTGATCGGTATTATGCAATTCCAGAAGAGTGATTGATTACTAATGAACAAAATGCGTCGTCATCAGTATATAAATAACTACGGAAAATAGATATTGCCTGTTCTCGGGTACCATAGTAACCGAAGTAAGCACTTTTTCGAATGTAATACCTACCTACCAACTTCCTATTAACTAGTACCTACCTATAAAATACAACAATAACTGTAACCATGTGAAACCACCCTGACTAATACTCTCTCACCTCACCGCACACACACGTAAACATTATGCGACGCATTTCTCTCATCTGCTCGTACGAAGCGATTTGCTTCTTCGTTCATTATGCGAACGGCTAAGGAATGGAACAGCCTGCCGGCGTCTGTATTTCCCGAAACCTACAACCTTGGGATCTTCAAGCCCAGAGTGAATAGGCATTTACTGGACCCGCATGCTCCATCGTCGACCTCATCGTCGCTTGCCATCGGGCGAGATCGAGGTCAAATGCGGGTTGAGTAGTAAATAAAAAATATAAAAAATTAGTCATAATAGTTACCTACGATCTGTTTTTTGTTTTGCTGTTTTCTACCTAAGAGTAACATAATGAAAATTTATACTTGGCAAATGTTCAAGTAATATTTTATTATTTTTAAAAGTTCTGAAAAAAGCTGTAAATTTAAGTAAATAAATAAAATATTGACAGTAACATGCAGTACCCAGAACCTCTGTAAAGAAAACAGATGTAGTAACTTTTGTACTGTCTACTACAGGCTGTAATGTAAGCCATCAAATATTTTTTTAAACGTTTCTAAGAGAAGTTGACGACAAGGTTGAAGGTGGTATGACTCTGTTGGTACCACCCTTTCACCCATTTCTGCTGCAAAAAAAGCAGTGCTTACATTGCTCTGTGTTTCGGTTTGAAGGGTAAGAGAGCCAGCCAGCGTAATCACCGGAACATATGAATGAGGCGTTCCACCCGTCCTCAAGGTTAGCAGCGCATAGATAACCTTCTAATAACAATTTAGTGTTTGGAAATGTCTGGCCGACGAAGAAGTTAACGACATCACCGTAATACCTTGTCATTGTACACCAAAGTATTCAGCTGATCTCGAGCTCGGTTACGCCATTGGTGGGATGTGGGTCGTATCATGAAAATGTTTGCTCTTATTCTCTTGTATGAGGTAGATGATTGATGAAGGTGTAGTTAGTTATCTAATTTTAGATATACTCGTGTACTTTACTTTATCATGATTATAAAAAGCAGAAGCTGTTTCAGTCTAACGAAGCAAATTTATGCACAATAAATTTAATTTGCGTTTTGCTAACTGTTAGATCAAAACACGAACCTAACTTTTTTTTTAAAGTAATAAAAAATACACTTTATTTATGTTGTGTAGTTATTGTATATTATATGAAAACAACAGATAACAAATAGAGAACAAACAGATCACAAAGCACTATGTATATTTGGCAAAAGGGGGGAAAGTCAGCAAATGCTGACATACTCGGGTGCCAAATATGCAGCGCTGTTTTTCATTTCACACCTTATCCCAAGATGTTAGTGGGAGCGATAGTGATAGTGGGTAATTTTTTTAAAGGTGATATGACCCTGTGAAGAGTCAGTCGGGGTTGGTATTATCACCCTTTTACCTATTTCTGCCGCAAAACAGTGTTTCGGTTTAAAGGGTAAGGATAGCTAGCTAATTACCGGCACATGAGACACTCCATCGAAATCCCCAAGGTTAGCAGTGCATCGAAAACCTTCCTACCTGTAGGGCAATGATAAGTACCTACCTAAATCTTACACATGACTTCTGCTAACGAAGACCATGGAAAAGGACTAGGTCCACACTGTTGGCAGTTGGTGGTAATTTGCCACAAGTCTCGAACCGTAGATTAGCAAAGTAGGTATAAGGTAGACAGCACGTAAAAAGTTACAGCACGGAGCTATTGGACGGATCATACTGTTTACATTACGTACACTATATCAACAGTAAAATTACGTTGATGGATTGTTCCTTTCAACTTTTAATTGATCAATTAGGTAAGTACGAAGGTTCTAAAGAATTTCTTAAGCATATTGCCGCACGTAAAACTGTCTAAGGTATGGGGAAGACACAAAACCATTGTGGTTCCAAATAAAAATGAGAAGTGTACTTTTATAGAAAGTTATAATTAATCTTAAATTTTACAAAATGTACAAAATTATGTACATTTATAAACATCATGTTACCTACTATTGCTAGTTATAAATCAGCGTACGCAAATTCTAATGGCTTACTACTTTCAAGATCTTAAAAGAGCATCAGAGAGATTATCACACTTAAATTATGAAAAATGCTAGTTCACTCTCCAGGTAATTTTATCCCTACAGAACAGTAAATTAGTTGTTATCGCCCTTAGCCAGGGTTTCCGCCTTAGCGACGACGTCCTCGATCGGGCCGACCATGTAGAAGGCCATCTCGGGCAAATCGTCGTATTCGCCATTCAGGATGTCAGAGAAAGCCTTGATCGTCTCCTCGAGAGGCACCAGCTTCCCTGGATGGCCCGTAAATACCTCGGCGACCTGGAAGGGCTGCGACAGGAACCTCTGAGTCTTGCGCGCGCGAGACACTGTCAGCTTGTCGTCCTCGGAGAGCTCGTCCATACCGAGGATGGCGATGATATCCTGCAGAGACTTGTAGTCCTGCAAGATTTTCTGCACGCTGCGCGCCACGTTGTAGTGCTGCTCGCCGATGACGTTGGGGTCCATGATACGCGAGCTGGAGTCGAGCGGGTCCACTGCCGGGTAGATGCCGAGCTCAGCGATTTCGCGCGACAACACGGTAGTGGCGTCCAAGTGAGCGAAGGTGGTGGCGGGCGCGGGGTCCGTGAGGTCGTCGGCCGGCACGTAGATGGCCTGCACGGAGGTGATGGAGCCCTTCTTGGTGGTGGTGATGCGCTCCTGCATGGTGCCCATGTCGGTGGCCAGCGTGGGCTGGTAGCCCACGGCGGACGGGATGCGGCCCAGCAGCGCGGACACCTCGGAGCCGGCCTGCGTGAAGCGGAAGATGTTGTCGATGAACAGGAGCACGTCTTGCCCCTCCTTGTCGCGGAAGTGCTCGGCCACGGTGAGCCCAGTGAGAGCCACACGTGCGCGCGCGCCTGGGGGCTCGTTCATTTGCCCGTACACCAGCGACACCTTGGACGACTTGTCGTCGAGCGAGATGACCCCTGACTCGACCATCTCGTGATACAGATCGTTACCCTCGCGCGTGCGCTCGCCCACGCCCGCGAACACCGAGTACCCGCCGTGCGCCTTGGCCACGTTGTTGATCAGCTCCATGATGAGCACCGTCTTGCCCACGCCGGCGCCGCCGAACAGGCCGATCTTGCCGCCCTTGGCGTACGGCGCCAGCAGGTCCACCACCTTGATGCCTGTCTCCAGGATCTCCTGCTTCACGTTCATGTCGGCGTATTCGGGCGCGTCCGCGTGGATAGGCGCGGTCGTTTCGCTGGGGATGGGGCCGCGCTCGTCGATGGGCTCGCCGATCACGTTCATGATACGGCCGAGCGTCTGCACGCCGACGGGGATGCGGATGGGCCAGCCGCAGTCGTCGACGGCCTGGCCGCGCACGAGCCCTTCGGTGCCGTCCATGGCGATGGTACGCACGGTGTTCTCCCCCAAGTGCTGCGCCACCTCCAAGACGAGGCGCGGCTTGCGCCCCGACACCTCCAGCGCGTTCAGCACCGCCGGCAGGTCTTCGTCGAACTGCACGTCCACCACGGCACCGATCACAGCCACCACCTTACCCCCTTTTGCTATGGGCGACTCAGTGGACGGCTCCTTGGACGACTCCTTGGACGACTCCTTGGACGACTGTTTGGACTCCGCTTTAGCTGCATATTCTCGTTTATTGACTAGAGCTCCGGTGACCGAGGGTGTCTTCTCGAAGGCAGTGTTCGTTACCGTCTTCGTGGCCAGTCGGCCAAGTTTGCGGACGGTAGAAAACATTTTTCTTTTTAAAAATTGGTTAAGCAAGTATTCGGAGGCGGTCGCGCAGCGCACTAACTTTTGAATATTCTAGTGATAAGAGATAAGGGAACGAATGATAGATGATCCAATTTCAATGTTCATTTCCTGTTCGTTTTTTAATTATTCTGCGAGTTAAATTATTTTTAATATTAGCTCTAAAAATAATTTACAGTGTATGTGTTAAAAACAAGTTATTTTAGATTATTTTAGGGCCCTTTTCAGTCAAAAAGTCTCGTAATTAACTTCGTGGTAAACATTCATTTCGTTCATTCAAATCAGAAATATAGTTAGTCATATCAAATCTATACCATATTGGTAACGAATTAAGGTTTAATATTTTGTGTAATAATAGGTCAGACACGTCTTATCGGATTGTCAGCTGATTAATGAGTTTACTTTGGATACAACTAAAATGCGAGAAAGAGAAGGTGCTATACACTGAGCTCTATCTTTCTGTCTTTCATAACAAATGATACTATTATCATGTAAAATAATCTGTGTTGACGTCGCAACGAGTTACCTTTGCTTTGCACGTGCGCGTTTTCATAACTTTTCACACGAATATAAATAGTTTCTAGTTTATTCGAAATATTAAAAATTAGTGAGATAATCCGTTATAATGGAGTATATAGCTCCCGATGATATTTTAGCTGCGAATAGCACCCGAGTGTAAGTAAATGGTCACATCATAGTGGTTATGATCTAAAGTGGTTATACATTGAGTTTTGCAGGATAAAGTAGCGAAAAATTACGCCTGTTTTTCCAGATTGTGCTGCCAATGCGCCGTGCCCATTGAGGCGAACCCGTCGAACATGTGTGTTGCGTGTCTGAGAGCAAATGTGGACATCAGTGAAGGCATTCCAAAACAGGCCACTCTCTTCTTCTGCAGAGGCTGTGAGAGGTAGGTTTGGTCCCGATTACTCTATAACGGATACTTTCAGTTAAAATATTTGCATTTTGCCTATAATTTGTATCATTTTATTGCATAACTTATAAAATCCATCTTACACTGGGCTTTGTATCACCAGATAAAGATAATGTAAAATAGTAGACGAGCAAACACGCCACCTGATAATAAATTGTCAACATTGCCCATAGATATTCACATCTCTATAATTTTATTAGAGGGTTTTTGATAGGTGTTAAACTTGAAGATGGAGCCAGTAATTACTTAGTAACACCTTACATGATTGTAGCTGGCAATCTGCCATTTCTCCAGAAGACTACAATACCTGAATAGTAGAGATATTTGTACTGCATTCTGGAACATAATCTATATACTTTATTTTTTGAGTAGGTATCAAAAAATAAAGTATATAATTTTCAATATGTTCTGGTAAATAAATTTTATTTCTCATAAAGTTAAGTGGAAAAGTGTCGATCAGCCCGCTTACAAAGGAGGTACCATTTCGTAGACTGCTTGATTTATGTTTATGTGTAATTTTGTTTTGTTAAATAAATAAAAAATAGATGTTTCCTTTTACTGAAACTCAAATTCTGAGAGATATGTATGTCATTATGATTTGCATTGCTCAGCTAAAATTATTCTTATCTTCAATTGTTACCAATTTGGACAGTTAAACCATTCTGCTCTAACTGCCACTTTGGCTTTGTTAAATTAGTCTAATACATTTTAATTCTTATTTGTAACTTTGTTCGCACCATTCCGTACTAACTTAAAAATCAAATGTGGGGGACATTTGATTTTTAAGTAGAATTTTCATAACATCTATGGCCTGGATGTCAATCTGGACTTATTTAAATATATATCTATGAAAACTCCATCCAAACCCATTTAGTAGTTTTTACGTGAAGTGCGTTCAAACAGACAAACAAAAAATTTCCTTTATGATTTTATTATATGTATGTATATAAGTCTACTCTTGACTACTTGTGAACAAGTAGAAATAGAAGCATTGCTTTACCATGTTGTTTACACATGTTTTGGATCCCAAACTATAATAGATCATAAGTTTTACCCATCTATTTTGTAGTTCCTAATGATTGTTCTCTATTTTATAAAAATAATAAAATTATTTATATGTCAGATACTTACAACCTCCAGCGGAGTGGTTGCCGTGTGCCCTGGAATCACGAGAGCTGCTCGCCGTCTGCCTTAAGAGGTTGAGGGGGCTGAACAGAGTCAAGCTGATTGATGCCGGATTTGCCTGGACTGAGCCCCATTCTAAGAGGATCAAAGTGAGATATGTTTTTTATTGTTTAATAATAATAGATTCTTTATTAATTTTGTACAATTAGTTACAATAGTATACAAAGTTGTACAGCGTGTTTTATTACGAGCGCCTGGCCTCTACACTAGGTAGAACCTGTGCCTTAGGGGCCAGTAGTCCTCTACATAGCAGCTTCTTTGTCAACCAGTGTGAGTGATGTATACTGTTTGTGGGTGTATAAGGAGAGAAGATCTGGCCACTAGATAGTTGTCACCATCACCCACAGGCATCTTACCTCACATGTTCCAATCTGTATCCATGATTCTCCTGTTATAGTTAGGGTTGTTAGATCAATCGAACTTATAGTCTAACTTAATGGAACGGATGATGAAAGAAAGAGAACACTGATTTTCTAATTTCTTTATTGAACTTACCGAACTGATGTTATTATGTTGTATTTGGTAAGAAAGTGAGACATTTGCAGCTATGTGTCTAATATGGTTACAGCTAAATCCAGACCAGGAATATGAGTTGTTAAGACTACATGGTTCTTTTATAATGAATTTTTTTTTTTAAATTTGTTCACATATAATGCGGTTTCACTTTAATAAGTGTTGTAAGATCAAGTCCACCTCTGTACCATTAAGGTGGAGTGGAGAGCCACATATAAGCTTTCAATAGCAACACATTACCAATGTTTTTATCAAAAAACATACCTAGTAAAGTACAAAAAACCTTATTTAAAATACACCACCATTGTATTTCACTTAATTCTCCAGGTAAAACTGACAGTCCAAGGCGAAGTGATGGGCGGGGCGGTGCTACAACAAACCTTCATCGTAGAATTCAACATCCAGCACCAGATGTGCGATGCTTGCCATCGCTCCGAGGCGCAAGACTACTGGCGCGCATTGGTGCAAGTGAGGCAGCGAGCGAACAACCGGAAGACTTTCTATTACTTGGAGCAGTTGATGCTGAAGCATAAGGCGCATGAGAATACCCTCGGGATTAAGCCGAAGCATGGTGAGTGATTGTAAACTAATATACTTACATTTATACCCTGGCCAGAATCTAAAAAAACTCTCGCCATAATGCGGCATTAAACGGTACTATTTTTTCATAATTAAGGGTTTTAGTGGTAGTCTACCAAATCTTATGGCGAAAAGTGGGAACTACCTATGATGAAGGTGTTTCCTCTGTCTACCCCCTCGGGGATTATGGACGTGAGAGTTATGTGCTTATGTATTTTTTTAAATAGCAAACTCCATAACACAGATTATAAAACAACCAATGCCACTCTCTTCACATGTTTTTTTAAGTTTCTGGTCAGGGTATAAATCTTGTCACTGAGTTGTCACAGAATATGGTAAGTGTGTGCTTATTTATTACACTTAACTGAATACAGTCAATCTGAATTCAGTCGAAATGCCTTCAGTACGGTTGGACTGCGATTTATAGCCTGCAAATATAAGCCAGTTTGATTTGTCAACTACTTTGTTGACTAATTAGTCGACTGAATTCAGTCAATCGTAATAAACACTAAGAATAAAGGGTGTAATGTAGCATAGGACCACTTGGAGTTTTTCCAATGTACATATTCATACCATTTATACATACATACATACTTCAGTGTCTTCATTAAATAAGTTTTAGGCCGAGTGAAGTGAAAATCTAAAATGAAAAAAATTAAACAAATAGCCTCATATACTTGACAAACCCTTCTGCTCATGACAAAATACTCACATTTAGGAAATGGAAAAGAGGTACATTACCAATGTATTGAATTCTGCAAATATGTAACTTACATATATACTTCCACGCTATGGCTTTTGCGGGGTAGGCAGAGAGTATGGAGCATATTGGCACGCTTCTTTTGCTACCACTACCCAAGCGAAATATTATACTCTAGAAATCAATTTTTGTTCAAATACTAATTTGAGTTTCATTGTGTAAAGTACCATCTTTTACGGGAATTTTGTTGAAACTTAGACGTCTTGGGTATAATATGTCGCTAATTCGTCACTTCACGCATGTTCGCCGTAACTATGTAACTTATTCAGAGTTAGTTACTAATTTACATAATTTGTCCACCGCAGACGGCCTCGACTTCTTCTACACGACAGAGAGCCACGCCCGCAAAATGGTGGACTTTATCCAATCAGTCCTGCCGATCAAAAGCCAGCATTCCAAGAAGCTGATATCCCACGATATCCACAGCAATATCTACAACTATAAGTTCACGTTCAGTATAGAGATCGTTCCGTTGTCTAAGGACAGCTTGGTTTGCCTGCCTAAGAAGTTGACTCATCAGCTGGCTGGAATATCGCCCATTTGTTTAGTGAATCGAGTGACGAGCAGTATCCATTTGATTGATGCTAATACTGGACAAGGTTTGTTAAAAATATTATGTGATTTATTTAATGGTGTAGATTCTAGGGTGGCCACTAAATCCAAAGCTAAAACTAAGTGAAACAGTCTCTCACTCATATACTAGATTGTATAAGAGCGAGGATGAAGTTTCTTTTTAATTTATTGTGGCGACGTACGACGCTCCACTACGATTAGTACCTACTCACATTGGTGTAGAACGCGCTATCGAAATTTTCCTGCGACTTCGCATATATACGAGTTCCAAACATCCATAGTTGGACTACGACATCTGTTCACCAGGCACAATAGGCCTGGTGGAAAATCTTCCCTTATGAAATGCATTTAATATTTGTTACTTGGAAACTACCGAATTGGAGGATTCCTATAAATTAAATATTAAATTGATTAAATATTCTTATTTACATGATTATATTAATTCCTATAGATAGCCTCAAGTATTTTTCCCATGTTCCAGTGTGTGATCTTTCGGCAATGGTATACTGGAGACATTCCTTCACTCCAATCTGCAATCCAAAACAATTAGTGGAGTACATTGTTATGGACATTGATATTTTAAAGGAACACGTAAGTTTTATTCTCTCTTCTAGTTTTTGGGTTCATACAAAGTAAATACATAATGTCATCATTGAAGACTTACTTTAAGGATTTTTCCTTAAGGATTAAGGATTAACCCATTAGGGATAAGCTCGCCTTTGTACTATATTTAGTACAATAAAGAGATTATAAACAAACAAACCCATTATGAAATTTTAAACTTACACAATTTGCATTCATTTTTTAACTATGAAAACGGGGCATCAGTTGGACCAACATTATTTTTTTTATTATTCCTCTTTTATACAGTATAAAATACCTTTCGACGCAGAACGCCAAAAACGCAAAACGCCAAAATCGAAAATTTGTACGCAAAAAGCCAAATTCGCAAAATGCCAAATACGCATAATGCCAAAAGTAATATACGCGAAATGCCAAATACGCATAATGCCAAAAGCCATCCAAAAAAGCCAAAAGCAAAAGCCTCCATCGTCGGTCTACCTGGTGGGGGCCTGCCTACATTTCATCTTCCGGTACTTTTTGGGATTAGTGCATTGTGTGATCAGTACATTATGACATTCGTACCAACTAGACCGCAAGCTTCCCAACGGCGAGCATGTATAAGACGACGAATGGCTGTGGATGAGGCGAAAGAGGTGTGTCAGAATATGTATGTATCTAGATTTAATTATTAACTATAGACGTGCGGATGTCGGTCTCTCCCTCTTCCAAATGTCTATGCCCTACACGGTCCATGTGTCTGTTACATCATCTACTATGTACATGTACGGTATAACATGTGGTAGAGGTTTTATCGGCACAGGTTATCGGCATTATGTATTTGCCTTTTTGCGTTTTTGGCGTTCTGCGTTTTTGGCATTCTGCGTAAGTAAAGTTTTAATTACGCAGAACGCCAAATATTTCGATTTTGGCGTTTTGCGTTTTTGGCGTTCTGCGTTTTTGGCATTCTGCGTAAGTAAAGTTTTAATTACGCAGAACGCCAATTATTTCGTTTTTGGCGTTTTGCGTTTTTGGCGTTCTGCGTCGAAAGGATAAAATACAGTAATATCTTAAGTGTATACCGCCAAACTGCTTAGCAGTTTATCGGCGGACTTATTGCTCCCTTTAATAAATAATAATTAAAATGAAATATTAATATTTATTAGTTAAATTCGTTTTCCGTCAAATTTGTTTATTACATAGTCACGTACAGACAAATAGCCCATTATGTTCTCTAGGAGAAGAAAACATTCCCTGGCCAAGGCATGGTGTCCAACAAACATGTGGTAGCAGACGTGTGGGTGGTCAAAGCCAGCGAGCTGGGTATGGATGTGAACCCGGTACACACCAAGACGCACCTCGGACACATATTGAAGCCTGGGGATACTGTTCTGGGGTGAGTTATCGTTCAAAGATTTGAATTTAGATAAATGTGACAATAATACAAAATGTGGAACACTGGAGGTTATCTATTTCTGCCGTAGAGAGGAAATGCTTGCATTTCTGTGTTTCGGTTTTCGGTTTTGTGTAGTTTCCGCCACATGAGGCAGTCCATCTTAGTCCTCACGGTTGGCAGCGCATCGAAAACTCTCTAATAATAATACAGTGAGGTGAGGTGTCTATGGGCGACGGTGACCACTTACCATCAGATGGCCCGTTTGTTCGTCTGCTCTACTTATTTAATAAATAAAAAAACTTACTCGAGTTCTATTGAATCCGACTTTATATATCAAAGGACATTTTGTATAGTTAGCTATATAATTTGTTGCCTGAAAATAAACATTATTATTATTAATTTCAGATACAACCTCAGCGAATCCAACGTAAACGATGCCAACTTGGACAAACTAGATAGCAGCGCGATTCCCGACGTATTTCTCGTGAAGAAGTTCTACGGAGAGAGATCTGCCCGACGCCGCGCTCGCAACTGGAAGCTAAAGCATATGGCTGAGGAATTGCATGACGGAATCAGTTCCACGAACGAGTGAGTGAAAATATCTAGCTGTGTTTACGCAGGCACAGTTAATTTAATTTAATTTATTAATTAGGTAAACACAACAGATTACAACCAGAGACATTAGAGAAAAATCAATATAAAGTTATGAGCTAGGTCGTAACCCTTAACGTGTAAACACAGCATGGTTAGGAAGTGGAAAATTGGGTGGTGTACAAAATTGAGTTGGGAAAGCAAAAAAACCCATGAATGTAATGATTAAAAATAATTAAAAATACCTATTGAAAAATAAAATAATAAAGTAAAAATTATAAAGTAGGTACGTGGGTAGCTCACTTGAGGACATCCTTAACCCGTCTTTTAAAAACTAATGGCCTAGGATCGAATAAGTCTAACAATGGCTTATTGTTGCTGTTAGAAGAGATTATTTCATTATACAATCTACACATTCGCACAATAGGGTTATAGAACGATGTGATGTTCTTAAAATCATTTAATACAAATGTTGTTGATATCTCATCTGCTCGTACGAAGCGATTTGCTTCTTCGTTCATTATGCGAACGGCTAAGGAATGGAACAGCCTGCCGGCGTCTATATTTCCCGAAACCTACAACCTTGGGATCTTCAAGGCCAGAGTGAATAGGCATTTACTGGACTCGCATGCTCCGTCGTCGACCTCATCGTCGCTTACCATCAGGCGAGATCGAGGTCAAATGCGGGTTAAGTAGTAAATTAAAAATTAAAAAAAATGTTTTAACCGTCGTTAACTGCTTCGGCGACCGCTTTGTGATGGACGACCTACGGCCAACGACCTCCGTTGTTTACACTTGGTCGTAGGCCGAAGTCGTCGAACCAGGTGTATCCCCTTAAGGAATATCACCACTCCAACTCTTCCCGTGTGTGTCGTACGAGGCGACTAAGGATCTTAGTGGATACTATTCTCTATCTAGTAGACGGCGATAGGCTCGCCACCTATCACGTTTGTTCACCAAATCTAACGGCGAAAAGTGGGAACTATACCTATGATGAATAGTGGTTCCTCTGTCTACCCCCTCGGGGATTATGGACGTGAGGATTTATGTATGTATGTACGCGTTCTAGCTTTGTATGGCTCGATTTTGATTCGGCCGCCGAATATAAATCGAGCCTATGGATATACGGAGTAGATGTATGTCGAGGCTCCCGTCGAACAGCGACATCTGTCGGCGAATTGAGTCTCCACGTGACGTCAGAAGTCATCACAATACCTAGGCGGTACTAACACGCCTCCACTTGTCCACTCTTCTATTGAATGCTGGGCCTTACGCTAGTATTTATTTTAAAATAATTTTAGTAATGTTTTTACACATTAGAAGAGAGTTTTATATAAGAGAGAGAGAGAGAGAAAAGTTTTACATGGAAACCGCGTCCGCCAGTTGGCGTATGCGATGTGCGCATTTTCCCATACATTAGCCGGGTCAATGTCAAATGTATGGAACTATACGCACATTGGCTCGCTGTCAGTGCTCACATAATCATCAGATCAGAGGAAAGGGCGCTACTAGTCCGATTTCTTTAGGTTTAACGACCCACCCGGAATCGACGCTATATAACGTCTTCGTTCCCCAGGGACTACAACGATTTCCTGGACGACCTGGAGGAAGACCCGACCTTCCGTCAGCACATCAACATATTCCGCGACGCGAGCAAAATGGCCGTCGACACCGACGAGATCGACCCCGCGCTCCCTCGCATCACCCTGGCCGAAATGCTTGACGATCTCAACTTGGATGATGCCGAGATGAGTGAAGTTTGATGTTTAAGTTGGTAAATAAACTCGTAGTTTTTAGACATAGTTTTATTTCGATGTGTTGCGTTTACAGTTACTTTAGCATAGACTATATTGAGAAGAGCAGAGATAGATAGCTAATATTTTTGTAGAGGCTTTTTAAGAAAAAAATCTGACTACTACTTAGAAATGTGTACTAGGATGGCCCAAATGGAAATTGAATACTTTAGCACTGTTAACACCAGAATATAGAACACAGAGATTAATACATGCAGCACAAAACATCCGGTGCGGTACAGTACCAGCAACACCAGCTCAGCATAATGCTGAGGCAAGCCACAGTGCATGGTGAAAATTATTTTACGATTTTTATTACGCAAGAGGTGTCAAAAGTAGTAATGGTAATTTCAGATTTTAAAAATGTAATCTTGAGCCCTCTACTGGACGTCAAAATATATTTTCACTCATTTTTAGTAATCATTACGAATTTTGTGAATGACTTTCTTATATTAGAGTATTTTTAAATGTATTTTCATGCAATCGTCATTAACTTTAAATGTAATTTCCAATGTGGACTACCTATATGATCATACGCAATATTTTCGATATGTTCGATTTCTTGGTTTACTAAAAAGAATGTGTCAGAACCCGAAAGGCTGCTTTGTTTCTTCGATAACATCACCTAAGTTGTGAAATGAAATTTATTTGCCAGAACATAGTGAAAATTACATGTGATTTAAAAAGCATAGGTAATACATATGTTCCACCGACAACGGTATGCAAATCTTTTCAGCTATTTGTTAGTGTCATTGAGATACTCTTTTATGGAGTAATAACATTTGTCTAGAAGCCACTTGGAAATATTAGTTTTAAATTGGCTAGCAGGACCATTTTTAAGGCGACTAGGCAGATTGTTATACACTAAAATTGCAATACAGAAGGAATTCTTTTTATACAAGTCTACTCTGGCACTTCGCAAATAGAGACGGTTTGACGATTGTCACCGAGTTCAGAATAGAGCGAACACGTGGTCTTGCACTTGCCAGCGTTTTATTTATTGACGACTTTCAAAGCATATATCTCGGGAACTATTGAAAATTTTGGAAAAATATTAAATTAGTATCTTTAAATTGCTTCTTCTTCGACGTGTCATACACAGATATTCAAATATTGAACTTAGTATAAACTCTCATTGTAATAACAATCGAAAAAATCCTTGTATTCTTAGTAATCGTGCGGAAAAATGTAGTAATCGAATACTGAAAATTCGGTAGGTTTGAGACAGCTGGATGCCTGATTGTTATTTATTACTGATTGTAGTATCGTTTTTGGTGTGGAATAATTGTGGCAAATAACTCGACTATTCGCCATAGGGAATGCCGAGTAATCTGAAACTGAAAACTACATAGCTTTTACTTTATAATTTTAGGAATTAATGAAATAAAGTTTTATTTCGATGAAAGTGTATCTACTTTTCCACCACCACCAAGGTGATCATCACACGGTTACGCTAACATCCTTATCAGCCTAATTATAGTCCCACCGCTGAAGCACACTTGACAACGGTAATTATCACAATCTTTTCATTGCGAAATAATTTCGTATCAATCGACTGAGAGTGCTGACATAGCTTAATCATAGCATGCGTATCTTTTAAATATTCACACCAATACAAAAATAACCTTGTATGTAGTTTTGAATAGCTCGAAAAGTTAAGGAAGGTCTCCTAAGAACGTTTTTGGCGCCAAAAAATCGCGAAAATTCGCGAAAAATTGCGAAATTTTACCAAGGGACATTGAGACAAGTATCCATAATCTACTCTAAGGGCCTTATCACACAGGCGATTTTCGAGCGAGTCCAAAGCGAGCTCACCGCGAAATAGCGCCGTCGACGCCATTTTGTACACTCGCGTTCAACAGCCCACTACAGTTGATTATTAAAAGTGTTTATAATTATCCGTTGCGTATTTTATTTTAAAAACGTACCTTAGCGTAATTACGAGCCTTTCTTCGGGAGACACTGATAATCTTCGGTGTGTGTCCTCAAAAAGATTTCTATTGAATTAATTTATAGAGCAGTTAGGCCACGAGGAATAACATTTCCCTGTGGCCTAATCAGTTAGGCCACGAGGAATACCCCAACAAAGCTAACAGCAGCGTTTCCTCGTTGGAATCCATTCTGTCATTGAGTGTTCAACACGTGGATCGCACGCCGCGGGCTCGCTGCGTGTCCGCGGCGAGCTCGCTGCGCTGCTCGCCTCGCTTTGAACTCGCTCGCAAATCGCCTGTGTGATAAGGCCCTAAAAGTAATTTTTAACTTTGTTCCATTCAATCCTTTCGTCACTGGGCTATAGATAAAGATAACTTAAAGATATTATATGTTGATTGATGACAGATTAATCTACTATCGATATCGAAACAAGTGCTTTCATGGACGTGAGCGCCATAGCCAAATAGCGTGTACGAGTTGAATGCGAGAGTAGATAAATCTTAGGTGGTCTTAGGACTTACCTTAGTGACTTTCTTTTCACTGTACGGGGGGACCGAATTAATTCGTGTGAAAGTCTATTATTTCTTTAGTCTGAGACTAGATCCTAGTGTACAGGTAAGGCTCAATTTATATTGCCGCGGAATGGAATGGAAGCGATTTTTAGCAACGTAATTGTACATAGCATAATGAAGTGTCTGTCAATTGTGTAACATACAAACTAAATACGCTTTACCGCTAGGGGAATTCTCGAGAATGCGCGAGGATTTCCCGGAAGACGCGCGACCTCTTTTTGGCTCGTATTTAGTTTGTATGTTACACAATTGACATAAAGTTCATTATGTTATGTACAATTACGTTGCGAAAATTCGCTTCCATTCCATAAAGAGTATTCATTCATTCATTCATTCCGCGGCAATGTAAATTGAGCCTTACTCTCTTTGTCTAACTTTTAATTTATTAAAAACCCTGTCAAGGGGGCGCCATTGGTACTTTTATAGTTTTAATACCGCAATATGGCGAAGGATTTTACATTCCTGGTCAGGTTATGAAAATATTTAAAAAAAAATGTAAATCGAATTCGAAAATATAATGGTGACCACAAACATGAATGAAATAGGTACTTATCAAGGACTTTCTATATAATACCTACTAGATAGTATATAGTGACGTACGCTGCGGTGTTTTTTTATTATTTATATTTGAATAAACAAATTCGAATGTTGCGCCCTCTATTGTTCAAACTGAATAATCAAATTAGAAAATGGAGTCTGATATAGTGATCAAAAACATGAAAAAAATATTATTAGACTTAAATAATATACCTACTGTCTCACCAAGTACGAACAACCCGCAAGTATTAACTATGAATGAAATAGATAACTTACGAACTTTTAATTAAATTTAAAGTTTTTAATTTGTTTATTTAAAAAAAGAAATTTCGAATGTAGCGCCCTCTATTGTTCAAATTGAAAATCAAATTCTAAAATGGCGTCCTATAATATAGGACTGTTTAATTATCAGTCAACCCTCCCGTACCGCGCAGCTACCTCAGTAAAGTGGTAGGTTTGTGTTGTACCTACAGTTTCCCCGCCTCCAAATGGAATCTATTCAAAGATAGCGTGAGAGAATGTACGATACGATAACAGAACCAAATAAAATTAGCATGGATTGCATTGCAACGTATTGAATAGCACCCGCATGGGATAATAATCAAGACCGTGTTTAAATAGATATTTGAATTATTCGTGATAGATAAAACGCGGTGGAACGTCGGTTATCGTCCAGTCCGACAATCAAAGAGGATGAAGGTGTTTGTATTTGTGCTTCTGGTAGGCTTGTGTAGTGCCAGCAGGCTCGTATCTATAGGTAAGATTATTTTTATTATAATTAATTTAATTTTATCTACTAATTAAGTGCGTTAGTGTTGCCTACTATGACGCTGGAATCCATATCGTTGGCAAAACAAGATTTTTAAAAATGGAGTTACGAAGTCTTCGATGTATGCCGACGATATGCCTGGGTTCTATTTTGGAAGTAAGTAAGAGCGTCGGTGGCCTAGTGGCTAGGACGCCGGGCTCCCATGCGGGAGGGTCCGGGTTCGAAACCATGCAATGCTGAATGCCATGTACCAATGAGATTTTCGGATTTTTTCGAAGACTTACGTACATTTACCGACTGCTCTAACGGTGAAGGAAAACATCGTGAGGTAACCTGCATGTCTGAGGAAATGTAAAGTTTCCGAAGGTATGTGAAATCCACCAATCAGCATTAGGCCCCTTGTGCAAGGAGAGGCCGGTGCCCCAACAGTGGGGACATTAATAGGCTGCTGCTGATGATGATTTAGGAAGACTTTCCGTGAGTTGTAAGAAATGTCCTTAATTTAATGTTAAGGCTTACTTAAGTGTCGTGTATCTCTATCTAGAGCTATGGCATAGACAGGGGTAGCGTGCATTTTAATAAAGAAAACTTTAAAGATGTTTTTTTTTTCATGTTTCGTGTAGAGTAATTGACAGTTAGTTTGACAGTTACTTTGGCCTAATTTCTGAAGGATGTTATCAAAAAATTTACAGGTCTTTAGTCTTTTTCACATAGGGCACGTCAATAAAATACGGATTCTCACTTAGGTATGAAACTCGGAAGTCTTTAGGTATTCTCTGCGACTCAGCCGATACTAATCGAAAGACTTTTAACATCTATCAGTGAGATGAGAATCCATATTTTATTTAGGTTTTTATAAAAGTTCAATGTGCTTTCCCAAGTGAAAAGGATTATAACAGATTTTATATAGACTATATTTGCTTTGAAGACGGACGGTCCTATTTTAAAGATTATATATTATATAAGCATAGCGACGCGTGATTTCAATAAATATTGAGTGTCCTTGATAAGAAGATAAGAAAAAAATTGAGAGTCATCTGATTAGTTAACATATTTGGAATTTCTTATGTCAGCCACGTCCAAAATTTCCGCTTCGCTCTATTTTTTTTGCTACAACAGCATCTCTGCAACGGGATGCTTCTAGACCCTACGCAGAAATAACGTGGATAGATAAATACAAACACTTTATTGTACAGGAAAAGTAAAAACTACAGGAATAATAGCACGATATGTACAAAGGCGGCCCTGTCGCTTTAAGCGATCTCTTCCAGGCAACCTCTGAAATTAATTGGTTGGTTGGTTGTTTTATTCGTTGGTTCGTTATTTCCTTTCTAGATGAAATAGAGACGCTGTTCAAAAAGGCTCTCAAACATGAATTATCGGAGGCCGAAACAGCAACTTTGCGCGACATTGTGGAAGTTCTACAGAGACCTGAGCACGCTACCATGAGATCTCTTGACGAAAGCTCTCTATCACGAAATGTAAGTCCTCTTTTTTTAATTCTGCAGAGTTTTAGGGAAACCCCTTCAAAATATCTGTATTGGTTAATGATGAGCTATAAGAATTTTAAATTAGATAGGTACAGCGACCACCAGCTACAGGTTCTAGATACAACCTTCATCATCATCATCAGCCTATTAATGTCCTCACTGTTGGGGCGCATGGCTCCCACCGAGAGCGGGCCCAGTGCTGATTGGTGGATTTCACACAGATTTCATTTCCTCAGACATGCAGGTTTCCTCACGATGTTTTCCTTCGCCGATAGAGCAGCCGGTAAATGTTCGTAAGTCTTCGAAAAAATCCGAAAAACTCATTGGTACATGGCATTGCATGGTTTCGAACCCGGACCTCCCGCATGGGAGTCCGGCGTCCTAGCCATTAGGCCACCGACGCTCTCAGCCTTATAGTCTGTGTCAACTGTACAGTCGCGGTCAGAAAGTGTTTACCAAAGAGACCAAATTACAAAAAGTTACAAGCTTTTTACATATGCATTTGATTTACGAGTACTTTTAAACGTTGCACAGTTTTTAAACGTAGTAACTACATTGATTTTATGTAGACCTTTTTGCGCGCAATATGAAAAATGAATGAAATTGAAAACTAATAAACACTTTCAGGCCGCCCTTGTACATTTCATTTCGCTATAGATTCGCGCTAACGGGGACCGAAAACAAAGACGTTCCACGTCAAAAATAGAATACCGATTCATTTTACTTACTTACTTATCGTATAGTTAGTGGCCAACCTGTCAGAGTTGTTCAGGCCGCCCGTAGGCCTCTGACATGGCTTAACGACTGCTGTAGAACGACAACAACCGGGACCGACTGCAACGTGCTCTCCGAGACACGGAGGAGCTCAGATGAAATATGCCAATAGCGGTCATCCATCCTGGTACTGACCTCGCTGAACGTTGCTTAACCTGCACGATCGCTTTCAGACCGTGCTCGCAACTAGGCTACGGGCTCCTCATTTAAGTACCTAGATTATACACACCTTTTGTAAAATAAAAATCATAATCCAGTTCATAAGATCCGTTGATAAGATAAGTTAACAACCGTATAGAATAATGTGTTTAACGTGTTTGCGTATTCAATAAACGGTAAGCAATCTAAAATCTGGACAAGATAAATATAAATACCAAAGTATCCGTTGTACATTACATTTATGTTGTACATTTGACTGAATCATTTAGTCGCCTATTTAGACAGACTTCTGTTTACAGACTGTAAATCGCAGACTAACCATACCGAATGCATTTTACACTTGTGTAGATATAATTAATAGTACCTAGATAGATAAGTAATATTCAATGATTTAAATTACGAAAAGTATCGAAATAAACTTGAGAATTTATTCGCCTGAAGTTCTTAAAAGAAAAATGTAATTTGCAAAAACGACTCCCCAATGCCAATATTTTTGGCAAATTATCTGTCTTGTTAGGAACTAGGAAGGTCCAAGTTATTTGCCTGATGGCTGGTATGGGGAACCGGATAACTGGTTGGTCTAGAATCTAGACACTAAAGGAATTGAATGAAATCAGCGCCGCAGTGCTAAATCCGCTGCGGCAACAGGCTGAGGCACTCCCCTTTTTCCGGTGCTACACACCACCTTCGTCAAACTTAATTACTTTTGTTTATTTATTTTTATAATATATTTGTTTAATATTATTTTTATCTTCTGTCTAATTGTTTGTTTGTATTGGAAATAAATTCTTACTTTCTTGCATTCTTTAAATAAAAATGAATGAACTTATAATGTAATTTATTGTCATCTTAAACAATAAATACAATTAATATGGGTATAAGTTACTCGTACATTAATATGGGTATAAGTTACTCGTACATTAATATGGGTATAAGTTACTCGTACACTAAAGAAATCACACAAATTTAACAAGAAAATAATTAAGACTAACATAACAAAAAAATCAATACAGATGACAACAGGTGTACGCTCAGCATGTGCTGACACCTGAGATGCTAGCATGGTCAGAACCAGGATGATCGAATGCGAAACCCTCGGAGAGCACGTTAAACAGTCGGTCCCGGCTGTAGCCCATGCACAACTGACAATAGATTGGCCATTTTTTCTGATGGTTGACCTCTAGATACCTACAAGTTCTCGTAAAGTGAATGTTAAAGTGTGGTAAGATGTGAGCAGGGTCTGGTGATCTGTAACATAAGTTTACCCAGCACAGACACCAGACTTTCACGATCAAGTAAATTCTTATGCAATCTATATTTTATACCTAAGAGGGTGACCTGCGTGTGAAAAATCGTGAAATTTCGATTGTTAATTTTTTCATATCTATAAATTTTCTGAAAAAAATAATATTATGCAAACATTCATTTTGACTATCCGATAAGGAATATAAAATTTCATTTCTTAATATTACTTTATTTTGATTTTATGGCCGGAGAACATTTCACGATTTTTCACGCGCAGACTGTTTCTTAAGTGAGAAAAAATTAATACTTTTTATAATTATTACCACTGATCGGAGTACGTAGGGCTCTTTCGGGTCAATGTCCTCAAAGGTTATATTAATATGGATATAATTTCGGGATCCCGTTTTAAGTTATGGAGCAAATGTTGTAAATTACTTTTATAAACCTCGGCCTTACTAGGCGGATTACAATTTTTTAAAAATTGTGAACTTACGAAGAAGTTAAAACACTACCATAGGTACACTAGCGCCATGAATCTTAAAAAAAATATTTCGCCACCAATCTTAAATGTGTATCAAAACAAATATAACGTTAAAAATCTAAATAATATATTTATTCAATCCCGGAAATCCCGAGATTATTGGGCATACTTATCCATATTATGACCGAATGTGGCAAGTACCAAAAACAGCCCTACCTACTCCGATCATAGGTTATTACGTTCTATACAGATTTCCGACGAAGTTAAAAGAACTGTACTAAAGTTGGCCAAACTGTTAATCTGTACAGTTGAACATATTGGAATATATGAAAAAGACTATAACCACATGACAAGAACTCATCAGGATAATTTATGGAAAAAAAAATTACGTATAACGTTTCAGGCTCTGGACTGCATACTATGTCGCAGCGCCATCGGCGCAGCGTTCGACAGTTTGGAAAACGGTGCTACCCAAGAGCAGCTGGTGGATACTCTCACATACTTCTGCGTCACTTTCAACATCGCGAACGAGAACGTATGCAGGGGAGCCATTGATTTGAATGCCGTAAGATCATATTCTATTTTATCTAAAAGTGAAACGTCATCTATCTATCTGTTACAATACAACAATTATGTTTTTGCCAATTCCGACCAACTGAGGCAAAAGTACCTACCTACTAGAAATGTCAGAATGTCGGATAGATTTGATTCTTATCTAAAATGGAACCGATTGGCATAAAAAAGGAAAAAGTGAAAATGGGCTGACTGTACTATTTAAAAAAAATCTTAAATTGCAGTTTTGTACTCCAAAAGTTAGGAAAGGTCTTATGGACTTTTAATGGACTTTTTCTCGTAGGAGTGGCAGAGAAAAAAGAGTATTAGCTGCCTCTCAACCATCATATCACATATTTCTTCCAGCTTATCTGACATTCCTCCGCTTACATTTAGAGTAGCAAAGCGCATACCTTGCGATGAGTTGCGATCGCCCTCTATACCGTGTTCAATACATGACTTAAGTAATGCATATTTTTAATTCTGCTGGCTTAACCATTATCAATTTCTGTATTATTGTAATCTAGGAATTATCGAATTATTATCTGTAGGTGTAATTAACAGGGGGTTGATAATGTAGGTAATTGTAGGTATGTTTTTGTTGATGCAAAAGTACAAAAGGTTAATAAAATAAATTAACCGAAAGGGGCGTATTGAACTGGTCTAGTAATGGTGCCTGGAACCTCTGGTACGGGTTTTTAGTTACTATACCACAAAGTATAATACAGAAGGAAGAAGAAGAATACAGGAAGAAGTATAATACAAACACGCTCTCACACATTTCCAATAAACACATCCATACACACACACACACACACACACACACACACACACACACACACACACACACACAGACACACACACCAAAACTTATTTCTCCCTATAAGCATTATTTTAAAATAAGAAATCTGTAATTGGCAGTATGTTTTATTAAAGGACCTTTTTTTAAAATTTAAGTGCTGTGGATTTTGTAATAAATAAAAACAATAAATAAATAGAAGGTCCACTCAATACAAAGGCGCGATATCGCCCACGTACACGCTGGCTCTGCGTACAAGCGATCTCAAATCGAAACAGACGAACTCAGTCGCTAATTGTATCGAGTAGTAGGCATTATTTTTAACCCCAGACCTATCGAGGGAGGCCGTGTTATAAGTTTGACACGTTTGTCTGTTTATGTGCTTGTCTGTGGCATTATAACTTGACAATGGGTGATCCGATTCGGACCCGGTTTTTAAAATTTCATAGAGAATATTGTCGAGAGTGTTGTTAGCTAGGTCTGATTAAATTTAGACCAGGGGTTTCCAAGATCTTGGAGAATCTTTGGATGTTGGAGTATGATGGGATCTCTGGATTAGGTTAGGATACAGTTAGGTGGTTCGAGTTTGAGCTCAAATGTTTGATCATGTAGACCTTCCCACATCTGGAATCTTGAGGACCTGATGATGATGACCAGGAAAAAGTAAGGGGATCTTAATGGTACGTTGGGGCTTTCTTAAATTTTTAATTTAGAGTTACGTACGTACTTAAAATAAACAAAATACATTGCCAGAAATATTTTTCGCAAGGCTCTTTTTTTAAAACTGGGAACCATAGCTGCCCTAGCGCTACGGTCGAGTGTAGGTGATAAAAAATCCGAAAGGCCGGAGCGGACCTTCTTTTTTTTTCTTTTATTATTGAGTTTTCTTGAAGCATATGGTATGTTTATAAACCAGATCACCAATGCATAAATAAAAACTTTTCATTAACTTACACCTAGTCTAGTACCTATGACCGAAGGTAGGGAGGATTATGTACGTGAAAGATGTTTATGCATGTAATTAATTTCAGCCCATAATTTTGTACATTGTGCAAAACACGCCAGATATAACGCCGGGACATTACTGCGGGTTGCTGCTACAAAACGGACATGAAAATGTCTGCCCCTTCAACGACCCGAGGTTCGAATGGACGGTGGACCTGCCCCCACCAGCTGAGGTGGATCCTGTAAGTTGATAATATACTTCTAGAGCTCTAGGTTGGAAGACAGAAGTTTACTTGCGTTCGCGCTGTTCCTTCAACGGTCAGTCTTTTGTAAGTAAATAAATAAATTAACGCTCTGCTTTTTTCCATCAAGGTTGGGTTAAAATCAAACCAGAAGTAATTTCTGATTTTTGATTGCATGTAGATATATTATTTTTCAACGAATTTTAATTCTGTTTTCACACTTGACCATCAATTTGTCTATTTCTTAATTTTTAAGAAATGTATTTAACAGCGACATTATTCCCTAAACAAGTAACTTCCAACAAAATTCCCGTACAAGCCGGCACCAAACCTCACGCCACTGTGTGCGAATTGAAAATAATGCAATACATGTCTCACACAATGAAACTCCAATTAATATTTGAACATAATAGATCTTATGGCGATGTCACAAAGGCGAATATCCGTCTACGTAACTCTTACATGGGATCGTAATTGATGCACAGATCGAATTCAAAATTCGAAGTTAAACGCAAGGCGCGATTGACTCGCCGCTCGCACTCCGTTTTAACCCCGCCCACCTGAGTACACATTTTGTGGCGCCACTCGCGTGCGTCTATTACATTTCTAGGGTATATTTCGCTGGTATTTAATATTTAGAGCGTCGGTGGTCTAGTGGCTTGGATGCCGGACTCCCATGCGGGAGGTCCGGGTTCGAAGCCATGCAATGCCATGTACCAATGAGTTTTTCGGATATTTTCGAAGACTTACGTACATATACCGACTGCTTTAACGGTGAGGAAACCTGCATGTCTGAGGAAAATAAAAGTTTCCGAAGGCGTGTGAAATCCACCATTCGGCACTGGGCCCGGCACCCCAACAGTGGGGACATTAATATGCTGATAATGAATTACCGTATAATCTAACTTATTCCTTAATACTATAGTTAGACACGGGATTCTTACCACGGACTTATTCTTTGCCTACACTTTAAAAGGGACCACCGTAAATTTAAAGATTAATAGGCTGATGATGATGATGATTTAATATTTGTCACTTGGAAACATTTCCTTACAGGTGCCACCCACGAAGCAACAAGAGCCACTTACGATCGCCGTCTTCACCGACGCCCACCTCGACCCAGAATACGAAGCGTTCGGCGTCGCAGCCTGCGACGAGCCTACATGCTGCAGATTCGGACAAAACCCCAGAACTAGTTTCACATACAAATTCAAGACCGACGAATCGCTGGAGAAAGAAAGCGTGGTAACAGTCGACGGGGAGTTCATGTTAGATCTCAGTGTGGCGCCAGAGATGAGGAAAAAGAGGAGTAAGCAGCAGACCAGGTTTGCGCCAAAGCAGGAGGAGCCGGCGGGGTACTGGGGTGATTATAGAGACTGTGACTCGCCTATATGGGCGTATGATGATGTTATTGACAGGATGCATGAGGCTCATAGTGTAAGTTAAGAATACCGTCATTTTAATATATAGTGTTAAGCATATAGTTTCTTAACTTTGGACGTAGGTATATTTAAATATACCCAGGAATAACCCCAGCAGGACTTCGACCCTTGAGGATCTTTTGTGCCTACCCCATTTTACACACTGATCATCTTAGTGTGCAAGTTTCCTCACGATGTTTTCTTTCACAGAGCAGTCGGTAAATGTACGTAAGTCTTCGAAAAATACGAAAAACTTATTAGTACTTGGAGTCCGGTGGCCTAGCCACTGTGCCACCGACGCTCTCTATAATTAAACCTTAATGAAACTCTTATGCTACATTGTGTACGAGTGACCAGGGACGTTTCGTTTAGCGGTCATCGCTAAATTCGTCGGCCACCCCGGAATCGGTGCCAGTGTGTAACTAAATACTTGTGCTGTTAGTATCCATAACTGAACAATTTTACAATTCGGAACAAGGTATTTTGGCTCTCCGTTCAAATATAGGTACCGCTGTTACTTTTTGTTGAGTAGGTAACGTTTCTAAACAACACTATTTCCAAGTGCTAACAAATTACATACTTTCTATAACTGAAAGTGATACTTCTTCTAAGCCGTGTTCCTCATTGCTGAGGGTCGTGATCATTCTAAGGAATTAATCACATAGATCGACTCTCGTGGCAGATTTAATGGGGTGGTTTGCCATTGCCTTCACCATTTAACACACTGGTTATCTCAGTGTGTCTCACAATGTTTTCCTTCACCGTCAGAGCAGTCGGTAAATGTACGTATAAGTCTTTCGAATAAACCGAAAAACTCATACATGGCATTGCCTGGTTATGTTTCGGCAGTGTTTATAGAAGAACCAGTACTTACTAAGCCCGTGTGCTCCATCTTCGACCTCATCGTCACCACCACCTTACCTGAAGAGACCTACCACGAAATAAAATGTAATATAGTAATATGGGAGCACCATAATGTTAACAAATGAACAAGCATCCTGATACAAACTCATGGTTTCAGAACATCGACGCAGTGTATTATATTGGGGATACCATCGACCATGGGGTCTGGGAAACTACATACGAGTTGATCGATGACATGAACCGCCATTTTATTGACAAGTTGAGGGAGACCTTCGGTGACCATGTGCCCGTCGTGCCCGTTATTGGGAACCACGAGTCACAACCTACGAACCAGTAAGTATAGGTACATAACTGTGCTGGATTTTTAGAAAGGGATTCGGGTCTTGATACTTCTGTTAGTGATAGTGACACGCGAATGTACTAAGATTGAGATCGATTTTACACGATACCCGAATCCCTTTTTAAGATCCCACGGGCTATATACAATATTCAGAAAGGTATATACGATATATCTTATCTTATGATAGGGGTCCGGGAATAACTCAGCGCCACTTCGACCCTTGAGGATCTTTTGTGCCAATCCCATTTAAACACAGGTCATCCCAGTGTGCAGGTTTCATCACGATGTTTTCCTTCACCGTTGAGCAGTCGGTAAATGTGCGTAAGTCTTCCATAAATACGAAAAACTCATTGGTACATGGCACTGCATGGTTTCGAACCCGGAGCTCCTGCATGGGAGTCCGGTGTCCTAGCCACTGTGCCACCGACGCTCAAGGTATATACGATAAGAAGTAGGTATGTAGGTACACGGGGTATAGTCGGTGAGACCACAAACGAGGAGATCGACTATATAAACAGAGGAACTCCAAGATCATCATAATTTCTAAACTTCATTTTCGGTAATAATTAATTACTAATCGACCAGTAATTTGATGTAAAACGTCGCTCAATCTAACCGGAGACCATTGCATTCTAATCATAGCTCCATTCAAACATCCCAAAGACATCGGAGGAGGCTGCGACTGAAACTTGCTGAAACTGTGTTTCTGATAGCGGACGAGTGGATGTCGAGCTTATTAATTTTTAACGCCTTCAATCGAAGTAGAAAGTTTTTGTAACTCTTAAACTCCATCAGCGAAATGCTGCACAAGAAGTCAGGTAGGCACCTACCTCAATTGATTATTTCAGTCAGATTGGGTCACATGAAGAAAAAATATAGATCTATGACCATACAAACGTATGGTCCAATAAATGAATGAAAAAAACAACGCCAGTAACAGCTAGTAATTACAATAGCCTCGTAAGATCCAGAGCTTTTCAGGGAAAAGAGTAAACGCCCAAGATCCTATACATAGTACTAATACTTATATAGCTGTAAGGTTTCTCAGAAATTAAAAAATAAATTAAATTAAATTAATTTCTAAGACCACCATAGGCATCGATTAGTCCTATACAAATACCATGCCATACCATGGGCTTAAATTGATAGATTGTATTTTTGGATCTGAATGACTATAACAATTTAGTCCAATATATAGGGCATGGGCCTTACGAGGACAAATAGTAATTCAATTTCAAAAAATAACTTTTTTTTTAAATTAATGGCCTTTGGTATTGTGTTTCAAGGCACAATAATTGCGTCAATTCACGTTGTAAGGGAGACACATCGTGAAAGTGACCGGTTGTGACTTGGTTTATCGAATTTAAAATTTTGCACATTTTGTCAAGATTGTCCGGAAAGTCCACCTACAACAAACATAAAACGGCACATAGGTACATATCGACGGACGAAACAATATTGCACAGGGGAACTTATACATATAATACATATTTATGTATAAACAATACCGAAACCCACATACAAAAATAAAGAACTTTACAGATTCGCGCCACCTAGAGTGACAGGCGAATATATAAACACGACATGGCTATACGAGGCGCTGGTCAGGAAATGGGGCTTCTACCTCTCAGATGAGGCCAAAGCAACCTTGTTGGATCGTGGCGACTTCTCTGTGCAGATCCGGCCAGGATTGAGGGCAATCTCGCTGAACAACAATGTCGCTTATACGTTCAATTGGTGAGTATAAGTCATAGATATCATTTTTTTTTATTAAATAAGGAGAGCAGACGAGCAAACAAGCCACCTGGGACCTGGTGGTAAGGGGTCATCACCGTCGCCCATAGACATCTCACCTCACTGTAATACAAGGTTTTTAATGCGCTGCTAACCTTGAGGGCAAAGATGGATTACCTCATATGCCGGAAATTACGCTACCCTTCAAACCAAAATGCAAGAAAATGAAATGCAAGCATTTCTGTTTTACGGCAAAAATAAATAAGAGGGTGGTATAAATCCAGGCGATCCTTCACATCAGGATCTACCACCTGTAAATCTTGTCTACTCGCCACTTTAGTAACTACGAGGCAGTCTGTTATTTGCCATATTATCATTAATTCACTTTGTTTAATCTATAATATACGCTGCTGATTGCCAAATTAAAAAAAGGAATTCAACAAATTGAAATAGGTAGCTAGCTTAAATCGCATATTCAGGTCCAAAAAGAGAAAATTGGATATTATTGTCTTTTCTGACTAATGCTGACTGCTGAATTCTGGTGGGGGGCTGGCCATGGCCCCATTAGTCTCCCCCTGGATCCGCCGGCTGTTGGGTGTTTCCTGAGAAATTTCCCATCCCGTTACGCACTGTTAATGTTCCTCACGAATAAATTAAATGATATTTGCACAGATCCTTGATCTATTGACTCTTGAACTTATGCCCTTGATCTTATTGAACGTAACGGGATTGGAAATTTCTCAGGAAACACCCTGTTTCAATTCCAAATCAGACCCTTATTGAATAAAAGAGAAAAGTAAGTCGATCGATATCAGATTGTAAAAATCAAACGAGATATGAAAATCAACTGTTAACCCTTATTTGCAGGTGGATAGTGTACGATCCTCGCGATGCTAAGAGGCATTTGGACTGGTTGGTCGAAGAGCTATACTCCGCGGAACAAGCAGGCGATAAAGTTCACATTCTGGCGCACATACCGCCCGGAGTGGCCGACCTGACGCACACGTGGACTCGCGAGTACAATAGAATCGTTAACCGGTGAGCTATTGAAATAAAGAAGCAAATGATTTTTTATTTACCACTTAAACCATATTTGGGTGTTTCCTGGGAAATTATATAATATTTTTCCTCATAAATAAAGTAAGTAAATGATATTTACAGAGAATAAGATCAAGGGTAAGGATCATATCATTTTCAACACACTTGCTCGTAAAGTGGCTCTTATTGAACCGCGTTCATAATGCAGCTTATAAAACACGCGGGCTTTTTACCTTAATTTGTAATTTTCATATAATTTTCAACTTTATTGTTCTGCACAATATTTTGACAGAAACGTCAGCGTCAACAAAGTTTCGAACGCCAGGTGGCGCTGAAGTCGTGCACCTAGAGAATAGTTTTACGGTGGTATTTCTAAAGTAGAACCAAGAAAGTTGCATACTTACTAAAATAAGTAATTGGAATGGGATCTCCATAGAAACAAAGTGGTCCCGTTCAAAACCCTATTTAAAAAGAGAGACATAACCTGTGTTACCAGCATTAATAGTTCTGCGATTAAAACATAGGAAATTTAGGATTTTTTTACTACGGTCACTGTACTAAAAAGAGATGAATGCCCTACTCCCACCGGCCTGTAATATCTTGATAGAATAGATATAGCAGGTCAGTGCCTACTCCTCGGACCAATTATTACACATACATACAGTGTATACATACAGTGTAATAATTGGTCCGAGGCCTACTCCGTATGTCTCGCTTACTCTTCTTCTTTTTTAAATAGAGTTCCTTTACATGAAGATGCTTTTCTAGTTTACTACATAGTATAGTATTGCAACTTCTACAATCGTAACTAGCGCCATCTATAGGGTGAATCTCGTCCAATCACTAATCTTTAGCACATAATTTTCGTGTCTTTCCATTCTTCCTGTAACATTCCTTTCCTTAATATTGATGTCGATTGTCATTGTCACCCCGCGTTTGCAGATTCACGTCAACAATAGCAGCCGAGTTCAACGGCCACACACACGCGGACGAGTTCAAGATATTCTATAACGAGGAGGGCACGCCTATCAACGTGGCTTGGGGCGGCGGCAGCGCCACTACCTACTCGCATTACAATCTCAACTATAAAGTCGCGTCTTTCGACACCGAAACGTTTGTAAGTGGATAGATGTTTATAGGTCGTCGATTCGAGGGCCAGTTCAAATCTCAACTATAAAGTCGCCAACTTCGACACTGAAACCTTTGCAAGTTGGAAGACTAACTAGATTGTTTGTTTGTTTATCGTATGGTTAGTGGCTAACGTATTTGTCAGAATTGTTCAGGCCGCCCGTAGGCCTCTGACTTGGCTTAACGATTGCTGTCGATCGACAACAACCGGGACCGACTGCTTAACGTGCTCTCCGAGCCACAGAGAAGTTTAGATGAAATATGTCACTAGTGGTCACCCGTCCTGGTACCGATCGCGCCCAACGTCGCTTAACCTGCATGATCGCTTTCGGGCCGTGTTCGCAACTAGGATACAAGATTCAGAACTATGAAAAGTTTGTGTTCTTCTTTGTTAAAGAAGGATGAAGGTCCGAACTGGGTCGCTCTGTAAACTTTCTTAAACCTATATCGTACCTATTATAATACCTAATATTTTGGGAGTAGATGATATTCCATAATACTAGACTGTAGACAGTAGGGTAGACAGTACAAAATTTGATGCTTATTGAATTGAAATTTTCATTTTTGAGTAGACATAAAAATTGGTTCAAGCGGCTCAAGAACAAAACTACGTTTCAATAAGTACGTTATCGTATAATATAATCCAAAATCGGCACGATTTCACGACTTAATTCCCAATTAATTACAGGAAGCAACCGATATCCGCAACTACGTCTACAACCTGACGGAAGCAAACCTGACGCCCCACATTCGCCCCCACTGGTTCCAACTATACAACATGACCAACAGCTTCGGTCTGAGCGACCTCTCCCCCGCCTCCATGGACAATCTGGTCACCAGAATGGTCACCACCGACGGCCATCTGCTGGATCGATATAACATGTACTTTTCGAAGATAAGCGATAATAGATGGCCGCAATGTATTTCTAATGTTAATTGTAAGATAGATAATCTTTGTAGGACTGTAGTCACTGTGCTGTGGGATAGGTGGCGGTGTAACGAGTTGCGAGATTCCTTCTTTTCCAGAAGACAAGACGAGGACTCCTAGAATGTCAGTCATGGCCGTATATCCGTTCCCCTTCGCCCCTAACTTAACCCCACCCCCCTTATTATAGAGCCTCAACATCTCGGCCCAGATAACGTTAGTAATACATGCGTAATGACTATTGATTGAAAGACTGCCACAAGTAACTTGAATTTATTTAAAAAAAATGTTACAAGCAAACTTTTTCTTTACAAGAAATTAAATTATTACAGCTACGAGTATGTTCGTTCACCCAGTGCATAAAATTAGTCAGCCATTTTTTCCAAGTATGAGAATGCTTAATTTTAAAGATCATTATTTTTGGTAAGCTGGAGTAATGGTAACTATTGATGTACAGATTTTTTATATTGTATATAAACAAACAATAAAACTATTACATTTTTAAACAAAATGTTTCAATTTGTGTTACCTATACATTTATCTACAATCCTACATTAGAAATTGCACAGATCTAAAGTAAAAGCTGAACTACTGACGTAACGTTAATGATTGAGTATGCTTAATCACGGAATCTCAAGTCCATTTCAAGCTTTCACTGGGGATCTTGTCAAGCCCCGATATCTGCAACAAAAATAATCGTACCTAAGAACCCGAAAAATGCTAGCTTTTAAAATACTTACTTAATATTCTAAACACTACCGGAACAGATTAACACGAAGCGAAGATGTTCGGCGATAGACTATATCAGGCTGACCCAGAGGTGGTCCCTCGGGTTTCGAGATTATCACAGATAATATGTATAGGTATTTCAGATATCACACGCTTAGGTTTTAATAATCAATTAAGTATTTTAATAATTATTTGATCAATTCATGCATCAGATAGATAAAATGCGGTGGAGTGTAGTTTATCATTCAGTCGGACAAACAATAGGTAAGCGATGAAGGTGTGCGTCTTTGTGCTTCTGATAGGCTTGTGTAGTGCCAACAGGCTCATATCTACAGGTAAGATTGTTTTTATAATAATTACCTATTTACTGAATTATACTAATTAAGTCGGTGGCTATGACGCGAAAGAATGAATATCATCCATACCCTTGGCCCAGAAGAACAGAAAAATCCAACAGGTAGTACAACGGGAATTTTGACATGAATTCAAATGAATGTCTTACGTTAGGTTAGGTTAGGTTGGGGGGGGGGTCATCCAAGAAAAAATGTGTAACGAAAAATATGTACTTTCGAGAGCTTCGTGTAATGAAAGTTTAAGAGTTAGAAAAGTAATAGTTATACCATCGTAAAGATCGGTCTAACGACAAGAAAAAAAAATGCTCGACCCTCCTCGGCTCCCTCTGGTGGCCACGCAAGTGAACACTGAAAATAAGGTTGCGCGGTTAGCGCTCAGTTTAATTAAAGTGAGCTAGCGTCGAAACTACTCGACGGATTTGGACCAAAAACTGTATTTTAATGAATAAGAGTTAGGTTACGGTTTGACGTTAAAAAATAGTTTGCGATCTTAATAAAGTTCTGACGTTGATTGTAAGTGAAAATGGCAAGGTCGAAAGAAAAAAGCCTAAAATATCCAGATTAAATCCCGTTTACAACCGACCAAAACCACTTTCGGGAGTGAAGAGGATACGTCTTCATCGTTTTTGAAAGAAAGAAGTCCAGAAAAATGGCACCGGCTCGAACCAGGTTGACCAAGATGGTGAGCGCCGAGGACGAAATTTGAATTCACGAAATAATAAAACCATCAGTGGTAGCCTCCACTTCCACCCACCCATTTAGGATAATTCAAGCATTCTTACACGAGTGGACTTTATTTCAAGCATTTTAGTCTAAGACATCTAACACATAGATTTCCAAATGGAAAAATATTGTTTTTGCTCGTCCTGAAAACCTGTAGGTACCTACTTACCTACGCAATTGAGTTAACACCGCCGATGTTCTTTCTATTTTTTCCCTCTCTCCGACGAACACAGTTTTGTTTAAATCTAGACCCTACATATAGACGAGGTCTGATTTTCCGTTCTAGATGAAATAGAGACGTTGTTCAAAAAGGCCCTAAAACATGAGTTGTCGGAGGCCGAGACCGCAACTTTGCGCGACATTGTGGAGATACTACAGAGGCCTGAGCACGTCACCATGAGATCTCTCGACGAAAGCTCACTCTCACGAACTGTAAGTCTTTCATTCTCTAATTCTGGATGGTATCAGGTACAGAAAAAACCCTCATTCATTCTATGGGGTGATATGACCATGACATAATGGTCAACGGCCCTTATAAACGAGAACGATGCTCGCATCGATCCTCGGTCGGGCCGATATCAAGTGGGCACAGTCATCAGTAACCCTTGAGAGGAAGAAGGACTGGCACTTCTAAACACTGTTGAAACTTTGGAATACGTCATTGCCAACGCGGAGTTATTTGTGGTGGTTCCTGAGGGGCTTCCATCATCACCAAACTCACTGGGATTCATGATAATTCTGCTTCGATTGTTTACTCTAAGACAAGAAGAAGAATACATACATACATCTTACCATTCAGATAGATCTTTTGTAAAGTAAACATCATAATCTAGTTCACTTTTAGATAAAAGTTGATCATTTTTCGCTTTAGACATTCGGCGTGTAATAATAATTGTTCTAAATACTAAAGCGAGTAATAAATTATGTTAACGGTATCTATTGATACCTATTCTGACTGGCTTCTATCAAAACAGTATCAAAATCACGTTTCAGGCTCTGGACTGTATACTATGCCGCAGCGCCGTCGCCGCAGCTTACGACAGTGTAGTAAACGGCGCTACCCAAGAGCAGCTGGTAGATACCATCACATACTTCTGCGTCACTTTCAACATCGAGAACGAGAACGTTTGCAGAGGAGCCATTACATTGCATGCCGTAAGATTACTGCGTAGTTTTATGTCACAACTTGGGGGGGTTAAATGCAAACCGCCCCGCCCCTCCGGGTTTTCGTTGTCATTTTGGGGGATTAATTAGGTTGTCGTAACGAGAAGGGGTATAATGTTCCTGTGATAACCTGGGACCGCGCCCAGTCATGAAGAGCGAATAAAATCAAATCGAAATATAAAAGAAAACTTGTTATTTCAGCCCGTACTCTTACACATTATGCAAAATACGCCAGAGGCATCGCCGGCGATACACTGCGGGCTGCTGTTGCAAAGCGCGCACGGCAACGTCTGCCCCTTCAACGACCCGAGATTCGAATGGACGGTGGACCTGCCCCCACCAGCTGATGTGGATCCCGTGAGTTGATAACAAGTAGATCGTTATTAGTACTGTAGCGTTGTAAACAGGAAGAAAATTAGCTAAGACATTTAAATAGTTATCCAACTTGCAGTGAGAAGTATAGCAGCTACCTACATATGCCTCACATTTTATATACTGATTCCAAGCTGAAAGTACATACTCGCCGTCGATAAAAGAGGCGGCATTCTACATTAAAATTACATTAGTTATCAAAACTACAGCATTTCCTTACAGGTCCCACCCACGCCACAAGAGCCACTTACGATCGCCATCCTAACCGACGCCCACCTCGACCCAGAATACGAAGCGTTCGGCGTCGCAGCCTGCGACGAGCCTACATGCTGCAGATTCGGACAGAGCCCTAGAACTAGCTTCACATACAAACTCGAGGTCGACGAGTCGCTGGAGAAAGAAAGCGTAGTGACAGTCAACGGAGAGCTCATGCTGGATCTCAGTGTGGCGCTGAAAATAAGGAAAAAGAGGAGCACGCAGCAGACGAGGTTTGCGCCAAGGAATGAGGAGCCAGCAGGATATTGGGGCGATTATAGGGACTGTGACTCGCCTATTTGGGCGTACGACGATGTTATTGACAGGATTCATGAGGCTCATAGAGTGAGTTTTATAATTTGACATACAGTAGCAAAATACCTGCACAGAGCGACTCAGTATCGATAACGGAGTAACTTGTCCCCTTCAATTATTTTTGTGGACATTAAACAACACTTAGAATTCACCAGCCACAACCAACAAATGAACTATGAACAATAGCCTTACTTATACTAGCTAATTTCCATTTTTCACAAATAAAGGACAGGCGTATAACGTCTGTATGGTTACAGAACATCGACGTGGTGTACTACATTGGGGATACCATCGACCACGGGTCCTGGGAGACCACTTACAAGTTAATCGATGACATGAACCGCCATCTTATTGACAAGATGAGGGAGACCTTCGGCGCTCACGTACCTGTTGTGCCTGTTATTGGGAACCACGAGGCTCAGCCCACAGACCAGTGAGTACAGCTTTTAGAAAGATGTACAAAGACAATATGACTATTACTGATATCTTATACGTAGAGTACACCTAGCATTAGGACAGTAATCCTACTGTCTACGCCCAGAGAGCGTCGCCGGAACGAATCCACCTTTGGACATTTGTGGTAGACCACTCCTAGTAACTTGCAAACGAACGACGTGTGACACGCGATTGTCTAAATGCCTTGTGCCGGAACGATAGTCAGGGACTTTTCTGTTACTTAGGTATCTCTGATCAGGGTACGCCAAGTGCAAGTCTTTTCGTGACCTTAGTAACAATTATAAATTCCTTACAGATTCGCCCCAAACACTGTAACAGGGGAATACATTAATACCACGTGGCTATACGAGGCGTTAGTCAGGAAATGGAGCTTCTACCTCACAGACGAGGCCAAGGCAACCTTGTTGGACCGCGGCGACTTCTCAGTTCAGATCCGGCCTGGATTGAGGGCCATTTCGCTGAACAGCATTGTCGCTTATAGGTACAATTGGTGAGTTCATGCATCAGCTTTATCAAACAGATGTCAATTTTAAAAATCCCTTACAAGCGCAGAGTTAGGTTCGAAAAGAGTAGGTAAAAAATTTGTATCTGAAAAGGATTTTGGAGCCGAGAATATTATTGTAAGTCGTTTCTGACTAAGTATGTACTTTTTGCCAATTTATTGGAACTTATTGAGAAAAGGGGACACTATAAGAAGCTTTAAAAGCCTAGCCCAAATATGACTTTGATTAAATTGAACCGGAAAAGTAGAAACCGAGAGTTCTGACCTTGTAGTAACTGCACACACTTGCAGGTCTATTTTATTATTTTGCACCTACTTTCAGGTGGGTAGTGTACGATCCTAGCGATGCTAAGAGGCATTTGGACTGGCTGATCGAAGAGCTATACGCCGCGGAACAAGCAGGCGATAAAGTCCACATTCTGACGCACATACCGGCCGGAGTGGTCGACCTGACGCACACGTGGACTCGCGAGTACAACAGGATTGTCAACCGGTAAGCTATCAGAAAGTGATCGTGCAAGTTAAGCAACGTATGGCCGCGATCAGAATCAAGAAAAGGAGACCCCTAGTTGCACATTTTTATCTGAGCTCCTCCACTCATCAAAAAGCATAAACTGACGGACGCGGCTGTTATATTAGGCCATGTTTGAGTTTTACGGGTGGACTGAGAGAAGGTCCCTGATTTGTATGTGACTTAGCCAAACATATCATAGTTACATACAAATCAGGGATATTTTTGTGTGGTTACAATTGATGACGTATTTTGTCCTTCCCAGATTCACGTCAACAATAGCAGCCGAATTCAACGGCCACACACACGCGGACGAGTTCAAGATATTCTACAATGAGGAGGGCACGCCTATCAACGTGGCTTGGGGCGGCGGTAGCGCCACTACCTACTCGCATTACAATCTCAACTATAAAGTCGCGTCTTTCGACACCGAAACGTTTGTAAGTGGATAGATGTTTATAGGTCGTCGATTCGAGGGCCAGTTCAAAACAATGAAAAGTTTGTGTTCTTCTTTGTTAAAGAAGGATGAAGGTCAGAACTGGGTCGCTCTGTAAACATTCTTAAACCTATATCGTACCTACCTATTATAATACCTAATATTTTGGTAATAGATGATATTCCATAATACTAGACTGTAGACAGAAGGGGTTGGGGATTGAACTTACAAAATTTGATGCATATTGAATTGAAATTTTTGAGTAGACATAAAAATTGGTTCAAGAGGCTCAATAACAAAACTACATTTCAAGTTATGATATGATTTAAGTACGTTGTCGTATAATATAATCCAAAATCGGCACGATTTAACGACTTAATTCCCAATTAATTACAGGAAGCAACCGATATCCGCAACTACGTCTACAACCTGACGGAAGCAAACCTGACGCCCCACATTCGCCCCCACTGGTTTCAACTATACAACATGACCAACAGCTTCGGTCTGAGCGACCTCTCCCCCGCCTCCATGGACAATCTGGTCACCAGAATGGTCACCACCGACGGCCATCTGCTGGATCGATATAACATGTACTTTTCGAAGATAAGCGATAATAGATGGCCGCAATGTATTCCTAATGCAAATTGTAAGATAGATAATCTTTGTAGGACTGTAGTCACAGTGCTGTGGGATAGGTGGCGGTGTAACGAGTTGCGAGATTCGTTCTTTTCCAGAAGACAAGACGAGGACGCCTAGAGTGTCAGTCATGGCCGTATGTATATGGCCGGATGGCCGTTCCCCTTCGCCCCTAACTTAACCCCACCCCCCTTATTATAGAGCGTCAACATCTCGGCCCAGATAACGTTAGTAATATATGCGTAATGACTATTGATTGAAAGACTGCCACAAGTAACTTGAATTTATTTAAAAAAAATATGTTACAAGCAAACTTTTTCTTTACAAGAAATTAAATTATTACAGCTACGAGTATTTTCGTTCACCCAGTGCATAAAATATGTCATAATTTTTTTCCAGGGATGAGAAATCATTATTTTTGGTATACTGATGTAACGGAAACTGTCCTGTACAATTTTTTTATGTTGTATTTAACAAACAATAAAACTATTACATTTTTTAACAAAATGTTTCAATTTGTATATTCTATATTATGTTATTTTTTATTTATCTATAAATACATAACAAATTAAAATAAAACTTGAAACTACACGTTAGTGATTGAGTATGCTTAACCAGGGGATCACGGGTTTCCATTTCAAGCTTTCACTAGGAATCTTGTCTAGCTCTGATAACTGTAACAAAAATTTGGTATTACTACATAAATAAAGTATGTTTTTATTTATGATTATTGATGATGATCCATTTGACCATTCTCTCTCCATTTTCTCTTGACTACCCTGCAATGCAAGGGCATGAAGATATGTGTGTATAAGGCTGACTATGGATTACTCAAGAAAGTCTCTTCTATACACTGCTAGCATACAGCCCCAAAGTGAATACATTTGGCGACATACAGGTATCTATAGAAGTCACTAGCTGGGCAGACCTACCACCTGGCAAGGTTCCTTGGGTTAGGCTGACTTTCCACCAAAGCTGTGCGAGGAACAAATCTACCAATATAATCTTTCCATTATAACATCACCAATAAAATGAAGCAATTCTATTGGTGGATTTTTTTCCCGTTCACTGCTCTGCTTCCTTCCACAGCTTTGGTGGAAAGGCAGCCTAAGTCGCCTCATATGGCATGTTTGGTAGCAGGGAAATTCAAAATCGTCCATACACAGAAAATGTATAGCATAACCTGCATATTGGCAAGCTTACCTGGTGCCTAACAAAATTGACAACAGTTTCAACACTCTCCACACTGATGTCTTCTGATAGTGAAAAGAACCGCCTCCATACCGCTGAGGCCAGGACCCTGTCATCGCTGAGGCCTTCATCGTATGCTACCAGAGCTGCTTGGAACTGCTCCGATAACTCTGACACTTGCTTCCTGGCTATAGCCGGATTAGCTCCCTGGAATACGAAATTATAGGACTGACTACACTGGAATACCTAATGAAATGAATTGAATAACTTGATTTATCAACTCTAACTTAAAATAATGAGCAGAGCAGAGAGATATGAGGTCACATACTAAATACTACTTAAAACAAATAAAAAATAAATTACCTCAAGAAGCTTAACTCTATTTCCAACATCTGCCCACAATGCTTCAATAATACAATTCCTAACGAAATGGCCGTCTCCTTTGACATATTTGTTCTTTTCACTGGTGGTTAACGTTACATCTTCTGCCATGTACCGTACCATGAGTAGCCACACATGTAACTCGGTGATAACAAACCAGGAGGTGAACGTGTCAGGTAAACGCAGCTTACTAAACCATTCATGGTATGCTACTTTTTCTGGTACACACTCATACAGAAAATAGCCTGTCAATTTTAACCGCTGAAAATGAATAATTTTTAGGAAATGTATTTTTAGTAAACTGTACTGATGCATTTTATGAGGATATCATAGATAAAATAAGATATTTTCTCTGTTGTTTACTTCTAAATAACTTACAGTTCTGGACTGGTCCATCCACCCGACAGCCTTCATGAATTTCTTCACGTAGCTGTCTTGTATAGCCACAGTGCCCTGTTCCCTCGCATTCTGGTATCTACACAGGTTATTTAGGCACGGTCTTGCATAATCAATCTTTAATTGTTTATGTTGCTGCCATATTACCTGGAGTATAGGAATTTATGGTGAAATGATCAATTTAGTGTTGCGGTAGAAGGTATCTATGTAATAATAAATTGTAAACAATTTCTAAGAGGTTAAAAATGTTTATTTTTAAACATTTAATTTTCCCAGAAAAAGAAACATTAGTAAACTTACACGGCATAATAGACGACTCCGATACATATTTTTCTACGGAGTTTTATTTCAACTTGCTGCAATTAGTTCATTTACTACTAATGCAAAATTTAATAAAATTAAACCAAAAACAGCTGATTGAGTGACTGAATGAATTGAATTCTCTGATTGACTTGACGGAATGAACGAAGGAAATATTTTTATCTTGATCTTAGATTACCACACTACCTACTGTTTTATCTATGGATAGATAGTAGCTGTAATCTAAGATCTATAACAATATATTTTTTTGTACGACTTTTTCCGTATTATTGGAAAAGACAAAGGGATCAGAGCCCATACAGCCATGCTTTTGAACTCTTGTATCAGTCAGTTTTTAAAAAAAATATTGTACTGCTGCGTCAATCAAATTCAGTGTTTATACTTTATACTTTATTTTGCACACATACATCACAAATGAAAAAACAATTGCGTTTCTAAACCATCCAATCAAAAGCTGATGAAAGGGCCAACTACACGACCGATTCTATGTCCAACTTGGCTATGCTATGTGCCAGGTCGCTGACTCTTGAGACAAACGCGCCTTTTTTCGTTATGGTAGCCAGATGTGCGAAACCTTTGGTCTATTTTTTTATAAAGTTGTGCAGTAAGTAAATAGTGACAAAATACAACCAAAATGATGCAGATGATACTGTATTCATCATCGGTAAGCACGAGCTTAGTAGAAATTAATTATTTATAGTATTTATTTATTTAGGTATAGTTGTATGTAAATATTTTTTCTAGAAAATTGTTAGAACATGCAGCCTTAAAATTATAAACGTTTTTTTTTCGGTTTAATTTAATTCAGCAATATGTAATCAACTGATTTCTGTGGAAATTACATGTGTTGTAAAAAAAGTGTAAATTAAATTTATCCACTTATTTATATTTTAATTAAATAGTTGTAGTATTTTTGGCATTAAATTGTACGTAACATAAATATACAAATTTTAAAAAATAACAAAAACATTATGGTTTGTGACAACTGCAATACTTGGCTTTTTACTACGATACGCCAGTCCCGATTGTTTCTTGGCTCTTAGTCGTACAAAAAAGAGGTAGTAAACAAAAAGTGCATAGTGGTGGACTGGTGTCATTGACTTTTTGTCTACCTGACACATAGCATAGGCACACGACCTACTGAATTCAATTGCTAGCCTGCAGTACGGGCAGTTAGGCCACGAGGAAACCCCGGCCGACTGAACAATCTGCCACCAACTAAATGATCGGTCCGTGGATAGAACCGTAGTATTTGGTTGGATTTGTCTCGATTATGTCAATTGAAAACCTGACTTAGTGTCGTGTCGCACCCCCATACTAGTGCATTGCTTTTTGCCCATCACTTAATTGTTTTACATTTTACCAGTAGGACTTTCCAGTCCAACCTTTCCAGCAAAGTTCATTCCAGTAAGCGTCTAAACGATTCCAGTCAAATTTGTATGGACTGGAATGGCGCTGGAATGGCTGTTCACATTATTCCAGTCCTACTGGAACAAAAATTAAACACCATGCCAGTCGACTGGAATTGCTATTTTTGTTGAATTGCTGGAATTGGTGAATGGAAGAGTGAACGAAATAGCAACTGGAATAATGTAAACGCTATGTAAATGCTAAGGTGGCAACGGTCAATGTTGCCCTTTTAGGAAAAAAATCCAATTTAGTGTAATGGGAAATAATTCTGCAATGTTTTACCACTAGAGGCGCCACTAGCATAATTACGTAAATAAATATTTTCGACCAAAAACATTCAAAAACTTTTAATCCTGAAGATTTTAATGAATATTAATGATTTTAATGTATTAAATATCTTGTTTTGTTAAGATTTTATTCTAAACAACCTATTATTTTATATTATGTTTAGGACATAATTATATTGCTTCCAAGTACAATAATTTTGATTAATATTAGATGATTTTACTAGATTTAGTTTAATAAACTTTAAATTAGCACATCAAGCCAAATATTAACGTGTGTAGATACGTACCTTTGCACCAAATTCTTTCAGACTCACGCCACGCTCTTTTTAGGTCTGCTATTTTGAAATGGCTATATGATGCCATGATATTAATTATTAATATTATTAATTTTTATTAATTTAACAATAGTTTTGAGAAATTAAATTAAATTACGTAGGTAGGTAACCCAAATAACGAGAAATTTGACATCTTCAAAAATTACGTTTCGTTTTGCTTTTCTGTTTACGGAGTGTGCTAGTGGCTCTATCGGCGCCACTTTATGTTTATTTACGCTTTATGTTTTATTTCCTATTAACCAAAATTCTAATAAGTAGCATTTTTACCTATTGTAAAACTAAGTTTTCCTCTGAATACTAGATTGCCGCCCTAGCCTTCAACCTAAGCCATCCGTGTCGGTTTCGCTCCGACATGTAAGTTAGCATGCAGACGAGAATGTGCAAGCAGTTTTTTCTAAGTTATTATAAATCAGTCGCTAGGCTAAGGCCGTCTTGCACGAATCGTTTTTTCTCGGGTTAACTCTAACTCGATGTCAATTTTGTATGAAAACCGTAGACACTTTACGAGTTAACCCAGGGTAAACTTTTCGAAACACTGAGTCAAAATAATTTAGGTACTTTTATTTTTTTATTTACTTCTAAACCCGCATTTGACCTCGATCTCGCCTGATGGTAAGCGACGATGAGGTCGACGATGGAGCATGCGGGTCCAGTAAAAGCCTATTCACTCTGGCCTTGAAGATCCCAAGGTTGTAGGTTTCGGGAAATACAGACGCCGGCAGGCTGTTCCATTCCTTAGCCGTTCGCATAATGAACGAAGAAGCAAATCGCTTCGTACGAGCAGATGGGATATCAACAACATAAGGATGGAACCCCTCCCCGCGCCTGGTAGTCCGAAGGCGGAATGGAGATGCTGGAATTAGGTCGTGCAATTCCGATGCGCACTCTCCGAAATGTATCCTATAAAATACCGATAGACAGGCAACCTTCGCCGATGTTCCAGACTTTGCAGTCTAGCTTCCACTAGCGATTCGTCACCTATAAGGCGCTTAGCGCGTTTCTCCACTGAGTCAAGGGCAGCCAGTTGGTATTTAGCTGAGCCGTCCCACAGGTGGCAGCAGTACTCCATGCACGACCGGACTTGAGCTTGGTAAAGGTTTAAAAGCTGTCCCGGCGTGAAGTACCGCCTAACCTTACTCAGGATGCCCAATTTTTTGGCTGCGGTCTGAGCTTTTGACTCAATGGAGCGCCCAAAGTTGAGATTGGAAGTCAGATCCAACCCCAAAAGGCTGAGGTGGTCGGTAATCGGTACGGATACATCCCGGAAAGTCGGAGTCAGGTGATGTACTTGATGGTTTATGCGTAATAAGTTGGTTTTATAAAGAATATGAATTAGTTTATTATTATTATGAAGCTTTATTCGGTTAAGAGCATCGGTGGTGTCGTGGCTAAGTTAGGACGTCGCGTCCCATGCGGGAGGTCTGGGTTCGAAACCATGCAATGCCATGTACAAATGAGTTTTTCGGTTTTTTCGAAAGACTTGCGTACATTATGGACTGCTCTGACGGTGAAGGAAAACCTCGTGAAGAAAACTGCACACTGAAATAACCATTGAAATAGGGAAGATAAAGGGAAACCACCTATTTGTTGTTGAAATAGAAGTTAAGATTCATATTTTAGCCAATTTTCAAGTTCCTAGATAATACAGTTTATGAGATAGATATAACAAAAGTAGTCTAAAATTGACAACTTTGGCGTTTAGTTTTTTTGGTACAAAATTGTTTTTTTAATTTTTTTAGGTTCTTGTTATGGGTAAAATATAATTCTATAAAAGGGATGAAGGGAATATAATTATTGTGTGAAATTTTGAAGGCTGTATCTTTTTCTGCCTAGACCCGCGTGACAGACGTATGGACGGACGGACTACGAAGCGATAGCAATTGGGCTTCGTGTTCCTACAGATCCTTAAAAATGGGTATTGAAACTTGCTATTTGGCTCTCCAAAATCTGAAGTTCATTTGAACTTGAACTACCTAGCTATCTACATAAACAAATAAAAAAATTGCGTAATTTCCCAAATATTGTTATCGGGTAATTTTGACGATTGGCAGCACTGGCTTTTTTTTCTTGTAGATTTTCTGATTCTCTCTGTGTGCGCTCTCCGGGTCGAACGAAACGAAATTGGTGGTGAGGTGTGGTGAGGTTATTACGTAATTTCAATCGCCAATTGTAATTTTTCTCCCAAGTGCTCCGGATAACCGAAAATGTTCGGGGCCGTAAGTAAAGTCGGAAGCGGCTTCTTAGCTGCGAAGTCAGTAGCCGAAAAAGCCCTCACAGAATGTGGAAAAGTCGTCGCAGTATCGGCGGTCAATAAGAGAGATTATGCAGCGAAGGCTGCGGGCAAGGGGCAAGGTAAGGTTGTGGCTGTCATCGGCGCCGTGGTGGATGTGCAGTTCGAGGACGACCTGCCGTCCATCCTAAATGCACTGGAGGTACAGAACCGACAGCCTCGGCTGGTGCTCGAAGTGGCACAGCACTTGGGAGAGAACACCGTGCGCACCATCGCCATGGACGGTACCGAGGGGATCGTGCGCGGCCAGCCCGTGGTAGACTCCGGCACGCCCATCCGCATCCCCGTCGGCGCAGAGACGCTCGGCCGCATCATCAACGTGATCGGCGAGCCCATCGACGAGCGCGGCCCGGTCGCCAGCGACAAGTTTGCTGCCATCCACGCAGAAGCTCCTGCATTCGTAGAGATGAGCGTGGAGCAGGAAATCTTGGTCACTGGCATCAAGGTGGTGGACCTGCTGGCGCCGTACGCCAAGGGCGGCAAGATCGGCCTGTTCGGCGGCGCCGGCGTGGGCAAGACGGTGCTCATCATGGAGCTGATCAACAACGTGGCCAAGGCGCACGGCGGGTACTCGGTGTTCGCGGGCGTGGGCGAGCGCACGCGCGAGGGCAACGATCTGTACCATGAGATGATCGAGTCGGGGGTCATTTCGCTCAAGGACAAGACATCCAAGGTGGCACTAGTGTACGGGCAGATGAACGAGCCCCCAGGCGCGCGAGCGCGCGTGGCTCTCACCGGGCTCACTGTAGCAGAGTACTTCCGTGACCAGGAGGGACAGGACGTGCTCCTGTTCATTGACAACATCTTCCGCTTCACGCAGGCCGGCTCCGAGGTGTCCGCGCTTTTGGGCCGCATCCCGTCCGCCGTGGGCTACCAGCCCACGCTGGCCACCGACATGGGCACCATGCAGGAGCGCATCACCACCACCAAGAAGGGCTCTATCACCTCCGTGCAGGCTATCTACGTGCCGGCCGACGACCTCACGGACCCCGCGCCCGCCACCACTTTCGCCCACTTGGACGCCACCACTGTGCTGTCGCGCGCCATCGCCGAGCTCGGCATCTACCCGGCCGTGGACCCGCTCGACTCCACCTCGCGTATCATGGACCCCAACATCATCGGCACCGAGCACTACAACGTGGCGCGTGGCGTACAGAAGATCCTGCAGGACTACAAGTCTCTGCAGGATATCATCGCCATCCTGGGTATGGACGAGCTCTCGGAGGAGGACAAGCTCACAGTGTCGCGCGCACGCAAGATCCAGCGCTTCTTGTCTCAGCCCTTCCAGGTGGCCGAGGTGTTCACTGGGCACGCCGGCAAGCTGGTGCCTCTTGAGGAGACAATCAAAGGCTTCACGAAAATTCTACAGGGTGAATTTGATCACCTCCCCGAGGTGGCTTTCTACATGGTCGGCCCAATCGAGGAGGTAATAGCTAAGGCTGATACTCTAGCTAAGAACACGTAAACGTGTTGTATGATGTCTTTAAGATTGTATGAATTGTATCTACCGAATTTTTTTTTTCATATTAAATTATAGTGATACTTATCCATAGTACATATCTCAGTTGTTTCATTTTCTTCCAACCATTTATTCGAAATTTCCCATATTTGTATAAGAAAACTCCATACTTTTTTACTTAGCTCGTGACCTAGATTATGAAATAAGCCTCAAGGTAAAAGGAAAGACATAACTTTTATTTGTAGGTAATTTTGTGTTCATTTTCTTTGCTGCTTTGTAAAATTCAAAGGGATTTTGAGGAGGGAGGTGTATTTACACCACATATTGGAACAAGTAGTCAAATCTAGAAGGAAGTATCAACTGTACAGGTTGGTCTATATTTGTTGGAATGAACTTCATCCCGTTATGTAATTCATTTTTCTTTATGTAACATTTGAAATGACAAATAGAAAAATGAGTATTTAATACTGGCGTAGGCCTGAACTAACTGGGTAACCTGAACGATGTTTTCATTATCGAGTTTATATGAACAGTCTTTCAAGACGCTAACTTGACTAATTATATTAGCGAAGTATAAAAAAACCAGGCTGCTATGAGCTACATATTTTATGAGGCATGAAATCATGTTTCATGTATTTTGTATACGTTAGGTTTACACGATTGCGTCAGAGCAAACCTACCTATCTTGAGTGGTCAGTATGCAGTATATCACGAGATCAAAAGCAAGGACTTATAGAACAATGGATAAGTAGGATCCGCACAAAAATCGGACTAATAGAGATTTTCAAAATCTTTGATTGATGAAATGATCAGAAATCAGAATGTATAAAATGAAAATGTACTTGCCCCAAGACATGCAATTTATCTAGACACAGGATGACAGGACCTATGATCTAGCTAGATACACGGCAATGTAGATCGCAGGCGCGGTCACGGGGGTCATAACCTCCTCTCAAAATCTGCAAATCTTTTTAATCAACTAATCCATCATTTGTGTCGTATTTGCTCCGCAATTTCGAGCTCGCTTCGCTTACTCCCGTCGCGTAGCCTTCCAAGCTTTTAACTCAATCCATCATCTGTGTCGGATCCACAGCATAATTTAGAGCTCGTTTCGCTCGCTCCCACTTTAGCCATCTAACCTAATCAATCATGTGTCAGATTGGTTGAAATTGCAAACTCGTTCCGCTCGCCTCGCCATAATTTCGAGTTCGCTACGCTCGTTACCGCCCTAACATTCTAATCCATCAAGTGTCGGATTTACGCCCAAATTTCGGGCTTAGGTGAGAAGACTTCACCTAATCCAGCGTTTGTGACTGAACTGCTTCGAAATTTCGAGCTCGCTCCCACTCTATCATTCTGTGTCGGATCAGCGCCGAAATTTCTAGTTCGCTTCGCTTGCTCCCACCCCGGCATTCTAACCTTTGCGTTGGATTCGCGCCGAAGTTTCGAACTCGCTTCGCTTGCTCCCGTCGTAAAAAAAATGTTGAGTGGTGAATATTGACCGTGATCGTGCCTGGTAGATTGGGAGAAAAAGGACGACGCAGCCTATATTGGTATTTACACGAACCATTTAAAGGTACTTTCGACTGGGGACCATAACTTAAAACCTATTTGGGTAGGTATGTTTATGGAGAGGGATAAAAAAACAGAAAATGCAGTGGCAGCTTTTATTAGGTACCTGCTATTAAAAAATCCTACCTAAATCTAACTTAAAACTGAACATTTGTAATTCTGTACACAACTAAACATAAACAACTTTCTTGAACAGAAAAGTAATGCTAAAAATAATAAGCCATGAAATTCATTTAAATACCTATAGAATTATCAAAATACAATGCATAATAATAGGTATTTAATACAAAAAGTATTCATTTGCATTTATGTTTCTTCCGTAATTTCGGATTTGTCTTCCGTACTGGCAGGTTCCACAATATCAGCAGTAACAAATTCAGTCACAGTAGTGCTGGTTTCAAGTTCATTAATTTCACTATTATTAACTTCATCAATTTCATCATTTATTATTTCTTCACCGTTGACTTCGGTTACCTCTTGTGCGACTTTATTTTCGTCGTCTTTCTTCTCTAAATTTTCATTAACAACAGTATTTGCATCCACTATTGGTGCAGATTTTTCATTGGTAGTGCCCAATGGGTCACTTCCTGAACGAGGAATTGCACAATCTACTTTAGGAACTTTGACTACCACTACTTGATCAGATGGCTTGTCTTCAGTTGAAGAACTCTTATTTATATCTTTCAGTTTTATTGTTTGGAATTTTAGTGACGAATTTATTGAACGGGTTCCATCTTTATTTCTATTGATTGGTTTAATTACCAATATTTTAGTCTTCATACCAGCTTTGGTAAAGTCTGTGATATTTTTGTTGATTATAGGATTTTTCATTAACTCTAAGCTTTGGCGACGGAATTTAAGAGGCACAACTGAAGGAATGCTACGGTTTGGTTTAATTTGTTCAACTAAATCACTATCAGATTCCTTTTCCACTTTATTAAAAGAACTATCCGAGTCATTATGCTCTTTATTAACAGAGCTATGATTAGTATCTATAGCCAGGGGATCAACATTGTCTTCAGTAGTAGATAAGTCATCTGTTTTAGTTGTAAGTTTCTGAGATGTTTTTAGTTCGACTTTTTGAATGGCTCTTGGACGTTCTTCAAGAGAGGATTTATTACTTTTTACTTCTTTACTTGGACTAAGAGTTGATTCTGCAGTTTTTGAAACTTTACTTGGACTGGTATTGTCGTCAGTTATATCTTTCTTTGGGGATATTTTATCTCCCCTGGAAATAATTTTAGGTAGCATCGGTCTCACAAATATGTTTGAGGAGCGTGGTTCTTTCTGAACGGTGTATACGCCCATGGTAGCTGTTTTCATATGTGCTGCAGAAATATCTACAGCTTTCTTGGATAATGTAGCCAGAGCTCCACAGCAATCCTTGTTAATATCGAAACTAGTTGGGTTGTCTTGTTGAACCTTCTTCTTACTTTGATTCGACTTGGAATTTGTTACGGATTGCGAATCCCTGTAGCCTTGAGCTTCCATTTTTAGCAAATTCGATAGATCATACTCAAAGTCTTCATTTTTGGGTTTGGTTCTTTTACGAACAGGCCTCCGTGAGGCCACAGACGAAGTGTCATCAATAGGGCTTCTCTTGGATATTTTCTCTTCAATGTCTTCCACATCAGAGGAGTTCTCTTCGAACGTTTTAACGCTGCTCGCGGATTCTTTGTCTCCAAGAATGACTTTCATCACTTTGTCCATGGACATTTGCCCATCTGTTTGATCTTCACCGTCATCTAAAAAATATATAAGATTAGTGTTTGTTTCGATATGAATAACAAATCGAATAGTAAACAGCGGTAGACCGACTTACCTGCATTGGATTCCTTCTTTCTCTTGGCGTTATTTTTATTGTGATACATCTTTCGCTTCCTTGAACCTCCTTCTTTGAGTGTGCTGCTGGAGGAACTGTCATCTGACAACCGACTGGAGTCACTCGAGCAGCGGCTAGGTCTTCCCGATTCAGGGCTAGTTTCATCGGCTTCGTTGGTTTCAAACGTAGACTCAGCTTCCACTAGACATCTGCTAATAATCATAGCTTCCGTGCCATCTATGGCTTTCACAGTACTGCAGTAGAAGTCAGTATCGCCTTTCAATTTGTGTACTACTTTCACGTGTTCTGGTAAATTCTCGAAGTTGTAATGCTTGAAGTTGCAGAGTTTGCACGCGTAACGCATCCACTTGAAGTGGCCAGCCATGTGGTTGTACAGTTCCAGAACAGTGTCGTGTTTTGCGTCGCACTTTTTGCACATGAATTTGCTGAAGTCTATGTCTCGTACGATTCTTTGTCTGAAAGCAGCTAGGTTGCTCTTTTCGGCTTGGATAGCGAAGGGTAGCCTGAATGCGGGTTTGACTTCAATCTGAGGTTGGTTTTGCTCTGTCTTTTCTGGGGATTCGCCGCTATCGTTGGACTTTTGGTCGTCTTCGCCGATGTCCATTGGTGCCTCGTCCTCTACATCTTTCTCATCGTCCTCATCAGCGTTCTTTTCGTTCTCATTATTTGACTTGGTCGCTGGTTGTGTCTCTTCATTGGTAAGTTTGTTATCTGCGAATGAAATTAAAAAAATGTACCTATTTGTTTGTTAGTATCGAGAGAGAACTAATTGTTTGTGGATTTTTCTAAAGAAAGGCAAATTATTGTTTTGTTGTGTTTTGAATTATTCTGATATAGAAAGGATTATCCATACTCTTAGTCCAATGCGGACATTTTCAGTTTTTCGATCAACAAGAGTCAAAAAAAGGTACATTGTCATGTTCTGACGCTAGTAATTATGTCGAAACTTTATAACTTGACAATTGACAACTACTGTTGACAACAATTGACAACTATTGTTGTTAATTGCCCAGTTGTCCATGTCTCACTCACCATTGTTGTCAGCCTTGAGTACGGCCAGCCCGGTGGGTCCCTTGTTGTAGTCCTTGCGGATCTGTATTTCGATCCTCTTGCCGTCCGGGCGACGCGCGGCGAGCGCCCGCGAGCGTGGCTGGCACGTGTGCGTGTGCGCCGCCAGAGCCGCGCGCCGCTCGAACGTGCGGCCGCAGCCGCCGCAGCGAGGGACTTCTCCGTCGCCTTCCATGTTGTCCATCCACGCCTGTTCCGGACAAAAAACCACTGTGCAATGGACAATACATCAGGTAATACCATTTTTCAGCTGTGACTTTTAAAATTCTAACAGCGCTTGCGCCAACGGGCAGAGCAAGCGCTGTTACAATTTTACCATACAATAGTCGGACATGGAAATGTCAAATGTATGTTAATATATGCCCTATGCTATAGGGCAAACCCGTGGCTCGCTGTCAGTCCTCACATCATTGTTCTAGAGGAGAGGGCGCTTGTAGTCCGATTTCTGTGGAGACGACCCTATTACTATCACTTTCATCTTCCACGAACTACTGTCAACTTAAGTGATATTGCACGTAGGTATACCTGTCAAAAACCTTCGATTTAAACCCAACCGCTATATGGTATATGGTAAATGCGCTATATGTAAATTTCAGATTCTTAAATTTTGACATTTTGGGTAGGTTAACCCTTGATTGACAGTACCTACAGTTAAAAATTTCTGCTCTGAAATTGAGTCTCCGCCATTTTTTGTGCGTCGTTGTATGGCGTTTCGCTCGATTTTCGATTTCGATCTTAGTTATTTTTTTATATCCTAGTTTATTTAGTTATATCTTAGTTGGGGAATCTCTAGCTACGACTTAGCGGCGGAACCAGAAAAAAATTGGGAACAGGGGCATTGGTTACTGAAATTTGAAAATATTTCTTCTTCTAAATCGTATTCCTCATTGCTAAGGGTCGTGATCATTCTAAGGAAGTAATCACATAGAACGACTCTCGTGGCATATTTAATGGGGTGGTTTGCCATTGCCTTTCCCATAATGAAAATATTTAGTAAACCTACTAAAAAATGGACAAGAGCGAGTCGAGCCTAGTGACTTAGATCTTAGAAGGGTATGGTCCCCCTAGCCAGCCATCCCCCTGGTTCCGCCACTGCAATGACTCGGTAAAACGAACAAAGCGTTGAAAAGCCTTAGGGCGAAATTACTAAGTAATATTATGATCCCTTGTTTGAAAATAACCAAATGTTTGGTTAGAAAAGGGTACTGTCGTAGACCTTACCCTTGTACTATCGTACAAGAAACCCACTTTACTATAAAACTAATATTATGATCACGTGTTACACGTCTACTATGATCGATCACTTGTTTGAACTCGTTGTGCATTAATGAGCATACCCAAATGTTTGGTTAGGGAAGGCAGGGGGGAGATAGTATCACAAGAAACCCACTTTATGAATCGGCTTGACGACTATTTTAATAAAACATTTAGGGAACTGAAACATCCTGTTTGCAACATTCCTTTTGACCTTGTTGGGTTCACTCCTAAATGTTTCTTCTTCACAGCAAGCAAAGCAGTCGCCGGATCGAATCCACTTTTGCATTGTGGTGGGCCATGATGGACAGATATTTTAGCCAATTTGGGGTGGTCAATGAAGATGGTTGAGAAGAAGGTGGTAATGTGTAAAACATTACAATCCGTGAGCTCTTAGAAAGGGATTCGGGTCTTAGATGAGAATTCGGTTATTGATGGCGATAGGTACGCGAAAAGAGATAAGAGCGTCGCGTCGGTGGCGTCGTGGCTAGGACGTCGGATTCCCATGCGGGAGGTCCTTGACGGTGAAGGAAAGCATCGTGAGGAAACCTGCACACTGAGGTAACCAGTGTGTGAAATGGGGAAGGTACTGGCAACCCACCTCATTAAATCTGCCAAGAGAGTCGTTCTTTGTGATTAATTCCTTAGAATGATCACAACCCTCAGCAATGAGGAACACGAGCTTTTCTAAGAGCTCAAAAACTGTACCTACCTGTGGTTTTATAAACAAAAATTGGTTCAAAACGGGTAAGTTATACATGTCCCTATTCTTGTGATGGAAAGTTAAAGATGTAACATTTATGAAAGTGGAATCTGGCTGATATGATCCGAATCTAGATATGATCTAATCTATACCTGATTCTCTTGATCCAACCTCTCCTCTTCAGTGATCTTCTGCGTGGGAGCTGTCTTCATGTTGTTCTTGCGTTTCTCGTAGAAGGCGGGCGGGTTGTTCATCTTGAAGGCTTTAGACTGTATCGACTCCCGCAGCCTTCTAATCTGCGCTGCTGTTTTCCTGTAAATTTCACAGTTTTCGTACAACTAAAAATTTGACTGACAACTAGGAGCTGTTAAGCAACGTTAGGCGCGGTCAGAACCAGGATGGGTTATTGCTAGTGGCCCTCGGTGCCCCAGAAAGTACGTTAAGCTGTCGGTACCGGTTGCTGTCATCTTACAACTGTCGTTAGGGCGGGCATGTTAGGGCAGTCCCGGTCGCTATCGTCCGACAGTCGTTAGGCCAAATTAGAAGCCTACGGGTGGCCTGAACAACCATGACAATTGGTTGGCCACTTTGGCCACTAATCACCCGTTAAGAAGAAACTGACATCAATAAATGTTGTGGGCAGAAACAAGGAAATGTCAAACTTTGAAGTCTGTACTAATTCAGTTCACAAGTTAGATGGTCATAACAGACAGGCGGACGGCTGAGTGACAGCATTACCTAGCTAGGGCTTCGTTTTCCCTTCTGTCCTTTTCTTACTGATAACGAAAGAGACAAACAGACTGAACTTAAATTACTTGCAGGAATCGTGACCCTGGAGTGTATTGAGAAATTGCAGGGATGTTCAAAAGCCAACATCTTGTAGACTCATAGTTAAAGCAATAAATAAATGAATTGAATTGAAAGAATAATACCTACTACGAGTTTTCTAGGTACCTACTTGTTTGAAGGACTAATGTATGACAGATTTAGTAATTAATAAAGTTTGTTACAACTTCTATTGCAGACGAGTTTTTGTTAGGAGGCCCTTCCCAATCTTTTCCTGAGTACGGTATTGACCTATTTTATCCTTTGTTCGATTATGAGCTTTATGTCTAACGTGTTAAAAATGGTAGTTATCAGTGTAACTAGATATAAGGTCGACTGTTCTTCTGTAGGTACGACTTGGCTTATCTTATCTTTGCTTATCAACAAAAGCGTGAGACATGAACGATCTGATGTCACAAATTGCGGACAAGTTCATGTAGGTAGGTACGTAGTTAGAACGCATTTGGCACAGACGAGGGGGGTGGCGCATCGACTTTCTTCGATAACTATTTAAACTAAACCTTATAGTCTCTAAAATATGGGATAATTTAGGATTCCGCGCTTTCCGACGCTTGCCGCCACCCGAGTCGCTCGATATTGGGTGATATAGGGCTGTCATTTGAATCGTTTTTTTATAGAAGAATTTAATCGTTTTTTTACATTGTTATCGAACAAAGTCACTGCGTCTCCACTCCGATAGTATGCGCAGGGATTCACACAAACTTGGGTGAATGAATTAAAAGTGGATCCCCCTGGCTTACGATCTTCTATTCTAAGTCGTATTCCTCACTTATAAGGGACCTTAGAATGATCACACTTTGCTGCAGAAATAGGTTTTTACCTATTACTACTCTTTTGAGTAGTACTACCTCAGTCTGACTTGATTTTACACAGTCATATCAGCTACAATGATAGCTTCGACGTGTGATACCTATAGTTGAAGGAATCAGGCGTTACTTTGCGGAAATTCATTATTAGTTACTATAATTATTTGGGGAAGAAGGACCCACCACTCACCCTCGGATTCGCCCTCCCCAATGATAACCTAATCCAGAATGATCTGACCTCCTAAGGATGTGATAATGATAATTGAATGAAGGATTGGGAGAGTGAAATAATTCTTTCCCAAATAAATTATAATAATTCGACGTGTGCTTCATTTTTGGTGTCATCGTCAATCGTCATCAGGTAAGACTAAAGTCAAATACCTGTGGGCTTTGATATTATCATCATCAGCCCATGCCGTCCCAGTGCAGGGTATAAGCTTCCTCAAGGCGCTTTTGTGCCACTACCCTTTCCAGATCACTTAGTGACCTAAGGAATGAAACAAATTACGAAACCTTTACTCTCCGACTGAAAAACCTTTTATCGGCTAACTAATTCTATTCAGTCAAGGAATTTATGGACAGGAAATTGTGATTTTTTATTGTCGATATGTTCATCTTATCATTATTATCCAATTAATCAATTAATTTTATTACTGATATTTAGTATCTAATTGGTAGATACTACCTATTTTTATATTGTATTTGACTTGTTATATTTATACAGACAAGCAACGCGACAGACAATTTCTACTATGATTCTTGTAATTTGCATAGTGTTGTCTTTTTTTCTTCCACCTTTTTATTTCTATCCTCGGTATAAAAAATAATAATTGTAATTCGTCGAACTTTATAATTGTCTGTTTATGTTTATGATATATGTGTAGTTTTAAGTAGAAAGCTGTTAAGTTCGCTAAAATAAAAACATCTAATTTACATTGAATTTATTTTTGTGACGACCATTCTACAAAGGCGACTTATAATGTAACAATACGTACCTATATTTCTAATCCTGTAGAATGAAATACTTACTTACTTACTCCGCTGGCGCAGCGACCCGAAGTGGATCTTGGCCTCCGATACCAAAGAGCGCCATCGCTCTCTCTCCTGCGCAGTCTCGAGCCAGTCCGGCGCCCGGAGCTCTTAGTAGAATGAAATAAATGATTCTAATTCTATAGTGAGGGGTCTGGTCCACCGGCCATATCCGCGTCTGTCCCATCGCCTTTGATATAAATCGTGTCCTATTGAATGTTTTTTTATTTTATTTTTTTATTGGTATTTTGTCCGTGTCCTATTTGGTATAAATAATTTAGGCTTTATCCCGTCAAGTGTCTTCCGTACATCCGTGTATACACTATTTTCGTGCGCGTGAAATGTTATGATTTAATATTATGTTTTAACATTTATTGACGTTACGTTACGTATTTTAGTTACTATATTGACCTATAACACTATACTATCTATTCCTAAATGACTATCTTTAGGTCTATCTAAATTCTAGACTACCAGAACACTTCTGGCCCTTAGAAGTATAGGATTCCAATCTCGAGTCTTCTCTTACCGATGCACTTTGAAGAGATGCCGGTACACGCTCCAGGAGGTGGAGAATATCTCGAGGCAGTCGGGGCACGGGTACACGAGGCGGGTCTCCACGTGTTTGTACTTCATGTGGAACTTCAGGGTTTTCTGCGTCGAGAACTGGAGGTCACCTGCGGCGCGAGGCGAGATAAGATTGGTTAAATTACGGGTTTCATACAAATTTCATATATTATATGAACCAGAAAGGTCACGAATAGGAGAGATGAAACCATATGAAGGTTGCCTGGAAGAGATCGCTTTCAGCGATAAGACCGCCTAGATTGTATTAATCGTTTTGTACGCATTGTATCACACTAATTTTGTGCAATAAAGGTATTCATTCATTCATATTAATAACAAGCAAAAGCATATTAAGGCTCAACCCCTAGCGAAACAGCACCACTGGCGAAAAAAAAATCATTTCTCCTGAAATGATTTTTGATTTGATGATATCGGAAGAGACTGGAAGGCGATTCTCGCAGCTTTCGACCAAAAGTCGAGCGCTACGAATGTCTTGTCACGCTCAAACATGTAATGTGAGCGAATGAGATAGGACTAATGTCGAATTCGACATTCCACTACGAGAATCGCGTTTCTGGCCCCCACAACACAAGGTATTCTAGTGTGGGAGTCGGGGAAATCTGAGAAAATGTAAAAAACACTGTATGATGAAAATTTTATATTATTTATCAAAAAAGTGGACAGTAGAATTGTTGCACGGATGAAGAAGATTTTTTTAATAATGTTTTAGTACCCTAATAAAGAAAGCGATAGTGCTAAAAGTGGCCACTGAAGATGGCCTCATATGTCGGTAATTACGTTGCCTTCTTACCCTTGAAAACAAAGCAGCAATGCAATGCTTTGCGGAAGAAATAGGTTTTTACCTATTTGGTATGAGTGGTACCTCCCCAGGCTGCACATCTGTCCCGGCCCCTCAACTTTTCTAAAGAATATAACCACAGAAAACGGACTGGTAACGTCCTCTCCTTTAGAATGATGATGTGAGCACTGACAGCGAGCCAAAGGGTTAGTGCAAATGATAATAGATCTGTGTGCAAATGCACATACAAGGTGTTCCTTTGGTTATGGATTAAATTCGACACTGTACTCAGAACATCGAAGTAGTTGTTTTCTATATTGTCACATTTTTTAATTTTAATATAAAAGATTATTTTTATTTTTAATACATACTAAAATAAATTACCTAGTATGTCATACTCTTTATCCGCTCTGGCAACGTCGCATTTTGATTAATTTGAACTCGACAATCATGACATAAATTTTAATGACATGTGCAAACAAAAGGCACATAGTTTGTTATTGTTTTGTTTCAGGTTTTCTTACGGGCATAAATAAAGACCCTTACTCATTGTAAAACTCAATAAAATAAAATAGCAAATATCTCGAAAACGAACCGTTTATGAGGATCACTTCCATTGTCAAATATATTATGTAAAATCTATAGAAGTGTTTGGCGAAGTTAATGCATATCCTCAGGAACACTTGTATAATTCCATATACATTTGACATTTCAATGTCCGACTAATGTATGGGACAATGCTCACATCGTATGTGCCAACCGGCAGCCGCGGTTTCCATATAAAACGTCTCTAGCGAGCAATCTACATAGGGTGAATTTCAAAATCTTTGAGTAAGTCTTAGGAGGAAGTATAATTAATCAGACCTGCAGTTGGCTATTACGGTTCTCAAAACCATCAAATGATATTATGAATGAAGGAAACTGAGACAGCGCTATCGCGTTGGTATACCGCTTTCTCTGTTTAGCACACGCCATACCATGCCATGAAAGAACGATAACAAACACCCTAGAAAAGATAAAACTCGGTAAGATTACTTACAAATTTTGCACTTCAAAATGTCTCCGCTGTCAGTTTCCTCGTCATCACTTATTTGTATGACGCTCTCCGCGTCCGCCGGCTGCCCAGGGTCGTTGGAGCTCTCGACGGTGAAGCTGCCATCGCTCTGCAGAACCGCCTTGTCGCGGGATAGTAGCTTATCCAGCTCTTTTACCTGAGTACAGTTAATATATAACTCTAAATTAAAAAAAATAAAAACCCCCGACTTCATTGTGAAGATCCCCTTATTTTTTCCTGGTCAGGTCAGATCTTTGAGACTGAAGATGTGAGAAGGTTACCATGATCCTAAACTTACGAGTTCAAACTCGAACCATCTAGCTATATTACCGTTCCAGAGATCCCATCTGATATCAAAGATACTCTAAGATCTTGGAAACCACTAATCCAATTTTTATCAGACATGGCTACACTCTCGACATAATTCTGTATTAGATTTAAAAAACCCGATCCAAATCGGATCATCCGTTGTCAAGTTATGAAGCCACAGACCTACAAACAAACAGACAAACGTGTCAAACTTATAACACGCCCTCCCTCGATCGGTCGGGGGTTAAAAATTATATTAGAGTTTATAACAAATTGGATATATCAATAAGAGATGCACCGAGTTAAACTGCATTCATATTAAAGTTAAAAGAAGTGCTAATACGAATCACATTCAATGCTCTTGAAGAGTATTTCAAAACTAGGTATTATTAATTAAAAATACCTAGCGTTGTGGCACCTGGCTTATGGGTACCTTTGCATCGGGAGCGGCAAGGGGGACGTTTATATATAATTACCTATGTGTTCTATTAATAAATCATTTGTTTTAATATAAAATAACTCGATTTAATTGAATGAAATTTTTGTAATTATTATTCATTATTGTATTTTTGACGCATTATTTGTTTTATAATGCACAAATATAAAATATAAAATAATATAACACTAAAGCTAAAACTAAACTAAGGCTAAGAAAGCTAAATTTTTGACGTATTATTTTATAGTATGAATATAAAGAACTGAAACTGAGCTATTGCTTTGGCAGGGAAATCATGAAGGAACGAACCTTGAACAAACAAAATAGGGACTATTTTTCGTTTTGGTAGAAAATTATTAAGCTCGACTCATGTCCTATTTTTGTGCATTAAATTGTTAAATAAAAAATCAACTCCCATTGTACTTATATTTGATAAATCTAACGTCGATTATTCGCATCCAAAATCCGCGCGCTACCTAACGCAGATCGTTGCGCCATCTCAAGGAAGCGTTGTGTACTATCATCTCTTTACAACGTGGTCATCAATCATGATTGTGATGGAAGAGGGCGCAGGCGTTTAGATGTAAACGGCGCGTTCGATTCAAGTTCTTTTCAGTCTGCGTTCCAAAATCAGTTAAAATTATTCACGTTGACAGAAGTACACGTTCCATTGCTTGTTTTAAATACAAGTTTGATACATTTTCAGCTGTTAACGCGGTAATGGAATACTGACAGTTGTCAACGTAAATTATTTCAGTTGGTTATGGAACGCTCTCTCAAAAGCGAAGATTGTCGTTTTATATTTATTTATTTTATTTTAATTATTTATATTTATTTTATTTTTTGTTATTATTATTTTTATTATTATCTTCGCTTTCAATTTGTCTATATGTGATGGAAGGTAGTGCGGGCTTTTAGATGCACTTAAATCGAACTTCTTCTCCTCCCCATGGAGGAGTTCTTTTAACTCAAAAGTGAAAATTTCACCAAAAATCTGTTTAAGAGATCCTATCCAAAAGATTCAGATCATCCCTTTAGAAAATTATGTATAATACCCACTTCATTTTACATTATCTAAGCACTGAATTTACTGAAAGGCAAGGTATTTTTTTAAAATTGTATAAGAAGAGCAGCCATGCAAATGAGCCATCTGATGGTAAGTTATCACCATCGCCCATAGACATCTCCTTACTATATACCTATATATTATATATATTTCGCTGCGCGAGGTTTTTCAATGTCAATCAATGGAGTGGACCAAACTGAGCTAGGTATTATGATTTGAAAGACGCAGCATGGGATCCAAAGCAATTTTGCCTACTGACCTCCAAACTTCATTTTGAAGATGGCACCCGATGATGATGAGTAGGACAAAGGCATAGGTAGAATATTATGCCTAATAATACTTCATAAAAGGCTAAAGAAATAAACGCAGCAAATTTGATTTTTTTAGGTGCCCTGTCATGCCCTGCCTTAAAAGATAGCACCAGCCCAACTCTTCCCATGGGTGTCGTATGAAGCGACTAAGGGTCTTAGTGGATACTATTCTACCCCTAGTAGACGGCGATAGGCTCGCCACCTATCACGTTTGTTCACCAAATCTTATGGCGAAAAGTGGGAACTACCTATGATGAAGGTGGTTCCCCTGTCTACCCCTTCGGGGATTATGGACATGAGAGTTATGCTATTTTTATTAAAGGACCAAAGGCTTTCATTCAAAATAAAAAACTTGGATAAATACCTGAGCCCGCATGTTGTCAAGACTCCTTCCAGTTTTAAAGTCTATGTTTTGGAACATAGCAACTGAGCTGCTTGGAATCTTCTGCAAGACCACTTGCTGGTCATCACTCCTCTCTAACCCCTTGGCTTTGGCCAGCCTCTCCACAATCTCTGTCAAATCCTTCGACATTGGAATACGGTCATCATCAGCTTTGTCCATTTCCAAAGAATCCGTTCCATTTTTAACCTTCAAGGAGCCTTGGTACTCCTCTTCTGCACGTTTTATTTTTAGAAATTCATTCAGCTGTTTTAGGAAAGTAAAATAAATTTATTAATAAACATTGGTACAAAAATAGATGTTTACAAAAAAATTAATTATCAGGAATACCAAACTCAAAGACCAAAACTATGCAGTTTTCAGTATTATTTTTAATTTTTGTAGATAATATACATACAGTTTTCAAGTATTATTTTTAATTTTTATAGGTAATTTATCCACGTAAGGCCCAGAGCTTTTCAGCTGGGAAAGGAGTAAACATGCAAGGTTCTATACATAGTACTAATTCCTAGGACCGTCAAAGGCATCAATTAGTCCTATATACCATGGGCTTCAATTGACAGATTGTATTTTTTGGATTTGGTCTGAATGACTAAAGGTTATAGGTTATAGATAACAATGGAGAAGCAATAAAAATTTACTTACAGTAGAAGTTGTTTTGATAAAATGTCCATGTACAGTTGAATTGAACTTTTCCTTGCAGTAAACTCGTTTGTGTGATATGAAATTAGCCAAACTCCTGAAGATATTGCGACATACTTTGCATTCATACAGCAAATCACATTCATTTGACAGCAAATCTTTGAGCTGAAAAGGGCAAATGCTTTAGAATATAAATGTTATACAGTATGCAAAAAGTTGTGAATTTGATCTTTTGTAATATCACAGAATAAATTAATTTGACTGAAATTGATTATTACTTAATTATTATCATTATTATATACAATTACTTTTTTGAAATACAATGCAATATTTCTCCATTTGTTTTGTATATACTATTTGGGACACAAATGCATGTTTGTTAGCTAATAAATGAATTGAATTCAATTAAATTTATTAATAAAATAAAACTATTCACTTCATTGTCTCCATTACATAAGTATTCAGGGTAAATAGATAGGTACCTACCTATCTATTATGTTTGTATGGTGTAGGTAGATATTAGATATGTAGCTATGTACCTATACTGTGTCAAAGTATTATACTCACTTCTTCAGTGGCCAAGTCAAATATTTTCCTTGCTTGGGCAAAACCTGTAATACTTGTAAGTATTGGTTTCCTAAGCATAGCAAAGTCAAGGTCTTCACCACTATCCTCGTTGGTTTGACTTACGACCTTATTCGGTTTGCTTTTGTCATCCTTCCCTTTACTTTTCGTACTCATTTTGTTACCAGCCATATTTACCTACATCTAGTGACACAAAACACAATAAATACAAAATTAATTTTGAAATTACACAATCAATTCGCGCAAAAAATCATAGGTATTGAATAGCACAATTTCGTATAACACTGACCAACCATGTTGACAATGAAGTAACAGATGTATTTATATCAACTATGCCGAAGTGTGCTGAGCCAGAATTTTGTTTCTATATCTCTAATAGGCAAATAATTATTTAAGAATCAGGGTTATAAATTGATTTTGAATCAAGCATGGTAATACCATGAGCCAACCCTATTGAACAGATCATAGTCTCTCCCTCAAATTTTACCGATAGCACATATTCTTGTGTCGTATAAACGCTTACGATAAACATTTTAAACGTTGCAGAAAACGATAAAACTATTTGTGAACTTCTACTTACATGGAAATCTTCACAACCGCTAACTTGAAAATCCAAGTTTCCCGACAAATCTGCGTCCATCACGCCTCCATTTTCGACAAATGAAGACCACCTACGACGTAACGCGGTACGATTATAACTATAGAATGTAACTGGCTAAAAAGGTGTTGAATAGAAGATGGTTTTCTCGTTAATTATTTTTGTAAATATAAAATAAGTTAAATTCAATATTAATTGTAAAAATAAGTAAAACAACTTTTATTGAAGAATAAAAAATATACTAATTAATAAATAATATTTTTTGAACGAAAATGTCAACAGCTTTTTTCTAGAGTTCCAGTAGCTTAATTTCGTCAAGGTCAATTATGTCTATTTCATTTTACTTCATAAACGAATCTACCTTTCTCTTACTAACATTACATTCTTCCTTCAATCATTTTACTGGAACATGCTTGTTTTGTAATTTTCGATTTCGCTCGCTGATTATTTTTGCGATTTTGAATTCTTGAGTTGTTTTATTTTCTGCATTTGTGTATCGTTTCAGACACTACAGGTAGTTCTATCGTTGATTATATTAGTTCTTTAAAAGCTAGTCACTTTATTCAGGTCCAATGTAAGTTTCCTTTCTTGTATTGAAATTATAAATACTTGATACCGGTAACAAAATCTGCTTAACCCTGTAAAAAACGTAAATCTTTGTAGCATGCTAGCAGCAAGCGAGTCTCAAACCTCTGAATACCAGCAGAGACGATGGCAGAACTTAAGGAAACTGCTAGAAAGGCCTGGTCCCTTCTGCCACCCAGACTTCGAGCCTTCGGCGGAGATATTGGATTTCATCATGAATTCTTGCAAGGTCCTCGTGGTGGGCGCCGGAGGCCTCGGCTGCGAACTACTCAAAGATCTGGCCCTGATGGGCTTCAAGAAAATACATGTTGTGGACATGGACACAATAGAACTTTCCAATTTGAATAGACAATTTTTATTCAGGAAAAGTGATATTGGTCTGTCAAAGGCTAAGTGTGCAGTTGAATTTGTTAACAAAAGGTTAGTGGAAACAGGTTTTTTCTTCAATTATATATTTGAAGACAAACTACAGTACATACACAATACATAATGTCCGGCCATTGAATGTGTTGTATGTTCTTTCGTTATAATGTTTTTGTTAGGAGTTTCAATATTATTGTTGGAACAAGCTCCTTCAGCATGTTGTATCCGCTACCTCAGTGAACTCCTTCAAAAATCGTCTTTTTCTTAAAAACGAACACTCTGAATCATGTGTGGTGTGTGTGTGTGTGTGTGAAAGTGTTCTATGGACCTATAACAAAAAACTTTTCCAACACTGTGATATAGACACCAACATTATGCTGCCTGTTTATTATCTTCAAAATAATAATATTTTTTCAACCCCAGCAGAACTGAAACCCTTGGTAATCTAATATTTTCTGCCTTTCCCATTTCACACCCTGGTTATCTCAGTTCGTTAGATTGAATAACTTATTATAATGAGTCTTGCAGGGTCCCGACCTGTGAGGCTACAGCGCACCACTGCACCATCCAGGACCTGGACGAAGGGTTCTACCGCCAGTTCCACATAGTGGTGTGTGGTTTGGACTCCGTGGTGGCACGGCGATGGCTCAACGGAATGCTGATGTCCATGTTGCAGTATAATGATGATGGTAATTGATAAACATTTTATTTTAGAGACATCTTTGGATCTAACATTTTGCCTAGTTTATTTGTCCTACTTTGTTAGGTTCTGTTAAACTCCAAGTTAATGGAAACTCCCATAGAGTCCGTGCAGGGTCTGCCACCCTGTCTTAGAATTAAACAGGTTATGTTTGATTACTGTTGGGGAGGTGTTTTGTGTGCATTAATTGCAACCACATTTTCACTCAGAGAGGTGTTGTATGTTATGTGTATTTGTCTCTGAATCCATGATAAACGCAATCCTAGTAGTGTCTTTTTAAAATTGGATACTGATTTATCTTTACGTTTGAATGAATGAATGAATAAGTAACTTGGAATACCATCATCTTGCATCTAAGTAAAAAAGCTCCTAAACCTTTATAATAGCCAGTAATACTAGGAAGTTGTTTCACTTTTATCCTAACATTGGAAATGTTCTTATATCAATTTTTAGTACGGAACAGTATTAATAGAACAACTATGTTCACATTTCAGGAAGTTTAGACCAGAGCAGCGTGATTCCCCTGGTTGATGGTGGTACTGAAGGCTTTAAGGGCAATGCCAGGATCATTATACCAGGCATGAGCGCTTGCATAGAGTGTACTCTCGATCTGTACCCTCCACAGAAGACCTTTCCTCTTTGCACAATTGCTAATACTCCAAGGTAACAGATCTAACATTAAATGTTTTTATAGAACTTTACAATATGAATGATTGAAAGAAACTTAAAAGGGTAGTCTGTGCGTGAAAAATTCGTGAAAGGTTCTCCCACCATAAAATAAAAATAAAGTAATTTTAAGAAATGAAATTTTATATTCCTTATGTGACTACCATCAAATAGTCCATCCATCTGTCTTAGACTATTTTAAAAGGAAAAGTTTTTCAGTGAAAATTTCCTACCAAAAGAATTGAAAGTTTGGGCAAGAATCTTGATATTGATGAATCTTGGGTATGAAAGAATAATACTTACTGGAAAAATCTTTCTACAGAATTTCAGATGTATTTGAATTCTCTCCATCTACTTTTTCAAAGGTTTCTCTAAATATATTTTGTACTCCAAATCTTTTCCACAATACATCTACCTGTTTCCAGGTTGCCAGAACACTGTATAGAATATGTGAAGGTTCTACAATGGGCAAAGGAGAACCCATGGGGCAGCACAACCCAGCTGGACGGAGATGATCCTCATCATGTGGCCTGGGTGCTAGAGAAGTCTCAAGAAAGAGCTCTGAAGCACGGCATCACGAATGTTACGTACAGACTCACCCAGGGTGTCCTGAAGAATATCATTCCTGCTGTGGCCAGCACTAATGCAGCTATAGCAGCCGCTTGTGCAACTGAGGTGTGTATCTTAAATATACTGGATAATTATTTGTCTAAAATTTCTATTCCAAGTAATTTTTGCCCACAGTGTTTTTTGTGCATTGTATAGACTAATATAATGAGAATTAAACAGAGAATGTCACATCAAAAGGGATGGTCCAGTATCAATACAAGCAATTGAAAGGCTTAGAATATGGTGCTAGCATGAGCAATGTACTTAATCTAAATTATTATGTGGGTTCCATTCCACAATGTCTGAGCTGCCGTGCGAGGCAGACTTTTGTATTCATCTTTTCCGACAAATACGAAGTCAGTTTGCGAGGAAGCTGAGGTAGGATGGATGGCTATTTATATGTGTTTGTGTCTGGACCCGATATGACACTTTACAGACAGGATTTCGTACTATTACCAATGAGTGTGTTACGTTTTGTTTCAGGTATTCAAGCTAGCATCCTCCTGCTGCGCCAACATGAACAACTACATGGTCCTCAACATGGCGGACGGAGTGTACACCTATACGTTCAACGCGGAGCGGCGTTCCGACTGCGTGGCCTGTAGTAACACAAAGCGCAGCATGCAAGTGCTCCCCGATGCAACACTGCAGTGGGTGTATGACCGACTACGTGAGGACGCAGCCTATTTGATGAAGAGCCCTGGTGTGTACATGGCACTATAAGTGTGGTAACAGCACTCTATAAGTGTAGTAACAGCATAGGGCACTTTAGATAGATTTTACACACTGGTCATCTCAGTGTGCAGGTTTCCTTACGATGTTTTCCTTCACCGTTACAGCAGTCGGTAAATGTACGTAAGCTCTTCAAAAAATTCATTGGTACATGGCACTGCAAGGGTTCGAACCCGGACCTCCTGCATGGGAGTTCGGTATCCTAGCCCCTATGCCACTGATGCTCATTTCAGTCACACATGAGCAGTTATGTAATAAAATAAGCACATAGAATGTAATACTTTTTGTATTTGTCAACTTGTTCCACATTTCAATTTAATCCAATTGTAATGTAAAAGTATTGGAAAATAATGTGAAGTTAAAATAAGATTTTATATAACTTTTAATGTCCAATAAACTTCCCCTCTTTTCGTTACACACCCATGTAATGTAATAACGGGCTGATTTCCGCAACTCGACGTCTCAAGCGCCTATTTTGCGTGAACCCATAGAAAACAAAGATGTATAAATAATAATTGTTTTTATTACAGGTATAACAACAGTTATAAACGGACGCAACAAGACTCTATACATGCCCTCAATCAAAAGCATTGAGGAACGAACCCGGGATAACCTCAAGAAGAAGTTAACGGAACTGGGCCTGTTCAATGGTGCCGAGATCTTAGTGGCCGATGTCACCACTCCTAGCACAATAACCATCAAACTCAAGTTCACTGAAAATGTCGATGTGGAAATGAAGTAGATATCATGTAAATATAAACATAGTGTATTGTCCTTTTTTGGAACTTGGCAAACACACTGACGTGTCTAGATATCTGTGTAAATACCTAATATAAACTTTGAAATTTTTTATTCAGTTTTATTGTTATCCATTCCTATTGTACTTATCGTTCTGTGATATGCGGATCCAGAAAGATACGATGATACAGAAAAAAAATACCAGGAAAAGATGGTGGGATGACCTGGATTCACATTGGAAAACCTGGACAGCGCTTTAGTTTGGAAGTACGTATCTTTCTGTGTGTTTGGAAAAGCCTTGGGGAGGCCTTTTTTTAATTAATGACCTTTATTGTGGTGAAGGCACAATAATTCCGCCAATGTTGCGTATTTAGACAAAACAAGGAGAAATGGCTGTTATTTTAAAGAAAACTAGCTATTTAGATTTTGTAATCTGTTTAGGCTAGCGATGCCATCTACCCGATAATTATCGTAAATACATGATAATTTCGTCTGTCCGCCGATAGAAATTTAAAACATGAATCGCACGATAATTATTAAGCCCTATAAAAATTAAGCAATAAGTTTTCATACCAATGTGGCAGGCTGAATACCTAAGAATGGACCTGGCATGTTGGTAGCACTTCATACCTGTCATCATGATCATAAAGGCCATTTATACGTTCTTATTGGAAATTGATTATTCTTCTTAAAAGTGAACAGAATGTATACCGAAAACATTAACTTCATGACTAAGAATATTAAATTGCAAATGCCCAATGAAATACAGTTGTAAAAATATTGATAAAATGCTAAATGATTGTGGATTCAGTGTATTTTTGATAATCTGGCGAGTTTCCAACAAGAACTGGCAACCCCAGATTTGTCGTTGGTTTTTGGGTTTTGCCATTTTGCATTGACTGACGTGGTGGCGATTATTAAAAAAAATATTGTTTGGGGATAGGTTAGCAAAAAAACCTCAAAATTATCCTCCAAAGGCAAGAAATAACTTAAAAATAAAAATGTTGGACAGTTTATTTGATGATGTGAAGCGCATGAACAAACGGCAGGTAAAATATTGTTGATTTTTTCAGTGATGACGTTTTACGATGTGTGCCGGCTGTTTTCTTACGATTATTCATTGATTTTCAGTTCATCTACCAAGTGTTGAGTTTTGGCATGATAGTGTCTTCTGCCCTAATGATATGGAAAGGTCTGATGGTGGTAACTGGTAGCGAAAGCCCGATAGTCGTGGTGTTGTCGGGTAGTATGGAACCAGCCTTCCACAGAGGAGATCTGTTGTTCCTGACCAATTACCCAGAGGAGCCAGTGCGTGTGGGTGAAATCGTCGTTTTCAAGGTGGAGGGGCGAGACATTCCTATCGTTCACAGAGTTCTGAAGCTCCATGAAAAGTAGGTTTTAACCTACTTCTATATCTGACTTACTTTCCATGCAAAATGTACAGTGGACAACGCATCACGCTATACCCATTAGTACTTTGTCATTATTTATTTGACACATTTGTACAAAAGTCAAAAAATCATAACAAAAACACATTGCGACAGGGTTTTATAGAATATAGTTTTTTTTATAACACATTGCGACAGGGTTCTATAGAATATAGTTTGACGTGTCTTTCACTGTACCTTGAGTATTTTATCTCTAGTCTACTAGCCTATTAAGTGATTTGAAATCTTACAATAACAACAATAAATAACAACATACAATTTATCTTGCCAGTATCTTTGCTAATCAGCACAGCATCATCAATAAATAATAACAACTGTGCCATTATTAATTTAAATAATAATCCTCCCAAAGATTGTTTATGTGTAAGTTTTGATTATAGAATAGTTAAAAATTGCTTCAAAACCTATGATGTTTGTATTTTTATTCAAAAATGAAATAAAATTTAGATTCTTTTTAAATTATTCTTTAATGTATTTACAGTGTTTTGTGAAAATGTTGTTATATTACATTTTTCAGGAACAATGGAACGGTGAAGTTCCTAACCAAAGGTGACAACAACAGCGTGGATGACCGAGGCTTGTATGCACAGGGTCAGCTGTGGCTCACTAAGAAGGATGTGGTGGGGAGAGCTCGAGGGTTCTTGCCGTATGTCGGAATGGTCACAATTTATATGAACGAGTATCCTAAGTTTAAGGTCAGTTGGTATTAACTACTATCATAGCTTACAATTTTTCACCATCACCTAAAAAAACTATGATGATGACAAATCAGGCACAATGGGTTGATTTGGGTCAGGTTCACATCCAGCTGTGAACTAAGATAGGTTGCTGAAGATGATGATGGTAATTTATAGCAACATTTATTTGAAATAAAGACATAGCCTATAAACAACATTTAGGCAAATAATCTTCCTTTAGTAAGTACCTAATGTTTATTTCACAAACAGCTTAGTGACCAAAACAGTTATAATTATTATAATACAATTATATTAATAAAAGGCAAATTACAGTTAATATATCTGTAGGGACAGTAGTATAATGAATGGCAGTGTAGTTCACGATCTAGGTTAGCCTGCTGTTGTTGTGAAAAGAGCCTCAACTCCGTTTATTGCTGCAGACAAAAATGCCTACAACTCTGGTATTCTGTTGGACCATGTTACAAAGCATTTTTTTTATTATGCATGCTATCTGTTTGTTTTACATACCTATATAGATCTATAATGAGATGTTGTCCTTAATAGCAGAACATAAACTTTAAAAAAAGGCTATGAGCCTTGTGTGTAATCTGGTTATGAGCCCATGTTGTGTTTTAGATAACATCTGATTAGGTGGGGAATAGTATAATATTCAACAAATTGCCTCAAGTTATTCACTCTGCTGAGAATCCCTTATAGCTTATTCAATTTTAAAGAATAATTACTGCACTGGCGCAGCAACTTGGATCTCAGCCAAATACCGATACCTAGGGCGCCATCCCTCTCTGTCCTCATCTCGAGCTAGTTGTTGGCTCGGAGCTCCTGCATATTCCTCTCAATTTCGTAGCTCCAGTGATGCCGCTCAACCAGCCGTTGATGATTCGGGCATCCCACGTATGTTCGTTTCATCGCTTGATCCTTTATACTTGAAATGTGGCATCATTATCTTAAGAATATAAAATTATACCTGCATACTCCATTTTTGGCCTCATCATTACTTATCAGATAAGATTCGGGCCATACACGGGTTTAGTTTAGTTAGCGCAATACGTTTTTATGATTTAACCCGGGTTAGGGACTAACGGGTTATCTCAATTCGACCTTCGCGCAATCGGGCCTTAGTATCTATCTATTGAATGTGTTGTGTTTATTCATGAATAAAGATCAATTTTCCTTGTTCCAGTTTGCGGTGTTAGCATGTCTGGCGATATACGTACTAGTGCACAGAGAGTGATCGAATGATCCGAGTCGTTCGCCCAAGTCGGAAGCTGTCTACAGGAGTGATATCTCTATGGATGTAATTAATTTTACGATTAAATGAAGGTTCTCTCTAGCGTTAAATTAAATTTATTTTCTGAGTGACGCGAAATTATTTTTCTTTTGTTTGTAACGTTTTCACAATTTTTATCAAAAAGAAAAAATTGCGAAGACAAGTTTATAGGGCTCGAAAAAGTCTTGGGGAGTATTATATAGCGCAAGCGTCAATCCTAGTTTCTAATAATGCTTTTTGAGTTGTTCCAGACTTTATGGTAATGCACTCCACACATCGTTGTTTCGACACTTCCATCGGCTTCGTGTTTTTTTCAATGAGCCCAAGTGTTGTCCTCATCTGTAAAGAAAAGAACCATTTTAGTATACAATAATCATTCATTTGGTATATTCCTCACTTACCACCAGGTGAGATAGGTCAATAGAGAGTTTAGTCCTAAATAAAAAAAAAGTAGAAACTCCGGACATTATTATATTCTAAGCTACGCTATAGGTCCTATGAACACGAATACATGATCCCCCAAAATCAGAATCGAACCTGGAATAGTAGAGCAAACGGGTTGTATTGTAATGTTTTGTAGTTCCAGATATTTACAGAAGGTGGCGCTAAGTAATTGTAACTGTGCATCCATCAAGAAGCGGGAGGGCCGATTTTGAATTTCAAGAAGTCTTGTAGGAAAAGTTTTTAGATATCGTTACTGAGTTGAATTAATCAATTAATAAACGTTTATTTACATACTATTTTTCGAGTTAGCGCATTTTTCACCAAGGGTACAGTCCATACAGAATAGCTTAGCTAATTCTTATAGCTATGTTAGTAAACCAATTACGTCAATATAGTAGGGATGTTGGAGCGTCGGTGGCACAGTGGCTAGGATGCCGGACTCCCATGCGGGAGGTCCGGGTTCGAAACCATGCAATGTCATGTACCAATGAGTTTTTCGGTTTTGTCGAAAGACTTACGTACATTTACCGACTGCTCTGACGGTGAAGGAAAACATCGTGAGGAAACCTGCACACTGAGATAACCAGTGTGTGAAATGGGGAAGGCAATGGCAAACCACCCCGTTAAATTTGCCACGAGAGTCCGTTCCTTGTGATTAATTCCTTAGAATGATCACGACCCCCAGCAATGAGGAACACGACTTAGAAGAGAAGAGTAGGGATATTACGGAGATGGTTTTACCGGAACCGGAGTCGGAACCCAAGGTTTTAAATTTGATTTATCGGAGTCTGAACCGGAGTCGGAGTCGGAGGACATGTTCAGAAGAAGTTAAAATTTTAAACCGTGTTTTAATTTTTATAGTTGAACTAAAATATTGGCCATTATTTTTTATGATGACGTTTGCGGCAGTAAAACATTCCTTTATGTAGTCGTACACTATTTAATTAAATATTGATATTTGAATGTTTGCTCACAAATCTTCGGTATAACCTTCGATTCAAAATAATCAGAGCCGAAGCCGGAGTCGGAGGTGTTGATTTTACACATCCGACTCCGACTTCGGCTCGGAAGTCTGGGATCGGAAGTTCCGACCTTTCGGAGTCGGAGTCGAAGCTCCGTAACATCCCTACAATATAGGTATATTAGTAGGTACTCTGTGCTAACAAGAACGAAAGATATCGGTACATTAAAACCGGTACCTATCTAAGCTTCGTAAAATTTGCGAGTAGAGCGGAAAGAATTTGTAAGAAAAGAAATACGATCCCTGAGAATCTTATGATAAAGATTGATAGTCTTTAGATCGCGATCCGACACCTCCGGGAACCGAACTCCGGACTGCCAATGACGCGGATCACTGGGTTGATTTGAACGTGAGAGGAAATGTGCTTTATCATTGCTATCTGCTGAGAAGGGCTCCGGCTTTGATGTTCGGTGATGGTCAAGAATATTGATTCGAAAATACGTAAGGTAAATGAATCTAAACGTAAGTTAAATCTTGAAATAAATAATTGAAAAATTAAGAAACCGAACTTACCATGTGGAGATTCCTTTACTTTGAATGAATGAATTATTTATTCGCCAGAAATATGGTACATTGGATGACAAATCTTAAACATTAGGTCTCACATATTTCGCCAACTTTGGAATGTAAATATTTTAGAGTTAACTTCATTAAATTCAAGTACTTGGAATACAATCATTACATAACACATAAATTACCTACCTATATAAATTAACATACATTTCATGACACATATAATAAATAAAGTGTTTATATCTATCTAATAGTCATTTTACTAAATATAAATTACATTTCGAAAATATTAGGAATTATAATTAATTCATTAAATAAAATTATTAACATGTCACACAATAAATGATTTCGACTATAAAAGACGGTCTCAGTCAAAAAATCCGCCCCGTGTCGACCCCGGCGCAAAGGTCCCCATGACGCTCGCTATAATACATTAATAATTATAATGCATGTCGATTCAAAAAAATGTCAACAGCAAATCAGTCCACCCCAAAAGATATAATAGTCAAAGTTTGGGTGCTTTACATTGCATAAATTCTTTTACAGCATAAAAACATTTGTCGATAAGCCATTTAAACAACTGTGTTTTAAACATTTTTATAGGGTAGGTGTTGAATATTTTTGGGTAATTGATTGAACGCTCTAATGACTATCGGATAACAACTGTCACTGTATAGACTTGATTTCATCTTTGGCAATACCCGTTTGTGTCTTTTTTCTGGTTATCCTCAGATCCTCAAGGATAGGGCACCATTGGATAGGACACCATTGGTCGTAAATGTTTCAGCTCAAACTCGAACCACCATACCGTTCCAAAGATCACATTAAAGAAATCCAAGATTTTGGAAATCTCTTATCCAATTTTTATCAGACATGGCTAAGAACTCTGCAACCGTCACATGCTAAAACAAAGTTAAATAGAAAGCACATGCTTACATTTTAGATCGCTAGTTTGATAATACGAGCATCCGACTAAAACTTTTTTATGTGCAACACTAAAATGTAGGCGCCTGTTGTTGACTAAACTTTTTACCATCGCTTTATCAGTTAATTAATCTTTGCGTTTATTTCGCTGTTTTAAACTTTCATGGAGTTTATCCTGTATCATTTCCCCCTGGCCCTAATTTTCAGTTCTCTTTCCCCATCTTAGATTTCATTATAACCAGTTCTGACCGGCAGTAGTAGAAACTTCATCACTTACATATTTGAATCATATATTTTGTAATTATTAGGTACCTACCTATTTCAACTGAGTAATGTGACTTTTCTCACCATACTAATGTGGGTAACTAAAACCATACAATTCAAACATCATTTTATCTAATCAGCCTATAACGTCCCCACTTTTGGGGCATAGGCCGCAAGGCGCAAGGGTACGGGCCATGATCCACTGAGCGGGCCCAGTGCTGATTGGTGAATTTCACACGCCTTCGGAAAACTTTTTTCCCCCTTCAGTCATGCAGGTTCCTCACGATGTTTACATTCACCGTTAGAGCAGTCAAGCCTGTAAAATCCGAAATACTCAGTGATACTTAGGCTCAATTTACATTGCCGCGGAATGGATTGGAAGCGAATTGTCGCAACGTAATTGTACATAGCATAATGAACTTTATGTCAATTGTGTAACATAGAAACTAAATACGCTTTACCGGGAATTCTCGAAAATGCGCGGGGATTCCCCGGAAGACGCGCGACCTCTTTTTTGGCTCGTATTTAGTTTGTATGTAACACAATTGACATAAAGTTCATTATGCTATGTACAATTACGTTGCGAAAATTCGCTTCCATTCCATTCCGCGGCAATGTAAATTGAGCCTTACTCACTTGTAGGTACTTACATGGTTTCGAACCCGGAGCTCTCGCATCGCTTGACTCAATAGAATTAAATCCTAGTGTATTTATTAAATTACGCTAACATTTTTTTCATGTAGTGAGAAATAATTTCCACGTGTATCTACAGTAAGTAGGACATTAGTACTGTATGAGGTTTATTTGTATAAATGGTTTTTATCAAAGGTCTCCAATTGCCGCGAGTCATTTGCGAAATGGCGATGTGTGTAAGGAATAAAAATAATCACTGAATTGGTAAATATTTTTAACGTCTGGAAAAATTATGGAATTTTTGTAAGCATTTAGGTAGGTAGGAACTGAAATGAAACATGGTCTCTGTCACCAAAATATATCTACGCTCTGGTAAAATAAACTTATAATTTAGAGACAAGTGGTACTTAAGTACATACTATAAGATACCTACCTATAGGCAGAGAATATTAATTAATAAGTACTTCGACCTAGGTTTTAGGATGTTATAAATATTGATCACATTTATTTAGTTCCATAACTTTCACAAATCGTGCGATTCTCGGAAAAAAATATCTAAGTACTTACATTACCATCAGTTGAATTAATCGAACCATCCACAATCGATGTTAAAATTATTTCATGAAAATAAAGAATAGCCCGCGTGTACAGGATCATATGTATACTTAATAGTTCTGTAGCCGCGAGCGCGATCTTCGTTCCTCTAAGAATTTTTCATATAAGTATTTCGAACATTGGCGCCCAACGTGGGTGAAGTATCTTAGGTAGCGGAGTAGATAGTGATTAAAAAGACAGTTACGGTCGTGTGGCTTATTCGGGTGTCAAATCAATACAAGCCGCGTGTGCATTTACATTTAATTTTATTACACGTGTATCGTTAACTCAGCGCGCAGCGTATATATAACCCCTATACCACTACGTATGTATCAACGCTAACCTTCATACAATTTACACCGACTAGTATGGTAACCCTAATTAAAATTCAATACCTAACTTTATCCAAAATAAGATATAAAAAAATAATGCAATTTTTTCTTGGCAATAGGTAGTTGTTTAAGCAGGCCGAACACGAACTGTTAAATCTCGGGTTGATTTTAACCCGATGTTTTTGTATGAAAAGCATAGATAATTCGCGCGTCAGTTTTAAATTTCGCGCTAGCGGCGTTTAGTTATTGATACAGAATTATCTTCCAAAAGGCCAAAACTAGCTTTTTTGTTACATCCTGGGGTCGATTCCTGTGTGACCGACAAATGTAAAACTAAACATAAATTAAATTGCTACGGATACACAAGGAAAGGTGACGTTTCGTCTAGCGACGAATAATAATAATTTAATTTAGCGAGTGACATGTCAGAATAAGGCCTACTCGTGTACCTACGAGTACTTTCAAATAAACAAATGCTTTTAATTCTATGTGTACCTACTACAAAACATTAAATACATTATCATGATTAAAGTTCAAAACAAACAGCCATACATTTCTGTCATTAATTTATTATTTATATTTAACCGAAATTAAGCATGTTTTGTATCAAAACGATACGCTGTGAAATTACTACGTTAGAGGTTTATCATTATCGAATGTAATTGGTCTCTATGCCTTTTTACAATCCCCTGTGGAGTGGATTGGCAGGTGCTTTTCTATTAGGATCGATGATATGGGGGGAGTGGCCGGGTCATGATATCATGACATGACCCATGATCTCACACCCTGCGACCGCGACTGGGTTTAGATTTTTTCCGATCTGGCTGAAATAAGAATTTGACCTGTAACTATTTGTTCCTAAGGATTCGCTTTCCATTTGATAAATTTCTGTTGAGTTTGAAGAAAGTTTAATTTCATCATAGCTTTCCAGAAAAAAATTGAACATTGCGCATTTAAAAGTAAAGTAGACTCATTCATATGATATAATATATAATATGATATGAATGAGTCACCTCTCTTTCAATTCTTCTTCTTTCGTGTTGATGATCCGAATTAAATTTTTCCCGACCATAAGGCAGCCACATCGATAGCCCTCTGGTTGGCCTCTTTCAATTAATAACCGTAAATAAATCTTCATAGGGAGATTTTTGGTAGGGGCTAAGTTAACCTAACCAGCATATGCCAATAACGGTGAAAGTCGACATTAATCCGTTTGCCCGCAGAATAATTTATATTCTGGACACCTCCCCAGTTCGTGTAGGTAGGTACTATCGAATATTTAATACGTATCTCGTTGACCCTTCATAGGGAATGGGGGAGGCGATACCACAGATCGATTGGTTCTGTAACGGTGTTCGATCGATCAAAACTGTCTACGATTTCTGTGGGGAACCAAACGTAACGTAAGTACTCGTATTAGATACCAGAGACGTAGGGAAGACGAAGGCGTGGGGGTTCGAGCCCCTCCAGAAATCCTAGAATCGATTTCTACCTAGCTAACTTCAGAATCAGAAAGGGGGTTGCAAACTTGCTGAGCTTCTGACTTGAGTTTCAACCTTGTCCAATAAGTAAGGCTGAAGGTCTATAAATATACGTCGAAATGACGAAGTCGCTTACAATTTCTACTAACAGTTTATGTCTGATAGATTTTAGTAGGAAAGAAAGAAAGAAAGAATTAATATACAATACACACATACAAACAATTAGGTACAGAAGATAAAAATAATATTAAACAAATATATTACAAAAATAAATAAACAAAAGTAATTAAGTTTGATGAAGGTGGTGTGCAGCACCGGAAAAAGGGGACTGCCTCAGCCAGTTGCCACAGCGGATTTAGCACTGCGGCGCTGATGTTCAGGCATCACCTGTGTGCCAGGGATCACTCCCTAATGATACACTACCGGAACATATAAATTACGGAAATATTAATAAACAGAAGTAAAATATTAGGAAACGAAGGAAGGTAGATACTTAATTTTCAAATTATACATCAGACTACAGGAACGTATTATTGTAAAAAATAGAGAAGAAAATAAAAATAAACCAGTAGTAGTAGGCAGGTATTCGACCTCCGTGTCGACCAACTTTGATAGATAATCACAAATTCCTAGCAACAAGTTGAAACTTTAGCACCATTTCTATGGTTCCTGTTTAAAATTTTCCACGTCCATACCACAATTCATCATTTATTCCCGCTCGAACCCCGGCGGGCCGTGCTCATAAACAAGTGCAGTGGAACTTTGGCAGGAAGTTTTTGTTTATTTTACGGCGGCCCGCGGCCGCTAGGGGGCCTCGCTTTCCAGTGCTCTCTGTATCATGTATGAGTGTTTTGGCAAACGGTGCCAAACTTAAATCCCTTCAATCTACTTTATTGGTCAGTTTTTTAAAACAGGTTTGCGGGATATTTTTTGTTTATTTTTTGATGAGGTATTTGTTTACAGTTTTGTCAGCTAAATGAGTTCAGGGAGTGGCGGCCATTCTTGAATCGAAGCCATCTATGTCGTATGTAGGTATCTATCCAGAATTTTTTTTAATGGTTTTTCTTACGGTCTAAAATAATTTAGGTAGGTAAACCCCGAAGTTCATTAGACCAATATAATATTAATTAGAGATCCACTATTACTTTTATACCTATAACTTGCGTTGTGGAGATCGCTATGAAAAAATGAGTTCAGTAATTATTCTCAACTCTATACTTCTATATTCTTTACTTTACTAGAGGTAATCACGTTTCTAGAAATTTTTGCATGATTCTTAGTATTTCGAGTGGGCCCTAATTCTAGTCCTAGAAAAGACCCTATTACCTATCTTCCACTTTTCAATCTTAAATGAATAAAAATTTAGTAGATATGGAACAAGCTCGTTCCTTACCTTCTCCATGCACACCAAGGTCACTGTAAAATATTTTCAGTATCTAAAGTTAAAAGCATAACTTCACAGTCCCAAAACAGTGTTTCCGGTGAATATGAAAAGAACAAACAATCTAACAGCTGGAACGGAGCTGAGGGGTTAATACGTACAGTCGACCGCAGGTTAACCTACCAAAAACAATGTGTGAATTAGTTCGGGAAGACCTCATCTAAATATTATAATTTCGGCGAGCTGATAATCTTCCTATTCTTTCAGTTTCATATTGTGAAATTGAAGTACACTTACTTTTTCCTGGTCACCATCAGATCCTCAAGGTTTAAGATGTCGGAAACGCACCAAGAACTTGAATATTTGTGTTCAAACTCGACCCGTCTAGCGATTACCGTACCAGAGATCCCATCTGACATCAAAGATAGACCAAGGTCTTGGAACCCCCTGGTCAAATTTTTATCACACCTAGCTAAAAATACTCTCGTTAAAATTCTCTATTGAATTAAAAAAACCGGATCCAAATCGGATCATCCGTTGTTAAGTTTTGATGCCACAGACAAACAGACAGACAAACCTGTCAAACTTATAACACGTCCTCCCTCGATCGGTCGGGGGTTAAATAAAAAACTATGCCTGCTACCGTTTTCGATCAGCATAGGTACTGTAAAACAGTCATTAATTTTCATTTCCTTACTATAAAAACAGTCACGTAAAAAGTTTCGTGAAATATTTAAAGAAAGATACGAGTACTTAACTAACGTGCGAAGACGACTACATACTTTGTTTTTTTAGGTTAACCGTCAGTTACATGAACGAAACGTACTTAAAATTAAGTCTTCATTAAAACACATGCTATCCCTTTCTATACTTAAGGACGCCTTAACATTAAGAACATTTCTTGCTACTCACGATAAGAAAGACTGCTGCATGCTAAAGCCTCTGGTCAAGTAAAGGCACAAATAGACCATCCGGGAAGCAGGCATATTTCCCCCGCGGCCTTTTATAAAGTTAACAAGCTGTAACTTGGGAAATAAATAACAGAAGACAGCTATTAATATTAGAAATTCGCGTTTCTCACGGGTCGGGAAAAGTGGAGCAGTTTTGAATATTTGCGCAAGATTTTTTGCTTATTTATTTTTTGTGTCAATCCGGTAATATTGTAAAAATAACGCACGTCGTGCGTCATCACCCTTTTCTTCCGAACTTGGCGGACACACTACCGTGTGTCTAGATATCGAATGGGTACAGATATATATACCATATAGATATGTAGATAGGGATACTGGGATATTAGGTCAGAAATTACTGGATCAAGAACAAAAAAAATATTTAAAACTGCTTTTTTTTCTTTCTTTCTCATTGTATTGCTGACAACAAAAAGGCGCTGACTCAGCATTGTGCGTCATCATGGCGTCATCTCATCGTCACGATTGGGCTGACTTATATAAGAAAATTGTTATATTATAAAAAAATGTATTTTTCGGTCGTTATTCATTATTCGCTATTTCACTTTCACTGTTCAACACCAGATGGCGTTAGCGTTATTATAAACTGCGTTATCGTTAGATGTTTAGTGGACACTAAAGTTGAAGATGATTGTTAGTCAGCTGATCTAGCGGATGACATGGAAGAGGTCGATGAAAGTGAATTGTAAATAATCCTGATTCAGATCCAGAAGATGATTTGCAGATGATCTTTGTTGATGATTATCTGTCTTTTAATCAAACGAATAATACTGTTTTTTTTTCAAATTTTAATAGGTAGTTGATTCCTATGTTTAGGAGACCTTTGCCTAGCAATGGAACAACCAAGGCTAGAAAAAAATTTTTTCAAATAAAAATACCAGTGGCACCCTATTATATACCAACGGGGTAATACTTATTCGTTCTTAGTCGTACTTAATCCAAGAAAAGTAATCCACAGCTGGGCTTACTCGTAGATATATTATCCAAGCGAAGTTGTAAACAAGTTCAGGCCCTTCCATTTCATTAGATAAATACCTGCCTAAAACATTGACACGACCAATTAGAGTAATCATTTGGGCAAAGTGGTTTTGCCTGAGGAACCTTCATGGCCTCATTAAGCATGTCTCAGCTTAGGGGGTGTAAAAGTAATCGCTAGGGGTGTGCGTTTATGTTCCTCGGGCGAGAAAAATGGGCGCTCTAATGCTCTTCGCTCGTTCTTCTTTTAATGTTTAAAGCATAGTTTGCTTTAGCTATTTCTTTAGATAGACTGTTCTTGGCCCCTTTTTAAAGATCTTTGTCTTAGTTTTAGAATTAGCTAATTTGATCTCTGATCTGATGATAATGTTGTTTTAGTATCCATGCTATTATTTTAATTTAAAAAAAAATGTTTTCAATTATTATTTGGAATAAAGTAGGAAGAGAATAAATGGGTGCAAGGTATACCAGTATACCTAAGTCTTTAAGTGTCTCTCACATGGAAGCCATAAAAAAATCAGCTGCCTTCTGCTGACCTGTTCTCATGTTTTTGCGTCCTAAAGCCGACTGTCTTTGTTTCAATTATAACGGTGGTGCTCATGCGCAATAACGGTACCCCTACCCCCCAAAACCTGCAAGATCCTGTACGACTCGCCATCGCCCATATTTTTAGTACATACCTACTATTTACCTTATTTTTTTGTACCTTTTTATATAGAATACCAAATTTGCCTGGATCCGTCTTTGGTGGTGTGGTGTGAGGTCTTACTGTATCATCTTCATCCATACCTCCTTGAACTTTGGAAATCGCAATCATGTCTAGTCTAAACTGAATAGAACCAAAAACTGACAACGGCAAAAGACAGACTTCATAATTCCGGGCGAAAAACACTCCGTTCAACGTTCCACAAATTAACAAACAATTCAATTAAATTGCTTGCGTATTATGTAATACAAATGAGAGATTTAAGGCAGGGAGCGTGCCTTCGGGCTAATTAGCTGCTGCCAACAGAGCACATCCTTTAAACTCCTCTACAGGGTTAAGACTTGGTAATATACTAACTAAGAGAGTAAGCAAGTAAGATGCACTAAGCTATGAGGACTTCTTGCTTGGCTGTGTACACAACACAGCCAAACATAATAAGGTATTTTAGAAAGAGAACAGGCTACCAATATAAATTAATTTTTATTTTAAATAATCTTGGATGAACGAAAAACTTCCACTGCAACTGAATTGGAGATTTATCCACAAATGAGCATTACTTATCACTCGTTACAAATCCTAACTGTAAGTAGTATGCAAACATATATATATATATATATATATATTTAGTGTTCTCTTTCTAAAATACCTTATTATGTTTGGCTGTGTTGTAAGTATTATATATGTTCATATGAATGTATTCAAGTAATTTTGTTTACCTTATGTACAATTTTGTTCTTGTGTTAAGTATTGAGAATTTATTAGTATCTGCATTTTTTTACCTCTTGTTTTACATAATTTGTACACGTGTATCTATGTCTACTTATCGTACTAAATTTCTCTATGTTAAAGGTCTAGCTGGAAGAAATCTCTATTTTAGAGATAAGCTCTACCTGTGTAGGTTAAATTTCTTGCTGTTGTTTCTTTTGAAATTTATGTGTGTGTAATTATTTGCACACACATAAAGTAAATGTCATTTTATTTTAGATCTACTGAAAGAAGCTGTAAAGTCCTGTAAAATAATCCTCTTATGGTAAAAAATAAATGTAGCAGAGTAACAAATAACTGATTCTGTTGAAACGTAGACGTGTTAAGTAATAGAAGCGTGCCTTCCAGGCTAATTAGTTTCTTCAGAGCCAGTGTCGAATCCAGGAGGGTGGGCTAGATGTGACATACCCCCACCAAAGCCTGTTAGATCCCTAAAGGGCGCAAAATTCGACTCGCCCTTAATATTTATATTAGTATACATATTCTACATTCCGATTTCAATAACCGATGACCCCCCCAATTTATTTTCTAGATCCGACTCTCTGCAGAGCGCAAAGAACCTCTTTTAACTCCACTACACAGCTAAGACGCGGTAATTCGTTTGCTCAATGCACTAGCGCCTTTGTAAACGAGTGTTTCGGGATCTTCAGTAATTCCACAGAGCCTGCTACTGAGGGCTCTGACTCCGAAGAAATGGGACAATTAAATTGGCAACATTGCTGGGTGTAATTTTGCAATATTAATAGGTAGGTATTACAATATCTTATGTCAAAAATAGGAGATTATGTACTCGAACGTAAATTGTAAATAGGCACATCAATTTTATTTCAAACGTTTGCTGTTCAAAACGCGCTACGCGAGAGTTACAAGGTGCTACGCGAGAGCTACAAGGTGCTACGAATAGAGCAGATAAGCTGTGGCTATACAGGTGTAACAAGGGGGGTGGGTTCAGTATCCATAGTTCTGATATAGCGAAAAAATATATCTGCTGTTCCATACAGAACTCAATACCTACACGATCGAAATGTGTGAAACAGTTAAATTTTTTTTTGCGATATCAGATTTGGCCTCGTAGTGAAAGTTGTTCAGTTATGAATACTTTCGGGACTGTAGGTTTTTTTTGTTACAGCCTGTATAAGCCACATCACTTATTATTATGTGAGCTACGCTTATCATGCTACGAATATGGGACGTCCGTAGCATGTAGATAATAATTTATTTAATAATTCGGTTACAATTAATGTTGTACTTTACTTTAATTTGTTATCTTTATTACAAGAAACCTTTTTCTATGATCGGTTTAAACTAGTAAGTTTGTAGAGCAAAATTAACCAACTGTTTGACCCATAGTGGATTTTCATTTCGAGGCGACGTTCCATACATTCTGAGGTCCAGTGCATTTATTCTAAAAATATGTTCTACAAATTCTTAATTTCCGACTTCTAAAAATGTACGACTTGTATGAAATAAATTAGCATAAAATTATTTTCAAAAAGACACGTAGATATATCATTAATAAAGAGCTCTTCGTGTACACAGGGCCCTGTTATAGCTGGGCACTGGGTCACCATCCTTTTAAAAAAAATTTTCTAACAATCTAGGTACTAGTATTGTAGCTGTTGTTGGCGAAGAAAGCAGCCAAAATTAAAAATAAATTAATAAATTCGCAAAAAAATATCATCTGCCAATTTTTTGGCTGACTGTACTTACTACGGTACAGTCAGTACAGTACAGTATATAGATGTGAAGTATTATAAATTATAATATTTCATAATAATAATAACCGAACCGAACTGTTAACCTCATTGATATAGCCTTCCCCAACACACACAACCTCACTACCACCCACGCTGAAAAAATAGCAAAGTATACGGACCTCTCTATAGAACTGAAGACCCAGTGGCGGGTAAACACTGTTAGAACTGTACCGTACCTATCATAATTTCATCTACAGGAGTCATAACCAAATCCTTACACACCAGCCTGAAAACACTTCAAATACACCCTCTTACTTTCATTCTTCTTCAGAAAGTTGCCATTCTAAACACTTGCAGGATTGTTCGAAAATTCCTGTCCATGGACACATAAACGTCTCACATTCACTCATCATCAACACTCTCACACACCGATCAACTCACTTTATTTCTTCTAATTACCTCTACTTCTAATACGTCTTCACTCATACTGTCGTTTGGCCAAAAGCTCGCGACAGTATGGTAAACTCACCCCAATAATGGGAGAAAAACAGTAGTATAAAAATAATAATAATAATAATAATTCATATATTATAATTTATAATATATTCTATGGTACAGATACAACAGCAACTAGCGACGCCATCTGGCGATAAAATTATAGCACATTTATAATATTTCATATCTATAATTTATAATATATTCTATGGTACAGATACAACAGCAACTAGCGACGCCATCTGGAGATAAAATTATAGCACATTTATAATATTTCATATCTATAATTTATAATATATTCTATGGTACAGATACAACAGCAACTAGCGACGCCATCTGGAGATAAAATTATAGCACATTTATAATATTTCATATCTATAATTTATAATATATTCTATGGTACAGATACAACAGCAACTAGCGACGCCATCTGGAGATAAAATTATAGCACATTTATTGTCGAACTTTATGATTCATTGGAACCGGTGCTGCATATGAAATGTTGCTTTGTTCACTGTTCATTGCATCGGAGCAAAAAGTACAAGTTTGAAGAAAGTGGGCAAGTTGGCCCGAGCTTGAGGAGTATCCACAGGGCCGGCTTAAGTTATTTATGTGGCCCCAGGTATTTTTATTTTTTTGGGGCTTTTCTTAGAAAGCTATAAACAACATCACACTCCAGTTTGAGTGGAAATTCACAAAAGTCTTTGATGTAATAAAATGCGCAGTGTGTTCTTTAATTCTTGACTCTTGAATGCGCACTACATTGGGCGCCAATTAGATAATCGTGACCAAAATGGAAAATCTTTGATTACGATTGTAAGCAACATTATTTCTTGTATACAAGAAAAAAATAGAATAACAAAATACCTACATTTGTAGCTGTAGCATCGGAAACAGTTATTGGACGTAGAAATTGTCCAGAATTTTGACGAATTCCAATAGCTCGAAAACCCCGAGGTTTTACTGACTTCAAGTTTAGTTATTCTAGTTCGGCATAAGCTGCATGGCCGCTCAGGTCTTGCTGGGTTGACATTGGTTTTTGGTACACCTGGAAAATTAGAAGCTTTTGATTCTGCTTCTGATCTATCATTGTTTGTCAGGCGGTGGGGTCCTTTTGGAGCATGGGGTTAGGCTAGTGGCCTGGCTAGTGGCTCCTAGCCCCGGCCCTGTAGCCTTATGTAATGTCGGTACTGAATATCCGCACGTACCGAGGGAGTACGTGACGTGAATTATCAAACTTTAAAACCTGTTATAACTTGGTTATAACATGCTAAGATGAAGTTACTAATTCGGTTATTAGCGGAATTTCTTCAATATTTATTTTATAGTAAGTTAACTACAAAGACAAAGTTATGTTAGGTTATGAGCTAGATAGGAAGACAAAGTTATTATAACGTTGTTACAACTTTTTATTGTATTTCTTTTCAACTCTGTAGGTTAATTATATATAAAGGAAGGAACGCGTCTTCCCCAATTTTTTCTTTATCTAAGATAATATTAAAAAACCTATCTAGGTAAGTATATCCTTTTATACCTACCGTGACCAGGATCTAAAATACTCGCCATATGGCTTAATTAAATGGTAGGTACTTACTATTTTATTCATAGCGAACACCATAACACAGATTATAAAACTACCAATGGCGCCCTCTTTACAAAGTTTTTTTTAGTTTCAGTTCAGGGTAGGCATGTATATTTAGTTTTTCTCGGAATAATACGCCCTACTTCGAAAGTCAGTCGCTTAAATTCAAATTAAACAAAAATATTTTTTTAAATTATTCTCTGAAGTATAATAGGGTTTTTACGGAACCCTAATAAAATTAATCAGACCCCAATCATAATCAGGTTGCAGAAGTGGCAACACCGACGTGGCGTGACTGCGACCGAAAATACCGCGCCGTAATATTATGCCAAATGGGAAAGTCCAAATGAGTCCCCCAATATAATACGGCATTTCTGGGAAATTGCATTATTAGAGCTTGGACTGCGACGTTTTACTTGCAGAGGTTACCTGTGAGCTTTGGTGTCATAAAAAGGCCGAATTATGATACCTAACAAAGATATAAATTTTAATATTATGTAGGTACTCGTATATATATTACATTATTATGATTAATACAAAATAAATAAATGATAAATGATATAATTTTATTCGGTCGAAAACCACAGGTGCTCTAAACATTCAGAAAAACTAAATTTGGTATCAGAGGAACGAAATTTTACGCTCGGCGGTCCAAAAAGTGTATTTCTTCAAGTATTTGGTCCTCTCTAATAATTGTAGGAAAATGTGAAGTAAATGTAAAAACACGCTCGCTTACCGCTGCACTCGTATCACGCTCCTAAATTTTGAGTGAGTGTAATGAATTTTGATATTACATCCCATATTGTAGGTACTTGGAATATGATTGATGACTATAAATGTCTCTAGAACCTACGTTCTATAGACATTGTTAAATCTATAGATGTATGACTCTATATAAAGTCCTTTTTATTAGTAGCAAATATTTGGAGTGGGGTCATTTATACCACTTTACACTAAAAAATAACACTGTTACTTGTATGAAAATTTTCCTTACTAAAGAAAAATAAACCCCATTATTTTGCGCCTTGGTGGCATAAACTCATCCATGTCGTTACGAATGAAACGAGTTTCATTCATACTTCTTATTTCAGTATTAGAATAGCATTAATTAATTCATTTGTAGAATTTACAAACAAACAATTTTGTTGTTTTTCTCGAAAATTTAATAAGTAAAAAATTTTTTTTTTGCCCTATCGTTCTTGTTATAACCGTATATATAATATTTACCGCGTAATATTTGCCACTAATAAAATAGGACCCTATATATTAATAGAGTTCTAATCTAAAAAAGAACTAGAGGTAAACCCCTGATGTCTTTAGCACACTGCAAGGATTTAAAAGTAGAATCAGACCGAACCCACAGAAATCAAGAAAACCAAAAATTAGATTTCTATGGGATCTCTCTGAAACCGTTTCAAAATCGCACTGTGCTAAAGATTTGAAACGTTTAGTTAGTTCCAGATTTCAATCAAGTACCCGCCTAAACGCTATGCACATATTTAAAGGTACTTGGGTACATGCCCATTTAATGTACGTGCAAGCCTTTACAGGCAGTTACAAAGTTTAAATCGAGCCGGGTTTACGTGGGCTACCAAAATGTGCGCGGAAATTGCTTCATACTTCCAGTTCATTTATGTGCCCGTAACCCACAGACTCATTACTAACTGAATGGTGTACGGAATTAGCCTTTTTACAGGCAATGTGATTATTATAACCCTAGATAGGTATCCATAACCCTTTGGATGCAAGAAAAGGTTTAAATCAAATCAAATTATGATAAGACATAAATAATATACTGTTTCACGGTATTTTTATTGTACTCGTATTTTATTAATTACGACCGGTTTCGTTTACACATCTTAAGGTAATTGTTCATAATATTATAAACAAATAATATTATAAGTCTTCAGGAATTTGTTTATAATATTATAAACAAATGCCTACCTGAAGATGTGTAAACGAAACCGGTCGTAGTTAATAAAATATAATAATAATACCTTGAAACAGTATACAGGTTGGAAAGTTTCGGCGGGGCACCCAAGGCAGCTACCAGATCCGTTAGAGCATACGAGCAGTCGTATATGTATGGGAACAGATTTTTGCTATTTCTGAGATTTCTAGTACTCGAACCTCGGTTGACCCCATAGAGTCTTTAGTTCATGACACGAAATAGAATCGATTGGCAGCAAACAATTTTTTTTGGGATAAATGGCATTTTTTTCATAGACTGGACCATTTTTCAAGAATCTGTGAATGCAGTTTTATATAGCTCCAAAAGTTAGGGAAGGTCTCCTAAGACCATTTTCTCGTAGCTCAAACGGATCTGGTAGCTGCCCTGGCTCCGCCGAAACTTTCCTGTATTATTTAAGTCTAATCATGTACTACAAGTTTCACCAAGTACCGACAACCGAAAGTATTAACCAAATCAAATTATTTATTTGTAATGATAAGTCTGTAATGTCGTGATGCTCGCTACCTTTTACCTTGATAACGACGTATTTATGCATTTGTATTGCAGGTTCGAATCCTGGGCCTGGAATTTTACGATATAGATAGCGCCAATTTAATTGGAAAAAATCAATGTTATTCGCTACTCCTTTCCACCGATATTCCGATCCTGACATTTTCCGACTTGGACAATTTGCGATCTTGACATTCTCCGAGTTGGACGCCTTGACATGTTACTACTTTGACATTTCGCGATGTATCGCTTTCCACATAAACGCCGATTAAAGATTAAAGACTTAACCATTACCAGAGGATATAAAAATATTTTGTCCCGTCCAAACATTCCATTGTAGGTATTAATTTCAATTTTTAAAATTAATTGATCAAAATCATTGCATTCTGCGGTTCATTGTCGCGACACTGCGTAGACTGAGGCAAAAATTCCATCTCATTATTTGATAAGGTTAAGCGCAACCAGAGCCTGACTTAGGTACCCCTAGCACCGCTCTTAGCTACTAGTTGAACTAGATATAACTAGTTGTTAGAAGCTAGCTAAGCTATTGAGCGTCGGTGGGAGGTTCGAGTTCGAAACCAGGCAATGTCATGTACCAATGAGTTTTACAGTTTTTTTCGAAGACTTACGTACATTTACCGACTGCTCTGACGGTGAAGGAAAACATCGTGAGGAAACCTGCACACTGAGATAACCCCATTAAATCTGCCAAGAGAGTCGTTCTATGTGATTAATTCCTTAGAATGATCACGACCCTCAGCAATGAGGAATACGACTTAGAAGAAGAAGTTATATGAGCGCTATGAACAAGTTCGTCTCAAATTACTTTGAGACTATACATAAAATTACAGTTTTGATTAGGTACTTCAAAAGTGTCGACAACTAGGTTATCAACTTTTGAAAAAGTTTCCTTTCCCTGAAAATTGTTATGTACCGTTTTTAATTGTGCAACTAAAAATATTGAAATGTTCGTAGCCCTCTATCACCTTTTTACGTAAGCCAGCGCTGTACGGGTTGGGGCCCACGGGGCTCGTCTGACTCTAATTCCGGCCCTGGCGACGGATCAAAGCGATGCTCATGGGCCAGCCGCCACTCCTGGAGGGCTCGTTACCTTTCCGAGAGCCCTCGCCGTACTCTCACGCTTTGGCTCCCTCCTCCGCCATCTTGGACTTGAAAAATGCTTAATTTGATTATTGAGATAATACTTATCAGTTTTTAATAATTTTCCTTACGATAAACTAAGGCCGGATGCGCGAAAGTCGAGGTAAGAGAAAACACGAGAGTAATTAACGTAATTAATAAATTCTAAGTATATTACAAAAAAAATCTAACCAATTTTGTATGGACACTATTGTCTGAAATAAACGTTTATTGATTGATTGAACGTAGTGTGGGATGCTAGATGGAGCGACTGAATGAGAAGAGCCGAAGATCGGGCTCAATGATGCGCCCTAGGAGAGGCCTATGTCCATCAGTGGACAAGAGTAGACTGCTGTTGATGATGATGATTGATTGATTGAATGTCTAACCCGAGTTAAATCACAAAAACGTCTTCCACCAACGCAAACCCTGAAATTTTTTGTATGAAAACCACAGACAATTCACGAGGTTAGCTAACCAAACCCGCACTTTCGCGCAAGCGGCCCTAAGAGCTTTTAGTAGCTTAGTAGTTTTTAAAAAAAATGTTGGTATATGGTTTGAGGTAAGTGGTCACCGCCGTCCATAGACATCTCACCTAAATGTAATGTTGTTAGAGGGTTTTCCATGATCTGCTAATCTTAAGGTGTTAACCGTAAGAGAGTTAGCATAATTACCAGCACCATAAGGCACTCCATCTACTTATTTTCTACGCTGATGGCTCTGTTACCCTTCAAACCGGAACATAGTAATGCAAGCATTGCTGTTTTGCGGTAGAAATAGGAAAAAGGGTAGTACCTTCCCAGGCTGATCCTGTACAGATTCACACCACATCCAATTTCTACACTTTGTGAGAAAAGTAAGTAATCAAAGATTCGACAACGTTACACCTATGTAACGCCGCCTTCGGACTACCAGGCGCGGGGAGGGGTTCCATCCTTTTGTTGTTGATATCCCACCTGTTCGTACGAAGCGATTTGCTTCTTCGTTCATTATGCGAACGGCTAAGGAATGGAACAGCCTGCCGGCGTCTGTATTTCCTGAAACCTTGGGATCTTCAAGGCCAGAGTGAATAGGCATTTACTGCTCGCATGCTCCATCGTCGACGCTTACCATCAGGCGAGATCGAGGTCAAATGCGGGTTTAGTAGTCAATAAAAAAAATTATTTTGACCGAGTGAATCGTTTCGCAGAATTTTCATTTCATCGAAAGTTAGTACTTATATCTAATTTATTTTATTACTTACCTTGCTTAAGTCCCTTGGTACTCGTACAAAATTAAACGTCCAATAAAGACGTGTAATAAAGGTCACAAAAGTCGACGACAAACTAAAATAGAATCACGCCCACTTCAGTCGGCTTCCTTTTGTTATTTTTCTTTAACTCTTTCAATTTGTACAGTGGAAGACACATCAAGTTGTACTCGGTGGAACCCTGTCCCAATAATTTGTTAAGATTCCTTGACATGAAAGTGTCAATTAAGTTAAAACGACAAAGTACTAAAGGGTATAAGTCTGACGTGTTGTCCACCTTAGAGCATCAATAGCATTAAGTAGCATTTATTTTCTAGATTTTTTTTGTTTCTTATTATTGTCAGTTTACTGTTGTTACTATTATTAGTATTTTCCGAGGCGCATAGCGGTCCAGAAATGGTTATTTTGTGAGGTGAACTTTTTGAGAAATAGACATTTCCAAGAATGGATATTTTGGGAAAGCAGACATTTTTTTTTTCGTTACTTTTTGTTGTCAGTTTACTGTTGTTACTGTTGTTAGTATTTTCCGAGGCGCATAGCGGTCCAGAAATGGTTATTTTGTAAGGTGAACTTTTTGATAAATAGACATTTCCAAGAATGGATATTTTGGGAAAGAAGACATTTTTTTTTCGTTACTTGTTGTTGTCAGTTTACTGTTGTTACTGTTGTTAGTATTTTCCGAGGCGCATAGCGGTCCAGAAATGGTTATTTTGTGAGGTGAACTTTTTGAGAAATAGACATTTCCAAGAATGGATATTTTGGGAAAGCAGACATTTTTTTTGTTACTTATTGTTGTCAATTTACTGTTGTTAGTATTTTCCAAGGCGCATAGCGGTCCAGAAATGGTTATTTTGTGAGGTGAACTTTTTGAGAAATAGACATTTCCAAGAATGGATATTTTGGGAAAGAAGACATTTTTTTTTCGTTACTTTTTGTTGTCAGTTTACTGTTGTTACTGTTGTTAGTATTTTCCAAGGCGCATAGCGGTCCAGAAATGGTTATTTTGTGAGGTGAACTTTTTGAGAAATAGACATTTCCAAGAATGGATATTTTGGGAAAGCAGACATTTTTTTTGTTACTTATTGTTGTCAGTTTACTGTTGTTAGTATTTTCCAAGGCGCATAGCGGTCCAGAAATGGTTATTTTGTGAGGTGAACTTTTTGAGAAATAGACATTTCCAAGAATGGATATTTTGGGAAAGCAGACATTTTTTTGTGTTACTTATTGTTGTCAGTTTACTGTTGTTAGTATTTTCCGAGGCGCATAGCGGTCCAGAAATGGTTATTTTGTGAGGTGAACTTTTTGAGAAATAGACATTTCCAAGAATGGATATTTTGGGAAAGCAGACATTATGAATCTAAAGGTAGGTATTCAATGAATCAATGAATGCTGGAAGTTAATTCGAAAAGCATGCTCTATTTAAATTTGGATGTGAATATTCAGTGCCAGCAGCCAGTTTAGAAAACGGTTATATGTGTATCTAAATAATCCTTTGCAAAACGCCAAACTACTGCTAATAATACTGGTAGCACAGCACTTAAAGACTTTGGTAGCATTGTTTCCTAGTATAAAATAAAAAAAAGCATTATTAAAATTATTGGGGGAAGACGGACCTACCACTTTTTTAAACCAACCCTCGGATACACCCTCCCCAACGATAACTAAATCCAGAAAGATTTACAATCGTAAAACATGACAAATCCGACCTCCTAAGAATGTGATAAGGATTGGGAGAGTGTAAAACGAATGGGGCATAAATGAATAGCAGTATTCCGCTAGAAAATGCGAAAATTCGAAACGTGTTTTCGCTTCTTAACGAAGCATCATCAGCACAAGAGGACAAGTGGACTGGACAGCTCTGATGTCAATTATGAAGTGATTCCATCAATTATGTATAAAAAAGCATGAAAAGGCGGTCAAAATCCCTGGTTATTACAAAAGTCGATCAATTTCTATATTATTTTAATTCAAAAAGTATTGGCCACTTACCACATTGTGGTAATAATGGTTGTAACGTTAACCATGTGTTTTCGTAGCCCTTTTGCGCCCCCCATCGAGCGCATCATAAAGACATCAAGCCGGGATCAAACTGTCTACCCTCCCGGCCCGCGGGTAAATTGGTTGTCTATGACGACATATCGACACTTTTTCTTTACGGCCACACTCTTTCTTTATGGTCACACTTTTTACGGCTGGTATTCCGCTCTGAGAGTTGAAATTGAGATAAATGTCTTCATAACGCTGTTGAGGGATTTATAAAAGTATTTATAAAAACGAGACTAAACACCCTTTAAAAAAAAACCTGACTAGGAAAATAAACCCTTCTGTAAAGGGGCGTCATTGGTAGTTTTTAAATCTGTGTTATGGAGTTCGTGAAAAATTTACCGCTTGTTCCAAAATACTCGTTTAAGGGCTGGTTTACACTTGGTCATGTGCTTAGTGCTGTGTGTTTACACGCAAGTGTATTCACTCAAGCATTAGCTGAGCCAGATGCCTATTGCCAATAGTATTATGGAGTGAACTAAATATGTTTTTTTTGTGGATAAGTGTTTTTCTTCTTAGTCAATGGCAAGGACAGTGGCGAGTGCCTGGCCAGTGACAGAAAGTCAAACAAAGTTCAACTCCTTTAAAAATAGACTAAGCAAATGGTTTAAAAAGCAGTGATAAATAACCCTAACTTTAATTTTATGACAAAACAATGATTTAGTGCAAACATTTGATTTAAATAAATAACAATGACTGACTGTAAAAACTGTGAACTAAACACTATGACATAGACGTATCAGCATATATATACTCACATTTCATTACCATTACAGCACACAACTTTACATTACATGTAGATTATCGTCGCTTGGTATCCGCCTCCGACCTCGACAGGCTACAGCAGAATATCAGCGCCATGCTCTAGACTACTCTAGAGTATGGCATTATGCTGAGCTGAGGCCTATTTGGTGCTGCAGCATACGCCGTGCATTATTATTAATTTAGTTTTTAGATTATATTGTATGGTATATATGTATATGTATACACTTATATATTATTGTATAATATATAAGTGGAACTGTGTGTGTGCTGCAGACAGCAAATAAACGTTTTTCTATTCTATTCTATATATGCTGCCTGTCTATAAATATATAATAATAATAAAATTTGGATCCACTGGCAAGGCAGCTTGCCAGTTGCTAGCCAACTTGACTCGCCATTGTCTACCGGTTTACACTACTGTCCTAACTCCCTGTCCTAACACACTTGACTAAGCACTTGTCCAAGTATAAACCAGACGTAAGAGATAGAAAAATGAAGTGTCTCAGAAGGAATATTACCAGAGGGCGCACAATTGTGCCCGAGGGTTCAAAAATTGTAGCCACTCACGTCACTGTTGGCAACTTTACCGCACTAGGGACTCGTAAAGTGAGATTGGACCAATATAAGCCGGTTTATTGACTTATTAAATCGATCTTTCACTCGAATACTCTCGCGAATCGCGCCGAGGGTCCTCTATTTCGTTCATAAACTGCACTTGAACTCGTTTTGTTTGACTCGAAGTCGTATTTTAAAACTATCTTTTCCTTGTAGTGTTTCTCTTTGTAGTTTATTTGAGATTTTGTATCGGTATACTGTTATTCTTTGCTCTATGTCAGGAGTTCCCAAAGTGTGCGCTGTGGCGCCCCGGGGCGCCGTGGAGAGTAAACAGGGGCCGCGAGGCACTCCTGTATTCTCTTTTCTGGAAGCTAAAATTACTTCTACATATGCAAAATTAAAAGATATTAATTAAATAAGCAATTCGACAGTTCATAATTATGTGAGTGTTCAAAGCACCTTTTTCAGTTACTGTATTTCATCTTTTTTCAATGAGCATCACATCTCACATTGGAAGGTGTAACTAAAAAGTGATTTAATATCATTAAACACATATATTTTGACTAGGGCGCCGGGATAAAATACCAAACATGTAAGTGCGCCGCGAACTGAAAGGTTTGGGAACCCCTGCTCTATGGTCAGTATAGCAGTATATACTGGGTATATACTCTGACCAGGAATATAAAACTCTCGCCATATTGCGGAATTAAATGGTACTATTTATTTCATAGCGAACTTCATAACACAGATAATAAAACTATCATACTCGAATTCCTTTTCTGACATGACATCTCTATCTAGAGCTATGGCGTAGAAAGTGATAGCATATATTTAAATGAAGACTTAACTTTAAAGGCTGGTTTACACTTGGTCAAGTGTTTAGCGAAGTGGATAAGTTAAATACAGTGAGTTAGGAGTGTGAGTGAGGTGTGAGTGTGGTGTGAGTGTGGTGTGAGTGTGGTGTCTCCCCACAAACTATGGAGCACTTGCTCTGTTGTCCCGTGTGTCCGACCACCTGCACGCGGGAGGACCTTTTCGAGGCCAACCAGAGGGCTATCGATGTGGCTGCCTTCTGGTCGGAAAAAATTTAATTCGGATCATCAACACGAAAGAAGAAGTGAGTTAGGACAGTGGTGTAAACCGGTGGACAGTGGCGAGTCAAGTTGGCTTGCAAACTGCCTTACCAGTGGATCTAAAGTTTGACTTTTATTTTGTTCTATTATACAACAAATAGAATAATACTTAGGTACTAAAACATGATACATAATTATGAAATAGTTTGTTAGTTGTGAGGAAAAGAAGTAAAAGTATTTTTTTTACTTTAAACTTACAAACAATAGACCTTCGAGAACGGATCCCAATAGAGCGACACCCGACTCGAACGTAGCCGAATTTTTCATTAAATCGTTTAAAGGAAATTAAATTATCCTTAACATTTTACTGTTCGTTCAGCAAACCGTTTACTGGGAATCCCATTAAAAGTTCATTCTATTTCCAGCGCAAATCAATAGCTTTAATTAAATTTTTAATTACTTTAAAAGGTTACTATACTAACAACCTGAAAAGCAAAATAGGAAATCATCGATTTACTTGCATCGTTTAATAAATTAGAAAAAGTAGTGAAAGATTTTCCGCTAGCAGGATTTGAACCTGCGACCTTGCCGTTCTGTGGCAGTGCTTTAACCGACTAAGCTATCGCGGCTCATCCTGCCGACTTCAAATTAGTCAACCCTTTCTCCGTTCAACATACATAGTTTTCAGTGGTGCAGATACTTGGAGGCTGGCCTGCTACTAGATGGATGCTGCAATTGTGTTCTTAGTTTTGTTTCGATTTCTTTTACTCGTATGTGATTAATCATGCTCATGAAGCAAGGAACTAAATGTTTCTTCATCCAAGAGGTACTTACCTAATTCATCTACCTGTCTGGGTACATTTAGTACATTTGGGCTCATTTCCCAATTCCGGGAGTCTTAATATACTTACTTCGGCTGATTTAAATTTTTTTCAATATATCAGATCATCCTCATTTGTTAATTTATAAAAAATCTATAAAATACAAAACCAATTTATAGAGAAACGTCCATACCTAGAGACGCAGCGAGCGGATTTTTATTTCTATTCTTCTCGTGTTATGTTTGTTTATTTATACAATAACAGTACATTAGTGCACATGCCAGGAAATTAGCTATTAATTGCCGCGGATCTGTTTGAAAGGCCGAGCCGAAGGCGCGGTATTTTAAAGGTTCTAGGCCAATAACGGATATTTCCGCTGAGGCTTGTATAGTACTTTTCACAAATTATTTGAGGAAATCGAAGAAAAAACATCGACATTTCAAAAACTTACCGCTTTATTTTAATATTAACTGGGATTATGTGTTGAAAATGGTCCTTTAGTAATTACAAGGCCCAGTCGCCCCGATAGCTAAAAAATCGTGTTTCTCTATGTAGTATTTCGCCCTCGCCTCCCCCACTTAAACTGAAAACCCATGTTAACAGCGGTTACGAACGGACCCTACAAATGCACAAGCTCGTGTATAATGCAGAGCGGAACCTTATCGGGCAGAGCCTTTTAAAGGCTACCTGTGGACGTTTATTACTTAAAAGCCGCTCTCAGAATTTTAACCGGCCCCTGTTTGATCCTGCAATTTTTCTGCCACTTATATCCGGCTACCGGCCGGGCGTGCGGTATGGCCCGCATTATTAATTACAGTCTGCCCAGGCGTTTAATATTTTACCTGACTGCTGGATCGCCGGTCGCTCTTGCCTTAATCCCCACTTAATTCCCCATATTTCGTCGTTTTCAACGTTTATCCGGAACGGAAACTCATTTTTAATTTTAATGCGATTTTATATCGGGACGGGTCTGCTCGGGCGGAAGGGAAAGTACCTATAATATTTTTTTAAAAAAATAGACGCAACATTAAGTGTGTGGGTTGATAAACGTAGATTTTCTTAAGCCCATGTTTGACCTCAATCTCACCCTAAGGTAGTTAAGTGACAGAAAGGGACTGACTCTTCTAAAATTACAGTCCGGAACACATAAACGCCGAAACAGTTTTCATAGCATAAGTTAACAATTTATATGATCGAGTTAGATTCCAAACCGATTATGCACAAAATGACAGTTCAACGGATCTTTTAAAATAAATAAGTAAGTCGAGATAGTTGACCAGGCACCGGTAGCAGACCACGGCATATTGTTTCAATACCCGCTAACAATAGAATGGATAAATACTTACTTTTTTAAAGAAGTGTATCCCCATGCCGTTATAATGTTGCTATCTACAATGCTGCAAGATGGCCGACAAGGCCGGTGCAGGTAGTAGAGACCGATATTTACGTATCGATAAATAACAACATTGTTGTTAAATGATTGTAATTTGAATGTTGTTTGGTTCAAAACATATTTTTGTGTTTGTATTTGTATTTATTAGGTGGAAGGACGATATCGACCATTTCCAAAAAGGATGGTATAAGGACGCCGAGGATAGGGAAAAATGGAAAGGAGGAGGGGAGGCCTTTGCCCAGCAGTGGGACAGCCTAAAGGCTATTTAAAAAAAAATGTATTTGTAATTTGATTTTTTTTTATGTTGCCTAATATGCTCTTTAAGCTTATTAGCCAGCATAAGCTTGTTTATGACATCCCTAAACAACCACACACTCAACTTGCAGGTCATGCCGATGATGCTGCAAATTATACTTCATCAAATGATTTAGATATAATCATCACCCGCAATAGTCCCATGAATTTTGTTTAATAATTATAATAATTATGTAGGCATGCAAGTCTCACATACTTAGATATTTTCATACAATTTTTAATCCTTTGTCGTCATGGTAATAATATTACTTACCTAATCATGTTATAATATAATATTATATAAAGACGTAATTAGTCAGTAAAAAAGATTGATGTCAATTACTTAAATTAACATTATATTGTTCGTTACTAAAATAAAGAGTTTTCAAAATCAAGCAATTAAATCTTTAAGCGTAATCAGATCAACTAATTACATTTCGGTTAGAATGAGACAAGAAATGAAGCATCTTAAGCAAGTTAAAATTTATCCTTAACTGGTTTGACACTGGTTCGTCCATCCTATGAATCCTATGAATTTATTGAATTGAACCACAAAACAATATGGTAGCATCCATAGTTCGAGGGTTAACTGTTATCCAAAGCAGGATATGAAAGCGAATAACTGTTGAATATTCGTATAGTGTAGGAACAGCCAGGCGCGGTCTTAGTTCAATATTTTTTCACTATAGGAAATTCTGTCGATTTGGCGGAAGGAGGGGTTTTATTTTTATAGGGGGTCGCAACTAATTTAAAGTTCCTTTCTATGGGAGTCGAAGATGGGGGGTCATGAGGGCTGTGACCCCCCTGCGGCCGCGGCTGAACAGCGAACAGCAATAGTTTACTGACATCGGTATCGATCTAGCGCCGCTCTCAATGCAATATCCGCTTTCAAACGAGTTTCTGAATCAAAAAACCATTTTAAATCGAGTAAACTTTACGTGCAACGCTTGAACTGCATCACACTCTGTTAAGTGCCTATAGACGTATTATCCGACAAAAATCAGAATAGGATAATAAATAAATAATTCACTTTCTTCACCGGAACAACATGGATCCATTTTGTTATCACAATGTAGGTACTTAAGACTATGTTAGTAATTATTTATAAAAAAACATTTTAGGTAATGTGGTAATTATAATGACAGAGAGTGCGTTAGTTCATCGGGTACCTACCCGAGCCCGGTCAACACACGAACCCAGTGTCTGATTATAGGACAATCAAACTTGCCATAAAAATACCATGAAGTCGGTAAATACTTGTAGTTACTTGGATAGAACCTTTTCGTTCCAAGATAGTTTAGTATGGTTTTCGTGGTATGACAAGGTTATATCGGATGTGTCAAAACTTTGTTGTTATACCTACCAATAAAACCTTAAATACTGTCTTGGTACGACAAGCTTCTATCCATATATTTTGAAATTCAGATGGATACGTGTCCGAGAGGGCGCTTTAGTCCGATTTAGATCTATGGTTCTATCCTATTCTGATTCTTGTCGGAGTTATAACAATTTTGTGTCATTGTTGATCGCTTGTTCGTTGTAGATAACGACTTATTTATTAAAAGCCCATACATACCAATGCGTAATTGCGCGAATTTCGTCCGCGTGATTTCAGATTCGCTTTGAAAATTACAAATGAAAGTGAAGTAAGTACCTAAGTAGATAATTAGGTAACTAGTTATCTAAGTAGGTATGGAAATTATTAATTTCGTTTCATTTCATTTCAAAGAATCCATTGCGAATTCACTTTACTCCAGTTTTGGCTTGGGTATGGGCATGGTCAAGTCTTTCAAGAATTTCAATTTCACTTTAGTTTTTGCCACGGCGACGCTTTTAAGCCATGTCAAATCAAATCAAAACGTGTAAATACCTTATAGTACATTTTTACAATGTCATTATTTTTTTACTCTGCCACCGCTTCGTAAGGTGCTATAGCTGAAAGGAAAGAAGCGGCGCAAGAAACTTTCAGCAGCACATCTTTGAAATAAATATCTCTTACAATAATTATGAATACAATCATATTATATGTACACTATATGGGATATTGGACTTTCGATATCAGTAGGTACCTACGATTTTATCCGACGACAAAAAAGAATATTATACGAAGAAGAATATATATATTCATCTTCTTCTTCAAAGTTGTTCAGGCCGATGAGACAATACTTTATGGAAAACGTACCTAACCTACTAGATCTACGAACTTTATATGTTACCAAACTCTTTAGGTAACATATATACTGGATTTTTTAAATTAGGTAACCTTTAATGTAACTAAAATAAAAGACAACGCAGGTAACTTAAATCCAATGGATATAACTTTAACCACATTGGTGAAGCGCTAAGGGAGTTCATTTAAATTCAAACATTAAGGCTTCAGGTGACGAGGGTTGACGTAAAGACTCGACGTAACAGGTGGCCGGCTGTACACAGTGATAATGCTTCACACCACCCTGTAGACACAAATCTGTGATCTTTCAGAGCAGTACGGTTCTTTCGTGTTGCTCAAATTGGCATTTTTTTAAATAATAATTTTTGTTAAGTTTTATTTGGCAAAAGTATTTTTTTTACTAAGACTCTGTTAGAGGCAGTATGGTTCTTTCGTTTTGCTCAAATAGCCAGCATTTTTTTGAATAAAAATGTTTTGATACAGTTTTATTGAGAAAAAAGTGATAAAATGTTTTATAGAGATTTTATTTTAATAAAAACCTAAACACCGTCGGATTCTTCTGGCTCAACGAGTCAAAGTATAGATCTTGGCCAATATTATAGCTCCCATGGTGCTCAGAACAATCCCAATCCATCAAACCATTATACCCCATACCATTTAACCATAGTTAGAGACGGTATATAGGTAAATTTAGATATATAGGTAGTATATAGGTAAATTTCTAACCATGGTTAAAAAAAATAAAAATTGTAAAAAAAAATTAGAGCTTGGCCACTGCCGATTGTTCCTTCACCTACTGTCAATTGCTAGACTAGGTCTCTATTTTTATATTTTAGAATTTTATTTTTAAATGTTATCGTATAAAGAAAGTTATCTACAATTTAATATTCCGAAATTAACCGTCCGTTATCCGTAACAAACAGCCTTCTTAAAAGTGTAAAAAATACCAAATTACGTAGGTACTCCTAGTTACTAACTAATAAAGGAAATTAGGTAGATACCTATAATACTACTCTGTTTAATAATTTACCAGCAATAATCTATAATAATGGTATTATGGGATAATAAATAAAATCTGTTCTTAAAGGAAAGGATTTCGATCTAAGTCGTCTATTTTTGTAAGACTAATTCGTCGAGTAAATTAGTGTTGTTGAGCGAAATGTGTTTATCTTTAAACCGAGTAGTGTGATAGGTATCTACGTGTAGGTACTTAATCTACGTAACGTTAAAGAGAAAGTAGGCGATAAAACAAAGATGGCCTTGTCTTACTACTTCTATTTTAGATGTCTCAAAGTAACCATCTAATTATAATAATTTTAATGTAAAAAATAAACTAAAGTACAGTGCTTAAGTGAAAACTAAAACATATCGAGACACATCAATGGATTTCTGATATCCCACACACAGGGAAACCTAGTTGGGAGTCAGATGGCCAGACATTGAATAAGGGTGAGTGAGTGCATATATTTTGAGCCCTGAGTCAGGTTACATCTTCAAATAACTACTCGTATCTCTTACCTGTACCTACTTATGTAAGTTTAAATAAATAAATAATAATAAATAATAAATAATAAAAATAATTATTATTGATACACATGAAGGAACGAACGCACGTACCTAGGGGAGAGAGACTATTTTTTCTTTTATCCAAGTGTAACAACTTAAAAGACGAAGAGTGTAACAACTTAAAGGATCTTTTGTCCCACAAATTGATGGGAAACATGTGAATTTGAGAAAATCATACATCCAAAATACATCAATACTTGCACTAATGGAAAACTAGAGAAGGCCGATGTATTCCCAAGAAAAAGTTCTGTCGATATGAAAGCTTGCACACTAAGAGTCGGCGTAGCATCAATGTACCCTTATGCTACGATACAAAATAAGACTTCATTAAAGCCTTTCGATCTTACAGATAAACTTCAAGGATATGAAATTATTAAAATTGTAGCGAAATATTTTAATGAAATTCCAAAATGTTATTATGTGAAGAAGATAGAAGGGAATCTCTTCATAGGAAAGGCAATAGTAAAAGAAGGTATTTTGAATGGAAGCTACGACATCTGCGTAAGTGGTATGTACACGATCTATGGAGATAGTGTGGCTCATACAGGAGTATACACTACACAAGATGTAGTATGGATTTATACTGCTCAGCGAGGGAATAGGTCGTAATCGTAACGAAATTAGGCTGATAATTCTCAGAGCAGGCGTTTTCCGCCTAACTTCTGTCACGATTTCCAAATTAAAATTACTATATTAATTTTAATAAATTATTAGGTAGGTAAGTACTATATTAATTTTAATTTGAAAATTGTGACGGAAATTAGACAAAGAATGCCTGCTCTGAGAATGACCGATCTATACTTACACACTAATTAGGTAATTAGAATCACCTACTCAAAGAACCACCCTTGCCGAACCGGCTCAAAAATTAAACCAGCTACGACCCAGAGCGAAGATCGAAACCTCTTATTTGATTTGATTGATCTCTCGCTCAAGAACATAAAATGATAACAGTGTATTAATTATATGGATCTGCAATTCCATAAACCAATGCTCAATGATTTCTTTGACAGAAGAGACACTTTACTGCACTTGACATTCACAACTTTTTCGTTGAATACAGCAGTAAAAGTTTTAACGACACCTTCGTTTCCATCGCCAATGAATAATGTAAATGTGTTGATCTCGACCGAGCGATCTCGACCTTCGAACAGATCGGTGTTTAATGTATTTATGACTTTGACATTTTGTATTGGAATGCTTGTAATTGACAGTCCAATATCGGAAAACGGACAATCGTTACTTCTGGTTTTCATTTCACCTCGGAACTATCTATATAATACTTATCCTACCTACGCGTATTTCAGATACGTCATTGGCGTTTATATATTTATTGGATTTTGAGTTATCCGTGAACTTATTACCGTCAATATATTTCGACGCAAGTATTTATTTAGCTCTACCTAGTTAGGTAATATATACATGAAATTTCAAATACTGACTTTACAGCTATGTGTCTTGGTTTGTTTATTTGTTACTATTTCTATTGGAATACGGGCTTAGGATTCTATTCCATTTGCCTTTCCAAGATGACAGTTTTGAAACGCATAAAAATGTCCTTTTGTGTCGACTTGCACACGCTTCTACGACTAGTTCACTTAATTCGGCCGACAGATGTCACCGTGTACCGAACGAAGACTCTTCATACAGAAAACCTAATTTGCGTACAAAACATAGAACGCGCTATCGATATTTTCAATACGACTTTGTATATTCTGCACGAGTTTAATCCATAGAATCGATTACGAATTTGAATCAGGAACACAATTAAGGGTTCGAAGTATCGGAATGCCCTCCCTAATTAGGCAATTCGGCCGAGGAGATAGCAGTTAATAGCAAATGAACTGTACAAGTGCCCAAGCGCCGGCGGGCGAGGGCCTGTTTACAGCCTCATTGGTGTTTCTCTTGACGTGCACTCGTAAATTTTTTACGATTACGTCACGATTGAATGGTCTGCCCTTAACTAAAACAGGGTATAAACTTTCATGATTTCAGTTTACGGCACCATTCGTGTTCGTTTTATAAATTATGTCCTTAACTCGACATTTATCTTTTGTTTTCTTTTATTTTATCATTTAAATTATGTAGGTGTTATTGTTAGGTGGAGGATATTGTGGTAAAAATATTCATAGTAGTGAACGACATCGTCTTACGGCGAAAAATGGGCAAAAAAATGATTGAAGGTGGTTCCTTCGTATACCCCTTTTTTTTTCGGGGGGAAACGCTCATGCTTACCTCTTCGCCACATGGGGGAGACGAAGAGGTTATGCCGGACTTTTACCGGCCAAAAACCCCCCGGTGTTCCTTCGCACCGCCTGACGGCGAAGCCACGGGAACGCTTGCGCATGACTTCCGCGACTTCGCCAGCGGGTGTCCGCATTACGGACTCAACTCTGGGGGCTCACGTCCCCATTCGGCTTGTGGTGGCGTGCCGGAAACACGGGCACGCCAGACCAACTCGAGGACCTGTTATCAGGCAATGGACTCCCCGTGTCCATTGCCCGGAGGCCCTCTTTAAGGGGGAAGGTGGCGAGCGTGAGCCAGCCGCCTTCGCCCGGTTCTCCTACGGCGGATCGGGTCGGACGAAGGGTCGTCCTCCCTGATCCGCTCCTCGCCTTCCTTCTGCGCCATTACTTCCTCGCAGAAGGCCACCATTACGTCCCACGCCCTCTCGCTGCCGGCGATAGCCTTTACTATGTTCGGCAGCGACAGGTTGGACCCTACTGCCGCGGCTAGAACTGCCCGCGGCTCCGCCCATGCAGGACACTCCGCTACCGTGTGCAGCGCCGTGTCCTCCGGACAGCCACACCGATGGCACGCCATCGTCGGTTCCCGACCCGCAATCCTGCACAGGTACCTCCCGAAACAACCATGTCCCGAGAGGACCTGCACAAGGTGGAAGGTCAGGACCCCGTGCCGCCTGTCGACCCATTCGTTAAGAACAGGCCGAATGGCCTCGATGGTAAGGTGGCCGGCGCTCGGCTCCTCCAGTCTCTCCTTCCACTTCCGGAGGAGAGTCCTGCGAGAGTTAATTCTCCATCGCAGAATCTCCTCCGGAACAGGATGGTCTCCACTCGCCCGCATCTCTGCAGTGCGATGGTAGACGTCCGCCAGCACTTCTGCGTCCAGGTCCCACGGCGGGGTCCCGGCCAGCGCGCACGCCGCCTCATAAGAGATGGTGCGGTACCCTCTCACGACCCTGACCGCCATGGCCCGTTGCGGTCTCCGCAGGTGGGCCTTGTTATGGGCGGACAGGGCGTCTACCCATATGGGCGCCCCGTAAAGAGCCATAGACCGCACCACCCCAGTATAGAGGCGGCGGCAGGCAGCATTCGGTCCTCCCATGTTTGGAAGGAGCATTCCAAGCGCCCCGGCAGCCCCGATTAATGTCGGAGCTAGGCGCCTGAAATGCTCCTTAAAATTCCACCGGCTGTCGAGGACGAGGCCAAGGTAGCGCATCGTCGACTCGACACCGATGGACACCCCGCCCACTACAAGGTGAGCACCGGCTGGTGGCGCCTTTCGAGGCCCGTGAAACAGCAGGGCCTCAGATTTGTCCAGGGCCACCTCGAGCCCCAACCGCCGGATCCTTGCCACCACATGGGCTACTCCAGCTGTGGCAAGTATGGACGCCTGCCTGTATGTGGCGCCGCGGGCCGTGACGAGGGTGTCGTCTGCGTAACAAGTTACGTCGACCCCCTGTAAGTTGGCACCCCGCAGCACCCAGTCGTAGCCGATGTTCCACAGGAGCGGTCCGAGGACCGATCCCTGTGGGACACCGCACGACATTTCCCTTTGTTGCCACTCGTTGCGCGCCGGATACGTGACGGCCCTCTCAGAGAGATAGGCCTCCACGATCCGTCGCAAGTGGCCAGGCATGCAGTGATGCCGGAGCGCCTCGGTGATGCAGGTCCAGGGCAAGGTATTGAAGGCATTGGCGATATCAAGTGATACCGCCAAGACGACCTCACCCCGAGACACCGCATTCTCCGACAAGGCCCTGACCCGCGAGACCGCATCGACCGTGGAACGGCCCCGGCGAAAACCAAATTGGCTGTCGCACAGGTCGGGCCCCGTCCCCTCCAAATGTCGGATGAGGCGGCCGGCGATGACGCGCTCAAAAAGTTTGCCCACCTCGTCGAGGAGCACGATGGGGCGATAGGCCGACGGAGAGTCAGCTGGACGTCCCTCTTTCCGCAGCAAGACCAATTTACCCGTCTTCCACCTGCATGGGAATTGGCCTTGAGCCAGGCACGCGCTGAAAAGTGCCCTAACTCTGGGCTCCAGGGCCTTGAGAGCCAGCACCCAGGCGCGCCCGGGTATCCCGTCCGGTCCCGGGGCAGTATTCTTAGCGCGTAGCCGTAGCACCGCCGCTGTCAGCTCACCCTCAGACACCGCGGGCGCACCCGTCTCGTCGTCGTCCATATCGACGCCCCGTGCGGGCGGAGCCATCGGCGGAGGGACGTGTTCCTTTCGTATACCCCCTCGGCGAATATAGACAGAGATAGTAAAGAAAGAGAGAGAGAGAGAGAGAGAGATAGTAAAAAGATGATAAAACAAGTACCTCAATTTTATGTAAAAAAATTCTCACTATAGTTTCAATTCTGAAATTGGCGACATTAGTTACAGTAATTTAGTTTTTCTTTAAAGAACAGTAAGCTCATTGACTTATGATGGTATATATCAGATGGCACAAAGACAGATGGTACATATTAGATGCCGTCTGTACTTGCATCGATTAGATTGAAAAGGAAAACCGACGCCATGTTTGGTATCACGTTTGCGGTTTATGGCACGTTTCCTTCGCGACCCCGTGTTCCGTATACGTGTCCAATTGACCGCCGTGACCGTGTGTCCGTCCGTCTTGACATCCTTATCCGTCAAATTTATCACAGAGTTTTTTCTTTCCGATTGTTCAACCTCTTAGAAGCTCTTTGAAAAAAAAAACGATCGCAAAATCCCGATTCTTAGGGCATTAAAATCCTCAAATGTATCTTGAGCGTTACGTCCCATTCCCCGAAGGTCCAGATATTAATTTGATAAATGTCATAAACACAGAGTCGAATAATGCAATACCTACCTCAAAAGTGATTGCGGTTTATCGACATTTTCAGTTGTCTGTTCCTTTGTCAATTATTTTATCACCGACTAAAACTATAAAACTAAACTATGGTGATAAGAATAATAATTTGTAAAATGAATAAACCAGTGTTTACGAGCGTTTTTGTTTATGAGGCCGAAGATGGAGCACATGCGGTTTAAGTTCAAGTTAATTTATTTCAATAACAATATACATATTTTGTTTGAAAGTGTATTAATATTATATAAATATAAGATTACTAAAAAACAAGCAAAACAAATTAAAAAACATAAATTAGAAAAATAATAATCATATGTGCAAAATAGCTAAAATAATTTAAATTCACCAAGAGAAAAAAAAAAAAATTGAAAGTTTAAAGTTTATTGAAATTGAAATTGAAATCGTTTATTTAGCGCTGTAAACACCAGAATACAGAATACAGAAGTATACAAAGTTTAATACATGCAGCATTGAACATATGGTGTGGTACAGTGCCAAAAGGGGTACACCAGCTCAGCATAATGCTGAGGCAAGCCACAGCGCTGATTTTCAGCTGGCCCCTCAGTGACGGCACGGACGAAGAAAGCAAAAATGTGTGCGTGTTGTGTTGTATGAATGTGTTTGTTTGTATGAATGAGGATATTAGTGTGTATGTGAGGTACTGAGTGTGTGGGAGGGTGATGGCATGGTGCGGTAAGTTAAGCATTAGTAAGTATACTTACTTATTGGTTCTTCTAACCAACTACTAACACTTGTAGTTACCTAAGTCCCTTCACCTAGTTTTCTATTTTTTTAAAGCAGACGAGCGACCGGGGCACCTGAACTCCATATTACGAAATAATTAAATGTCTAATGTCTTTTTTATTTTATTTTACGCTACTTTATAGTAGCGCCAATGTTGCCATTTTAAACTTAAAATAACACATATTATTGCTGTCTGAAATAGAGCACTCATGGTCACCTACACTCATAGTAACATACCTACACCCCCAATAACGCCGAAAGGGGGTATTTATTATCATTTTAGCAACTTTGGTTCTACGACTTTTGGAATGAAAACCACAAAAAACATACATTTTCTATTGTGTTTCAGCTGATCGGTTTGTAAGCAAAGTTATTTTTTTTTTGCGAAAAATTCGTATACCATTTTTTTCAATGATAATACTGAAAATCTCCCTTTCGGCTTTATAGGTGATTTATATAGAACAGCCTAACAATTTCAACAGAATACCAGCGCTGTAGGCATTTTGTCTGCAGCAATAAGCTGAGTTGAGGCCCTTTTCACAACAACAGCAGACCATCAGACATGATTTCAATATGTTTACCTTTGACTACATACGAGTAATTAATTTATCATAATTATAACTGTTTCGGTCTTTGCTGTGTGTGAAATAAACATATTACTGACTTACTTACATAATACAAAAAAACTAAAACACCAAATAAAACACATTATACATTCAACAATAGCAAACTTATATTAAAGCTAAGAGCGTGTATAAAAGAGCCCTAGAAAATGCCACTGTATACCAGTCCACGTAAATTGAATAACTTGTTTTTCATTCTCCTCGCTCTGGTGAAAGCCCATCTTGGCCGGGTATAAAGCTATTTTAAATATTGCCACCGGATTTACCCGTTAAAGCTTTGCTATAAATACATTACCAAACCTAACATGAGTAGAAAACTACATCAGGGAATATGTTATACATTCAGGTTTGTTTATTTTTTATGGAGGTAGCTTCACGGATTTCTGGGGACGCTTTTTATTCAAATGCTTTCTATTCTGTTACGGAGTTTTTCGAATTTCTGGTTAAAACGGGAAAAATAATTGAATTTAGATAAGTACAGTCGCGAATCGTGATTTGGGATCCACTTTTACACATTGAACGACTTTGTCACAATAAAACGTAGACGACAATTAAAAGACATCCTAAATTAAGCTTCGCGACAGTACAACTGAGGGTATTAGAATAACAGTTTTAGTTCCATTTGTAATATATTTGTTTAGTAGGTAAGTAGGTAGGTATAAATCAGGAAGGTAGGTATCTATAATATTTACAAAAATCAACTCCGGGCACCTGCACTAGCCAACGGCTGTCTTGCAGGATGCCAGTCCTTACAAAGTTTTTTTTTTTAAATTAATGGCCTTTGGTATTGTGTTTAAGGCACAATAATTCCGCCAATTCACGTTGTAAGGGAGACACATCGTGAAAGTGACCGGTTATGAAATTGGTTTAACGAAAAGATAGTCAGCGGGATATGTACTGTGCTGTGTGTGCGTGCGCGCGCGCGTGTGTGTGTGTGTGTGTGTGTGTGTGTGTGCGTGTGTGATGTGAGAGGTTAACAATGGCGATGATAAATTACACACATTTAGAACTGAGTTTTATGTTACAGGCAATTTTGAACTTTACAACAAATTAGTTAAAAGAATTTCAATTTGTGTGTCAACTTTTGATTAATTAACAGGTTTTTTGCTAACCGTAAACTTAGAATATGAGAAATTTTATAAGAAATTTTATTTTTCAATTTTTCCCATTTAAAACTGTAATTTCAGTTTGTCCAAAAGAGATAATCTCCTTATAGTGTTTGCTGGTTTTTTTTTCAAGAATAAATATGTTCTAAAAATATCTGTAGATGGTCACGCACATTAAATGAAACGCCTCATTGTACCCACAACAACGCGCCACCCGATAGTAGTTCACACACAGCACCTTCATACGCGACCCGCTTCTGGCGCTTACACGCGCTATCGGCGTATTCCAGGCCGCTTCTCCCCGACCCCTCCGTCCCCAGCGACGTCCTAAGCCGAGGTCCGTACCCACCTGGGTGCCCTTAGGCAGTCGCTTCTATAGTAGTTTTTAAGTCCTCCTCTAGGCTGGAGCGCATTTAGCGCTCGCCCCAAAAAACCCAGTGAAGCTGTAAAGGTCATTAGGACCAACAGCAATTATCAGTACGAAAAAAAAAAATGTACCCACAACATAAAAATGAAATGCTGTAAAACAGAGAGTGAAATTGCTATCGTTTTTCGCGCCTCCGGAATTCGTTATCTATAAATTTCAGTACAAACAACCATCTAATATAAAAGGCGTCGATTCTGTACAAAGGGCGCATTCGCCTCGGCCGCTGCTCGTCGGGCGATAGCAAATTAATTGCTATCGGTTACGTTTCGCTGTCGTAATTGCTTTGTTCTCGCAATCGATCGATCAAGTGAGAAAAATTAATTGAAACGCTGACGAATCTTCAGGGTGGAACGAAACGGGTGTTGGCCACTTCCTTTGACAAAAAAATACAAATAAAATAAGAGAAGAGACAAAATTCGAAATATTTTTAAAACCAAATGAAAAAAAAAACTAAAACAATAAATAAATAATTTGACACAATAATTCAAAATTATTGTATTTTAATTCAAATGGGACATACTCTGAAATCACGAAAAAAAAAATCAACTGTTTCATACATTTCGGTCAAATCTGTGAATCTAAAGCACATTTTTATTTTTAAAGGTAAGGTGTATTGCTGAAATGAATGAAGCGTTGCAACAAACAGAAGAAGAATCTTTCAAAATATATATTTCAACACATTTGCTTGTAAAGTGGCTCTTATTACACCGTTTTTAGGTTCATAATACAGTTCATAAAACACGCGTATTTTTTACTTCACATTACCGCACTAGTGCTTTTTACTTAACATTTTTTTTAAATCTCAGAAAAGAGCGTGCTTATTACTTTACATTACCGCACCAGTGCTTTTTACTTTTTTTTTTTAAATGACGGCAGACTATTTATGTCTAAAAAATGTTTATGATATAATTTTTTTCAACAGAAAAACGTATGAAACGCCGGAGCATTGGTCATTACATACTCGGCTCCATTACACCCTCGTCTTCGGCTCGGGATGCAATCCAGGGTCGAGTGTAATATGATAAGGGGCCGGGAATAATCCCAGCGGTATGAGGATCTTTTGTGCCTACCCCATTTCACTTACACACACTGGTCATCTCAGTGTGCAGGTTTCCTCACGATATTTTCCTTCACCGTTAGAGCAGTCGGTAAATGTACGTAAGTCTTCGAAAAATACGAAAAACTCATTGGTAAATGGCACTGCACGGTTTCGAACCCGGACCTCCCACATGCGAGTCAGGTGTCCTAGCCACAGTGCCACCGACGCTCTTAATGGCGAACTTAGTTCACTTGTATAATAATGTTTACGTATTTATCTGTTCAACTATCGAGTATATATATTTATAATAATATATTTATTTGTACATCATAATATATTAGTATTTATATGTTTATATATTATGTACAATATACTTAATATTAGTATGCATTTTTTAAAGATTAATGTATATGTATTTTTAATATGTATTATGAATAGCTATTTATATATAATATAATAAGAATTTCTATTTTTTATGCACCTACCCAAACATTTCTGCATAACCCCATGGTTAGCTGGTAGAAAATGCCGCAAGGCATTAAGCTCGCCTAATGTACACCTTTTTATTTTGTGCATTAAAGTATAAATAAATAAATAAATGTACTATTATAAGACGTTCAGTTATAATTATCGAGTTAACCTATACCTATAAGTAGTCAATACAGATGTTTTGTAATACCCTGTACAGTCGGTGTCGAAACGATACAAGAAAATTTGATGGAAACAAATTAAAATAACGAGTCGTCCATCGATTCCTTGTCAGGATATTCGTTCGCTCTTTTTCATGTTGTTTACATAATTTATTATTTTCTTTCTACAGTCATTCTCTGTAACAATAGTCAATAGCTATAATAGGGAAGGGATTTAACTGGAATTTTAATTATCTTGCTTTGATTCTGACCCTAAGGTCTACAATTGCATACACACGTCAGTCGTGACTACTAAGTGGTTTTTCCTCATTGCTGAGGGTCCTGTTCATTCTAAGGAATTAATCACATAGAACGACTCTCGTGGCAGATTTAATGGGGCGGTTTGCACTTGCCTTGCCCATTTCACACACTGGTTATCTCAGTATGCAGGTTTCCTTACGATGTTTTCCTTCACCGTCAGAGCAGTCGGTAAATGTACGTAAGTCTTTCGAAAAAACCGAAAACTCATTGGTACATGGCATTGCCTGGTTTCGAACTCGGACCTCCCGCACAGGAGTCCGACGTCCTAGACACGACGCCACCGACTCTCTAAATAACGCTCAGTCGTGACTAGGCATAGATAATTGAAAAATTAAATGTTCAAAGAGGCGACAAACTAGGTAGGTATAGCATAGGTAGATAAAAAAGTTTCTAATTATTTTTTAATGTGATTTATTTAAGTCCCCATTGGCATCTATGATATTAGTTCATAATCTTTTTGCGATGCCAAAAATTAAAAAGTAATAATATGAGACCAAATTATGGAAATAACAAACTTCTTGCATATGCATTTGAGTTACTTTTAAACGCTGCGCAGTTTTAAAACGTAGTAAGTACACTGAGTTTATGTAGACGTTATTGCGCGCGCTATTAAAAAGGAATGAAATTGAAAACTGATAAACACTTTCAGGCCGCCACTGTACATTATACTCCTGAAAATGATTTGTAAATCGTAAATAAAATTTCTAAATTTCTTCTCTCCTTTAGTATTTATTTTGTCATCCATGTAAATATATATCCCTGTATATCTTTTATATTATAATTATATTTATATGTTAGTATATAGTATGTATTTTTATATTTATGTATTGTATTATATTTATGTACGTATTTTCTATTTTGTATTATTAAGTTGGTATATTTATTATTAGCATGTAGGTGCACACTTCGCCTGCCTTTCATATCAAATTGTCACTTCATGGGGTTTGCTGGAACAGATCTCTCTTAGAGATAAGTCACGCCCTTTGTGCTTCACATAGTTTAGTTTAAGTTTGTAACATATTCTGTGTGTGTACAATAAATAAGAGTTAACAATAAAAGCTAGCTCAGTACCCAGTCGGCAGGATAATAATAGTATATTGCAGTCAGCTTGCTGAGTCAGCAGACTGTTTGCCTACTGCTACAGTCCACCGTCCAACTGTGTATCGACCACCGATCATGCTTTGTACAGTCCAGTTAACTGCGACTCATTTATTTCGAAGTATTGCGGCAAATAGCAATTACAATTGGTATATCACGACGGGTTTAATTCAAAATATTATATATGTATTTAAGTAAGATAAATAATTTTATATAAATAATTATATGATAAATAAATAAGGACGCCGAGGATAGGGCAAAATGGAAAGGAGGGGGGAGGCCTTTGCCCAGCAGTGGGACAGTCTACAGGCTATTAAAAAAAAAGAGCAGTAGTAATGATTTATAACAAATGGGTTTAAAACTTATTTGGAAGAAATGCCTATATAAACATAATTTGTTATAATGAAAATTGTAAATAAAAAATTAAAATATATTGAAAAATTAAAATATTTTTTTTAATGAATTTTGGTATTTGTTTTTGTAAAATTTTTGTGGTAAATATTTTTTTTAATGACTAAATATCATTTTGATTAATATTATTTTGAGTCAGCCCTTATCTGACAATATGAAACACTTACTGTTGTTTGCTAAGTTGGCTCTCAAAGTGAGGGCTGACTTTAATAATACTTGAGCTTCCCTTTCCCTTTTCTTAGTGACCTAACGAGGCTGACATGGTCACCTTGTCGTGTACCAAAGCCTCTAAATTGAGATATAAAAAAAATGACTAAATATCTTAAAACATCTTCGATCAGGTTATGAAAACGTGGGTCAGAATTTTTTTGAAAGAAAACTTGAAAGTTTTCTTTTGAGTTCTATAAAATTGAAGAAGGTATAATTTTGCCAAAATATTATTTGACGAGAAAATCAAAATCAATTTGAATAATCAAATTTCATGAGCTTATTTAGACTTAGTATAGAAATCTTCACACAACTAATAAAGTGTATTAAGTTTACAAACGCCATTACAGTTTCCACTAAACTTAACAATATCAGTATATAGGAACGTACCACGAAATACGCGTTACTTAAATCCCATAAAATATTCCCGACATCTCATCGATAAGTACCGTTATTGACATTAGTGGTAACGTTATTTTATTAGCAGCACGCCTCAGGAAACCTGTTTATTTGCTTGACTGCCTCCCTCGTCGCGACTCGAGGCAACATATAGGATTATCCTGTCACCATCGAATTTTAAAACGTTATGAGACGTAACATGTTACAAGAAACAAATAACAAACGACCCCACCGATCTTATCTTATGGTAGGGGGCTGGGAATAATCCCAGCGGCACTTCGACCCTTGAGGATCTTTTGTGCCTACCCCATTTACGCACTGGTCATCTCAGTGTGCACGATGTTTTCCTTCACAGTTAGAGCAGTCGGTAAATGTACATGGCACTGCATGGTTTCGAACCCGGGCCTCCCGCACGGGAGTCCAGTGTCCTAACCACTGTGCCACCGATGCTCTCGGTCTCACCGATACTTTGCAATTCTGATAAACGCCACGGTCGCTAATAGGCAATGAGGTGGCAGCGCTTTACTTGGTCGGTACTTCATATTTTTTATTGTAAGTACATAAGTTATTTTTTGCAGTATTGTATAGTGTGATTGTTTTTTGCCTAATAAAAAAAAGATAGTGTGTGCTTATGACCACACGATAGATGTGAAAATTTACAAAAAAGAAACACGCGTCACCGACCCGAGCGCGCTTGATGTCGAATGGAGCCGAGTATACCCGATTCAGCGTCACCGACCCGAGCGCGCTTGATGTCGAATGGAGCCGAGTATACCCGATTCAGCGTCACCGACTCGAGCGAGACGGTTCAGTTTGGTTCACTGTTCAGAAAGATCGCAAGGTTTGACTTAAAAAATATATATTATTATTGTTACATCGATTTTCACTTTTTCGATAGTCACAAATATGTATTGTGACTTCTAACTTCAGCCCTGCGTTTTAGTGCCATCATTTTATGCTTCCGTTATTGCTCCATACATTTGAGCTCGTTGCATGTCACTGACACCTATCGTTATTTTTGTCACAAGCGAATCACTGGCAGTGATGGTTAAAGGAATACCTAGTTCTGATATTGCGAAAATTTCAGAATGTATTAAGGATATTTTATTTGGAAGTAGTAGCGTAAATATAAACGTGAGTATTATTCTGTAAAACTTATTTAGATTTCATAGATACCTGTAAAAGAAGTGACTTTTTAATATGCATACAATTTCATCTTTCTCTTAAAGTTTTTACACACTAAGTTATTATTACCTGATTAGGAAATGTAGTTTACATTTCCTTAGATTCCTTAGATTAGGAAATGTAAACTGTTCTTATTTTTCTGTTCCTTCTTGTTCTGTTCTTTAAACAGACGGTTACAACATCTGATACATAATGATTTTTAATTCACCTATTATAGTTAAGGCCTTTTCTGATTAATTTTTATTAACATTTTAATCAATTTCATCTGCAAAATGATTTCGTTTAGTCCTGGTTACGGCAGCAAAAGTAATCACTTAATTAATATTTATGAAATTATATAATTATAATCTGTTTCAATTAAAATTCATTGGTGGCCATGTTGCTTTGTGCTTCGTGCTTTTCTATCTGTACTCGATGTGCGCATGCTGCGCCTACGCATAACCTGCCCTTGACATTCAGTTGCAAACAGCCTATGGTGCACCCGTGGAATTAATCGCAAAAACCCCACGTGCTTTGTGTCTGAACTGAAGACCTTGGGAGCTCCCAAGCCGTACTGTGCTACAGACGATTTCCCCTAATTCCCCCCCCTTCTTTTAATCAAAAAGAGGCTCAGCATATTTTATTTCAAAATACGTACCTAATCTTTGTATTTCAAGTCTATTCAACCTATAATTTATCATACCCGCTGGTTGTGAAATCACTTTACATTTCTCCACAACACATCAAGTATAAGACATAGCAAGTAGATCATGTATGTACTTGGTTAACATACATTCAGTTATGTAAGCAATTGCTTACCCACGCAAATCACTCGTTGAATATGCAACACCTAGTTTAGGAGCTCAGTAAGCACATGCTTAGACTATTAATTTTCTACATCTTGGTTAGGTTTAGTTACTTTATTAAATCCTCTGATAATCTTGTTACTTTGATATTGTTTATTTTCAACATGGAGCTGGGTTTTATACAGAGTGTAATTAATAATATATAAGTAACATCGATTGATCGATTTGTAAGAAGTTACAAATCGATCAGCTGATCGGTACAAAATATCTGGGTATCGAAGTTTTTTTTTATAAAAAATACAGCGTAAGTTATGTAAGATATGTATGCTGAAAAGTTTTTCATTGGTTTTTGTTACACACCCATTGTATAAATTGTGTGACAATATATTTAAAGGCTTTAATTAGAAAGATCATTATATAAAACGTATTCGTCATTTGGAAAAACAATTAGAACCCAAAGATACGATATTAAAGTTCCCTATGAAAAATAATTCCATTTAATTCCGCAACATGACGAGGGTTTTTATTTTTTGGTCAGGATATACGGCTTGAATAAAAAATATGACGTACATTTTTAATTTTCTTATTCTATCTTATTATTATATATATTATATATTCCATATTATTCTTAGCTTTAATATTATTTACTTTTAAATGTCTGGACATCGTCTTCAGTAAGTTTAATTTTTCTTATATTTTGCTTCTTGTTGCAACAAAATTTTGCACCATCAATTTTAAGGCAACGCATAACCCGGATGTTTATTAGAGAAGTATAACAGCGAAATTGTTCATAAACTATTAATTAAATACCACTAGATACGAAGATTACTGGTTTACCTGGAAATTATTAGGGTCTAGTCTTACAGCTAGTAAACTAATTCACATATGTTCTCGATTACAGCTGAGTTTCGAACTTTGTGAAACAATATTAATATCGCAACCTCTGAAACCGACTGAAGTGAATGTAGTTGCAGTTTCGATACTGGGTTCACTCAGGCGTGCTAGGAGGTTGGGTGGCTCTGTAAATGATTTATCTAGATGATTCGATTTTCAGTTTGTTTAGTTAAAATATAAGATGCAATTTTATCTGATGCAAATATTTTGTAAGGGGAATTACTATTTCATAAAAATATTACCTAACTCATATAATAATTTTTCGTACTAAAAATCGACATCCGTTTACATTGACTATTTGATAAGGAAGATAATTTTTAGTTGGTAAATAAAACGTAGGTAATAGTCAATGTATATCGAAGTGGAAAAACAAATCGGTTTTTAGGTAACCGTTGTTGTAACCTACAGCACCTATTGCCCAACTGTCACATTATGAGATACTGTATGCAGCTGGCAATCGGATAGATCTCAGTGCTGGTTGGCTCCTGTACAGTGCCTAATGTACTCATACTTACCTCAAAATACTATTATATCTACTAACATAGTTTTTAAGTTAAAATTGTTACTAACATTTATAGACTCTTTTGTCTGTTAAATAAATGAATTTAATTTAATTATGTTCCTTAGAAAAGTCATAAGTCAAAAAAGGGTTCCGCATTATGCAATGTAAACACGTAAGTACGTTACTATAATTATAATATTGCTAATTTTTTGTTAGAAAGTGGAAAAAAACATTGTAGTAGACTATTTAGTTATTGTAGTAGTCGCAGCATTTTGTAGTAGGTATCTTTACAAAGGTTTGGAAGCGGCTAAAGTATCCTGGGAAACAATAGAGTCTGCGGTATCGGACAGAGCGCGATGGAAGAACATAGTACTAGGTACTATGTGCTATTTATAAAGATACAACCGCACACTCTCAGACACCCTGACACGCACAGTCAACACACACCCTCACCTTTCCACACCCCACACCAATACGCACACACACACACTTTCACTCCATGCTTACGTCTTAGTATTTAATGTTAATTTAAAATTGTATACGTTTATTTTAATTTTATTTTTTTTCTTCATAAATCAAAATTGTTCCTAAATAGAAGAGCCTAAATCCCGCGACACAGGGTATCCTAGTGCGGGATTTAGAGCATCAACCACTTTTGTATTAATATAAGTTGCAAAATAAATTTATTTGTATTTATATTGCAATTGAATAGAATATAGAATAGAATATCTTTATTGTGTATAGATTTCAGGTTACATCTGCAGTTATTAATACAGTATAAGTCTCACTGAATCTTACCTTTGCAGGCATATACACATTACATAAAAAATATTAGGCACAATACATTCAAGCATTTACATAATAATTACTAATAGCGTAAAATGACATTCAATCTATAGAGATTGAATGTCATTTAACGCTATTAGTAATGTATAACTGTAATGTAAAAAGCAATGTAAAACTGTACCCTTCCTTATGCTATTTAGTTCATAAAGCTGCTGTGCGATGATTTCTGTATGGTGATGAACATTACATCACTTCTGAAGCATGACAGTTTCATCATAGTTTCTTTACCGACGCCTTGAAGTGCGTACTTCCAAGTGCTACGATATTAGATCTCAAAGCTACGCGTGCGCTACGTCGTAGCAAACGTAGCAATAAAAGTGTGAAATTCACGCGAACAATAATTCTCGCTTTGTAAAACTTGCCTGTTTGGAGGCATCTTAGTTAATATTAGTTACACTAACAAAAGTGTTAAATTCCTATAAACCCGTATAATCTCGCATGTATAATGTATATCGATCACTTTGTAAACCTTGCCCCGACCCCCTTGAAGATAATCCCAGATACGCCAATGCACTCACAAGTGGGAGGATGTTAAAGGAAAACCAATTAGTTGGATAAACATCGTGTTGAATACCCCTGAGACTCAAAATATGAGTAAGCAATCGTGTATCAGAAGGGAAACTTTAGCGTTACGAACTTTCACAATCAAACGCCACGCGTTCTATACAGTTATAGATGCTAGAGTACAATGTAATCCTCCTCGCGTCGTAGTTCTCAATGCTGACCGACGGTCGTGACCACTTTTAGGTATCATCTTCTGGCGGATGATCTTTCTCCATTTATTTATGTCCTTGGCGGTGTGGATAGCATCGTGAACTGTAGAGTCAAGGGTGTTGCGGATTTCGTCGATCAAGCGTATCGGACTACGTCCTCGAGGCCTCTTCCCTTCCATTTTGCCGGTCACAATAAGTTTTTTGAGGTTGTCACTGTCTTTCCTGGCTTTTCTTTTTTGTGAGCGAAGTACTCGAGAATTCTACGAAGGCACTCGGAGGACAGTCGTGAGGTGATTTCAAGTTCACGTAGAATGGATACGTTGGTACGACGTGCTGTTCACGGAATTCGGAGCATTTATTTGTAATAACTTTTTGTGATTATTTTATAAGAAGAGCAGACGAACAAACGGGCCATCTAATGCTGCCGTCACTCGTAGACATCTCATATATCTCACTATAATGTAATTAGAAGGTTTTCGTTGCAAAGCTAACCTTGAGGACTTTGATGGTGTGGTTCAGGTGCCGGTAATTATATTGGCTCTCTTACCCTTCAAACCAAAAACACAATGCTTTGCGGCAGAAATCATACCAATTTTCTTTTTTTTTTTTCTTTGTTAGGTATTCTATGGCTGATATTGTGAGGAGGGCCATAGCATCTGAAGTGACGACCATGATCTTCTGTCAAGAGCATATCGACCAAGAATGGCTGGACTGATGGAAGTAAGAAGACAAAGACAGAAGGAAGAAGACAAAGAAATTTCACCGATGAAAGTTTGAGTTTGTGAGTGTACTTATTAGTACACTTATAAACTCAAACGTCATCGGTGAAACGACTTTTCTTTTTCTTTTTATTATTATAGTACTGAGTTTATTTCTAAGTACTCTCATATTTCGTATTTTGTACCTGAGAGCCTATCACCGATAGTGTTTGTGTGGGTGTCCCGGGCTGGAATGCGTTTCTCTTCTGATAATTATTTGCGGTGCCAGAGAGCCTGTTTGCCCGTTCGAAGATCGAGCACGCTGATACATTTAGTTATCGGCGTAAATTGGGCGTGATTATGTGACCGCAATTAGTTGTGGGCTCAACCTTCGTAACTATTTTGTCTGACAGGCTTTGTATTGCTCTTCCATTGTTAGGCTTTATTAATTGGTTATAGAGAAATGGTTATACAGTTAAATTCACAATTAACAAAGGAGTGAGTTCATTACAAGCAATGCAAAGTACAGTAAACATTATTATTAAAGTAACAAAGCGTCGGTGGTATAGTGGCTAGGACGCCGAACTCCCATGCGAGAGGTCCGGGTTCGAAACCATGCAATGCCATGTACCAATGAGTTTTTCGGATTTTTTCGAAGACTTACGTACATTTACCGACTGCTCTAACGGTGAGGAAACCTGCATGTCTGAGGAAAATAAAAAGATTCTGAAGGCATGTGAAATCCACTAATCAGCACGGGGCCCGCTCGTTGGATCATGGCCCGTACCCCCTTGTGCAAGGAGAAGCCTGATGATGAAAGTAACATAATTACATTATTTTTATGTACTATTAATAATAATTTTATTATTATTCTTATGGTATGTATATTATGTATGCTGCATTTAAATAAATATTATTCTTATTGTAGCATTAGCATTGTCGCTGCCAGTTTCAAGAGTATTTTGCTACTTGGGATACAGCGACATATTATCCCTAGACGAGTAACTTCCAACAAAATTCCCGTAAAAGCCGGCACCAAACCTCACACCACTGTGTGCGAATTGAAAATAATGCAAATCATTTCTCACACAATGAAACTCCAATTAATATTTGAACAAAAATAGACCTTACGGTGATGTCACAAAGCCGAATAACCGTCTACGTAACTCTTACATAGGATCGTATGATGCACAGATCGATTTCAAAATTCGAAGTCAAACGCAAGGCGTGATTGATTCGCCGCTCGCACTACGTTTTAAGCCCCGCCCACTGAGTACACATTTTCATTACATTTCTAGGGTATAATATTTCGCTGTTGGGATACCACCTTCAATAATTGAAAGAAACATTTATGTCCATGAAGGACGAACCGCCCCGACATCCATGTTTACGTCAGTATATATCTCTATCTCTGTGGAAACATTGTAAATCTGTATGTTTAACTTATTAACATAAAATTAATTCTTACTTGTACAAACTATAGTATATTTGAAAAAATTAATACATAAACATTAATTTAATATAGACTGAACTGAAATTAGGCTTTTATTACATTCGTTATATAATAAGACAAACTCTAATATTAAGGATAATAATTTTATGAAGCCTTGAAAATCAAAGCAAATTCTAATTTTCGTTTTCTATACTTATTAGTTTACTTATAAGCATACATAGAACTTTATGTAGCACGAACGAAAATTTGGTAGTGATTTGTTATCGATAAATGACAATTGTCGATAGTTAGTTTGCTTAATATTCGAGAGAAGGTGATATTTCTGTCATATTTAGTTTTAACAAAGAATCGATTTATTTAAAACCTAATACAACCTTATTATTTTCAGTTGAAGTAAATTTATCTTATTGTAATTGATCCGGCCTTCTTGAGGTTCTCCTAAAAAAACGACGAAATGCAAAAAGAGTGTTTTATTAACTCGCAGAAACATCAAAAACAATTGATTTTATATTTGCCTATATCTCACACAGAAAACGTTATATTAGCGCGCACCAAAAGAGTACAGTGCCATCTATCGGCATATTACACCAATCAATAATGAACAAGTTTTTATTTATTACGACTACCAATACAACAATTAGTAAACATTTGGATGGAATCACTCCCATTTGCTAATGGATTCAATAGTGAAAAGGAGGGTCTGGCTCTTCATAATAAATGTGTCAAATGCGGAACCAGTCGACAGTATTATGATGGTAAGGTGTTATTCCTGACAATGATTTGTATGATTTATATATTATAAGTCATGTGCCAGAGAAACTTTCAACTTTATGGAAAATGTATTTAATAAACAATAATAGATGAGAATGATAATTTTATTGTTTTTCAAGAACGACTCAAGAAATGAGTATAAAACTATCGACAATTGTAATTTATCGATAACAAATCACCACCGAATTTTCATTCGTGCTAATAAAGTTACATTACCCATATCATGGGGCAGTTGCGATTCCGGCAATATTACTGCCTCCTCTCTAGCACCGGTTAGAATTAGAGCTCTATCTCTCTTCAATGTATGCGTTTCAATATTTCCATCTCGCTCAATAAGATGACATATCCGGAGAAATGGGCCAATAGCAAGCAATCGCGGACTGTCAATTACCGATTGTAAGGTGTCATTAAATTAAATACATACTTTTTGTTTAAACATATTACTGTCCTAATGCAATTTGTACATATTTGAATATATTTAAAATTCATAAGAGATATTATAACCAAATATTAATTGTAATTTGTCGAACTTTATAATTGGCTGTGTATGTTTATGATATATGTGTGGTTTTAAGTAGAAAGCTGTTAAGTTCGCTAAAATAAATAAATAAAATATTGTGCCTGAATAGTTAAGTTCAAACTTAAAAATGGCTAAAACATAATGTACAATGATGATTGATTATGATATGATTCCAACAGGATCGTGATCGAGGTATACTGGCCGATACTAACGAAAAAAAAACCGTGCATTAATCAAAGAAAATTGGCAGCATCTTACGCATCGGATATCGGTTCCGATTCTCGTATTATTCGCGTCCGGAGCCGGGCCGCAACCCGCATAAACCCTCGTCAGGTACAACCGGGATGTAATTCAATCTAGGCGCCCCATCAATCTGTGAGTTCTCACGCATACGTTTCTGTTGATTTGACAAATGAGTAGGGTGTGTGATGTGGGCGTTCGACTGCAAAAATAACTGCACAGGGTGCGGGGTTTTGGACGTGGGTTGTCTCAAGGTGTTTAGTTTCTTTCAGTTGGGTGTAAAGGATCTTCTTTTGTTTTTACGTGAAACTTCTTGACGTTTACATGCTTGTTAAATATCAGTGAGTCTTGGCTTTAAAAACTCATAGTATGGTATGTGGTATGTCCATTCATGACACTGATTGAATTCGACCGGCCTCTCCCTAAATCGGCTTGCTGTGTAGAGATCGGGGGTTCCAATCTACCATAGACATATTTTTTTCTAGGATTATACAAAGTAATTTGTTTTAATTTTAAGTAAGTACCATAAAGTACATACTTACAAGACACGTCAATCTCACGACTGTGCATTCGGACACCTGATATTTTATCTTAGACTTATTATTAAAAAAAATTCTATATCATAATTACCTAAGTTTTTAATCTAATTTAAAATAACACTGCAATCTTTATTTCATTCTATCCATAGGCTGTTGTTGTAAATTAAATAACGTAACAAGCACACAATACGAGCGTAGCATCGTGCTACGCCGTAGCTTAGGCATAGATGAAAAAAAAAACCACCTGTATAGTCCTGATATGATTCGTGATCCGATATGGAAAACTCGAGTTAATTCGCTGAATCATACACTACCACGCACTAGGGTAATGGATTTAGAAAATAAATAGAATACCTTAGTTAAGGCTTCGTTAGGTAGCATTTGTCTGAATAATGTAAGGTATTGATGGGTTCATTACTGAGCAATTGAACGAATATATATTTTTTTAGTTAATTTTTAACCGACTTCAAATATGGAGAACGTTCTCAATTAGAGATTAATGTTTGTTAAGTATGCAAGTATGTAATTTTTGGTTTTGTTTTGGTTCGTTCGTTCGGTTATACCACGTAAATTCTGTTAGGTTACGAGTAGTTAGGATTTAATTAATTTAAAATTTAAAGTCATAAACTTCGGTGGATTAACTCGTTTATAACCTAATCTAATTCAATTTCTTTTTTGAACTATTAGTGAAATAAAAAATTGGCAAATCGGTATTGACCTGGTACATTTGTACTGGTAGACGCTTATCACCTAGCGGTGCTGCTACAGCGGCATCAACTCCTCCTGATCATAGAAATCTCACTTATTATACCGTATAGTAAATGTGGTGGAAACATTCAAACACCCTTTAAAAAGCTGAGTTTGTGAAGGTAGTTTCCGTGTTTCGGTTTGAAATGTAAGAGAGCCAGCGTTACAGGCACATAAGTCATCAAGGTTAACAGCGCATCGAAAACCCAATAATACAGTGAGCTTACTAAGCCATCCAGCCAGTGCTCCATCTTCGATCTCATCGTCACTTACCACCAGTTAAGATCGAGGTCAAACGCGGGTTTAGAGGTAAATAGAAAATTGAAAAAATATATGAGATAATGTATTCGTTTACAACATATTAATTAACATTTCACATTAAACCCCACACTAGCCGTTGCCTGTGTCGTGGAGATTACATAGATACACACATTGACCACTTTACAATGTTATGTGTCAATCTAACATTCGGATTATAATTAATCTAACATTCAGATTATAATAAATCTAACATTCAGATTATAATAAATCTAACATTCAGATTATAATAAATCTGATGGTCACCACTCACCAAGTAGAAAATGACACTGTGGTTGATACAGTCCATATTGAACAGATAAAAGCCGTAGAACGTAGTGGGTGAGCCACTCCGAAAGTCCGCCGAGCTAAGGTCACAGCGTGACGTATTAACAAGTCAGCTTAGCTTGGGGTAGTGGTCTATAACTTTTGTGCTAAAACTTATGCAGAATCAAAGAAGTTGTGCGGAGCTTTTAATTTTTTTATCGGATATAATTCATTTTATTTCTTTGATGAATCTATTTAAGAATTCTTGCAAATAGCTAGAGCGAGTTGAGGAATACGTTGTTCGTGTTTGACGAAACCCTAAATACCTTGGATGTTTTCAAGCCGTCGGCAATTTTTGTGTATTTCATACTAATGTGAAGGTCCCTAATAATTCATAGCGGCGATAGCATCTACGTGTGTTGTTGGCCGAACGGACACTAGAGAGGCCCGAATCCAGGTATAATGAGAGGGGGGTCTTCCGAATTCATTCAAATATGTACCTATAAGTATTATTAAACAAAACAAATCGGCCGCTACTGAGGTTTTCCTTCATGAATAACCGAAACATTTGAAAAGTATTTATTTGTAAGCTTCCAGAAATAAGTGACATAAAAATCTTTTTTCTTATTATTAATTACATTCAAAAATGTTCCAAACAGGTAGATAACACAAAGTAGCAACAGCTATGTAACTAATCACCAACCAACGTGACCATTCAACCAAGCGACAGAATGCCATAGATACAAGTTCCGACCACACACAGTAGTAAAGCTGTCTCCAGGTCTACTTACCAGTCTGGACGAATTATTTTAATTATCTTGGAATCATCCTACGTACTTCCTTATTCTAAGTGTATCTCAAAGTGCAAAAACAAAACGTTTTTGAGCTACGAGCGTGCTACGAAACGGAAAAACTAATTAAGGTTTCATTGATTAAGTTACTGTCATCATCATCAGCTTATTAATGTCCCCATTGTTGGGACACAGGACTCCCCTGCTCAAGGGGGTACGGGCCATGATCCACCGAGAGGGCCCAATGCTGATTAGTGGATTTCACACGCTTTCGAAAACTTTAAATTTCCTCATACATGCAGATTTCCTAACGATGTTTTCCTTCACCGTTAGAGCAGTCACTAAATCTACGTAAGTGCATGGTTTCGAACCCGGACCTCGGGAGTCCGGCGTCCCAACCACTAGGCCACCGACGCTCTGATTAAGTTTCTGTATATAGAGGATAATAATTAGCGAACTAATTAATAGTGGTTAACTAATGAACGATAAAATAATTTCGTATTTTTGAAAATCCGACATAACTGTGTATAATAAGATGAGACAAGTATCTCTTAGGGGGGTTAGCCCTTAAAGCATAACCTCTGAATATGGCCCTGGCCACATCACGGTGCGGGCTCGGAAGTAGTCGTTTAGCTGTACGTAATAGCCCGGCGGATTTTCCGCAACGAATCTTACGTATGATTAAGGTTAAATTCGTTATTAAGACCATACTACCTAATTTGTGTAGTATTTAGAAAGGCAATAGAAATCTAGGACGGATTTTTTGTTTGGATTAACTTTTTAGAGCGTCTGTGGCTTAGTGGACAAGACTCTCGTCCGGGAGGTCGGTGTTCGTGTACCATGCAATGTCACGTACAGAAGAGATTTACTAACAAGTACATTTATCACCGACTGCTCTAACGGTGAAGGAAAAATCGTGAAGAGACCTGTATACAGAAATAATTAGTGATGTGAAATGTGGTTAGCAATGGCAAGAAGAAAAAGGCGTTTTATGTGGTTCTTTCCATAGAATGATCACGACATTCATCAATGAGGTATACGGACTAATGTAAGAAGAGGAACCCTACCTCTAGAAATGTGATAGTGAGGTGAGATGTATCATATATTAGCACTGGTGTCTCCCAAGAAGAAAAGAGTAGAAGAAATCATAAGAAATACTCAAAAACGGATTTCCATTAGAGTTGTAACGAATAGTATATTCGGCCAGGAGCGTGGCCGAATAGCCGAATATCCGGCTAAACTATTCGGCCTGATTAACGCACGTACGAAAATTGGCGCGCAAATCGCAATATGGCAAGGACCGCGCACCCTGCTCTCTGATTGGCCCGCTGGCACTACCCTGCGCCAATGGCGTTAATTCTTCACAGTGTTTTATTTTTTGCAGGTTATAACATGCTTAATTACAGCATTTAGTTTTTTTTTTGCAAACAATCTTTATAATAGGTTTGTGACTTTGAAACAGTATGACGAGTAAAAAAAGGTCTTCAGTTTGGATTTACTTTGAAGAAAATGACGAAGATTCGCGTAATGTGCAGTGCAAAGTATGTAACCGAATATTCGTTGCAACTCTAATTTCCATTAATTTAAAGCGAAGAAGAATACGAGATAGTAGAATATCTAGGTACTAATGATAGCGAAATCATACGAAGAAACTCTTGGGAATACTGGAGTGCGAAACTAGGAGCCATATTGACACAGATAAGAAGAGTTGGGTAGTTTGGCGAAACTGCCGTGTGCAGCGAGCTCGAAATACCGGGAAATATAGCCAACGAGAGTTACGAATACCAAAAGGTTACCAAAAGACGTACTTACTAGATGATATCGTTAAATATTAGGCATAGTTGCTTAAAAAAAACACCTATTCCGAATTTATATGTCTACAGACAAATGACGTAAAATAAATTAAAAGTAAAATACACTTAGACGTATTGTAGGAACGCGCTATGTGAGGACATGGATGACGTAACGTCATTGTACGAAAGGGAAAAGGGAAGATCTTCCACCAGGCGGGGTGTTGTGCCTGGTGACCAGATGTCCTGGTCCAACTATGGATGTTAGGAACTCGTATATATCCCAGGAAAATTTCGATAGCGCGTTCTACACCGATGTGAGTAGGTACTGTATCGTAGTGGCGCGCGTCGTGTGTCGCCACAGTATATTATGGATTGGTTGTTGTTGTTCGTTTATATCACAGGTTTATAATTATAATAATCATCATCAGCCTATCATCAGTTCCCTCTGTTGGGGCACAGGACTCCTTTTGACAAATAAGGGTACGGGTCAAAATTTTTGGTTTGATTGTTAATTGATAACGTTGAAACGGCTTAACAGAATTGGATGTTTTGCAAAGTTATTTTTAAGCCCGTTGCAGACGATGCACAGTAGCTTGCGGAAGTACTACTACTACACACTTTTTGCTTAGTAAAAGTGCGAGTGATCTGCTATATTTAAACGCCGGTGACAATACTAATTATTGGTACTTGCGCAAGCTACTGCGAATCGTCTGCAACGGGCTTTAGGATCAATAAAAATATAGGGCACATTTCACCACGAGAAAAAAAATCAAGTTCCCAAGAAATATTAACTTAATCATCACGCTGTTTTTACTATGATATAATGGGTGTGGCTGTGGCGCTAATGTTCAAAACTACACTTTACGCAACATTACCTACAAAATATTGCTTTTGACCGGTACACTTCGTTTGCCCAATGACAGGTGCGTCAGTATACGGCACACAGTGCAGACACGCGGAAAAACTTCAAACAGTTGCACCCCGAGTTGCGTCCGCAACGCACCCCGCCTCGTAAATTCAACTCGCCCTCATTACCGGGGCCACCCATCCGTATGGCTCGAGGGTGAAGTGAAGGGCCAAGGCTTGAAGGCGCAGAAACAAATAGATGTCTTATTATATTTTATTTGAAGGACGCTGACGCCGTTAGTATTATTAATGTAATGGTAAGTTTAAGACGGCGATTGGCTCGCCACATATCACGTTTTTCCACCAAATCTTACGACGAAAAGTGGGAACTACCAATGATGAAAATGGTTCCTCAGTCCACCCCCTCCTGGATTATGGACGTGAGAGTTATGTATATGTATCGTATTTTTCAAAGACTTACGTACATTTACCGACTGCTCTAACGGTGAAGGAAAACATCGTGAGGAAACCTGCACACTGAGATGACCAGTGTGTAAATGGGGTAGGCACAAAAGATCATCAAGGGTCGAAGTGCCGCTGGGTTATTCCCGGCCCCCTATCATAAGATAAGGTAAGATATGTATAAGTATGTAGGTATTTACGAGTTTATAATTAATCATTGCTCTAACCTTGATGCGGCTGGTTTTAAAGCATTAGAAGTTAATTATGATTTACAGTCTAAAATATTTATACAGATACTCGTAAACTACTCTGTAACTACGAGAGGATGTAAGCACTTCATTCCCTAATATTCTGCTTGAACCCCTTGTCTGAAACCCTCCGGGGGTCTAAGCAACTTACTTACTCTACATAGGTAATATTTGTATCGTGTCCTTAAGTAAATATTTATTTGTTTTCGATAATAAAAATGAAATATAACTAAGAAGTAATATTGTAATGACAAACTAAGCTTTCTAATTTCTTTTGAATTTCTTGAATTACTTCTTTACACTACGACGACATATATCTTCATGTTTGTGTCATCTGAGGCTCTAAAATTCCCTACTATCTATCCATCTATACGCTCTTCATAAATACGTCAAGTGCCGCGTTGCAGTATGCAGGTAACGTCCCTCCTCCACGCATCACTGTTACGATGGCCTTTTATGAATGCTTTATTTTTTAATTTCACAAAGTACCGGCGGTAAGTAAGGTAAAGTTTGATAAAGTTCCGGAAAGTCCTAGTGGTATTAATCTTCATTTCCTTATGATTGACGGGTTTATTATATAAAAGGCTGAAGCTTACCTAAATTGATGTTAGAATAAAAACGCTACGTGATTTAATGTATTATTTAAATCGGTAGTTCTTCCTACAAGCTGTTTAATTTATATACCGTGAAACAATATAACCGCTTACCAGAGAGTATCACTTCAGCTCCTAGCCTGAACTCCTTTCAGTTTCAACTGAAAAACTGGCTTGTTGAGCAGACCTTTTATGAGTATGTGAAACTTCATGTAAGTATAATGTATATTAAAGATTTTTTTTTTCTTTTTTCTATTTAAACTTGAATAGAGTCATGTTATTATTATTAATTTAAATTATATTATTATTATTTTTATTTAATTTATTTTTATGTTGACAATTTTGATGTTAATTATTATTGATTATTAATATATTACAATTAGCATTGTTTTTATTTTTAAGATAAATTAATTAATTCAATTTAATTAATAATGTGATGTAACGTGTTATGAAGACTATGCATTTAAAAAAAATTAAAAACTAAGTAAGTATTTATAAGTAAAACATTGTAGTGTGTTTGCAGGAATATAGGCCGAGATAGGCAATGTCTGATATTATGTTACGGCGTGTTTACTAACTAGAGTTTTTAAACGAAATAAAACCAAATGCAGTTATGATTTTTTTAACTAAAAAAAGTAGTTTCAGTCAGGTATTGTGTTACTCCCTTAATAACGAGATATGTTAAAACATGAAATATAAAAATTCTACGAAATACTTTTGTTTGCAAAAAGAACTAAAGTCAAAGTAGAATTCCGTTCAGTCGTTAAAACAGTCACAGTTCTATTTGCTTAGAAGGAAAATATGCATGCCGCGGCCGCGTGCTCTAGGCTCTCCTAATATGTTATTATGTGAAATAAAACGAGGCACGTAACAGCCGGCCCACTACACCGTACCTTGCCTTATCGACGGCTGCATGAGCACCGACCCTTAATTAAAATATATGAACGCCATTCAAGAATTCGTACAGACCTGATATTCTTTCCACCCAAATGGAAATTTATTCGCATTTTTATTAGGATTTATGGGACTGTTTATGTTCGATTAGCGCATGAAGATTGTGATTATTACGTTTTTATTTTATTTCACCGTTCGTTCACTTTTAGGTGGGCGCTGGGTGAAATATTCCTAGGGCAAGATTAAGTAAAACACTAAAACTGGGGATCCTAGTGAAAATGGAAATGTTTAATATGCTCCCGATTGAGGTCATCAAACTCCGTGCTAAAGAGTTTAAGGCCATTACAAAAAAGTACTTTGAGAAAATGCCTACTACAGTCTAAACGAATTTATGTCCTCAAAATTAAAACCTTCTCATTTGCTATGACCCGGGAAATTGATATATTTACGACTCTTAGCCTCTGTGACATTTTAAAATTATTTTGACATTGTATCCGCACTTTTATTTTATTTTTTATTGACTGTACACTATTGTACTATTATAGGTATTTTTTTGTAATGTAAATAGTTTAATTTTGATTAATTTGATTCATTATTGAATTATTTTGTACGACTTATCTTGCAACGGGTTTTGTTGTTTTCAGATGAAATAAATACAATTTACAATTTACACAGTCTGGGGCGTCGTCGGTGGCGGAGTGGCTAGGACGCTGGACTCCCATGCGCGAGGTTCGGTTTCGAAACCATCAAGTACCTGTGGTGGCTTCCCGCCACAATGACGGCGCATGCGCGCTGTGCAGTCTGCGCGCGCTGCTGACGTCTCAAAACAATCGCCTCCGCTTTTCTCTTACTCGCGCTGTCACTCCTCTTCCTTTCATCATCGCAATATCTATATAATATATGCCATCATCGCATCAACATGCTGACTTTCATTCAGTGGGGCACACGGCCCCATATACCAATGAGTTTTCAGTTTTTTAAAGACGTACATCTACCACTGTACCACACCAGATGTTCTGTGCTGCATGTATTAAACTTTGTATACTTCTGTAATCTGTATTCTGGTGTTTACAGCGCTAAATAAACGATTTCAATTTCAATTTCAATTTTTACCTCGTGCCACCTTGTGCAAGTGGAGGTCTGTGACCCAATAGTAGACGTTAAAATGCTGACGAGACGTTTTTATTTTATTTCGCCGTTCGTTACCGTTCTCGTGGGCGCAGAGTGAAATAACAATATCATTTAATAACAGACACACAGTTTGTTTGATTGATTCGGACCAATTACTGCAGAACTGGGCCGGTTTGGAATTTTATGCGATAAATATTGCCGACGGGGACGAACATTCAGGATGTTGTTTTTTAAAATGCAAGGTTTATTTTTGATTTATACCTAGTTTGTTTTTAAATTTATTTTTTATTAAATAAGCAGAGCAGACAAGAAAACGGGCCACCTGCTGGTAAGTAATCACTGTCATACATAAACCGTATTGTATAATTATTAGAGGGTTTTTGATGCGCTGCTAACCCTGAGGACTTAGATTACACTGTACGCTTAGTAATTACGCTGGCTCTCTTACCCTTCAAACTGAAACACAGAAACGCAAGGTTTTCTGCCTTGCGGCAGAAATAGGTAAGAGAGTGGTACTAACTTAGGCGATTCTTCACATCACGATCTACCACCTGTAGTAGCGTTTCATACGTTTTTAAAAGGTTGTGAGTAGGAATCATAAAATTAAAATTCATATCCTTAGATATACATATGACTGTTAAAATTACGTTACGGTATGGTTACGGCACTTTACTCCTAGTTCATTAAGAAGTCCATTTTTAACACCCGACCAAATGGATGTGGTGTTTTAAGTTTGACGCGTATGTCTGTTTGTCTGTGGCAACATAACTCAACCGATGATCCGATTTGGACGCGGATTTTGTTAGCTATGTCTCATAAAAATAAACATTGGATCATGGTTTTCAAATACCTTGGAGTAACTTTGATGTTAGATGGTATCTCTGGTAACAGTTAGGAGGTTCGAGTTTGAGCTCAAATGTTTAGGACTATTGGCCAATGGATCTACTGAGAACGAAGGCTAAAAAAATCTCACTGGATCCATCATGGATCTGGACAAAGGATTTGTAGGAACGCACTATGTGAGGACATGGAATGACGTAATGTCAGTTGTATGAAAGGGAAAAGGGAAGATCTTCCACCAGGCGGGGTGTTGTGCCTGGTGACCAGATAGCCTTTTTTTTTTCGGGGGGAAACGCTCATGCTTACCTCTTCGCCGCAAGGGGGAGACGAAGAGTTTATGCCGGACTTTTACCGGCCAAAAACCCCCCGGTGTTCCTGCGCACCGCTTGACGGCGAAGCCACGGGAACGCTTGCGCATAACTTCCGTGACTTCGGCAGCGGGTGTCCTACGCATTACGGACCCAACTCTGGGGACTCACGTCCCCATTCGGCTTGTGGTGGCGTGCCGGAACACGGGCACGCCAGACCAACCCGAGGACCTGTTATCAGGCAATGGACTCCCCGTGTCCATTGCCCGGAGGCCCTCATTAAGGGGGAAGGTGGCGAGCGTGAGCCAGCTGCCTTCGCCCGGTTCTCCTACGGCGGATCGGGTCGTACGTAGGGGTCGTCCTCCCTGATCCGCTCCTCGCCTTCCTTCTGCGCCATTACATGCTCGCAGAAGGCCACCATTACGTCCCACGCCCTCTCGCTGCCGACCATAGCCTTGACTATGTTCGGCAGCGACAGGTTGGATGACCAGATGTCCTGGTCCAACTATGGATATTTGGAACTCGTATATATACGAAGTCCCAGGAAAATTTTGATAGCGCGTTCTACACCGATGTAAGTAGGTACTAATCATAACGGCGCGTCGTGGGTCGCCACAGATTTAATAAGAACGGAGGGTCATTAGTCCCACATCTGGAACCTTGAATACCTGATGAGGATCAGGAAAAAGGAACGGGATCTCCACAATGGTAAGTCATTTCATAATTCAGAGTTATTTTGTGTGCAATGCACACCACACTCGTGTCAACTAACTAATTTCCTCGTATTTATACAAATATGTTTTATTAATTATACCCTAAATAAAAAAATACAATCTGCTCAACGTTTTCCGTCCGTCAGTATTTCAAATTTTTGTTTCCGCTGCCTGTAATAATAGGGTAGGTAATCAAAAATTAGATTACAGATTGACTGGGACGAAATTTGGGTAAACCCGGAAATTAAGAGTGATCCTGGGACAAAAAAGTCTAAAGCTATTCCGGGTTTTGATCCGGATATGCACACAAAATTATACCTGTCAGAGTTCAGGTTTACCCGGAAATTTCACTGCTCTAAAAATAATAAATGTTTAAAAGTATGAGTGGTGATTTATTGAGAATAATTAAAATAGAAGGTTTATTTTATTTCCTATATCCTTCATAGATGAAACTGACTATTCTATTCAAGAATATAATTAACTAACATTCATCATCAGCAGCCTACTCTAGTCCACTGCTGGACATAGGCCTCTCCCAGGGCGCGCCATTGAGCCCGATTTTCGGCTCTTCTCATCCAGTCGCTGCCAGCCACCTTGCGCAGATCGTCGCTCCATCTAGCAGGGACGCCCGTCCCACACTACGTTTGCCCAAACGCGGTCTCCACTCCAGAACTCGTCTACAACTTAACTAACATTACTTTAAATTATTTGATGATATTATTATCAACAAAGTATTTTTAAGAATCGGCTATTTTGGATTTTCGATACCGGTTTTTTTATAGACAAGTTGCAAAAAAATATAACGGAACAAATTCACTGGTTATTTTCTTACACACAGCGATAAGATAACATTAGATTAAGTATTTTATTTTAATATTATGTATGTATGTATATATGTATGTGTGTGTGTATATGTAGATATTTTATATATAAGTATATATAAATATATTTATTTGTATGGGTATATTATATATATATATTATTTTAAACGGTGCACAACCTACCTTTTTCCACCAAAATTACTCCATCAGAAGGTTGTCTGGAAGAGATCGCTTTTAGCGATAAGACCGCCTAGATTGTATTAATCGTTTTGTACGCATTGTATCACACTAATTTTGTGCAATAAAGAGTATTCATTCATTCATTCATATTTTCAAAATTTATTAGGTAGAGAAATTTTTAAAATGATGTGGAATGAATGTATGAATGAATTGAACGAATGAATTAAAATTTATTTGTACACATATACAAAACACGTTAATTACATTTCATTACTTAAGAGTTACTTTTTTTACTTAGATGTGGTATGTAGGTTGTCTAATAGCTTTTTATTGACTTTTAAAAGGTAGCAGAAGACTTTTAATATATACGAGTACTTACATAAAATACTAATAATATACTATACTATCATAAATACACGCAAAAGATATTCTTGCCACGGATCCCGGGAGGGATCAATGTCGATAATTTGAGGTCTGTGTAACTCCGAGCACTGGCAGACAGATAAATTGTGCAAATAATTGATATAGACAGTATTGTAAACTCGCGCAGAAGCGACACCGTATCGTAATTAGTTCCTGTTAATATCGATACAATCAAGAAACGGAGATTTGATTGACTTTTTATGTAACTAGCGACCTAAGTAGCGATTAGGTATTCGTATCGATCCAACTTTACAAATTATGACACCACGATAACATAGTACGAGTGTAATAATGCGTTCAGGGTGTTGGGGCTACCGCGATTCTGCAGCGCATCAGGGATCGCCTCCCTGATGTGCAGGGTGCGCTGCAGCACCAACAGCCTCCTGAGCACCATGACTGACAAGCTAGACAGAGCCATTTGATTTGATTGATTTTGAAATTTCTTTATTTGACATAAAACACAAAAATTAGTAGCACCGGCAACACGGTCACGGCATACAAAACATGAATTACCTACGTTTACGAGGTTATACCTTTTAAAACTTATACAATGAGTATCAGATATTTACACACATACAATTTAGATATTTCACACACATAAAACATAACATATTATAGACATTTCAGACAAATGTTTATATTTAACAGGACAGAGCCATTGTGCCTCGGTACACTTACCGGCACTCAATGCCGCAGTAAAAATAAAATAAAAATGTTAAAATAATGTACATTAATATAAGAATTTACTAACATTTTATGTATTGACTTATTTGTCTGACAAACGTTTTTGTATTTGTAATGTGTTGTTATTTGTAATGTGTTGTTATTTGTAATGTGTTGTTATTTGTAATGTGTTGTTATTTGTAATGTGTTGTTATTTGTAATGTGTTGTTATTTGTAATGTGTTGTTATTTGTAATGTGTTGTTATTTGTAATGTGTTGTTATTTGTAATGTGTTGTTATTTGTAATGTGTTGTTATTTGTAATGTGTTGTTATTTGTAATGTGTTGTTATTTGTAATGTGTTGTTATTTGTAATGTGTTGTTAACTTCAAAATTGTAGGAAAATAGCAAGTGACACTAAAATTGTCTAGTTCAGATATGGTCCTCATTAAATACTCTACAAAATTTTCGAAACTAGACTTATACTTTCATACACTATACTCGTACCATTGAGTTTTTTCGAAAGATTTGCCATATATTTTAACGGTGAAAAAAAAAACATTGTGAGGAAACCTGCACAGTGAGATTACGAGTGTGTGAAATGGGGAAGGCCATTGCAAACCACCCCATTAAATCTGTGTTATTGTAAATTAAACAAAAGCTCGCCCATCTACTGGCCCACCCAATGGCTTTAAATAATAATAAGATTTTGGTTTTTGTTTTCATCTTAGTAGTTACATATTTCATAATTCTGTACCTCAGAAGCATAAAGCTGTAAGTGCCATAACCAATTTTACAAATGAGACAATTTTGTGTAAAAATTACTCATGTTAGGACTTTGATTAAGTATAAAATTGGTAAACAAATCCTCAAAGTTTTATTAAAATTTATTAAAGAAACTATTCTAGATTATAATTTACCACGATACCTAAGTAACAGAAAATGGTCGAAAAGCAGTTACACTGTTATGCTTCTGAGGTACAGAATTGTACTCGTATACGTACTGGAGCGTTTTTATTTTCACTCTTGTTTGTTTGTTTGTTTGTTTGTAGTCTCTTTATAGCATACACAAAAAATACACAGCAAAGAAATAAAAAACATTAAAATAAGCACAAAGGCGAGCTTATCCCTTAGGGATCTCTTCCAGCCAACCTTTGGTTTAGGGCAGTTTAGACTACTTTTATGGTAGGTAAGGTTTGGAGTACAATAAGTACCTATAAATAAATTACAGTAATTATATAGATAAATAAAATACATAATCAACAATTATAATGATATATACAATTTGTTATACATATATACGAATACATATATAAATATAATTATACCCACTAATTTAATGTCTACTCTTATTACAGTTAATAGTAAGAATCGCATTCAAAGCCTTTGATATATCCACCTACGGTATACGTACATAAAAGGCACCTTCTAACATTACACCTGGGTAGAAATTCGCACAAATATTAACAATTCAATTACCGCTACTCAAACAGCGGAGTCAAAGGATATGACAATTACGCAAATTGGGCGCTCCTATAGTAGACAAGACACCCCGATAATGGAGTTATGAAACTGTTACTGGACTCTTGGCCGGTTTAACGTGTACTCGGGGACTGTTACAGATACTATAGTAAGATATATAGCTAATCGGTGCAGTTATAAAACGAAGTTTTTATTTGGTGCACTGTTCCTATACAGTAGAAAACACATCAAGCTGTACTCAGTGGAACTCTTACGCAATTATTTTTGTTATGATTCTTTGACAAAGTACTAAAGGGTATTAAGACTGATATGTTGTCCACTATACTGTACTTTTGTATTGTGTACTTGCTGTATTCTGGTGTTTACAGTGCTAAATAAACGTTATTCAATTTCACTGTACAGCTTCTACGATTTGTCTAGGATTTTTATGGGATACCTATAACAAAGATAAACCATAGACATACATATTCCGATGACCATACCATCATCGTTCCAACCAAATCAAAGTTTCTATACAGGGTGTAACATTAAGAACGGTCAGTATGGGAAAGTCTGAAACTATAAGACATACGAAGATCTGTTCTTAGGAACCATGTCATCAATTTTAGTAACGAGAAAAACTGTATTCATACATTTTTTTAAAAACCTGTACTCAGCCTGGGAATCGAACCCAGTTGTTTTGAAAAAAAATCCAACACTATTTCTGTTTAGATATCGACTGTGTAGGTCTTAAGGAATAAATGTTAGTATGAAACGTGATGTTTAAAATTAATAAAACGCATTGTTTCCATATCTTTTAATTTATTTTAGTAGGTGTTCGAAATGACTACCATTTTGTAAAATACAACATTCAACTCGTTTAGGTAACGATCTTACTATTGAATGTTGTATCTTCAGGTGGTGAATTTGCGTTAAAATTGTCTCTATGGCTGCTTTTAGGTCTTCAATTGTGTCGTAGCTTGTTTTGTACACTTCATCCTTAACGTAACCCCACAAGAAATAGTCTAGTCTAAAATAAATTAAAAGAAAGTAATTAATAGTCTAGTCTAAAATAAATTAAAAGATATGGAAACAATGCGTTTTATTAATTTTAAACATCACGTTTCATACTAACAATTATTCCTTAAGACCTACACAGTCGATATCCAAATATAAATAGTGTTGGATTTTTTTTTCAAAACAACCGGGTTCGATTCCCAGGCTGAGTACAGGTTTTTTTTAAAATGTATGAATACAGTTTTTCTTGTTACTAAAATTGATGACATGGTTCCTAAGAACAGATGTTCGTATGTCTTATAGTTTCAAACTTTCCCATACTGACCGTTCTTAATGTTACACCCTGTATATTCTGGATCATTGTCTACAATCGTTGCTATTCGGCCCCATAGTACACCGCTACGCGGCCCGTAGCAATTTGCACGGTGCATGAAGCAAGTTTTCAAGAATCAATGAAGACTGGGCGCTTATGTATCCAGGTCTTCGCCTCCAACCAAACATAGTACGTTTGATAGATATCATGGAACTACTTAGGAAGATCGTCCCATATTGAAAGATGTAGTCCTATGATACATCTATCAAACGTACTATGTTTGGTTGGAGACGAAACAAAAATAAACAAAATCAGAGTAAGTTAATATGAAGACCGGTCTCTAGCTCCTGGCCCACTCTACTTAGGAAGTTTGTCCCATAATGAAAGACCTAGGTAAGATCTATCAAACGTACTATGTTTGGTTGGAAACGGAAAAAAAAAGTGGGTACAAGCTTGTATGGAAATCGCCCAATCTCCTTTAATAGAAATAATTCCTACCCACCTCTAGTAAATATTACTTGTATTACTATTGTTCTCAGTCTTCTTGGACATGAGCATTATATGGAAGTAACAACATAGAACAATTTTATTGGTAGATTTAAATGGAGTAGTTTGCAATTGCCTGGCCCATTCCACACTGATTATCTCAGTGTGCATAAAAGTTTCCTCACGTTGTTTTCCTTCACCGTTATAAACCGAAAAACTCATTGGTACATGAGACTTCGGTACGACTTCAGCTAAGGTGGTATTGATACTGTCACGTGTAACCATATTTACACCCACAAAATATTCATAAGTTGCAGTGTCAAGACGTTTCAAATAAGCGTTGCGTTCGACAGTGCTGTCACGCGCAGATGGCGTGCTCCGGCGCAATTTGCCGGTCGCACCGCCTACAGTAATAACGACTTCCGTACCCGCCAGGGCGCCTCCTCAAATTGGTCGCTTATCACCAATCTGTGGTGTGGAGTACAATATCAGCTGGGTCGCAATTTGTCAACGGCGGCAGTGTTGCCGAGTTTACAAATGGCTGAGAGTTCGATATGCTGTGTTGCCAGTGGCGGAAACGTCTATCTTGTCGGTTGTCTATTAGAATGCCCGGTCTATAGATGAAATGAGGAGGTGGAATCAGATCTGGGTGAAAAACAAGCGTTCTTTAGAGTAAATAAGAAGTTAGATTTAAATAAGCAATTTTAGACGAATTCTGGAATGTCGATCTTGTCGGATTGCAGAGGAAAGGAAGTGGAATTGGATCTAGGTGAAAGGCAAGAGTTAAAAACGCGCTTTCCTTAGTGTAAGTAAGAAATTGGATTCAAATAGGCTACTTTACACAGATTCTGGATAAGATTATGATTATTAAAGGCTTCGTAGTGGGCTCGTTGTTCGTGGTCCAGAATAATTTGTGGTAAGTAGATCCTTTTATAGAAGGAATCCGATTTCCATTTAGACCATTTTAAATGGAGAAACGGAGTTCGTTGAATTATTCGCATTTCGTCAAAGTTAGATATAATTATTTTCTCTAATATACACTGTAGAAACAAGAATTTAGAAATCAAACTACGAAAGTTATGTCTTCAGATCATTAATTATTATTAGTCCCCTTAAGTTCCGTGATATCGTCAAGATATCGCAATATTTGCTATATCAGTAGAGCTGGCAACACCGATATTATGACTTATTCGCGGAATCGTGTTACTCCGCCATTGGATTAGTTTCGCGAAACGTGTTGTTCCGTTCCGATGGAGTCAGATCATTTGCTTCAATTGGATTTCTGCGGCTCGCATTAAACGGAATGGCTCTAATACCATTCTGATTTCTTTTCACATACTTTTTTACGCGGCGTTCGTGTATTGGTTTGTTAGTGGTTGGGGTACAATAACAACCAATACATAGATCCCGATACAGTTCTTAGCATAGGTTACTAAAACTATTGTGTAATGTTGTTTGGCATTTCAGAAACAGACAAGGGTTTATACAGTCGCCAATGACTTTGAGGGTTTGACCTTCGGCGTCTAGAAGTTTACGGCTTTGTACTCTTGCCGAAAACAAACTTACTTGTCTTCTCCGGGGTTTTGGTCCTTAGTACTTTTTTTTGACAGGGAACCCTGTCTGAACGGGCGGTACGCAAACGGCAAAACCGACATCGCGACTGACACCGACCGACAAAACAATTGCAATCTACATACAGGGTTCCCCGCCCAAAAGTGTAGGCACGATACGAATCGTGTTTCGGTTTTATTTAATAACTCTGTTATAGGGTATTATTAGATAGTAAATTAGTATCTGGCCATATGATGTGTCAGCTGTTTAACTGTCAGATACTTTATATTATGTCTTTTGTTCAATAACTGATCCTGTCAAGTAAACACACTGAAAACTTGATTCCTGTATTTCCACTCTTTCATCATCTATCTGCCAATAATCCCAACAGGTATGTATTATTTTTATCGTTCAGTTGGCTGTTTACGTTGGTACATTACCGTAAAAAATATATAATTTATATAAATGTCAAATCTGCAATCAAATCGGGTGATTTAAACGCCTCCGTTTTGGCGCGCTTTCTGTGACGTCAGCGTCCACAACAGCATTGACATTTTGTGTACTGTGGAGTATTTAGCCAAAGCAAATTACTTGTTTGTTGACAATCAAACATGGACGCTGACGTCACGTTTCGGTCTAACCAATAGCATTGCGTTTTGCTATTTTGAATTTCACGAGCGATTAAATAAATGTTATAAGTACAATTCAGTAGTAATAAAGATTTAAAAATAATACTTGACCTATATTTGAATCACAAGCATATTCCCTATTACACGAGATTTATCGGGTACATTTCAGCGTATAGACAATCTTATGAAATACTCTTGGAAATACTTCATCAATTTTAGTGGGAAATAACTGTTATTTGCCGGAATGTCCCATGTTTGTTTATTTGTCATGACACACATTGACATATCAATGGTCTCGTCTATGGACAGGTTACAGATAATGAAATATTGTGAGAAAGGCCATGAAATTTGTGGAATTGGTATTAATAAATCATCAGGCGCTTTTTGGGTAATTTCATATATTTCTGAGATTAATAAAAATTAATATAAATTGGTCAAACTCGGACCTTAATTAGTTTAATATAAATACATTAAATTGTCGTTGAAATACAAACACGCGATAATTGTAAAGTTGTACTTATCTATTGCTGTGAGGAGCTTTTTAGCTGAACAACAATAATAGAACAATTTTTTTTCTAACATAGACCTTGTTTGAAGTGCGTATATGCAAAATATTAACTTATAGGATCAAGTCGTGTCGTCCCTGGAGCTTGATAAAAAAACGTTCAATGGGCGACTGTAGGCCCCTTAAGTAAAGATATTTCTAGTCCTAAGTTAATTAAGTAGCAGAATAGACAAGGCACTGATATCTAGACAATTCAAAATAAATATTGAGGCGTACCTTCTGATAATAAAAAGTCAATTTTAAAATTAAAAAAGTTTCTTGATATTGACATCCTTGTCACAAATTAAACTTTTTCAAAGTTAAATAACGAAAAAGATACAAACTGATCATCTAATTAAAGGCCGCCATTTGTATTCGTATTTTTATCTTTTTTTTCTGCTCCATATTTTTAATTATGCAATAAAGAATATTTATATTTGTATGATGGTAACTGGTCACTATCTCCCATGGATATCTCACCTGAATATAATATTACTAGATGGTTTTCATTACGCTGCTAACCATGACAACTTAGGAAGAGCGCCTCATGTGTTATGTTGGGTCTCGTACACTTCAAACCGGAACACAGTAATACGAACATTTCTGCTTTGGGACAGAAATAGGTAGAAGGGTGATACCACTCCAGGCTGACTCTACGTGGAGTCATCTTACCAGTTGCATTACATATACCTCCGTCTAAAACTGTTATAAAAAACTTGTAACAAGTGTTAAAAAACCTAAAGAAGATATATTATCTTCTTTAGAGACCAGCCTCTATATAACCTCTATGTAATGGAATATGAAGAACAAGTTATGACCGTACGTATTCTGAAGTTACGACTCTACTGCAAAACTTCGGTCTGTATTCCTCCGGAGTATATGTTCCAACTGGGTTTATTGCTTCCACTGATATTAATTCAAAGAACTTGCTGAATTTATCATCTGTGTTCTTCAGGGCGACGCGAATGCGATGGTTCATTTTGGATTATATTTTGGGTCACAATTAACTACTAGATTTTATTCAATTCGTGTTATCAGTTGACACATAATCAAAGGTTTTTTTTTAATTCTAAAATAATTATTTAAACAATTTCATTAATATAATATATACACAATATAAAGGACTATGCATGATTTACTCCGTTGGACGGCCAATTAACAATTAAGTATCTTATCTTATGATAACCCCAGCGGCACTTCGACCCTTGAGGATCTTTTGTGCCTTCCCCTTTTTACGCACTGGTATTCTCAGTGTGCAGGTTTCATCACGAAATTTTCCTTCACCGTTAGAGCAGTCGGTAAATGTAAGTAAGTCTTCGAAAAATCCGAAAAACTCATTGGTACATGGCACTCCACGGTTTCGAACCCGGACCTCCCGTATGGGTGTCCGGTGTCCTAGCCACTGTGCCACCGACGCTCTTAACAATTAAGTAACTCAAAAAGTAGATCCGGTATTTGGTATGTTCCATACAAACTTCGTGTAGGTACGTACTGTTTTTTAAAGTAAAATAAATTTTATATTATTTTTAGACGATTTTAAAATTACTTACATGAAATAATTAGAGGTATAATTACTCATATCAAGAATAGCTAGGCCATGCCAACCACGCTACAAACTTGAAAAGTTATTTTTTTTTCTAAGGGTTATCGGTTCAATAGCAAATGTGCCCTTGAGCTTTTATTTCATTTTAACGAATAAGTTAAAACAAACACGATTTACGATAAAAGGTTTCATCCCACGCACCTTTTTTGAAAATTGGTTATTTTAAGGGAAATACCATTCCCCTTCAGAGGTTGTAACTTGTCCCCATGGACTTCTGACACAGCTACTAAGTTAAATCCAGAGTTCTTGTTCTGCTCAGTTCAAACAACGTGGTTCTACCCTCTTTTGTACATATTTGAACGTGGAATAGGATGTTTATGCCACTAAGAATGTCTGCAGGGAAACCGAGTTACTTTGTAACTCTATATGACGGTTCTGAATTTAGTGACGTTTATAATAATATATAATTAAGTATAAATCACTCGTAGCTAGTTTACTCGCAACATATGTGTATTTCTGAACCGTTGTTATTTTTTTAGAAAAAAGAAAAATACATACAAAAAACAGGACACGTTGCAGGTAAGAGTAGAACCTAATAATGGATCTATCTCCACTGGTAGAAATGGGTAGGAAAAAGCACTTTTCCTCCCTAGGGAGATAGCTGGTAGTATGTAGGTAGGGCTTTGATCGTCCATTGGCTGGTGACCCTGGGGAAAGAAGCAGCGTTCCATGGCCGCGTGCGTGTGACGAGAGGAACAAGGCGGTGGAACATACACATCCTAGGAGGGGCCCGCGTGTTACACTGGAGATCCCAGAGTCCTCCGCCATGCATGAGGTCTGCCATCGAAGAGGATTTAGATGGTATTCTCTTTCTTTCTTCTTTTCGTGTGATCAGAGTTGTTCAGGCCGCCCGTAGTTAGTTTTAGTGGATAAAACTCCCATATAACCCGGTCTCCCAGGAGGCTGTCCCATCTTATGAAGATTTTCCTTTAACAAAAAAGTAAAGTACTTGCAATTAACTTCACCATTTTCAAATATTATATAATAAATCACTATAATAATATTATTAGGATGTACAGAACACGAATGGATTAATTAATAATTCAGTAACTTGTCAAAGAGATTTTAGAAAAGTCACCAAAATATCAAAATAGTCCATTCATCTACCTGCTGAGCTTGAATGAATTTGGCAAATGTACCAAAAATTGTCTATCAGTTCATTCCTTAGATTTTTCTAGTAATGTTACATGACTTGAAAAAACATGTAAGAATCTACATTACCTCGTAGGATCCCTTACTATCAATCATGTGAGGTATATGGAAGGGTGGTGGAGCGAGGATCCGCAGATCCGCATAATAAAGCTATCGAGTGGCATGATTTAATGACGATGAGGCAGGCTCTCCTTGCAAATTGCATTGGTGTTTGGTTAAATACGAGATAAAATTATTTCACGTTTACAAAACATGTGAGTATACTTGTAGGTATTTGTCGATTTATTTGAATCTCTTTATCTATGTAAATATACCTTAGAGCATCGGTGGCACAGTGGCTAGAACACCGGACTCCCATGCGGGAGGTCCGGTTTCGAAACCGTGCAATGCCATGTACCAATGAACGTACGTATATATTTTTTTAGTTTCTCCTAAGTGTTATATCCGCCCTGGGGGGAGTGTATTAATTATTAAGTACAATTATCTTTCGCTAACGGTATACGTCCGACAATTATGTAATGTTTAATAATTATAAAATAATGAGTAACTAAGGGATGGAACATGATTACAGTTTAAACTAATTACACAACAAATAAAATAACAAGACAAGAAAGGTATAAATTAAAGTTCAAAATTGTATGATTATGTTGTTACATAAAGAAAGTCCAAAATCTTTGCATTAGGTTCATATTTGGCCTGCGCAAGTATGACCATGTCTCCGAATTTCAGGATCAACTCAAGTGGCTACCTGTTCATCGTCGCAGGGACACTCACATTCTCTCACTTCTTTATTCCGTACTGTTCTACCCCCCCCCCCCCCCCCCCCCCCACCCCGCCTTATCTCAAGGAGCGATTCCAATTTATATCTTCCACACATGACCGCATTCTTCGTTCCTCTGAAAACCTCCTTCTATATTCCCCTATCCACACTTCTAAATTTTATGACCAATCCTTCACTGTCCATGCTATCCGTCTCTGGAATTCTTTACCCGTATCCATAAGACAAGCCAAATCCTTAGATATTTTCAAGGCACAGGTTAAGGCCCACTATCTATCCCAATGACTCCTTCTTCCTTCCTTACTTTTCCACAACTTTGGTTTCTAGTTATATTTTAATATTATGTATGTATGTATATATGTATGTGTGTGTATATGTAGATATTTTATATATAAGTATATATAAATATATTTATTTGTATGGGATATATATATATATATATATATATATATATATATATATATATATATATATATATATATATATATATATATATATATATATATATATATATACACACATACTCCACCAGAAGGTTGTCTGGAAGAGATCGCTTTTAGCGATAAGACCGTCTAGATTGTATTAATCGTTTTGTACGCATTGTATCACAATAATTTTGTGCAATAAAGAGTATTCATTCATTCATTCATTCAAAGCAGAGTAAAATGTATTACTGACTGCTCTAACGGTGAAGGAAATCATCGTGAGGAAACCTGCACACTAAGATGACGAGTGTGTAAAATGGGATAGGCATAAAAGATCCTCAAGGGTCGAAGTGCCGCTGGGATTATTCCCGGCTCCCTATCATAAGATAAGATGTAAATATACCTACCTATTTACTTGTAGGTATGTATTGAGTTCAAAGACATTATATTATCAAAGATTATCCGTGCACATCCGAGGTACGATTATCCGTCTATAATAACATTTTCATAGTAATTTAGAAAGATATATTTTTGTTGTAGACGTGAGTTTATGTATGTATGTATATTTTCTGCCCTTATTCGAAATTTCATTTTATTTCATTTCATTTATTCATCTTTTGGTACTTACAGCACACTTAGACATGTCAGTATACAGTACTTAAAATTAATACAGATTTAATACTTATTATTTATAGTGTAGGTATACAAACAAATATCTGGCTCGTCAGCACAATGCACCAGAGGCACCACAGTCAGTATAAAACTAATCCCATAAGTACTTATCTAATAATTAAAATAATAATACTTAAACAGTAATAGCTGCTGGAAAGGGGCATTGTCAAATACATATTAAAATATAATTAATAATAGTTACAGGGTAATTTAGCTGCTTGTCGCATTATTAAAAATACTAAATACAGTTAAAAAACCTCACCAATCCTAACGCAATACCAGAGAGTACTTACTGACGCAATACATTCCATCAATATTAACACTCTAGTTACCGAGCAAATTCGAGACAAATCTACATACACAATAATACTTATAGGCCTCGAATTGACAATCTCTCCTTTTTTATCGACAGTAAAAAAACAGTTAATAAAACACCTTATTACACTAACTCCCCATCAATCACTTACGCAGACAGACATGGTGAAAACTAGAACTAGAACTAGCTCGTACGAAGCGATTTGCTTTTTCGTTCATTATGCGAACGGCTAAGGAATGGAACAGCCTGCCGGCGTCTGTATTTCCCGAAACCTACAACCTTGGGATCTTCAAGGCCAGAGTGAATAGGCATTTACTGGACCCGCATGCTCCATCGTCGACCTCATCGTCGCTTACCATCAGGAGAGATCGAGGTCAAATGCGGGTTTAGTAGTAAATAAAAAAATATAATAAAAAAAGAGGCCAAGTCTCGTGTCTCGTGGCCGTTTGGCTATAAAGTCAGTAGTTCCATTGCCGTAATTCCATAATCTTCAATTCCACCATATAGTTCCAAGTGGAAACGAAAAGGTTATGAACTTAAGTAACATAATTAGCAGCTGAAGTTAAAGTTACACGAACAAATAATCGAAAATAAAAGGGTAACTAAAATCAAGTACGTAAATATTTAATAACAAGCAAATGGGAGCCATTTTCATCGGTCTGGTTCGCTATCGCTGGATCGATCATGTTATAAATTCTCATATAAAAGTTATATGTTCCATAATGACCACAGTGTAATGTAATTACACATTTTTTACTTAAACACTATAAGTTATAGCTGTGAAAAGTATAGAGGTATATTACTCTGTGGTATAATATTGCTTGGGGTCTCAAAGTTATCGCCATAGATTTACTAAAGTAATGTAATAGATGAGTCATGTGAAAAACTTCGCAATCAGGTAAAAAACCCAATTACAATGCCAATAATTTAGTTAGCTTAAAAATCCTTGTCTTTAAGTACTTATTTAAAGATTTCGGGGGATTTTACATCATGTACCTATACATAGAATAGTAGGAATGATAAGTGAGATCATGTCAAGTAGGTGGATATCTTTCGTCAACATAAATATTACTTACACCTATAGACAGTAGCGGATACAGAAGGAGTAGGGAGGGGGGCAGATTGACCATGAACTACCTCCCCCTCCCTGAAACCTTCGCGCTTGATTTTTTAAATTACTATTTTCCGATTACGGTAACCGGCACACCCCTATTTTTTTCTTCTGAATCCGCCGCTGTCTAGCCCCTTCGTATATCTATGGTGAGTGGAAACTTATGTAAGGTGTATTATTAAATCATATGTTGGTACGTCACGCGAGCGTCACGGATGTCGTTCGTCTCACGTTTGCTTTTGTAATTGGGAAATAAAAAAAAAAAATGTACATTGATCAAAAGGTCACGATCTTGTGGTTTGGCAAGGAGAGGTGTTTTTTAGTTTAGTCGCTAAGTAAGAAATAATAAGTATTTTTACGATGAAAAAAATAACAAACTTAATATGTAAAATTGATGCCTTTTTAATTTTGTAATTTTGAAGCATAAACTTTACAGAATGTATCGAGTAGTTCATCAGATATATTATAGCCATAGTAGAGTAAATTAAAGAAGACTAGAATGAATGAATAAATTATTTATTCGCCAGAAATATGGTACATTGGATGACAAATTTTAAATATTGGGTTTCACGTATTTCGCCAGCTTTGGCATGCAAATATTTTAGAGTTAGTTAGTTCATTAAATTAAAGTAAGTATTTGGAATACAATCATTACATAACACATAGAATAAAATAATAATTTAATAAAGAATAACGTTTAAACTGTGTAGGTTCATAATGGCGTCGATTCCGGGGTAGCCGCTAAACAAAAACTTAAAACAAAAAGTGTCGTATCGTAAAGTAAAGTGTCGTATAGTGCTAGATCGTGTAAGAATGAAGGTGAGGTTTCGTTTACGATGTTTTAATTTACTGAGTGACACCACAGAATCGATGTCAATTGTCAATACTTTCCTAAAATGACTATACTATCCTAAAATCAGACTTCAGTAGTCAAACTTCTGAGAAAGCTTGCAATTCACGCAATTGCCTGTTAATTACCAGCTTGCTTTTAGATAGCAGAAGATGGAACATATCACCGTCATTGTCCACGGGAAGAACGTATAAAAAAAAGGTCAGAAAAAGTTTAGAGTTTACGGCTCATAAGGTTAACGCGTTTTACGATTTTTTTCTAAAATGATTTTGATCGTTATTCCCGTGAACTCCCGTGTACTCGTGGAATAATTAATAAGCCTTAAAAGAGATAAAACATGTTTCGTCACACTTCGTATTGTTTCATACACAGAGAGACAGACGGTGAATTGCAGCATGTACGAGTACGTAACGAAAGCTCTCGTGATGCGCTCCAAACTGCACTGTTTACATTTTTAGTCTGTGCTCTGAGTACATACATGCATGTTCCCTAGGGCTGAGGCGCTTGGAAGGTGCGTGTGATGTAGCTTTATATACGTAGGTAACTCTAATTTCTTCAATGGAGAGCGTTACTTATGCCCTTATTACACTATGTTCCATGCAGTATACGTATTAGCCTGGGATTTAGTCCACGATTTAGACAGTTCTTATTACTGACCGTACTGACAGCTATATTACACTTCCCTGAATCAGTTGACTTTCTCATTCAGTCAGACTGCATGCAGCATAGGGTAGTAAGGCCCCATTTTATATACATGAAGATAAGAACGCCAGCAGAGGGAGACTAGTTTTCTTTCATCTAAAGTTACTTCGTTTTAAATCGGTTAAATTAAAACTACAAGTATTATAACTAAAAGCGGAATTACCATACTATCTTATATTCTTATCTTATGATAGGGGCCGGGAATAACCTAACGGCACTTCGAACCTTGAGGATCTTTTGTGCCTACCCCATTTTACACACTAGTCATCCCAGTGTGTAGGTTTCCTCACGATGTTTTCCTTCACCGTTAGAACAGTCGGTAAATGTACGTAAGTCTTCGTAAAATACGAAAAACTCATTGGTACATGGCACTGCACGGTTTCGGACACCACCCGCATGGGAGTCCCGTATCCTAGCCACTGTGCCACCGACGCTCTAGACAGACTCTATAGAGGCAGCCCTAGGAATGAAGTCCTAGCTAACAACATGCGCTTTGTGGTGGTATTTACTCTCCTGGTTCACAGTAATGTTTTTACCAAACAAACCGTAAAGATAGGCTGCTGCTTTCACTGTGTAAATAGTTAATTTGTTATTAATTTTAATAAGCTTTGTACATTACGTACTTATCTACTCGTACCAATACCTATATGATATTAAAAAAAATATTGGTAATGTTTTGTTTACACATTACCAATATTCTTCATAAACCACTCCAACTAAAATAAAAATACAAATTAAATACCGACGAGATTAATACCTGTTTTCATAGTTAATAACTCGAAATTAAAAATTTATGATAGTACCATTGAACTTTCTTTATCCTGGTCCATTTTTCATCTGACATGGCTAAGAATATTCAGTAGGTTAGACCTGCGACTCCTGAAGGTGGGGGACTCTCCGAGCTACGCCCTATGCAGAGATCGGCCTTCGGCCTCGCCATGGGTACCTTAAAATGCCTAGCTCCACATAATTTTCATTTATTTTTTGGCCGGCTAAAAAGTCTGTGCTAAGAGTGGTCCACCAAAAAGGTCCAAAGGTGGATTCGGTCCACAGGGAACTGCCGGATCCGGCGACGTTTGCGCCGGAGTCCCGTAGCCCTGTTTTGACACATTACCGCTTCTATGTCCTAATACTGTTGAAAACTGATGCCCTCCTCCCGCTTTGCCCCTCAAGCACCCGCGAAAAATCCAGAATTCTTGGATGAAGTAAAAATTAGTAGTACTGCTATTAGTTCTGGATCAAAGGAATAATATCACCACATGTACATATAGTCAGTTTCATTTCCGTCAACTACCCAGACTGAAAATTATATACCTATTTGGTCCCCCTGTAGCGTGACGACTAGTGTACAGTCACCCTAGCATTACGAGGCATAATAAGCAAATACCTGGAGATTTATGTTCGAAATAATTAAGTGAAATCGCCATAATAATATGACTGTGATTGTACCGGCTTGCTTTTGCTTTTGGTTAATATTGTTTACTGAAAAGGTGGTATTGTTTGATTTTTTGCGTTTGCTTTCAAGAAAATGTATATTCTGTCATGCATGATTCCTAGGATAAAATATAGGTACAATTGAATACTACATTGTTATGAATAAGATTTGTCAAAAACTTTCGTCATAGTCCAAAATGAAAATTACAATAAATACTCAAGTATTTTCGAATAACTAATTCTTTAAAAAGATAATGAACATTCTTCAGCACTTTTAATTTTAAAAAAGGTCTGAATATACTTACGCCACGTTAAACATAAAGGATTAAAAACCAAACTCTCGTACTGGCGTTAAACGCTTGTTTCAAAAATGTACCATGATATTTTTAAAATACCTACCATTCTACCCACACTACACAGTTTCTTGAAAATAAATATCAGTTTGCACATGCACTATCGATTGAGCATGCATATGAAATCGCGAAGAGACGTCAATCTGGAAGGCTTGTTAAGTTTGTGCTCCGTGGCGGAAATTTCTACCGCGAGAGATAGAATGGATAAACTAAGAAAATGTGGACTTTACACTGAATCTTCTTGTCAAAGCCTCAGGAGAATACACTACGGCGTGTTTAGAGGTATGTTAAAAGAGTTTACGGTTGAAAGAATTGTGTTTGTCGCATTGGGAGGCCCGTAGGCGTTCATTTAAATAAGAGAGCCCATAAATTTTTTACCAAAAAAAAAAACGTTCGAAACGAAACGAAAAATTGAGTCTGGTTGCGACTGAATGCGTGAATTTTGTGTCATCATCACCAGCCTATTAATGTCCCCATTGTTGGGGCACAGGCCTCCCCTTGTACAAGGGGTTACGGGTCATGATCCATCGAGCGGGCCCAGGGCTGATTGGATTTTTAAATTCCTCTGACATGCAGGTTTCCTCACGATGTTTTCCTTCACCGTTCAGTCTTCGAAAATATCAGAAAAACTGATTGGTACATGGCATTGCATGGTTTCGAACCCGGACCTCCACTAGGCCAACGACGCGAAGTTTGTGTGTCTACAAAAACCTCTACTAAGATCTGAAGTACTATTGTCATGTCTTCGATGGCGGCCGAAGCGTCTTTGCGCTCTAAAATAGTAATATTAAAGGTATTTGCCCATAGAGTGTTTGATAGATACCTACACGTATATTATTAGATCGCAATTAGAATCTTCATCTGGCTGGTGCTATTTTATTTTATTTCGATAATTTTGCATCCACTCCTTGCCTCAAATAGTGGGAGATGGGAGTGGGTGGATGAAGCTTTGATATTTTGGAAGTTAGAGGCCTGTTATCGGAGATGGAAGAATAGAGACATCTTATCATCACATACAAAAAATATCTTAAATGTCATCTGTATTAAAATCTGTTTTGTAATTGATACCGAATCCTCCTGTAGATCCCGTAACAGTTATACATGCTGTATGTCGTTCAAGCCTAGTTAGTTCGCGTGCTTTGTGCCACAACGGCTAAGCAAACTTTTAACAGCTACGTAACAACCGACAACTCAACTTTGTGCTAGTGATGGCAACGTGAGACTGAGACCATAATATTGGTCTGGTCTCGGTGTGGTCTCACAACGACTGAGTAATGTTTTAACAGCCACGTAACTCAACTTTGTGCTAGTGATGGCAATGTGAGACCGACCGTAATATTGATTTGGTCTAGACTTGGTCTTACAACGGGTAAGCAAAGTTTTAACAGCCTTTTGTAACCACCGACATATCCACTTTGTGCTAGGGGGTAAATTGAAACTGAGACCATAATATTTATTGGTCCGGTTGACACCGGAGCTGAGGCTTGGTCTCTCAACAAGTGAGCAAAGATTTAACAGCCATATAACTACCGACATATCAAATTTGTGCTAGAGATGTGGGTAATGGGTAATGTGAGACCGAGACCTCCAAATACTATCTGAAGATAACAACGATCTTTGTTTTAGTATTTGGATAAATTTAAATTGAAAAACGTTTATTTAGTACTGTAAACACCAGAATACAGCAAGTACGCAATACAAAAGTATACAAGGATATAATACATTCAGCACAAAAGGTCAGGTGCGATATAGTGCCAAAAAGGGTACACCAGCTCAGCATAATGCTGTGGCAAGCCACAGTGCTGATTTTCAGCAAGCCCCTCAGTGACTAGGAGCAATGACAATTGGTGTACTCATATATTTCTACAAACAGAAGCTGCAGGCTGCGAATTGCGGAGCCCAGTAAGCTTAAAAGCTTCGTAGTTTCTGGTTTTGGTCTCATAGCGTGTCACAGCACTAACAGTCAGTGGAAATTAGCTTACAGGCTAAGTTACAGCTTTTATGAGCGGCGCGTTTTATGGGTTCTGAATACCTACTCAGTCTATAGTGCCAAACACATCACCCACTTTTGTTTTAGACAACAAGGAAAGTACCCCAAGTGTCCGGCTCCTATTTGATTCATTTTATGATATATTGCAGACTGCCGAGCATTGAAAAATAACCGACCTGTATTTTTTATCGGCCTTTTTAATTTTTTTTATTTTGTGTGAGAAATCGCCCTTCAAAGTTTTAGAATGTATGGGACATAGTGAGATCGGTTTGGTACACGTTGCAGAATTGATTTCTCCAATTTGATTCGTTTTAAGATATATTGCAGATCATTGAAAAATAACTGACCCATATTTTTTTATCAGGCCACCATATTTAGTGGGGGAAATCGCCCCTCAAAGTTTTCGAATTTATGGATAGTGAAATCAGTGATTTCCCCTACTAAATATTTATTTGGGCCGATAATTATTACATATATTGCCGATATTTTTTACATATCAATATACTTGTGCATAATATTTTATTACTTTTCGTATGTATTTAATTATATTGTATTTATGTATATTAGTAAATTATATTGTATATTTGTATTAGTATTGTATATTAGTATACTATGTAAGAATATTGTTATTTTAATATAATGTTATTTTATTATATAAATTTCACATATTATTAAGTTTTGTCATTTGTCATTTTTATTGCCACTGCACCGCTATAACATATCTGCATGCCCAAAGGTCAGCTGGCAGAGAATGCCGCAAGGCATTAAGCTCACCTGTACACAAAAGTGTAAAAGAATAAATAAATAATAAATATAATTATTATTCTTTGTTAAAATTTATAATCCATCTCAATTAAACTGTAATGGTTAGGTTTAATAATTTTTAACTAGATTATTTCAATTCGATTATAAATTTATAACTTACAGGCTGATATCCTTTTGTATAGTCTGATTTTAAAGAGTAGAATATTAATACATAATGTCAAAACGCGATGACATTTCTACACTATTTCAGTAAAGGTTGCCATTATTTAAATTGTACTCTTTTAAATTAAACCATAGAAGTATTAATTTTTTTGCAGAATTATAAAAAAACCGTAGAATAATAGTTAGTTCATTTGTAATAAGGAATACCACTGTAAGTGAGCAATACAGACATTTTCAGGAATAATTTTTTTTATATTGTTTTAATTAAAAAAGACAAACAACTAAAGAGTAGTAGTCAGTCCGCTTCTAGGTAAAGTATACCATCTGTCAAAATTCTACAATTTAAATTTGAAATCTATGGCGAATGCATTAAAGTCCTTTTCAGATTGCAGAAATTTGACAGATGGTATACATTAGCTAGTGGCCGATTACGTAATAATAGACAATATAGATAACACAAAAGCCAGTGAAGTTTTCACTGAACGTACTAAAAAAGCTAATAATGCCTAATAGCTAATCACTCACGTTTACTATTTAAAATCGTATTTTAATTTACGTAGTAATAATAACGTTAAAGGTGTACAATTTAATGCTTTTGAATGCAAAATGTATCAACGTTACTAAATTTTTTATTATAGTTATCACATGCTCTAACAAGAAAGCGGTTTTTAGCATAATTTTATTGAATATCTCAATGTACTTTGTAATGTAACGTAATGTAACGTAATGTAATCTGTAATGTACTGTCTACAATGTAATCTCTACAGTAGCGTTGTAGCTGGATACATGTATTGAAGACTCAAACAAACACATACAAATGTACACACCCCTTTCACTCTCTTGTACACAAACACGCTCACACACATTTCCAATAAACACATCCTTATACACACACACACTAAAACTTATTTCTCCCTATAAGCATTATTTTAAAATAGGAAATCTGTAATTGGCAGTATGTTTTTTTAATGGACTTTTTGTTTTTAAATTTAAGTGCTGTGGATTTTGTAATAAATAAATTAAAAAAATATTTAAACTCTGATTCTTCAACATTTCCTTAGGAATTTAGTCCCCAATCGCTTTGAAACTTTCGTGTAATTAATTTGTAATTTTTGTAGACTATATAGCTAGTATCTTATTTTATGATAGGGGCTGGGAATATAACCCCAGCGGCACTTCGACCCTCGAGGATCTTTTGTGCCTCTACCCCATTTTACACACTGCTCATCTCAGTGTGCAGGTTTCCTCACAATGTTTTCCTTCACCGTCAGAACAGTCGGTAAATGTACGTAAGTCTTCGAAAAATACGAAAAACTCATTGGTATATGGCACTGCACGGTTTCGAACCCGGACGCTCTATCGCTCTATATAGCTAGTAAGTAGTAAGTCATTGAAATTGTGATTGTCAGTCACGGTGATGACGCAGTCCACCGGGACGGCACAAACATCGCTGGCCCATTGTCCACAGCTGGCTGTTTGTGCAACTACGTAGCGCGAGTTTAATCAGCCTGTGTATGAGCTGGTTTCATAATCACTAATGCTGATCGGATTGAGCGCTTCTTGGCGTTAATCTGATTGTTTATGATAATGGGTTATTTTTGATCTTGAGTTTAGATGAAAACAGCAATACGGTAAAGTCGGGGTGGGTAGAAGTCATACTGATGGTTTTATTATTTCGTGAATTCAAATTTCGTTCTCGGCGGTCACCATCTTGGTCAACCTGGTTCGTACCGGTGTCATTTTTCTGGGCTTCTTTGTTTCTTAAATGATGCAGACGTTTCCTCTCCGCTCCTGAAAGTGGTTTTGGTCGGTCGCAAACGGGCTTTAATCTGTTAATTTTAGCGTTTTTTTTCTTTCGACCTAGTTAGTCATTTTCACTTGCAAACAACGTCAGAGCTTTATTAACATCGCAAACTGTATTTGTCTGTCTGTTAAACCGTATACTCTTTTCTTTAAAATACAGTTTATTTGGTCCAAATTAGTCGAGTAGTTTCGACGCTGGCTCACTTTAAACTGAGCGCTAACCGCGCATCACCTCATTTTCAGTGTTCACTTGCGCGGACTATGACGCCACCAGAGGGAGCCGAGAGGGGGTCGAGTATTTTTTTTTCTTGTCGTCATACCGATCTTTACGATGGTATATCTACTACTTTTCTAACTCTTCAACTTTCGTTACACAAAGGTCTCGAAAGTATATATTTTTCGTTACATAATTTTTCTTGGATGACCCCCCCCTAAACTTAAGACATTTATTTGAATTCATTTCTAAAAATAATTTAGAATTACTTTGCCAATGACATAAGTACAATTTAATTTTAAAAAGCATAAATTAAATAATGGTAACCTTTTATTAGAATCGATGGAAAGTTGCAATTATCTCAAATTATTTAAATATATATTTTAGTTCCCTGTGTACAAACTGCACTTCTTCACTACAACAAATTTTATATCAAAGTTTGTTGTAAGAATAAGAATATTTTTTTATTCAAATACAACGTAATAATCACATAAATTTAAATGTACTGCTAAACATGAGTCATAAACAAACATGTTTGTTTGTTCTGTTCCATAAAGTATGAAATATTGTTTCAGTATAAGTAACCTACAAGAAGTTTCAGATGTTCCAAATGCGTATAAGAATGATCTGCAAGAAAACTCGTTTCTACTGAAGTGTAAGACTCAGAGGCGCTCTCCGCCTCTTCAGCTCACAAACGAGGCACCTCCACACACTGGCGCAGTCAAAACCTCCAATTGCATAACAAAAACAACACGAGAGCCGGAACGAGCTTTTGTATCCGTCTTGGCAGGTGAAGAAAGCTAAACAATGGTTTGAACACTAACACAGCTCAAGCCCCTAAAGTCTAACCAAAATATAAATAAAACAGTAACGAGTCTTAGTACTAGCTTTCGCCGCACGAGACACTCTAGACTCCCAATCCTCGGGAAACCGCGGTGACCGCTACTAATGGACGGAAAAGTGTAATAGTCGCCTAGTTAAAGTAGATTTTTTTATTAGACGGACTAAACTGACTTTTCCTGTGTTGCCACTTTTTGATGAAATAAAAATAGTGTTGTGACCAAAGATCGAGTTCAATCACTGACCAATAGTTCACCAATCAAAGTACATTTAATTTTCTTCTGTAAAGCCGTGATTTTTTTTGTAAATTTAAAAGTTAAATCGCTGAGCCTCACTTTGCATGGGAGCGAAAACTATCTTCTTTCAATATATAATTTAACTTTATCTTTTTGGCTTACTGTTTGGTTAAACTGATGGAACTGATTCACAAGTGAACTGAACGCATCACTATTACATTAAACATGGCAACATTATTTTACAAAGTGACTTTAGCATCCGTCAGTTTAGTCCGAATAATAAAAATTCTACTTTAGTAAGCCCTTCTACTCAAGGGTGAAAAGGTAAGGGCGTATAAGGTTTCCCTCGTTACCTTGACACCTTGCTGTCTTCGGATTGTGAACAACCACAGCATCGAGGTCCTATCACGCTAATAAACGGTGAATTCAGAACCGGCTAAGATTAATTACTGTTCTTATTTAAACTATATTCTAACCGAGACAAAAGCTTCTATGATGAAAAGAAGCGCTATCTGCCGAGATGGAGACAGCATGAAGTACGTTTTAGGGTCCGGGGTAAAGATAATTTTAACCTGATTCACGCATTAATTTTTTCTTGAATAACAATTTTTACAATCAATATCAGAAATAACGATTTTACTTTACACGAGTACACATCGATCACAATAAAAAGAAGAGGTCTTTGTCTCGCCACTACGATTCTTAATTCTACTCGTCGATTTCACTGTTCATCCGAAGCATACTCATACAGATACAACGTGTTCGTATTTCCATACAAAAAGAACGCGTTATAGACATTTTCAATGGGACTTCGCCTAGCAAACATCCATTGGCCGAGTTCCAAACATCCACTGGCGGACCATTACTGATCACCAGGCACACCATCCCGTCTGGACGAAGATCTTCTATCACACTTACCATCTGAGAGTTTCTCCCGCGATTTTGTGGCATCTTACAAATTGTTTTACAGTAGTACTTTTCTAGTAAGAATGGTGTTTCTTGCTCGTAGAACTTCGACAAGATGTGAATAATGTGTGGGCCAGTGAAGTAAATTCAAATAAGACGCTGTAGCCGATCCCTACTTGGCTGGATTTTGAAGAGCCATACTTCCGGGACGCCTTCTTCTTTGGTTCGGGTGGTACAGAAGCGTGGAAGATTCTCCCAGATAGCATTGAAATGTGACACATCAGAATTTTAATGAAGACTTGAAAGAGTTGTTTACATCAGACATGGCAGTATGGGCTCAGTTCCCTTTGCCTTAAAAAAAAAACAACTTACCATCTGACATCACGTGATTCCATCCCTCGTTAGCGTTTATATAGTCTTAAGATCGGCGCTACTGTAAACAATTTCTTCTATAATAGTCATCATGGTAACCCATTTTCTGTCCAGGCTTGGATAAAGGCCTCTACCCCTCTCCTAAAGTTCAAGAATTTCACGTTACTAAAAAGCCAGATACTTACTGGTTGGTTCCCTTTTAAACGACGCTTACTCCATCCAGGCTTATTTCCTTCACGTCCTAAAGTCTGCTAACCGAGACAATGGCTGCGAATATGGGCTCAAGAGAACCCCTCGCTTGTTACCGCGAACAATATTGTTAGTTTTATCACAGGTTTATGAAGGAACTGAAACAACCTTTGTGCGGACTTTTTATGGTAACACAACGGAAAAATGCTTTAAAATTTTCCCGGAACATTAAAATTTCTAAGTTTTGTACATTGTTTGTGGAACGTTTTTGGAGCGTATAAACAGCGTAATGAGAGTCGTTTGTGTATCGGAGTAAAATGTTTTAGGTAGAGTAATACACTCATAATTCATAATTCTCCAAATGATAAAATATGACGACCCCAGGAAATCATAAATGCCCATTAGCTCACTTTCCGCAGTAGAATTATATTGACACTAATTCTGGGGTGTCACTCGCTAAACTAAAACATCGCTAGACGAAACGTTACCCTCATAGCATAGGAGTAAAGCGTTTCAGTTTAATTTAATTTTACTTTTGGCGTCCATCCCGAAATCGACGCCATTATACTATTTTTATGATTACTTAGGTAGGTACTATTTTACTCGTTTCGTGGAATGCAAATTGAAATAAACTTCGGAGGCCGGTTGCTAGTAGTAAAAAATAAATCAGAAAAATGTTGAAAAAGTTAGTAGTAGGTAGTTTGTTAAAATTAGGAAACAAAGGACAAAGTAGAAGAAGAGCCAGGGAAATCTGAGAAAATGTAAAAGATACTGTCTGCATGAATTATTTTTTTAAGGACGATGAATATTTTGTTTTTCTTAATAGACCCAAGCATTAAACTAATTTATGACTCCTTCAATGATACTCGTAACATGAAAATTTCTTCTCCCACGTAAATGTCCTTATGTAAGAACAGCAATAATTTAAAATTAATTTTAGCTTGGAGTAAGATAATTTTGCACAAAATTCGTTGCGGGTGCGGCGCAGAGTACAGGGGCTTGCAATTTGCATTTTATGCTTCGACGCGGTACTGACAAAGGCCAGCCGCCAGTCGGAGGATATTCAAACCAAATACAGAAGGGAAACTACGAAACTAAGAACATAAGGTGAACTCTGTCGGTATATAGGTGAAAAACTTTAGGAAGGAAACTTTTGAATGTAAAGTTAAAACCGGCTACGGTGCGACGGGGAGCGCTGGGGCAGTCCGCGCCACCATCGCCAGACCACTAAAGATACTCGCTGTTAGCGTACGCTGCTTTGTTTAATTTTTATTAGCATCCATATTGTAATCGCAGTAATCTTCACCACATCGAAAACCCACGTTTCACTTGTTCCCGAACAGTTGTAATGTATTCGAATAGACAAAAATCAGCGCTGTGACTTGCCTCAGCATTATGCTGAGCTGGTGTACCCTTTTTGACACTGTACCACACCAGATGTTCTGTGCTGCATGTATTAAACTTTGTATATTTCTGTGTTGTGTACTGTATTCTGGTGTTTACAGCGCTAAATAAACGTTTTCAATTTCAATTTTTTTACATCTGATATTTGAAATTTATCAAATCGTATGGTTTGCAAACTCATTGTTTAACTCGTACAATTTATTGCTCTTGAAAAGTCAAATTAAACTAAAGATTTTCTGGTTAATATTTGCGGTTGTTGGTACTTGGTGAAACTTGTAGTACATGATTAGACTTAAATAATATACTGTTTCACAGGTTTTTACTGTATTTTATTAATTACGACCGGTTTCATTTACACATCTTCAGGTATTTTCAATACTGAAGATACCGAAATACGTGAAGATGTGTAAACGAAACCGGTCGTAAATAACAAAATACGATAAAAACCCGTGAACAAGTATATTATTTAAGTCTAATCATAAACTTTTTCTGTAAACTTTAGAACTACTAGAATACTTCGTTAAGTTTTTCACCTAATACGACAAGGAACGTGAGGTATACTTTGTCGCAACAGAGTATACCTCACGTTCCTTGTCGTAATAAGTTATAATATGATTTCTTGACATTCATATTATGAATGTGTTATAGATTTATTGAGAATAATTAAAATATAAACAGTAACAATTAGTGTGTTAAATAAGTAAAAGCGGCAAAGGACCAAATGGTATACTGATGTACTAGATGTAAGTATAGGAAAATCCCGCCCGCCGCGCCGGTAAGAACATCGCGGCGACGTCTACGTTGCGGCGGACGCGTGCGAATGAGCATGTGTAGTACTAAGATTCTCTTCTTCCCTTACTTATTTATTTTGTGTCTTATGTTCCGACGCGAGACTGACAAAGGCCAGCCAGCCAAGTCGAGAATATTCAGCTTTATGGAGAAAAATTTAAAGATCTCATCTTGTGCGTGTACCCTTGACAAACGTGTAAAAGATTATTGCACTTTAAAAGGACTTTGTGGAAAACTTTGAATCTAGTATTCTCATAGATATAACATGATTAAATTCTCTGTTAAATTGAAAAATCCGCGTCCAAATCGGATAACGGGTTGTCGAGTTACGATACCATAGACAAACAGACAGACATATGCGTTAAACATATAACACCCTGAAAAAGAAAACTTGAGCTCTATGAACACCCTTTCCTTTTAGTTAAATATTGTCATCAACGATTCAGTTAGCTATAAAGAAAATGGATTATGTTTATCGAGTGTCTTGTCTTAACCAGTTAATGGAGTTAATGGTTATAATATTGAATAACAACGCAAACATAGTAGCAGAGATTACTATGACGTGTTAAGTAAGACGCCGGAAGAGTGGTGAGATGAATTGATCACCTTTTAAAGATCAGAGAGAATGTAATCACTATGGTTTTACGTGATAAAGATTGAGTATACAGCTATAGCATACAACTGGGATTCGGTTAATTTATATGTAAATTAAAGATCATAGAGAATGTAATCACTACGGTTTTACGTGATAAAGATTGAGTATACAACTATAGCATACAACTGGGATTCGGTTAATTTATATGTAAATTAAAGACCAGAGAGAAGGTAATCACTACGGTTTTACGTGATAAAGATTGAGTATACAGCTATAGCATACAACTGGGATTCGGTTAATTTATATGTAAATTAAATATCAGAGAGAAGGTAATCACTACGGTTTTACGTGATAAAGATTGAGTATTCAGCAATAGCATACAACTGGGATTCGGTTAATTTATATGTAAATTAAAGACCAGAGAGAAGGTAATCACTACGGTTTTACGTGATAAAGATTGAGTATACAGCTATAGCATACAACTGGGATTCGGTTAATTTATATGTAAATTAAATATCAGAGAGAAGGTAATCACTACGGTTTTACGTGATAAAGATTGAGTATACAGCTATAGCATACAACTGGGATTCGGTTAATTTATATGTAAATTAAAGACCAGAGAGAAGGTAATCACTACGGTTTTACGTGATAAAGATTGAGTATACAGCTATAGCATACAACTGGGATTCGGTTAATTTATATGTAAATTAAATATCAGAGAGAAGGTAATCACTACGGTTTTACGTGATAAAGATTGAGTATACAGCTATAGCATACAACTGGGATTCGGTTAATTTATATGTAAATTAAATATCAGAGAGAAGGTAATCACTACGGTTTTACGTGATAAAGATTGAGTATACAACCATAGCATACAACTGGGATTCGGTTAATTTATATGTAAATTAAAGATCAGAGAGAAGGTAATCACTACGGTTTTACGTGATAAAGATTGAGTATACAGCTATAGCATACAACTGGGATTCGGTTAATTTATATGTAAATTAACCGAATCCCAGTTGTATGTTGTTCATGTTGTTCTCCACTCTTCTAAATATAAAAAAACATAACAGTAAGCGAAGCTGTTATGTATGTTTGTCTTTTTTATATTTATTTATTTACACTTTAATGCACAAAAAAAGGTGTACTTGAGGCGAGCTTAATGCCTTGCGGCATTTTCTACCAGCTAATCATGGGGTTATGCAGAAATGTTTTTTTTCTACCTTTTTAGACATTTTTTCGGTTTTCAAAAATTTGGTATGTGGCGAACTGTATAATTGGCTGTATATGTCCTTTTTTAGTAGTAGTAGTAGTATTATCTTTGGATACGACGATAGTCGTAAATTTTCGTGCCTCGTCGATAAAATTCGCTGTATTGAATAGACCTGTGTAATAGTAGTAGCGAAGTCGCAGTTGCAAGGTCGCAGTCACAAAGTCGCAGTCGCAAAGTCGTAAAGACGCAAAGTCGTATAGTATTTATATGTGCTAACAAGTGATCTGCATTTCATGGAATGGCTAAAAATCTTCTAGACATGTAGAACTTCACTATTGAAATATCTGTCAAATATTTTTAGCACTTCGTGAAATGCCTACGCACATCCTGAAACGAGCCTTTACGCCATGTGTCTACGACATATATAAGATCCTTTTTTATTAGTAGCAAATATTTGGAGGAGGGTATGTGCTGGTCATTTGTACCATTTTACAAGAAAAAATAACCCTGTTACTTGTATGAACATTTTCAATACTAAAGAAAAATAAACCCCATTATTTTGCACCTTGGTGGCATAAACTTATCCATATCGTTATGAATGAAACGAGTTTTATTAATTCTTCTTATTTCAGTATTAGAATAGCAATAATTCATTCATTTGTAGAACTTTCAAACAAACAACTTTGTCGTTATTCTCGAAAATTTAATGAGTAAAAAATATTTTTTTTGCCCTATCTTAATTGTTATAACCTAATAGAAGACACCCTAGAAATATTTGCCGCTAATAATAAAATATATTTGTGATATATTATATGTGTAGTTATAATCTGTATTATTGTTTCATTTTTTGTATGACTTTAAATTAATTTAATTATTATTGGATTTATATGATTTAATATTTAACATAATATAATATAACACTTAAATAATACTAAAGCTAAAACTAAAGAAAGCTAAAGATAAAAAAAGGGTTAAGTCCCCCACCTCCGGGAGTGTACCCAAGAGACTGTCTGTGTTGCCCCGTTGGATAGCTAAGCTAATCCGCTGGGCCAAATGTTTTCTATTTGTGCATAATTAATTAATTAAACTTAAAGAACTCGAAAAAAAATAATTTAACATAATGACTTTTCATGTATGACTACAATTCTAATTTTAGCTACGTGCTGTATGAAATTGTAAAGCATTTCGAATAAATTAAATAAATGAAATAAGTATAAAGGACCCTTTTCAAAAATAATTTTATCGAAGATAAGACACTTTTAGACTTACGAATCAAATTCACAAAAAGCAGACTGTTCACTTACTAAAATTCCTCAACCGTGGCTTGTAGAGTATTACGCGACTAGTTTATAGTTGCCGTCTGACGGTCACCATCTGTGCCGTGCCGTACAGGCTGCAGTCTCAGACGATGGTGCACCGCTCGTAAATCTTCACACGATTTACGCTACCTTGAGAACCAACGTAAACAGACTATACCTAAGTGCTAAGACATGTAGGTGGGGGGGTTATTTAATGTTTTAGGACATTTAAACCAGGTTCGTTTAAAAAAAATCATTTTAAAATTGTAGTGTTACAGATACCGCTTTGGTAACAAATAATATAATAATAATAATATTTGGTAATATAACAAAACATTTTTCTCAGTGTAAATGTAAAGAAGTGTCCATTATTACTGTACACACCCCTTTCACCCTTTCACTCTATTCTACACTAACACGCTTACACACATTTCCAATAAACACATCCACATACACACACCAAAACTTATTTCTCCCTATAAGCATTATTTTAAAATAGGAAATCTGTAACAGGCAGTATGTTTTTTAATGGACTTTTTTGTTTTTTAAATTTAGGTGCTGTGGATTTTGTAATAAATAAATTAAAAAAAAGTTATACAAATTACAGAGAGATTATGTATGAGAGATAAATTGTACTTCACTATTTCCTTTTCTATCTTTTGTTTGTTGTTTTCTATTTATGCAATAAAGCGTATTTTACTTAACTTTACTTATATTTCACGGAAATATATGCATTTATTGGAACAAAATTATGTACCTATTTTCAGTGACTAGATTTTAGGCTAAAAATGTATGGACGTAGGACATTTTCTTTTACCAATTTAATTTAATTAATTTATTAGGTAAACACAACAGATTACAGATTACCATAGAAATTACAGAAAAATCAATATACAGTTATGAGCTAGGTCGTAACCCTTAACGTGTAAACACAGCATGGTTAGGAAGTAGAAAATTGATTATTAATAATTATAATTAGTTATTATGTATTAATTTATTTACATGTTAGAAGTTGTTAATTTTCTCGATCTTATTCTAGCTTTGTGAGCACATAAACAAATCTGTAGATGTTGATTTCAATGTGCAGTGGAAGACACATCAAGCCTCCGTGGAACCCTGTAACATAAAGTTTTTGTTATTAAAATAATAATTGTGTACTACAATCCGTTTACAATTTACAGGAAACCCTAATTATATTGTAAACAACACACATAATAAATTACCTATTTTTAAATAATTACATAAAATAATTTCCAAAAAACGATATTTTATATACACGACAATATAAATCGTAAGGCAACCTCCGTGAAATTTCGCCAAAGAACAATTGAACACGTCCAGTGTTGGATCAGTTGGCACATTCAAGAGGCGAACTGTTTTTCGTATGAATGTGTCAAGTCAGTTAAACCGACAAAGTTCTAAAGACCTGATGTGTTGTCCACTGTACTTCTAAAGTGCCAGGTTATCTATGGTCTATGTATAAGTAACTAAATCCACAATGGACCAAAAACAATAACGCTCTCGCTTAATTTAAGCCGACGATTACCTGGTTTCATACAGGGTGCTGAATATTTACTAAGTACTATATAACAGCGACCGGCCCCGGCCTCGCTCGGGTTCATTATTTGAAGGTAAAAACCATCATCTGGAACACAGATATATACCAAGTATGTGATTAAGAACACATATTTTTAAAAATATAAATAGGCTAAGACAAACAGTCAAAAGGGCCACCTGATGGTTAGATGGTCACTGTTTCCTAGAGACATGTGCAATACCATATGCATTACTTGTGCATTGCCGGCCTTGAAAGGATAGGACTGACTTTCTTTACGTTCTTTTTGAAGCACTCCATGTCGTAGCGCAGCGGAAACGAGTCGGGAGGGAGAGTGTTCCACATTTTGCTGGAATGCGGCAAAAACGTTCGCGTAAATCTGGTCGTGGCGGACACCCAAGGCTCCAGAAAATGGGGGTGAAATGCGAGTCTCCAACGAGTGGTGCATCGGAAATAATCTATACATCAGTGAAAACCGGACAATCCGTTCGGCCGTTTCCGAGATGTCTTGACAGAGAGACAAACGGACGAATGTAAACTGAGTGTGACTGAGTGTCATTTAGTGTCAGTTTTCAGTAGTACTAAAAGCAGCTTTAATAGAGTGACATTTTCATTATATTTTTCTACTTTACATAAAATAGAATACTTAAATTCTATCTGTGTGAGAGGGGAATACTGAGATAAATAATATAGAGATCGTAATAGATCAGTGAAATTGGTACTAAATATGCCTCACTGCGAGCTCAGCCAGGAGGTGTGGGTTGTAGGGTTCGGCGGCACAGAGGATATCAAGTCTCACTCCAGTAGAAGATAGGTAGGTAGGGGGGGGGGGGGGGGGGGGGGGTATAAGTAGCAGAAGAAGAATGAAGATAAATTGTTATAGTTGTATAACATTACTTGTATTAAACTCGTAAAACTAAAAATATGTACGATAGAAAATAACAAATAAAATTTCACGTAACAAAAATAATGGATGAAAGTAATGGACGCACACTGACCCTTACACCTACTAACATACACCCCCTCACACACACCACATATACTTGCCATACATCACACATACACCATCTCACGCTCCCCCCCCCCCCCCCCCCCCCCCCCCTCTCTGGTGTGGGAGCCAGGAAAAACTGAGAAAAATGTAAAAGTAAAGTGAAGTGTCAATAATTTTGTTATATGAATGATTTTTTAATTTTGAATAATATGCCGAAATAGTAAAAAGATAATGGTAAAGAAGGCGCTATGCCACAAAATATATCTACCCTAAAGAGCTGTGGGTTGCCTTTGTGGTTATACTAGTTTGACAAATTAGTATGACCACCAGAAGAAGATGTCCACCAAAATTGGAAACATCCCGTACAAAGTAACATAAATAAAATGTAAATAGCTCGACTGCAGAACAAAGAGTGTGGTAATTTGCATAATTCTGTTCACCTTTACCCGGACTGGCCGCGGCTTGGGGCCGAGCCAAGCGGGAACATTAAGGGATTATAAGCTTTCCTTCTTTGCTTGCACGCTCTCGCTGGCGCCTTGGGGAATGCTCAAGCGATACAGATGTAGCATTTTGATTACACTTTTAAGTTTCGTAAAGGATTCCAGGTCTATTGTTCTGTAGAAGTCCGTGAACGGACAGCCTTATAAAACTTCATCAACATTTTTGGACGCACACTGACCCTTACACCTACCAACATACACACCCTCACACACCACATACACACACCATCACATACACGCATACTTAACTTTAATTTATTGCATTACCTTATGTTTTCATATTTATCGAAAGAGACTGGCCCCCACAACACAGGGTATCCTGGTGTGGGAGCCAGGAAAATCTGACAATATGTAAAAGATACTGTCTGCATCAATACATTTTTATTTTATATTATTTTTTATTTTTAACATTGAATTGAGGAGCCCGTAGCCTAGGTGCAAGCACGGTCCGAGCCACTTACTAGGTGTAGAATAGTGTCCACTAAGATCCTTAGTCGGATCGTACGACACCCACGGGAATACATGTGAAGAAGTGTATGTACTATCATACTGTACTATAAGTCTATAACCTCATCTGAATTGTAAGTATCGATAAGTCTGAAGATGGAGCACACAGATTTAGAAAGGGCAAACTCGTCTAAGCACTGCTCGAAATCGGAAGTACACAATGGACACCTAGGAAGCGAAGTTAGTTGGCGACATAGCCTACCTCATGGGGTTAATTTAAGGCATTTTCTTAATAACATTTAAGTAAGTAAGTAAGTAATACGTTTATTTCACACACAGCAATGACCGAAACAGTTATAATTATAATAAAATAAGTGTCCTTTTGACCTCTTATTTATTTTATTGCTGTTCCTTTTCTAATGTATTCTATAAATTATTTTGAGTTGTAAATGAGGAGCTCGTAGCCTAGTTGCAAGCACGGTCCGAAAGTGATCGTGCAGGTTAAGAGATGTTGTCGCGGTCGGTACCAGGATGTGTGACCGCTAGTGGCATATTTCATCTGAACTCCTCCGTGCCTCAGAGAGCACGTTAAGCAGTCGGTCCCGGTTGTTGTCGTTTGACAGCAGTCGTTAAGCCACATCAGAGGCCTCTACGGGCGGCCAGAACATCTCTGACAATAGGTTGGCCACTAACCATACGATAAGCAAGTAAGCAACATTGAATATTTTTTTTATTATATGAGGAGAGTAGAACGAGTCTTGGATGAAAGAAAGTCAGTGGTCACCGCCGGCTTGACATAGACATCTCACCTCACTAAATATTATTAGAGTATTTTTGATGCGATGCTAATCTTGAGTACTTAGAATTAGATGGAGTGCCTCATGTACCGGTAATTACGCTGGCTCTTTAATTACCTTTCAAACCGAAACATAGTAATGCAAATATTGCTGCTTTGCGACAGAATATCATCTATAAAGATATTTTGTTTAAAATCTCAGTTTAAAGGCTTTGGTACACGACACGGTGACCATGTCAGCCTCGTTAGGGTCACTAAGAAAAGGGAAGGGAAGCTCAAGTATCATTAGAGTCAGGCCTCCATTTTGAGAGCCAACTTAGCAAATAACAGTAAGTGTTTCATATTATCAGATAAGGGCTGACTCAAAATAATATTGAGCCTCCTATTTTGGAGCCTATTGAGACCAAATTTCTTCCTCTCAATTTTCCCCAGGTCACACTCCATTATGAGGTGAGTGAGGTCTTCTATTTTGTTGCAGTTGGTACAAAACGGTGATGTACCAACTGCTCTTCCCACCAAATGCAAAAACTTATTTAACGGAATGACCCCTTATAAAGATTTTAATAAGAACTATAGTTAGACACAGGATTCTTATCACGATTTGGAGATGTTCCATGTCTAACTATAAATAGATAGATAAACACTTTATTGTACACAAGATACACATTATAAATTGAAATTGAAAAACGTACTGTAAACACCGGAATACAGCAAGTACACAATACAAAAGTATACAAGGATACAACAGATTTAGCACAAAACATCCGGTGTGGTACAGTGCCAAGTGGTACACCAACTCAGCATAATGCTGAGGCAAGCCACAGCGCTGATGTTCAGCTGGCCCCTCAGTGACTGCACGGACGAAGAAAGAAACAAATAATTAGTCTTATAAGAAGCTACAATTTTAAATTGAGGTATACAAAGGCGGCCTTATAGCTCAGAGCGATCTCTTCCAGGTAACCTTGATAGTATTAACAATAACCAATAAAGCTTAAAATGTTGTAAATATGTTGTTGCTAAAGATTCACATTTTCCTATCCAATGTATACAAAGAGAAATAATATGAACCGAACGATAGCCGTATGCTATCTGCCCTTGTAATCGTCTTATAGGAGAGCATTTTGTCAAACCTTGTGTAATAATAATAATTAATGGCGTTACCGTCAACATAGTAATACAATTAGGCCATTATTAGAGCACATTTGTCTCTTCTGTTCTCATTTGTTTCCGTGTATCAAAATACCATAGGAGGAATTTCAGTTTTTCGGATTCGGGTGCGAAATGAGTACCTAGGTACTTATAAATGTATTTTGTTTTGTATTTTGTATTTTGTGCCAAGTCTGAATCGGTAACCCAACAACTTTCATGCCATAATATTATATTTGTAATTAATCAGATATTCTTTTTTTTGTATGTACTTACCCCAATTATACGATCAAAGATTAATAGTAGTTTATGCAACGGCCACGTAATGATAGCGATTTTAACATCAGAACTATTTATGAAATGAAGCGTAACTGAGTTTCATAAAAGATCGTTCGAGTGTTAAAATCGCCATTACGTGCACTTGCATACACTACTTTTTCTACGACCAACGTCCAAATGTCCAATGTCCAAATGACCAATGACTAATGTTCTCGTGACCCTAGAAATCGAAAAGGTCGAGAAATGACAAGCCCTACAACCTATACTGATATAATTCTACATAAAGGCGGTATTTGGATTAGGGAACGAATGATATATGCTAGGATATGTTAAATTTTGAAGTATTTTAGTATTATCTTATCCAGTTTACGACCTAGAGGGGCGTGATATAGGAGTCTTTATCTTGTTCCATTTACGAGCTAGAGGGGCGTGATAGACGGACGAACGGATAGCGGAGCGACAATATTTTTGGGTTCCGTTTTACTCTTCGGGTACTGACCCCTAAAAACGTGTCTTTGCAGAATAGAGTCACAACTTGTATTTTTATTTGAGTGCTATGAAATATAGTCCACTGGAGACTCGTTAAAAAGAACACGATCTTGTAGTCCGGGAGCTTGTGACAAGTAATCCCATTTCATTTAATATTTAATTTTTCTAGTATTTGAGGTTTTCTAAATGCGTAATTCCTTCGATAAGTTCCCAGTCAGGCCCTTAGGTCTTAAACTTAGCATCTTAGATCCTTACAGTGAGTTTCACGAAACATCCTTAAAGTTAAGTCTTCATTAAAGATTTAATTAAGGACTTTTCGTACAACTGACGGTTTCGTATATGCTTTCTACGCCATAGCTCTAGATAGAGACGAGATCTTATTCTTCTATGCCGTAGCTACGGCGTAGCAGGATGCTACGCTCGTATTGTTTGCTTGTTAAGAGATTATATGATATTTCACACTTTGTAACCTAACTACGAGCTCCAGGACTACATTTTTGCATAATCATATCTACAATAACAATACTTATTATCATACATTTTACCTAACCAGGGCTCTTGGATCAAGATCTGCGTGCGCTCCAGGCGCCTGACTGGCTCGAGACTGTGCAGGAGGGAGTGCGATGGCGCTCTTTGGTATCGGAGGCCAAGATCCACTTTGGGTCGCTGCACCAGCGGAGTAAGTAAGTAAGTAAGGGTTCTTGGATCATAGTGACCGCCATAATACAACCGGCTATAAACGCTATTTAAGAATTTAGCATGTCTTATTTTAACCTTTTCACTTTAACGTGATATATTCCCTGTTCCGTAACACAGATGTTAACCTATCACATGGGCTTCTGGACTATTTTGGCCGCCGGGTAACCCGCTTTATACGCTCTTAAAGCTGGTTGCAAGTCTTGTTTTATCCTCTTCAGCTTAACGCGCATCTTAATTCAGCCTCAGCCGAGGCAAAGGCGCGGCGCATCACGCGGCTCAAATAAAAAACTTAGGCTGTTAACTCGACGGCAGCGAATAGCGGGGCGGTGGCGAACGTGGGGCCCGAGAGGAAGCGGGTACGGGCCTGGAGGCGAAACTTGTTGCCCGGGCTGAAGCTCGTTATGCGTCAGGCAAACACCGGTTTTTGGTGCCGTACTAAAACGGATTTAAAGAAATAATTGTAATGTTTTTAATGTTTGTATTTTAAGGGTGGGAAGGGTACGAAGGAAAAGACCCCCTCTTTTACTCTGCGCTCACACCAGGCGGCGGCGGCAGCGGCGTATAAGGTCATTTTAGCGTTGCAAAACTGTCAATACCTAGTTCTTTTGAAAACCGATAGTTTTCAGTCGAAAACACCCGCACTATCGATAATATCGCTGCCTTCAGATAGTATTGCTCATTTGGACTATAATAAGTAATAATTCAGGCTTATCCACAGCACCATATCAGAAGCCCTAGATATACCATGGGCGGGGTGTAGGGCTGCAGACCCTGGCGGCCGTGGGTTGGATTTGTCTGGTGCTGTTTGGAGAAACCTTCTCCGTGTTCCTGTTGATCTGATTAATGTTAGTAACGATACTATCGATAGTATCGTTACAGAACAATACCATCGATAGAGTTGGGGTTTTTGAGTAAAATCTATCGGTGATCAAACTATTATTAGTTTTGCATCGCTAGAATCACTCTACTCGCCACGCCGCTGTCGCCCCACTGCCCGCTGCCGTCGAGACCTCGGCCTTGCTCGAATTGCATGCGATGGGTAAATGAACAGCCTGTATAACGCACGGGTACAGAAGAGATTTTATTTGGAACGTTTTTCAGAAGTCTTGGAAGAGTAAAGTCTTTTAGAGATGAGAACATGTTTTGTATTAAGTTTAGCTTTATCATGTTTTGCATTAATATTCATATTATTAAAAGTGATTTGTCACAATAACTGGATTGTTGCTGATGTAAATAACACGCCAGTTGGACCAAGACTGAATTCATTTATTTATTACTCACATATATCATATTATTAAGTATATGTATCTACCTACACAACATGTATTATAACCTACAAACATATTTTCATTTCTTATACATTATCTACTTCTTTACATGCTAAAAGAACCCAGTAATTAGTATATAATGAGTACAATATTTTATGAAATTTAACAATATTAATAAGCTGTAACTTTTTTTATACAATTTATATTTATGTTACCTAACTATTCACCCTTGTCACCGTGATGTAAATAACACGCCAGTTGGACCAAGACTGAATTCATTTATTTATTACCCACATATATCATATTATTAAGTATATATACCTACATACACAACAGTTGCTAGAGGCAGGCCTAAGGCAGGCCGAGGTACCCCGTCTAACATTTTTTATAATTATTCACAAACTGAGCAGATTTAGATATTTTAACTCGTCCTATTCCGTAATTCAAACAATACCAAGACTAACGTAATAAATTTAATAAAAATCGGCCTTCTGATTACTGAGACATTTCGAGACAAATCCACATACATAGGACATATTAATAGCTGCGGGTTGCAGATTTATTATTAATAGATTCCTATGCCTAGGATCTAGGTACCTATATGTAGATGTATATGTTATGTTATCATCATCATAAATTTCAGTCCCTGAGCGTCCAATATTGAACTTTGGCCTCCCCATCTCCCTCCAACATGATCTACTGGTTGTCATGTTATGTTAAACATACCGTGAACTTTGATATTTGATGCGTAAGTACTTATATTTCTTCATTTTGAAACGAACAGATAAATCTTACGAATAACCTTTGGGAACGCCAACATTACAATATAGAAAATGTCTACATACTTTGAAATATGTATTTGGCAATTTATAAAAGTCATAGGTAAGATAATATACAGGTTGTAATATAAACATAGGTAAGATAATATACAGGTTGTAATATAAACATAGGTAAGATAATATACAGGTTGTAATATAAACATAGGTAAGATAATATACAGGTTGTAATATAAACATAGGTAAGATAATATACAGGTAATATTTTTCATGAAAATAACTACGTAGAATATAGATTCTTTAAATAATAGTATTTTAATATTTTTAATTGTATTATCCATTTAAGTTATATGTGAAGAAATTTTATTCAAAATAAAATAAAACTAATATAACAATAAAATAAATGCTTAAGCTAAAATTACAAAATACCTAACTATTTTACAAATAAAATACCTGACCTAGGTCGCTCCCTGCAGGGAGTGTCCCGAGGAGGCTGGCGGCGTTGCCCCGCTGTATAGCGAGGCTTATACGCTGAGCGAAGTAGAGGCCAGCCTCCTGGTCACGGGATGTCTCTACGAGGCGCTTGGCTATTTCCCCGTAGAGGCAGTGGGCTCCAGGCCCCCACGGCCCTAAGGTCTCCACCCCGAACGGCGCAAATATGCAATCACCACCCAGGCCCGCATATTTACGCCGCTTGAGGTTCTCCGCAGATGCTGCTGCTGACCCGGCCTTCGCCGCCGTGGCTGGAAGGTGGGACGGGGCAAGGGTGTCGACGCAGGTAGCGTCCCACACCAGAGACCGTCCCAGCTTCCAGGGCACGAGTGTCATACCGTCGGGCCTTTTACCGTCATCGCGAGCCAGACCATTGGGCTCCAACACGGCTGGCGCACCCGCGGTGGCAAAGGCCCGGCGGATGATGTCGTTCAGGTCGGCGTGCCTCGGAATGCGCCCGGCACTTCGGGCGCACGATAAGCCATGGTGGCCATGCTGGTCAACAGGGCACCCGCACCGGCAGCGATGGGGGGCGTTGCAGGGAGCGCCTAAACGGATGGAAGCTGCAATCCGAAAGGTGGTACGGTCCAGGAGAGTTCCGATATTTCGTGATGGTAGAGTTTGGAGCCATAGCCCTGACTCCCAAACTCCAGCAGCCAGCAGACGAGCGCGTTCTGCAGGGTTGGTAAGCGTATTTAAAATATTATTCCGCACCAAACTGCAAAGCGGCTCGTCCCATTGTCTCTGTGAGGAGAGGTCGGTAGGGGGGTCAGAGTTAGGGCAGGCTAGTGACCATGCGGTCCTGGCCTCGGCCAAATATGTCAAGACGGTAGAATTTTGACCCAAGATTTTCTGTGAGAGGATTTCGGTACTGTGGACCGAGGACAGGAACGCAGGTAAGGCCACACTGGAAATTTTCCGCACACCAAGTCCGCCGAATCTGACTGGTAGAGTAGCTTGAGCCCAGCATGTGTCCGAGAATTGAATGTTTAAAACGGAAGTCAAAGTAAGCCTAATGCAATTGTCCAAATTTTGCAAAAGGTTGGGGAATCTCCACAGAGGGGAGCAGCGAAGTACGTATGTAAATTTTGGTACAAAAAGGCAGTAACGGAGGATGACATAGGCCATATGGGTGTTAATTTCCAATAGACGGTCAGCCGCTGCGGAGAAATTTTGAATTTTATCGTTCACGAAAGAGGGGAGTGATTCGTCAAAGATTGGGGACCCTAGTAGGTGAAGCGAACTCTTATCTAAAAGCCCGATGTTGGGGGCCAGTTGCCTGAATTGGTTCAACACCGAGTCTTTATCTGGGCAACTTTCGGGTAGGTAGAGCTCACACTTGGAGAAGTTGAGGTCTAAGCCAATGGAATTTAATTCTCCAATGAGGAGTTGTAGGTCGCCCAGGACTGATTGCACTTCGCCTCCTAGGGTTCCGTCATCCAAATACCACACATTGAATTTGGAATTTAGACGTTCAATAATTGGGTGGATTGCCAAACTAAAAATAGCTGGGCCAAGAGGGTCGCCCTGCTGGCACCCTACCGCAGAAAGTAAAAGGTTGTCCTTGTACATAAGCTTCGATGGCGAACTGTAGCACTGCCAAAGAAACCCGTACAAGGACGGCACTTTCGATTTTATTTGTGCCAGCAAAGCGCCCCTGTCTACTGAATTGAAGGCGTTTTTAATATCCACCTTCAGCAAGATTTCACTTCCCTGGTTGTGCAGAAAGGTGCGGAGCGAGTGAACGGCAGCCTCACATCCGCCTTTCGAACCGAAGCCCAACTGCCTGGGCTGAAAGTATTCGGCCAGGTCATCGCCGGTCGCTCTGCAGCACATTTTGGCGACCAGGCGACGGTATGTGGTGCCGACGGCGATAGGTCGGATGCCGCCGTCCTTTTTTTTTAGTGCGCATAGATTGGCTCCGTAGAGCACATCGACGATGCCTTCGTTCACCGCGCCTTCAAGCATTAGATTTGATAGGGCCGTCAGCTCGCTCAGAAGTGCGTCGGCGGCCTGACCGCAGCTACCTCCAAGGAGATCCTTGAGGTGCTGCGGCGTTAGGCCGTCCAGGCCACCGGCGGATCCGCTGGGAAATGAGTAGACGGCTCCCCGGACTGTGTCAGTAGATACTTGAAGTGCGGTGTCCGAAGCGCTCGGTGCGTCAGGCAAGTGAAGGCTCGCTGCAGGGGGAGGGTGCTTGCTGTGGAGGGCGGACAGGGTGTCAGGGGAGTCTGGGGCTATCACGTCACTGGAGAAAAGAAGGCGGGCAGCGCCTTTAATGTCACCTTCGCCTATCTTGCTCTCGACTAGTTTGTAGACATTGTGAGTTTTTCCAGAGATTGTGTTAGTAGGGGCGTCATGTGGGACGCGACAATTTTGTTTTATACGGGTAGTGAGAGATAATTTAGAATTTGGACTTTTTTCGACATGTAAAATGCGATAGGCGAAAGTGAGTAATTGAACCCATGTGCGTTCAGAATTTTCCAGCACAACAGACCGGATCTCTTCTGCAAGTTTTTCAGCCACAGAAATGCGGGCGCCGCGCGGGATACGTTTTATAATAGGGACGCTGTGTTTAAGGCCACTTATCTTCTTACAAAAGGGCAGGAGGACGCGGCCCGTGTCCGTCGCGGCCGTGCTCGGGGCAGGGGCAGGGGCAGTGCACGTGATGCCATCCCGGTTTCGATGACATTTGCCCTGATGGATTCTCAGTCCTCTCTGCCCCTTGAAGAAACGTGGCTGGGGGCACTTATGACATTGCACTAAGGACTCCAATGACGAGATAGCCTGTTGACTGGATCGTACCGCCGTCGGATTTGGGCATTGCATATGAGCTAAAATCTAAAAAATAATAAAGGTTCAAAAGTATGCTTAAAAATAACATAAAACACTATCAAAACACTGCAAATGATACGCTACGTTGCTGTCAAGGGTTGATTATTTGAGCGCAGACAGAGACCGACGGCGCGCGCAGACAGTGTCCTGCGCGCGCAGGAAAGTTTCTTGATAAATTTTAACCCTAACAAAGGTTGTCACGGCAACCTATCCGGTTGCCCCGGCGACTGTGTGGCGTTCATTGGCTGTCAGGGCGGCGGCCGACGGGCCTGCGCACGGTGAATAAAATACGCCACAGGAGCTCAGCTGGGCAATATACAGCGAAACCCACTTTTGCACGGACTTAGGGCTCGACTGGGTAAATGAGTGTGCACACTTAATGGGGGCCCGACGCGCCTTGTATTTATAAGGAATTATTTTGTACGGCCACAGAATGACGTGTTGTGACACCTTTTTTAATACAGGTTGTAATATAAACATAGGTAAGATAATATACAGGTTGTAATATAAACATAGGTAAGATAATATACAGGTTGTAATATAAACATAGGTAAGATAATATACAGGTTGTAATATAAACATAGGTAAGATAATATACAGGTTGTAATAAAAACACCCTATAGAGCCGAATAACTAAAGCATCTCTATTGAAATGGGGCTGGGCAGGCCACGTGTGCCGCATGCATCCGGAAAGGTGGGCAAAGATCGCCATGCACTGGGTGCCACAAGACGGACAGCGGCGCCGAGGCAGGCCCAGGCGTAGGTGGAAGGACGATATCGACCACTTCCAAAAAGGATGGTATAAGGACGCCGAGGATAGGGAAAAATGGAAAGGAGGAGGGGAGGCCTTTGCCCAGCAGTGGGACAGCCTATAGGCTATTATAAAAAAAATAAAAAAAAATAAAAAAAATAGAGCCGAAAGCCGTTCAGTATCCATAACACAATTTTGTGTAGGTATTGAGCTTTATATGAAACAGCTGTTTTTTTCGCGATTTCAGTGTTGGCTCCATACTGAAAGTTTTTCAGTTATAGTGTAACGATGTCGACTTCATCGTCCATATCAACCTCCTTGCCATCAATTTCAACCTCATTGTTAGCGTTTATTTCACCTCATTTCGTATCATCTTCATTTCTTCATCTATATTTTCAAAATTCAAATCATATTCCCATTCCATTTCTAAATTCCATTATTCCATTAATTTTATTGTTTTCTTTGTATTTTGCACTTTCTCTCTGTATTGTGTCCTGAACGGACGTTTTTCCGTTTTATTTTTGTCTCCTACTACTACCTATTTTCTACATTTACTATTTTCTGTGTTGTTCTGTTCCTTAAAAATATAATATCTATTACCAAGTTCTTCACTATCCTAGAACCCGGCTAGCCGGCACCTAGAGAGCAGATTGTAGCAATAGATACTGATCATCCCCCTTTCGTCTCTGTAGGGGTTTTTTGTTACATCCTGTACAAGAGCCACTCGTATCTTTTTCTTTGTTACTAACTCGTGAGTTTGCGGCAGATTACATTTAGTTACAGTGTTTTATACTCAAGTGTATTCACTCAAGCATTAGCTGAGCCAGGTGTCTATTGCCTATAGTATTAAAAAGTGAACTAAATATGTATTTTTGTGTGGCAACAATGTGTTTTTCTTTCTTTCTTTCTTTCTATACATCCTGTATAAACAGAGCGGCATTCCACAAGATAAAATATGCTAAAATCTGAGAGATTGGTGGCAGAAAAAAATTATTTACGCAGGCTATATCCCAGTTTAGTAACGAGATATACCCCTTGATAAGGGTCCGGGGTCGCATCCACCATGCGAACGGCCTACACAAATTGTTTATGCGGAATAAAGTCTTCCTTTATTCCAAATAAGACGGAAATAAAGAACTCAATAATGTAAAAAAGAAACAGATTTTAGGGTCCTGTCCAAATGCTGGAAAAAGCTTCCAAAATCGCTATTTGGATGTTATATTGTGTTTCAGAATTTACAGGATGTGTAGAGTTTAATTTTTTCAGAACCGAGACAAAGACAGTCCTGTTTAAATTCGAAAATAGAAAGAAAAGAAAGAAACAGACATATTTTTAAGACTTAGTAAAGTAAATACGTCGTTTATGGGTCACTGTGTACGGTTTTATAATGAGATAACTGATACTGTAATAAATATGACAGAGAAATTTTTTAAGACCCATATAAGACGGACCTTATGTAAAAATGGTTATTACAAAATAAATGACTACTTAAATGACAAAGAGGCTTGGTCCTAAATTCAGCTCCGGCTCTGCACATTGTGTACATATATGTACACAATGTGCAGAGTAAGTATTCATAGATTCATAGATAGAAGAAGTATTCATAATTATTGTAAGATATATTTATTTCAAAAGATATGCTGCTGAAAGTTTCTTGCGCCGCTTCTTTTCTTTTAGCTATAGCACCTTACGAAGCGGTGGTATAGTAAAAAAATGACGTTGTAAAAATAAAAATATGTAAATAAGGTACTTACTTACAATAACTAAATAGCTCTCTATAGGTAGTAGTTTGTGTATCACGTAATAACAGCCATTGTAACATGAGTTTTAACTTTTGATACCAGCGAAGCGAGTTACGCAGGAGCGCATTGCAGTGTTACCTGTAATAGACAGCTCTATTTAAATAGTCTATTACAAGTAACAAACGAACTATTCCGAACAGTTTTCACTACTTACTTAGTTAGTTTTTAGCTACTTACTAAATAACTGAAAAGCTTCAAACACGAATCGATTAGTAATAAAAACTAGGGTAGGTACGAACATAATTAAATTGAACGATAAAAGTGTGAGGCCAGACTCGAAGGTAAGTCGACCTTTTGTCAAATTGCATCGATTAAATCTCAACCTTTATCAGTAGCTCACTCTAGTCCACTGCTAGACATAGGCCTGTCCCAGGGCGCGCCATTGAGCCCGATCTTCGGCTCTTCTCAACCAGTCGCTGCCAGCCACCTTGCGCAGATATCGTCGCTCCATCTATCAGGGACGCCCGTCCCACACTACGTTTGCCAAAACGCGGTCTCCACTCCAGCGGTTGTCGGTTCTGCGATAGATGTGAACGGTCTACTTATGAGCTATGTCGATAACTTTTGTTCTATGCCGGATCTCCTCATTTCGGATTCGATCCAGCAGAGATACTCCGAACATGGCTCTTTCCATAGCACGCAGAGCGAGATGACGATCTCAACCTTACGTACGAGTAATATGGTTTATTTCAGTTTCACAAATTTTAACGTTTTAGGTAGATTGACCTGTACCTGTACAGGAAACAATTCAACTCTGATTAAAAATAATTTTCTTAAATAAAGGATTATTTTGAATACCGGCCAAAAGCGAGTCGGGTCTCGGCATATCAATAGGGATCCGTACTTTAAGGAATATTTTGTAAGTACTGAGTGGAGAAAAAGTTTAACGTTTTTGCTCACAATTTATAAACTGTTACAAATAATAAGTAATAATAAGAGCGTCGGTGGTCTAGTGGCTAGGACGCCGGACTCCCATGCGGGAGGTCCGGGTTCGAAACCATACAATGCCATGTACCAATGAGTTTTCCGGTTTTTCGGTGCGACGGAATCCCGACTTACAAGATACAGGTTTTCGACCTAGTTTGTAAGTCGGAGATCCTTTTTTTGTGTGCCCTGTAATAAGTAAATAAATTTTTCATTTAAAAAAAAATATTTTTCATTTTTTCAAAGACTTATGTACATTTACAGACTGCTCTAACGGTGAAGGAAAACATCGCGAGGAAACCTGCATGCCTGAGGAAATTAAAAGTTTCCGAAGGCGTGTGAAATCTACTAATCAGCACTGGGCCCGCTCGGTGGATCATGTCCCGTACCCCCTTGTGCAAGGGGAGGCCTGTGCCCCAACAGTGGGGACATTAATAGGCTGATGATGATGATGATGATGATTAAGTTTAGATAATAAGTTTTAATATTTCTGGTTCAAATAGAGGCTGTGAGCTATACTTTAGCCCATTTTTAAGTTCCTAGATAATACTCTTCATGACATAGACCTGGTAACAAAAGTGGTCTAAAATTGACAATTCTAACTGGCACTTACGTCGTTATTACTCTACGAAAAAGAAAAAGAAATATATTCGTATTCTATGTACTCGATGAGCTCTAAAAACAATACTCCATACGGTGGGGCGCAAAAATGTTTTTTTTCTCAACCCTCTTTACCCTTTTAAAAACAAATTTACAATATTTTAAAGTTGATATTCGGATTTGAGTCAAGAGAATACATATTTTGTGTAATTTTGAAGTCGGTATCTTATTCCATTTAGGCGCTAGACCCACGTGACAGACGGATTAAAGGACGAACGGACGGACGACGGAGCGACACATTGGTCTACTATTGAGTAGGGCTTCGTTTTCCCCTTCGGGGCACGGATCCCTAAAAATGTAGGTCTTTGTTGTTTTACAGATGAAACGTGGTTTTTAGAACTATTCCGTCTAGATAATTTGATGATGTCCTATTGTACATTGAATGTAATCTTTTTTATTACGTTTAATTTTCATAGTAAAAAGAACATTTATAGGTATAATGAATAAGTTTGTGCTAGGTTCCGTACATCGACACATACGCAACATATTAAAAGTTATAAAGGTGCCGAAAAACTCGGAAATGTATTTCCCCTAACCTCCAGTGACTTTCCGCATTAAAAATTCATGGAAACATTTCTGAAACTTCGTAATTGGGCGTAAAATCCCGCACAGATTGTCAGGCTTTCGTGAAGACGGAAAAAAGTCAATGCCAACAGCCCTGTCAAATGTTAATTGAAAGATAAGTGCTTGGAAATAAGATTTCTTGCGTTATTTTCCGTCAAAGCTACCCTCAAATCTTCCACTTTTGTTCCGCTTGCATCTGCCCCTTTTCAATTCGAGTTAAACAAATTTTCTGTAACAGACTTTTTCGAGAGTCACTTCGAGGATTTGTGAGATCTACGAGCTTTTGTTTTTACCGCATATTTGCTTTTTATTTCTCTGTGTATCCGTAATGTATTGCCTTTTCTGAGCGCTCGGTGGAATTACTTAGTAACATTGATTCTAAATATGTAAAGCCGAATTGTAATAAATCGATTTATTCACCAATAATATTATTTTTCTTTTTTATTACCTGTGATCGGAGTAGGTAGAGCTCTTTCGGGTCAATGTTCTCAAAGGTTATATTAATATGGATATGATTTCGGGATCCCGTTTTAAGATATCGAGCAAATGTTGTAAATTACTTTTATAAACCTCTCCTTTATTCGGCGGATTACGATTTTTTAAAAATTGTGAACTTTCGAAGAAGTTAAAACACTACCATAGGTACACTAGCGCCATGAATCTTAAAAAAAATATTTCGCCACCAATCTTAAATGTGTATTAAAACAAATATAACGTTAAAAATCTAAATAATATATTTATTCAATCCCGGAAATCCCGGGATTATTGGGCATACTAATCCATATTATGACCGTATGTGGCAAGTACCAAAAACAGCTCTACCTACTCCGATCACTGTTTATTACATAAGGATATTATGTATGACATATACTTACTGGCTATAAGTATATGTTATAAAAATATGGAGACGAGCACACGGCCAACCTGATGGTAAGTGAAGTGGCCCATATAGGCAGCTTATATTTGCATGATAGACACAAATAAAGAAAAAGGGAAAGGCCCTACATAGGACCACACAAAACTCGCACGAAAGATGGAAATGATGGTAAGTTACCATGATCTAGATTCTCCTCGAAATAAAAATAAAAACCAAAAAGTAAGTATTTAGTAACCTTTATCTAGTTACATTGTTGCATTAATGGGACACGTACCTCCTACGCGTAAAGAGAAAGTTTTATCTGGCCTTTACCATGAATATTGTTTCCAATATTCCATAACCGCAGATTTCACCAGAGAGGAAAAGATATCAGCTGAAATAAATGTTCCTCGATATGGAATCCATTGGGGTAGGCGCTTTATCATTGTAATGATGATTTACGTCACTAGTCGTAATAATGACATCAGTATTCGTGGACCAACGCAGCGACAAGTTTGTCGCGTCAGAGTCATAGGCAGGCGGTGGATTTGTCAGAAGTCTCATCAACTAAGTAGGTTAATTAACCGTCAGTATGTTCATTTAAGGAAACGTCCTTAAATACGAGTATGTCTTCTTCAAGTTGTCTTTGTTGTTCGCCTAGTTTGGGAGTCAGGGTATTGTTCGATTTACTAATTTGTGATGTTTTCAATAAAGATTATTATTATTATTATGTTTTAAAATTATTGTTTATCTCCAATTTCTGAGGTATTCTACCACAATCGCGGGCTTCTGGCCAAACGAGAGTGGGGTACGTCACGGTAATACTAATTAATTATTTTGAAATAGTAAAGAAGCTAGGTAGATATAAAAAAATATTGTTGTTATTGAAACCAGAAAATATTGTTGAATTCGAAGCATCACAATGTTTAACAGGTCATTAGAAAATTAGAAATGACTTTTGAGGATTTCCTGAGATAAGGTAGTTTTGGTATTAGAACGTGGTTGTAGGAATTTAAATGTAGATATTATATGATTTTTCCATATTAATAATCTTGACTCTAGGCTTATGCTCCAAGGAATCGTAATTCAATTCGCTCAAGGAATGTAAATGGTGCTTTTTAAAAATTATATACGTAGAGCAGACAAGCAAACGGCCCACCTAATGGTAAGTGGTCACCGTCGCCCATAGAAATCACTCACCTCACTGTATTATTGTTAGAGGGTTTTCGATGCGCTGCTAACTTTGAGGACATATGTATGACTATAAGGAACGAGTGATGGGAGTGGATGTTCCGGCAATTTTGTGGTTATCTTTCCCTTCAAACCAAAAAAACAGAAATACAAGTATATCTACTTTGTGGCAGAAATAGATGAGAGGGTGGTACCTCCCCAGGCGATCCTGCACAACCTTGTAAACTTATATTACTATAAATGTTCAAAATGTCCATAACATACAGATTTTATACTCCGCTTTAGTGCGTAGCAAACTTGAGGCTAGCGCGTGCGTCTGGAGTCCCTAAAACTTTCTATAAGAGCATTCTGGAAAAAGTTCATAAGGCCTTTCTTAGATTTGGATATTATCCCTACATGTACCCAACACAATATTTGCTCGGAGCATTGGGGTTCAACTCCAACAACTCCTAACAACTGGAGGTCAGAAGAAATCTTGAGCAGATGCTTATCGCGTGCAAGGCGCTCAGAGGGCAAGTTGACTCCATTGAGTTGCATAAAGTAAAAGTAAAATACACTTTATTGCACAAATATAAAATAACAAACATGAACATAACTGGATCTGCTAGTTCTTTGTCCCGGACCATTACGTAAGGCGGCGCTGTAAGCACATTAGGTTTGGGAGGAGCTTGCATAGCAGCGACTGGAATGGCGAAAGGCCGTCAAGAACACCACTGACGACTTCGAACTCAAACGCCTAGAAGACCTTGACGCCAGACGCCATGTCCGTAAACCGCGTCCGAAGCCCTCCTATAACTACACCTTCAACTCTAGCGGACAACTCTACTGCTCTGTTTGTGACCGAGTCTTCAGGACGAAGTTTGGCTTCGCTAGCCACCTACGAGCGCGCAGGGGTCGCCGTCGACGGATACGTCGTGGAGGACATCATCATCAGGTTTGTAACACCGTTCAGCTGCAATGTAGCGCGTTTCGAATCCCCCATCTGCCGCATGAAGACCGCTCTGAACGAGCTCCTGGCCACCAACAGTGATTGTCACAATCAATATTTAGTTATACATGGCCGAGTATCAGAATAGCATGTGTGTGCTACTGTGAGAGTGAGATTAATGTTTTTTAATGTAATTGTAAGTTATAAATATGATATTGATAATTAGATAAATAATTAATGTAAGTGGTATAACTATGTAACCGTTTTAATTATTTATAATAATAAAAAGGAGGCTGAGTTCATTTAACCTTGGCAGCTAATTTCCCTAACTACATTACTGTTGTACAAGTACTTATGTGATAGGCAATTTCCCACATAACTCATCCACTCCAATATCTGTGAGATTGAGAGCGGTAAGTTATAGCTGTAACAATTTCGTATTGCCCTATAAAACCTCACTTTCACTTTATTTATTCGCGGTAAAATGATCAATATTCAATATTGCCTTTAGATATTACGCTCGCCGGCATATGACTTGTTTCTTGCCTTTTCAACTCGCTTTTTATTTATGTCGATGTAATATTCGAGTCATTTCGAGATGGAACACTTGGGTTTTGGTGTTATATGTAGCTACGTATAGATATGAGTAAGATACGGAAAAACATGAGCGGTCGCCTCAGTTTTTTTAAAATTATATGAGGATAGTAGACGAGCATAACCGGCCACCTCATATCCTCAGAAGGGGTCACCTATAGGTATAGACATCGCACCTCACTATAATGGTTTTCGATGAGCTGCTAAGCTTGAGGACTTGGATTGGCTCATGAATCGGTAATTACGGTGGCTCTCACACCCTTCATACTGAAACACGGCAATTGAATTGCTGATATGCGGCAGAAATTGGTAATACTTAAATTATAAAGATGGGCATCTTGAAGGTCAAAGAGTTATTACTTAACAACTATACAAAAAAAAATTACTGCAGGCAGAGTATTTCCAAATATTTTATTACCTATCTATTTTTAATCTAGGAACTCCACCTTTAGTAGGTATAAAAGAGATAATTACATTAAAATTTCTTAAAACTCACATACCTATCAGCTTAGCTTTTGCTGAAGCGGGGCTGAACAATAGGAAAAGGCTACCCTAAAGCTAACGAGGTTTTAATGTGGGGGAGGCGAGGAACCCCCGCTTATCATTATCTTGGCTAGTATAACTCATGTGATATCAAGAGAGACCCGTCGAATTCCGGTTTCGGTTTTGTCCATAACCGAAACCGGAACGCCCAAACGAGGCTACCGCCAGTACTGAAAAATCATATCTTCTAAATTAAGGCATTTATAAAAAAAGTGGATAATAGAAGTTGTTTCACGGAGGTAAGTAATTTTTTTAAATAATGTTTTAATAAAGGAAGAGGGGAGGCCTTTGCCCAGCAGTGGGACAGCCTATAGGCTATTAAAAAATTTTTTTTTTTAAATATTCTCATATATTCTCAAAGCGAAAGTTCGCTTTCTACTTCTTGTTGTTTCACAATAAGAATACTGCTACTTTAACGGTAACAAAATATAAAACTAGTATTATCTTATCTTATGATAGGGGGCCGGGAATAATCCCAGCGGCACTTCGACCCTTGAGGATCTTTTGTGCCAACATCATTTTACACACTGGTCATCTCAGTGTGCAGGTTTCCTCACGATGTTTTCCTTCACCGTTAGAGCAGTCGGTAAATGTACGTAAGTCTTCGAAAAATACGAAAAACTCATTGTTACATGGCACTGCACGGTTTCGAATTCGGATCTCCCGCATGGTAGTCCGGTGTCCTAGCCACTGTGTCACAGATGCTAAAAAACCCAGTACTAACTAGTGTTTGTGAGGGTAATCTCTTATCCGTAAACAGAAAAAACACAAACATACAGAACAATGCAAGCGGTGCCATGGCTGGCAAACCAAACCATTAAAAGATACCAATAAAACCAAAGTTTCAGTTTTGTCAGCTATTTTGGCTTCGGTCAAAAATACTAACGACCAATCTCTAGCATATACCGCCTCAATGAAAGCACTGAGTGAGAAATCATTTATACCGTGAAAACCTAGATACGGGTAACTCAGTTTGTGAGTGTAATTACTACTCTCGATTGTAACTAAGTGCAAAATAAATTAGTTCGGGAAAAAATTTAAAATTTCGATTTGTAGCTTAAGTAAAATCTAAATTAAAAATATTTTTTAAGTTTTTTTTATGGTGGCGTCGATTCTGCTGTAGCCGCTAAACCTAAACGAAACTGTCACACTTGCTCATATACTCGTGAGTGAGGGTGACGTTTCATCACAGAGATACCGATATACTTATACTTAGATGTCTGTGCGTTTCATTTAGAGATGGTTTAACAACCCCAGAATCGTTTACAATGTCGTAACACTCTTTTTAACCGACGACAAAAAAGTAGAGGTTTTCATTTATAATATAAGTAGAGCAGACGAGCAAACAGACCACCTGATGGAATGTGGTCACCGTGGGGTCACTGTCGCCCATAGACCTCCCTTTAATGTTTTAGTGTCTCATGCGGCCGGTAATTACACTGGCTTTCTTACCCTTCAAATCGAAACACAGATGCAAGCATTACTGCTTTGCAGCAGATATAAGTTAAAGGGTGGTACCGCCGCAGGTTGATTCTACATAGAGTCATACCATCTTCAAAACAAAGGTCAGGAGTAAAGCTTACTATATTTTATATACTATGTATATTTATATACATACTTACATACATAGGTACTCCCATGTGCGGTCCGGGTTCGAAACCCTGCAGTGCCATGTACCAATGAGTTTTTCGTATTTTTCAAAGACTTACTATTACTTACGAAGACTGCTCTAACGGTGAAGGAAAACATCGTGAGGAAACCTGCACACTGAGATGACCAGTGTGTAAAATGGGGTAGGCACAAAAGATCCTCAAGTGTCGAAGTGCCGCTGGGTAATTCCCGGCCCCCTATCATAAGATAAGATACATAGGTACACGTACTTTTTATATTTTTTCCTGAATGTTTGGACTTAACTTTACGTTAGGTCACTTATACCTAAGTATTTTTAGGTTAAATCAGATTCTGAATTAATTTAAAACTAATGGTGGAAGTTTCTAAATTAAATGCACGGTGGGCCTTATCTTGGACTAACAATCGCGAATAAGTCTCGAGTTTCGGCTAGCTATAAATAAGGGCCATATTTATACAATAATAAGTTACCACTGGTTTACCTTAACTTTATGTTTTCAGAAGTAAGGATACTCTCGGTATGACTTGTGCATATGACTCCACATCAAAAATAAATAAATTACGCAAGTACCCCCATATATATATGATAAAATGTCTTGAGATACCTAATAGATGTCTAGTACCACGAAGTAAGTACTTTACTTCGTGGTGCTCCATTCTTTCTGCCTATCCCGCCGCAATGACTGCGTGAAGGTACTTACCTACAACCTTCTTTAAGAAAACTACTAGGTAAAATCAATATCTTCTTTATCTTTGTTGGATGTCATGATGCAACAATCCATAAAATGGCAACATAATCTTTGCAGCTATTTTGTATGGGGATTTTTATTAATGTTGCCATTTTAGTTTTATATATTTTGTGATTATTGTTTCGTATTCTGGGGTCCAGGAGGCCAATTCTCAAAAATGGGATATATATCGAAACTCGATACACATCCTGTCTCAGATATCGACTATAAATGTCACGTAAATATCGACCGCTAAGGACCACTCGTTGCATGTCACTAGGTCTCGATAAATATCGAAGCAAAAAGTCTCGTCCTTCGATATCCGCCATTTTTTTTCGATATTTATCTACTGTGATATTTATATCACTCCTTGAGAAAAGGCCTCGTGGACGAACTGCTTGTCTACGGAAACTATTATTAAAAAAAATAGTAATGAAATCTCCATACCAAAAGGAGCGGGAAAACCCTGTTTATAAAGCAACGCGTATAATACAAAAAAAAAATAGAGTCAGCAACGAAACTGTACGAGTAAGTTGCGGTCGCGTGACTAATGAGTTTTCTTCTATTTCTTATTGTTTTTGAGTTGTTGACCCTACACTATCGACGTTTGTGCCGGTGCGGCTTGCTCGCAGTTCGGGGACACCGTTAAGGGGAATAAAAATAAATTTCAGTGGTGAACCAAACCTGACCAAAACATGAATCAAACCTCAGACAGACCTGGAATGTATAAGTTGAGTATAAAGGTAAATAGGTAGGCACTTATAACTTTTATTACCATCTTTTTTTAAAAGTTCACTTCTATTTTGGTTTTCAATTTGTCTTACGACTTGCTATAAAATATTTGACTTGATCTTTTGTAATCACATTTTGTAAGCAAATGTCGTTGGCCTAGTGGCTAGGACACCGGACTGACATGCGGGAGGTCCGGGTTCGAAACTGTGCAGTGCCCTGTACCAATGAGTTTTTCGTATTTTTCGAAGACTTACTATTACTTACGAAGACTGCTCTAACGGTGAAGGAAAACATCGTGAGGAAACCTACATGTCTGAGGAAATGAAAGTTTCCGACGGTGTGTGAAGTCTACCAATCAGCACTGGGCCCGCTCGGTGGATCATAGCCCGAACCCCCTTGTGGAAGAGGAGGCCTGTTCCTCAACAGTGGGGATATTAATGGCAGATGAAGATGATGATTATCTAATATAATCAGGTCATTGATATCGTAGAGGAGCTCGTGGCCCAGTTGCGAGCACGGTCCGAAAGTGATCGTGCAGGTTAAGTAACGCTGGGCGCGGTCGGTACTAGGACGGGTGACCGCTAGTGGCATATTTCATCTGAGCTCCTCCGTGCCTCGGAGAGCACGTTAAACATGTCCCGGTTGTTGTCGTACGACAGCAGTCGTTAAAGCCATGTCGGGGCGGCCTGAACAACTCTGACAATAGGTTGACCACTAACCATACGATAAGCAAAGTATTGATACGGTTTCCAAATGGAGAATTTCTAAAAGCGAGCGCACCACCCTGCCAACCCTGGTAGCTTATTATACACTAAAATGATTTATACGACCCAATTGTTATGCTTAAGATTTGTTTGGGCCGAAATTGGCTCAGCGTTCATGTCAACAAGGCATTTCAACGTATGGCGGGCATGTAAGTATAAGCATGTAATGTTTTAAGTGGAATATTTCATGATTTTTAGGTGATTAATAGGTAGGGCTACATCATCATCATCAGCCTATTAATGTCCCCACTGTTGGGGCACAGGCCTCCCCTTGAACGAGGCGGTACGGGCAATTATCCACCGAGCGGGGCCAGTGCTGATTGGTGGATTTCACTCGCCTTCGAAAACTTTTTAATTATCAGGCATGCAGTTTTCCTCACGATGTTTTCCTTCACCGTTAGAGCAGTCGGTAAATGTCATGATAGGGCTACATAATATTATGATATTACGACTGTTGTTTATCTATTATTTAGACATTAGTATAAATAAAAAAGGAAGCGAGAATCACGTGGAGTCAGAAAACAGAAAATAGGAAGGATTGGGAAAAATTGGGGGAGGCCTTTGATCAAAAAAGGGAATGCGATAATAACGTACATAAATAAGTGAAATATTATTTAATAATATAATTAAATGATATAATGGAAAAATAAATATATATAGAATTTATAATTTAATAATTTAAATTTGCAAAATAAAGGGTATTTTTATTTATTTTAATTTTAGTATCATACACCTAGTAAACAGATGCATCCAAACAACAAGTTCTTCTTGCTTGATAGCGCAGTATCGTATTGAATCAGGGAACTTATATTAGCTCCTTGTATCGAATAACGTTTTACTAACTATTAGTACTATAAGTAACTATTAGTCCATAAATTTACCAGCCGTGTTACGTCATAAATACGGGTCACTGTCATTATAGCATGTCGTCGTCAAGTCGTAAATTATGTTGTCACAATTCATACCATGGTCACATTTCAAACTATGCCGTAACGTAACTAAATTGTTTGAGATGACAAAGTTGTCTCAAACAATTTCGTGGTAACATCATTATGTAGTCGTTTTATCACAAATTGTGTAGTGGTCACGTCACAAGTTATGTCGTCGTCTCGTCACAAATATGATATTATTTTATCTATTTATTCGAATGGCTTTGCGTCGTCGTTAATTTACAATTTTGTCAGAAATTAGTTAGTGACCACGTAAATAAAAAAATAAATAAAATAAATATTTATTAATGCAGACAGTATCTTTTACATTTTCTCAGATTTCCCTGGCTCCCACACTAGGATACCCTGTGTTGTGGGGGCCAGTCTCTTCCGATAAATAAATTATGAAAAACATAAGGCAATGCTAGTAGTAGGTATTCGTGGATTCTGGCTCAGTGAATCCTGCCTCCAAGGCATTGCTCCGGCTAAAAAAAAAAAAAAAAAAAAAAAAAAAAAAAAAAAAAAAAAAAAAAAAAAATTAAACACCCCATCTAAATCGATTGCGCTGGGTCCCGAAGTCGTATCTCTCACCGTTTCAGAGATACGCGATCCTCCGTAGTGCTCCTACATGATTACGTTAATCACATCATTAGCTTGTTGTTTGCTAATCACCTCTCCCAGTCGGAACTGCTATTGTCCTTAATCACCTGCATTCATTGCTAAGTCTGGGCTCCTTAATCACCTAATTACCGATCTACTGCACCGAGTGTAAACACATTGTCGTGGTTTTGATATTTCGTTGCGATCATGTTGTACTTATCTCTTTATATGTAGGTATTTCAGACTGTTTCTTACTGAAATCTACACCAAAATCAGCTTTCATTCAAACATAGGCTACTTTGTAATGGTCAAATAACATTCATCACAAAGGAGATATCGAATTCCAGCGATTGTAAAAAATACACCTTTAAGCATAAATGATAACTTGTTATTATGTTTAGAATTGTTTTCTTGTAATAAAAGCAATCATTCATTTTATATAATATTTTTATTTATTTTTCCTTAACTTATACCTAAAGTAATACATAACACAAAATTATAAAAAATTCTTAAACATTTCAGTTAACATAGCATCATTCTGAATAGTATCTTCTGTAAACATTCCAACAAAATCCGTAAAAGTCATACCCCTATACTTAAAGTATAAAAACATCAAACAATATTCACCACAAAGAGATGAAAATACATTTTGGATAATCTTACTATTATACATCCACATACTTGTATTTCTTCGTAAAAATGACAAATGATAACCCTCAGGCTTGCGACCAAATGTATCAAAGTATTCGCCAACACCTTTACTGTTTACATATATTGCTACCCAATGTAATCCGGGTTTTGTATCAGGGTCTAAGTTGCTGATTAAATAAACCGGTGTTGTCATGTGTATTGGAATACGGTTAGCAGCAAAAACATTAGGTTCTAGAGAATGGTTTATCTTTTTTAAATAATGCGATATGTCTAAAGTATTCATGATAACAATTTAAACATGTGTATTTCTTAATAACAATATGTATTCTAGACATAGTAAACAATGTCCTCTACTTTTATACAAAATATTTAACTGCTGAAATCTACATTAACATTTCTATTTTTATCTATTTCTATTATATTATCAAATTCAGCGTAAACTATACAGTTAACTGTTTTTGTTAATGCAGTTTCAAACCTTACTTCTAATCTCACACTACCATGTCTGATAAGATTCCAATGTGCGGTGGAGTTAGCAGATAAGTCTGGTGTTAAGTCAAAAGCTAGTAAACAATAACCATTAGCAAATTGATTTCTAGATATACCATTTCCATCATTCAAAAAATGAATACCAGTTCCTGAGAATAATGTATGATAGGCTGTGGTAAATATGTTGCTACTGAAAACGGGCTGTAAAGCTTTCGATGGTATTTGAATACCATCAATATACAAACTAAATGTGTTTATACCATAATTTTCGAAATCATAAGGATTCTTCGAAAAGTTACCGTTAAAGGCTGCATTATCGACAAATCCTACTATACATCTTTTTGGCACTTGACCAAGAAATACGTTGTCTAATGTTTTACCTTGTACACCCGATGGTATAGTCAAAACTTTAACCTCAGCCCGCGTTATTGGATATTTCGCAGTAGTAGATTCTAAAACTTTTTGATGAGCTAGTAGTACAGTTGGGTTGATTCGAGCTTTACGAATCATGAGAGTAGCATCAACAATAGAAACTTTCAGTTTAACATCATTAGATGAACACATAAGGTTGAAAGCATCTCTGGAACGTACTAACTTTATGCACATTTCCACACCGTTGATTAAAAATTTTTCTTGATTAAATAGGTCACCATGTAGATGACCGATCATTTCCACTTCCTTGCTATCTTTCACAAACTTTTGTCTTTGTATAAAACCTTTATTTGTTTCATCAGTAGCATTCATATTCCCATCGGTATCTTCATACCATAAACCACAGGTGAGATGTGACTGTTTAGCTGGTGGGGCATAGTTTAGAAGTGTTTCTATATATGCTCGATATCCATAAGTGTTGTTAGGAGGAGACACAAGTTTTTGATTTAGATAAACATCTAGTTGACTAAAAATAGAATGAAGCCAATTGTTGACCGGGGCTACATTAGTTGTTGCTGCTAGAGCTGTTAAATCTTGGTTTACTATTTTGGCTTTGATCTGTATTAGAGTATGGGATAGATCAATATAATCGTCACCAGTTCCGGGAATTTGAAATTCAATAGGTCCATCATCACTTAACGATGAAATCGGTTTGTAATGAATCCACTGACCACTTTCAATACTAGTTTGAGTGGCTGGTAATGCAAACAGATCTAGCTCAGAATTAACACATTCACAGGAATGATGATGTAAAAATGACATTTTGTTTTTTATAAACCACAAAATATATCGTTATAATTTATTTTTTTATTCCTCCGAGCTATTTTTACTGTTCTCTCTTTTGAATTTGGGGGGTGACTGAGATTACCAAAACGACGCTTCTTATTTTTATACCCCGAACCCGTCATCACTCGATCAATCTTTTCATCAGCCTTCCTTTTTAAATTAGAAGTGGCTTCTCTAAATCGATTTTTAACGGAGTCATCTAAGGGTTTTGCACTAGCCATATCAGTTAAAAGGCCTAATCCAGCATTCAATGCCTCTTTTCCGATAACTTTTGCTCCACTTGATAGTAAGGGTAAGACTGATCTAAATAGTCCACCTAAGAAACTTCCAATACCATGTCCTCGCTGATATGGAGCACCTTTATAAATGACACCCATGCCAGAACCGGCTTGATGTCTATAATAATGTTCGTATGGACAGATATTGTGATCGAGTTTGGAATACATATTTATTTATTTATTTATTTATCTACGTCTAAAATGTAGTTTAACACAAGATGTCCCAAACTGGAATGGTATGCTTTCACCAGTACTTGTTCTTATATCTATTTCAATCGTATCAAACTCCCTGCGCATAATAGGTACATAGTGTGGTGGAGAAAAAACGTGCATTTTATTTGACCCATATATGTATTTTGCAGGATCAAGTGATACAATTCTCAATAAGGGACACATTACATCGCCCACTATTTGTGGTTCTATTATATCACAGTACACATACAACTGTGAAGCTAATCCTAAATATAAATTAGCAGGAAATTTTCCGGTTCTTTTAGAAGCAACATTAGTATATGGATCAAATCCGAGTTGAAGACTTAATATTGGTGAGAATTTTAATGATATTAGTTGATTGTCATTTTGAGTAATAGTTACGTATTTTGAAAGCTTATCATAACGTAATTTAAATTTTTCTCTTGAATTCAATACAGTCAATACATCTTCAATATTGTCATAGCTCGATGCAGGTATATGGCTTTTGTAGCTGACTAACGACGGTGATGATTCATCCGGAACCACCATTCTTTTTTGTATGTACATAATATTTTCATTTTCCTGAACAGTATACAGGGTGCAAGGGTATTGAAACTCCACAATCCCAACTGACCATTCTCCTACTAATTTTATTGGCTTGGGTAGTTTAGTTGAAAAATTTGCTGTTTTGTTATTGGGAAAGTACATCATGGAACTGTTGCTGGGTAAAGTTAAATAAAAACTGTCGTGAATCATGTCTTTTTTAAACTTGATGCTAATATCCAACTGTTAAACTTACTTGGATAACCTTTCCACTTGACAAGCAGTTCCTTTCTGCGTCCAGAGTAACGAGTACTTAGAATTTTATCAATTTTAAATTCAGTGGTGGGGTTATAAATGACTTTTTGTAATTCTTTTTCATAGAATGTTCCAGTAATAGATTCATCATGTAAATCTTTCAACGTATAAACTACCCAAGGCGATCTTTCTATAACTGAACTTATTATGAATATTTCATCACTCCAGTTAGTTTCATAACCTTTTTGGAATATGTGTTTATGTTTAGTTATTCTCACATAATCACCAACATTGAATTTAGGTTCTGATGTACTAGTCGTTAATTTATTATCTTTCTTTTCATACAGATTACGCCATACTGTCATTATATTGTTAGAATTAACATCACAAGGCCTCATTTTAATGCTTCTATGAACACTATGATTATATGAATATAGCAAATCCTGCAAAATGTCTACATATCGGTAAGTGTTGTTATGAGTAAAATAACGCCACATCTTCATTTTGAGTGTCCTTTGAAACCTTTCTACTATACTTGCTTTAATGTCAGGATTATTAGTTGTGTAGTAGTTGATATTGTAACTACTTAAAAAATTTTTAACATCATTGGATATGAATTCAGTACCTTTGTCTGATTGTAAATGTCTAGGAGTTGCTTTTGCTTCTAGAAAAATATCTTCAAAATTTTTTTTAATAGTAACAGCATTCTTCTTCGGGATAGCTCTAGCAAACGCATATTTACTGAAAACATCTATTACACATAATATATAATTATTACCATCATTATATTCACTATAAGTTCTCATATCACTTAGATCAGCTTGCCAAAGTTCATTAAAGTTAGATAAAATATATCTGTTTCTCGGAAATCGACGTTGGACAGGTTTGTGTAAAGTATAAGTTTCTTGAGCCTCCAGCCACTTTTTTGTATCTTCTCTTGAAAGTTTATTCCTCATAGCATCTGCTAATTTAGTCAAGCTACTATAGCCAGCAGGATGTGATATGTCATAGTAAATATCACGAATTTCTAATAAGGGGTCCATTTTTGCCAATCTATTTTTCTTTTTGCTTTGTCTTTACTTTGGGTTTCACTCGTATGTGAAGTTGGTGTAGGTAAATTATACGGAGTTGATTGAGTTTCTGTTTCAAACCGTTTACCAAAATCAGGGGTTTTGGACATTACACTTATAAAAGTTGATCTTTTCGGATTACCTATGTAACTTAAAGGTATTCCTAACTCTTTAAGTGCTATACAGGGTGCAAGGGTATTGAAACTCCACAATCCCAACTGACCATTCTCCTACTAATTTTATTGGCTTGGGTAGTTTAGTTGAAAAATTTGCTGTTTTGTTATTGGGAAAGTACATCATGGAACTGTTGCTGGGTAAAGTTAAATAAAAACTGTCGTGAATCATGTCTTTTTTAAACTTGATGCTAATATCCAACTGTTAAACTTACTTGGATAACCTTTCCACTTGACAAGCAGTTCCTTTCTGCGTCCAGAGTAACGAGTACTTAGAATTTTATCAATTTTAAATTCAGTGGTGGGGTTATAAATGACTTTTTGTAATTCTTTTTCATAGAATGTTCCAGTAATAGATTCATCATGTAAATCTTTCAACGTATAAACTACCCAAGGCGATCTTTCTATAACTGAACTTATTATGAATATTTCATCACTCCAGTTAGTTTCATAACCTTTTTGGAATATGTGTTTATGTTTAGTTATTCTCACATAATCACCAACATTGAATTTAGGTTCTGATGTACTAGTCGTTAATTTATTATCTTTCTTTTCATACAGATTACGCCATACTGTCATTATATTGTTAGAATTAACATCACAAGGCCTCATTTTAATGCTTCTATGAACACTATGATTATATGAATATAGCAAATCCTGCAAAATGTCTACATATCGGTAAGTGTTGTTATGAGTAAAATAACGCCACATCTTCATTTTGAGTGTCCTTTGAAACCTTTCTACTATACTTGCTTTAATGTCAGGATTATTAGTTGTGTAGTAGTTGATATTGTAACTACTTAAAAAATTTTTAACATCATTGGATATGAATTCAGTACCTTTGTCTGATTGTAAATGTCTAGGAGTTGCTTTTGCTTCTAGAAAAATATCTTCAAAATTTTTTTTAATAGTAACAGCATTCTTCTTCGGGATAGCTCTAGCAAACGCATATTTACTGAAAACATCTATTACACATAATATATAATTATTACCATCATTATATTCACTATAAGTTCTCATATCACTTAGATCAGCTTGCCAAAGTTCATTAAAGTTAGATAAAATATATCTGTTTCTCGGAAATCGACGTTGGACAGGTTTGTGTAAAGTATAAGTTTCTTGAGCCTCCAGCCACTTTTTTGTATCTTCTCTTGAAAGTTTATTCCTCATAGCATCTGCTAATTTAGTCAAGCTACTATAGCCAGCAGGATGTGATATGTCATAGTAAATATCACGAATTTCTAATAAGGGGTCCATTTTTGCCAATCTATTTTTCTTTTTGCTTTGTCTTTACTTTGGGTTTCACTCGTATGTGAAGTTGGTGTAGGTAAATTATACGGAGTTGATTGAGTTTCTGTTTCAAACCGTTTACCAAAATCAGGGGTTTTGGACATTACACTTATAAAAGTTGATCTTTTCGGATTACCTATGTAACTTAAAGGTATTCCTAACTCTTTAAGTGCTTTGCAAAATTCCATCCAACCATGTGGTGAACTATTTTTGAGCGGTCTTATGATATCATTGAACAAGTCAACAATATTACTTTTGTAGACTTCTTTATTGTCTATAAATACGGTACCATGGCTATTCCAGTGTACTTTTTCTTTATTTTTTAAAAGAAAATCTAATAATAGCTCACCCTTCTGTTTATATGATTTTGGAATCAATTGAAGCATTTGTGACTTGACATAATAATCATGTACTTTCGGGATTTCTTCGTCTTTCTTCACAGGAGTCTCTGCGACGTCTGCATCTTGATTCGGTTTTACATCCTCTTTTCTTTCACTCTCCATTTCATCTTGCGAAAATATAGGTATTACTAATGGCTTCCGGTCTTTACCGATAAAATACAAATATCTCTGTAAAGTTTGCATATAAAGTGTCCATTTCTCTCGATCTCCTAATTTTGTATTTAAAACTTTTTGCATCTCTTCATCAAGATGTGTTATATTACTGCCAATGCTGCTATTATTATTACCTCTTTTTAGTTTCTCTATTACTTCAGGATCAATCAGTATCATTTTCTTGGCGTTTTCCATTGTTACTTAACCAGTGAACCCAGTAGCGCACTCAAAACTGAACCAAGAATAATGGGGAGAAATGCTCCACCTTTTTGAATGATTAAATGTTTTCTGGAGTTGGTATTTCCTTTTGAGGTAAGTTTTCTTAGAATATTTTTAAATTTTTTGAGTTTATTCTTTTGCTTATCTTGCAATGGAACTTCTCCTTGTAACACGTTATAAATACACTCACAAATACAATTTATTTCTTTATCATCACAAGCTATTAACAATGCTTTTCGGAATTTGGGTTTTAATAAATGCAAAGCTCTTAAAAACTCTGCATGTGTCTGCACTTTATGTTTCATTGTTATGTTATAATGGTATTTGATTGCATGCTGTTATATTTATACCCCTTCTTGGGTATGTAACATATTGTATACTCATTTGGAAATATATCAGTCTTAAAGCGATACAAATCATTTGTATTTTGTTTTAAATCGATCAGTAAGTATCCATGTGGTTTGCTTGTAGCATCTCTATACGCATCTTCAATAAACTTTGAGTTTTCAGGGACCAGCTGACGAGCGAGAAAACGTATTTGTGTTTTGTCACGTGGATTTTTAAAGTAAACTATGTAACTCGAATTTAATGATATATCACGCTGTCCTTTTCCTTGATGAAATAAGTTTTGGGTAATATAAAACACACTTAGATTTCGATGATGGCTCCCTTTAGTAAAAATATCCACTATGCGCCCATCGGACTCTCTCATTAGGTCATCAATAATAATGAGTTGTGGATATTTTCCATCAAACATACTCAAGTCAGGAATTCCTTGATAGTAAGTAACTCCATTTAAATTGTATAGTGGCTGCATTTCGTCATAACACCATACTATTTTACTAAATTGATGATTGCAGATGTTTTTCATGTACTTCAAAAAACTACATACAAAGTTTGATTTCCCACAGCCGCTGGGACCAGCTACGATAGTTGTAAAAGGATGTTCAAAATGAAACATAATTAGCTAAGTAAAAGACGTCTATTCAAATCACACTTTAAAATTGGTATGTACAGTACAAAACAGAAACACTTACAAATAACTAATTACTAATGAGTAAACAAACAAATACAAATGATCTTATTACTAATTTTATTTACAATCATTAATTATCACTAATCACCTTAATTTATAATGACCCCAAGCTAATGTATTCGTGGAATTTGGTACAATGTATCTCTTAGTGTCGTTATATGATAAACAAATTTTATTAATTTTCTGTGTAAATATTACATGTTTAATACTCCTAAATCTAAACATTTCAACAAATTGTATATTTTTATTCATCAAACAGGACTTATAGTTATCAATATTCAATTTTTTAGTTATACATTTATTTACACCCTTAGCTTTTGTAATGGTCTTATCTTCTACTTTCATGGCATACATTTTAGATCTTAATCCAACAAATTCAGTAAATATTTTGCCGTTGTTTTCAACGGTAACTTTTCGAAGAATCCTTATGATTTCGAAAATTATGGTATAAACACATTTAGTTTGTATATTGATGGTATTCAAATACCATCGAAAGCTTTACAGCCCGTTTTCAGTAGCAACATATTTACCACAGCCTATCATACATTATTCTCAGGAACTGGTATTCATTTTTTGAATGATGGAAATGGTATATCTAGAAATCAATTTGCTAATGGTTATTGTTTACTAGCTTTTGACTTAACACCAGACTTATCTGCTAACTCCACCGCACATTGGAATCTTATCAGACATGGTAGTGTGAGATTAGAAGTAAGGTTTGAAACTGCATTAACAAAAACAGTTAACTGTATAGTTTACGCTGAATTTGATAATATAATAGAAATAGATAAAAATAGAAATGTTAATGTAGATTTCAGCAGTTAAATATTTTGTATAAAAGTAGAGGACATTGTTTACTATGTCTAGAATACATATTGTTATTAAGAAATACACATGTTTAAATTGTTATCATGAATACTTTAGACATATCGCATTATTTAAAAAAGATAAACCATTCTCTAGAACCTAATGTTTTTGCTGCTAACCGTATTCCAATACACATGACAACACCGGTTTATTTAATCAGCAACTTAGACCCTGATACAAAACCCGGATTACATTGGGTAGCAATATATGTAAACAGTAAAGGTGTTGGCGAATACTTTGATACATTTGGTCGCAAGCCTGAGGGTTATCATTTGTCATTTTTACGAAGAAATACAAGTATGTGGATGTATAATAGTAAGATTATCCAAAATGTATTTTCATCTCTTTGTGGTGAATATTGTTTGATGTTTTTATACTTTAAGTATAGGGGTATGACTTTTACGGATTTTGTTGGAATGTTTACAGAAGATACTATTCAGAATGATGCTATGTTAACTGAAATGTTTAAGAATTTTTTATAATTTTGTGTTATGTATTACTTTAGGTATAAGTTAAGGAAAAATAAATAAAAATATTATATAAAATGAATGATTGCTTTTATTACAAGAAAACAATTCTAAACATAATAACAAGTTATCATTTATGCTTAAAGGTGTATTTTTTACAATCGCTGGAATTCGATATCTCCTTTGTGATGAATGTTATTTGACCATTACAAAGTAGCCTATGTTTGAATGAAAGCTGATTTTGGTGTAGATTTCAGTAAGAAACAGTCTGAAATACCTACATATAAAGAGATAAGTACAACATGATCGCAACGAAATATCAAAACCACGACAATGTGTTTACACTCGGTGCAGTAGATCGGTAATTAGGTGATTAAGGAGCCCAGACTTAGCAATGAATGCAGGTGATTAAGGACAATAGCAGTTCCGACTGGGAGAGGTGATTAGCAAACAACAAGCTAATGATGTGATTAACGTAATCATGTAGGAGCACTATGGAGGATCGCGTATCTCTGAAACGGTGAGAGATACGACTTCGGGACCCAGCGCAATCGATTTAGATGGGGTGTTTCACTTTTTTTTTTTTTTTTTTTTTTTTTTTTTTTTTTTTAGCCGGAGCAATGCCTTGGAGGCAGGATTCACTGAGCCAGAATCCACGAATACCTACTACTAATGCTAAATTAAACAGTTAAGAATGCGTGTATGTGGTGTGTGTGAGGGGTGTGTGCGTGAGATGGCGTGTGTGTGATGTGTGTATGTGATGTGTGTGTGTGTGAGGGGGTGTATGTTGGTAGGTGTAGGGGTCAGTGTGCGTCCAATAGGACTCAACTAATTGGTAACAATATTTTTTCAGTATTAAAATAATCAAGTGTCACTAGCCAATTTTTAACCTTTTCCTTGCAGGAATACCTTGAACAGTTTAGGATGGAAAGGAGTTTTTCGGCTCTTTTGTATAAGAAAGTCACAAGTTATGTCGTCTTATCGTCACAAATTATGTAGTGCTCACGTCACAAATTATGCCATTCGATTCAAATTAGAATCATGTAGGCAGTAGTCACGTCTAAAACGACTTCGCCATCACTGAAGCATATTATGACCCCGCCCTTTACCTAAACGAGCTGGTAAGTCAAAACAGTTTTCCAACAGAGTAACAAAACTTAAACTCTTAGATCCAACTTTCTGCCGGGTATAAAGACAGAGCAGTACATTACAATGCCCCTTATCCTGGAATCGCGTCGCTGACTGCATTTTTCACAGGATCGTGGAGAGGAGCAAAATGTACGGTGGGGGGAAGAGGGGGGTTTTAACCGTGCCCCGGGACTTCGAGATAAAACTGCCGGCCCCTTATTTGAATTATGCGACTGACCATCCCGTATCACTTTATTCTCCTCAGAGCTCGCTTATTTTGTTATTTATATAGGTATCAGGTTGGAGAAGTGGTACAGTTCAGTCTCGTATGATGTAGTGCTCCTGACCTACCACTATCACACCTAGCCTAGGGAATACGAGGTATCCATAATTATTAACTTTGATTTTTTAAAATATTTCATTAATGCAAATCGTGTTTATAAAGCATGACCTTTACTCGTATCTACTTCAAACAATTTGGAATTCTCAAAGAATGTTGACTTCAAATATTTTGAAATTCACCCTAAGGGCACTACTATTTAGTCATACCCATTTCTGTGGTTGACATAGACTGATTTTTTTTCCGAATTTCCAAAATTTAACGTTTTTTTATCTTGCTATTATTTCTTGGCATATTCTCATAACAATAGTTTGCTCTCTCTAGTCTACATAGTACGCGATAGATTAATAAGATCTTATCTTATCTTATGATAGGGGGTCGGGAATAACTCAGCGACACTTCGACCCTTGAGGATCTTTTGTGCCTACCCCATTTACACAGTGGTCATCTCAGTGTGCAGGTTTCCTCACGATGTTTTCCTTCAACGTCAGAGCAGTCTGTAAATGTACGTAAGCCTTCGAAAAATACGAAAATCTCATTGGTACTGCACGGTTTCGAACCCAGACCTCCCGCATGGGAGTCCGGTGTCCACTGTGCCACCGACGCTCTCCTAATAAGGTCTTAATTTCTTGAGGTTAACCTTGAGCTCAACAGTAATAGTTAGTATTCTTTGTCAACAGTAGGCAACACGCTCACTGCAATTTATATTTCCTCGAATTCATTTAAAGTGGAAACTTAACTATGTACATTATACCCTTCATGGAAATAATGCTATAAAGGAAAAACGTTTGGTACTGTTACCAGGAAAGCTAAATGATGCACTATTCTGTGAAAATACTGTCCGTTATTGAAAGCTCTAGGGCTTCGGAAAAAACGAGAAACGTTGCATGAAATGAAATTGTTCGCATTGCAATAAAGAGGGTTAAAATTATTGTTAATTTCCCTTACCACCTCATCAAAGAAGGCAATTCTATAGATAAAAAAAATAGAAAAAGTGCGAAAAAAAATCCGTTAGCAGGAAAAAAGTAAAATTTAAGTATACCTAGCATGAGAAATGCATAATAAATAAAATTAATTCTATAGATGCCGATAAGAATAAACCACAATAAGTTTAAAAAACTTCGTCTCAATCTGTTAATGAAAATCCAGGAAAGACAACTATAGCCTTTTTCACTTAGGAAGGCACGCCAGAAGTTTCGTAGAACGTAACCTTACAACACTCAACATTTACGTCAGGAAAACTGTTACTTAGCTAGTGGTCACAGATTATAATTTTAAAATCAGAGATCATCAGATAATTCAGATAAATGATACAACAAAAAACAAATACGTTTTTGCTAATTAAAAAATAAATAATTTAATTAGTAGCCACAGGTATAAACATAATAACGTGAAGGTGCAGTTACCTTCTAGAGTCAATGATTACGTCACGGCGCTAGTGACGTGCCTTACAATCGGTACGTCGTTGATATTGTTTGTTGATTCGTATCGATTGTTCGTTGATATTACTCGGTTTAAATTTTTGTTGATTCTCTATTTTGTTAAATTTACGTACGTTACACAGAATATCCCGAAAACTAATTTCACAAACTATTGTAACAAATGGGAAATTTAAAGACCTTTGTGAACGTATTCAAAGATTATTCTACTGCCTTAGTAGCACCCTTACTGCAACAAACTTCTACCAAATCCTCGAGTTTACGTCGAACAACACCAAGAATGCGTCCATAACCCCTCAAACATGGAGTAAAATAACAAGACATGCCGTTTACGAGAGTGTTCGCAGCTCAATCTCCACTCGTTGCTCGGTTATGGTGGCATTCCGATGCTGTTACCGGCTAAATTGGCCGCTCCCTCCGTTTCCACCGAGTCAGTACTCTATTTCACTAAGATGTAGATCCAGCGTGGAAGGCGTTTGGTACTTTTTAAGGTTAGCTAATTACTTATTTAAGACAGAACATTGAGCAATAGCAATAAATAATGTAGACATAGCAGTACACAAAAAGGGTATTACTAAATTTTCTAGTTTAGAGACAGACAAATTTAAAGTAAGTATGTTACGATGATGTAACGACAAGTAAAAGCTTTTTGGTAATCTAGCGGAGGGCGAAGTTTTTTTCTTTTCTTTAATGAACGGCCCCTGATAGTGATTTACACGGCAATTTGGCCAATGATCGTGCTAGAGTCTTGAAAATAACGTTTTGGCGTCTGTTTTGAAAAAAAAAAACAGTTTACCAAAGTCGAGATTAAGGGATAGTCGTGTGCTCTTGGAATGCCTAGCGCATTGCATTCCAAGTGCAGTTGGAGGTTAGGTTGCCGGATGCACACCATCATCTGTAGTATTTCTCTCCCATTTCACTGTCTTATAATTATAACGTTCACTTAACACGGACGATTTTTAGGTAAAATACATTAGTTTTAGGTAAAAATAACCACTGTAAACCGTTTTTAAACAATAAAATAGAACGAACACGCCATGACAGAATGAACGCAACAACAAAACCCCAAGGGCGAAGTTGTGGATTGATAGGTCTAGCTAGCCGTATGACTTTGGCTGTTTGATTTCCCCGCGCACCCCTTTACTTTAAGCTTATTATTACTGATACGGTTTAAAAATTACAGCAGGGCCAGGCCGCCGCCGCGCATAAGCGCAACTATAAAGTTGCAGCAAAAATAAAGTTGGAGACTTACTTTGAAAAGCAAAAAATAAGAACCTAATAAAGATAAGAAGAATAAGAATAGTTTATTTGTGCATAAGTTTTTAATTAGTGAGCAACCAGTTATCCCATAGAAGCGCTGACCTCCGAACTAGGAAGTTCCTGTATCTCGGAGGATAGATCTCTTCTTTGACCAGTGCAAATGAACATGTAATAGAACATGGGATAATATAAAAGTGCAAAATTTGAAAGAAAGAAAAATTAGAACACTAATATTGGTTAATATAAGGTGTGTGTGCGTGTGTTTGTGTGTGTGTGTCCTGTATACCTATATCGGTATCGTAATCTATCTGTAGATATTATAGAGGTACTAGACGAGAAGCTCTCTTAACATTCAGTTTTGAAAGTTTTTCGCATTTTTCAGCTCTCGTAATTGTTTCATCTGTCGTTGTAGGTACTGCTGGAAATGTAACTTTCAACTGCCGTATCCAGTAGTTCATATAATACAGTCGCGGGGCACGCTTCGCGTGAAATATTTTACGATTCCTGAGACATAAGCCTGCGGAAGCAGCGCGAGACCTTCACGTATTCGTCCCTACCCGGTGATTTGTAAAGATGTACTAGTGCCAGATATATTTCCGTTTTGAATGCCGTAATTCTATTTGGGTCTGCAATATTTTGCCTCTTCTATAAAATTTGCCTATTGAAGTACGAAGTATATTTCTCCATTTCTTTAAGGTTGAGGACTAAACTAAACCCAGATCTCAATAAGATGCAAAGTCCGGTCCGACGACAGTTGAATGCAGACGATTTTCGCTGAATAAAAAATTGCTATTATTTGTTTATACAAATAATGAAAAATATACAATTGTTTTTTTTAAGGCAAAGGGAACTGAGCCAATACAGCCATGTCTGATGGAAACAACTCTTTCAAGTCTCCATTAAAATGCTGGTGTGACAATTTTTAATGCTATCTGGGAGAATCTTCCATGCTTCTGCACCATCCGAAGCAAAGAATAAGGCGTCGTCCCGGACGCAGTGGCTCTTCAAAAACCAGCTAAGTACGGATCGGGCTGCAGCGTTTTATTTGACTTCACTGTCCCACACATTATTCACATCTTGTCGAAGTTCTTCGAGCAAGAAACACCATTCTTACTAGAAAAGCACTACTGTAAAACAATTTGCAAGACAAAACGAATCAAAGCTGACGTGATGCCACAAAAGCGCGGAAGAAAATCTTTCATCATTGAATAAATAAAATATAAATTTATCGTGATAGAATTGCTAGTATTTTTAATCGAGATGATTATGTCACAAATAAATATATTCATAAATATTTTTTCTGCACATAAAAAATATTACAAGACTTTAAGTAAAAAGGGTTACCTACTATAAATAAATGAATGGTGGTTACGTACATTTACCGACTGCTCTAACGGTGACGGAAAACATCGTGAGGAAACTTGCACACTGAGATGACCATTGTGTAAAATGGAGTAGGCACAAAAGATGCTCAAAGGTCGAAGTGCCGCTGGGGTTATTCTCGGCCCCCTATTATAAGATAAAATAAGATACCTTGCGAGGTCGGCAGAGAGAATGGAGCGCCACGAATCTCTGTCTTGGCACGCCTCTCTTGCTTCGTCATTCGTCGTTTTACGCATTCTCGCCGTTGAGGTCGTCTGCTGTGTATAATAAAATCTAAGAGTACTCTGTCAATCTGATCTTCAAAGGTCAGCCTGGAACGACCCCGGTTTCTCCTTCCGCTCACTTTCGCTCCGTAATATATCAATGGTAAGTAATTGACAATCAGGAGAGCTCGAGCATTGTCCGGCATTACAATCCGATATAACGTAATCTGGGTGTAATCTCAAAGGGTTTGTATCTGCCTGCATTCGACATCTAGTGCGCTGTACACGCGATTAATTGAGTATAGGTATTTGTACCGAACATGCACAAATGTTGTTTGAGTTTCTTGAACCTCATTGATCATAATAATGCAATCAATTTCTAAAGTCATTAATATTACATTTCAAGCAAAAGTTTCATAACGTAAAGAAAGATGATTTTCATTTGGATGTCTTTAGACTAAGTGAAAAGTAGTAGACATTCAGAAAGTCAAATAAAGCAAACATTATGGTTGCTTGCTTATCGTATGGTTAGTGGCCAACCTATTTGTCAGAGTTGTTCAGGCCACCCGTAGGCCTCTGACATGGCTTAACGACTGCTGTCGAACGACAACAACCGGGACCGACTGCTTAACGTGCTTTCCGAGGCACAGAGGAGCTCAGCTGAAATATGCCACAAGCGGTCACCCATCCTGGTACCGACCGCGCCAACGTTGCTTAAGCTGCACGATCACTTTCGGACCGTGTCGCAACTAGGCTACGAGCTCCTCAATTATTGTGAACCAAAGTCTTTATATTACGGTTTTATTCTGGAATATTAATTTGCAATATTATGTACTTCTAGCTTTTACCTCTTTATATTCTGTTAAGTTGCAGGGTGTATATAAGAAGTTACATTTTACTAATTCCAAAATCTAAAACTCCTTTGCATACAAATAGGTTTCAATTTGTAAATAACATTTTAAACAGAATTTTAACCTCTGCTGTTTTATTTAATTTAATTTATTTTCTTTTATGTTTTGATAACATAGTTACACTTAGATACGTAAAAGAACAATCCGTTACAACTTCCAACCCATCATAATCTTATTTTATGATAGGGGGCCGGGAATAATCCCAGCGGCCTTTCGACCCTTGAGGATCTTTTGTGCCTACCCCATTTTACACACTGGTCATGTCAGTGTGCAGGTTTCCTCACGATGTTTTCCTTCACCGTCAGAGAAGTCGGTAAATGTACTTAAGTCTTCGAAAAATACGATAAACTCATTGGTACATGGCACTACATGATTTCGAACCCGGACCTCATGGGATGGGAGTCCGGTGTCCTAGCCACTTTGCCACCGACACTCTCAACCCATCATAAAGCACCAATGGCACTGCAGTCAAAGTCAGTATGATAATGAAAAGAATTGTGTTTTCATTCATCATTTATTTATTACTTTGTACTTATATCCCCTCAAAATCCAAAAGTAACTGCAGCCCCTACCTCTTTTCACCCTAGTGGAAACATTTCCACGGAAATGATCATGACATTTGAAGGAAACAAATATCTATATTCTTTGGCATTTCACGGGGAGGCAATTCGGTGGTTCAATTTACGTGAACCATTGCACCCTAGGGTGCATAAAATATTTCTGCTCACTACCCTAGTGGGTTTGTTATTATAACAGACGCACTAAAAACAGTTTTACTTTTACCCTTTTAGTACATATAGTGGTATGATTTTTACCTACTTGTTAAAGTGTCGTAGATAGGGTGCATATGTCGCAGCAAAATTGTCAATCTCGTTATGTTATAATAACGCTAGCGAAATTATAATAAAACGAAATATTGACAGTCGGGCGTTGTTCTTACAATATGACGAGCAAATGTTAGTCACATTATAATTTCGCGTACATTATAATGTGAATATCGCAAAAAATCACATTATAATGTACGTAAGTCTTCGAGTCTATTTTTCGAAGACTTACGTACATTTACCAACTGTTCTGACGGTGAAGGAAAACATCTTGAGGAAACCTGCACACTGGGATGACCAGTGTGTAAATGGGGTAGGCACAAAAGATGCTCAAGGGTCGAAATGCCGCTGGGTTATTCCCGGCCGCCTATCATAAGATAAGATATAAGTTAATAGTCAAGTGTAATAAGTCAAGGGTAAAGGAAGGTAAGTATTTACTTACCAAATCTCTGTGAAAATTATAAAATTGTTAAGAAAATACGTAATAGTGATACCAACATAGCTAATTTCAAAGCAAATTCAAATAATGTTTTTAGTTTATCTTCCTAGGTAGTAGAGCTTTTTCCTTAACCTCAACATTCTCAATATCTTTATTCCCTAAGAATACGTCTAGAAAGTACAATAAACTGTGTAATGAAACAGGTTCTTCCCCATTAAAGTAAGTGATTCGATAGACACAGGAAAAGTTTCGATTTGACAAGGGACCGACTATGAGTAACGGAACTCTGAGAGAGAGGGGAATGGCTTTGCTCTGCCTTTATTTAAAAAAAAAAGGCGTGGGTTACTAGCGGGGGGTTACCGGAGTCAAATAATACTGCCGTGACGTAGTCGACGTGAATACGTTAGGTTTTTGTTATTTAAACCTGCGAATTTAATAAAAAGGATTTCACTCGTATTAAAATCCAAATTTCTTTTTTACAGAGCTAATGCTCTCTAAAATAAATTTTGTACTAAATTCATTAATATTGAAGATATTTTATTATAATTAGATATTTTGTTGCCAGAATATTTACTTTAAAATTAAATATTCTGGCAACAAAATAGCGGCCTTATCGCTAAGAGAGATCTCTTCCAGGCAACCTTCTTGTGACTTTCCATGTGTTGTCTTGTGATTTTTCTGTATTTTTCCTCTGCCGTAGAGACAAAATAAAAGCGAAAGAGGTGCCGAGCAAAATTATTCGCGCTTCATTCTCTCTGCCTACATCGCAGATGTAATATACGAGTGTTAATATACGAGTATGTATGTATGTATGTTTGGACAAAAACGTATTTAACGTCAAAAAATGTCTGCATACATCCCCAAGTGTACGCGAAACCTCATTGAATATTTGCTAAAATAGCCAAAAGGACTACGTTTCCCAGAGTTGCAGTCAACTGTGAAATGGAAACCAAATTGCCGATCTCTAACTGTAGTGCTAGGTATACACGTCGAAATAGAATTCGTGTAAAAACTGTTAACAAGTGGCCTGTACTCTGATGGAATAGAACTCGAAAATCTTTTTCGTATAAATGAGAACTCGGCTTGAAAACAATTTTCGTAATTTGAAGTTGGAATTCAGAACAGTGTTATTCTATTTATTGTGGAACCATAATTAGTATTGCCCGCTTAAGATTTTTTTAAATTTATTGCCCACTTATTTTACCAAAACTTTAATGAATGTAAAGATTTTCTCCCGCGCTTTTGTGCCATTCACATAATCAGCTTTGTTTCGTTTTGTCTTGCAAATTGTTTTACAGCAGCGCTTTTCTAGTAAGAATGGTGTTTCTTGCTCGAAGAACTTCGACAAGATGTGAATAATGTGTGGGACAGTGAAGTAAAGTCAAATAAGACGCAGCAGCCCGATCCGTACTTGGCTGGATTTTGAGGAGCCATACTGCGTCCGGGTCGCCTTCTTCTTTGGTTCGGTAGATGCAGAAGCGTGGAAGATTCTCCCAGATAGCATTGAAATGTGTCACACCAGCATTTTAATGGAGACATGAAAGAGTTGTTTACATCACTGTATGGGCTCAGTTCCCTATGCCTTAAAAAAACTTTAATATAAAAGTTCATTGTCTTAGTCATCGAAACCCTTGCTCACTGTAAAATACTACCACTTGTACACAGATTCAGGTAGTTGAAACAATAAAGAAATGAGTTTTATTAAAATTATATCCCTATTGAATTTTGAATTAAACCTCCAAGAGCTTAATAAATACGGAGTCTACCGATATACTGAGCTTTTTTTTTAACTTTATACTAATAACTTGATTATGAATCATTTGCTTACTTAAATTTACTATTGAAAATGTTACTTAGGACACAGTTCAAGCTAACTAGTAGAAACTGCAGCGTCCATTTTCAGAATATAAAAGTTTCGACTTAAAAAAATCATTGCCACATTAATCCGCATGAAAAAGAGAATACAACCCGACAAAAATGGAATTTTAACATTATCTAGTTTTGTTTTACGACCTACAAACAGCCGCAGGAGTTAGTGCTGGCTGTTGTAGTAAGTATTCAAATATTCGAATTTGGAAATTTATTCGTGTTCCAATATTCCAAGGATTCGAAGAAGATTTCTTTATTGTGGCCTTTTTTTGTTCTGAAATTATAAATTGCATTTTAGATGGGAGTCATGTAGTCTACAATAACGTATTATAATAATATTTCTGAAAATATACTTACAGATTGATTTTAAAGAGTAGTTAAATGGTATAATGAAACAGTAGTAAAATAATGGCAACTATCCATACATACGATCCATACATATCCATAAATTCTATATCTATCTAAAATCAAACTGAAAATTGATAAGTATAAAAAGTTATATTGAAAAAATAAATGAAAATGATGTGGAGCTAGGAATTTTAAGATAGCCATGGCGAGGCCGAAGCCCGGAGCGTCCCGGGTCCTTCAGGCACCCACCACTGGTCAAGTCTAAGTTGCTGAATGTTCTTAGCCATGACAGATGAAAATTGAATCAGTGGTTCTAAGATCTTGGAATATCTTGGGATGTTGGAGTATGATGGGATCTCTGGAACGGTAACATTTAGGTGGTTTGAGTTTGAGCTCAAATGTTTATGACCATGATGACCTTCCCACATCTGGAATCTTGAGGACCTAATGATGATCAAGAAAAAATAAGGAGATTTCCACAATGGCATGTCGGGGGTTTCTTAAATTCTTAATTTAGAGTTATTAGGTAAGTAAATAGATTTGGTATACAACCTGGGTCCATTTGGTGACCACCGTCGCATATACATATAAATGCCTGTAACATTGAAAACATAGAAGCGCTGTCGACCTTGAGAAAATCAATATCATCGCTGAGACGTAGATATTTGGCGACAGTCTCCAGCCATGTAAACCCTGAATCGTAGCTCATCGTAGAAATTATTAGGGTCCATAATATTGTAGGAACGCGCTATGTGAAGACATGGATGACGTAATGACAGTTGTCTGAGAGGGAAAAGGGAAGATCTTCCACCAGGCGGGGTGTTGTGCCTGGTGACCAGATGTGCTGGTCCAACTATGGATGTTTGGAACTCGTATATATACGAAGTCCCAGGAAAATTTCGATAGCGCGTTCTACGCCGATGCGAGTAGGTACTGTATCGTAGTGGCGCGCGTCGTGCGTCGCCACAATATTAACACGGAGGATTCGAATAGTTTTCCTGTTCGAATCTTTGCAGCACTAGAGCAGGAATGTAGTGGAATAAGTATAAAAATATCGCCGCAGCCAGACCCAGTTGCACTGGCGGGCTCCCTGCGGGCAACACTTGAACGAGACGCACTTGCGACTCAAATTACAGCGGTGTCATTTCTAAAAAGACTACGTTAAAAATATGAACACACTGGTTCGTCACACGACGCTTAAAAGCTGCGATTTTTTGAGATATTCGCGGTTGAAGGTACGAACTGCGAAGCATGATGTTGAATGACACCTCGCTAGAAAAGAGAAGATCTTCCTCCAGGCTGGGTGATAGGCCTGGGGACAGCTTTCTGACAGAGTGTGGTCGGAACCTTTAGGACTTGAATTATCATCATTTAATGTGAACTAAGTTGAGCGATTGCTTTAAAGGAACGTACATTCATTTCGCGAACGAGCGTTTGTTGCGCAAGCGTTTGCTCGCGTAGCAAACTCGAGCACATTCTTTCGCGAACCAAAGCGTGAGTACGTTGAAACTGAAACGAAAACGCTGCTAGAAGTTATGCTCGCTAAAGAAAGCTTGGTTCGCGAAAGAATTTGCTCGCGTAGTGAACGCTTGCACACCAAATGCTCGCTAACCAAACTTCACATAACGAATGCTCACGGTGAGTACCACCTTTAAAATGTAATTTAGTTCACTATCTATATACTGCTTTTCACTAAAAGCAGTATATTTGATATTTATCGATCTACGTACGACAATACGAGGTGAGTTGTAGGTGACACTTCTTGGAATTCAGCTATAGCTTTCAGTGGAAATAATCAGCGGTCGGTCAGTAGAAATTGACGTAGTACGTAATAAGTGGTATTCATTCTACAATAAAAAAACGTGGTTCACTTTATATATTTGATTGTTATTCCACATCGTACCTACTCGAATTCAAAAATAACCCTTTAACATACTGGTATAGCAGAATCATAATGAAGTGGTTTATGGTTTTTTTATTTCGACGTCACAAATTTTACTTGTGCAACAGATATTTTTTTCGCAAGTTAGAGTTAGAGTCTATGATATCAGTTTTCGGGAAGAAATATTTTACCCCTGATACAATATATTCTACTAAATCGTGTAACCGCTGCGTTTGTTCGGCTCAGTGTACCGTAAGCTAGACACACGGAGTGAGTCCGCCAAGTTCGGAAATTATACTTACTTGACCGGTCCCAGGTGTAATTTATCAAAATGCCAGCTATATCACAGAATAACTACGCATTAGTGACAATTATAGTCTACCGCTTTAATTTATGGGATAGATTTTCTCACACCGAGTGAAAAATTTAGAAAACAAAGCCGCGAAAGAATAGTGGCGGCAGAACACTGAGCAGCATTGTGTGAAGCATGAGTCTATAATAGCTTTAGTTTTTCGGAAGGATTTTTGTTGCCGCCGAAGATTTACCAGAAAGATTGTTGTATTTCAGTCAATGTTCATGTATTACCATTTTGAAATAGCGCTTAGGATTCGAGATGTTTGTACAGCTTGTGTATGGTTTCAGAGTTCTATAGGATTTTTTTCACACCCTCTCCAATTTGCTTAACAGCAGTGTGTAACCACCGCGTTTGTTCCGGCCAGTGCGGCTAGGCCCAGTGCGGGTGTTACTTTACCAGCACCGGTACAACATTCTACCATTTAGATATGTGAAGTATGAATCTAGAATAGGTTTAGTGTTCGATAGGAAATCTTTTCACACCCTCTCCAATTTGCTTAACAGCAGTGTGTAACCTTACCAGCACCGGTACAACATTCTACCATTTAGGTATGTGAAGTATGAGTCTAGAATAGGTTTAGTGTTCGATAGGAAATCTTTTCACACCCTCTCTAATTTGCTTAACAGCAGTGTGTAACTTTACCAGCACCGGTACAACATTCTACCATTTAGGTATGTGAAGTATGAGTCTAGAATAGGTTTAGTGTTCGATAGGAAATCTTTTCACACCCTCTCCAATTTGCTTAACAGCAGTGTGTAACTTTACCAGCACCGGTACAACATTCTACCATTTAGGTATGTGAAGTATGAGTCTAGAATAGGTTTAGTGTTCGATATGAAATCTTTTCACACCCTCTCCAATTTGCTTAACAGCAGTGTGTAACTTTACCAGCACCGGTACAACATTCTACCATTTAGGTATGTGAAGTATAAGCCTAGAATAGTTTTAGTGTTCGATAGGAAATTTTTTCACACCCTCTCCAATTTGTTGAGCAGCAGCGTGTAACGCCGCGTTTGTTCCGGCCAGTGCGGCTGTTACTTTACCAGCACCGGTACAACATTCTGCATTTATGTATGTGAAGTATGACTCTAGAATAGTTTTAGTGTTCGATAGGAAATCTTTTCACACTCTCTCCAATTTGTTGAGCACCAGCGTGTAACCGCCGCGTTTGTTCCGGCCAGTGCGACGAGGCCCAGTGCGGCCGTAACTTCACGGCCCAGCGCCGGCGGTAACGAGCGGCCGCATAAAACAAAATGCCAGCGCCGCCACCGGGGGATCCCGGGAATTTACTTAAATGCCAAATAAACTGCGAATTGCTTCGCCATTTATGAAAGATACTGGATTTCGGGTCCACTTGACACGTGAGTTGTACCCGGACAGACAGAGTGAAGGGATACCTATTTGAGCGGTAATACAAAATGTCAAAGTAAGTAATACGTTTATTTCACACACAGTAATGACCGAAACAGTTATAATTATAATAAAATAATTATATAGTCAAAGGTAAACATTATAATTTTAAATTTAACTGATTTGGCAATAAATATATTTCTATTCTATTCTATTCTAAATCATGTCTGATGGTCTGCTGTTGTTGTGAAAAGGGCCTCAACTCAGCTTATAGCTGCAGACAAAAATGCCAACAGCGCTGGTATTCTGTTGGACCATGACCGATGGCTGGTTCATTAACATTAGGTGTTTGTCCTTTTGGTTACGAAGATCATGTCCCGATATTTTATGAAATAACGCATGTTATGTGGTTTTATATTCGTTAAGAGAATGGGAGAAAGCGGGGAGAACATACAAGAGGCTGTGGAGCGGATGTCGACGGATTTGCCGTCCGATCTAACGCCTTTAGCATATTGCAGCGATTTTGAAACGGAATCGCAACAAACCCATAAAAATCTAGAAAATCGCTAAATAGATTTCTATAAGTTAGGTTCTTTAACAGTCCATTTTCACCAAAAAATATCGTTGGAAACGAATCGAATCGAAAAATTGAATAGCGACTGTAGTCCAATGCGTTAATTCTGACAGTTGTGTCGATCAAAAAGTGTAAGGTAGGTACTATTGTTTTTTTTTTAAATTCACTACTAAACCCGCATTTGACCTCGATGTCGCCTGATGGTAAGCGACGTTGAGGTCGACGATGGAGCATGCGGGTCCAGTAAATGCCTATTCACTCTGGCCTTGAAGATCCCAAGGCTGTAGGTTTCGGGAAATACAGACGCCGGCAGGCTGTTCCATTCCTTAGCCGTTCGCATAATGAACGAAGAAGCAAATCGCAGTCGCAATCATGTCCTTAGGATAGTAATATAAAAGGTCTTTGGTTCGGTTCGATACCGTTCCAAAATTTGTGTGCTAAAACTTGTGGATGAAGTTTGTCGGGGTCACGATCCTCAACATTGAGGGACCGACTGAGGAGGAGGTTCGGTTCGAGACCGTTCCAAAATGTATGTGCTAAAGTGTGTAAAAGTTGCTAAATCAGCACTTGTATAAGATATTGCGCACTATGCAGATGGGGTATATTACAGTCAATTAACAGCAACGACCGACATTAGAATATATCTAATTGTGTGGTGGTCGCGGAAAACGGGTCAGTTATATTGTCTTTAGCGGTAATAAAGCTGTATAAGAGGTGTTGTAAAAACAAAACGTTTTACAGCACCCGCTCGAGCGAACTCGGTTCGGCGCCGATCGCACCGAGATAACAAACTTGGAACTAGTAAAACAAAATAGCTACGGAACACTTCGTGAACTCACGCTAAATGGGGTTCGTTCGCGAAATAATGGCACAGCAAGAATTATATGAGCGTTGAAATTGTGTTGAAGACAGGTGTTTCTTTAATAGGTCAGGGATATTCTTTTGATTGGAGAAAGAGAATTGATATTGAATTGATAGGCTGCGGCCAGGTTCAGAGGGTAAAGAGGGTAAGCTATTTAGAAAGTATTAGCTCTAATTTGAGGAGCTCGTAGCCTAGTTGCGAGCACGGTCCGAAAGTAATCGTGCAGGTTAAGAGATGTTGTCGCGGTCGGTACCTGGATGGGTGACCGCTAGTGGCATATTTCATCTGAGTTCCTTCGTGCCACGGAAAGCACGTTAAGCAGTCGGTCCCGGTTGTTGTCGTTCGACAGCAGTCGTTAAGCCACGTCAGATGCCTATGAGCGGCCTGAACAACTATGACAAATAGGTTGGCCACTAACCATACGATAAGCAAACAAGCAAGCTCTAATTATCTTTATACAAAGTCTCACTGTTTACAAAAACACACAGATATTCTACGAAAACATTGTATAAAGCGACTACATCACTCATATGCACCGAATCTCTTACTCTATGTAGAGCAGTGTATAAATCACAAACGTCATAACTTAATAACGCTTGACAGATTTGAGGGCACTGCAGAATCCAAGCAATATGTCACGCTGGAGCGTAGCTGCATACTCTACCCTGGCTTTATCGTGTAGAGCTACGAAAATGAAATTCGGTCGGGATGTCAGAACTTGGTGTCTTTGATTGAGCATAATATCTTTGGACGTTTTCCCTCACTATTAGAGCTGTCAGTAAATGCACGAACTTAAATTTTTTAATTATATTAATTGGAAAGCATAGTCAATATAATATAAACATATTGTATGTGTCAAAATCCTTAATCTAATAAACAGCCCCGAGTCGCACCCGGCGGGAAGGTGCCCATCACGCTGGCAGCGTTTCCACGCTGAACAGCCAGCGAGATGCGCTGCACCAGGTACTAATAAATAATAATAACAGGTAATTTTTAATTGTAAAATGCAACTCACTTACAGGTTGATAAAGAAAACGCATATGACGTGTAGTTTACTACTCTACACTGGACAGTCTTTTTTTGGATTTTTATACAAATAAGTCGGTCGTTCAAAGTCTGTTTTTATTACGTACATCGTTCGTAGTCACCAGCAGGTATTCGCACTGTGTATCCTAATACCCAGTAAGTAGTCTTGTTATGACTTCTGTGTGGTATTTGTATGGCTTACTTAGCGTTTCTTATTGTATACTGAGCATTGTCAAGAAAATGTTTATTGTTAACCTCGTTACGTATACTCGTATTATTGAATTTAGTCAAATTACTTGAATATAATAATTTTATTTGAATTCTAATTAATTCTAATGACTTATTATAAAGGGTGTAGAGTATAGAGACCCATCGCTTATTACACTTGACTGAAATCAGAGAATTGTAAATGCATTCAGTACGGTTAGAAACAGAAGCCTGTTTAATTAGTGCACTAAATCGTCGACTAATTGGTCAGATTAATTCAGACTAGTATAATAAGTACTCAGTGTCATTAATGAGGATGCGGATTTAATGATTTTTGATATGAACCTAAAAGGGTTCGTCCAGTTTATCGCATAAATATTTGCCAGACTTTTCAGGTGGCATCTAAACTTCGAAATGATCAAATTCTACAGTTATAGAAAACCGATTGAAAATATTAGATGTACCAAATCCTATACTGGGCTTTTATTGTTAATTTTTTCTTCTTCTTTTACAACACACGATTGGTACAAATTTTCCTAAAACGTCACATTCAAATTCATGTAACATAATCGGTATGTCAAGTCAAGGAAATAAATCAAATTAAAAACTAAAAGCCATAAAAACATGGTAAGAAAAGGGCGGATGCAAATTGATTTAAACCTACGAATAGCAAATAAGGCAATGTTTATTGATACGCCAATAGCAAGAACTAGAATGACGCGTGTGGAATAAATATTAATGGCCGATGGCCGGTAGGGGTTGGGGGTGGCAAGGAAATGGCCAGCGGTTCGCGGAACACAATTCCATGGCGCCGCGATGCCGGAGCGCCAACATACCTGGAAGTGGAACCAAATAAATTATTACCAGTTTTTTAGAATTTACTCGTTTGCGAAACAAAACAGCACGTTTGTGGGCTTGTGGCAGAGTGCTGTATGAAGGTTGTACCATTTTTTTTTAACAAAAGACTAAGCCCGTGTACAGTATACCATACATACATACATAATTCTCACGTCAATAATCCCCGATGGGGAAATAGAGGAACCATCTTTATCATAGGTTCCCAGTTTTCGTCGTAAGATTTGGTAGACAAATTGGTGATAGGTGGCGAGCTTATTGTCGTCTACTAGGTGTAGAATAGTATCCACTAAGATCCTTAGTCGCCTTGTACGACACCTACGGGAAGAGTTGGAATGGGCTGTATGTAGTACCATACTGTACTATAAGTCTATAACCTCATCTGAATTGTAAGTATCGATGAGTCTGAAGATAGAGCACACAGATTTAGAAAGGGCTACGTCTAAACACTGCTCGAAATCGGAAGTAAACAATGGACACATAGGAAGCGAAGTTAGTTGGCGACATAGCCTACCTCATGGGGTTAATTTAAGGCATTTTCTTAATAACATTCAAGTGTCCTTTTGACCTCTCATTTATTTTATTACTCTTCCTTTTCGAATTTTATTCTATAAATCATTTTGAGTTGTAAATAAATACTATACTTACTTACTTTATACTTTATTTGTACACGAGAAATATAAAGAACATGTTAAAAGAAATAATTAAGTAGAGGTTATATAGCTAAGAAGAGATATCTTCCAGCCAAACCTAAGACATGGGGAGATATTATATGATAAAATAGATAGACATATATATAATACGTGTACCTACAATATAATAAAATAAATGTTACGAATAAACTTTGTATAAATTCTATAACTAATGTTATAAATAAATTAATAATTAAAAAAATTAAATTAATAATTTCTATGATGTTTTTCAAAAAATAATTACCTGACAATATTTTGACTCTAAGGATCGCATTGCAAAATTTGATGAATTTTTGAGGTAGAAGAAGGTACAAGGTAGTCGATATCATATAAAGAGAGAAGATAGAAGGTTGGTGGGAAACTAGCTGGTGAACCATGAAGGGATCTTACCATCAGCAACGTTACTAGGGTTAGTCACCTCATAGATAGTCAATACTATAGTTAGACTCGGGATTCTTACCACGGTTTGGGGTTGTTTTGAGCTCCCAGTAACCGCGAAACCTTAAAAGTAAAAAATTAACTTATTATTTAATAATGCACTGTTGAATTGTTGAGGCAGAAAATAATATTAAATGACACAAAGACCCTATTCTTTCAAAGCGGCTTTTCTAGTAATGTTTCGTTTATTTCACTTTACGTGATGACTGCGCCTTTTCGAACTAATGGACTTGTTATTTATTTATAACCACTCTGTTACTTTAACTTTACAATTATTGTTATAACTCAATCCCATACACTACTATCATAAGGTGGAATAACTGTTGAATGTAGTACTTATGTGTGTATATTCGAAAGCCATACAATTTAATTGTATGTCAAATTAAACAAAACTTTTTCTGTAAACCAGTTTTTTACGACAAATATCTGAAGCATAATTTTAACTTAAAGAAGATGTACCTACAATAGGTCTTATAAAATCATTCAAGAATGCTAAATCGATGACATTTCAGAAAGACCGACCCACAAAATTAATTTCTACATAGGTTAATATAATATTAATACAGAATATTTAGTTTGGACGTTTCAAACCCTAAACGGTATAGGATAGTATCCAAATATCAACTCTTAAATGCATTTAAAAAAATTAAGAAATATGTAGTCATAAATCGACTGTCAAATGTGAAAACAGAATTAAAATTAGTTGAAAAAACAAAACAGCTACAGGCAATCAAAAATCAGAACGGTAAAAAGAAACGGCAATAAGTATTATGACGTCAGTGTTCCCTATCATTTTCCAATAATCTAGCCGAGTTCTAAAGTAGTTCAACCATTATAATATTATTATGAATAAGAACCATTCATTCATTCAAATACTTAATTCACAATTCCACACACATTTTGAATAAACATCGAAAGAATAGTGATAAAATCAATGTTCAACATAAAGCTATACAGGACTCTAAGGCTTCCTTGTGGTCACACTGTGAAATATTATTTTATACTTATTACACACACAGGTGTCATTTACACGTGGCAGTGGTAAACCGAAGAAACCTTCTAAATTAAAAAAGGAGCTCGTTGGTTTTAAACAAAGTTATGTTTTTAGAATATTGATCATCAGTTGCATGAAGCGTCCTAAGAATTCAACCCCCATTATGACATACACTGTCTCTTTCTATACGTCACATTATATTAAGGAAGCACACACAAAGATAAAATATTAAGGAAGATTCATGCAATAAGGTTAAGTCTGTCTTCATTAAAATACATGATATATCTTTCTAGGCCAAGCCTCTAGATAGAGACTACACGAGACTTAAAGAAGCCTTAACATTAAGGACGTTTCATTCTACTCAAGCTGAATGCCTAACAGTCAGTTGCTCGAAATGTCCTAAAAATTCAACCCCCATTAAGACTTACAGCTCTTACACTGTCCCATTATACGTCACATTACATTAAGGAAGCACTCACATAGACAAAATATTAAGGAAGCTTCATGCAATTCACATTTATTCAATAAAATGTTTATTGTTTATCATAAACCTGAGTTTAATCGTAAAACATTAATAGTGATTGACAACTCTATTTGTAGAAACTAAAGTGAATGTAGTTCAATATTAAATATATCCGAGTCGTGGTCCAGTTTTGGAGCAGCGTAATTTTAATACGCTTATTTCACATTTTAGAATAAATGAACTCATAACATTACTCATATCATAACGTATTACTTACTTACTTACTTACATTATCATCATACATTACAGTATATATGTACAACAGCCTATTGAACATAATGTCAAAATCAGAAGGTTATTACGATGGTACATTACAAATTATGCGCTTTGTATGAAAGAGAGGACTATACAAAAAGGGGGTGGTGCTTTCAGCGGCCGGTGCAATGCAAGCCGTTTGCACCGAGCGGTGACCGAACCCGACCCGACCACGGTCAGTTATCTTCCGGCAGCCGCGCGAGGCGGTCGTTCTCCCGCCGCTCCGCCGATATCGCGCCACAAAACTTTTTACGGAATTTCGGAAAAGTATTACATGGTTTTCGAATAGGCTACGCGCCCCACTTAATTACTTCTTCGCGTGATGGAAACACAATCCGAACGAGGGTTCGACGTGTATTTTACGGTTTGACGTGTATAATAAGGATATTATTTTCAACGATAAACGTGTTTTTTAGAGTTGGAAAGTTATAATATTCTTTTTCTATAAATAGTTGGTAGATTATGGTATTTAAAGCTAATACATAAATTTAAAAAGAAACCTAAAATGTTATTTTGGCGCCCACCGTGGGACTGTAAAAAATTGTTGATGTGAATGAATTATCGAATGAATTATGGAACTAATAGCACTTTTTTAAATAAAAAACTTACTAACTGCTACAGTATTACTCATCGTTTTCCATTAAATTAAATGTTAGTATTAGGCGCCCATCGTGGGACAATAAATCAAGCCACAATTTTGAACGTAGAATCTGTTCTTTTATAGTCTAAATTCAGTTCGTAACGTAGAATATTGACGTCATGAATTTTATATGTCAACTCAGTTTACTAAAAAGTGGACAAATGTTGCTGGCGTTGTTTGTTTTGGATTCGTTGTTGGCGGGCACCACCGACGCAACCACACGTAAGTGCTTTTGTTTGTTTTTCTAAGCTCTGTCCTTGTACGTTTTATGAAGATAGTAGTTGTTTTTGTAACAACATGATTGAGATATCCATTACTACTAACATTAATATTATTTTTTATAAAAATAGATCATCTTACTTCCTTGTCTTCTCTATGTACTACAAAATATTAATTAACTGATAATAAATGTAAAGCAAATGCAAACTAATTTTAATCAAAAATGCAATAGAACTGCATTTCAACTTATGACTTATGTTTTAATTAATATAGAAAACTAATTATAGACCGATTGACAGTTTGATGTATTAATTCCATTAGACATGTAGGTTTGTGTCTGTATACACTGTATTTCAAGCCCCGATTCACTAGGGAGATGGCGGATTATTATTGTCTAATATTGAATCTGTCTGAATACATTTAACTACAGGCTGTAACAAAAGTTATGTTTACCAAAAATAAATCATCATCATCAGCAGCCTATTCTAGTCCACTGCTGGACATAGGCCTCTCCCAGGGCGCGCCATTGAGCCCGATCTTCGGCTCTTCTCATCCAGTCGCTGCCAGCCACCTTGCGCAGATCGTCGCTCCATCTAGCAGGGGGGCGTCCCACACTACGTTTTCCCAAATGCGGTCTCCACTCCAGAACTCGTCTACCCCAGCGGTTGTCGGTTCTGCGACAGACGTGACCGGCCCACTGCCACTTCAGCTTGCTAATCTTATGAGCTATGTCGATAACTTTTGTTCTATGCCGGATCTCCTCATTTCGGATTCGATCCAGCAGAGATACTCCGAGCATAGCTCTTTCCATAGCACGCTGAGCGACCTTCAATTTGTGAACCAGTCGCACCGTCAGTGTCCACGTTTCGGCTCCGTAGGTCATTACTGGTAGGACGCACTGGTTAAAGACTCTTGTCTTTAGACATTGAGGTATGGGCGACGAGAAGATGTGACGTAACTTCCGAAATGCTGCCCAACCCAGCTGAATTCTTCTGTCGGCTTCTTTCTCGAAGTTGTTTCTACCTAATTGCACAGTCTGCCCGAGGTAGACGTATTGTTGCACAACTTCGAGGGCCGTACCGTCGACGATAATCGGTCCCGGAACGACATGGTCATTGAACATGACCTTAGTCTTGTCCAAGTTCATCCCGAGACCGACACGTCGTGAAGCAGCATTGAGATTGTCCAGCATTTCTTGAAGGTCCTGCAGCGACTCCGCCATTACGACTATATCATCGGCAAAACGTAGGTGTGAGATGTACTCGCCGTTTATATTGATGCCGTGTCCTTTCCAGTCCAGGGTCTTAAAGACATCCTCCAATGCGTTCGTGAACAGTTTCGGAGATATGACATCTCCCTGTCTTACTCCTCTGCGCAATTGGATGGGTCCTGTTTGCTGGTTCTGTACTCGGACAGACATCGTCGCGGCGTCATACAGACATCTCAACACTTCGATGTATCGCCAGTCGACTTGGCAACGCTGCAAGGACTCTAGAACAGCCCAGGTTTCGACGGAGTCAAAGGCTTTCTCATAGTCCACAAATGCAAGACACAGGGGCTGATTATATTCTTCAGTTTTCTGTATAATCTGCCGCACAGTGTGGATGTGGTCTATGGTGCCAAAGCCTCCCCGAAATCCGGCCTGTTCCGGAGGTTGGAAGTCGTCTAATCTCCGCGCAAGACGATTCGTGATGACTCTCGAAAACAGCTTATATACATGGCTCAGGAGCGAGATGGGTCTGTAGTTTTTGAGCAGAGTTTTGTCTCCTTTTTTGAAGAACAAAACTACAATGCTCCTGTTCCACGCCTCCGGAGTTCTCCCAGAGTGTAGGACGGAGTTGAAGAGCTTCCGAAGTTCCCTCAGTACAGGGATTCCTCCTGCCTTAAGGAGCTCAGAAGAGACACCGTCCTCACCAGGGGCTTTTCCATTCTTAAGCTGTTTGAGAGCCAGCCCGAGCTCGTCTAGGCTAAAATCTGGCAGTTCATCGGTATAGTGTCGGGTTAACGTGGCTCTAGGATCTTCGATTGTCGGTTCAGGCCGCGGAGCATGAGCAGCGTACAGTCGGCCATAAAAGTCTTCGATCTCGGCGAGTATCTCTGGCTTGGAGGTGACGGTCCTGCCACTAGAAGTTTTGAGCTTCGTCAGGTGGCTCCTCCCTAGTTGCTGAACGAACACTTTTGACCCCCTATTCTGCTCTATCGCCTCTTTTATGAGTCGTGTATTGAAGCTTCGGAGGTCGCGTCGTATCAGCTTCCTTATTTTCTTATTGAGTGCCCGTTGTTCTGACGATGTAGCTTGTGTGTTTTCGCGTCTTTCCCTCATAAGTGCCAGAGTCCCGTCCGAGAGCTTCGACTTCGTGCCTGTGCGCTGCAACCGACAAAACCTTACCCCTTCATCCCTAATAGTCCTCACCACGTTTTGGAGATTCTCGTCAATATTATTTGTGGTTTCCAAGGCATCGAATCGGTTTTTAAGTTCTAACTGAAACCGGTCGGAGCCTGCCACGGCCTGGTGCAGAGTAGGTCGGAGCGTGGGCTTCATTAGACGGCGTCTCTCCAGCTGAAAGTCAATATTCAGAGTGCCTCGGACCAGTCGGTGATCACTACCGGTTTTGAACCTGTTGATCACTGAGACATCTCTGAATATGTGCCTCTTATCCGTCATAATGAAGTCGATCTCATTTTTCGTCACAGTATCGGGGCTTTGCCAAGTCCACTTCCTATGGGGTCCCTTCTTAAAGAAAGAATTCATTAAGAAAAGGCCCTCCATCTCCAGGAAGTTAACAAGCATTTGCCCCCTGTGGTTTCTGCCGCCAAAGCCGTATGGCCCAACCCTCGATTCGCTGCAAGTCCGTACTCCCACTTTCGCGTTGAAGTCCCCCATGACAACATTGAAGTGTGCCTTACTGGTGTTGTTTAGGGCTTTGGCTATGTCTTCATACATAGCCTCCACTTCATCATCCGAGTGTGTCGAGGTCGGTGCGTAAACTTGTACAACCTTGAGAGAATATCTCTCGGTTAACTTAAGGACAAGATACGCTACCCTTGTCGACACACTGGAGACCTCAACAACATTGTCTATGAGGGACCTATTGACGAGAAACCCGACACCCCCCTGGGAAAGTTGGTCTCCCTCTCGGAAGTAGAGTAGATGGCCCGATTCAAGGGTTAATGTGTCCTCCCCCTCTCTTCGGACCTCACATAACCCTAGAACGTGCCATCGTATCTTCTCCAACTCTACTTCGAGCTGCGCAATGTGCTCGTCCAGCCGTAGACTTCGTCCGTTATACGTCGCCAGTGCCAGTTTGTTTTGGTAGCCTACCGTAGCCCGGGGATTCTTCGCACCCCCTACCCCACCGTTACCATGGCCGCTACCGTGACCAGGAATAGTGGGGCGGCCGGGAACTGGGGGCCGTTTTCTTTTTGCGCTACTCATGAAGGAGGAAATGCCATAATCGCCACGCTAGGCCTGCGGGTTGGCGATCGCAGTAGCTGGGTCGCTTGCCCCGATGACGCTGCTGCCCGTCATCGTGCTTATGGTATTTTAACCCAGCCAGAGTTTGAGTGGTTATACCGCCACTAGTCGGTCGCCAGGGACTCGTTCGTTAATCGGCAGGATGCACCACGTGCAGGTGAGTTTGACATTTGGAGGTCTAGATGTTGGTGACCCCCCTTACATCCCCCCTTACAAAAATAAATACCGGCACGATAAAAACCCGTTTACGTAGTTTAAAAATGTTATGTCAGTTCCGAAAGCGGATTGGTCAGGGGTAAATCAAAGTTGCCTATTTATTAAGATTAGTATCCAATTTCAAAATGGTTAAACGAACTTTGTACGAACAATTTTTTGAAATAGAAAAGTGTTCCCCATACAAAAAAAACAACTAAAAATGTATGAGTAGAAAAAATATTTTTTTTATTGCGAATTTCGAAAGGCTGTAAAACAACTGATTTCCCCCTGATGTACCCTGATTGATGAAAGTGGTGTCTGACCGACTTTTGGATCAGAGACCACTTTTATTTGGCGTACTGGTGTCGATTCTAGGATGACCGCTTATCATAAAATAACTAAATGAAACTGTCACGCTCACTCACATGCTAGATAGTATAAGAGTAAGGGTGACGTTTCGTTTAACGACGTTTTATTTTAGCACTTTAGAGAGTGACATCCCTAATCGGCACACTGTATTGCTTTTATTGGTGAATATAATTGAATTTCCCGCGCAATTTACTGTCTATTTTTTTTAATTTTTTTTTTATGTATAACTAAACCCGCATTTGACCTCGATCTCGCCTGATGGTAAGCGACGATGAGGTCGACGATGGAGCATGCGGGTCCAGTAAATGCCTATTCACTCTGGCCTTGAAGATCCCAAGGTTGTAGTTTTCGGGAAATACAGACGCCGGCAGGCTGTTCCATTCCTTAGCCGTTCGCATAATGAACGAAGAAGCAAATCGCTTCGTACGAACAGATGGGATATCAACAACATAAGGATGGAACCCCTCCCCGCGCCTGGTAGTCCGAAGGCGGAATGGAGATGCTGGAATTAGGTCGTGCAATTCCGATGCGCACTCTCCGAAATGTATCCTATAAAATACCGATAGACAGGCAACCTTGCGCTGATGTTCCAGACTTTGCAGTCTAGCCTCCACCAGCGATTCGTCACCTATAAGGCGCTTAGCGCGTTTCTCCACTGAGTCAAGGGCAGCCAGTTGGTACTTAGCTGAGCCGTCAACTTACAAAGTTGAAATATCGAAAATTATGTTATTTATTTTAGTAACAAGAGTAGAAACACTTATTTTGTTTTTCCTTATTTATCTCTGAGTCCCTTTTCCCAAGTTTTGATTTTAATTAGCACGCCTAATTAATTCGCTACATTTGACGCTGAAAAGAAATGTTGACATTCAAGAGTCAATGTTTACTACAACTTGTTTTTGAATGTAAACATCTTATATACCTACTTTTTTTTATTTATTTTTTATAATAGCCTATAGGCTGTCCCACTGCTGGGCAAAGGCCTCCCCTCCTCCTTTCCATTTTTCCCTATCCTCGGCGTCCTTATACCATCCTTTTTGGAAGTGGTCGATATCGTCCTTCCACCTACGCCTGGGCCTGCCTCGGCGCCGCTGTCCGTCTTGTGGCACCATCTTTGCCCACCTTTCCGGATGCATGCGGCATACGTGGCCTGCCCAGCCCCACTTCAGTAGAGATGCTTTAGTTATACCTACTTACTTACTTAAAAATATCTGACAGATATGATTTGTTTCGTTACAAAATCATTTCAAATATAATTTGTCAGATTCTATTTGAGATACTTACCAACGTTTTTGTGATAATCCCCCGGATTAGAGTAATAAGTATAGATACCTAATTGTTAAATGACACCTGGTGGTGACAAATGGTGACAGGTTAAAAATAGGCTGTAAAAATGCACTTTATGGTAGCTTACTTACAACAAAAAATGATTTTGATTTCTTTAATGAAGGTTGGGTAGGACACCCAATCTTCATTAAAAATCACTAAATAGCTATGACTAAAAACGGTCCTATATCCGAATACCAAAGGATTGGCACTCCTGGAAATCCAACTGGCTCAGTAAACTGCACGAGACCTTTCAGTACAATTTGTTTTCATGTACGGAGTCTGGAAGGATGGTCTCCGGAGACATGTATACAACAACAACATTAACTAAATAATGACATAATGGACTTGTTCGAATAAAACATTACCTAGTATCGAATAAAACTATTTATAATATTCCTCCCCTAGCTTTAAACTTACTGAAATAGGTAAATAATGTAGCAGACAGAAAGTATTTTTTTAAATGAAGTTATTTTCTCTAATCTAGGTACTTATTTCGAATAGAACGACTTTTGTTTACGAACCCACTATAAACCTATTAAGAATGTATAACAAAAACAAAATTAAATATTATATAATATTTGCTTATTTACATATTCAATTCAATTTAATTTATTTCGAGTAACAATATACATTGTGTGCGAATTAAAGCTTAAGACTAATTAAAAATTTTATAATTATAAATGTCAAACTACTAAAACTAGTGTCTAAATAATATCAAAGTAAAAATTTAAACAAAAATCAAAAGTCTATCGAATAGCAACACTTTTCAACAAGTAGAGCTCCTAGTTTACGCTTAAAAATATTTACACTATTTATAGTTTTTTATTCAACTGGCAACCTATTGAACAGTCGGACTGCCTGATACCGCGGACAGTGAGTAGCGACCTTAAGTAACGGAGTGATTACGCTTCCCAAGTCTTTCCTCCTAGTATTTACTCGTAGTGCCATTTGCTCGTCCGTTTCAAACAAGTGCCTACGCTTAATAATATCTGTAAGTAGAACCAAAATGTACAGGCTAGAGACTGTTAAAATTAGGTATTTTTTGAAATAACACCTGCAGGAAACCCAGGGAGGTATTCGTGCAATAGTTCGTATGGCCCTCTTCTGTATGACAAATGACCTATTAATGTTATATTTATGACTATTACCCCAAAACTTGACACTGTAACGCAATCTAGACTCAACAAGGGCATAGTATACTGTTATTAACTGATCGATCGTAAGTTCGCATATCTCTTGTTAATTATACTTTGCAAGGCATCGCAAATTCTCTTTACTTTAAAATGTTAACTTTTGGTTATGATTTTTGATTTTATTTACCACTAAATCCGCGTTTGACCTCATTATCACATGGTGGTAAGTGACGATGAGGTCGAAGATGGAGCACACGGGCTTAGTAGGACTGTCTCTTCTATAAACACTGCCTAAACACATCAACGACGAGACAAAGGTATATTTTGACGATAGACCTTACATAGAAGGTTGGTCGCTACTTCGGTCGGCTGAAGGGGTCGTACAACCAGCAAGTTTCTCGGTTTAGTCGCCTCGTACGACACGCTTTTCCGGTGGCGGTAATCCGAATCTAATTCGCCCAAATACGGTGTTTGGTGTGGACTTTGGGTGCTTTGTAGGTCCATGGAAAAGGCTTGGAATCTTGATGAAAACAAACCTGTAACTCTAAGATGTGCAATAATGTGTGGACGAATCGGCATAATACAATATACTTATATATTTTTTTAAAGTTTGCAACATACTGTATAGAGTGTAACATGTATAACGTCCTCTAAAGACAACAACACCTCCGGCACTAAAACCTATTTTCGTTTTGGAACCGGAACATCTATTAGCAAACCAGGAAGGCAGAAATTATATTTAAGGGAGTCGCTCTCCCCTATTTGGATTATGGCGGGTAAATTTGACGTGCAGTCAATTAGCGGGCGGATCGCGGGGCGGCTAAGCGGGGCGGCTACAATTTGTCAGTGACAACGCCGGAAGTTTAACAAGCTAGCTTCAACAATAACCACTATACCTCCAATTAGAAATATAAATCAAGTCATGCTATAGGTAGGTTAGGTTAGATTATCATGTACCCTATACATTGTCAACGTGGGTTACGTCAGAAAGGTGCTACAGTGTGATCCAATTGGAATTTTATGTATCGTATGTTATCTTATCTTATAATAGAGGGCCGGGAATAATCCCAGCGGCACTTCGACCCTTCGATCTTTTGTGCCTACCCCATTTTACACACTGGTCATCTCAGTGTGTAGGTTTCCTCACGATGTTTTCCTTCACCGTTAGAGCAGTCGGTAAATGTACGTAAGTCTTCGAAAAATACGAAAAACTCATTGGTACGTGGCACTGCACGGTTTCGAACCCGGACTTCCCGCATGGGAGTCCGGTGTTCTAGCCACTGTGCCACCGACGCTCATGTAGCGTATAACTGTATATTAACAATAAGGAAAATTATTATTTACTACAATTGAATATTGATTTTACCTACAATTCAATGACTGAATGGTCATTTAACAGTGAAATGCATGTCTAAAAGAAATAATAGGTAATGACTAGATTTCTCGTTTGGAATAAATTGCACATTCAAATTGTATAACCTTTCTCGGAAGGGACATAACGTGGAAGAGTACATACAAGTATTCGTATGTACTCTTCCACGTTATGTCCCTTCCGAGGTAGGTAAAGAGAATGGAGCGCCATGAATTGGCACGCCTCTCTTGCGTGCTTTACAGTCATACGTCAATTTGAAAGTTGTTCTTAGCACACGGGTGAGCTGAACATTTCCGACAATATCTAGGACATAGTTTTAAAAAAAATAATTAGCTACGACAAACTGGCAGACGGGCCACCTGATGGTAAGCAGTCACCGTCGCCTAGAGACACGTGCAATACCAGGGGTATTGCTTGTGTGTTGCCGGCCGTGGAGGGAGAGGACTTTTTTAACGTTCTTTTTGAAGCATCCCATGTCGTAGCTCTGTAGAAAAACGTCGGGTGGAAGAGAGTTCCACATTTTACAGGTGCGTGGCCGAAACGTTCGTGTAAAACGGGTCGTGGTAGACACCCAAGGCTTTAGAAAGTGCGGGTGAAAATTGAGCCGCCGACGAGTGGTGCGATTCAAGAAAGTAGACGACGGTACCAAATCAAATAATTTAGCTACTAACCACAAGACAAGAATAAGAAGAAAAAATATCAGTAAAGAACTTCTGTAGCGTTGCCTGGCGCTGTTGCCAAATACACTTTATATGGCGTGTTTTGATTAAATTACTTGGCCGACACGCGACACACGAAACTAATACAGACCAATTCAGGTCAGATTTTATTCTTGCCCGATGCGAGACTAAATTATACAGGACCCTTCCATTAGCGGCGCGCTTTACCTGACAGCGTTGTCACTCGAAGCACCTGGACTATCCCAAATGCATTAGGTCTTAGTAAATAAGGGTCGTGCAGTCATCTGCAATTATTTTGCGATAATACAAACCCGCATGCTCCATCGTCGACCTCATCGTCGCTTACCATCAGGCGAGATCGAGGTCAAATGCGGGTTTAGTTATACATAAAAAAAAAAAAAAAAATATTAAAAAAAAATAACTTGTAACAAAAATCGGTTGCATTATCAGCAGCCCACTCTAGGCCACTGCTGGACATAGGCTTCTCCGAGGGCGCGCCATTGAGCCCGATCTTCGGCTCTTCTCATCCAGTCATTGCCAGTCACCTTGCGTGCATACATAGCTTCATTTGTTTTTTACCATAAGGTGGAGACCCAGGTGGAGCACGAGGAATGACCCTAATTTTCTAAACTTACTGAACGGAAGCACATGTTTTCGAAAACATTGAAATGTTCCGTAGGCAAGACAATGTTTACATAGCAAAAAAGTACGTTATGTCGCAGATATATACAGGCTGTCCCAGAAAGTATGGATCAAATGAAATAGGGTGATGCATGAGGTCATTACCAATCTATTCAGGGTGTCCCAGAAAGTATGGATCAAAGGGAACAGGGCTATGCCTGAGGTCATTATCTGTATAACCCCATATATTGTCATCAGATTCTTCATGTTAAATAGTTGCCTATTTAAACTTTTGGAACTTTATCAAAAATTGTCTAGTGAACCCACTACAAAGTGTATTTTTTTTAAAAACTATCAGATATTTGGCAGATTTTCGTTATGTACTATATGCTCCTCAGGAATCAGCCTATTTCCTCTGTAAGAATCTTTCATGATTTTGTAAATCTTTTTTAAATCACCAAAAAATTAATGCTATATTATTTACATACCCACTAAAAATGTATTTTTAAATAACTATCAAATATTTGGCAGATTTTCTTGTTGTACTATGTGCTCCTCAGGAATCAGCCTATTTCCTCGGTAAGAATCTTTCATGGTTTTGTAAATCTTGTTTAAATAATCAAAAAATTAACGCCATATTATTTACATACCCACTAAAAATGTATTTTTAAATAACTATCAAATATTTGGCAGATTTTCTTGTTGCTGTGCTCCTCAGGAATCAGCCTGTTTCCTCTGTAAGAATCTTTCATGATTTTGTAAATCTTGTTTAAATAATCAAAAAATTAACGCCATATTATTTACATACCCACTAAAAATGTATTTTTAAATAACTATCTAATATTTGGCAGATTTTCTTTATGTACTATATGCTCCTCAGGAATCAGCCTATTTCCTCTGTAAGAATCTTTCATGATTTTGTAAATCTTTTTTAAATCACCAAAAAATTTACGCCATATTATTTACATACCCACTAAAAATGTATTTTTAAATAACTATCAAATATTTGGCAGATTTTCTTGTTGTACTATGTGCTCCTCAGGAATCAGCCTATTTCCTCGGTAAGAATCTTTCATGATTTTGTAAATCTTGTTTAAATAATCAAAAAATTAACGCCATATTATTTACATACCCACTAAAAATGTATTTTTAAATAACTATCAAATATTTGGCAGATTTTCTTTATGTACTATGTGCTCCTCAGGAATCAGCCTATTTCCTCTGTAAGAATCTTTCATGATTTTGTAAATCTTGTTTAAATAATCAAAAAATTAACGCCATATTATTTACATACCCACTAAAAATGTATTTTTAAATAACTATCAAATATTTGGCAGATTTTCTTGTTGTACTATGTGCTCCTCAGGAATCAGCCTATTTCCTCGGTAAGAATCTTTCATGACTTTGCAAATCTTATTTAAACCACCAGAAAATGAACGTATTTAAATAATTGTCAAAAAATAAAAAATAAGTAAAACAGACTTTCGTTTCGCTCAGTATAAACAGCCCATTATTCCTATAAGAATTCAAAGCCCAGATTTCACAACTAAACTGACAATCCTCATTGTTTTGATTTTCTTTTAGATTAATCCTCAAAAGCCTGCCGAAGGTAAACAAAGTGGAGCCGAAATAAAAGGAAAAGGTTTTGTTTGGGATTACGAAAGGTTAATTTTACAAACAACAGGTGAATCCTTGGAGGAAATTTTAATGAGACATGCTAAGATAGAGAATCGTGGCGCTCCATTCTTTCTGCATACCTCGCAAGAGACAGCGTTATGTTAAAGAAGTTTTAATATAAGTAAACTGCGGATTGAGGACGCTTTGTGACGTTGAATGTGAACGAAGGAATGTCAGATAAGATGGAAAAAATTGTTAGGTATATACGAGATGATAGATCAGTGGCGGATGGAGCTTCTAACCCTACGGGAAAGAGGCGTGAATCTATGTATGTAAGTAAGTACAAATACAAAAGAAATACAAAAATGAAAATTTTATGGAGATTAAAAAGTAGCCAGACATACTAACAATATCAGGTACATACACACACTCTGTCTCTCTCTCTCACACACACAGATACACTTACCCTCGCACCCTCGCACACACTCTCTCTCACAACAGGTCATACCTGTTGTGATAGGGTGTGTGTGCGAAGGTCATACCTGTTGTGAGAGGGTGTGTGTGCGAGGGTACGATGGTGAGTGTATCAGTGTGTGTGCGTGTTTGTGTATCTGATAGAGAGAGACAGAGTGTGTGTATGTACCTGTTATTGTTAGTATGTCTGGCTACTTTTTAATCTCCATAAAATTTTCATTTTTGTATTTATAATATATAATACATAGATTCACACCTCTTTCCCGTAGGGTTAAGCACATACTAGAAACAACAATAGAATTGATAAATATTTACGTTTTATAGAAGTGTATCCCCAAGCCATTATATTGTTGCTATCTACTATGCTGCAAGATGGCCGATGAGGCCAGTGCTGGTGGTGGAGACCGATATGTCTTACTTATCGATACTGTCTAACTACATTGTTACTTGATTGTAATTTGAATGTTCTGGTTCGATAAATATTATAGTATTTTTTCTGTAAAACTTTTTTTTTATGTTTGCTATTGGACCCCGCACTAGGGCGATAATGTGTCGCGCGCGGCGATCCTTAAATGTAAGTATGAGTATAAATAAATTTTAATGATGTACGGTTGAATACATAATTATTAATGTTTACCACCCACCCGTCAAATTATTAAATAATTAATCCTCTTCAAAATTTTAATTACTCGTCCAATCTATATTACAGTAGAGGAATAGCTGTAAGTACCTACTTAATTCGAAAATGAATTTGACAGGTTTATACCAGATAATATTAGAAATTTTTTTTGCAAATGCGACTGTACGCAGGAAGAAAGAAGGTTTTGTTATTTTTTTTGTTTTTTATTAAATTCTTATAAAACAGCTAACTTAAAGTTACACAATACACATAATTTTGTTATTAACTTCAACAGGCTAAAAATACACCTAAAGTTATTTACATAATTAATAAATGCTCATTACATCTTGAAATGTGTCAAAGTTAAGTAATAATTTTACGGTGTCGTATAAATATGTAAGCCATTGTATAGACTTTACTTTTTCATGTGACAATAAATAAATAGTTATCACACTAAGTAATATTTCGCTATGAAAATAGCGGTTAAAAAGATAATTATACAATAAGTACATCACACAAAACGTAAGGAACTCCTCATCAACCAGAAAACCGCGAACCACTGCGTTCCCCACCGGGCGGTTCGCACACCGGTCATTGCTTGCTTGCTTATCGTATGATTCGTGGCCAACCTATCTGTCAGAGTTGTTCAGGCCGCCCGAAGGCCTCTAACATGGCTTAACGACTGCTGTCGAACGACAACAACCGGGACCGACTGCTTAACGTGCTTTCCGAGGCACGGAGGAGCTCAGATGAAATATACCACTAGCGGTCACCCATCCAGGTACCGACCGCGCCAACGTCGCTTAACCTGCACGATCACTTTGGGACTGTGCTCGCAACTAGGCTACGAGCTCCTGAAACGCGTTAACTCTGTCTAGTTAGTGGGTGAAATGCGGACAAATACCTATATTCTTCATCTTGAATTCGAATCCCTTCTTTAGGTCTGGTGATTGTATGCATTAACCATACAGAACGACTTCCTGCGCAATGGAGTTGTGTGCCATATCTTTCCTGATTGATTTCATATTGTTTATTTCAGTGTGCAGGTTATCTTACGATGTTTTCACCGTCAGAAGAGTCAATAGATGTACGTAAACCTTCGACTAAACCAAAAAAGTCATTGGTATTTTACATGACATTGCATGGTTTCGAACCCAAACCTCCCACGTGGGGAAATGAAATGAAATGAATTTTGAAATGAAATGAAATGAATTTTGAAATGAAATGAAATGAATTTTGAAATGAAATGAAATGAATTTTGAAATGAAATGAAATGAATTTTGAAATGAAATGAATTTTGAAATGAAATGAAATGAATTTTGAAATGAAATGAAATGAATTTTGAAATGAAATGAAATGAATTTTGAAATGAAATGAAATGAATTTTTATTTGCAAGATTATACGTTATGAAGCAACTTAAAATTACATAGGTAGTTCCAGTATATCCTACCACATTGTGGTGTGCAAATTTATATAATAGATAACAAAAAATAGAAGTAAAAAATTTGATACGTAGCTAATTAAGTAATACTCTTTAGTTCGGAGAGTCTCAGAGAGAGACTCGGGAGTTCGGTATCCTAGCCTTTGCTACCGGTTCAGATTTGTTCGAATAAAAAACAGATGAGATATTTAATTATAAGCGTACTGTACTTACGGCCAATACCATGGAAGTTTTGTAATATTCTGGCTACCTTAAGTATAATTACGATCCTTTCTGCGGTAGAAAGAGACAGAGTAATTAATGCAGATCGAATTCTCAAGCCGCTTCAGGCAATTGGGGTTAGAGTATAGACAGGACTCCATCTAGGTATCGGATCAGTGACTCGACCTACATGATAACTACTAGGGTAGACCTCAGCTAAATCAGACACCTAGTGTAGTATTTAACACTAACCTCCGGAAACTATAATTGAATTTTGCGGAAGCATAAATCTGTGTAAATTGTCTTGTGGTGGTAGAGTTGCATAGTTTATCATATGGAAAGGAAGGGTCTTTGCCAGTCATAAGCAGTATAACTTTTTATGTTTCGTGGTTATAATCTATAATATTATAGTTAGACACGGAACTCTTACCACGGATTGGGGTTGTTTTTTTATTTCATTATTATTATTAAATAAGGAGAGCAGACGAGCAAACGGGCCACCTGATGGTAAGTGGTCACCGTCGCCCATAGACATCTCATCTCAATATTAGAGGGTTTTTGATGCGCTGATAACCTTGAGGACTAAGATGGATTGCCTCATGTGTCGGAAATTACGCTGGCTCTCTTACCCTTCAAACCGAAACACAGGAATGCAAGCATCTCTGCTTCACCGCAGGAATAGATAAGAGGGTGGTACCACCCCAAGCGATCCTTTACTTTAGGATCTACCACTACTGTTCTGAGCACCCTATATTTGACACAGTTGCATGCGCCATGGTTGCGAGTAAACAACCCCTAACTGTGGTAAGAATCCCGTGTCTTAACTATAATAGCTATAAACAGGTTTATTCTTTAGAGATTTAAGACTACTTGGTGGCGTTACCAATGATAATTTCCGAATAACATTGTTTTACGCCCATACACTGTAAAAAATCCAACAGTCACAAAAAAGGCATGTCAGGATCACAGCGTAATTAGGAATAATTGAGATAAAACAGATATTATTAACACGTTGACAGTCCCCATACATAATGTTTTGATTTCCTCGTAAGTCCCGCATATTACTTCAATCTTTATACGTCCTGTTAAAAACGTAAATAATAATAAATGTAATCTAAACACTTCAAAATATATATTGAATGCAATAGGAAGTAAATCATATCTCTTATTATCATGGAAAAATCAGAACTTTCAAGAGCCGCACTCAGGACTCTGGACACGTAATAAAAACTTATCGATATACATACTATTAGTTATTCTTTGATTTTGAAGCGAGTCTTATGTCAGGTAACAGTCAATGTAATTCTTTTGTTTATTTTACCAAATTTGTTCATTTCACGAACTTGAAAATAGATTTTTATTGTAAATATTGTTCAGGACAATGTTTCGTAAAATGTGGACACTGTATAAGTTGCACTTGGAAGTATGGCCTTGGAATTCAACGTGGGGATGGTGAAAATGACGATGATTTTCTTTAATTACGACTGAACTGGTTTTAGTCCAATTTCTTTATTGAAAAAGTAAAGCTGAATAAACAGATATTTTTGATTTTTTGATTTTTTTTACTTCAACCTTCGGTCACTTCAGTCTTCAAACAGGTGGACAGTAGCATTCACCAAAGATATTGTAATACTAACCCTTAGTGCGTACCTGGTCGTTTCTTAGTTACCCATATATGGGTCACGGACTTGTGGAACTAGTTCGTCGTGACCCATATGTGGGTCACTGGACTGTTAACGTGTTAACAAGAAATAAAATACTTAATTCATTAAATCACTGTATAAAAATGTTTTTTGTGTCATTGATTCTACTCCAGGAACAGGCGCCACAATAACTAATACAAACAGACTTGGAAATAATAGGCTCTATTTCCAATTTGACAATGTTTCCAAGTGTGGCCGTGGTATCATTTTTATAGTACTTACTTTACTTACCTATACAAAACAATAATAGCAAATTAAAAACGCATAGCCTTTACCTATATCTCGATGTGTCTCACAAAGAGATTCTCCGTACGCTGAGTGGGTACCTGACCTGTCCCATCCTGAGGCACTGGGTGTCCGTGCAGCGTGATGGGCACTGATCGGAGTAGGTAGGGCTCAATCGGGTCAATGTCCTCAAAGGTTATATTAATATGGATATGATTTCTGGATCCCGTTTTAAGTTATCGAGCAAATGTTGTAAATTACTTTTATAAACCTCGCCCTTACTCGGCGGATTACGATTTTTTTAAAATTGTAAACTTACGAAGAAGTTAAAACACTACCAAAGGTACACTAGCGCCATGAATATTAAAAAAATATATTTCGCCACCAATCTTAAATGTGTATCAAAACAAATATAACGTTAAAAATCTAAATAATATATTTATTCAATCCCGGAAATCCCGGGATTATTGGGCATACTTATCCATATTATGACCGTATGTGGCAAGTACCAAAAACAGCCCTACCTACTCCGATCATAGGTGATGGGAATCGAAAGTAGATGTATGTACCTTACGTTTTATTTTATATTTTATTTTACATTATTTCATTGTATGTTTTATAATTTTATTATTATTATTTTGTAAACCAATGGGTTTTATGCCTGAATAAAGAAAATTTATTTATTATATTATAAGACCAACAGGAAAGGAGGAGGGGAGGCCTTTGCCCAGCAGTGGGACAGCCTATAGGCTATTATAAAAAAAAATAAAAAAAAAGACCAACAGACAACAGATTTGAGCGTCGGTGGCACAGTGGCTAGGACGCCGGATTCCCATGCGGGACGGTCCGTGAAATGGGGAAGACAATGGCAAACCACCCCATTAAATCTGCCACGAGAGTCGTTCTATGTGATTAATTCCTTAGAATGATCACGACCCCCAGCAATGAGGAACACGACTTAGAAGAGAAGAGAGAAGACCAACACGTCGTCTAGATCCCCGGCGTGCGGCACTGGCGTAGATCAAGGCCATAATGAAAAACAAATTATTTAAAGTTAAAGGTTTTGAAATGTCAAGAAATAAAATGAAATTCATTTAATGCGCGGAAAAAGTGTCAAGCACTGTCCAGGGAAATCAAAAGACATCAATTTGAAAGTCGAAGCAACAAGTTTAATCTGGTGAAATTACTTTATAATTGCTTTTACGTTACTTCAGACTACGTGCCCAGATTATTTTAGCTCCGTTTATACAACGTGTCTATGAGTTATCCTTTAACTTTACCAAAAGATTATGTGGCTTGCTGACTGATGCTACTGGTTAAAGGTGGTAGATCTTGATTTGCAGGCTCATCTGGGGAGGTACATTGTCAAAGAAATTACATAATTAGAAGAGGAAAATAATAAGGACCTATGATAATTCTGTTATAATTGTTTAGGTAATAATGACTCCGATTGTACTCGATTACTATATTTCGACGGACGTTATTTATTTATCCTGTTCTTACACGCCTAATTTTAATATACTCGTACAACTGCCTCAATTAAATTTATAGAATATTAGAAATACAAAATTCAATATATTTATGAAAATATTATGTATGTACGCAAAAACTTAGTTATTTCCGAAAAACTGGGATAATCAATACCAGAAACAAAAACAAACTTGCAGTCCCACGCTTTAGACTCAATAAAGTTTACACATCATTTATAGGTCACTGTGTACGTTTTTATAATAAGATACCTGATACTGTAATAAATATGACAGGGAGAAAATTTGAGACCCATATAAGACGGACCTTATGTAAAAAGGGTTATTATAAAATAAATGACTACTTAAATGATAAAGAGGCTTGGTCCTAAATTCAGCTCCAGCTCTGCACATTGTGTACATATATGATTGTATTCATAATTATTGTAAAATATATTTATTTCAAAAGATGTGCTGCTGAAAGTTTCTTTCCTTTCAGCTATAGCTGAATAAGGTGATATATCACCTTACGAAGCGGTGGTAAAGTAAAAAAGAATGACGTTGTAAAAATGTACTATAAGGTACTTACTTACAATAAAAAAACATTTTGATTTGAAAGAGGCAGATTATTTTTAAATAATAACTGTAATTACCTATAAATTTCAGTATCAGTGTTTGATCTATGAAATTACTATTCGCCGTTATGAAATTATTATTGAATTAATAATTTTCCATTTTTTTTCTGAAATATCTATTTCAATTCACCAAATACCCACTTATTCGAAAATTTTGTTACTTTTAAGAGTTTTGTTTACTATTTGAGAGTTCCGTTACACCTAGAAAATTACATAGAAGTTCAGTCGTTAGATTTATTATTGTTAACTTTGACTGTTACACAAATTATTAGCTTAAAGTTTATAACTTTGCGGCTTCGTAACTTCATGGTATTTTAATGTCCTCGTAGGCAGCAGGTCAGGTATCTTCGGATTTTGAAAAATAATTGCAACTAGGACTGAAAATGACCTAAATATTTTTTCTCATTATATAATGTTAACTTTATTCAACTAACAACAACACTCGCGGGTTTGCGTGGACTTCAATTTTTTTAGAAATTGTTTCCTTATACAAATTCAATATATTTATTTGTCATTTCAGGTGTAAAAGTTTGTTTTACATAAAGTAGGTAGGTATTGTATCTCTGTAATGTGCCTTTCTTCTTCTTCTATGTCGTGTTCCTCATTGCTGAGGGTCGTGATCATTCTATGGAATTAATCACATAGAACGACTCTCGTGGCAGATTTAATGGGGTGGTTTGCCATTGCCTACCCCATTTACACACTAGTCATCTCAGTGTGCAGGTTTCCTCACGATGTTTTACTTCACCGTCAGTGCAGTCGGTAAATGTATGTAAGTCTTTCGAAAAAACCGAAAAACTTGGCATTGCCTGGTACAAATAATACTACGTAGTATTACCTGGTATATACAAAATTCTTGTTATCTATAACTTATTAGCATCGGAAATAATCTTACATTACAAACATAATGGTAATAAACATCAAATGAAAATCTATTGATCTAGAGACCTATTGGATAATTAAGACTATTAGGTAAATTAATGCTCTCATACATTTATCAAATTTTAAACATAATTATATATCTGTCTCATGTAATATATACTTTATAATGAGATCGGTAGAAAAATTAAAATATTATGAATGGCAATATAAAAAAATATACATAATAGAATTGAATGCAATATAATTATTTTTAACAGGTCAACTATTATAAATTAGATCTTTATCATCAAAATATTCTATCAGTGAATTGTTTATATTTATTCGGCTTCGGTCGCTTCCGTTTACAACTTACTACATTGGTTGATAGATTTTCCGCTCCACTTTATTAGTTTGTTCGAAAGGCACCGAAAACGTCATTAATATTGCAGAAATCACAGTAGATAAACTAATTTTTACCTTCTTAACTTTTCTACTCACTGACTTCTTCGAGATAGTTTTACTAATTATATAAAAGTTTAACAGATGAAACGTTTGGATGTTAGGTTAGGTTTTACCGCAGGTTTTAGTTTGAACTGTGGATTTCCTAATTATGTAACTACTATTTCGATGAAATGGGTAAAGTAAAGTAAAGTAAAATACACTTTATTGCACAAATATAAAATAACAAACATGAGATAGTAATGTCATCCATATTTACAGATGAACCCGGCTTCAGTGGACCTATAGCCAATGTGACTGCGCCTCTAGGACGCGAGGCCATCCTTGCCTGTACTGTGCACAACCTCTCTACATACAAGGTCAGTAAAAACAAACAGACATTAATTACATGGCAGAAGAAGACAGGCAAAATGATTACGGATTGCATGATGTTCACGTCACCGCACAAGGGTACGTAATCTAACGTAACACTCGTATGATGACGTACCCTTGTGCGGTGACGTGAACATCGTGCAATTCGTAGTCGTTTTGCCTGGTGAAGAATGAGCTGTCTTCTTGTGCCATGCATAATTACTTAAACCACGTTGGATGAAAGAAAAAAAAGTTTTTAAAAAATAATAATTTTTATTTGCTACTAAACCCGCATTTGACCTCGATCTCGCCTGATGGTAAGCGACGATGAGGTCGACGATGAATAGAATAGAATAGAATAGAAAAACGTTTATTTGCTGTCTGCAGCACACACACAATTCCACTTGTACATTATACAATAATATACAAGTGTATACATATACATATATACTATACAATATAATCTTAAACTAAATTAATAATAATGCACGGCGTATGCTGCAGCACCAAATAGGCCTCAGCTCAGCATAATGCCATACTCTAGAGTAGTCTAGAGCATGGCGCTGATATTCTGCTTCAGCCTGTCGAGGTCGGAGGCGGATACCAAGCGACGAAGAAGAAGAAGCATGCGGGTCCAGTAAATGCCTATTCACTCTGGCCTTGAAGATCCCAAGGTTGTAGGTTTCGGGAAATAAAGACGCCGGCAGGCTGTTCCATTCCTTAGCCGTTCGCATAATGAACGAAGAAGAAAATCGCTTCGTACGAGCAGATGGGATATCAACAACATAAGGATGGAACCCCTCCCCGCGCCTGGTAGTCCAGAGGCGGAATGGAGATGCTGGAATTAGGTCGTGCAATTCCGATGCGCATTCTTCGAAATGTATCCTATAAAATACTGATAGACAGGCAACCTTGCGCCGATGTTCCAGACTTTGCAGTCTAGCTTCCACCAGCGATTCGTCACCTATAAAGCGCTTAGTGCGTTTCTCCACTGAGTCAAGGGCAGCCAGTTGGTACTTAGCTGAGCGGTCTCACAGGTGGCAGCAGTACTCCATGCACGACCGGACTTGGGCTTGGTAAAGGTTTAAGAGCTGTCCCGGCGTGAAGTACCGCCTAACCTTACTCAGGATGCCCAATTTTTTTGTCTCTCTCTCTCTCTCTCTAGAGACGGGCGCGCGTTCGCTCCTTCATGTAAACGACAAATGACCGTTGAGCGCAGTCAGACAAAACCAGTACAGGATGGATGACCGCTTATATTCTATTAGTGTCCGACCGAAGCTTCGACTTCGGCTTTGGCCACCTTCGGCCAAACCTTCGGCTTCGGCCAATATGGGCCGAAGTTTTGGCCGAAGCCAATACAAGACAATAGATTGACAACTAGCCAAACGACAAGAATATCTTAAAAAAATCCTTGTCTCAATAGGTCTAGACACAGCATTAATAAATGACTACCAGACAAGGAAACTTAGGGTAAAAGCACGTACCGGATCAGGATCGAATCTAGACACCATCGCATAAAAGATAAGTTATTATTCTGCGGGATGGTCACGTATAGTCATACATTGAGACTAACAAGGGTAATGAAGACAGACACGAATAAGGAAGTGATAATCATGTTGTTTGTATATACGTTTTGAAGGTTACTTACTCAGGGTGTCAAGGATCTTAGGGTATAAGGGTATCTTGGTTATATGGGGGTAAAAATATCTAAAAATAAGTCTGACGAATACGTTAATTAGGCGAAGTCTTCTTACAGCATTGATTACCTACGTCTAATCATGAACCGACCGTGTTCTGATTGGGATCAGCAGATACCTACAGATACTTACCAGCTGATATAAATAGTCTGTCGATGATTGGACCATGTTCAGAGTAGTTAGTACTATGGCGTATGCTGTTTCAGTTCCGAAACCAATAAATCTATTGTGTCACAGGTGGCCTGGCTCCGAGTAGATACCCAGACCATCCTGACCATCCACACCCACGTGATATCGCGGAGCCGTCGCGTGGGGGTCACCCATAGTGACCACCGCACGTGGTTCCTCCACATCAGGGAGCTACGGGAGACAGACAGAGGGTGGTACATGTGTCAGATCAACACTGACCCTATGAAGAGCCAGCTGGGGTACTTGGATGTCGTCGGTAAGTGGGTTCAAACCTTTAAACAGCAGTTTGTAGTTTGCCGCTGCAGGCAGCGATCCTCGAGAAATCGACCAATCAAAATGTCGCTTGTGAGTTTTCTACTCCTGCTACTCGACTTTTTATTGGAGGTCGTGGGTGGTATAGATGGAGGCCGACGAATTAGAGAAAGGTTTGCGTGTTTTGTCCCGTTTGCTTATGAAATTTTGGTAAACATGAATTGCAGTAAAAAGTTCTTCGTGAAAGAACTAAATAAAGAGAAAGGGTCCCTTTCACTTAGTTCTTTGACTATTCCAGTGCGAAATAAACCACAATAACGTTTTAAAGATGATTTAATAACTTAAATACAATAAAAGCCCAAAATTGAGTCAAGAAATTGAATTGCTATTCTTTTTTTGATGTATGACCATTGTATCATAAAACCAAAAATGTTTATTGAAGTATCATAAATAGAGTCATAAAATTGTTATAGATATTGTTATTGATATAAAATAGATATAACAAATTAATTAAAGTATCCGGGAAGAATTTCTTCGCCATATTATGATTTCATTTACAACATTAATTACACCTAGGTAGGTACTTAATTATAAAATAAATTGCGTCTTAATAATTATTATCGTAGAGATGCCTTTCCCTTCAGCATTCACGAAGCCAGATATACATAAAACATTACGTAATAATAGGCTGATACGCTTCCATACTAATTTGAAATTCAATGGTAATGATTCAAATTCCAGAATAGTTTTCGCTCATATTGAAATTCCATACCTATGAAAGTTTATGTGAATGAATATTCATACAATATGTTTTGAATTTTCTGTTTGACAGTATCTACCTAGTAAGTATCTGTGGTATATCTATTGTCTCATCGATGAGACTCTTTTTTCCCTTTTTTACCAAAGCTATAATAATATACTTAACATTGGACACAATTAGTGGGACATGAACGATTTGTTAATAGACATTACGCAGGTCAATTTTCTATTGTTGTCTAACTATCTGGCTAAGATAAGGAGGAGGAAAGATTGTAAAATATGGGGGAGATCTTTGCTTTGCAGTGGGGCACACATATTTTTTTAAAACGGACTTAAAAAAAGCCAACGGCGTGAAGTGGATTAATTTTGAAAACTGTATCTGTACTGTATCAAATGTTCCTTGATTGTGTTCTACTCAATGGGCATTTTCACATTACACGATAACGACACCGACACGACACCAATATGTATGGTGTTGTAGAAGACATAGTGTGAAAACGTCTAGTACTAAATGTATAAGATTGGACAAACGACGATATCGTTACCATTGTCGTTATCGTCTAAAGTGAAAACGCCTAATGGCTAGTTCTACTTTTCAGGGCCCCTTACCAAAACGGTAAAAAAGGAACCCATATGGTGAGCCATCAGTGCCCGTCCGTAGGTCTATTTTCTATTGGTGAACGAGACGCTGAGTGAGACGCTTGCAATCGTTAAAACGTGCAACTATAATTACTTCGTTCTTCCTCAGTCCCGCCCGATATCCTGGATCGTGGGACGAGCACCGACCAGACATTACGCGAGGGCACCTCTGTGAGTCTCACATGTGCATCCAGTGGCTCTCCCCAACCTCAGATTATATGGCGAAGGGAGCATAACAAGCCCATCGCTCTAGCTGATGGTATACAAGGTGAGACCTTTCAGCTTAGACCCAATAACGATCAGGAAGACCAGATATTAGAGGCCACGTCCGTATGCCTAAACATCATTTGAGTAACAACTTACATTTTTATTATGTAAAGAGAGCAAATGACAAACGTCAATGTCGCCCGTAGATGTCTCACCTCACTATCCTCTATGAGGGCTTAGATGGAGTGCTTCATGTAGTTACGTTGGCTCTCTTACCCTGCAAACCGACAAACAGCAATGCAAGTATTGCTGCTTTGAGACAGAAAGAGATAAAAGGTATCGGCTGGCTCTGCACAGGGTCATACCACCTTCACATATGCCATTTCTCCAGTTCCTTTGCGATTTCCTGCCAGCTGTTGACTTACAATTCTCACAGGTCTTTAAACCTTGACTAAAAGTTTATTCTGTTCGCAGTGACATCGTTGGAAGGCCCCGTGCTGAACATAAGTCGAGTGAACAGGCAAAACGCAGGCGCGTACTTATGCATAGCTTCTAACGGGGTCCCACCCACTGTCAGCAAGAGAATCTTACTGACTGTTGAATGTAAGTTTTTATATCATCTTCTCGTCATATCATAACTTAAAATATTTTCAAAAATCCTTCATGTGGAATAACCAACTCCCTTCTCGGATATACCGTGCTGCAGGCGTAGACTAATTCACTGAACCCGAATTGGTGCAAGAACCCTCTTGGTTGCCCGCGTAGTTAGTAATGTTACCACCTTTTAATAAAAAGTTTGTAATAGGTTATCCTTACTGCAGTGTTGATGTATTCCCACATGCCTTTCTAACTCCCCATGATCCATATTCAGTCTCATAGTCACTTGCCATCAAGAAAGATTGGGGTCAAATACGGGTTTACTTCGTACTCCAAAAAGTCGCAAAATTCATGATTTTGAAATACCAAGTGTGTTTGACCTATTAGTTGTAGGTAATATACGAGTTCGGAATTAACAACAAAGCATTTCATCCCAACAGTTCCACCAGTAAACACCATCAGAAATCAATTGGTTGGTGCAGCGCTAGGGTCAGACCTGGTGCTGGAATGTGAGACGGAAGCTTATCCCAAACCCGTAAGCTATTGGAGCCGGGAGAGCGGGGAGATTGTTCCTTTTGGTAAGAGTGCTTTTTATAATAAATTACTATCAGAGACCCGCTGGTGGGGGCAGCATTAGGGTCACACCTGGTGCTGGAATGTAAGATGGAGGCTTACTCTAAACGCATGGATGAAGAACATTCGCTTTCATAGCTGTACGATATTCTTTTCTAAACTAAAAGGACTTCATATAAATTTTCACATTAAGTTTTCACATTAGACGATAATGACACCGACACGACACTGATATATTTATCCGATATCGTTATAGTTAATACTTACGTCTGAAATTAAATATGCTGAAAGTTTCTAATGATTTATTGATTACGAGTATTATTAGGTATCTATTGACGGTATCTGGTATATTTTCTGCCGTACGATAAATAAATAATGTTAAATATTACATAGGTACCAGTTTATCTTGGTTAACTAATTAGTTACTGTAAGCATTAATCGTCAGTACGTCATATCTAGTGCTTAGCGATTCAGAATTATGCACAATGCTCAGCGATTCCCTCAGTGCTTTGTGTAGTAATGCTTATCATTCCACCTGCATATATGCTGCATTGTCGCAGATGCTCTAATTTGCCGACTAAATAATAATAAACATAATAATCTCTTGGTTGTTTGGTGAGGATATTACTGCGACGTCAGGAGCGGGCGTATTCCTAAATTTTGGTGCTGGGCGAACTGGTACCCGATGGCAAACGCAAAACGTCAGTTCACACTTTGGATATTTATCTAGACCATGTATAACGTGGGGCTCGGAGAGCAAACCCCTACACTACCCCCGCCAAAAAAGATAAAATTCAGGTCTATATACACTTCCAATATCATGAGAATATAACATACGCTGTGCTCGGGGAAGCTAAAAACAAAATAATTATGTGGGTTTACATTGTCAACACAGAGTCTAAGAGAGAGTCTCCGGAGGAGTCTCTGGCCGCCCCTCAAGAGGTTAGGAGAATACGTCACTGTACTGCATGTTACAACATGGAACCAGGTGTTCTGAAATAAGAATGAATGAATGAATTAAAATTTATTTGCACACATATACATAACACGATAAAATTACACGTTTAATTTCATTAATTAAAAGAGTTACTTTTTTACTTAGAGTATGTTCACAATTTCACATGCATATGTGGCAAAAGGGTCCCTCAGACTCAGCATTGTGCTGTGACGATATGGCTAGATGCTAGCCACCGCCGCAGCGCTGGTTGTCAGTCAGGGCCCGGTGACACGACGCCACGGTACGTGACGGTGAGACAGCTGTCCCCATTGCACAACTATATAAACATATCTCAATACATAATAAGTGTAAAACAACTACTTCCATTCTATATCTGTATGGATTGCTTGTTGCATTGAATATGGGATCAGCAAAGAACGTTTAAATCGTTGGTTCGTCATGCAATTTGATCAATTAAATGCTGAAAGAGGTCCTTTCGAAAAAATAAAAGTTCAGCTTTTCGAATATTTGTAAAAATAAAGTCCTAGAACTTTAGACAAGTATGTTTTTCGATGTAAAAACAAAAGTTTATAACTTATAGTTATAATATGCAACGGAATCAGACCGAACCCATATTTATTAAAAATATTTTTCGGTTCTCTAAATTTCTATGGGCTTGGTCCGTTTCCGTTGCAAAATCATTAGGGCATTTATAAAATATTTTTTATTGTTTACTAAACCCGCATTTGACCTCGATCTCGCCTGATGGTTAGCGACGATGAGGTCGACGATGGAGCATGCGGGTCCAGTAAAATAGATTAGGTGGAGCATTAGTGTTGATAAATTGTACAAGTTATTAAGAAACTTTTGTTGTAAAATATTTTGTTACATCGATAAACCTAAAGTAACCAATGCATGCGTTTTGTAGCATCCTGTGTACGACCTGCACGCTGCAGCAATTTAGTTCTGTTTTCAACGGGCGTAATTGGATTAACGCAACTCCTGGGACGTGAACGAATCCAGGATATAATTGTACAACTTTTATTTACAATTTCATAAAATGTTTTACTAAAAAATATTTTTATATTGAAATTCTATCATCATATTGCATGCATGGATGGATCTGGTTTGAATGATACCGATTATCGGGTGTAATTTACAAAGTGGTAACATTCATAAAGAAATAAAATGAAATTTATTTTATTCGCACGACACACGGTACATATAAGATAGTAGTATTGTTGGAATAGATCATACATGTTTCGCCATTATTTTGGCATCCAAAACATTTTTACGTCATGAAAAATAATAATAGGTTATAAATCGCAATAATACAATAAAATTAAAAGTATCATAATATAAGTTATTAGAATTTTTCAAAAAATAATTAATTTTGAGAATTTTGGGTTAGCTGGAAGAGATCTCTTAGGCTACTTGTACTGCGTTGTTACCTTTATGTAATGGTACACCTCTTTTTTAACGTTATGTACAATTTTCTTATATCTATGTACACTTTATACTATGTATGTACTATGTATCGTCTAATGTGAAAACGCCAATGGATGCATACACTCCATGATATTAGGACAAACTCATCACCCAATGTTCCCACTCGGGACAAACCCGCCACCAGCCCATGGTCCTGCCAACCTTTTGGTTCATCATCATCATCCTATTAATGTCCCCACTGTTGGGGCACAGGCCTCCCCTTGCCCAAGGGGGTACGGGCCATGATCCACCGAGCGCGCCCAGTGCTGATTGGTGGATTTCACACGCCTTCGGAAACTTTTAATTTCCTCAGACATGCAGGTTTCCTCACGATGTTTTCCTTCACCGTTAGAGCAGTCGGTAAATGTACGTAAATCTTCGAAAAAATCCGAAAAACTCTTTGATACATGGCATTGCATGGTTTCGAACCCGTACCTCCAGCATGGGAGTCCGGCGTCCTAGCCACTAGAGCACCGACGCTCTCGGTTGTAAGGACCGAATCACAGGAGATGCGCGCGGTACTTGCGTAGGCTCTTTCCCGCGCGCACTGTTCTATGCTCCATACAAATTCCAGAAATAGTCCCATCTACGTCCACTGTCCCCTTTCTGGGCCTGAAACACCACAACACAAAGGATGCGATTTCGATGCCGGCTTGACCAGATCTCGGTACCTGCAACAAAGTCGTAACTCCTGCTACGTCCGGTGATATAATATACAATGTGCGATGTGGTCGCCCCTTTCCACATTTCTTCTCGGTGGGACTGCGCACTGCGCACTGTATTTTAGCCTAAGTTCTTTTTTAAATATATACCTAAATAATAACCATGTGGCTTACATACCACTAAAAAAAACTATGATGTACATAGCTACAATACAAGAAATAGTAACAAAATTATATTACCCATTACACGACTAACTAAAGTGTCAAAGTCCTTCCTTGTGAATTGTGTAAGATTTTACAATTTAGTACCTGACAAAATAAAAGGGCTGAGTGACAAAAAATTTAAAAACGATGTTAAAAAATCTCTCTCTCGTAAAGCTGACCAGCTGTGCTAGACTTTATGATTGACAGAGATGCATGGCAACACTGTTGATTATTTATTTGTTTGTAGTTAGTGCCAATGCACGAATTTTTAAATTAGTAATAATAAAGTTCTTATTTTTTAATGTACGGAGAAAAATGTATGATTATTATTATTGATTTATGTTGTTCTTGATTATTATTATTGTTTATTATTAAGTTTTTAAATTGTTATATATTAAATGAATTGCAAATTGACGAACAAAAGTGTACAAGCTGTACCAATTTTATTCATTTCACCCGTACGACTTTCCGTGTTTCTGTTCTTTGTTTTTATTGTCCCGAGTGGGTACTCAGGACAATAAAAACAAAGAACAGAAATATTAGCATTTAACCTTGATCATAGGAGGAACCATGGAGCCGCAGAAGATAGATGGCTCCTACCGCTCGGTGCTGAGGCTGCCCATCCGGAAGGTGTCAGCATCAGACTATGGCGCGTACAAGTGCGTGTCCAAGAACTCTCTAGGTGATACCGAGGGCACCATCAAACTCTACCGTGAGTCTCTGTTGATTTTATTTTACTTTAAAGGAAAGAGCAGACGGGCCACCAGATGGTAAATCTACCGTCGCCTAAAATATTTCAAGAGTGTTTCGATGCCGTTGCTAACTTAAAAGACTGGCTCAGGGGCCTGTATTTACCATGGTCCTACTCTTCCAATCGGAATAATTTCCATTTTTGATGCTTTGCGGCAGAAATAGGTCAAAGGATGGTATTTTCCCAGACGACCTTTCCCATTAGTCTACCACTTTCAAAAACCTTCACCTTCTTTATAGAGTTTCAAATATAGAGTCAACAAGTTTATGTCATGTATTGTGTACAGTCGGCTTCTAGCTAATGTCAAATTTCTGCAGTCTGAAATTAATCTTAATGAATCTGCCATAGACTTCGAGTTTGAAGTGTAGAATTTTGACAGATGACTTTAGGTAGTGGCCGACTGTACTAGAGCTAAATTATCCTTTTAGACCGTCCTAAAATAATTATCAGTTTACTGACGAAAGCTTTGATCGCTTATAAGTAATGCTAGAAGTTGTCGGGACAGAATTGTCATATTTATAGTGATAGCATGATCGATAAATGAATACTTATCGATAATTACAATGTTCCATATTGCAACAACGTGACTCTTATGACAGTTAGAAGTTCAAGTTCAAGAGTCATTCGTTGATAAACCAATACCTCAGGCATCACGTGTTTTTACTCGTACATGGCATTCCAAATAAGTGAACGATCCCGCCTTTAATAGTATTATAGTTAATCTTTTTTTTAAATACTCCTTTGTAATAATAATAACTGTTCGGTTTTAAATATTTTTGGTATTTTGAATAGTCGTCATTTTTTATTATTTTAAATTACGACATTTTAAATCACGACATTTTGATTTTGGACATTGTGATATGTACCTACCCATTAAACAGCTGTGCTACAACATCGATATCTAGAAAAGTCGATAAAAACAGCATTCAATCACTAACAAATTTTAGATCGTGCCCCGACAACTTCTAGCTCTAATTATAAGCACAAAGCAACTATACCTCTAACTATAAACAATTCACAATCAACTTGATTCGTTTTGCGAAATTATAGTAAAGGCATCTAAAACTAACTTCTACGATTTTATGATTATCATTTATGAATATTATATTAGATCAACCCGGGCCGCTTTAAGTTATTCAGTTACTGGTGTAATTAATTATAAATTATGTCTACAGCCATGCCGCCACCAGCTATGGAGAACCGGAATGGTAAGTCTTCATAAATCGAAATAAATTATAGAAAATATTTAAAGAGATTTCATGAATGTTTTCTTTGTTGTTCATAGTTGTCCAGAGGCTGAACATCATGGCTGAGAAATCATCAGAAAGTACTCCATATGGTACACAAGGTATAACTAAAAAATGTAACGTAATACAGGGTAGGTATAACAAAAAAAACCTATAGTCCCGAAAGGGGGAAGTTCAGTATTTATACATAATTGAACAACCTTCACTATGGTCTAACACTGAAATCGCGATTAAAATCAACTGTTTCATACATTTTGTTTTCTTGTATAGATATTTAGCTTTTGTATGGAACAGCCGAATTTTTTTTCGTGATTTTAGTGTCGGTGGCACAGTGGCTAGGACACCGGACTCCCATGCGGGAGGTCCGGGTGTTTTTCGTAATTTTCGAAGACTTACGGACATTTACCGACTGCTCTGACGGTGACGGAAAACATCGTGAGGAACCTGCACACTGAGATGACCAGTGTGTAAAATGGGGTAGGCACAAAACATCCTCAGGGGTCGAAGTGCCGCTGGGGTTATTCCCGGCCCATGATAAGATAAGATTTGGCCCCATAGTGAAAGTCGTTCAGAGATACTGAACACACTGGACTATAGGAGGTTTTTGTTACACTCTGTATTGTATAATAGTTGTATTTCTATGTACTACCCGTCGAAAAAATCTGTGGACCCGTTGGAATGCGGTTACCGCACGCGTCGCACTGCGTCCCGGGTTCGCCTTCTCACATAAGTACCATTCTTAACGCAATCGTGTTTACATTTCTTTGTTTTTGACATTTTGTCTGTTAATTATTGATGTTTTTCCTTGCTGATTGTTATTACGTTAAGTTTTTAACATAATATAAACAAATTCTATCTATATATCTATCAGCCCGTATCTGTCCACTGCTGGACATAGGCCTCTCCCAGGGCGCGCCACATTACTCGGTCCTCCGCCTTCCTCATCCAACCATCGCCAGCAACCTTCTTCAGGTCGTCGGTCCACCGAGCAGGGACCGCGTCCCACACTGCGCTTTCTTGTCCGCGGTCTCCACTCTAAAACTTGTCTACCCCATAGGTTGTCGGTTCTGCGACATACATGGCCAGCCCATTGCCACTTCAATTGTCAAATTATATCTAAATACAGTAAAAAAACAGCAAAAAGTAGCAAATACATATTACATCACAGATATTTTCGTTAATTTTTTTGCTGACAGTACTGATTCTAATTCTATGACGTCATTCGACAGGTCCACAGATATTTTCGACAAGTCGTAGGTAGGTTTCTTTGATGACGATAGCTAAAGACATTTGGATAAAGTGTTTGACACTAAAATCCATATTCTTATTTTTCGTGAATTGCAATTGGCAATACGATTGACAATCGTCATTAAGTTTATAAATATAATCCTTATTTGACTGTACTTTTATGTCAAATTTTCGCATTAATGACCCAAAAAGAAAGGTGGCCTCCGGCCACGTCTCAGTTCGAAATTAAATTGAAATAAAGGAACATTGTTTTATATTTTATCTAACGAATTGCCAGAAACAGATGAAAGAAATATTAACAAGCCTAAAAATTTAATGAAAAAAAAGGCTAATTAGCAAAATGTTTTTAGATTTCAGGTTACAAGATTACAACGCAGCCTCCCGGGATCAATTGTGTAGCGGGTTGTTCTCATTAGTCATTTTAATTAATATAGCCACATCTCGAGGTTTTCTTTGAGGTCTGTTCTAAGTCAGTCTCAACCTTAGCTATCCGTAGGCCGCAAGTAAAGTATCGCAGTCATATTATAATTGTTTTTTACGGTATATTATAGAGACAAGAAGAAATATAATAGTTTATACAACAGTCACGTAATTAGTTGGCCATGGTTAAAATGGCTGGTTAAACAAATGGTATAATACGTTTTCTACGACCACGAAATACGTGTCCAACACGACCACAGATCAACCTACCCAAAACGTCAAAATAGGGTATTTGACCATTTTTTATATTGCATCAATCAACTTACATGGACATCCTGAAGATGGATCTGAAATCCGTTTATCGATATCTCAATAACGTCAGTTATATTAATGGTTTGTAGTGGGGGGAAGCTCTGTCCCTTTATACCAAAACAGTCCTTATTATGTAGCCAAGGACCTGCTTGTGTGGCGCTACATAACAGTGACGTCACAATTATCTATTGCCGTCTCTTTCTAGCGTCTGGTATTTGATTGCCTGTAGCTATTTTATTTTTCAACGGATTTTAATTTTGTTTTCACATTTGAATCAATTTATGTCTATTTTCTTATTTTTATGAAATGTATTTGATATTTGATACTAGTCAAATACCCTATTTGAGAATCTGAAATGTATCTTACAGCGCAGACATTAGGTTGAGATTTAATCGAAGTCAGATGGTATACTATAGCTTGTGGTTGACTGTCCAAGTCCAATGTACAGTTCAATGTATTTGACACATTCATACGAATGTCAGGGTTCCACAGAATATAGCTTGATGTGTCTTCCACTATACAATGTCCATATCTAATTAGATTTCATTTCCATAAACTTATTAAACAGTTACATTTTAGTACAGCACCTGTATATTGCCAATAGTATTATCGAGTGAACTAAATATGTGTTTTTTGTGGCAATAAAGTGTGTTTCTTCTTCTTCTGTCCTAAAATGCCTACCCGTGTTAAAATATTTCATTATAACACGACCATTCAGAATTATTTGTAATTTCGTATTGAATAAATTACCAGATATAACGAGAGCGTCATTGTTCAAGTTCGCTGTTGCTGAGATAATCTACACAAATGGAGTTTTTCCTGCGATCTAGTAAAGTGTGAGTGTGGTGTCTCCCCTCAAACCATGGAGCACTTGCTCTGATGTTCCGCGTGTTCGACCACCTGCACGCGGAGGACCTTTTCGAGGCCAACCAGGATCTATCGATGTGGCTGCCTTCTGGTCGGGAAACATTTAGTTCGGATCATCAATTCGAAAGAAGAAGAAGGATTGTTCAAGTGAAAAGTGAATATAAGCAATTGTAAATTTTTACAGCTTTTGACAAAACAAATTATTTTTTCCTGTTTTTGGACAACACATCAGGCTATTCCCTTTATACATTCGTACGAAATGTCAAGGAATCATTATAAAATCGTACTGCGACAGGATTCCGCAAAGTATACATCAGGCTATACCCTTTAGTACCTTGTCGCTTTAACATAATTGACACACTAATACAAATATCAAGAAATCATATTTTAAAAAATTACGACAGGGTTCCACGGAGTATAACTTGATGTCTTCCACAGTACATATTGCGGTACAATAAAGCTCTACATTGCCTCAGCTATCTCTATATATACTATAGAAGAAATTAATTAGTAGAACACGTAAAATCATCAATTATACGAAAGCTTTGATGTCTGGTCTTTGAGACTGAGTAACTCTTAAATGAAAGCTTATTTTATTAGTTTTGTTAGAATTACTTACGAGTACGCATATTTTAGTTAATTAATAAACCTACTGCTTTGTTCCAGATTTATAGCTAGCATATAAAACATTGTTAAACATTTTTTCACATACCTACCTTTGAGAAAAAACCCTTTAGTCTCAGTAGTTCGGTTATTTTGTCCGGTGCCGAACTGTTGAGACCCTCTCAGTCTCAATAGTTCGGTTGTAAAATTTACCGAACTACTGAGACTTGTTCTGTAGTTCGGTTAGTGATGTGATGTGATGAGTTAATCATTGTGGTTGTTTTTAAAAAATAATTCAGACGTTACCAACATTTACAATGACTTGTAAATGACTTGGGCACTGACTTGTCCCACTAGAACCATACTTATGTGGTGGTGCTTATGACTCATGTAGAATTTCAAGTACCTACTTGAGATAGGAACTCCTTCGTAATTAGTTACTATTGGCCACTTATGATAAATTAATTTCCTTGGGGTAAGTTTCATCGCGCTAGAGCGTTGAGAACACGGAAATAACTCCAAGTGCGATTTGGGCTTATTAATATACAATATATTATTTACTCCTTTCTGAAATCACTAACCGAACTACAGAAGTCTCAGTAGTTCGGTAAATTTGTACAACCGAACTATTGAGACTGAGAGGGTCTCAACAGTTCGGCACCGGACAAAATAACCGAACTACTGAGACTAAAGGGGAAAAAACCACGTTGAATTTGCGTTTTTTTTTTCACATTTATAGTCCTAGAGCTCACGTCGAAATGAGGATATCGCGAGTTTGTTGGCTTAAAATAACATTATCCAATCACACGCCACGTCTATTCTGTTGTCGTTAATTAGACAACATCCTTAGAATAATATCATTAAAGAAACAGGCTTTCTTCCTATATGTTTAGATAAGGTTCACTGCAAAGAAAATAAAATTGTACCTAAGTTTAAGTTTACTAGTTTTGGAGCTCTTTTCTACTTGTATTTATACACAAGTCTTTTTTTTTGGTTAGAATTTCTTTAAACCCCTATTATTGTATATTAAACGTTGTTAATTTAACCAGTTAAACTATTTTTGCTTACATCGGATTAAGAGCTACATATCTAAAATAGATATTTAAGAAAATATTTAATATTAAAATAGTAGTAAATTAAAACAATAACTGAAAATCTCGTTATTTTTCATATTGTTATTTCGTTTAGTAAGATAGATATATGCGTAATATAATATAATCAAAGCTAGCAGATATTTTAAATTGAATTGAAACTAAGTCATCATAATAAAATATACGTTGTCATTTTAATTATGCAAGATGTTCATATGATTGTAATGAGAACTTTCAAAGTTCTAAAATAACAACGTGTACACATCCTGTCAGAGTAGATATAAAATAAAGTAATGGCAACTTTCCATATACCAATGCTAAATCGCAAATACTTTTCCATACGATTTCGGTATAGGTTACTTACTTACTTACTTACTCCCCTGGCGCAGCGACCCGAAGTGGATCTTGGCCTCCGATACCAAAGAGCGCCATCGCTCTCTCTCCTGCGCAGTCTCGAGCCAGTCAGGCGCCCGGAGCTCCCGTAGATCCTTCTCCACTTCATCGCGCCAGCGGTATCTGGGACGTCCGACCGGACGTCGTCCGTTAGGGCGTCCCACATACGCTCGTTATAGGTATAGGTTGCCATCATTTAATTTCAGAATGTATTATGTAATGATAACATGAGATTTGTAACTGGAAACGTGTACACATCCTGTCAGAGTAGATAAAAAATAAAATAATGGCAACTTTCCATATACCAATGCTAAATCGCAAATACTTTTCCATACGATTTCGGTATAGGTTGCCATCGTTTAATTTCAGAATGTATTATGTAATGATAACATGAGATTTGTAACTGGAAACGTGTACACATCCTGTCAGAGTAGAAATAAAATAAAATAATGGCAACTTTCCATATACCAATGCTAAATCGCAAATACATTTCCATACGATTTCGGTATAGGTTGCCATCATTTAATTTCAGAATGTATTATGTAATGATAACATGAGATTTGTAACTGGAAACGTGTACACATCCTGTCAGAGTAGATAAAAAATAAAATAATGGCAACTTTCAATATACCAATGCTAAATCGCAAATACTTTTCCATACGATTTCGGTATAGGTTGCCATCGTTTGATTTCAGAATGTATAATATTATGTAATGATAACATGAGATTTGTAACTGAAGTAACATATCTTAGAGTTTAACATATCTGTCTGTACATACCTACTTACAATTAGTTAAATGGTTACTAGGTTTCAGATAAATCTAGTTGAATTGCACTTATCTTAACATATCCAAAAGATCAGGAATCGGGGTGTGTCAGAACTTACGGAATAAGAAGACATCAGCCCTTGCCCTTTTTTCTTCTTTTCTTCTTTCTGTCTTCCTTGATACAACATATCAGGCACCCTTTAGTACTCTGTCGCTTTATATTACTTGATACATTCAATAAGAATATCAAGGAATCAAAATCCGGTTCGAAACCATGCCATGTACCAATGAGTTTTTCGGATTTTTTCGAAGACTTATGTACATTTACCGATTGCTCTAACGGTGAAGGAAAACACCGTGAGGAAACCTGCATGTCTGAGTAAATAAAAAAAACCACAGGCGTGTGGGATCCATCAATCAGCACTGGGCCCGCTCGGTGGATCATGGCCCGTACCTCCTTGAGCAAGGGGAGGCCTGTGTCCCAACAGTGGGGACATTAATTAGCTGCTGATGATGATGATCAAGGAATCATAACAAAAACTTACTGCGACAGGGTTCTAAGAGTAGCTATAGCTTGATGTGTCTTCCTGAAATGTTCACATTTCAGAACATAATTACTTGGCAAAAATAACAATGCAAAATTACTAATGAAGTAATTTTGCTTTTCTGGGCTAAAATGAACGCAATAAAAGGCAGGTCTCGGAGATGGAGAGCAAGATGTATTTGTCTGGACACCACACACTAGATTGACATCGCGAGGATGTAAAAACCGATAGCGGTTGTTTTCCACAATTGACAGGCGCGCAGCACGCATGCGCCGACGTTGTGGCGGGAAGCCGCCATATGCATATAAATAGATATAAAATTGTATATAAAGAGGAATAACATATAAAATTAATGAAAGTATTATTAATAATAAATATAGACTGAGTTCCATAAAATGCTTTTATGTACATATAGAAAGCGGAAAGATATCCATTAAAGGTATTGCTTAATTAAATTAGTCAATTATACAGAAGTGACTCTATTGGAAAGTAAGGCTAGGTGTACACATCTACGAAAGAGTCATAATGGTACTCGTAATCAATTTCTTTCCTAAAAGTCTCCTTCTTTAATAAAAAGTTATCTTAATGTTATAATTAATAATATTTTCAGTATCATTTTTATTTACCAAAATCGTATAGCTCGTTAAATTGCTGATGGTGATAATGATGGTGGTGAGCAAATTAATCTTTTAATTAAAAAAATAGATTAGATTTCTGTTTAAAAACAAATGGACACGATTTTTAAACATAGTCTACGTTTTCGGAGGGTATTATCAAAATATGTTCATATTTTTATGTAAAACCGTTTTCTGCTGCAAAGGCATAGCGAAACAGCGCGGCAATACCGTGAGCGTTTATGTACCTTTTCACCAAGGACGACAAGAGGCGAGTTATATGACTAAATTATTGTAACAAGGTTATACGATTTTGACTTTGTGATTTTTTTATTAATAAACGTACCTACCTATACCTTATTCATTTTCGGATGATCCTTTAAAAGTTTGTTTGACGTATCATACAGGGATGTCTATTCGGTGCTCGAATCATTACCGATCCGATTCTTTAAAAGATCGATTAACTATTTCGATTAATTTCCATTCCATTTTTTTAAAAACCGGCCAAGTGCGACTCGGACATATTTATCTACGTTGTATGGAATCTATCTAAATGATCATCCCAAATTGTATAAAGTATCATAACAATTATGTAATTTCACCCTGACTCTAGTGTGTATATCTACCCTTAGGCTTGTTTGCTTTACATGTTATTTATTAGTTTATTTCAATAGTTAATATACTTACTTACTTACTCCGCTGGCGCAGCGACCCGAAGTGGATCTTGGCCTCCGATACCAAAGAGCGCCATCGCTCTCTCTCCTGCGCAGTCTCGAGCCAGTCAGGCGCCCGGAGCTCCCGCAGATCCTTCTCCACTTCATCGCGCCAGCGGTATCTGGGACGTCCGACCGGACGTCGTCCGTTAGGGCGTCCCATAGTTAATATAGAACAAATAAATAGTTGAAGTCAAGAAACTAATATTATTTGTTTCCATGAAGGTAAGAAGCGCCCGCCGCCGTTGGGATTGATCAATATCAACTATAAATAAATTAAAAATATATGACGTTTTATGTAGAGAACGGGGTACGAACATACTATCCCTTTTTCTTGACACAAATGAGTTCTCACGAGACACAATGTCCGACAGCCGGCGATAAGCGCGGAGTGAGTGGATAAATAATGAGTTTTTCAAGTGTTTATTCGAGAATTGTAGGTACCTGCTTACAGTTCATATTGGTCTCCAGTATGAACGAACAGCCAACTATCAATTATGTTTATAGACGTAGTAAAATTAATATATTTCTTATTGCAAACATGAAAAAAAAAGAAAATTTTTAGTAAGCTTTTTTAAATTATTTATTACATTTAACATGTGGAACACTCTTGCTCCTAACGTATTTCAAAAAGAACGTAAAAAGAGTCCTTTCCTTCCAAGCCCGGCAACGCACAAGCAATTTCTTTTGTGTTGCACGTGTCCTTAGGCAACGGTGACCACTTACCATCAGGTGGTCCGTTTGCCTATTTGTCTTAGCCTATTTAATTATTTTTTTTAATGAAAATAAGTATTAAGCCAATAACAAATCAAAATTAATTTCGTAGCATATTGCAAAAACCTTGTAATAGTAATTGTAAAAAAAAACTACTACGGCTTCCTTTCGCTACCTAAGGTGCTATTTGGTGAAATAAAATAGCGGCGCAAGAATTACTACTACCTACTAACTTTATAAATAAGTAGTGACACGTTAAAATTTTTTTATTGATGCAGACATTTGTTTTTTTTTCCTCGAGCTTGAAAATAGTTAATCACCCACTTACTCGTCGGTTATCGGCGTGATCGAGTTATGATTCTTGCTCCATTCGGGGCGGGCAGACTTGTTTCCTTCTTGTTTGTAAAAATATCCTAACTTAGTGTCAAAGTTATTATTATGTTGTACGCGGACCACTGTCGCTTTTCTGTAAAAAAATAAATAAATACTTATATTGAAACCTGTACATGTTTTTATCTACCATTTTCCTTTCAACTTGAACGTTTCTTCACTGACCGATAACACACAGCCAACGAAATTGCAGCGACTTGACGTTTTTCGTATGTCACTAGCTCACTAATCACGAACCGTTCGATTAACGTTACAATTCTAGAGTTTCGGTGGCACAGTAGCTAGGACACCGGACTCCCTTGCGGGAGGTCCGGGTTGGAAACCATACAGTGTACCAATGAGTTTTTCGTATTTTTCGAAGACTTACGTACATTTACCGACTGCTCTGATGGTGAAAAAATAAATAAACCTAATTGCAGCGACTTGACGTTTTTCAAATGTCACTAGCTCACTAGTCACGAACCGTTCGATTAACGTTACAATTCTAGAGTTTCGGTGGCACAGTAGCTAGGACACCGGACTCCCAGCCGGGAGGTCCGGGTTCAAAACTATACTGTATACCAATGAGGTTTTCGTATTTTTCGAAGACTTACGTACATTAACCGAATCCTCTGCCGGTGAAGAAAAAAAATGAAACCTGCATACTGAGATGACCAGTGTGTAAAATGGGGTAGGCACAAAAGATCCTCAAGGGTCGAAGTGCCGCTGGGGTTATTCCCGGCCCCCTATCATAAGATAAGAAGTATTTATCTACCTATTCTATTTTCGTTTCTGTTTGTTTTATATTCATCACAAAACAATTGAATGGCTAATAAACTATTTATAGGTTGTCTGGATTATACTTCGTGAAGTTAGGTAAAAAGCGCCAATCTTTATTACCTATTTATACTGGGTGTAACAAAAACCCCCTATAGACCTGAAGGGGGGGTGTTTAGTACCCATAACTGAACAACTTTCTCTATAGGGCCAACTCTGAAATCGCGAAAATAAATCAGCTGGTCATCTTAGTGTGCAGGTTTCCTCACGATGTTTTCCTTCACCGTTAGAGCAGACGGTAAATGTACGTAAGTCTTCGAACAATACGAAAAACTCATTGGTAAATGGCACTGTACGGTTTTGAACCCGGACCTCCCGCATGGGAGACGGTGTCCTAGCCACCGACGCTCTAGATAAATACTTACTCAAGCACCATAAAGTGGCATCATTTTGGAAGGCTCTGATTATCTCCACGGTTATTTCTTTTCACATTTTTGTACAATTTGACGTTGTCAAACAATAGAATTATTCATAAACACTTCAAAATTCAAGTCTCAACTCTTCAAATTTTAAGTATCGAAGTAGATAACATACAAAGAAAATCACAGGTGAATTAAGTCAACAAAGTAGTGTACTTAATGCACCTGCAAATCACCTGAGTGAATCAAGTCTACTAAGTAGTGTACTTAATTCACCCGGGTGAATTACCCCAGGTGTATTAAGTATACCGCCCCATATTAAACTACTATACCTTGTTCATTCTGGGATGATCTTTTATAAGTTTTTTTGACATATCATATAGAGATGTCCGAATGTCTATTCGGTGCTCGAATCATTACCGAATCAATGTACAACTATTTTTTATTACCCGTGGTTGAACTTATTATCCATGCGAAATTTTAAGTTCTTATTTTGAAATTATTCGCAAAACACGACAAATTTACGTTGTATGGCATTCAAAAGGATCATTCCAAAATAAACAAGATATAGAGGGAGGTAAGAGCTACCTACTTCGATTCTGATACGACGAGTTCACGTTTCAAACGCCTCTCACCCACCAACAGAAGGATGAATGATGAGTTAATCTGACACGGAACAATTCACGGCATTACTAATTACCTTGTTTAATAAGGGGAGGAATATACCTACGATATTTATCTCCGACACCTGATGTGCACCTGATTCAACTATACAGGGTATAACAAAAACCCCTAATAGAGCCAAAAGGGGTTGTTCAGTATCCTTACATAAATAAACAACTTTTTATTTATTTAGTACTAAACTTTCACCATGGGGCCAACTATGAAATCACGGAATAAAAATCAGCTGTTTCATACATTTTGGCCGTGTAGGTAGGTATTAAGTTTTTGTATGGAACATCTTTTTTTTTCGCGATTTCAGAGTTGGCCCCATAGTGAAAGCTGTCAGTTGTGGATACTGAAACACCCACCTTTCGGATCTATATATTCTATATAAGTACAAATATACTTTATTGCACACCCGGAACAAAAACAAAACATACAACATAAATAGAGGTACAATACAATGTGCAGAAGGCGGCCTTATCGCTGTGAGCGATAAGTAAGTATACGGGTGCAAAAGGCGTATGAAAAAGATACTACCCTCAAATAAATAAATAACAATAATAAAGAATGCAAACCTTTGCAAGCTGCAATGCAGTAGTAATAATATTACGTAAATACCATAATATGTACAGAAATATAATACTTAATATATAAGTATTCGGTTTAAAAAATAATTAAATGAGGATAGCAGACGAGCAAACGGGCCACCTGATGGTAAGTGGTCACCATCGCCCATAGACATGTCAGCTCACTGTATTAATATTAGAGGGTTTTTGATGCGCTGCTAACCTTGAGGACTAAGATGGATTGCCTCATGTGCCGGAAATTACGCTGGCTCTCTTACCCTTCAAACCGGAACACAGAAATGCAAACATTTCTGCTTCATGGCAAAAATAGATAAGAGGGTGGTACCACTCCAGGCGATCTTTCCCATCAGGATCTACCACTACTGTCAATGAAATGCGTTTGATTCTCGACCCAGAAAAACACAGTCTAGACAGCCACCCAACTTTCGAAACGCAATCGTTTTTGGGTTGTGTTGTGCCGCAGTTACTAATGGGCTTTTTCAGGGCCCTGACGTCCGATCCGAGTCCTATTTAACGCCCTGAATGTTTATCGGACGTGTATTCCATGTTCAAATAAAGGGGGCCTTCCTGGATCCGGATCGGGTTCCCGGATCGGAGATAACTATAGGATGTATATTCCCGCAATTAGGCACAATCACCGTAGTAAGTAATCAAATCTTTGTCTCATAATGATGTATATAGTCCCTGACTTTTGTTTCTGTATCACTGAAAGTTATCAAGTAATCATACCTAATCAATTACTTTTTACCCAACTTTACTGCACGGTGGTTCTCTATTACTTATTATTCCTGATCTTTTGTCATTATTGAGAATCCAAGGATTATTAACCTCCCACCAAAGGAGGGATGTAATAAGATTGACGCGAATGTCTGTTTGTCTGTGGTTCTAGTAATAATCGATGATCCGACGCGGACGTTTATTTAACAGAGAATATGATCGTGACTAAGTTGGTCTTTCTTAGCTATTTCTAATAAAACTTGTATCAGTGGTTTCCAAGTTCTTGGAATGTTATACGAACTGTAATAGTTAGGTCGTAGTTTGAGTTTTAGCTCAAATGTCAGATACAGGAATAGAACCGAACTATTCCTGTATTGAAAATGACCAGAAAAATTAAAAGAATCTCCACAACGGCAACTCGGAGATTAATTTAGAATTGTCACTTGTCAGCGAATCCATATTTTTTATGGTGCGTATTGAATAACCGGGATCATCAGCAAACAAACATTCAAAAGACACGAGATATACACCTCAGACTTATTTACAAACATTTGAAAGCGAGCGTCCCATACGAATTTTCAAAGGTTGTTCGTAGCAACGTATTCATAGCTAAATATTTGACTCTGTAACATGACCTAGATTCAAAGTAAACTGAATGTTCGTTCCAACGTACTGACCGCTGCAATTTTAAGTCAATCCAAAATACTGAAAATACTGCTCTTGCCGCCTATCACGGCTACGTAGTTACGGTGTTACGGTATGGACTGATAGTCTGAAAATTGCACAGACATCCATAAAGTATTCGTTACACAAAAAAAGTGTGTTAGAACTATCTGTGGAAAGGGGCCATTAGAAACGTGCCGCCCTTTGTTCAGGAAATTGAAAGTACTAACACTAACAGGACCATACATTCTAGAAATATGTAACTTTGTAAAATCACACCCCGAGCTTTTTAAAAAACCGGTTCTAGATTCGCGATTACATGAGAGAGACCTGACACGTTTAATAATGCCAAAATATCGGATGACACTGTATGAAAAAAACTGCTTCATTATGTTTGTAAGGATTTATAACCATACCAGCAGATATCAGACAGTTGCCCTCAAGAGGTCTAAATATAAAACTTAAAGCATGGCTGATTGAAAAATGTTTTTAACCGTTAACCTTATGGCTAGTTGGTAGATTTAATTTTATTGTATTATTGCGATTTATTACCTATTATTATTTTTTATGACGTAAAAATTTTATGCATGCCATAATAATGGCGAAACATGTATGATCTATTCCAACAATACTACTATCTTATATGTACCGTGTTTCGTGCGAATAAAATTAATTTAATTTACAATTTCCTTATATTATATTACTGTCAAATATATTGACCAGAATCCGCCTTTTCACTAACGTAACATCAAAATTGTGTTTGATTTCGGATATCACATTTTGCATTTTAATTCTTAATTTGGTCCCATTTCCAATCTGTGAAATGTGACATAGGTACCTAACGACAGTTATTGGCAACAGATTCTCGAACAAGGTTTATAATAGTTGGGCTGAGTGTAATATTATTTATTTAAGCGGTCTCTTTAGTTTATAGTTCTATCCTCAAAATCGGTAGGAATTATTATCCAACGAAGAAAAGTAGTGCAAACTTGATCTTCGTGTGGCAAGTTGCCCAGAATGCTTGCATTCTCTTTGTGCCTGAAGAAAGTTATCCTAATTGGTATTTTTTCGTTACATTAAACAAAATTGTGTTAGAAAATTTTGACGTAGGTATACCTGGAAACTCGACATACCCTACTCGTAAAATAATATTTGTATGACGTAGTAATTTTCATATAGCGGTAATAATAATTTTATCGTTGCTGAAATGTTTAACCATTTTAAAACAAAATTATATTAACTTTTACCGTTTTAAAAAATCTGAGACTTTAGAACCAATTTTGATCAATTCTAAAGGACTGGAAATCAAATAAATTATTTACATAACGATTTTAATCAATATGAAATAACATCATCAACATAATAATTTCCTCTAATGAAAATCAGAACATCAGCTGACATGATATGATAACACTACATACTCGTATGCATAAAAAAACTCCCGGTCTTTTTGTATGGCTAAAAAAAGATAAAAAGAAACGTTATCTCTAGCCCCTTTTCGCTGTACCGAACTTTTGTTTAGTTAAACCTTATTTTGCGAAGCAATTTCGGTTCATTGTTTGTGTTGGAGTTAAATAAATGAGTTAAGTATGAGTAAGTACGTATTTTCATTTAATTTTCTGTGTCCCTAAAGAGGCTTTGTCTTTACAGTAAAACCTTTTAGACACTTGAGAAAAACAATAGGATATATTTTGTATGGTTTATACTAGCATCAAGTAGGTGATCGTACGCGTTTATACTAGCATCAAGTAGGTGATCGTACGCGTTTATACTAGCATCAAGTAGGTGATCGTACGCGTTTATACTAGCATCAAGTAGGTGATCGTACGCGTTTATACTAGCATCAAGTAGGTGATCGTACGCGTTTATACTAGCATCAAGTAGGTGATCGTACGCGTTTATACTAGCATCAAGTAGGTGATCGTACGCGTTTATACTAGCATCAAGTAGGTGATCGTACGCGTTTATACTAGCATCAAGTAGGTGATCGTACGCGTTTATACTAGCATCAAGTAGGTGATCGTACGCGTTTATACTAGCATCAAGTAGGTGATCGTACGCGTTTATACTAGCATCAAGTAGGTGATCGTACGCGTTTATTTGTTTACTTAGGCCACTAGATTATTATGTCTGGAATAGATTATTATTATACTAAAAGAACTACCTACACCAAATCATTCTCGGTTCATGCGGCGAGGCTCTGGAACAAACTTCCTGTCGACGTGAGGAAATCGCCTTCTCTGCCTTCTTTTAAAAATGCTCTCAAAAAGCATTTTAGTCACGATGTTTTGAGTTGAAGCTTAAATTCATTATATTTATATATGTATTCGTATATGTGTATAAAAAATTGTATATATCATTATAATTGTTGCGTATGTATTTTATTTATCTACTATATACTTACTCCGCTGGCGCAGCGACCCGAAGTGGATCTTGGCCTCCGATACCAAAGAGCGCCATCGCTCTCTCTCCTGCGCAGTCTCGCGCCAGTCAGGCGCCTGGAGCTCCCGCAGATCCTTCTCCACTTCATTGCGCCAGCGGTATCTGGGACGTCCGACCGGACGTCGTCCGTTAGGGCGTCCCGCATACGCTCGTTTAACTGCCCGATCCTCCCCCATCCTAGTGATTCTGGGACCAGCCAAGAAGGAAGATGGAGGGTGGAGGATGAGAAAGAATAGGGAGATAGAAGAGATGGTGAACGAGCCCAACATTATAGGAGATACGAAAGCGGCTCGATTCCGATGGCTCGGACACATCACTATCTACTATATAATTATTGTAATTTATTTATACTTATTATTTACTGTACTCCACACCTTACCCACCATAAAAGTAGTATAAACTCTCCTTAATCAAAGGTTGGCTGGAACAGATCCCTATGGGATAAGCCCGCCTTTGTACATATTTTAATGTTTTTAATTACTATGTTTTTTTTTTCTATGTGTGCAATAAAGAGACTACAAATAAACTATTCTTTCAAACCTGCTTTACCGACAAAGTTAATCATGTTAGGACTAAATAATGGTATATACAGGGTGGGCCATGAATTAGTTAACAATTGAAAAAATCATATAAAGAAAACCATTTGACATATTTTTAAAATTGTTTATTTACAAGAAAGTTAGTTATTTGGAATTTATTTTTTAAAAATAACATCATCTAAATGACCACCGTTTCGATTTTTGCACTCTTCTAAGCGAACACCGAAATTTTCGAATACTCGTCGACAAAGAGACCGCGAGATCGCTGACATTTCTTCACTAATTTTTTCCTTTAGTTCACGTAGTGTTTTTGGTTTATGGGTGTAAACACGACTCTTCAAATAACCCCATAAAAAGAAGTCTGCTGGCGTTAAATCTGGACTCCTGGGTGGCCATGGGATGTCGCCTCGTCTGGAAATCAGCTTTTCCGGAAACATTTCTTTTACTACCGGCAGGGACTCGTTGGATGTGTGACAAGTGGCTCCATCTTGCTGAAACCATGTGTTACGGTTGTAGCCAGCAAATTCCAGTAGCTTCGGTGCCAGGAACTCCCGTAACATTTTCACATACTCAGCAGAATTCACAGTAACCGAACGGCCGCGAGAATCTTCGAAAAAGTAGGGCCCAATAATTCCTTTTGCTGAAATTGCAGCCCATACCGTTACCTTGGGAGAATGAAGTGGCCTCGCGTGTTTAGATTTGGGATTTTCGCTGCTCCAATACCTGCAATTCTGTTTGTTTACGTGTCCGTTGAGGTGGAAATGGGCTTCGTCGGAAAATAAGAGGTTATCAAAATTATTGAATCGATCTAACATTGTTTCGGCATACGACTTGCGCAAATTTAAATCATTAGGTTTTAATTCCTGCACTAACTGGATCTTATATGGATGTAATTTCATGTCTAATTTCAAAATACGGCGCAATGATGTTCGGGATAGTCCTAATTCAGCCGAACGTTTGCGCGTCGATAAATTTGGATCACGTCGAACTGATGCGGAAACTCGCTGCACGTTCTCTTCGCTCCGAGAAGTCCGTGGGCCGCCGGTTTGCTTCACGTTTAGTGTAGATCCCGTCTCTTCGAACTTCTTAACCCATTTCTTTATTAATGGAGCACTCGGACACTGATTTAAATCGTGTAAGTCGTATTCAACGCGAAATAAGCGTCTCACTGTAATGAGCGAACTGTTGTTTAAATAAAATTGTTTCACACAATAAGCGCGCTGCGGCCCCGTGAAGCGATACATTGCGACTAAATTTCCGAGAAGCGAGCTAGTGGTAACGCCCCTCCCCGCTCCCCGCGCGGCTTGTATTAGCGCGGGGTGTTAGGTTTAAATGTTAACGAATTCTTGGCCCACCCTGTATAAAAAATAACATATCTATGTAACTCATGATTATGCATGAATTATACAAATACAAATATACTTTATTGCACACCCAGGACATAAACAAAACATACAACATAAAGAGAGGTACAATACAATGTGCAGAAGGCGGCCTTATCGCTTTAAGCGATATCTTCCAGGCAACCTTCATTAAATGAATGTTAATTAAAATTAAATGAATTATGACCAGCGAGATAATATTTTTTTAAATTATATAAGGAGAGCAGAACGGGCTACCTCACTATTTTCTTTTTAGAGAGTTTCTGCTTTGCATTACTGCTTTGCAGCAGAAACAGATAAACTACTACGATACAGTACCTACTCACATCGGCGTAGAACGCGCTATCAAAATTTTCCTAGGACTTCGTATATATACGAGTTCCAAACATCCATAGTTGGACCAGCACATCTGGTCACCAGGCACAACACCCCGCCTGGTGGAAGATCTACCCTTTTCCCTTTCATACAACTGACGTTACGTCATCCATCTCCTCACAAAGCGCGTTTCTACAAGGGTTTCGATCACGAAATAAATAAATAAATAATAATTCATTCTTCCATTCATTCATTCGCTGATTGGCCGCGTCCCTGGAAACTGCACGACAATCAACGATGACATCCAGTTCCGCACCAATCGTAACTCACAAATGTGTATTGTGACTTGTAACTCCGCCCTCTGCACTACGTTTTGTTGGGTGACATTTTCACGCTTCCATTTTCACTCCATACATATATTAGTTTGCTAGTCTAGACAGAACCTATGTAAATAGAGCTTTAATAGTTTCAGTTAGTTGATTACAAACACTAACTTATATGAGTTACAAATACTAACTTGTATTTCATAATTGTCTTCGTTTACGAGTAGATATAACGCTTCTCAGGATTACTTCAGATATCTCAGTATATCTCACTTTGGTAGTAGCTACTCCATAGAAATTGTGTGACAGAATGACACGATCTTATTCAGTCATTACACAGTTTTAAGTACCTATCAGATGCGAATAGGAATACTAGACTGAAGTCAGTCGACGATACAGTGCATTAATTAGACTAGATTCTATTTACAGGCTCTATATGGTAGACTAACCGTACTGAATGTAGTTACAATGGGAGGTTTTCTTTTTGTTTTTTTTGAGTTCGTTTTTATTCTCATAGATAGGTTTTAGTTCTCGCACGTAGATCTATCACTCTCAGTCAATAACAATTCACGCGTAACGCGTTCAAATTGTATCTAAAATAAAAAAAAATGCATAGATAAAAAGGGATAAAACATAATTTACTATAGCGTGATCTCACTCCCACGTGTAAAGACTCTCGTGGAACTTCGATAAACAAACTGCAACACTAAACGTTGGCAGTTTTACGGCATTAGCTACCAGCCTTTTTGACATTAAAAAAATTGCCCCTTCATAGAGCGCCATTTAGCGAGCCTCTTGGAACCAATCGGGATACCTCTCATTGACTAATTTCAATCAAGTGTTAGGTATAAGTAAGCGCTCGTCTTTTGCTTCAGTTCAGAATGCGAACGGGACTCTAACAGCCTTCGGACTGTTTGATTCTTTTCATAATCATGCAAGCTTGGGATTCTTCCATGTCAAATCTTCCAGTGGTGAATACGACCAATTTGTATAAAACGTATAGAAAAAAACCAAGCGAATTTTTTCGCGGCTGTATTTAATATACGTTTAAACCGTTTATATTCATGGGTAAGTACTTCCATTCCCTGAAAGGAATTTAGCGTTTCCTTATCCTTGTTACATTTCAAAGTAGGAAGTGGGATCATGTTCTATGTTAACTGCTCATAAAATATGTGTACTTGTATTGCAGCGTTTGATAATTGTTACCAATTTGCGGGAAACTTGATACGATCAAAGGATCTAGATATCAGATATTGGATAGCATAACTTACACATGGGTAATATTAATTACAAAATTGCGCCTTCTGTACCTTTTGAACTACCATAATAAAATCTAAGATTTCTTCTAAATTTTGTAACAGTGTTTTCTAATATACTAGGATTTTCATTGCATTCTAGAAGTATATTGAATATTCCATGTTTCAGAGTACCGAATTATAAATCCATACAGCGTGAGTGAAGTCAGAAAATCAAATAGTTTTTACAGGATGTAACGGCAAAGTTTTAAGGGCAGGCGCCCGTGACGGGGGCGTTGCGAATTCTGGATGGATTTCCCAATCCATCCAGAATTCGCTCCTCATTCAATTCCCCATCTCCCGATGGGGAGAATCCCATTGATTTGTTCACCTGCATACTGACCAAATTGACAGAAGCAGCAATCCGACGTTTATCAAGCATGTCATTAAATTAGTTTTGTGGTGTCCTTGTAAATATTTATGAAAGTAATTAATTGAAGTAGTTTTTTAAATTTTATATTAATGTAACTTATTGACATGTTAGCTAACTTATTATTTAACATTCAATAATTTTACATATATCTATCTATCTATCTAACTCAGCCACGTGTGGTCCGCCTTCGGACATAGGCCTCCTCCAACTTCTTCCAATTCTCACGGTCGCAGGCGGTGCGCACCCAGTTGTGGCCCGCTATTCCCCGAATGTCGTCCACCCATCTCATAGGTGGGCGACCTTGTCCCCGCGTGTTTTGCCGTATTCTCCACTCAAGCGTTCTTCTGGTCCACCGGTCCCTATCCATCCGTGCAATGTGTCCCGCCCATCTCCATTTCCGGCTTTCGATGAGGTCTACCAATTTTACATATATAAATAATGTTAATTACTACACTTTTGATTTGGGATATCCCGTTATGAAATTGTAATGGTTTGTCAATAAATAAAAAATAAAAAAATTAAATAAATAGCCTCATCTTATGTACAATCGCCTTTCAGACCAGAAATCGAACTTCCGAAGTTTATTTTGCATGATCTTCGAATTAAACTCGGGCCATAATAATCTTAGAAACCTAGACTTAAACCTAGGTGCTCAATAGATTGATTACTGGCCCTAATGCGTTTTTACAAGTAAGGTAAGTAAGGTACATACACTGTACCTAGGCATAACCTACCCTTGACATGCCTTTGCAAACATACCTCCATAGCTGCACCTTATTTGTGCCTGAACTGATGATCTTGGGAGCTCCCAGGTGGTGTTGCTGGATATTCAAGGTAAGTGTAGCCTACGACTGAAAATTTTCCTAATTATTTTTCCCTTTTAATTTATTAAAAAATCTAGCCCAGATATGAATTAATCCCACACAAGGTACCTATAGAAAATTCGTCTATTTTGTTATTTAAGACATCTCCTTTTTGTTGTTTATAAAGACTTAGATATACAATAACAACAAGGGGTGAAATGAAAAACAGCGCTGCATATTTGGTACCCGAAGTATGTCAGCATTTGCTGACCTTCCCCCCTTTTGCCAAATATACATATACATAGAAATATACAATATATTTCTCGAAGTTACAACTTGTAAATGTATTACGAGATCCTTCTCAAATCAGCGACGCCCATGGGTATCATCAGTCACTTAGTTCCGTTAAATTCAAGTTGAAGAACTTACTTTCTTCCCCGTGGATCCGCCCTATGTAAGAACTAACTAATCTATGTAATTAGTTCCGTGTGAATGATATAGTGCATGAAGTTTAGGAACTTGGGCATGTGGACAGCTGAAATCTACGTTAATATTACAAGTAATTGTTTATAATACATAATTGTTTATAAGTAATATGTTTATTTCACACACAGCAATGACCGAAACAATAAGTAGATATAAACTTTAAGTTTGAACTTTTCAAGATTAGTTATTGTTTAACGAACCTTTGTTATAAGCCTTAGGTTTAGGTGACTACGAGTAACATAAAGATAACTTATTGTAGAAAAATCTAGAGGAATCTGAAAAATGACAGAACTCGAGTTACCTTTTAGATGTTTCTGGTTGTTTTCAAATAATTGTAGGTAAGTATTCGTATTTATAGATTAACAATTAATATCTAATATTAAATACAACTCCTCATTGGAGAATTAAATTCTCTTGGCTTAGACCTGAACTTTTCCAAATGTGAGCTTTATCTACCCGAAAGTTGCTAGTGTGCTATAAGATATAACATTGTAAGTACTTAATACATTTTAATACGAGACCAAACATAAAGGGTTGCCGAATATGGGAGTGAAAAAATCACAGTAAAATATAATCATGTTTATATTCCGGGACTGAGCGCTTAACCCTGTGGGATGCCGTTAGGCTCATTAAACCAAACCCTGGATTATCAACTTGGAATTGCTCGACTGAGCAATATGAATGTTATGAGGTAAAAAGCAATGAAAGCTCCCTTTTAACCCTCCTGTATTTCACTTCCCATAAAAACTTGGGTGAAATATATCGGGAAAAAAAGGTCTACACGGACTATCATTAAAGGTAAATTGCTCCGCTTTATGCTCGCCGGAATTTGAAGTGTTGGGAATGTTACGGTAGTCAGCCACTGCCGGAACATTTCCAGCACTTCACATTTGACGCAATGCTTTTGCAGCGTCTTGCTGGCAGCACTGAAGGTCTGTGGCCACTGATGTATTTGGGGTGCTATACAGAACTCGACTCGGCACGTTCAGGTCGGCTTTATCTGTCTAACGCCATACTGTTTTGACAGTTAAAGCCGACCAGAACGTGCCGAGTATGTGTATAGCATCCCTTTAGAAACACGTCAGTGTGTCCGTCGAATTCGAAAAAGGGGCCATGCATTGTTGTGTATATTTACATGAATTATTTCAAGTTTCCTTCGATCCCAATATAACTCAAAAACTATTTGATCTATGCACTTGTAATTTTGTTTGTCTGTTAAGGCCCTCCCAAGTACCCAGAATTCGATTCGATTCGACCAATAGCTAGAGTATACTGTCGAAAATCTTCGATCAAAATTTAACTGTATGGTACATTTCAGATTTTCAAATTTTGACGTTTTGGGTTAGTTAACCTCTGGTCGACTGTACTATGTTAACTCATTGGCAATAGAGAAATTCTGATCTGTCTCTACACGGACAAATGCTTATGTAGGTTTATTAGGTTCCATGAAAGTTTGTATTATTACAAATACAAATATACTTTATTGCACACCCGGGACAAAAACAAAACATACAACATAAAGAGGGGTACAATACAATGTGCAGAAGGCGGCCTTATCGCTTTAAGCGATATCTTCCAGGCAACCTTCAGGTGATGTAAAATCATATGATACATAATATACGGGTGCAAAATGCGTATGAAATAGATACTACCCTCAAATAAATAAATAACAATACTAAAAAATCCAAACATTTGCAAGCTGCAATGCAGTATTAACAATATTACGTAAATACTATAAATATACAGAAATATAATACTTAATATATAATCAAAATAATAAACAAATAAATAAAATATTATTCTGTTGACTTAGAAAATCCGTATAATTTGACAATAGTTCTACGCACGAAGGATCCATTGTAAACAGCGTATCTAGCGCAGGGTATCCATCGACGTAGCAAGCGTAGCCACTCGCCTACATTTTTAGTTTGAAAAAGGATTCGGACCGAACCTATAGAAAAGCGAAAACTAGATTTCCATCGGTTTAGTCAGTTCGATTTGTACATACGAGTAACATAGCAATGTTCTAAAGGCTTAAATTTTTTTATACTAAATATTACAATCTAGCCTAAAAGGCCAATAAAAATCATTAACATAAACTTTTAAGGAGAAATAACTAAGATTTTGTCAACTGACTTTATTAAGGGTAATTACTTTGTCCTTGTGTCCATTTAATTTTATTAAAGACATCTTCTTCTTCTCTTCCTGTCACCCCCTGCTGGGGTATAGGGCTCGAACAATTGCTGTCCACTTATTGCGATCTTGCGCGGCCTCTTCGAGTTCCTGCCAGGACATTGGGATTGTGGCTTCCTCGTTTTCAATTGACCGGCGCCATGTGGATTTCGGACGACCAGGCCTGCGTTTACCTGATGGGTACCATTTCAGGGACATTTTTGAGGAATTAAAGACTTAAGTACGTATTATAATTTTAAATATATAATTTTAAATCTAAACAAACAACAAACAAAAGTAGCGCGTGATGTTTCCCGAGATTAACGCAGCACTTGCAGATAATCTCGGTTTAAACAAAGGCTTAATCCATCCGTACATAACAAATCTGCTTAACCTGCGTAACCATTAAACTTAATGAATGATCAATGAAGGTAAGTATTCAGTGGTGCTGTAAAATTGCCCTTTTGGTGTAAAAGGGGATGATTGACTGCTCTAAGGGGTTCCCCTGTCATCTCTAAGGGGGGACCCCTTGGGGGTTATAGGTCCCCTTAATTCGTGGATGGGCTGCTTACTATACTTAACTGGAAACAACTAGCGCCACTTTAAAAAAAATCTATTTCTTCCAAATAGGTAAAAAAATATCTGAAAAAATCCTGGGATTACAGCTTTATTGCATGTAGTTTTCGAGAAATTCGGGTTCAAAACCATGTATTATGTACTGTGTACCAATGAGATTTTCTGTTTTTTTTTTCAAAGACTTGCATACATTTATCGACTGCTCTAACGGTGAAGGAAAATATCGTGAGGAAACTTTTACACTAAGATTACTAGTGTGTGAAATGGGGAAGGCATTGGCAAACCATCTTATTAAAAAACTGCCAAAAGAGTCGTTATACGTGGTTAATTACATAAAATCATCACAACCCTAATTAATGAGGAATACGACTTAGAAGAATGAATGAATGAATGAATGAAACACTTTATTGAAAAAAAATAGTATTATAGAAACGATTACTACAATCTAGGCGGTCTTATCGAGCGTCCTCGTCCAGACAACCTTATACAACAACAACAGACAACCTTACCAATAACTGCAAATGCATATATGTACATAATTAGCTTTAATTTATATATTTATTTATATATATATTTATATATAAATATATATATAAATGTATATATTAATATATTTTATAAATTTATAACAGTATATCTTTTAAATAATACATATACATATAATCATTGAAACTAAGATTGTAATTTTTCTTTAAATTCTGGAATGTGAATAAATTGACACATAATGTTGTAAACATTTCACATTAAACTATAACCTCCACACTAGGCGTTGCCTGTGTCGTGGAGATTACATACACACACTGACCACTTTACAACGTTATGTGTCAATTCAACATTCACATTGCATAATTAAAAGAAAAAATACTTAAGTTTAAAAGATTATATGTATATGTATTATTTAAAAGATTATATATACTATTATAAATTTATAAAATATATTAATATATACATTTATATATCTAGGTATATTTATTTAATATATATTTATAATATTAAAGCTAATTATGTACATATATGCAGTTGCAAAAACCTTTATTTTTATTTTTATTTACTACTAAACCCGCATTTGAACCTCGATCTTTTCGATCTCACCTGATGATCTTATGTTAAGGCTTCCTTAAGTCTGGTGTCATCTCTATCCAGAGCTATGGCGTAGAAATGGATAGCACGTATTTTAATGAAGACTTAACTTTAAGGACGTTTCGTGGAACTAACGGCTACTCTCACGGTATTTGGATTTTTATACAATTAGTAAATAACTCTAAATTTAAAAAAAACCCGGACTAATCATTCTGTAGATCCCTTATTTTTCCTGGTCGTCAGGTCCTCAAGGAGCATAGCACCATGGTGCTAAACATATGAGTGCAAACTTGAACCACCTAACCTTATGTTCCAGACATCCCATCTGACAATCGTATGTATATTTAAATAAGATAAAGCGACAAAGAACTAAAAGGTATATCTGAAGCCTATTTTTAAAAACCTAGATCGCCTAACGTATTTTCGTTTTGACAACCCCAACAAAATCCATTCTTCATCATTTATCATTCCTTCCAATCATAACGACCACCACCTACACCCGTATCCGGCATATAAAAGCATTTCAGTGTATCACAACACCAAAAAAAACACAAAAGTACAGTAATTAGAATACAAAACACAGTAATCGCCTGTACAGAACTTTAATTTACCGTGCCGCTGGCGTCACAGTGTAGAAACAATACAATGAGTCAACGACGACGTGATGTGGCGGGAATATCCACAATAACTCGTAAATTAAAAATTTAAGAAACCCCCGACGTACCATTGTGGAGATCCCCTTACTTTTTTCTGGTGATCATCAGGTTATCAAGGTTCCAGATGTAGGAAGATCACCTGGTCATAAACATTCGAGCTCAAACTCGAACCACCTAACTGTTACCGTTCCAGAGATCCCATCATACTCCAACATCCCAAAATACTCCACGATCTTAAAACTACTGATCATATGTTAAGAACATTCAACAGGTTAGGCCCGCGGCGTCTGAAGGCGGGGGTACGCTCCGGGCTTCGCCCTACGCGGAGCTCGGACTTCGGCCTCGCCATGGCTATCTTAAAATTCCTAGCTCCACGTCCTTTTAATATTTTTTTGGTCACATTTTTAATTTTTTTCTCTTGTAATGTCTTAGGATTCCCTACAACTTTAGTTAGAGAAGACACCATCTAACTATGTTTTGGCGGGCTGATCTTCCAATTCGTCCAGTTTCATATTGTGAAATTGCAGTTTGTGTAAATTTTATTATTTTTTCGTATGTATTTAATTATATTGTATTTATGTATATAAGTAAATTCTATTGTATATTTGTATTAGTATTGTATATTAGTATACTATGTTATTAAGTAAGTTTTTTTGTCATATTTATTGCCACTGCACCGCCATAACATATCTGCATGCCCAAAGGTCAGCTGGCAGAGAATGCCGCAAGGCATTAAGCTCACCTGTACACAAAAGTGCAAAAAAAATAAAAAATAAGTTCGGCGGCAGCGGCGTAATTCTGGTATGATATGTTCCCTTGGTAAAAAAGAACACATGACGTTTTTGTTAAATTTCCCAATCACATGGTTTTGTAGCGTGCGTTTTTGATCCACTGCTGAATGTAGGTAATTCTTTATACTACACCGAGGCCAAACGACAATCATCAGCTCATTAATCCATAAACGGTACTTGTCACTAAACAGTGCCAAGTGTATCATTTAAGGCGGCGAGCGAACAATGGGCGGTAATCAATAAGGGCCGGGCTATTGTGTCCCTAATGTGTGGGAATTAGTTATTTGCTGTGACGAAGACAAATTATATCGCACTTCGATTAATTACTGGGCTTTATGTCGATATATAGAGGTGCCGGCTGACCGTTGTATGGAAGTTTCAGTCGAAACTTTGGGATTTTTGTTACTGATATAGATATTATAGAAAATAGAAATGGAAAATCCTTTATTAATAGACCATTTTTGGCTTATAATACTACACCATGCGAATACATTGTTAAAATGATGTCGCTTAATGTAGTAAATATATGATCTATTAAAAGGGCCAAGTTCAGATGAGTAAATGTGTGAGTAGTTTGAAGAATTTCTTTATTTTTAGCATAAAACTAACAGCAATATTATCCTTTTATAATTAGTTTTTTTATCTGTTTAATAGACTTCGATGGACACTGGATGGAGCTGGTCTGGTACTTCTGTTAGGCGTTTCCAGGCATTACAATGGACCCATACGGAGTATACCAATCACCTTGACTGGATTTGAGCTGCGGCTCATGGAAAGGAGCTAGGTCACGTGGTGTCCAACAGTGCACATCAGTTTTCTCACTAATCACAAAGTTATGGCTAGCCAATTTATTATACAAACATAGTTCACATATAGTGCACATAAATCGAAGGAAATTGTCCAGAAATATTGTGAAAAACCACATAAACCGAATTTTTAATTGTCCGCCGTAGATTTCGTGTGGTCGAGGCAAGATGGCAGCCGACCGAGAGTCTCCCACCACTCGCACATCCCCATGTCGCGGATATTGTAGTATACCCACTTATAGGTAAATTATAATGTCCGAATATTATCCAAATATAAAATAGGTATCGAATATAAATTTTGATAAAAACCCTTATAGTAAAACCGGCCAAGTGCGAGTCTGGCATCGCTCTGTTTATGAGGGTCCGCACAAATACGCTAATCCGCTAATAATATCTTATTATGTAAGTATTTGCCCAAAATACTTTTTCTTGTTTTGCTCATTACTTACAAACTAGTACAGATGTATCAAGTTTTCGTATTTGTTGTTTAAATAGACAATATGACTAATATTAAAGCCAATTTTCAAGTTCCTAGATAAAACCATTCACGAGATAGACCTTGTAACAAAACTGGTCATTTTTCGCTTACGTCTTTATAAATTTCTGTATAGTAAATAAAAATTAGAATCAAAAATACTTTTTTATTAACCTTCTTGCATTGCACCCCCTCTAAAAACAATTTTACAAAATTGTAAAGTCTATATTCGAATTTGGGTCTAAAGAAACACATAAGTATGAAATTTTGCAGTCTGTATCTTAATCCGACAGACGTACGGATGGACGGACGGGGTAGTGATAACAATAGGGTTCAATTTTCCCTTCGGGGTACGGATCCCTAAAAAGGTAAAAACGCTAAGGTCACGCACGACAGGTTGATAAGTGGGTCGTATCCGACCCCCGGGCGACACCTTTGACGGCTCCTGTATAACAGGTAGGTAACAAAAAACTTTAATCTCTTTTATCTATTACAGGCGATCTTTAATACATAATTTAATTTAATTTTAACTTAGAAGATTAGAATATGTTAGGCATCACCCTAATGGACAAGATCCGCAACACAGCGATCCGACAACGAACTAAAGTCCTAGACGTGGGAAAGCGGGTTGCGTCGCTAGAGTGGCGATGGGCGGGACACTTGGTTAGACGTGGTGATGGCCGGTGGACCAGAGCCCTCACTGAGTGGTGGCCAAGGTCGGGGAAAAGAGGAGTAGGTCGTCCAGCAGCTAGATGGGCGGATGACATCACCAAAGTCGCATCGAAGATCTGGATGCGACTAACACAGGATCTTATAGGGTGGCACAAAAGAGAGGAGGCTTTTACCCTGCAGTTGGACGACATGGGCTGATGATGATAATACACGTGATAGCAAATTAATCTCTACTATCTACATAATCTCTGTACCTATGTATCTGCTCCATAGAAATTAAAACACAAAGTTATAGAAAAAAGTTTTAACTACCTATTTTAGGTGCTAATTCCTGACTAAGAACAGAGTCAGTCAACTCAACAGTCAGCACCTACTGGTAAAAAAATCGAAGAACTTCAAGCCATGAGCTGAAGCTTAAAGTTAGTTGTATTTTTTTATATACCCGCGTTTGACCGCAATCTCACCTGGAAAACTGAAAAATAATAATATGAAAAACGTGATAAAATACAAATAATTAGTCATTCAGACGTAGAAACAGCTGAGTCTGCTGCCTGTGCGTAGCTGTTGGATTCGTGGGCCGAATCCGACCCACGGGCGGCAACTTTGGCGCCCCTGCTATAAACACAGGGCAATCAAAAACTTTGATCGTGTTTATGTTCGTGGCTGATTGCGTGCGGTCTTCGTAACGCAATACGATTATTTTCTGCTAACTAGCTCTGGAAACTAGGTCTCGAGTTTAACTACTGGTTTATAGTTTAGATTTATTTAATGCAGCTAACGCTATCTGAGTCTGGAGCATAAAAAGTTATTTTTACGACGCACATTGTCAAAGTTGTTGGAGGATCTAGTCTCTTTCTATTATGTTAGTAAATTCTAGATACTAGTTTTGGCAAAAAATTTTGTGCTTGCTTTGTTTAGATTAGGTTATAATGTCAGTTAATTATGCTGTTAGTTTGGAGTACTCACATTAATCTCACTAGGCCATGCATGACGCATGGCGTAGTGTGAAAAAATTCACGCATGACCTAGTGAGCGCATGACCTAATGGGAGTTCTCCGTTAGTTTGACAGTTTGACCAATATTTGATTTCAGTGGTTAGACCTAGTTTTGGTCTGACTGAGATTGGTAATAAATAAGATCGAATAAGATACCTCTTTTGGTTCAAATAATAGATATTATACTTTTAATTACCGCGAATAGGTAACCGCGAATCGCAATCAAATGTATCAATTGCTTTGACTTACAAAAGTAAGTAATTTTAAGAATTTGTACAAGTTCAAAAAATCTCGCACGTTTTATAAAACAGCAAAATAATGATAATAAAACACAATGTCTGTTTATTGAAGAATTCCGTAATAGACCCAAGTAGGTAAATACTTATTCAAAAGACAAACTTTCCTGATTAAAATATCAATCTGTATTAAATAGACCTTCGAAAAGGTATGGGAATAAAACTCCAATTGGAGAAATCGACGGGATAGCTTCACTTCAATAAGGGTGGAACTTCGGGCAAAGTTTCCTACTACGAGTAAACATTGTTTCTGTTTGTTTGTTGTTCGGTGTAGATAGGCAAATTTTCCCCGTTCAATTAAGCTATAAATTAAAATTTTATCTACCTTGATGAATTTAAATTTAATCCAGTTTGACAGGTAATTAGGGATGAAGGTATCGTCTTATAAGTTTGACACGTTTGTCTGTTTGTTTGTTTGCCTGTGGCATCATAACTTAACAACGGATGATCAGATTTGGACCCGGTTTTTTGATTTAGTAGAGAGTTTTGTCGAGAGTGTTTTTAGGTCTGATAAAAATGGGACCAGTGGTTTCCAAGATCTTGGAGTATCTTTGATGTCAGATGGGATCTCTGGAACGGTAATAGCTAGATGGTTCGAATTTGAGGTCAAATATACAGGTTCATGGTGCGTTTCCGAATCTGAAACCTTGAGGATCTGATGATGGTCAGGAAAAAGTAAATAGACTTCAATTTCGTAATATGAAACTGGAAGAATTGTAAGATTATCAGCCCGCCGAAACTATAATAGTTAGTTGGGGTCTTCTGGAACTAAAGTCGTAGAGAATCCTGAGACATTTCAAAAGAAAAAATATATTTAAAGATGGCAGCCAACAAAATAAATTGAAATGATGTGGAGCTTTTATGTTAGCCCTGGCGAGGCTGAAGGTGATGAAAATTGGATCAGTGGTTCTGAGATCTTGGAGTATCTTGGGATGTTGGAGTATGATGTGATCTCTGGAACAGTAACAGTTAGGTGTTTCGAATTTGAGCTCAAATGTTGACCTTCATACATCTGGAACCTTGATGACCTGATGATGACCATAAAAAAGTAAGAGGATCTCCACAATGGTACGTCGGGGTTACTTAATTTTTTTATTTACGAGTTATTATTGGATCACCCATTTATATTGTGTCATGCCATTTGTAATTTCCAAATACCCGCATAAATATTAAATTCGCTTTCTAATAATAAAGTATACTTTCAAGTAAAGTAATGTAGCACTTTATACTGGTAACTTACTTAACTTAATTCGTTAAGTTAAGTAAGTTACCAGTATACTCACATTACTCTCACTAGCTACTGCCTAGAATAACTGGATAAGTATTTACAATATAAATACGAATATTGTAAATACTTATCCAGTTAGACTTAGACTTCACTGCGCGCCGCCGTCGCGTGCACACGTCGCCTGCTCCGAGCTCCGCGCTGCGTCCCTGCCGCGCGCCCCCCGCCGCCCGCCGCCCCCGCGCCCACGCCTCGCCTCGCCGGCTTGCCGTCGAAGCATCGTGTTTCATACGCGGTCAATATACATTAAAGTCCCACGTGCCGTTTTCACGGCGCAAGGGGCTAGTTTCGCTAGTTTCAAAAGAGTGTGACGTCTTGAAAATCCACTCTTGTGGTTGACTAGTGGATACCTACGGTGCCAACGAAGCTAGTCAGGGCGTAGACCCAGGACGCCCGCGGTTCCCCTTCAGGGAAACGCAGTACCTGGTTGGGCCTGGAACCACCGGCATTTGGAGTGACCCCATAGTCGACACCAGGCATCTCCCTCCCGCCCCCGCCCTATCCCGCCTCCCATTCTCTTCGTGTTGTTTGGGCGTCAAGGACTACGGTTCGAGGCTACCCTCTGCACTTAGAGCTGCTAGGGACGCTAGGTACTCGCCCTTGAATATTGAATTGAATTGAAATCGTTTATTTAGCGCTGTAAACACCAGAATACAGATTACAGAAGTATACAAAGTTTAATACATGCAGCACAGAACATCTGGTGTGGTATCGCACAATAAGATCGGCGAAGGACACACAGTAGGGAACACGGAACAGGCACACGCGCCCCCCCGTCTATACCCGACGGGGAGGGTTGTACAAGACACACCCGGGAACTCCCACCCGGCGTAAAAATGGAGCCCTCCGCCGAGGCCCTCCGCGACCTAGCCGCGTACATTTCGCGGACAAACCCCGCTCTTCTCGAGCAATTCGTGCGCGAAAACCCGATTCACGCATCCGCCGCGTCATCGCAGCCCAACGGCGTCCCGGCCCTCTGCCCGCCGCCCCCCGCCTACCTACCCCCCGCGGGCCCGTCGCCCCAGGTAGTACCGCTTCCGCCAACAGCGCCCCGGAGAGACGCTACGCGCCCCGCGACCCGCGTGACCCCCGCCAACGCCCGCGCTCTCTCTCTATCAACACGCGCGCGCGTTCCCGATCGCCGTTTCAGCGCGACGTAACGAGCCCTCAGCCCAGCCCCGCGAAATCCACGGACGCCATGGAGATCCCGGAATCCTCTTCCTCCTCTGAGGACGAGGTGGTAGGCCTAGGCCTGCCATCTCGTAAACAGAAGAGGAAGAAGAGGACGGCCGCGACGGAACCGGAGCAAGCTCCGCAAAAAGTAAAAAAGACTGAGGAGGCCGACCTCCCTTCGCCAATCACCGCGACCGCCGCCGGTGCGTCCACGCCGCTCCCCGAGGAGCACCAACACATCAAAGCCCCGCCTCCGATAATAATCCAGGACAAAGCAGCCTGGACGGACATCACTCGCGCGCTTTCCGGAAAGCAGATCGCTTTCACAAAAGCGACCAACATCGCGAACGGTATTCGCGTCCACGTCCCGACCGTTCAGGACCACCGCAACCTGTCCGCGTTACTCCGAGGTAGGAAAATCTCCTACCACACCTACGCCCTCGAGGAAGAACGCGTCCTCCGTGTAGTCATTAGGGGTCTCCCAAAACAACTCCCGGAAGAGTTGATCTCGGAAGACCTCAAAGCCCAGGGCTTTCCGGTGCAGGCTGTACACCGAATGTACAGCACACGCAACAGGGCTCCGTTTGACCTAGTACTGGTTATTTTAGATAGCACTCCCGAAGGCAAGAAGATTTTCCAACTGGAAAATCTCTGCCACCTTTCTGGCCTTAGGGTCGAAGCTCCCCGTAAAAAGGGCACCCCAGGCCAATGTCACAATTGCCAAATATATGGCCACTCGCAGAAAAACTGCTTCGCCAAGTCTCGCTGCGTCAAGTGCGTAGGCGACCACGGCACTCCCGACTGCTCTAGGAAGCTGTCGAAGGAGCAGTATGCTTCTGCCGCACCCCCTAGCTGCGTCCTGTGCGGGGAGGTGGGTCACACCGCGAACTATCGCGGTTGCCCCAAGGCCCCGCGCAGGAACGGTCGGGCGCTGCGCCAGAGCCATGCTCGCACCTCAGCTCCCGTGTCGCGTAATACACCCGGGCCAAAACTCACTATGAGTCCTCCGACCCCCGTTTCGCAGACCAGGCTCGCGCCGGCGCGTCCAAACGCCTGGTCCCGTCCGCTGACTCACTCTCAGCCCTCCCCCGCTCCGCTCCCGGCCTGGGGATCATCCGCGGCTCCTACACCAAAGCCGCCCGCGTCAAAACCGTTTCCGCCGAAAAAGGCCCCGGCTCCGGCCCCCACGGTACCGTCAAACAACGCCGCGTCGAATATTGCTATGATTTTAGACATCATAGACGCGATCGACATTGACGAACTGAGCCTCCTGGCTCAGAAAGTCAACAGTGCAAAAAATACCGTCCAAAAACTGCTCGCGTTAACCGAGCACACAACATTAATCAAGGCCATCAAGGCCTTCAGCGCCCCCTCCCCGTAAAAACGTAAATGGATTTTACAACAAATCGCATAAAACCCCGCGCGCTCTCCCTCACGTACTTTAACGCTGACGGACTGAAGAGACAACGAGACCAGGTTCATGACTACTTAAAGACCCACCAGACCGACATAATGTTAGTGCAAGAGACCTTCTTGAAACCTAGTATGGGCAATCCTAAGATTGCAAATTATAAGATCATCCGTAATGATAGGGTCCACTCCGCGAAAGGCGGGACCCTGATTTACTACAGAAAGTCTCTTCACTGCATCGCACTTGACACCCCTCCCCTCGTTAACATCGAGGCTTCAGTCTGCCGACTTGCCATGACAGGCCATCAGCCTATTACCATCGCTTCAGTATACCTCCCCTGCGGTAAGGAATTACTCAGGAGGGATATACAAGCACTACTCGACTTAGGCGACACAGTCATAGTGGCTGGTGACCTCAACTGCAAACATGAGCGATGGAACTCCATCATTTCAAACCCCAACGGCAACAGACTAGACGCATTAGCTGACACACTCAACTTTGACGTACTAGCTCCCATGTCCCCGACCCACTTTCCCTACACCGTCAACCATCGACCCGACATACTCGACGTGGCTCTCTTCAGGAACGTCTCCTTACGGTTTCGTTCTATAGAGACGCTACATGAGCTTGACTCCGACCACAGACCAGTACAACTCCTTTTAGGTCCGCCCGACTCCTCCGAGCCGGACACCAGGACAGCAATGAACTGGAAAAAGCTCGAAGAGTCTCTCCGAAATCCTAGTTCCCCCCTACTGGACCAGATCCCTGACATTCTCACCTCCAAAGACGACACAGTGCTGGCGGTCAATGCCCTCACCAGTCACCTCGGTAACGTCATTAGTGACGCCTCCAGGCGGGTTCCAGCGTCGAATGATCGACGCTGGGAGCTGCCTGAGGATATGAGGGAGCTGTTGACGGCAAAGAACGCCGCCACTCGAGCTTACGACAATTACCCGACTGATGACAACAGGAGACGGCTACGCGCTTTACAGAGGGACGTAAAGGATCGCATGGCCGAGCTCCGAAACCGTAGGTGGGACGATCTGCTTTCGGAGATCTCGCCATCCCACCAGGCTTACTGGCGCTTGGCGAGAGCTCTTAAATCAGAAACTGTCTCAGAGATGCCCCCACTAAACCGACCGAACCAAACTCCCGCGTTTGACGACATCGAAAAGGCCGAATGCCTTGCCGACAGCCTGGAAAGCCAGTGCTCCCCTTCCCGCGAACCCGTCGATCCAACCCACCTCGACATGGTGGACCGCGAAGTCGAATCCAGGGCACAGGTGCCCCCGTCCGATCCTCCGCTGGATCCGATTACGGCTCAGGAGGTTCATACCGCTATCAAAGGTCTTAAACAGAAAAAAGCCCCCGGCTCAGACGGAATTACCAACAAGGTTCTCAAATTGCTCCCTGCTCCCCTGATTTGCCTATTGGCATCTATTTTCAACACCGCAATGGCCAACTGCTCCTTTCCAGACGCCTGGAAGGAAGCAGTTGTCATAGGTATTCCCAAACCAGGTAAATCGCGCTCCGAACCCACCAGTTATCGCCCCATCAGTCTCCTCAAGACAATGGGGAAAGTCTACGAACGACTTCTCAATAATCGCCTCCATGACATTGCCAAGTCCAAAGGTTTAATCCCTGACGTCCAGTTTGGCTTCAGACCCGGACACTCGTGCGTCCAGCAGGTGCACCGCATCACGGAACACATACTGGAGGGACTCAATTATTCGCGTAAGCCGATCCCCACAGGGGCGCTATTCTTCGACGTGGCGAAGGCGTTCGATAAAGTCTGGCACAACGGTTTGATATACAAGTTATACCAAATCGGGGTGCCGGATCGTCTCGTACTCATACTACGGGACTTCCTCAGGAATCGAACGTTTCGCTACCGTGTCGAGGGATCGCTCTCCTCCCTTCGCCAAATCAGAGCCGGAGTCCCCCAGGGCTCCGTCCTCTCGCCACTCCTCTTCTCACTGTATACCAGCGACATCCCTCGCCATCCAAAGGTAGAACTCGCGCTATTTGCGGACGACACCGCTCTCTACACCTCTGATAGGAACAGGGCTCGTATCACCCGGATTCTCCAATCCGCCGCCACCGCCCTAGGCGAATGGTTTCGGAAGTGGAGAATCGAGGTGAACCCTGACAAAAGCGCCGCCATTCTCTTCGCTAGGGGTCGTGCCCCTGACACGACCACCCATGTTCGGAATAACATAGGGCAACTCTCACTTTTCGGCAGACCTATCCCTTGGGAGAAAAAGGTCAAATATCTAGGAGTCACCCTTGATAGAGGTATGACCTTCGAGCCACACGTAAAACGCGTCCGCGACCGCGCAGCATTCATTCTCGGCCGGTTACACCCGATGCTAGGCAAGGGGAGTAAAATGTCACTTAGAAATAAGTTGACAATTTACAAAACTTGCATCCGTCCAATCCTCACGTACGCAAGCGTGACATTCGCGCACTCTTGCCACATTCGCCGCCTTCAGGTTATCCAAAATAGGTTCATGCGTAGAGCAACCGGTGCTCCATGGTACCTACGTAACGTAGACCTCCATCACGATTTGGAACTCCCCACGATCGCTCAATACATGAAGTTAGCGTCTCGACGCTTCTTCGAGCAAGCTCCCCACCACCCAAACCCTCTAGTAGTAAGCGCCGCCGCTTATTCGACTAACGGTTTACCGACATCCCGTCGACGACGTCGGCCTAGACACGTCCTAGACGACCCCGACGACGCCATCACGATCTCCATCGCGGAAGCCACTCCGCCACCCGATAGTAGTTCACACACAGCACCTTCATACCGGCCGCGCCGGCGCGGGCGTCGACCCGCTTCTGGCGCTTTCACGCGCTATCGGCGTATTCCAGGCCGCTTCTCCCCGACCCCTACGTCCCCAGCGACGTCCTAAGCCGAGGTCCGTACCCACCTGGGTGCCCTTAGGCAGTCGCTTCTTATAGTAGTTTTTAAGTCCTCCTCTAGGCTGGAGCGCATTTAGCGCTCGCCCCAAAAAACCCGGTGAAGCTGTAAAGGTCATTAGGACCAACAGCAATTATCAGTGCGAAAAAAAAAAAAAAAAAAAAAATACTTATCCAGTTATTCTAGGCAGTAGCTAAATAGAATAAGTTTATACCAATATTTACACCATCGAACGATAAACTGTACCTATGGAAAAGGTGATAAGGTAAGTACTTACCTTAGGTGATTAGTTACCGCGCGTTCAATAACGATTATTAACTCTTTATTGTACACACAACTAATATATAACAAACTCAACAAAAAATATGTGAAGCACAAAGGGCGTGACTTATCTCTAAGAGAGATCTCTTCCAGTAAACCCCATTAAGTGAAAATAAATATACGATATAACGATATTCTAGTGAGATTCGATTATCGAACTAAATGATACATTAAAATGTATCGTTTATCGGTGGGCCGGTCACATCTGTCGCAGAACCGACAGCCGCTGGTGTTGACGAGTTCTGGAGTGGAGACCGCGTTTGGGCAAACGTAGTGTGGGACGCCCCACTACTAGATGTAGCGCCGATCTGCGCAAGGTGGCTGGCAACGACTGGATGAGAAGAGCTGAAGATGAAGATCGGGTGAAGAATGGCGCGCCCTAGGAGGGGCATATGTCCAGCAGTGGACTAGAGTGAGCTGCTGCTGATGATGATGATGATGTTTATCGGTAGATCGAATACGCAGTAGTGGGCAACGAGTGTCCTATCGTGCCAACAAATATTGAAAAAAGTTTTTAATTAGTTTGACTTTGAAACGTACGAGGTAGGCTGCGAATGTCCTTCTAGTCTCATATCATTCAAAAAGGCAGTTTACTGTAAGAAGGCATCTACGTCACTGGGTAGAGGTATCTTTCAAAGGCATTGGTAACAATTATTGTCCCGGGACACATAAAAAGAGATTGCTTCCAGTCCGGCGACATTTTATTGACTTATTAACATCGATATCAGATCGTAACGCTCCATCTTTGATTCTCGTCAAGTGCTTTCCCGATGTTCGTTCACACTACAGCGATTTTGCGAGTGGATAGAGGGTGCGGGTCGTAAATCTTGTACAGGGTGTGAAAGATCGTTCTCCACTTCCTGAGTAATATTTGTCAAACAATAAAAAGGACACAATAGTGCAATGACCCATTTAGGGTTCCCTGTGTTATGAGAGATGGGCCATGGACATTTTTCAGTGAAATATAATGTAAATTCATAGGGTGTAGAAAGATAGCTGAAAACGAATTCCCATGTAATCTTAAAAACGAATAAACTATAGATTGAAGAAAGAAGAAAGGAACCGTCGTCGTGTAGTCAGGGCCTTATTCATGAAACATTTCCGAAAAATATTTTGACAATGTACTCATTTCCCAAAAAAAATCAATTTCAATTTAATTTCCTTTTGGGAAATAAAGGAGAAATTCATGAATATGTCATATTCATGAATTTATGCCCTATGGACAATTGTTTCATGAATAAGGCCCTGACTACACGACGACGGTTCCTTGGCCGGTTCCAGTGTCGAGCGTAAAATTACACAGTAAAATTATATTTTTCGGAAAATTAAATACTTACCCATCAATGGTAACGGGCCCAACAATATACTTCACTTAGACTTGGAGAAGTATATAAATAAGATATTTTGGCCACAAGCACCTCCTTTCAGACAACCAGGAGTATATTATATAACCAGGTGTTTGAAGGTATACTCGGATCTTTTCGGTTTGGATTAGATTATTAATTTAAACATATGTCCATTGAACACACTTTCTCTAATCTATAGTTTATTCGTTTTTAAGATTACATGGGAATTCGTTTTCAGATATCTTTTTACACCCTATGAATTTCAACGCAGATCGTTGAAATTCTATTGGAATTATAAATCAATTGAATTCTTAACAATTTTTGAAACTCTTTAAAAATTGAAGTTCGGGAATCAAAGAAGAAATCAATTACAGTTCGTTGAATGCAAAACTAATTAAATTAGTTAGGTACTTATTTTTCACTTTGATATTATGGAACCTACAATTAATGACATTTAAATTGTAAGTAAACATAACTTAAATAAAAAAATGACACTCAATATTATTTATTATAATATCTTCATTATAGGTATATTATTACTACACCTACTTATACTTACATACTTTAAGAACTATAAGGCCCAACGCACACCGCTGGAGTGACGGCGCGGCATCTTTCTTCGATAACAATTGAACTAAACCTTAACAACACTGAAATACGGTTTAAAATGGAATGACAATAGCAAGCGAATCGGCGCAGTGAAGCAGCTCGGCGTGCGGGTGCTCGCGGCGGCGCGCGAATGTATGGTAACAAATCGCGCGGCGTCTCCAAACGCGGCCGCGCTACCGTAAGAGCTGGATCCGCGTCGCGCCTCCACTCCATTCCGCCGGTGAGCGTTGGGCCTTATGCATTATAACAGATGACGTTTCACAATATGTATCTATACATAATATTGTAATCTCCATAGATAGGTACTAGATGACGAACTGAGTGAGATAGCAAGACTAACTTCGGTACCTACATTTTATATGTAGAATTGTTAATTGAAAATTTTGATATATATATATATATATATATATATATATATATATATATATATATATATATATATATATATATATATATATATATATATATATATATATATATATATATATATATATATATATATATATATATATATATATATATATATATATATATATATATATCAAAATTTTCAATTAACAATTCTACATATAAAATGTAGGTACCGAAGTTAGTCTTGCTATCTCACTCAGTTCGTATATATATATATATATATATATATATATATATATATATATATATATATATATATATATATATATATATATATATATATATATATATATATATATATATATATATATATATATCTCACGAATCCCTTTAAACAGAGCGAGGTCCGATTCACACTTGGTCGGTTTTTCTACTTTCGTATTAGTCTATCGGTAGTAACCCAGTTGCTGTAAATAAGTAAGTACCCTCTACCCATATTAGGCCAACCTCACGTCTCAAACTCTACTGTGTCGTTCGTCTACTTCAAAGAAATATCAGTACTAACATAATACCATCGCACTCCTTGAAGTCATTCCTGATGTCGTAATCTCCAAAGAATTGTGGAGCACGAGTCCTGTTGGAGCAGTACTTAGCCAGGCGGAGGCGAGCTCGCTCCAACGATCCTTTGCTGCTGATTATGATCGTCTCCAAGTAATGACGAGCCCCTCCTAGATCAAGACTTTTTTGCACCTTTTGCAAAAAAATCTTGATCGAGGATGGTCAGCGCCAGCATGGCTACGTCCCTGAAGGGTACAAATATAATCTTGATCGAAACAATACTATACTTATCGAATAAAATTAAGTTTTAATATTGAACCCAGCCTCTAGGAAAATTATGCTCAATTTACATTTGTAAAATGTATATAGAGGATATAAACAAGACAGTATTTATAGATATTTGTCGATCGTATCGCTTGTTATTGTTATGTCTACAAACCATGACCTTGACCTACACACAAAAACTTGTATATTACCTACAGTAATGTCTTTGGATCACTTATATATCCTCCTATAAAGGTCAGTACAAAGAGATCAAAATTATTTTGTTGTACTAAAAACATAGGGCCATAAATGATAGAAAATAAATTGGATTAAAAGCCAAAAATATGAATGAATGAATTACAATTTATTTACACAAACATACATACATACATAACACGATAATTACATTTCACTACTAAAAGTAACTATGACTTAGAGTAAGTTCACATGCATATGTTACAAAAGGGTCCCTGACTCAGTATTATGCTGTAACGATATTGCTGGATGCTAGCCACCGCCGCAGCGCTGATTTTCAGTCAGGGCCCGGTGACACGACGCGTCGTCACGGTACGTAACGGTGAGACAGCTATGATAATATTACTATGATTCTGTTTTTCCGAATGAATAATCACACGAAACTTCTAGATTGCTCTAATAAGGCTCAATTTACATTGCCGCGGAATGGAATGGAAGCGAATTTTCGCAACGTAATTGTACATAGCATAATGAACTTTATGTCAATTCTCGCGCATTCTCGAGAATTCCCCTAGCTACTTTCCTCACTGCCTCCAACGTATCATCATGGAATTGAAGTATGTTATTATTTCCTACATGCTCCATTACAAAAACATAACCTCACTATTCGATAGTTAGCAATCTAGTGTCAGCTTGTTCCACTCGTATTTCTTTTTTTTCTTTTTTCACTACGTTTATCAACTAATATAATATAATGATTTGTTTTTGACTATTGATTATAGTACTTACTGTTAGTGAAGTGATAAACATGCGTGACTGTCGTGCGTGTAGGTAGGTATAATTTAAAACAAAAAAATCGGGTAGGGTTGCCTCGGGGCGCACGAAACGCAGCAAGTGCTCGCGCCATCATTCACCACCGCGTTTCAGCTCACCGCCGCGTTACCTTTGCAACGCTCCCGAAACCGTTTCGCTCGCTCGGCGCCGGACATTTGGGTACCAGTGCGTGGCCCATAACCTCCTCTTTGCAACGATATACTTGATATATATTTTCGAGTGGCTCTTGCTCGTGCTAAGGCCGACATATTGAATTATTTCAATATTTTGCACACTCACTTTAAGATTCTACATGTAAATATTATTCAAAATACACTTATTATTACTTATTTCGATCGAGCTCGACAAACTCTTTACACAAACACCCAAATCACCGCGCTATCACGTCAGTCATGAGTTACACTGAGCAATAAAGTGCGCGAGCATCTGTTTTGGCCATAAGTTCTCCGCGCCCCTCCCCGCCGGCGAGCTAGCCCGCGACGCAAACTGAAGGTCATATTAGCGAGATAACAGGCTAACTATATATGCTACACAACGACACCGCACTCACGTTTCTGAGGATAATAGCGAGAGTTATTAAGCCTTAGAGTTATTTCTATACTGGACACGTAGAAATCGGTGTGATTTTAAAAACGTTTCACGTCAAAATAAGCATTAGATAGTCCTTAGGCCCAGCGCACAATTGTCGAGGCGCCGGATATTACTGTCAACTTTACCTGACGTAGCGGTCGTAGCGGGCGCTAAGTTGGAATGATTAATACGGACATTTTCAAATTTTGAACTAAGTATGTGAAAATGTTGATTGTTTAATTACCTACAGACCTATCAGCAAAAAAGAGGAACGGGGCTGCTGGAACTGTATTACTCTTATTATCATTGTGTGACCTTGATCACAGAAACTAAATAATACTACGTACAGAAGCGACTCTCTCCGCCTCCCACCTGATTCAAGTTTCCCGTAGATTGTGAGTACGACCAGTTGTCGTACGAGTACGTTGAGTACGCTGTCTCTGAGTATCACCGCGTGCATTCCCGTTTTGCTTTCAATTTATTTACGCAATTATTATTATAATGGGTCACTATTGAACAGTCATTCATGTTTTGTATCCACAAAAACACACATAAATACTAATAAGTGCTGTAATTTGTGTTTTCACACACACAAGCAACATACCATAAATACCATAATTGTAAAATATAAAGAAATCAGAATTTTATTAGAATTTTCTAGGTAAAATAATAATAATAATAGGCTATTTGACAACATCGAAAATATACTACAAATTGTGGTCATCCCATCAGATAATAGCCTAAAAAATATATTTCAATTTAGTTTACACAAAATTATGTATAGTTTTTGCAAATAACACGAAACAAAATATAATAATTTTTGAAATTTTATTAGTGACTGATTGCTTGCAACTCTGGTGACGTCACACGCAAGTAAACATGGCTTCATCGACTGATTGTAGTTAGCGTTTTATATTCGATCTTTGAGCTATTTCGGAAGTAGTTTTCTGATATTTTTTGATAAATCTTATTATCACTTATAGTCGCATAAATATACATTGTGGCACTACACACAATTTATACACCATTCATCCAATAAATTTGAAGAAAATGATGAAGTTCATTTCAGATGCACTGTTTTAATATGGTTAATAAACTTGTTTACTTGCGTGTGACGTCACATGTGTCATGTGACCAGCGCCATTACAGAAACAGCGTTTTTGGCGCGGTTTGAAAATTTAAACTTTAACAATGATTTATATTGATAATACAGTAGATCTCCCGGAAATATCAAAGTGGTGTGCTTATTATGTAATAAAGACCAATTTAAAACGATTTTCCAAAATTAGTCAAATAGCCTATTGGTCTAAACAAGACTTACAAGTTTCGTCAGCACGACCGCGCGGCGGTGACCCTAGCGTATTTCTCTCACACACACAGTTGTGCCAGTAATAGGTGATTAGATTATAATCGCTGCGTTGCGTTGTATTGAATGTCGCACGTGTGCCTTGACTTTTACTGTTAGCGCCATCTATGCAAGATCGCGAATAAAAATATAATACGAGTCTGTTTTCTGAGAGTTTTATTTCAGTTTTTAAGTTTTGTTCCGCAGTAGTTTGTATATTGTGTGAATACTTTAATATGGTATGAAAGTAATTGAATTGTTAGAATACTTATTGGATTGTTTACTACTGTGAAGTGAATTGTAGTAATTTATTTCCACGTAACTATAGGTTAACGTAACTAATGGATAGACTAGATATTATTTATTTGTACTTTTATTATTTATACTTTTAATATATGTTTGTCTTCGTCCCTGACTGCCGTTTTGCCCGCGATACCTTCGTCCTGACACAGCTGAAAACCAGCGCTGTGGTTCTGCCGTACTGGTCGGACCGCAGCACATGCTGAGCATGTGTCCTTTTAATATTGTATTGTTTTTTTTAATTTTAAATATTTTTTAAGTTTAATAATATATGCAATGTTAAATACATGTTTTTCTTTCTTTCTTTAGACCGCCAATGTATAGGCAACATAGTGTTTAAGAGAGTAATTCCCATTCGATCCACCTTCTATGTATAATAAAATTGATAAATGATAAGTATAATGATGATCTAACTAAATCCATGACAGACATGAAGTAGGAAAGAAGGCTACTATTTTTTTTCTTTATTCAAGATGATTTGAGGTTGGAAAAAGTGCATAACTGTTCTAGGTACGAGTATAAGTATACCTATATTTTGCCAACTTCCCTTCCAGATATGATGACGTATCATGACATATACACTTTTGTTACAAGTCATTATGTTTCTAGATCCTTATTAAAAGAAGAAAATGTAAATTAATATATAAGATACCTAAGAATCCTTACATTAACTGATCTTATATAAATAAGTATTATATTACCACAGAGTATACTGACGTAATATTAAATTAAAATTAACATAAATACTCGCTTAATCTTATCTGGGTCTTAGATAAGGTAAGCAGGTATCAATCCCCCCGTAAATTCCTTACACTGGAGATGTACCGGTATCGTGAACACTTTCTTCTGCCAGTCGGAGTGACTCATCGGTACGAGCGCTTCTCATCTCTCTCACATGCTCTCTAAACTCTTCTGAACTCAAGACGTTCACCCATTCTTCTGTAAAATAATGATGAAATTTAATTACAGGTAGGTATGGCAGCGACTGGATGAGAAGAGCCGAAGATGGGGCTCAATGGCGCACCCTGGGAGAGGCCTATTTCCAGCAGTGGATTAGAGTAGCCTGCTGATGATGATGATGTAGAATGGAAAAGAAAAGAAATAAGAAGAAGAAAGAAGTAATATAATAAGTAAGAAGAAGAAGAATGAGAATAATCTTTTCTCAAAGATGTTCGTTCACAAGTACCGGCTGGGAAGTTGTTCGTTGCAGGGGCCGAGGATCGCGGGGCCAACGCAGCAGTCAGTAATGTAAAACGTGTGTAAGTAATGTTAATCCCACCAAAAACATAAATGTAAAAAAATATGTCAAGTTTCGGTGCAAGAAACCAACAGGCCTGTAGGCTTCGCCGTTAAAAGAATTGATATCTTGATTAGACTTAAATAATATACTGTTTCACAGGTTTTTACTGTATTTTATTAATAACAATCCATCCAGAAGCGAGCAATTAGAGGTATATACCGTTTGGGATCCAGAGTATCTTTGAGAGAACACTTCAAAGAAGTCAATATTTTGACGGTTCCATGCCAATACATACTAGCGACTACAATGTACGCACGTAAACATGTCAGTAGTTGCACTAAAAATAGCGACATCCATAACTATAATACGAGGAGCAAAGAAAAATATGTATTGCCAGGAACGAGATTAACAAGGATTATGAAGTCATTCATAGTGAATTCTATAAAATTTTATAATCTTGTCCCAGAGGAAATCAAAATGTTGACAGAATGAAAATTTAAATTAACGGTTAAAAATGTCTCATAAAAAAATCGTATTGCAGTGTTGAACAGTACTTAAACGATAACTAATATCCTCATTCATACAAACAAACACATTCATACATCACAACACGCACACACTGCTGCTTTCTTCGTCCGTGCAGTCACTGAGGGGCCAGCTGAAAATCAGCGCTGTGGCTTGCCTCAGCATTATGCTGAGCTGGTGTACCCTTTTTGGCACTGTACCACACCAGATGTTCTGTGCTGCATGTAATTAAACTTTGTATACTTCTGTAATCTATATTCTGGTGTTTACAGCGCTAAATAAACGATTTCAATTTTAATTATAACAATGCTTGGCGTGGTCATGACATGATCTGAAAATTAGTACAGTAATACCCCGCTTTACGCGAGGGATACGTTCCAGAGAAAATTGCGTTAAGCGAAATTCGCGTATATCGGGGTCTGCTCAAAAACAATACATAAACATACTAAATCAATTTAATTTATTGCAAATTACTAGGTGACACATTTTGAGTCCAAAGTCCAAAGTCTTTTCCAAACTACCTATCTCGGTCATAGCTGGAAAGCCAACATAAAGACGGCAAGGAAAACATTTTCTGGGAAATCCCCTAGTCAGAGATAACATAGAGAGGGCAAGTCGCACCAGAAATGAATTTGTGGGGAATACCCCAATCAGTGTTTGCAGGAAATCGCGTAAAGCGGGGCAATTTAGCGCGCAATTGAAAATTTGCGTTGTAACGAACCCGCGCAATACGGGGTCGCGTAAAGCGGGGGATTACTGTATTATTAATTAATATATTTTTGTTTTGTTTTCAATTTCATTATGATTAGTCATTTTGTTTATTATTTTAATTGTTAATTTTATTGTTATTTTGAATGTATAATATATTACTGATGAACAAAAGTGTACAATTTGTACCAACTTGAAATAAACGAATTGAATTGAATCGAACAACCGGTTTCGTTTACACATCTTCAGGTATTTGTTTATAAGATGAAGAAGATGTATAAACGAAACTGGTCGTTATCAATAAAATACAGTAAAAACCCGTGAAACAGTATATTATTTAACTCTAATCATGTACTACAAGTTTCACCAAGTACCAACAACCGCAAGTATTAACCGAATTGAGATCTAACTGGATGCTAAGTCTAATTAACGTTCCTTCAAACTTACCTATAGAAAGATATAGCATAGTATAAATCTCACGTCTATAATCTCCGAGGGGACAGACAGAGGAACCACCTTCATCAGATATAGTAGAAATATAACATTGTTTAAATATAAAAATTATTGCTTGCTTAAAATTAAATTCCTAACATGGCAAGTTTTCATACAAAACTCTTAAACTCTTCTCTTGAATGATTCTTGTGTGTAAACTTGCCAAGTTAGGGAGTTAGTTGATTATGAATAAAAGCAATACAAATAAAAACCTGCCCATGATGTCTTTTTATTATTATAATATGTATTTTTTAATTTTTTTGTGGAAATAGTGATTTAAAAAAAAAAACTTTAACTTACGTTGCTCTAAGGATCTCTCTTTGCCATCATAGTCGGCTGGCAGGATATATCTCGGTACGAAGTTATACAACGTTTTTAAGGTCGGGTGCACATGGACCCTGTCGGCGAGTTTCGTACTCATCACTTGTTTAAGGTTCCAGATGAAGATACTGATTAACCTCGATGTTGACAATATGTGTAACCCCTTTACTCTTGTACCATAGCCTTCCTAGGAAAAGATAAATGTAAGTAAATTAAGCCTCGGACTACACGCGTCTGATTCCAGTCCCGGTTCGGTTCTCTGATTTCGTGATTCGGTTCGTGATTGGATGGAGCGAACCGAACCAGGGCTTGAACCGGACGTGTGTAGTCCGAGAGAAACTAGTGCCACTTCCGAAAAAAAAATTCTCCTGATAAGGCGTTTATCAAAAAAGTGGACAGTATAGTTGTACCACGGTAGAATAATTTTTTAATAATGGTTTTGTAGTCTCATAGTGAAACAATAATGTAGAAAGAGAATGTGTCAAAAGTGGTCAATTTTGACACATTATTTCACCCAGTATAAGTACTTAATTCGTACTTAAGAGCGTCGGTGGCCTCCGACCCAGTATAAGTACTTAATTCGTACTTAAGAGCGTCGGTGGCCTCCGACCCAGTATAAGTACTTAATTCGTACTTAAGAGCGTCGGTGGCCTCCGACCCAGTATAAGTACTTAATTCGTACTTAAGAGCGTCGGTGGCCTCGTGGATAGGACGTCGGACTCCTGTGCGGGAGGTCCGAGTTCAATACCATGCAGTGTTATGTACCAATGAGTTTTTCGGTTTTTTCGAAAGATTTACATTTACCGACTGCTCTGACGGTGAAGGAAAACATCGTGAGGAAACCTGCACACTGAGATAACCAATGTGTGAAATGGGGAAGGCAATGGGAAACCACATTAATAAATCTGCCACGAGAGTCGTTCTATGTAATTAATTCCTTAGAATGATCACGACGCTCAGCAATGAGGAATACGACTTAGAAGGAGAAGAAGCACTTAGGAATATGACTTCGAAGAAGAAGAAGAAATACTTAATTGTTTCGTATTTGAAAAATAAAGAACTTCGAATCACGGTTGTCGATTACTATAAACCACTATAAACCCTCTCTATGCAATAACTTTTGTATTTTTAACTTGTGTCGAACCTCTGCATAAGACTTAATTTGTATACAAACCTAGGTTAGTTCAACTTAGACGAGTAAGTAGGTACTTACAATTATAACATTGGCAGTTAGACGAAAATCAGTCATGTTAATTTTCCTGACCAATTCTATTAAGTTCATTTCTCGAAGATCTATAATGGCGACGAAACCGTCAGAATAATCACGTATTCTCATGTATTCTAAAAACTGGAAACATAATTATGACATATTATTATCTTATATTATTTTTAATAATTATACTATCTATGGAATTTGTATTTGTAAGAAATTACTACTTAGAAGTAACTACTACTACTTACTTAAAAGAAGACCTACCACCGGGTTTCAAACTCCCGTGGCCAACCTGGAAAACGCTTAATCGCCTGCGAACCCAGGTTGGCTGTTGCGGAGATAATCTACACAATTGGGGGTTTTCCAGCGATCAAGTAAAGTGTGAGTGTGGTGTCTCCCCTCAAACCATGGAGCAGTTGCTCTGCTGTCCCGCGTGTCCGATTACCTGCACGCGGGAGGACCTGTTCGAGGCCAACCAGAGGGCTATCGATGTGGCTGCCTTCTGGTCGGGAAAAATCTAATTCGGATCATCAACACGAAAGAAGAAGATTCATATATATATATATATATATATATATATATATATATATATATATATATATATATATATATATATATATATATATATATATATATATATATATATATATATATATATATATATATATATATATATATATATATATATATATATATATATATATATATATATATATATATATATATATATCTATCTTCAATTAATGTCAACTTAATTAATTACAATATGATAATAAAAAAACTAATTAGTAAAATGTCATACTATAACTAGGCAAAAATTATACAATATAACTTCAGTCAAACAGCCCCCCGCGAAGTGCCCCCTGGCCGAAAGTACCCAGAATACTCGCGGCGTTCCCTCGATGCGCTGTACCAAAAAGTGGCCGGCACGCGGATCACCTCCTCTCTCCTTAATTCGCCTCCCCACAGCGCGAATCAGATCCTTATCTTCAATAAAAATATACAAAACAACGCGTCTTCTATACATTCGCGTATTGGTTTGTAAGTAGTGATTTTTACAAATAAAAATTTATCAACCGACATTTTGTAAAATCGCGAATTTTACAAACAAATTATTTGCGAATTAAAAATATTTAAAATTATATTTTAACATTCAACACAGTAGGAACGTGAAATATTTGCGAAATGTGTATTTGTCAAATTATCATTTGTTAAACGATATGTTTGTGGAATACGAAGTTTGTCAAATGATACTTTTTTTAAACGAATTTTGTATAATGATCATTTGTCATACGTTTTATGTCAAACATTAGCGATCCGCAGCGCCCGCATGTGCGTGGTCCTTTTGTATCTACATATTTTGAGCCTCCGTGCTTCGGAGAACCTGTTAAGCAGCTTTCATCAGGTTAGCAGCGCATCAAAAACGCTCTAATAATATTACAGTGAGGTGAGATGTCTATGGACGACGGTGACCACTTACCATCAGATGGCGTTTGCTCGTCTGCTCTATTTAATTAAAAAAATAAGATTATTATTGCTAGCTCACATTGGCACCGGTGGTATAGTGGCTGTGGGTAATCTCACGACAGAGCTCCGGGTTCAATTATATTTACCAATAGGATTATCAGGCTGTTCCTTTGAAATCTGACGTACATTCACTTATTGCTCTAACGGTGAAGGAAAACAAAGACATCGTGAGGAAATCTGCATGTTGGAGGAATTAGGAAGGGTCTGTGAACTCCCCAGCACTGCGTATGTACGCTGCGAAGAGTCGTATATTATCTTATCTTATCTTTGTATTGTATTAAAAGACATTACTGATAATTGATTGTATCTATAATATAATGCTTCTGGAAAATTTCATTTCATTATCTTATGATAGAGGGCCGGGAATAACCCCATTTTACACACTGGTCACCTCAGTGTGCAGGTTTCCTCACGATGTTTTCCTTCACCGTTAGAGCAGTCGGTAAATGTACGTAAGTCTTCGAAAAATACGAAAAACTCATTGGTACATGGCACTGCACGGTTTCGAACCCGGACCTCCTGCACGGGAGTCCAGTGTCCAAACCACTGTGCCATCGACGCTCGTCTTATAATAATGTACGAGTATGGAATTCTTGTACCTACATAAGCAGAATTATTACCAAAATGAACATTCTAACGAAGTGTAGAATATATTTCGAGTGGAACTTCTTGCTAACATCTCTGGCCAAATACACTCTGTGGTGGTCTTTTGTTAGCTTTGGCAGGATTGTGTGGGTACTGCAATGAAACAAACCATAAAATTATTTCATCATCATCATCATCAGCCTATTTATGTCCCCACTGTTAGGGAACAGGCCTCCCCTTGTACAAGGCCTCCCTTGTACAAGGGGACATGAATCAGCACTGGGCCTGCTTGGTGGATTTCATACGCTTTTGAAAGCTTTTAATTTCCTCAGACATGCAGGTTTCCTCACGATGTTTTCCTTCACCGTGTAAATGTACGTAAGTTTTCGATAAAATCGGAAAAACTCATTAGTACAAGGCATTGCATGATTTCGAACCCGGACCTCCCGCATGGGAGTCCGACGTCCTAGCCACTAGGCCACCGACGCTCTTATTTATTACCTATATAACTTATTACATATAATTGGTATATTGAAGCAGTATAAGTCGGTATACTTCTTTGTGTAATATGGCTACTTAATATCTTCGTTAGAAACAAATTTCAACCAACTTACAACTGAGTTCCAAATTTTTATACGGACGTATGGGGATTTCCGGGGTTGCTCACCCAGCTCCCCAATGGATTGCTGACCCGTGTTAAAATATTTCATTTTTACACGACCATTAATAATGAACCACTTTGTGTTACAGATTTTGATTTCGTATTGAATTAAAAAAATACCAAATGAATTAGAAAAATATAGGTCGTACAAAGTCTTACAATGACCTTATAGATTTAATAATACCCAGCGATATGTGCGGGAACGGTAGTGCACCCGCAAAGTCGAGCAGAAAACTAAGGGGCACTACCACCCTTTTCTGGAAGCATTTCGGCCTGTTTTAATCTGCCTATAACTTTGTATCAGAGATTACTAGAAGATTTTGCCTTTTGCGAATGGCCAAGTCACATAGTATTTTAATTGAGATATGAATACGTATTTAGTTTTCTATAATTAAAATTAAAGTGCCAAATTCATAATACGAACGAATACCGCAGACTTGGCTATAGATCTCACTACTTTTTATGATCAAACGCCCAACACGAGACTTGTACAGAAATATTTTTGATGGGATTAATCATTCTCGGGAATTAAAATCGGAACAAATCCGTTTAGCTGTTTTCGATAATTGTCTTCAGAGGACAGACGGATGCGCCGGGGGACTATGTTTTAGTTACTATTTATTGATGATGATTGATTATGAATAATAACTTATTTATAAATAAACGATGTTATAAATTAAATAAGATTATAACTACATTGTAAAAGATATAACCTGCATCAATATTTTTTTGTAATAAATAATCTAGATAGCGGAGATAAGAATTATCAATCAATTGACATTGATAGGTGTAATTTTTTTAAGAAGGAATCTTTACGCACACAGTTACACAACGCTGGATTTGGTTATCTATTTACTTTATGCATAGAACTCAAATAGTAAGTAATGTTACGTACGTCAGACGTGTCCTATCTATGGTCTATTCTATGACATTTTGACAGATCGACAGGCACTCTATCTCTTTCCTCTTAGCATTCTATCGCATGAAAAGTATGTCGAGGTGTCAAAAGGTCATAGAATAGAACACGTGTAAACATACCTTAAGATTTTATGTGGAACAATTTTTTTTACCAACTTACTTCCCTGTATTTCTAGTTGACTAAAATAATTTAAAATAATTTAAAATAATTACTAATTGTTCCCGCGATTTGCTTTAAAGCTGTCCATTTAAAGTTCCCGCGGGAATTTCTAAGCCCTTTAGAACGCTGCGCTGCTATGTTGTAATGAAAATGGTAAATAATTGAAGCGATTTGATTGCGATTCCCTTTGTGGGGCACAAGTGGCAACACAGCCCTTCGGAAAAACCCTCGTCATAACGTGCAAAAAGAGAAAAGAATGTATACTAGGTGTACTAGCCTTCACTCGCGACTTTTTCATCCCCGATCGAAATATAGAGTATTTTAACTTAACACGTATTGTTTGATGTGACATCATAATTCAACAGCTGATGATCCCATTTGGATGCTGATTTTTTTCTGGCCAGTATCGTTTTCTATACAATATTATTTTCCTTTTATCTCTTTGGTCGCGGTGTACATATTCAAATCACTTTTCTTCCCTGTTTGAGAGTCACTTACAGAAAAGACCTAGTTTGTTCGCACTCTTTGAAGAGCCAATGAGTGGTTTTCGAATAAGTGGAATGAAAATTAAAGTTCTTCTCTTCTATCGGTTTTCTTTGCTAACCTACAGTTTGTTCCACTACTAGGCAAAGGCTGGATAAGGGTATTATTAAAATAAAATTACAATACCAACATAATGCCGTCGAATTCTTTAAAATCATTCCTGATGTCGAAGTCGCCGAAGAATTGCGGCGCATGAGTCCTGTGGGTGCAGCACTTATCCAGTCGGAGGCGAGCGAGCTCCAGCGATCCTTTGCTGGCTATTATTGAAGTCTCCAAGTAATGACGAGCTGAAATATAGATATGTCACAGTGAAATAGCCGAATACTCTTGGGATTACTCTACTGGCTGCCCTTGACTCAATGGAGAAACGCGCTAAGCGCCTTATAGGTGACGAATCGCTGGTGGAAGCGAGACTGCAACTTCTCGAACATCGGCGCAAGGTTGCCTGTCTATCGGTATTTTATAGGATACATTTCGGATAGTGCGCATCGGAATTGCACGACCTAATTCCAGCATCTCCATTCCGCCTTCGGACTACCAGGCGCGGGGAGGGGTTCCATCCTTATGTTGTTGATATCCCATCTGTTCCGTACGAAGCGATTTGCTTCTTCGTTCATTATGCGAACGGCTAAGGAATGGAATGGAACAGCCTGCCGGCGTCTTTTTTTCCCGAAACCTACAACCTTGGGATCTTCAAGGCCAGAGTGAATAGGCATTTACTGGACCCGCATGCTCCATCGTCGATCTCATCGTCGCTTGCCATCAGGCGAGATCGAGGTCAAATGCGAGTCTAGTAGACAATATTTTTTAAAAAAAGGGGTTTATTAGTCGTCAGTAGTGACGGATGGTGGATGTAATAATGAGTTACGAGATTGGTTGGAGGCGGGAGGGGGACTGTAAATATTGCGTGTACATAAGTACCGTCCTAAACCTTTTTAAAGAGTTATGGGGGAAAGAACCCCGGGGAACCTGCCTTCCCTTCATACCCTCCACCTTCCACCAAAGGTGCTCCGGACCCTCAGAGCAACAGTTATCCCCAGTCTTGAACAAATTCCTAAGGTATTCGGCAATTTTCCTGCGACAGATACGAGTTGTAAGCCATTGCAACCTATGGCGAGGCCATTTTAACTTCAATCCAAAGCCGGTAAAATTGAAAGAAAGTTGGCATGCACAATAAATTAAGTAGGTATAAGTATTTATTAAGGTAGTCAACCTGTAGATTATGATATGATCGCCTGATCAGCTGTAGATAAAATTGTTGGTAATAATAAGGAATAAAATACTAGTATAACTAATATTGATAGGTAAAAGAATTACGGAGTATGTATAGAGTTCATAATCATAATTTATTCATAAAATTAATTTACATGTCATATAATATGTTCTTAGTATGAATATTATTGTACAATGTGTTAATATGTCAAATATTATAAAATTCGTTTACATTGAAAAATGAACAGCCTAGCAACCACATTTTTAATTTATTTTCAAAAGAAATTAACTATCTGATTTTTTTAATTTCATTGGGAATTTTATTGTAAATTTTTGGCCCTAAGGCGTACATAGTTTTGGTTGATTTTTGCAATCGACATTTTAGTGGTCAAAGGTTTCCATTCGCAAAAAATATATCTGAGTACATAGACACCTAACATAAATAGAAAATAATTTGAATTCGAAAACAAAAATAGGTGCTAGAACCCTCTCTGATGTTATTTCCGGATGAATAGTTTAAAATCCGAGTAAAATGTAAAGGCACTCACGAAAATCCTTCTTCACAAAGTGTTTCTGTTTCTTCACCCACTCATCTAACTCATCTACAGCTTTCTTCATGTCACTCTGGTTGTTAAACCCGTGCACTTTCCTCACTGCCACCAACGTATCATCATGGAATTGAAGTATCTTATTCTTCTCAATGTACTCCATCGTAAAAACATAACCTCGTTGTGCGAATGTTTGCAAAGTACTGTCGGATCTATTTATCGACCTAAATTTAGAATGTCAATAAAACATCTAATAAATGCAACTTTATTGCAAATTTTATCAATTCTGCGTGATAATGATAAGGAATGCAATAGCAATCACTAATCTGTACATTCGTTTGTTTCTAACCCCCGACCGATCGAAGGAGGGCGTGTTATAAGTTTGACACTCTGTTTGTGTGTGTTTTTTTTTTCGTACTGATAATTGCTGTTGGTCCTAATGACCTTTACAGCTTCACCGGGTTTCTTGGGGCGAGCGCTAAATGCGCTCCAGCCTAGAGGAGGACTTAAAAACTACTATAAGAAGCGACTGCCTAAGGGCACCCAGGTGGGTACGGACCTCGGCTTAGGACGTCGCTGGGGAGGGAGGGGTCGGGGAGAAGCGGCCTGGAATACGCCGATAGCGCGTGTAAGCGCCAGAAGCGGGTCGCCGCCAGCGCCGGCGCGGGCGGTATGTAGGTGCTGTGTGTGAACTACTATCGGGTGGGTCTGTTTGTGTGTTTGTCTATAGCATTTCTCTCTGTCATAATAGTTACCTACATCTGTTTTTGTTGTTTTCTACCTAAGATATATTATATAATGTTAAGAAACATAATGAAAATTTATAATTGGCAAATGTTATAGTAATATTTTATTCTTTTTATAAGGTCAAAATAAGCTGTAAATTTAAGTAAATAAATAAAATAAATAATAAAAATAAATAACTTGACAACGGATGATCCGATTTGGACTTGTTTTTTTTTTAGATAAGATAAGATTTATTGTGTAAAAGTTTAGGTAATAATAGTTACAAATATTGCATATATAGTTGCATAAACATGTCACACTAAACTCCACCTTTACAGGCATATACACCAAATACACAAATTAATAAAAACATACATTTATACAGATTATGAAAATTAAAAAAAGAAATTAAAAAAATATAAAAAAGAGAATGTCATTAAAATTTATACAATGTCAATAATATTACATTTACAAAATGTCAATAATAATTCAAATTAAATATAAATTAGCAATCAATCGACGTTTATCGTCCAAAAATTCCTTGACGCTATAAAAACATCTTTCCAGAAGCCATGATTTCAGAGTAAATTTAAGTTTATTAAGTTTCATCGTTTTAAAGTTAAATCGTTTAAATTTAATAGAGAAGGGGATATTGTCGAGAGTGATCTTAGCTAGGTCTGATAAAAATTGGACCAGTGGTTTCCAAGATCTTGGAGTATCTTTGATGTCAGATGGGATCTCTGGAACGGTAATAGCTAGATGGTTCGAGTTTGAGCTCAAATGTGCTTCTTCGTTTCCGTCATCTGAAACCTTGAGAATCTGAAGATGACCAGGAAAAAGTTAGTGAACTTCGATTTTACAATATGAAACTGGAAGAATTGTAAGATTATCAGCCTGTCGAATCCATAATAGTTAGATGGGGTCTTCTCGAACTAAAGTTGTAGGGAATCTTGAGACATTACAAGAGAAAAAATAAATAAAGATTGCGGCCAAAAAATAAATGAAAATGATGTGAAGCCCGGAGCGTCCAATGGATCAGTGATGCTTAGATCTTGGATTATCTTGGGATGTTGGAGTATGATGGGATATCTGGAACGGTAAAAGTTAAGGGGTTCGAGTTTGAGCTCAAATGTAATAATCATGGTGACCTTCCCACATCTGGAATCTTGAGGATCTGATGATGACCAAGAAAAAGTAAGGGGATCTCCACAATGGTACGTCGGGGGTTTCTTTTTTAATTTAGAATTATTCACTACATGCGTATGCTGTCGGAAAACAATAATACTCGCATTGCATTGGCACGAAATGTCCTCATTAAAATACATGCTATCCCTTTCTACGCCATAACTATAGATATAGATGACACGAGACTTAATTAAGCTTTAACATTACTTTTCTTGCAACTCACGGTACATGAAGCAAAATTACCACAGCCGCCTTTGCGTTTCGTAAGAACTCTATCTCGAGAACCGCCCCAATTTAAATTTGCAAATTCTCATCAACTTTGATGTTAATTCCACAAAAATCAACCCTTGCCGGAGCTTCCGGAGTTACGCCAGAATTGCCACAAAAAGAACAATACGACGACCGCAAACGGAATTCAAAATTGATCTGAAGATTGTTTAATGAAGGAAATTGTACCTGCATTTTTTAACCTGAACGTGGCCACACCATCTTTATTGGTTTTTCATGATCAATGCCTCCATCCCAGGCATCTCGGATCGACGCAGGACATATGTGTTTGGATCGCGATCCTGCCATTTGATACGCAGTATTAGTCTCAGGCATCTCATGTGGAAGGTGTCTAGCTTTCTGATGTCACTTTTATAGATGCACCTAGTTTCCGCAGCATACAGTAGAATCGGCAGTACCATCGCTCTGTATACTGCAAGCTTTGTCTGAAGCTTGATGTCATGTGAGTTCCAAACACGATGATTTAATCTGCCAAACGTGGACGCTGCTTTGGCTATGCGAGCAGGCATCTCCGAAGAAAGGTTGTTATCGTACCTGATTTGTCTTCCGAGGTATTTAAAGTTTGGAACCTCTTCCAGCACGTCTTCTCCGATAGTGATACATGAATTATCAGCGTCACATCCTCGAGGCGGTTGTTTGAGAACTTGAGTTTTCGAGACGCTTATCACTAGACCAAATTTACAGCACGATTTCTGCAGAGAGTTCATGTAATTCTGAAGCGTGTCCACACTATCCGCCATCAGAATACATCATCGGCATACAGTATATCTACTATGGAGATCTTTTTAAGTTTTAACTTGGCACGAAAACTCCACCACGTCCAACATTTTCAGACAAATTGACCTTGCGGTTAAAAAGTCCACGGATGTTAAGTTGGCAGCCAAAATCCAGCAGCTATTGATTTTAGGTTATATTCGTTGCATAGAATTTGCCCTATACCTAATACCAACAAATAAAAAACTTCGTCCTCGGTCAACATTACTACGTATAAATACCTACATCGCATGTAACATGGCTGAATGGATTCGGAACTCGCGGCACGAGATTGACAGTTTTATTCCAAAGGCTAGGAATAAAAAGACGAATAAAAGCTGCAACTATCCGCCCGCCACGCCCGTTTGTTGCCGCAAAAGTGAAATAGGAAAAAATAGGGTAGAACGGAATATAAATGCTTAGGCTAGGTATGTAACAGTGTTCTGTATAATTTTAGACGTGGAACTTTTTTGTATTCGGTCCCACTATACTTCGATTTTGTGGCGTAACGGTTAGGTTGCCGCGCCGGACTTTCATGCGGAAGGTCCGGGCTCGAAACCATGCGATGTCATGTACCAATGAGTTTTCGTTTTTTTTACTACGAGTACATGTACCGACTGCTCTAACGGTGAAGGAAAACATCGTGAGGAAACCTGCAGTGAGTTAATCAATATGTGAAATGGGTAAGGCAACGGCAAACCAACCAATGAAATCTGCTAAGAAAGTAACGTCATTCTTTGTGGTTCATCATCATCAGCAGCCTACTCTAGTCCACTGCTGGACATAGGCCTCTCCCAGGGCGCGCCATTGAGCCCGATCTTCGGCTCTTCTCATCCAGTCGCTGCCAGCCACCTTGCGCAGATCGTCGCTCCATCTAGCAGGGGGGGGCGTCCCACACGTCTTTGTGGCTATTTCCATAGAATGATCACGACCCTCGTAAATGAGGAATACGACTTAAGAATTCTGGCTCCACTAACCAAAGGATCGACATGAAAAATACTTGAAATGTGTACTTACTTATTTGTGTACGCGACACTACTCGAATGCAATTTTTTTAACCATAATGAAATATTCGGCTGGTCTGGTACTTACTGGTACATTTTGTCTCGAATAAGTTCCTTTATTTATAAGTAAGTAAAACTAGCTGCAAAAAAATAAAATCTACAATTTCATGGCAATATATGAAACCCGTTTTTAAAACCTATCAAAGATACCATACGTATAAAATTACGTTACTCAGGAATTAGTGTCACGTGACACTAATTCCTGAGTAACGTAAATTTTTCAGGTAATGTTGCTGCAAAGTGTTTCTAAAGATAGCTTTGGCTCTTGGTCTCGCTTAAATATGTACAATATTACTAAATAGTAAATGAAATTAATTCTGTGAAGGGTGGTTTACGTCTAGTAAAAGGTTCTCGCTAGTAGCTCTCAGAGAATCCTAAAACGAGACAAAATTGGAATATTCATTTTACTTCGTTGAGTTCACGTCTTGTTATTTCGATGCGTGTTTTTGAATTTTGTAAGGTGTGAACTTCGGTAACTATTGCATTTATTGTTTATCGTGACTTATATAAAACTTTAATTGTCACTGAAAAAAAAATATTTAAAAAAATATATATCTTTACGATAAAATTTTTGAAATAATTAGTACTAGATGGTGTTATATATATTCAGGGAAAATAAAACGAAGTCTAAATATTAATGATTATTGACAACTGTTTAGAATAATTTGACAATTTGACATCCTACTACCTGTCTGCTACAAATATATACAATTATTAGAAAATATGAATAGAATGAAATGAATTTTTACTTGCAAGAATATACGTTATGAAGGATCTTAAAATTACATAGGTAGTTCCAGCATATCCTACCACATTGTGGTGTGTAAATTATATAATAGATAAATATATTTAACAAGAAATTAGAAAAAAAAATGATACGAAGCTAATTAACTAATACTTTTTAAATAACCAGAACTCACAAATTACCAATTCATAATTATATATTATATTACTTAATATATTATATATAATAGTCACGGGTCAAGAGGAAATAGTTCATGTGGAAAATAAATTCTAGAATTGTTGAAATAAGAACTTAATGTTTTTGAGATACACGTAGCTCTGCAAAATTTGACGAAATTTAAATAAATAAATAAAATAAAAATTTATTAATGCAGACAGTATCTTTTACATTTTGTCAGATTTCCCTGGCTCCCGCACCTCTCACTAGGATACCCTATGTTGTGGGGACCAGTCTCTTCCGATACATAAATTATGAAAACATCTGTGTAGCGTAAGATGGCGTGTGTATGATGTGTGGTGTGTGTATGTGGTGTGTGTGAGGGGGTGAATGTTGGTAGGTGTAAGGGTCAGTGTGCGTCCATAAGACTCAACTAATTGGTAACAATATTTTTTATTTTTTTTATTTTTTTTTATTGACTATTAAGCCCGCATTTGACCCCGATCTTGCCTGATGGTAAGCGACGTTGGATGGTTTCGTTTCGATGGTTTGAAGTACCTATTACAGAGATGGAAATATAAGTAGGTATTTGAGAAGATTTGATGATCTTGACCTGGAGCTGCAGCCAAGATAGATGTCGTGTTTTAGACTTATTTCATACCTAGATTTAGAAGAATAGTTGAATAAAAACTTATTTTTCTCTTCTTAGCTGGTTACAAATACGAATATACTTTATTGCACATCCGGGACAAAAACAAAACATACAACATAAAGAGAGGTACAATACAATGTGCAGAAGGCGGCCTTATCGCTTTAAGCGATTTCTTCCAGGCAACCTTCAGGTGATGGAAAAATCATATAATACATAATATACGGGTGCAAAAGGCGTATGAAATCGATACTACCCTCAAATAAATAAATAACAATAATAAAGAATGCAAACCTTTGCCAGCTGCAATGCAGTAGTAATAATATTACGTAAATACTATAATAATAATCAAAAATATAATAAACAAATAAATAACACACATATGCTAAAATGAAACTGCATTAGAAAACAAATGGTTATGGTTACCCTTGTCTTCAGTCCACACAGAGGTTGTGATCATGGTCTGTCATGACGATCAGAGCACGGCAGCTTGCTCTCCATCTCCATTTGGTCCGGTCGGTGGCATTGCCAGACCACTCAGTGAGGGAACATTTCGTCCAGGATTTTACGAGGTCTAACCATCTCGTTGGGGATCCACCACGTGATTTTTCGCTCGCTTTTAATACTTATAGAATCTTCTGTAGATTCACCTTATTTTTTTTAACGATTAAATTTTGAAATTACGATTAAACCCGCGTTTGACCTCAATCTCACCTGGTGGTAATTATCGAAGATGGAGCTCAGTAAGTACTGGCTCTTCTAGATATAAACACTTACTTACCTACAAAATTTTATAAAAGAATAGGAAATAATTGCTTCATGTTTCATGAATTTCATGACCGAATTTTAAACCAGTTCGTTCGTTGGACCATGGCACGTTTTCACCATTTCACCCATTTTTTGTAATTTACTGTTAATTATATCTCTAACCGCGAAATAATAAGAAAGCTCGCGTGTGCCTGGGCAATTTCTTATTTCTAAGTTATTATTTACTTACTCTGCCTAAAATACGTAGGTAACTTTTAATTAGATGCTTTTAATAATTTGTTCATTAAGAAACAAGAATCAATAACTTAGAGATGTTCATTCGTCATGATTGTGTGAAAATAGTGTTTTAATGAAATTTTAAATAACAGTTTTCGATTGTAACACAGTCAAACCTGGGTAAGTGAGAACTGGATAAGTGAGAAAACTCTATAAGTAATAGCCAGGATCCGTCATTTTAAGCTCCCAAAACCTCTATTAGCGAGAAACAGAAACCTCTGTAAGAGAGAGTCGTTTTTCCCTCATGGACCTCCGTAAGTGAGACTGCTACTTATCTATACCTCTATAAGCGACAGTCGAGCTTTATTTATTAATTTTATTTAGGAGGAACTATAACTACAATAAAAATACATACATACATAAAAGATACACACATACAGTAACAAATGACAAAACAAATTACAAATTTAACATCTGCTATTTTATGACTCATTCTTAACTTTCGTGGAACTTCCTACCATTGTTTTTGTATTGTTTTCTCGTCAATACCTCTATAAGAGAGAAACGCTACCCATGTACCTGCATTAGCGAGAAACTCGGGTTAGTGAGAAACCTCTATAAGCGAGAATGAGATTGTGCTCCCTTGAACTCTCGCTTATCCAGGTTTGACTGTATATAAATTTTTCTTTGTTGCATGGCACTGCATACAAGAACACTTTCGAATTAAATGCACTACAATTCACTGGCCAACTATACTTGGTACTATAGCCATAAAAAAACGCGATGTCGACAATAAGTCAAACATATCTACGGTTTCCATAGTTACCAATAACATGTTAAGCCAGGGGTTCCCAAACTTATTTTGTCTACCGCCCACTTTGAGAATAAATTATTTTTTAGCGCCCCCATTTTTCCCCTATTTAAAAACGACTATAACTTCAAATTAAATTAATTAATATATATAAACTCGTTTATCTCATTCGACGCTCAATCGTACTCAACAAGTAAGAACAAGTATTATATTAACCAGCCAATTGATACAGGAATGCACAATTCAGGTTATTTAACAAAAACTTGTTAAAACATGATTGCCCGCGGTCTACTATAACTTCAAATTAAATTAATTAATATATATAAACTCGTTTATCTCATTCGACGCTCAATCGTACTCAACAAGTAAGAACAAGTATTATATGAACCAGCCAATTGATACAGGAATGCACAATTCAGGTTATTTAACAAAAACTTGTTAAAACATGATTGCCCGCGGTCTACTATCTACGAAAATTACCTATCTAGGAGTACTAATAACTATTAAAATGCGAAAGTATGTCTGTTACCTTTTTATTTGTTTGTTTGTGTCTACTTTCATTTCGAAACGAAGCGACCGATTGACATGATTTTTATTTCATATATTCAATAAAACAGGTCAGATATATGAACTACGCGGAGAGAAATAGCGAACCAAGTTTGAGCAATCTCTTAACTAATATTAGTTGATGTTCACAAGTTGTAGTTGAGAGTCGAGAGCTCATGCAGTCGGTGTCTAAGAGGCCTCTTAGCTAAATGAAATTACAAATCACCCCCCAAGCCCCTACACAACGCCCCCATTTTTTTTCTGGGTCTTTTACCGCCCCCCTTTAGGCCTGCAGCGCCCACAAGGGGGCGTTATCGCCCACTTTGGGAAAGGCTGTGTTAAGCTGTCATGACGTCTGTTGAAGTCTCCGTAATGGTTTGTATTTTCTGTATATATGTTTCATGGTCGTAAAAAAAGTATTGTATGCAACGCACGTAATGGCGATTTTAACACTCCAACGATCTATTGGACGATGAAACGAAGTGAAGCTGAGTTTCATAAACAGTTCTAATGTTAAAATCGCTATCACTACGTGGCTGTTTCATAAACTACTATTCTTGGATGGCATAATTTTCTGTATAGAAAAATAGTAATATAAAGGTATCTGCTTATTTGTATGTAATGTTACCCATGATAATTAGTTCCTTCAATATAAGGAGAGTATTCACTAATGTGACCTACCTACTCTTACTTCTACTGCACTCTACTTACTTCCTCTGCTTTTAGAAAAAGAAGATGATAAAGTTGACATTCTACAGTGAGTATTAATATTAGGTACTTATCGGCAGGTAGGTTATTAATTTAAATGTACAAATACAAATATACTTTATCGCACACCCGGGACATAAACAAAACATACAACATAAAGAGAGGTACAATACAATGTGCAGAAGGCGGCTTTATCGCTTTAAGTGATATCTTCCAGGCAACCTTCAGGTGATAGAAAAATCATAAAAAATATAATATACGGGTACAAAAGGCGTATGAAATAGATACTACCCTCAAATAAATAAATAAAAATATTTTTTTTAAAAAATATATGCAAACCTTTGCAAGCTGCCAAGCAGTAGTAATAATATTACATAAATACTATAATATATACAGAAATATAATACTTAATATATAATCAAAAATATAATAAATAAATAAATAACACACATCATATGCTAAAGTGAAACTGCATTACAAAAATTAGGCAGTGTATCCACACTGCAGTTCTTAATGTATGTAATAGAATACTAGAAATGCTACTATTTCGATTTATTATATAATAATAATTTGCTATTCCAGTTGTGTTGTGTGCAATCAATTTTTTTTTGATACTTTTGATAAACCAAAGCACTAAGACCTAGATTCGTACTCAGATATGCAATGACAGTTAGTCTAAGACTTCACGGGTCCGGTTCCAGCCACCCAGAGCTGATTCCAAACGGGGGGAGGGCGGAGCGCATGTTATTGGTTGCAGGGAAACGAACCGTGGGTGGAACTGGACCCATGAGGTCCTAACGTTAGTGCCGCTCCCATTTAAAAGTACAAAACAAATAAAACTAAAAACAAAAAATATAAAATCAAATACAGCGAGTGTAAATACGGTTAAGCCGCGCACTTCTACAAGCGGCTCACGTATCAGCAAGCCGGCAACATAAATAACAAGCGAAACAATTTACCTACGAGCGGGTGAGGTATTCTTACAGCTGTTTAGTTTGTTCAATATACCAGTCCCTGTACGTGAGCAGAATCGCCTGACTAAGACCTGGGACAGACTCAGAGGGAGGAAGGGCCCCGGTTTTACGCTAGCGCCCTGGCGCTTAGATTTTAGTTTACAGTATTAAGTCCACGTTTTTTTTATATAAATTAGCTACGACAAACAGGCAGACGGGTCACTTGATGGTAAGTAGTCACTGTCGCCTAGAGACACGTGCAATACTAGGGGTTTTGCACGTGCACGGCACCACTGGCCGTGGTGGGAGAGGACTTTTTTAACGTTCTTTTTGAAGCGTCCCATGTCGTAGCGCTGTGGAAAAACGTCGGGTGGAAGAAAGTTCCACATTACACAGGTATTTTTTACGTTCCACGTAAGCTTCCACGTTCTTTGACGGTAAACAATCAAATATTCTTTGTTGTGATCAGGTAAAAATATATGTTATAGTTTCAAAAGCGTTCTTGATTATTGTATGATTCAATACACGATATATTCAACTTCACTCGATAAAAAAATTATACGAGACAGGCAATTACTTTCAAAACATAATTTATCATTCCACATCCGGCTTGTGCCCATGAAACTTCGTATCTATGTAGGTTCAGTACGATTATTACTTCCATGAAATTAGCTGTAACGTATCGTTGTATATAACAATTAAATAAATAGAAATAAAAATACAGCGCTGGTTGTCGCTGATTTAAATAAGCCTAAATTATATTATTGTTAATTAATTAGTTGTTGCGGAGATTTTCACTGTGGCAGCGAGTTTCGTCTTCGGGTAGAAGTTCATATACTTGTCCTTGGTCCGCACTTGGATGAAGAACGTGGCCATGACCACCCGTAGCCTTAACCATGTAGCGGAGAGTTATGAGCAGTTGGCGCAATTGCTCAGTTTGTACAAATGCTTAATTCATTCAAATTTTATTGATATTAAACGGAAACGTGACACCACTAACGAATGTAATTGCACCAACTGCTCATAATTGTGATCGAGATCTCATCTCGTCGGAAACGTGAAATGAAAGCTTAAATAATTGTTAAAATAAACAAATACTTATCTTACAAATGGAATACGCAAGTACGTAAGTTTTTCTAGAACACATACTCGTATTGTTACTTTGTTTGTCCCTTGGATGAAAAACATCTTTTACCCACACTCTATCGTGGATCAGCGGTCATAAAAGAAAACGGTTTGTAAAACTTTTGTTATTATATAACTCGCTTATAGTTGTCTAGTTCAATTTACAGGTAACTGTAAATTAAATTTAGTTAACATAACTTAGTTTAACTCAAGCCACGCCTTAGGTAGCTGCGCGGTGCGGGAGGGATGTGATGACGTGACGCGAGACTTCAGTCGGGCGCCCGCTTCTCCAGCGTCAACACACCCTCTCGCACCGCGCAGCTACCTAAGGCGTGGACTGAGTTAAGCGCTAGACCTGTACAACGGTTTACGGCCCCCGGCAAGTTGCTCTGCAGCCGCCCCTGGTGGGTACTCGCGGCTTTATGACGCGTCGACTAAAACTCGCCTATATCGCGATTTTATTACATCTTCATTCGGCTTTCAGTTCGCTCGGATCCAATCTCTGATAGTGAATTAACGGAATCTAATTTAGTCTTCAAGTATAAGCCTCTATCTACTCTGAGTTTAGGTTTTCGTAGTTTACTATGTAGGTAAGTAGAGTCGTGTCGTTTGAATAAAGAAGAATGGCGACATAAGTCCCAGTTATTATAAAATAAACGAAGACCTCTTCATAAATAATATAGGTGTCATTTTAAATATAATTTTATGCTAAGGAATTTAACACAAGTCGTATTTTTAGAAGTCGGGAATGTAGAATTTGTAGAACATGTTTTTTGGAAAAAATGCATTAATAAAAAACATTTGATTCAGTCCGACCACAGACTGACAGAAAGAATCCGGACTGCCAATGGTTTATTGGCAACACTGGGCCTCAAAATGTATGGAATGTCGGCATCCTTGTTTTCTTTTTTTAGCTGACTCACCTCGGAAATGGTGACAATGACGTAGACGTCTTCGACATAAATCCTTTTACTAAAATCTTAGTCTGAAATCTGAATCTTCGACAAATCCTTAGATAAGTAATTGGTGTCGGACCTACGGTACGTCACCTTATCCTAGCTATCTAATTGGTTCAGACTCAAGTCTAGTCTAGCTAGATAATAGGTAATAAGCCCAGAAATAGGACCAGGCACTTAGGCAGTTGGAGGATGGAGATAGATCCGTCTGAGATTATGTCAAAATTACTCATTGTAAGTAGGTCAAAACGTTTGACATTTAACTAACAAAAAAATGTAAAATAAAAAAAAGTAACATACATACATAACTCCCACGTCTTAAAATTAACAAAAGGGAAAATACTTCTTTTGTTATATGTTTTACTTAACTTTGTTCCTTTTTCACATACACGTAAGTATACATTTACATTGTACAAAATTTTTTAATGTCACTCTTATACTTATATCTTATGTTAAGTTAAAAGATCTACACACAGATGTATGGCAGCTTAATTTCTACTTTGTATTACAGCTACAAAGTCCTTTAAAATAAACGTACGTGTGCATTATGCAGGCCCCGTTTGCCGGGTGATATTATTTTTTGAAACGGCGCCCTCTAAATCCAACTAAATCCGAGCTTCGAATCGAACTGAAAGAGGTAATAAGGCAATTTTCTTGAAAATCCCTAAACGTAATAATGTTCTGAAAACGTTTTCTAAATTTACACATATTGTGCCGCCGCGCCGGAATCGCTGCCCGCCTCGTTCCGAATACCCAATGCGATAGGATAGGGTGAAATATCAAAGAATTATTGTTACATTTACACTTACATAAAAGATAATATTTTCTCGTTTCCACAGACAAAATATACGTGTCTTGCCTTAAGGTCTTTAGCACACTACAACGAAATCGGACCGAACCAATATACCTAAATCTATTTTTCGGTTTTCTAGATTTATATGGTTTCGGCCCACTTATCAGAATCGTAATGAAATGAAATATATCTTAAACAATAAATACAATTAATATGGATACAAGTTACTCGTACACTAAATAAATCACACAAATTAAACAAGAAAATAATTAAAACTAACATAACCAGTTATTGGATGTATAAGAGTGAAAATACCTAAAACTGGCGAAAGGACATAGAGTTGTTAAAACCACCAAATTTTATTATGGAGTACCGGGAAATACAGCACTATGTTTTTTAATACCAGTGATTCGTTGATTTGAAGTCGATTATATTAAACATATTTTTAATATAAATATGCTTCCGGTATCCCGGGATTTTGAAACAAAATAAATATAGGTAATATGTAAATAATCCGATAAATATACCTACAGATTGGGACGATTGACTTCAAAATCGATATATAACAAAAAAATTAACACATATGACAACAGGTGTACGCTCAGCATGTGCTGACACCTAATAGCTTGTTTAATGTACAATTATCGATAAAAGGGGCTAGACTTGAGGTTTTGTAGAGTCTAGAAAAGACTAAATGAAACGAAGACATTAAAATAATATATCCTGTGTTTAAAATTGAATCAAAGTGCCTAAATTCATCGGTACAGTAGTACTCTGTATAGAAAACTAAACATCCTGCAAAGATAATTTGAAAGCAATGTTTTGAATGTCCACGTAATTTCACCGCTTGTTGAATATAAAGTGTTTATTTCGCAAACCTCTGAAGATTACGAATAAATGTTGTTGAAGTAAATACTAGTACAATGTATTCTGTCCCACTCTGTAACCCAAAGCCACAAAACTGAAAACAAAGATATTACAGACGAAGATTAAAATTAAATCGTGAAAATGAAAACACGCGGTGAGCTTTGCACCAGCTTTTTGATAGCTAAATAATTTTGTTAAGACAGAGCATTTCGCGTTTCGGAGTGTATAGCGTAGAACATGGAGTAAATTTATTATTTGAGCGGCGGTGGCGGTGGCGGACAAAGGATTTAGGTTTGCCGAATTATGCAAATAAATTCACCATTCTGTAACATTTGTTGGGAATGTCTTTATTTCGGTGGATTCTTAAAAGACCCCAGGAGTAATCCTGCTTTCGGGTTTTGAATCTTCTTATGCTAAACGAATATTCGTCCATACCTGTCTGCTTGCATTAACGTGTTGTAAAAGGGATAAAGCCGAAAACACTACGTTGACTATTATTCTAAGGGCAGATTAACATACGTAAATCTGGATGCTAGGGTTGTATTTAGGGTTGCCAACTCAGTGAATCAGAAATCCGGGAGGTGAAATAAAAAACCGGCCAAGTGCGAGTCGGACTCGTGTACTATGGGTATCGTTCTCAAAAGAAATATTTTGTTGTTTAAAAAAATATAATTTCATTTTTTCTCTCAAAAATAATTATTTTTTAGATTTCGTTTTTTTTTCCGGAATGCATATATAACACTTTCTATCAGTCTAATTATTTCAGATTTTTTTTGTCGTTAAAAAATAGTAATATAATATTTCGTTCTATTTTACCCGCTCCCGCGTGAGCTGTTGTCTCCGACGCCTGAGGGCGCCAGGGAGGAGCGACACGTGACGACGCGCGGTGAATGCGACGTACAAGCTCTATTCTATTCTTCTTCTTTTAAGTATAGTTCATCACTTCATTGAGTCCGCTGTCGTATCAGCGGCACCTAGCACCGGAGCGCGGTAACGCTCCGAGACCCGCCCGGGTAAAGAGGTCCCACCTCAAGGCCCGTACCCTCTCTCCCCCGCGGATTAGAGAGGATGACCCTCGTTCGTTATTTTTCCTGTAAAATATAAGAGTATTCATTCATTCATTCATTCATAAGAGATTATCTAGGTATGAGTCTGAAATATTTCAGATTTTTCGGCCTGCAAACTTCGTAGATAAGGGGGAACGGTAATTTTTTCTAAAACTATATTACTATAACACATAATATTATAACTGTCGTTTAGATGGTTATACTTATTTATTGATTTGTATTGTATACCAAACATTTGAATTTAATTTATTTTAAATAATCTAATTTAATTGTTTATATTTATTTTTATTTGTACCACCTATGTTTTAGACACTCATAGTGAAGTAATAAGAAGTAGAAAGCGAAAGAGCTAAAAATGGCTTTTGGCACATTCGCTTTCTAGGCGAGGGAAATAAAAATTCCCTTACTTTTTTTTTGTTTATGCTTTTCGTGTGTTGATGACACCTAAATAAAAATAAATAAAATAAGAAGTAGTTTTGTAATGTAGGCTCAGCGGCGCCGGCACGAAATAATACATAGGGCCTGTAAATTATATCTAAGAGTATTATTTCTCAAAATCTCACAGTATTGAGTAAAGTAATTAAGATAACAGGTGTTTAAATGACAATTTAGACCAAACTTTGGTTTTTTTTCTATTGAGCAAAGTTTATGAAATCGTGTTTTCTAAACACACAGCCTTTCATCGAGAAATCGATGACCATTCAACACCATCATGAAGCGAAATGACGTGAGCTGGAGTCCCTAAGACTCTTAAATCCGGTAGATTTTACCTGCGTTCTGGGAGCCGGGAGATTTTAAAAACTAAGAGCCTTTTCCCGGGAGAGTTGGCAACCCTAGTTGTATTGCGTCCGTTGAGACAATTTTCTGGCATAATGGACTCTTTCTGATGGATTCTTTGTGGAGTAGTAAATATTTTGGCCGGTATAATTTTCAGCACAGGCCAATCATTTTCTATGATTCTACGGCTCTTTTGAGCCTTTATTATATAAAGGATATTCCATTGATATTCTATCTTGTCTATGGCATTTTTATTTTAATATTCATTTTATGATTCTGGAAAAAGCTTTTGAGCCATTTTGTTGCCGTACAATGGCAAGTTCGTACCATAGACCCGACTTCCGGTTTCGTTGAAAATAAGTACACATAAAGCTGCGTTCTTCATCTTTCCCGCCAAATTAGTTGTCAACGTGCCATCCGGTTGTCATCTTTTGAGTACCTACCTATTATTTTTCGGCTTTCGTCAGCTGGTTAGAATTAGTTTATAAAGAGAGAATTTATAATGTTAAAACTTAAATGAGGAACCTATAGTGAACAAGCCTTAGTTTATTTGTGGACGGACTCATGGTCGGGCACTCCAGCAGCTTAATTTTCATGTTCATACAGGCAAAGAGAATGTAATATACTACGTTCATGAAATGAGAGAAAACCTAGATTTAGGTTATGTTGTACCTAAACGCAACAATGTTGCCAAACCTTAACCTTTTGCGTTAACGCAAAAATAAAACAAACGGAAAATTGAGCTCTATAGGCCATCCATAAACAAAAAAACTCTTTAAACCACCAACACTCAACCGCCACAAAAATTTGACCATAGACAACATTGGTGCCATAAACAATTATCTATTCGAACCATAGACATTATTAAACAAATCTGTATGAACCATAGACAAAACATAGACACTGATGACCATAAACCATTTTCGTTGAAAATTATAGCGCCAAAATATATTTTTTTTGTATTTTATTTTAATTTACTGTGTACTTAAAACATAAGCAGTCGATAAAAGTATGAGCATAATACCATGTGTTGTGGGGAATTTTATTAGTTAAAGTAAAATACACTTTATTGCACAAATAGAAAACAACAAACAAAAGATAGAAAAGGAAAAAATGAAGTACAATTTAGGCGGCCTTAACGCTAAGAGCGATCTCTTCCAGGCAACCTTCGGGCGGAGGAAATGATTTCGAGAAAGAGGTAGTAGGTGTGTTAAATTCTTTATTCTAATAATAATAATTCTTTATTGTTTATTTTAAGTTGCAATTATGCGGCATAAAATAAACAGTTATAAATATGCTTTATTTCAGATTTCAATGTTGTTATGCATAACATTTTAAATGATTATATTTTCCACATTTGTTTTTAAATAACTTTTAATTAGTGGCAGAGTTTGTTGGCTAGTCTAATTGTACATGGTTTAAAGCTTAGATAATTATGGCGACCTAATTTACTTAACATCGAATAGAAATATACTTGTTTGTATCGTAGCGAATTTTAAAGTGGATAAATTGATCCTTAACCACCTTAGATTTGATCAATGATGAATTGATGACATAAAACGTGGTTCATTATTAATGATGCGGTCTTATTAAATAATGATTCAATCATTATAACTCTATTTTTAACCCCTGACCGATCGAGGGAGATTTATTTGTTATAAGTTTGACACGTTTGTCTGTTTGTCTGTCTGTTCCCACTCATCTACCTACAGCTTTCTTCATGTCACTCTGGTTGTTAAACCCGTGCACTTTCCTCACTGCCACCAACGTATCATCATGGAAATGAAGTATCTTATTATTTTCAATGTACTTGCGAAGGGCGAAGGCATTGAAAAGAAGGGTGTAGGGCGAAACCCGGAGCGTCCCCGCCTTCAGGCGCCGCATCAGATGAAAATTGAATCAGTTGTTCTAAGACCCTGGAGTATCTTGGGATGTTGGAGTATGATGAGATCTATGGAACGGTAACAGTTAGGTGGTTCGAGTTTGATCTCAAATGTTTATGACCATGGTGATCTTCCATGATGACCAAAGGGATCTCCACAATGGTATGTCGGGGGTTTTAATTTTTTTTAATTTGGAGTTATTAATACTTGACTATGCACGGACTGTACGGACCGTGACGTAGTGAGTGATTTGTTACGGACTAAACTTACCTAAAAGATTTTTTTCAGTATTTGAAGTAAATAACGTTTTTTATTTTAAGAGACATTGAAAGAAAGCAAAATAGGTGAATACTTTGAGAATAGTGTTCAAAAGTGAAGTGTATGTGTTCCGGATCTTTTGTGCTGAATGTATTATATCTTTGTATATTTTTGTATTGTGTACTTGCTGTATTCTGGTGTTGACAGTGCTAAATAAACGTTTTTCAATTTCAATTTTTTTTTTCAAAATTAAATTATCTAGACAGACTTTAGAGCCTGTCGAGGTTATCCCTACTTTTCAATTATTATTCCTTAATTTTAGTAGTCGTAATTAGTTGTCCTTAAGTAAAAGTATCTACGGAGCCGAAACGTGGACACTGACGGTGCGACTGGTTCACAAATTGAAAGTCGCTCAGCGTGCTATGGAAAGAGCTATGCTCGGAGTATCTCTGCTGGATCGAATCCGAAATGAGGAGATCCGGCATAGAACAAAAGTTATCGACATAGCTCATAATATTAGCAAGCTGAAGTGGCAGTGGGCCGTTCACATCTGTCGCAGAACCGACAACCGCTGGGGTAGACGAGTTCTGGAGTGGAGACCGCGTTTGGGCAAACGTAGTGTGGGACGCCCCCCTGCTAGATGGAGCGACGATCTGCGTAAGGTGGCTGGCAGCGACTGGATGAGAAGAGCCGAAGATCGGGCTCAATGGCGCGCCCTGGGAGAGGCCTATGTCCAGCAGTGGACTAGAATAGGCTGCTGATGATGAAGTAAAAGTACGTACGAGTATGTACATGTAGGTATTTATCGAGAGTGAAATAACGTTTAAATTCTAAGTAAATACATCGTAATCGTATTTGATCTACATTTATGTGCCAAGGGTTTCAATAGGGTTGGTACACACGCTAAGACTACAAATACCACACTAATGGCAAGTTATAAATAGCTGATATTTTATGGCAAGGGCATCGATTGAGAGAGAGACCAACACGTAAGGTCAAGTCAGTCACGTGAACGTGTAAGCAGATTTAATGTGGGTATGCTGTAAAAAACTGATCGATGAGAAACCCGTGGAAAAGGAGGTCCTCACTCGCAAGTGGCGGTGGCTAGCTCATGTGCTCAGAAGGGCGGACGATCATCCCTGAAAAAATGGCCCTGATAAGGTACCCATCAGGTAAACGCAAGCCTGGTCTTCCGAAATCCAAATGGCGCCGGTCAATTGAAAACGAGGCAGCCACAATCCGAATGTCCTGGCAGGAACTCGAAGAGGCCGCGCAAGATCGCAATAAGTGGACATCAATTGTTCGAGCCATATACCCAAGCAGGTGGTGACAGGAAGAGAAGAAGAAGAAAATGCTGTAAAATACGTTATGTTCAAACCAACTCACTACTGCATAATACATAATAAACATTCTTATTATTTGTATCTATAAGGGTAGGGTTATAGCCTATAAGCCAGTGCGACCTAAAATATCTATTATAGCTTACCCTTGTTAGTTACAGCTCATCCCCAAGGTCAACGTTCTTTAAGAACCGTATGGTGCTCTTTGGATATTGAGTTTTAAAATCCTCAGAAGTCATATGACCCAAGCAATGGCTTCTGATGTGAATTAGAGCTTCGCACGTACGCTATGGACGTTTCCAGGAGCAAATGCTGACCAGCGAGACCCATTCTCTGCTAAGATGTTTGTCTAAGCTGTAGTTCACACAAACATAATATAAATAAATAAACTATCACGTCTATAATCCTCGAGGGGGTAGAGAAAGAGGTGCCACCTTCAATCGCAGGTAGTTCCCACTTTTCGCCGTAAGATTTGGTGAACAAACGTGATAGGTGGCGAGCCTACCACCGCCGTCTACTAGGTGTAAAATAATATCCACTAAGATCCTTAGTCGCTTCGTACGACACCCACGGGAAGAGTTGGGGTGGTGTTATTGTTTAGGGCCGGCACCATACAGCACTACTACATAAATAAATAATGTTACAAAATGAAGAAGATGATTGAAGAACGTGTGAGCCATGTTCTTCAATCTGTATATTTCGTAATAATAATATCCCTGATTAATTTTAAATGTGCAAGTTTAAATACAAACTCATTAAAGAGAGATACAGCAATATTTGACAGGAGAATATATCAGTTCAAAATATGTAGTTCTTTGCGATTCTAACCGATCCTAGGGAGAATCGCAACTGCCCTGTGATACGGGTACAGTTTGGGTATCCAGCTGGAGCCCAATTCCACGTATGTCGTTCATTTCCAATTAAGTAGCGATTGATATACACCACGCTAACACATATTATGAGCGAATCGATCGATCATTTACTGGGCCGAAACGTAACATTATAAACGAACGGTTCGTGCATTGTGGCATACGAAAAACGTCAATTCGCTGTAATTTAGCTTATATTGAGATTTCGTTGTAGGTAGGTACTAGGCACCAGACTTGGGGCTATACATTTACCAATTAGCAGTTTAGTTACTTCTTCTGTTTCAGTGCGGATGCGGAACCGTCTGACACAAGCAATGCATCCATATTTTTAGAAGTACCGCAAAGATAGAATGTTGTTCATTGTATTGGTAGAATCGGCCCCCTGCAGCCTTTGTTGCGTGGTTAATAGGCAGAAAACCCTCCAGTGTTTGATGCCACATAAAACGTTCTCACGCTTGCTCCTTGCAAATACGAATTTAAATCTCACTCTGGATGTCTTTAATTTGTTGATTTTTGCGTATTTTGAGTTAACTACGTCTTGTAAATGCTCTATTAAGAATCAAATATAAATTATAATTAAATGTGTAGAAGAAACTATGTGTAGTAGTACCTGTACTTATAACATGAAATTAGTTAATAAAATAAATGTAAAAGGCAAATAATTAACAACCTATTCATAGAAAAAAAAGCGAAATAAAAACCGACCAAGTGCGAGTCTGGCCTCGCCACATCTTTTGGAGCTCTAGACCAGAGTGACAGTCCCTGACAGTTGAGGGACAAGAACAGCAATAGCCCAATAGGGCTCCGTTTTCCCTTTCGGGCTAAGGCTGTAAGTACGTATGTATTTTATTTATGAATTATTTTGGTGATTTGACAATAAGTACCTACTTAAATCGACGAATCCAACAAGGATGGACTGCATTTAGTAAATTGTCAGACGTGCTAAAAAACAAAAAGATTCCTATCTACCTAAAAAGGCGAATGTACGAGCAGTGTATCCTCCCAGTTATGACATACGGAACGGAAACCTGGACACTAACTAAACAGGCGATTGAAAGGCTCCAAGTGACACGAAGAGCGATGGAGCGCGCCATGATAGGCATCTCCCTCGTGGACAGAGTGCCGAATATCGAGATCCAGAAAAGACGAGAGTGCCGGATATAGCCAGTATAGAGTCTAGGTCTAAGTGGAGATGGGCAGGATACGTGTGCAGAATGCAGGACGATAGGTGGTCCAGAATACTGCTCGAGTGGCAACCCCGAGTGGGGCGCAGAAGTGTCGGGAGGCAACCCGCGAGGTGGACCGACGACATTGTGAAGACGGCGGGGAGGATGTGGATGCGAACGGCTAGAGATCGAGGAGAATGGCGTGCACATGAGGCCTATTCCCAACGTTACTTTAGGCTGAAAAGAAGAAGAAGACCTACTTAAATAAGTTTGTTGTTAAATATACTGACTAAAGACTGGTTATTAAAAATCATCAAAAGACTGTCATGTGGCAACAAAATACAGAAACAGTCAATCTATTCAAAGTCCAAATTCACTGCCTTTGTATAAAACGGCGGCCACTGGCTATTGGATCAATACTCATTGCTTTTGGGAAATACCGTGATGCGTCACTACCTTCCCACATAATAATAGAATACCTTCTTACTATAGCTAAGACAAATATACCACCCTTTTGCTCGGAATACGTTCTTTAAGGTAGAGACTGTTCTGAGAAACGGAGCGAAGAGCGGTAAGACGCATTTCAATGTGAAGTACAAGGCCCAGCGCACACTAACGGAGTGGAAACGCAGCGACTTACTTCGATAGCAATGTAAACTAAACTAAAACTAAGTTCTATTTCACCGATAGGGGTTATTTTTATACTCTCTCAGACACAGAAACCCAATTATGTTATCATCAGAAGGAAGCTAAAGCCAGCTATATACAACTACTTATTGTCATTCATTTTAATATAAAATTACATAATAGATATTTGACCACATAATCGTGTTGTGTACCGCAACCGCGCTCCATCCAGCACATTAGGCGAGACCTGAAAACCAGCGTGCCGCTGAGGTCTCGACCATTTCATTAGACACATAGGGCAATACGTGTTATAGATATATATTGTTTATAGGTTAAGAATTAGAATGAAATAACAATGTTGTACCTTTTTACTATAATGTGTGGATGAATAAATACTCTTTTATTTATTTATTTATTTTATTAAACCTTATCTTCTTTTAAATACGGTTCAAATAACATGCCTATATCAAGCGACTCCACCCGCGGCGGCACGGAATCTCAGACTAGCACGTATTTTAGAGGCTTTAAGGTTTAGTTTAAATTGTTATCGAAGAAAGTAGCTGCGCTTCCACTCCTTTAATAAACGCTGGGCCGATTATTAAATTGTTAATTTTGAAAGGTAAGTAATTGAATAAACGTAGTTACAAATGTATTTTAAAGCCCTATTTCTAAATTATGAGCAATGTAGAGCCTTGTCTAGATTGTTTAAAATAAATGAGCATCGGTAGCGTCGTGGTTAGAACGCCGGACGCCTAAGCATGGCTTTTTAACGTTACCAAAATCACATTATAAGTAACGTTACATAACGGTAATTTCGTAAAAGTACTTTAGAAACGGTATAAATTATAACGTTACTTGGCAAAGTATCATTATTATAACGTTATTAATTAGCGGTAAAAAGTAGCATGTTAAACGATTTAACGTTATTTTTAAATTAACGTTAACTCTGTCGAGTAGCGGGTAACGTTACCAATTTTTAACGGCATTTGAAGCCCTGCGCCCATGTTAAAATCAAGTTTTTTTGGGTTTTACTGCTCTAATGGTGAATGAAATTATCGTGAGTACACTGCACCTACACTGAGATAAACAGTGTATAAAATGTGGAAGGCAAATCGTAAATAAACCATTGCACCCATTAATTTGCCCAGAAAGTTATTCTATGGAATATGGAATGATCAACCCTTATCATTGAGGAATACCTATACCAAGGAGGACACACACACACACACACACACACACACACACACACACACACACACACACACAAACACCCATACACGTACACACACACACACACATACACACACACACACACACACACACACACACACACACACACCTCCCCACGCAACCTCATCACCCTCACCCTTGTACACACACAGTATCATATCCCGCTGGCTATCTAGGTGAGACATGCTTCAAGACAGCCGTTGGCTAGTGCAGGTGCCAGGAGTTGATAGTTGTAAATAGATACCTACCTAATTGTTTTAAATATTGTATTGTATTGTAGTATTATATATAAGCTAATATAATTACATATGTTTCATCTGTTACATGCGTATATTATAACCCAAGTATAGTATAGTTAGTTACCATAAAAAATAAACACTTAAGTATTACCTATCTAAGTACCTACTTGATGAAACATTTCAAATGTTTTCTTTGAAATTAAAAAATAAATTAAAAAATGTGTACAGTAAAAATGCGCATGCGCTGATACTGACAGATTAGTTCATTGGATAGGTTCAGTTACAGGATGTGCGATCCCCAGCCATTCCAGGGATCTTTCGAGGGCGAAATAAACTAAGGGTAACGAGAGAATGTCCAGGGCAGGCAATACATACCGTCTCAGCCCGAGATCACCCGTAGGCGCCGACATTGTCCAAAATTATGTCTGTTTTTAGAGTCACCGAAGCACCAGCACTATATCAGTACTGCGAGGAGTCCATGGAGGTGATAGATCACACGCGATAAATAATTCGGTGCCGCGCGCGCAAAACGATGATTTCCGAGACCGTGTCAGCGAGTGGCAATCAACGATAAAAATTACCCTCACTGGACTTCTGAATTAATATTTGACAGAACGAAACATAAAACGAAAGTTAATACCTACCTACCTACAATAACTGTCGCTAATGTAAACAAAACTTATGGACTAGGTATGCGTGGTGCGGATTGTACACAGGTTATGATTATTTCATTAGTATTAATGTCATACTGAATTTACGTGATTTATTTGTACTACGACAAATTCTGATCGCCCCGCTTCACGCTTCGCTCATATCCATGGCTTGATCTCGTATCCCTGTCCACTTTCTACGTCCTCGAGGAAATGCTTAGGGATTGATTCGGCGAGCGGTTTGCACAGCTATCGACAACCAGGCCCGGCGCCGCCGCTTCATCCTTACCACAACATAAATAAAACAGTAGAGAATCTCTGTTCTATCGTTTGTCGTCTCCACATAAACATTCTTACGTTGCGCGCCGGGTACAGCGCGGCGCAACAGAAGAACGGCCCATTCCGACAGGAGGTGCACACGCTCTCCGAGGTCTGCGAGCGCACTCTGCTTAGGAAAAGTTTTGCAGTCGAGTATACGCGCTAATTAGATCATGGAACGTGGAACGCCGATCGCGGAACGCTTGACCGCCACCTACCGGAACAAGCCCGAAAGTAGACCTAGTGCGTGTAATCGTAATCGGCTGGTCTGTTCGCTCTTGTCCAGTTATGTTTATAGTTAACATAAATTGTGTTTGAATTTTAAATTTATTGTAAAAACATGACGTAACCAAGAGTTCCTGGTGTCCCGATATTTATAATTAATAAATGAGTATGAGTAGTATAAAACTTTAAGCATAAGCATCCATTTTAACTTTTACTCGTATATCTTGTACACGCTTTCTATTAGTAAAAGCGCATAATGTTAGTCCTCATGCGAGTTTGCCCATTTTCCGCTGCATTACACACGTATTAAGAGTGTGAGTTCGCTAGTAGGTACTGAGGTTCTCTACTGATATTATTTTAAGTGGCCTTAGGACGGCTGAGTGTCGATTCTTGAATCGTTTGCGAATGGGTGTCGGCTCTTTACTTACAGCTTGCCGGGCTGCAGACTAACAATCTCCGATTCTACGACGCCAGAATGCTTGGTAGTTTGCAGTTACAAATCTGAAACAGAACCAAATTTCAGAGATCTTCTAATCTGAATGTAGAGATTGTTGTTCAAAGATTAGAATGTCGCTTTTCCTTAGCACCTGAGTAATTTTATACTGAGATTAAACCCGCAGTGCACCAGTAAAAGATCGTAGATGGAGAACGCGGATAGATAGATAGATACTTTATTGGTTGCTCACTAAATTTATTAAGTTTAATGTAACATATTCTTAAGTTCCTACTCCATTGTAATTTTACCGCACAAATAAACTATTCTTATTCTTATTGCACACAATAAATTTACATAGAAAACTACTACTACACTGCTGCTTCTACTTTACTTTGCTGTGAAACTGACAAATAAATAAAATATAAATATAAAAGGAAACATAGAATAAGTGTACAAAGGCAGCCTTATTGCTCAGAGCGATGTCTTCCAGGCAACCAGGCAGGCGGATTTAAAAGGTGTTTGGTTATTCTGCCGTAACAAATCAACGTGGAAGTGAAGATATTTGACAATATAAAGTGTTTAATGATGTTTCAAATGGAGTATGCTGAAGTCAAAGTTACTATGTTATACTATACTACTATATTATATATTTATGTGCTATAGGTACTCGTATTATATAATATTCCGAGAATTATAAATTAGGAAAAGAATGTCCTTTTGTGAATCTAAGAAAATGTAAAAGAAGATGTAAGTAACAGAAATGTAAATCAAGCATTAAAGATTCGTCGGACCAACTTTCCGCAATCCTTTTTGCCTGATACCGTGTAACGAAGCGTAATCGTCCATTTTATTTGCATAAATTCGGATGCGAGGATTTATGTCCGGCCCTTTATAATTAGACATTGGAAATAATTACATTAAAATTAAGGAAAAATTGGTTTGAATATTTAAGAAATAAATTAAACAACCTTTCGTTTAGGCAAGATTTAAATGTGAAAAGTTTCAGTGTCTGGCGAGGGGCTTCGTATTAAAAGGTGTTCAAAGTTGCACCTCCATCTTGAATCTTGATGCGACTAAGTTATTTATTAGCTAAGTTTTTATGGAGACGCGGCACAACAACAACCTTAACAAAACAAATACTTAAGTTAGTACTTAGGTACTTTTAAATAAAACCACTCTGTTATTTTAAAAACACTTTTGAATAAGTAATATTTAGTTGCATATTTTCTACGCTATAGCGATATACCTACAATTTGTATGGAATTTTCTGTACTAGGTATATGCTGTAGAGCCCGGAATGCCTTAGAATATAATAATATGTAGAAATATAAATGTCATTTATTTGTATATATAGGTATATTATTATATTTATTATATAAAAATAAGTATTCAAATATAATACTAGGATAAAACTAAAGCTAAAACTAAACTAAGGCTAAGAAAACTAAAGATAAAAAATTTGGGTTAAGTCCCCCACATCCGGCAGTGTACCCAAGAGACTAGCTGCGTTGCCCCGTTGGATAGTTAAGCTAATCCGCTGGGCCAAATAGGAGCCAGATCTTGGGTCTTTTGACGCGTCGACCAGGCGCTTTGCGAGGTCCTTGAAGACGCGGTGCGCTCCCGGGCCCCAGGGTCCCAATGTTTCAATCCCAAACGGCTAAAATATGTATGTTTCACCCAGATTGGTATATTTGCGCCGTTTGAGGGTTTCTGCACCAGCGGCCGCAGGGCTCTATAAGAAGTGGCTGGAAGGTGAGACGGGGCAAGGGTGTCGACGCATATATAGGTAATGCAGATGTTACAGTGTGTTTCAGTATCACCATATTCTGCCCGAAAGCGTAAAAATTTATGTTCAATTAATAAATCAATCAATCATAAATTATATCAAAAAAATAATCAATCATAATAAACTAGCAAAATAATAATAAAGGTAGGTAATAAGACAAAAACATAAAAAAAAATTTTTTTTATTGTAATACAATAAATGTAGGTACTCGTATATGTGCTATATTCTTAATGTGCTCTAAATTTGAGGTCGTTTATTGCAACTGAGACACTAGTAGAGATAATGTAATGAATAGAGTTTCCCAAGAAATGAAACTGATTTTATTATTCCGCAGAATACCTATCTAATTAATGGATTTTTCCATGCAATCGGAAAATGGACATAAAATGGCGGCTACAGCTGGCAGGTGTAGGTACTTTTCAACAGCCCCTCGTTATGAAAATGATTAACGATCATTTAATGACTTTGGATATTCGAAATGGGTCTGATTGACGTTTCGACAGGTTAAAATAAAACCATAATTATTAAAGACTTACTGCCAGTGTTTTACACCTACCAATCAACAGTAATTTCGAGTAGTTTCGCTGGGTACATAAGGTTGTAGCACTACAGTTTCTTCAGAGCCCCCAATGTTGAGCTGATGATGAGCATCGATACACAAGCATTTTTCTTTGATAACACCGAGTGTAACAACCCCCTAAATAGAGAGGAAAGGACGCTGTTCAGTATCCATAACTGAACTCGTCTACTCTACTGCTTGACGATCTACAAACAAAACGAGAAAGATACTTCGAATGCTTTGCAAAATCTGAACAGCTGATTTTTTTTCGCGATTTTATAGTTGGTCCCATAGTGAAAGTTGGTCAGTTATGGATACTGAACACCCCCATTTCGGCTCTGTAGGGTGTTTTTGTTACAGCCTGTATACATTACTGATTAGAAAAGCAAAGCTGGAGGTTCAGAGTGCTGACCACATTTGCAAAGCATTCGAAATATCTTCCTTTTTTTATAACATTTGCAGTAGAGTATACGAGAACCGACGATATTAAAGTAACTACTAAACTAGAAAATAGAGCGTCGGTGGCACAGTGGCTAGGACACCGGACTCCCAAGCGGGAGGTCCGGGTTCGAAACCGTGCAGTGCCATGTACCAATGAGTTTTTCGTATTTTTCGAAACCTTACATTTACCGACTGCTTTAACGGTGAAGGAAAACATCGTGAGGAAACCTGCACACTTGCTTGCTTATCGTATGGTTAGTGGCCAACCTATTTGTCAGAGTTGTTCAGGCCACCCGTAGGCCTCTGACATGGATTAACGACTGCTGTAGAACGACAACAACCGGGACCGACTGCTTAACGTGCTTTCCGAGGCACGGAGGAGCTCAGATGAAATATGCCACTAGCGGTCACCCATCCAGGTACCAACCGCGCCAACGTCGCTTAACCTGCACGATCACTTTCGGACCGTGCTCGCAACTACGCTACGAGCTCCTCACTAGGCTACCTGCACACTGAGATAACCAGTGTGTAAAACGGGATAGACACAAAAGATCCTCAAGGATCGAAGTGCCGCTGGGTTATTCTCGGCCCCCTATCATAAGATAAGATAAACTAGAAAATAAGGCCTGAATTCGACAGGTACAAATACAGAAGTATATAATTTAATTTATTTATTAGGTAAACACAACATATTACAAGCATAGAAATTACAAAAAAATCAATATAAAGTTATGAGCTAGGTCGTCACCCTTAACATGTAAACACAGCATGGTTAGGAAGTAGATAATTGATTGTTGTACAAAATTGAGTTGGGAAAAAATACTATTGAATGTAAAATGACTAAAAAATTATACTATAGGCTTTAACCCTGCAGATATTGCAGTTCTTACTTATTTATTTATCATCGATGTATATAAAGTATATAATTATAATGCGTATGGTCACGGCGATGTTAGACCGTGAATAGAAGGTTATCTAGCCGGTAATCAGTAATTTACTTCACTGCGATTTACTGTAAAACAGAAAAGAAAAGGGAGGAAACCTAGAAACGTATCACTCTAATCTGAAATGTATTGCTTAATCTAAAATGTTTATTTTGTGCGGTTACAAGCGATGCAGCAAATCCAAGCGGTCGCTATTTCAAGCAGTTTATTTGCAGCAAAGTGCACGGAAACAACATTTCCTCGCTCGACATGAGCTCAACTGCACACCCTTTCTTTTTCCCTTGGTGTTTTCGTGTCTTACTCTTGGTAAATTATTCTCTTTACTTGCTTATTTTCTTAAGAATTGTAATAAATTTAATAAGTTTACGTTGTGTTGTACTTTCGTGTCTCACTCTTAGTAAATTATTCTCTTTACTAGCTTATTTCTTGAGAATTGTAATAAAATTAATGAGTTAATATGTATACAAATACAGGCTGTAACAAAAACTACCTGTAGAGCCCAAAAACGGGGTGTTCAGTATCCAAATCAATCTAATCAGCTGTTCCATATAAAAGCTAAATACCTACCTACACGACCTAAATGTACGAAACAGCTAATTTTTATCGCGATTTCTGTGTTGACACCATAGCGAAAGTTGTTCAGTTATGGCTACTGAACACCTCCTTTTTGGCCACACTTCTCCTTACGGATGTGGTAGAAAACTCGTCAACCCATATCAATCCCCCTCTTCTCTTTTGTACCACCTTTTCCGGTCTTATGCTAATCGCATCCTAGATCTTTCAACAGAAGCCCAATTAAACAAACACAAACAACAGAAGCCCAATTTCGTGATCTCTCTATGGAGTTGGTCGCCTAATACACCCGCTCCGCAGTATTCAAGATCAGTGACATCTCTCAATTTACATGTAACACTGCTACAGTACTGGTAACACTGCTACACTGACATATATTTTTATGTTTTGACAATGCCTCTATACAGCCGCTAATTACTGTAATTTATTTGACAATGCCCATTTACAGCAGCTATTTTAAAAAATTCTCAGTTTAGAGGCTTAGGTACACGATAAAGTGACCATGTCAGCCTCGTTAGGGTAACTAAGAATAGGGAAGGGAAGCTCAAGTATTATTAGAGTCAGTCCTCACTTTGAGAGCCAACTTAGTAAACAGTACAGCAGCTATAAGTTATGATTTTTTTTTCGAATTATGATGTTATTCTTATTAGTCCATAGAATTATATTTTTTCCGAAATGAAATGGAATGACCTATTCTTTCTTTCCAACGTATCACCTGTATCGTTATTGTGATCTGCTTTCTATTAGACAACTTTACATATTGCATACCACGCTCAAAAAGCATAAAATCCTTGATTCCTGACCCTATTATACTGACAAAACGTAGGAAACATATGGTGGCCCAAACAACTGCAGTAAGGACCACTTTTGCTAGTCGTCAGTTTTCAAAACAATCGGCACATCTATACAATATCATCAATAAAGAATTGGACATTTATTTAATCAAATATTACGACTGTAAAAAAACGTCTTTCTGATTGGCTAAAAACACTAAACAATGAGGAGATCGAGAATCTCCTTAAATACTAGTATTTCTCCCCTTTTTACCTTAAATGAAACGTGGTTTACACCGACCCCAAGATATTTTTATCGCAGTTTTTCATTTGACATCTCTCACTCATTTTGGCATACATCTCCATACATCTCTCTTGCACACACACATACACCCTCACACACACCCTCTCTCTCTCTCTCTCACACACACACACACACACGTTATTATTATTATTATATTATTAGTAAATAGGTACACAAATAAAGAGGTATGGAAGAGCGTGGCCCTCTGACAAATGTGTTGTCACACTTAAAAGAGGGCCACCACAATTGGAAAAAATTGTTTGTACCTTTTTGTTACTGAATAAATCTTTTTTTTTTATTCTTCGCGTAACAGTGCTAGCTAAGCCAAGCAAAATTCAATTTAACGCTTTTTGTGTAATGCATTTCATATTATGTTGACGTAACCGCACTACTCTAAATGTTCCAATTGGTTAAAAATGAATAAATATACAAATATACAGTGGACAACGCATCAGGATATTTGTACCCTAGTGCCTACATTGTTGCACTGATAAAAATCCTATCCAACAAAGTGCAAATCTTACTTGGTTGATTTTTTTTCATTGATTTTACCCTATATGTTTGATTTATTGAACCATACTATGTTATTGACAATAAAGCCAATATGATTACACTCTTAACAATGTATACATAAATATTTTTATAAAGCACATAGTAACGTTTATTAACGAATTAACGTTTATTGTTTCAACTAATAACTTACTTGATAGATACTATAATACAAGTTAATAATTTGATTAGTACATTTTATCAAAACTTTTGTTGTTTTCAATAAGAACTTTGCTAAAATTTAATCGTATTATAAACAACATTTTGATTATTCTGAAGTTTTTTTCAGTGCGTTTTAACTTACGTATTTGTAAGTCAAATAAATATAACAAAAACTTATGGCGACAGGGTTCCACAGAGTATAGCTTGATGTGTCTTCCACATTAGGTGAAATGTCGGCTAGTCTATCTAAATTGTCTAATAAAGAATATAAAATTTAGACAAAAAAAAAGAAAAGAAAAGAAAAACATTATTAAACTTAAAAAAAATAATTGGAAAAAATAAAATAAAAACAATGCAATATTAAAAGGGCACATGGTCAGCATGTGCTGCGGTCCGACCGGTATGGTAGAACCGCAGCGCACGACACGTATTAAAACAAAATAAACAAAGCTTGTCGAATAAATAAATCTATTTTACATTCTTGAAATGAAGAAACATACGCGCTACCACCCCTAGTGGAGGAAGACCAATATTTCTTTCATTCATTATTGACCTCTGTTTTACATAAATCTATTTTGCATTCTTGAAATGAAGAAACATACGCGCTACCACCCCTAGTGGAGGAAGACCAATATTTCTTTCATTCATTATTGACCTCTGTTTTACATAAATCTATTTTGCATTCTTGAAATGAAGAAACATACGCGCTACCACCCCTAGTGGAGGAAGACCAATATTTCTTTCATTCATTATTGATCTCTGTTTTACATAAATCTATTTTGCATTCTTGAAATGAAGAAACATACGCGCTACCACCCCTAGTGGAGGAAGACCAATATTTCTTTCATTCATTATTGACCTCTGTTTTATATAAATCTATTTTGCATTCTTGAAATGAAGAAACATACGCGCTACCACCCCTAGTGGAGGAAGACCAATATTTCTTTCATTCATTATTGACCTCTGTTTTATATAAATCTATTTTGCATTCTTGAAATGAAGAAACATACGCGCTACCACCCCTAGTGGAGGAAGACCAATATTTCTTTCATTCATTATTGACCTCTGTTTTACATAAATCTATTTTGCATTCTTGAAATGAAGAAACATACGCGCTACCACCCCTAGTGGAGGAAGACCAATATTTCTTTCATTCATTATTGATCTCTGTTTTACATAAATCTATTTTGCATTCTTGAAATGAAGAAACATACGCGCTACCACCCCTAGTGGAGGAAGACCAATATTTCTTTCATTCATTATTGACCTCTGTTTTATATAAATCTATTTTGCATTCTTGAAATGAAGAAACATACGCGCTACCACCCCTAGTGGAGGAAGACCAATATTTCTTTCATTCATTATTGACCTCTGTTTTACATAAATCTATTTTACATTCTTGAAATGAAGAAACATACGCGCTACCACCCCTAGTGGAGGAAGACCAATATTTCTTTCATTCATTATTGACCTCTGTTTTACAAAGAACAATGTCCTAAATCTGAACAGGAAATAAAATAATTGTTTTAGTGTCAAGATCACTTAATTTGCAAAGCTGTGCGCTCCAGGGCACCGGCCAATCTATCTGAAAAGCTCTTCAGGATAACGCTTCATTTTCACCCCGAGGAGAAGGGATGGGCTCACCCAAGACAAAAATATTACTATTCGGTTCAAAACATTTTTCTAATAAGTCCTTATTTGGATTTTTAAAAACTGAACTACCAACCAAGTAACTTTGTTCAGTTAACCCTTAATAAGGCCTGAGGATCTGAAAGTTCGTTGGTGGTTGGATAAAAAAATCGAGTTGACATTCGAATTGTAGAAGAGTCGATTGCATAAAAGTAAAAAATATATAGAATGAAGTGGCTTTTTTCCTGGTGGGAAATTATTTCCCTATTTTAGGGTATTGGTGGGAAATAATTTCCCATCTGACTAGTTGTTTCCTCCAGATTTACTCCTAGATTTTATGTAAACGAGAGAAACTATCACACATTTTTTTCAATTTTAAGTTTCTCGAAATAGTATTGAATAGATTTTTCCTGAGTGTGAGGTATTAAAAACTACAAAACTTTGCTCTAAAATGTATGGCGGGATCACACAATTCACTTTGACGTTTGATTACCGTTGACAGGTGGGTGAGATAATATGAATAAGTGTTGCCATTAATGAAATAGAAATATAGAAATAGAAAAACCTTTATTAATAGACCATTTTTGGCTTCAAATACTACAACCATGTGAATACATATCGATAATATCGATCGATATTGGGATGCGTTCAAATAATTCCAAGATATAAATAACCGTTTCAAAATAAAATGTAAATTTATAGGACAGGGTATGGTGGGAAACATTTGCCCACGGACTTATTAAGGGTTAAACACTTTATTTGGTAGACACAACAAAGATCTTGGTTGAAGTGAACAAACTTACTTGGTTACGAGCCTACCAAGTAGGTTTGTTCAATTCAACCGAGATATTGTTCACTTGAACCAAATTCTTTATTGTGTCTAGGACCAAATACACTGTTTAACTTAACGAAGTTACTTGGTAGGCTCAGCAATTGTTGAGCTGTGCCCATCACTACGCAGAACAAGCAGTTTCGCTTTCGCATTGTACAGCGTTTGTTATGTTTGCTGATTTGTTCAATTCAACCGAGATATTGTTCACTTGAACCAAATTCTTTATTGTGTCTAGGACAAAATACACTGTTTAACTTAACGAAGTTACTTGGTAGGCTCAGCAATTGTTGAGCTGTGCCCATCACTACGCAGAACAAACAGTTTCTCTTTCGCATTGTACAGCGTTTGTTATGTTTGCTGATTTGTTCAATTCAACCGAGATATTGTTCACTTGAACCAAATTCTTTAATGTGTCTAGGACCAATAAAGTGTTTAACTTAACGAAGTTACTTGGTAGGCTCAGCAATTGTTGAGCTGTGCCCATCACTACGCAGAACAAGCAGTTTCGCTTTCGCATTGTACAGCGTTTGTTATGTTAGCTGATTTGTTCAATTCAACCGAGATATTGTTCACTTGAACCAAATTCTTTATTGTGTCTAGGACCAAATACAGTGTTTAACTTAACGAAGTTACTTGGTAGGCTCAGCAATTGTTGAGCTGTGCCCATCACTACGCAGAACAAGCAGTTTCGCTTTCGCATTGTACAGCGTTTGTTATGTTTGCTGATTTGTTCAATTCAACCGAGATATTGTTCACTTGAACCAAATTCTTTATTGTGTCTAGGACCAAATAAAGTGTTTAACTTAACGAAGTTACTTGGTAGGCTCAGCAATTGTTGAGCTGTGCCCATCACTACGCAGAACAAGCAGTTTCGCATTCGCATTGTACAGCATTTGTTATGTTTGCTGAGCACCTAATTACCCGCTGCCGACGTTTTGTTCCGACCGAGAAATAATACCTAAGCGAGAACAAACACTGAGATGAGCACAAGTTAAAGTCAATATGATAAGTAAGTAACTAGATACTTTACTTACCAAGTTAGGCGTAGACGGAAAGCCGCTTTAATTTAAAATTGGACACTGCTGCGTACATTCTTTAGGTGCCCTGCAACTACTGCCTTTCACAATCAGGATGTGCTCGGTAATCTTATGCGTCTAGTAAGTAAGTAAGTAATACGTTTATTTCACACACAGCAATAACCGAAACAGTTATAATTATAATAAAATAATTATGTAGTCAAAGGTAAATATATCTAAATCATGTATGATGGTCTGCTGTTGTTGTGAAAAGGGCCTCAACTCAGCTTATTGCTGCAGACAAGAATGCCTCCAGCGCTGGTATTCTGTTGGACCGTGACCGATGGCTGGCCAAAACCTGTCCAAGAGGACAAAGATACGACACAAATAAATTTAATTGAAGATAGGTAGTATTGATAAGTTACTGTTAACTACCATCCACACACATCCATGTAAATACACATGCACCATGCCATCAACCCTCCCACACACTTACACACTTACAGGATATTAGTGAGTATGTACTCACTAATATCCTAATTCTAAAAACAAACACACTCATACAACACAACACGCACCCACTGTTGCTTTCTTCGTCCGTGCAGTCACTGAAGGGCCAGCTGAAAATCAGCGCTGTGGCTTGCCTCTGCATTATGCTGAGTACAATACAAAGATTAATAAGTACATGCAGCACAAAACATCCGGTGTGGTACAGTGCCAAAAAGGGTACACCAGCTTTTTGGCACTGTACCACACCGGATGTTTTGTGCTGCATGTACTTATTAATCTTTGTATTGTGTTCTATATTCTAGTGTTTAAAGTGCTAAATAAACGTTTTCAATTTCAATTTGAGATCGCTCTTGGCGATAAGGCCGCCTAAATTGTACTTCACTGTTTTCTTTTCTATCTCTTGTTTCCTTTCGACGCAGAACGCCAAAAACGCAAAACGCCAAAAACGAAAATTTGTACGCAAAAAGCCAAATTCGCAAAATGCCAAATACGCGAAATGCCAAATACGCATAATGCCAAAAGTAATATACGCGAAATGCCAAATACGCGAAATGCCAAATACGCATAATGCCAAAAGTAATATACGCGAAATGCCAAATACGCGAAATGCCAAATACGCATAATGCCAAAAGCCATCCAAAAAAGCCAAAAGCAAAAGCCTCCATCGTCGGTCTACCTGGTGGGGGCCTGCCTACATTTCATCTTCCGGTACTTTCTGGGATTAGTGCATTGTGTGATCAGTACATTATGACATTCGTACTTGTTGTTTTCTATTTGTGCAATAAAGTGTATTTTACTTTACTTTGTTTTATCGTTTCTCTTGAGGCGATTATACCTCAGGTACTTACCTTAATCGTGTTAATATGTTATTTATACGAAAACAAAATACTCTTAGCTTGTTTATTTTCACGTACACCCCTTAGGCCGTAACTTTTGACAGAGCCAACACAACTTGGTATTTATAAGTATGTTATTGTTGTGTTAATGAAATGAAATGAAATATTTATTTCCAGAAGCACAGATGGTCTTCTAATACACACACACACACACACATTACAAATTATGATACATTATATTAATTTATTACATTATAATTATTGACGTCAGGTAATTGGCACATGATAATTGGCCCATTTCCGATGTAGTGGGCTAGTAACCCATTCTCTGTTCGCCGAGATGATGAGGTTGACCGAACGCATGATCCGCTCGCGGAGCCCCGCCGTTCGCTGCCGGAGCAGCGCCTGCCAGGCGGGCGCGCGGCCCTCCATGAACATCTCGCTGGCGCTGCACCACCTGGGCAGCCGGTACATGGCGCGCCACGCGTCGTTGTACTGCACTCGCATGCTGTGCATGGTGGCCGCGGTGTAATAAAATTAATAAAATTCGCATATATAACGTTTTCCATATTGATTGGACACCTACTACCTCTTTCTCGAAATAATATCCTCAGCCCGAAGGTTGCCTGGAAGATTGTCCTTAGCGAATTGTACTTCACTATTTCCTTTTCTATCTTTTGTTTGTTGTTTTCTATTTGTGCAATAAAGTGTATTTTACTTTACAACTGTTACTCTGCGATGAAAGAAATAATAGTCACCCTAGGGGCGAGCGCATTAGTTCATCGCACATTACTAGGCATTGGCGTTCACATTTGGATTCTCTTTGGCTGTTTTACCAAAGATACAACATAAATCACATTATACAGAAGCTCGGAGAAGTGGGCTGTTTCAGGTCACACATTGGAAGAGCTCGAGGACTTAAGCTGGAGAAGCTCCATGGAACCCTGTCGCAAAAAGATTTTGTTATGATTTCTTTACATTCTTTTTTTAATTTTTTTATTGACTACTAAACCCGCATTTGACCTCGATCTCGCCTGATGGTAAGTGACGATGAGGTCGACGATGGCGCATGCGGGTCCAGTAAATGCCTATTCACTCTGACCTTGAAGATCCCAAGGTTTCGAGAAAGACAGACGCCGGCAGGCTGTTCCATTCGTATGAAAGTATCAAATTAGTTAAAGCGACAAAGCACCAAAGGGTGTAACCCCGATGCATTGGCCACTGTATAAGCAGCGGTTTGTTGCCATGACAAATGGAACCCAGTGATAGGCTGAGGCAGTCCCCTTTTTCCGGTGCTGCACATCACCTTCATCATTCTTAATTACTTTTGTTTATTTAGTTTTATCATCTGTACATAATTGTTTGTATGTGTGCGCTATTGGAAATAAATCCTTTTTTTCTTTGCTAAACGAATACAAACTAATTATAATAGCAAAGATCCAGGGAATGAATAAAAACACGAGTGTTATCGTTTCACCAGCCGCATTCGATTTCAATCTCTAGATAATCGAGAACTTGCTCAATTGAACGCTCCTCGGCGACAGAGACCCCCCCCCCTTTCCCCCACACACCCGCGCGTTTCAGTTTGCACAGTGTGATTGGGTTTGCATTTCAAACGGACATTATCGCCGAATAAAATTAGTGAGCTAGAAACTCTAATTTAGTTATATTGGGTGTAACAAAACCCCCCCATAGTTCCGTACCCCTTACGGAACTATGGGGGGTTTTTATTACACCCAGTTCTGAGCGATATATACACCTTAATTAGCGATAAGGCCGCCTTTGCTATCGTGCTACTATTCGTGTAGTTTTTACTTTTCCTGTACAATAAAGTGTTTCTATCTATCTATCTTAATTTGTAATTTTCGTTTCCTATTTTTGTATATTGTGTGTAATAAAGAGGAGAGAGAGCGATGGCGCTCTTTGGTATCCGAGGCCAAGATCCACTTCGGGTCGCTGCGCCAGCGGAGTAAGTAAGTAAGTAAGTGTGTAATAAAGTGTTTATCTTCTATCCATCTAACTTTCACTATGGGGACAACTCTGAAATCGCGCAAAAAAAACAGCTGTTACATACATTTCGGTCGTGTATGCGGTAGGCAGACTCAGACGTCAGACAGAGGTAGACTACAGAATGACCCCCCCCCCCCCCCCCCCCTCTTTGGGACTGTAGTGGTTTTCTGTTACACCCAGTATAGCAGTCTATTAGACTGCCTACGTGTGTAGAAATCACGAAAAAAATAATCAGCTGTTACATACATTGCGGTAGGTAGGTTTTGAGATTTTGTACGGTACAGCTGATTTTTTTCGCGATTACAGAATTGGTCCATAGTTAATATTATTTACTTATGGATACTGAACCCCCTCCCCCCTCCCTTTGGGACTATAGAGGGTTTATGTTACACCCAGTATAGTAGTAGTACCTACGTGTGTTGAATTTCAGTAACTTTTATTTAAATTAATGCTTCTTATGCCTACAAAGTAAATTAAATGTTAGAGAACTCTTTTGTGTGTTCGCCATTTCCAAAGTTTTGTTCGTCCAAATCTTAACTTGAACCCAAAATCAGCAGTTTGTGCAGTTTCTGCTAATAACTTCCATATTTTATTATTGAACTTTTAACTGCGAACATACATAGTATAATTTATTCATAAAATTAATTTATATGTCATATATATTCTTAGTATAAATATTATTTTACAATGTGTTAATATGTCAAATATTATAAAATTCGTTTATATTGAAAATGCACAGCCTAGCAACCACATTTTTAATTTATTTTCAAAAGTAATTACACTATCTGAATTTTTAATTTCATTGTGAATTGTATTGTTAATTTTTGGCCCTAAGGCGTATATGGTTTTTGAAGATTTTTGCAATCGATTGTTTAAGTTTTAATTCGGGTTTCTTTCTGAGATCATACTTGATGTCTGTTTTATCATGGAATAGATGTATATTGACTTTTACAAATCTGCCTATATCAAATATAAATTGTGAAATGAGGGTGAGGATTTTATATTCTATTAAAAGGTATTTAGCCGGAGCATCTAGGGAATACGGACAGCCCGCTTCTGCAATCACTCTTTTTTTTTTATCAAATAAGGAGAGCAGACGAACAAACGGGCCACCTGATGGTAAGTGGTCACCGTCGCCCATACATATCTCACCTCACTGTATTAATGTTGGAGGGTTTTTGAGATGCGCTGCTAACCTTGAGGACTAAGATGGAATGCCTCATGTGCCGGAAATTACGCTGGCTCTGTTACCCTTCAAACCGAAACACAGAAATGCAAGCATTTCTGCTTCACGGCCGAAATAGATAAGATTGTGGTACCACCCCAGGCGATCCTTCACTTTAGGATCTACCACTACTTTTATAGTGATATCAACACTAATGGTCTGTTTAACAAGAATACTGTTGGTAAATCAGCACAACTCTCACGTCCATAATGTTTAATTTAATTTGTTTACATCTTTTAACTTTTGTATTACGTAACGTACGTACGCCCTGTACAGAAAAGTTACTACTTATGACAAGAGATTCGGTGCCGCGGACGTTTCTTTCTCACGCGCAATCAGTTCATAAAGCGTGTTTCTCATCTTAGGTTATGTCGTGATGTTCGCTACATTTGCCTTAATAAGACGTACAATTTTTACGGTTTATCAAGACAGCAGCCACTAATCACTAATCATCATATCTCCTGATCACAGAACCGTAGAGGTTCACACTCCACTAACACTCACTGTTCGTGAAACGAACGTCTCGCGAGGAGCCTATGGCGGTGGCAGGGGCCGGGATGTCAGAAATTTAAATATGAGGACGAAGCTGTCACCTCTCAACGGACACGGGAAGAGTGTGCATCGTTTTCTCTATAACCGAGTTGCTAATTGCACGTATTTTTGTACTAGGTTTAAGACCTCAAGAATATCATCTTAATTAAATAAGTACTTACCAGCATACAGTCCACATTCATTCAACCAACAGATCCCACGGTCGACACCTGTGAGGACGTTGGATACACTCACACTACACTCACATATACTCAACCTCACAGACAAGCAACGCGACAGACAATTTCCACTGGGATTCGTTTAATTTGCATACTGTTATGTCTTTTTTCGGTTACTGTTTCAGTTAAAACCTCGGTTTAAAAAAAAATTTAATATGTCGAACTTCATAATTGGCTGTATATGTTTATGATATATGTGTAGTTTAAAGTATAAAGTTGTCAAGTTCGCTAAAATAAATAAAATAAAAAGTAAATGTAGCTTGTTATACCCTGATCAGGAACCCTTGCCATAATGCTGAATAAAACTTTTTTTTTCATAGCGTACTCCTATAAAAGTACCAATGCCGCCCTCTGGACAGGGATTTCATATTTCTGGTTTTAAAAAATAAATCTAAACCGTCTTTTTATTTATTTTTATTTCCGAGATACAGGAACTTCCTAGTTCGGAGGTCAGCGTTCATTGTAAACTAACTTGTTGCTCACTAATTTTATTTAGTTTAATATAACCTATGCTTAAGTTCCTACTGGTGGTGTTCCTACTTATTCTTATTCTTATTTAGCAGTGACTGTCATAGAGGAGACTTTTCATCTGTCACATTCCAACCCGTGAAAGGATAAATAATAAATTTAATAGGACATAAAACGGAAAGCGTTGCGTAGATTGAACCACTAGGACACACTGTAAACAGAAAAGCAAAACGAAACGTTATTCTTGAAGATATCACAAATTTCTCGTTATTTGAGTTAATTTAATTTAATTTTTAAAGCTATTAGTAAAATTGTGATGATGTCATGGTGTTTAATAGACCTCGATAGACAGTGGATGGAGCTGGTCTGGTTTTTCTGTTAGACGTTTCCAGGCATTACAATAAACCCATAAGAAGTATACCACTCACCTTGGCTGGATTTGAGCTGCGTCTCATGCAAAGGAGCTAGGCCACGTGGTGTCCAACAGTCTACTCACTAATCACAAAGTTTTGGCTAGCCAATTTATTACACAAATATAGTTCACATATAATAATACATAAATCGAAGGAAATTGTTCAGAAATGATATGAAAAACCACATAAACCGAATTTTTAATTGTCCGCCGTTGATTTCGTGTGGTCGACGCAAGATGGCAGCCGACCGAGAGTCTCCCACCACTCGCACGCCAGCATGTCGCAGATATTGTAGTATACCCATTTATAGCTAAATTATAATGCCCGAACACATGGCATCATATAACCATTTCAAAATAGCAGACCTAAAAAATCTGTTGAGACAGCGTGCCGCGAGTCTGATGCGTAAAAAAAAGATTTAGTGGAAAGTAACGGATCTACATGTTGATTGGCTACGTACCATAGTGCTAGTGACGCTTCTAGTGGTAAAACATTGCAGGATTATCTCCTATTGACAAAGTGGAACTGACAGGCACCGCGTTAGTGTCAGGCGACACGAGTCAACCCGCGCGGCGCAGGGCGCTATCGGCCCGAATCTAAAAGGTATAAATCTTGTAGCATCGGATAAGCCCACTCCGGGGCGCTAAGTGGAAAACTTGCGCGGTGTAATTAACAATTCAGCGGACTCCAGCCCGAACCGGGAAACTACTCACGTTAAGGCTTGTTTGAAATTTTCGGAATTTTTTGTACAAAGCTCGCTGTGTTGCACGTGGATTTGTGAAGTTATTACGGAGTAAATTTGTGTTTTTGTGGATTGTGGAGTGGTGAGTTTATTTTTGATTAAATATCTACTTGAAATTGTTTATTTGGTAGTATACTCTTTGTTGTACAACAAAAATTCATTAAACCAAACAAATTGATTCGGCTTAATGCGTTACCAATCCCAAAGACTTGTAGAATCTGATAAGCCACTGCTTAAGCGCACTCCAGCGCTAAGTGGAAAACTTAAGCGATACAATTGACATTATAATCACTTGACATTGCTATAAAATTATAGTTAACACGGGACAGCGGTTGTATAAAAAGATACGGATTAAAAAATGCAATACCTAAGTGCTTTGCGTAGTCAGGCTAGGATTTTGAAAATAGAATAAGTCACTGACCTGTGACACCCGGCGTGGCTGTCGTCCAGGCTTCGTTTACAGCTCTTCCTGCAGGAACTTTAACGGGCAATGTCCAGGCACCACACATAGAGTCTTAGCATACAGATTTCAGCGGATTTCAGGTGTAAATTAGCGGAAAATTAAGTAATTAGCGAGAGCGGGTTCAGACAGCGGTTACAGATAATGCGATCAAATCTGATGTCGAAGTCCAACTGGTCAGTAAACGACCAATAGTTAAAGCCGGTCGCGGTGACGTCACATCAGGCGATAACGTGCGTATGAAGGTATAGGTAAGATGATAGGGAGAATGACCACGCATTGTCTGTTAGATCTGCATTTTACAAAATAAAGCGCTTTGCGCGACCACATGTCAAACAACTTGATTTGGCTTAACGCGTTATCAATCCCAAATATAAAGTCTTGTAGCATCAGATAAGTCCACTGCTTAAGCGCACTCCGGGGCGCTAAGTGGAAAACTTGCGCGGTGCAATTAACAATTTGGCGGTCTCTGGCCCAATTTTCCTTGTTCAATGTTTCTGAATTCGTAATTCGCTTCTTGCTCTGGGTTTTTAATTTTTATTTCTGTGGCTATTTTTATTACTTCAAGCTGTAGGTAATGATTTTTGTTCCTAAGATTCCTTTTATAAATAATTAGACTTAAATAATATACTGTTTCACGGGTTTTTACTGTATTTTATTAATTACGACCGGTTTCGTTTACACCTTCAGGTATTTGTTTATAATTTAATTTGATTGTAAACAAATATCTGAAGATGTTTAAACGAAACCGTACGTAATTAATAAAATACAGTATAAACCCGTGACACAGTATATTATTTAAGTCTAATCATGTATTTACTACAAGTTTCACCAAGTACCAACAACCGCAAGTATTAACCTTTAATAAATTTTTTTTTAATTTTATTAAATATAAAAAATAGAAATATATTTACTGCCAAATACTTATAAAAATTTAAAATTAAAGTACATAGTACCATGTAATATATATTTGGCAAAAGGGGGTAAAATCAGCAAATGCTGACATACTCGGGTACCAAATATGCAGCGCTGTTTTTCATTTCCCCCCTTATCCCAAGATGTTAGTGAGAGCGATAGTGATAGCGGGTATTTTTTTTTTTAATAGCCTATAGGCTGTCCCACTGCTGGGCAAAGGCCTCCCCTCCTCCTTTCCATTTTTCCCTATCCTCGGCGTCCTTATACCATCCTTTTTGGAAGTGGTCGATATCGTCCTTCCACCTACGCCTGGGCCTGCCTCGGCGCCGCTGTCCGTCTTGTGGCACCCAGTGCATGGCGATCTTTGTCCACCTTTCCGGATGCATGCGGCACACGTGGCCTGCCCAGCCCCACTTCAATAAAAAATTAATGCGTAAAAATTAATTTTATGCGTTTCGTTATCATTTTGATGCCATAGTTTTATGACGCAAAAGAGTTCGAACTAACGAGACTGCCGTGTATATTGTTCCTTCTAACGAGAAAGAAAACAAAGAGTACTTCGTGACATTATTCTCACGATCGGTAATTAGAGGAAGGAAATGTTTAACCTATGTCTGAAACAACTTGTGAAACACTTCACTCACTTAGCAGGTTTTGTGAACGTAATAATAATAAGAGTAGGTCTGATAATGTGTGTCAAATATTCTTAGAATACTTACCAAGAGAAAATATAAAAATAGGACGCTAAGTGCAATTCTATGCTAAACAATATTACACTGACAGTGAAATTCAATATTTCTCAGTAACTGCCTGGTAAAATTGCATGGATGCACTTCTGACAGTCAAGCTAGCCTCGCAAAACAAAATTCATCGCTGGCTCAAGTGTTCTATGAGTTTCAGAATAAAAATAAAGCTAAAATTGTCATTCTTTTTTTTACCTTCAGCAGTATTCCTAATTAGAGAGAGCTTTTTATCCCTATGCGATGTCTGAAGCTCGAACGGACTAGCGGTAAGGACTGCTTTAGAGCGCGCTGCGAGCTTAATAGGCCTGTCTGTTAAGCTTTCCATTATCGTGGCCTACAACTGGAAATTGTTACATTTAATGTTACACTATTTTTGTGTAACACTGGTTTATTTATGAAGGTATTTAACTTTTTAATTCATTTTAATCACTGCGCGGAAGACGCTTGTATAAAAATTTATCTAATGAGTTTTGTTTTTTGAAAAGTGGTTTGGTTTTTGAAGTGTTTCATCATCATCTATTAAGTCCAGTGACTCTCTACTTGGTTAGTATTTGACACATTTCTCATCCATCATATTTGTTCGTTAGATCAGTGTAACGAAGTTTAATAAAAAATAAATAAAATAAAATAATCTTTCATCATCATCATCAGCCTATTAATGTCCCCACTTTTGGGGCACAGGCCTCCCCTCTCACAAGGGGTATGGGCCATGATCCACCGAGCGGGCCCAGTGCTGATTGGTAGATTTCACACGCCTTCGGAATTTTTTTATTTCCTCAGACATGCAGGATGTTTTCCTTAACCTTATTAAAAACATGAAAAACTTATTAATACATGGCATTGCATGGTTTCGAACTCGAACCTCCCGCATGGGAGGTAGCCACTAGACCACCGACGACGTTGAAGTGGTTAGTGTTAAGGAAAGTGGTCCATTGATTATAAGGAGGGAAAGTGAACTTGAATATTAAAAAAACTGGAATTAGTTAAACAAGAACTTAATAAGCAACTGGTTTAAAATTGGAACAAAACCGAATTTGAACCGGGACCGATAATAATAGACGTTGTATAACTTCGGACCTTAATTGACGGATGGCTATCCGGTTTCTTTCTACATTTTCTATTTTGGAAGCTCCTTCCGAGACAGGAACGAATTTCTCTCTATCAATAGCTTGATTTTCACAGGTTCCACCTATCAAAATAATAACTTGGAATTAAAAATTCCTGTTGTGGAGATCCCCTTACTTTTTCTTGGTTACCATCAGATCCTCAAGATTCCAGAATTAGGATTTGCTTGGCCCTAAACAGTTCAAACTCAAATCACCTAACTGTTACCGTTCCGGAGATCCCATCTGGCATCAAATATTCTACTTCAAGATCTTGGAAACCACGGACTCAGTTTATATCAGACATAGCTTAAAACTGAAATAAGTGGATAGTGGCCAGGTCAGTCCGGCCTATTGTCAGAGTTGTTCAGGCCGCTCGTAGGCCTCTGACACGCCTTAACTGTTAGCAACAGTTGTCGAACGACAACAACCGGGAACGACAGTTTAACGTACTTTTTATGGCTGGGACTACATGCGCCGGTTCCAAGTGAGGGAGGGTGGAACGCTTGTAATTGGCTGCAGTAAACCGAACCAGCGCTGGAACCGGACGCGTATAGTCGAGCACTAAGAATCACGTGGTTTCTAGAACTATTTTTAATAAAGAAGGTATTTAATAATCCTGTCCTACTTTCATCATCCAAATGATTTATCGTTCCCAACACTAAAAAAATCCACGAGTAATTTACCTAAGGTACGCTACACTACACCACTAAAAGAAGCCGGCATATTATATTCAAATATTTAGCCATTCACGTTATTGTACCTATCAAAGTCGACATTATCACACAAAAGCCTCGTTTAGGCGCCAAAAGTATAAAAGAAAAATAATTTATTACCTACTTGTATTAGCAGAGTCCCGCTCGCATTATAAAGAAGGCATCAGTGAATAGAAATGGGTTTGTTTGGAAAGGTATTCGTTCGTATGTTTACAATACACACTACATAGGGTAAGTATCGGTTAGAGTATAGTACCTGCTTTGGTATTGTAGTTTTTTTTATTGTGAGTGAAGAAATGCAGACGAGTAAGGTTCGGACTACACGACGACGGTTCCTAGGCCGGTTCCATGGAACCGGTGCTTCATATAAACTCAAACAAAAATGCTGTAGACTACACGTCGACGGTTCAGCTTGAAACCGGCCGGCTCGGTTCCTGAACCGAATGGGCGGGGCTTAAACGCAACGCATGAGTTTGAATGCAGTCGACTATCCGGACAGGTACTTGAACCGAACCGTCCTCGTGTAGTCCCAGCCTAAATGGGCCAACTGATGGTAAGGGGTCACCGTCGCCACTACCTCACTATAATTTTATTAGAGGGTAGGAAGGGCTCCATGTCGCTAAATATTTGAGTTGAGTGAGAACATTTGATAAAAACTCGAACCACCTGTTACCGTTTTGAACCATCTGACATCAAAGATACTTCAAGATCTTGGGAACCCCTAATCAGATATGGCTAAGAACCAGTATATATAAGGAAAGCCCCGAATCGCTTTGTGTTTAAAAATCAAGTTCACAGCCACCTTTTGAGTTCCTCATAATTCCTAAAACTTTGTATTTTACATATCAATATATTTGTGCATAATATTTTATTATTTTTCGTATGTATTTAATTATATTGTATTTATGTATATAAGGTATTAGTATTGTATATTAGTATATGTAAGAATATTCTTATTTTAATATAGTGTTATTTTATTATATAAATTTCACATCTTATTAAGTAAGTTTCTTTGTCATTTTTATTGCCACTGCACCGCCATAACATATCTGCATGCCCAAAGGTCAGCTGGCAGAGAATGCCGCAAGGCATTAAGCTCACCTGTACACAAGTGTAAAAAAAAAACTCTCGACAAAATTCGCGCCCAAATCGGATCATCGGTTTTAATGATGCCACAGACAAATATCATATGCAATCTTTTAGTCGGAGTTTAAAACTGATTTTAAAACTTTTTTCTGAAACTTCAGACGTCTCTTTTTCAATCATTCCTTACTTCAGCTTCTAGGAATATAGAAATGAAGCACTGCCTGTTACTCAATGGCGTCCAACTGAACGGATTTGCATGTAATTTGAATAAGTAGATCTTGAAATCTAGATTCAGAATTTCTTCAGATATCTGTAAGTAGCTTGTAATACGAGTTTATTAGGTCTAATATTATCATAAGAAACCGAGGCTTTGATATTCGTTTTGGTGAAACGAGGACTATAGTCACAGGATTTATAAATCCTACCGATTTATAAATCCTGTGACTATAGTCCTACTCGTATATTTATGTAATTGAAACTGTGACTTATTCATTTTAAATAATGCATATATTTGCATGTATGTGTACATAATTAGCTTTAATATTATAAATATATATGAAATATATATACCTAGATATATAAATGTATATTATATAATAATATATTTCATTAATTAGCAAATTTTATTTATGTATTTCTATTAATACAAAAATACAATAAATTAAAATAAAACAAAGACTTACCATACCAGATGTTCTGTGCTGCATGTAATTAAACTTTGTATACTTCTGTAATCTGTATTCTGGTGTTTACAGCGCTAAATAAACGATTTCAATTTCAATTTTTTTCAATTTTATGAAAAGCCTTAGTCAAACATTCCGCCCAGTGTCGACTCTGGCGCAAAGGTGACCATGACGCTCGCGGCATTGCCACGCTGAATCGCCACGGCCAACCTCTGCACCAAGAACGACCTGGAGCGGGGGTCACAGCCCCTCTCTCTCAAGCGACGGCCGACCTCCCTGACAAAATCCTGACAAAAACAACCGCAAATGGGACAAAAATGTAGTTTTGCTCCAGTGTTTCATTAATTTATAATAGTCATATCTAATCTCTCTTTTGTGCCTACCCCATTTTACACACTGGTCATCTCAGTGTGCAGGTTTCCTACACCGTTAAAGCAGTCGGTAAATGTAAGTAAGTCTTCGAAAAATACGAAAAACTCATTGGTACATGGCAATGCACGGTTTCGAACCCGGACCTCCCGCATGGGAGTCCGGTGTCCTAACCACTGTGCCACCGACGCTCTTTCATTATGGTAAGTTGGGGGTATCTTCAATTTTTAAAGAGCTATTATCGCTAACGAGTGTTAGCGACAATTAGTATCGAAAGACTCGTGACTCGAAGAGTGGAGCTCGTAGCCTAGTTTCGAACACGGTCCGAAAGTGATCGTGCAGGTTAAGCGACGTTGGCGCGATCGGTATCTGGATGGGTGACCGCTAGTGACATATTTCATCTGAGCTCCGCCGTGCCTCGGAGAGCACGTTAAGCAATCGGTCCCGGTTGTTGTCTTTCGACAGCAGTCGTTATGCCATGTCAGATACCTAGGGGCGGCCTGAACAAATCTAACAAATAGGTTGGCCACTAACCATACGATAAGCAAGCAAGCAAGTATCGAAAGACGAAAAATTATTTATTTTAAAAGCGAACTGTATTTTGAAACAAATGAAGTTAATTAAAATTGTAGCCTGAGTCAACAGGATTTCAATATTAAACCAACGCATTACTTACAGTGCAGCGGCAGGATTAAAAACGCTCAATGAACACCAGTATCTATCTACGGAAGAATAAATATTTAATACCAACATTGCTAAATTACCTCCCGGTACATTTACGTGAAATAAACGGCAAGCAAAAGTGCAAATCAATGCTCACAAACTTTTTCCACATAAACGGCGCAGCCTGTAGGTATATGAGCGACAGCCTGCCATCGGCTCAACCGGTTTGGCGCATCTTATCAGTAAGATGCGGTAACATCGACGCATCACTATTCCTACTGCGCCTCGCATTACGACGATCGAATAACTCCGCTAATTCCATAATAGATATAAGTATTTATATTTTATTGACAAATTTTGGAAATAGTAAATAGGTACGTACGACCGATTCTTTACTGGTGCACAAGCCCTGAGGCTTATGTCAGTATTATGCTTTCAGATATGTAAGTATCTACATCGTAAATATAGAGAACTCAGTCTATATAAATTCTTTGAATAAAATATCTGCTTTCATTTGCGTATATCTCACAGCATTATTTGAAAACCAAATTTTTATATTTACGAAATATTACTGAATAAAATAACATTCGACATTAAATTCATCAAACTAGTATTTGAACAAAAGAACCAACTATTTTATCCTATGTTTCGAATTGCAAATAGTCTATAACATACGAGTGCATATAAAATCACACCTGTTTGTTTTTTTATTTTTTTATTACTACTAAACCCGCATTTGACCTCGATGTCGCCTGATGGTAAGCGACGATGAGGTCGACGATGGAGCATGCGGGTCCAGTAAATGCCTATTCACTCTGGCCTTGAAGATCCCAAGGTTGTAGGTTTCGGGAAATACAAATGTTTCCCGCATAAAAGGGGTTCGCAGATACTATGGATTAATTAATAAGTAAATATTTTAAATATGTAATACTATATTGTAATGTAAGTGTGGAAAGATAGATATTGTAAACGAGGTGACGAGTTTGAATTACAACGGCCCTAGTTTACAATTGCCTTTCCATGCGTATGTCACACGGTTTTCATCTCACCACCTGGCGAGTTATTTCGCAACATGTCCCGCAACATGACTTGCTACATGACTTTGTAACAGTAAACAAATTAAATTTTAAAAAAATAGTAGAAGATTCGGATTCGGAACCAAAACCTTAATCGAAATCAAAGTACATAATTGTATTGTTACAAATCATGTTCCGTGTCAGTACCGGTCCTATATATAGTTCCAGAAAAATAAAAACACTAGTGCGGAAATGGCAACTTTCGATCGCCTGTACAACACATCAGGCTATACCCGTTAGTACTTTGTAGCTTTAACGTATTGACACATTCATATGAATGTCAAGGAGCATAACGCGGGTAGGTTGTGGAACACACTACCCCCCAGTATTCGTGAGAGTCAAACAATTCCCATTTTCAAAAAACAAGTAAAAGAACTACCTTTCTCAATTTTGATTCCTGTTATGTCATTCATCTTAGTTTGTTAATATTTATTTATACCTATATATGTATGTACGTATATGTATAATATGTCGGTAAACCCCTGCTGCGTTTCAAAGACTGCGCTAAGCGTGACATGACTGCATTCGCAATCAGTCACGATGATTGGAGGCAGCTCGCGGGTGACAGAGATACATGGAGGAAACGTATTCGGGAGGCATGTCAAGAACACGATGGAAAGTGGTTCGAAGCACTGGCGGACAGGAGAGCAAACAAAGACCGAGAGATCACTCATCTACCCGGCGCACCACTCGCTTGCCGCGCGTGCGGGAGTGTGTGCCGCTCCCGAATAGGGTTATTTAGCCACGAAAAGCGATGCCTTCGCGACGCTGCTTAAATCGTCTGCAATAGACGTATCAGGCCTATGATGATATGTATATTATGTATTGTATTTTTAGAGATATTTATTATTTATTTTATAGTTATTGCATATCTGTGCTTATATGTCTATATATGCATATTTATTATAGTTGTCTTTATATATTGTACTTATTTTTATTTTACGTACACACTATGTGTGTCTACCTCTAAATTAGAACGCATCTTTCACTTTCGCGGGTTTGCTGGAAGAAATCTCTTTTAGAGATTAGTTCACCCTTTGTACAATGTCTCATTTTAATTGTTTTTATTAAGTGTATTGTTGTATAATAAAGTGTAAATAAAAATAAATAACAAGAACGTATCGTGACAGGGTTACACCGAGAATAGCTTGATGTGTCTTTCATTGTACAAGCAGCGTAAGATGAAAAAGTTATTAATATTTGTGATAGGATATTTTAAAGAAAGAAAGAATTTATTTCTAATAGTGCACACATACAAACAATTAGGTACAGAAAATAAAAATAATATTAATCAAATATACCTATTATAAAAATAAATAAACAAAAGTAATTAAGTTTGATGAAGGTGGTGTGCAGCACCGGAAAAAGGGGACTGCCTCAGCCTGTTGCCGCAGCGGATTTAGCACTGCGGCGCTGATTGTCAGGCATCACCTGTGTGCCAGGGATCACTCCCTAATGATACCGGAACATATAAATAACGGAAATATTAATACAGAAGTGAAATATTAGGAAGCGAAGGAAGGTACTTATTTTTTTAATTTTACATTAGCATACAGGATGGTATGTATGTAGGTATTTTCTTGAAACAATTTCAAACAGCAATTGATTCGAAACTTGATATGCTAATGAAATTCACCAGATTATCAGCTGCCCGTGTCCAAGCCTACAGTTTTGGAGCTTATCCTGTAAAACTTTAATAGTTCGCTGTTTATATAAGATTAATCGCTTAAATGGAGCGCTCGAATGAAGCAGTGAGCCGCGAGCGTTGGAACTCCTGAATAATGTTTAAATTATTAATTGGGGGTGTTAAGACGCTCTGCTGAAAAGTAAGGTGGGTAGACGGCGATTAGTGACGGCAGCAAAGTGGATCGGGACAATCTACTCGTTAAGGATCGTAATGAAGGAGGCTTGAATGGGATCTCTGGTTTGCAACGTCTGTGACAACTATTAACGAACGAATAGGTCAAGGATGTATAGTTCCAGTCATCTTTGCCTGTCATTTTTAAAACAACAAGAAGTAGGTCTTGTTTTTAGGGATCCGTACCCCGAAGGAGAAAGCAGAGCGTAGCCCTTTTAAACGGAATAAGATATAGTCTTCAAAATTTCACATAATAATGTATTCACGTGACGTTTGTGAAATAGTTTTTAGTTTGTTTTTTTTTGTTTTGTGACTTATGCGCAATGTTTTATTGGTCTTCGCTTTAGCTTTTAACATCGCATGCGCACAGAAAACTCGCGTGTTTACTTGCATGCTTAATTTATGTTCAAAACATTGTGTTCACTCAGGTGAACATAATTTTAGTACGCAGAACTCGCATGCTTCTTCAGAAACGCATGCGAGTTCTGCGCTGTCGCATACCGCATGTCAAAATCGATAGTGCCACTAACATACAATCACTACGGATAGATAACAAAAAATATTAGTGTATTATGTATATTAGTGTATTATGTAAGTATAAAAATGTAAAAAGAATTCAAAAATTTCAAAGTTGAAAAAATGAGCTTTTTTATTTTTTATAGTGTGTTTCTATATCATTGTGCAGATAGTAACTCACTACAGGGAATTCCAGTAGCTATTTCAGTATATTACTGTGACCATAACATCAAAGTTTAAAGAGCACTGTAGCCCAATAAAAGCGTTATTTCCTCCATTAATCAGCTGCTGATCCCAACAAATCTTTCTCCTATACTGTTAAGATCAATCCGTGTCCAGATAGCAATGAATAATGGAGAGCATTGTTTCTTCTTAGACACTTGGTTTTAATATTTAAACGCTGTAAGAAGTAGGGTAAACCGTATAGTGATTGCCCTCTGATAGAACATCTACAACATCATCATTTTCAACCCCTGAGCGTCCAGTATTTTGGACACAGCCTCCCCCAGTTCTCTCCAACATGATCAACCAATTGTTTTCCTTAACACATCTTGCCCGCGACTCTTCTCATATCGTCCGAACATCGATCCATCGGTAAACTACAATATTCCGTTCCAGTATATTGTATCATTATTTTCAGAGACTGAAAGCTATTACCTGAATATATTTTGCAGCACATGCATGTCTGTTCGCGAGCCCGCTGCGCCGCACGGTGGCGCGCGCGCAGTCCCCCGGTGTGCCGCATGCTCACCGCGCTCAAAGCGCTCTTGGACGCATGGCCTGAATGTGATGTGTTTGCGGATGGATGGCCAAAGATTATGTCCGTGTGTCAAAGGTTCTGCGAGCGAGAGGTATGAATATACTACTATATTATCAAAATGTATTATAACTTCATACTTAATGTAATTTTTTAATTAATTTCTGTAATAGGTATGCATTTGCCGTTGTTGTAATAAAACCAATACCGTTATTTTACAAAAATATTTAAGTATTGTAGATTCTACCTTAGGAATATACGATTTGTGTCCAATTTTGTATGTGCAGCACTGCAACATAGGTTTCCGGTAACCGCTTTAGGTCACTGATTTTTTCACCAAATTTTTAATAGAACTGTCAAGTGCAGGAATAACCCAGTCATCGTTGTAGTTGCCCATTACAACTTGCAGCTATTACCCACTCAGATTAAGTGAGTGAGAGAGAGATCGGAGAAAAACTAAGTGAGAGGCATATTTTTTTCTATTGCCGTCGGTGGGTAATCATAGTCGTGTTTCCCATATACCTACTATTACCTACCTATGTTATGTTTCTAGAAACGTTCGGAATGTTTGTTTCTGTGTGGCGCATTAAAATACCGCTATGGATCGCTAGCAAAGAGACTGAAAGATTTTGGATTAGGTTACGACCAGTAGGAATTTTAGTTTTTTTTCCATGCATTTAAAAAAAAACTATTTCTTTTTTGAGGCTTCGGCCATGCCAGCCTCAGCGGGTAACACATGTTTTTAATCACTAAATTGCTGCCCTGTGACAGCGCCTGATATATGAGTACAGTTTGATAGCATTTCGAAGAGAGGCTGGCCTAAAACTGTAACTATCTGCCCACTACGCCCCTCCTGCAACGATATTAAGACGTCCTAACACTGTTATTTAATCCCTGAAAGTTGTCAGCTTTCTATAATTATCATATTAATTCATGAGATACCTCGCAAATGATCAATTCCGTACTTTATGCATCTATTGGTGCAGCTGGCACTGAAGATACGCTGGCATGAAGGTTTGATATTGAATTTTGAATCTGAATATTTAACCACGTCTGCCAGACATACTTACCTATTCTCTTGGATCTTTCTATGCCTCTGTTCTGTTCTCTATTTTTCGTCCACTAATATATTATTGTGATGGTTCTTCCAAGGCACACCACGTGTGCTCTTTACATGCCCTTTTGCTGCGGAATCTCTTACACAATCTATGATGATGATGACCTATATACTAGGGATGTTACGGAGGTGGTTTTACCGGAACCGGAGTCGAAACCGAAGGGTTTAAATTTGTTTTATCGGAGTCGGAACCGGAGTCGGAGGCGGAGGTAGAACAGAGATGTTCAGAAGAAGTTCAAATTTTAAACCGTTGTTTAATTTTTATAGGTGAACCGGCCAATTTTTTTTATGATGATGTCTGCGGCAATAAAACATGTTCCTTTAGAGAGTTGTGTAGGATACATATCCTACATAAAATATTGATATTTGAAATATAATAAATGATAATTGATATTTGAAATATTGATATTACTATATGTTTGCTCACAAATCTAACGGTTTAACCTCCGATTCAAAATTATAGGAGCCGAAGTCGGAGTCGGAGGTCTAAAATCAATTGGAAGTTCCGACTTTTCGGAGTCGGAGTCGAAGCTCCGTAATATCGCTACTATATACATACCATTATCATTAGATTATAAACAACTATTTGTAGTCTAAGCCATCATCTAAGGGAGTTAATTAAATACTATGTGAATGGGTAATTTATTTATTTATAACAAACAATTACAGAAGCAAGAGCAGTAGAAAAGAAATGTAGTAATAATTAATTTAATAATGTACACAAAAAAATAAAATTAAATGTAACTTATAACATTTCTTAGATTAGGCCCGTGTGGTAGGGTACCAAGGATGCTGGCGGCGTTGCCTCGCTGGATCGCTATACTGATCCTTTGGGCAAGATAGCCGCCAGCCCTTGGGTCCCTCGTCGCATCGAACAAACGCTTGGACAGCTCTCGGAACAGTGACCAAGCTCCAGGGCCCCAAGGACCAAGGGTCTCTACACCAAATGCAACAAAGTTGTAGTACAAATACTATTATATTTATTACTACCGCAAGGACATGACAATATTACTTAGCTTACCTAAGATCTGTTACACTTTTTGCTCGGTAAAGTTGTCAAAATTCGCGATTCAATCGTGAATTTTGACATTCGATTCAATCCGTTTCGAACAAATTTTTTGGTAAATGAAAAATGCATGGACTGTCCTAACCTGTTGTAGTCAATGGCGTTAATCAAATGCCTACACATTGGTTTAGTCAATCTTAACATTACATAGAAAGGTGACATTCGACCTTCGGTCATGGTCCAACAGAATATCAGCGCTGGAGCCATTCTTGTCTGCAGCAATAAGCTGAGTTGAGGCCCTTTTCACAACAACAGCAGACCATCAGACATGATTTAGATATGTTTACCTTTGACTACATAATTATTTTATTATAATTATAACTGTTTCGGTCATTGCTGTGTGTGAAATAAACTTATTACTTACTTACTTACATTCGTTCTTGTCCTTGATAAGATGACTTGATGACTTGGTAGGACGAAGAAGGCATTTCTATGGTTCCATATCTATTTAGGTATCTTTGCGTATTTCACTATTCGTAGGACATTTCCAACTGCAATAGTATCCATACATAGAGATGTTGCCAAAAACTCATTGGTGCGCACTTCCTAATTCAAAGTTGCGAATTCAGGTTAATATGTTAATTTCCGTTGCAGAACGCAGTTGCTGTTGCATCTGTCACCTGACTCGTTATGATTTACGTATTCTGTGCTCACAGATGAACTATATTATGTGCATTTGAACTGTTGGTACAGTCGGCAAAGAATGTTACTACCTGAATACTTTTTATTTTATTTATATAGGTAGAAATACTAATAACACAAGAAATTACATTAACCTACTTTCTATACTGCACAATAAAGTGAAAAGAAAAAACTTAGAAAAAAAATCAGATTTTGCCGTGCAATGAACTCACGGAAACTATTAGAAAGTTCTTGGAACGGGCCCCTTGGTGCCTGCCCGGCGGGAGGCGTGCCTACGGAGCCTTCACAAGGAACTTGCAACCATTCAACCTGAAAAACGAGAATAAAATCAACATCTACATACATTACTCCTTCGTTTCAAACAAGGTAAAAAATCCCGAAGCACGATTCTGATCGTGTCTACACTTTTGGGTAGGGAACCCCATCAGCAGCCTATTCTAGTCCACTGCTGGACATAGGCCTCTCCTAGGGCGCGCCATTGAGCCCGATCTTCGGCTCTTCTCATCCAGTCGCTGCCAGCCACCTTACGCAGATCGTCGCTCCATCTAGCAGGGGGGCGTCCCACACTACGTTTGCCCAAACGCGGTCTCCACTCCAGAACTCGACTCCCCCAGCGGTTGTCGGTTCTGCGACAGATGTGACCGACCCACTGCCACTTCAGCTTGCTAATCTTATGAGCTATGTCGATAATTTTTGTTCTATGCCGGATCTCCTTATTTCGGATTCGATCCAGCAGAGATACTCCGAGCATAGCTCTTTCCATAGCACGCTGAGCGACTTTCAATTTGTGAACCAGTCGCACCGTCAGTGTCCACGTTTCGGCTCCGTAGGTCATTACAGGTAGGACGCACTGGTTAAAGACTCTTGTCTTTAGACATTGAGGTATGGGCGACGGCATTGAGGTAGGGAACCCCGTATGTACATATATATTTTATGTCAGAAACAACCTTGCTCTCGCGATAGACACTTACGGCACTGAGCTCGGCTTAATAGTGACTGAGCTAGAGACGCGCGATAAGTGTTTAATTTTAGTGTCGCTTGCGGTGTAGCTCGCGCCGATAGCGTTCCGCCCGTCCTGAATAGGACGACAAGGTTCTCTGTCAAAAGCAAAAAGGGGTTTCATACCCTAACCCGGTTTTGTAGCAAGAATATTTTTTCTTTCTACATTGCTGGTAATTTGATTATATATATACGAGGAGCAATCGGGTTTACGCTTTCCGTGTAGGAAGGAACTCTATCGCCAATGGGTAAGCGCATCTGACTTCCTGGTGTTGAAACCTGGGCTTCGGTGTCGAATCTTAGTTGTCAAGAAATCTGGTTAGTCAAAGATTCGGATTGTTCTCAGTTGTTCCTTTGGATGTGTTGGGTTATATTGCTCGGGTCATCCGTAGCGAAATGGTTAACACGCCAGGCTACGGTTCGGCTGGAGAGGCGGGCTCGAGTCCCGTTGGATAATATCTTTGCTTCACTAGTTTCCGAATGACCTCATCGTAACTTACCATCAAGCATGACTGATGTCAAATAAGGGCTTAGGTATTTAATAAAATATAATAAATGTCTTCCTATATTCCCGCGGCAATGGATGTGAAACAAACGTATTGTGTGGTACAATCGTAAAGTAATTCTTGACTCGGTTAAGAACAGCAATGCACACAGAGTTCAGTCACTTCGCTTTCCAGTTAAAAAAGATTTAAAACTGCCAAATGCAATCAGGAATTACATTTTTTCCACTAAGTAATTTTAAACTAAAGTAAATTACTCGGTTAGTTTGGTTTGTTACTTGAAACCGCTCTAACTTCTTATATTAATATAACCTTTTTTTTAGCTTTAACTTCTTATATAAATTGGTTTGTTACTTGAAACCGCTTTAACTTTCTATAATATATGATTCTAATTCTAATTCTATTTTTAGAATGTGTGAAGTTAGAACTTTTAAAATCTTGAGTAATTTTTTTTTTGCAAATGTACTTTGGTTACGTTTTTACACATCAATATTCTTCATTAACCACTTCAAATACTTTGAATAAAATGTTTGTGCCATAGGAATGGTCCAGCGATTGTCCAGAGGTGGATTCGATCCGGCAACCCTTGCACCGCAGTCTCGCGCCCTGGTCTTTAAACCATTGTTGCTTTAAATGATTCATTTGTCTTATAATATATTTTATAAGTAAAAGATTTTCACAAAATCTGTCACTTTAGATCATACTTAAGTATAATTGAAAATATTTATTTATTTCCAGAAGCACAAATGGTCTTCTAATACACACACACACATTACAAATTAAGATACATTAAATTATTACATTATAATTATTGTCGTCAGGTATTTGGCACATGATAACTGGCCCATTTCCGATGTAGTGGGCTAGGAACCCATTCTCTGGTCGCCGTGATGATGAGGTTGACCGAGCGCATGATCCGCTCGCGGAGCCCCGCCGTTCGCTGCCGGAGCAGCGCCTGCCAGGCGGGCGCGCGGCCCTCCATGAACATCTCGCTGGCGCTGCACCACCTGGGCAGCCGGTACATGGCGCGCCACGCGTCGTTGTACTGCACTCGCATGCTGTGCATGGTGGCCGCGGTGTAGTTGCACCACAGGTCGGCTGTGTACACACTGGTGCAGTAGGACAGGAACAGCTGTCTTTTAACCTCTGCGCTGCATCGTCCGAATCGTCTGGCGAGCATGTTGGCCCTCACTGAAATGGCTCTTCTTTGTCGCTCAATGTCCAAGTAGGTAATTATTATTATTAACTCGTTATTGTACACACACAGAATATGTTACAAACTTAGACAAAAATATGTGAAGCACAAAGGGGGTGACTTTTCTCTTCTCTCTCTTATTTGTCACTTTATGGGGTTTGCTGGAAGATATATCTCTTAACATGGTAAGTACTAATACTTACCATGTTTTTGAAAATTATTCTGCTCATGTTTATTTAAATGAAATTTTGAAGTCTCTACGGAAGGATATCTTACCAAATATCACCATTTTCTAATGACACAAAAGTATTATTATTCTTTGAAATCCAAAAACATGTAGGCCAACCGCTGTCTTAAAAACCTACCTCAATTACTTCATAATAAATCCAAAATTAACGCCTCCAAAATGCAAAGGTCAATTAGGGAAGCCGCCAGAACTCTTTGATCTGTACAAAGGAGCTTCCGGCTCTGTCGCTTCTTAATGCCTTGTCGGTAGATTATCCACTGTGTTCACAAGGTACTCTAGCTCACACAAATCAAACGTTGGTACCGAAACCCAGTGGTGTATTCTTAAATTTTGCGCCCTAGGCGATTTTTTTTGTAGACTTCTAAACCCACATCTCGAGTTCAGAAATGCCTATTCATTCTGGTCTTAAAGACCCCAAGGTTGTATGTTTTGGGAAACATAGACGCCGGCAGGCTGTTCCATACCTTAGCTGTTCGCATAATGAACGAAGAAGCAAAACGCTTTATACTACCTAAATACCGGTAAAGACGATCCATTAATTTTAAGTCAAATAGAAAATACAAGAAATTGAAGAAATAGTACAAATGTTTTTTTACAACTTTTCAAAGTATTCCCCTGCGGCATCAATGCACTTATGCATTCGACTGAACCAGTTTTCAAAACATGTGAAAAACTGTTCTTGCGGAAGGTCGAAAAAAAGCCGCCTAAGTTGGTCTACTGCTTTGTCCGCAGTCGTAAATTTCCTTCCCCGCAGAGATTTCTTCAACGTGGGTAACAAAAATAAATCACACGGACTGTAGGGGGGATGTGGTAGCAATTGCACGCCAGAATGGGTTATCCAGTCCATGGTTTTGGCGGCCGTGTAAGCGGGATCGACGATCGACCATCGGGAACGATGACGTTTTCTTGTGTGACTGCTGTTTGTAGTCGCCCCGGTCTAAGGTCATCTTTTAGGTCTCTCGGACCACACTTAAGCTCACGAAACCAATAGGTGATGGTGGCAAGTGATGGAGCCATTTCCCCAAAAGCACTTATTGAATTTTCATGTGATTCATTTTACGTTAACCCTCATTTAAAGTCATAATAGATAATAGCACGAAATGCTTCCCGCGGTACCTCCATCGTAGTGATTGAAAATTTGAAATTTCGATTAGCTGAGCCAGGTGCCTATTGCCAATAGTATTATGAAGTGAACTAAATATGTATCATTTTATTTTTTCACAGCAATAAAGTGTTTTTTTTTTTTTTTATTAAATAAGGAGAACAGGCGAGCAAACGGGCCTGATGGTAAGTGGTCACCGTCGCCCATAGACATCTCACCTCACTGTGTTAACCTTGAGGACTAAGATGGAATGCCTCATGTGCCGGAAATTACGCTGGCTCTCTTACCCTTCAAACCGAAACACAGAAATGCAAGCATTTCTGCTTCACGGCAGAAATAGATAAGAGGGTGGTACCACCCCAGGCGATCCTTCACTTTAGGATCTACCACTACTATCTTCTTTCTTCCTCTTAAAAGTGACAGACATGTTTTTTTTACAATTAATTTGAAAATAACTAAAGTTCGCACGGAAGTGATATTTGGCTAATTAATTTGTAATAAAATTTGTCAAATTTGCCAAGGAATAATAAAAGTAAAACAATGAAGTGGATAACAAGCGGTTGACTAACAATTGTTGAACCGCCCCACGTACATATATGATGGCCGCCCCAGTACTTGATGGCAAATGCTACAAACTCCCATCACCCGATTTGATTTTTTTTATCAAGGTATTTCTTTCTTCATTTAACTCATTAAGACTCTATTTATCGAGAGTCGAGTAGCTTTGGTCGTCGATAGTCGAGACGAAGAAGCCCTCAGCTTTAGAATATTTAATGAGACGATCGGTATTCCCCGTGACAAATGCTACAGCTTTAGCGATTGTGCTTATTAAAATGTCGTCAATTCCTTATTTAATTTATGAATTGAATGCTTGGAGAAAATCAGCACGAAGGGGGGCTCGATACTGTTAAAATGGTTTTCTAATGTTCAGGGGATTCTGCGCTACCACTAGCGCCGCCAATCGAAAAAAATACATTATTGTTACATTTATTTTATTTATTTAGGTATGCCAACAGCACATGTATTATACATTTCAAATAATCTTAATAAAATGATACTTTAACTTATATAGATGCCAATTCTTTAATTTTTAGTGAATGCTGTGTATGCCTTTGCATACACAGCATTCACTAAAACATCGGGTAATATCTACTTATTTATAAAGTTGCAACATAGGTCTAGTACCTTATGTTATTCTTAAGTAGGTATCGTACAACACAAACATTATAATTAAGCATTGAAATAACAACTTAAAACAATTACTTTTTAAAAAATTAAAAAGAATGCTTTAAAAAAAGGTAACGGTAAAAACTACGTATTTTTAATAATTTTACTTACCCTTCTTTCACCCTTCCTTGTCACAAGTGACAAAGAACCATTCAAAGAAATACCTCTAACATCTAAGTTAAATCCTAGACTTTACCATCTCAAGTGTTACACATTTTAAAATATAAATTCAACCCGTCATCCATATTTTGTATGAAATTAGAAATCTGCGACGGATTGTGCAAGTTGGCACAGCGTGAAATTGTATCTGCCCCGGCTGCAGCGGTCGGGATTAAGGGAATATTAGAGGAGGGTCCTAAAAAGAGTTATGACCCCCAGAGTTGAACCAATACATATTGGGAGATTAGGTAGTGCTTGATAGTTCGTGTTCACAGCTCCTTTACCTGGTTCGATCAATAGGAGACCTGGAAATACGATCAACTCCGTCAACTTCGATGCTGACTCTCTTTACCTTTCAAACTGAAACACAGCAGTGCAAGTATTGCTGTTTTGTAGCAAAAATTAGTAAAAGGGTCGTACCCCCTAACACAAGAGTCTACTTACCACACCTTTGAAATTGATTGTGGCACTTCATTCTGTCTGCCTAACCTTTAACCGAGGTGAACATAATAAGTTAATTGTATCATAATAATATTAATTTCATATTAAACTATTATATTCATATGAGTATAGTTATAGGTAGGTAATAGGTGTGGTGCGTGCATCTAAAGTACTTACGCATTCAGACTTTTGTTACGGGATGGGTCCCAATTATTGTTAATTTAACTATTATTTACTCATACGAGTATATTTATAATATTTCTGTACTGTGACTTGGAAGGCTCTACATTTATTGCATAATAATGAGACTGTAGAATTTTTTTTTTTTAAAGAATGGCCCCTGCTAGTGATTTACTCTGCAATTTGGCCAATGACCGTATTGGAATTTTGAAAAACACTCGAAAGTTTTGGCATCTGTTTTAACAGTTTACCAACGTCGAGATTAAGGGTGAGTCGTGTGCACTAGGAATGCCTAGTGTCTTGCATTCCAAGTGCAATTTAAGGTTAGGTTAGGTTAGGATCCACACTATCTGTAGTATTTCACTCCCATTTCACTGTCTTATATAACGTTCACCTAACACGGAAGATTTTTAGGTAAAATACACTAGTTTTACGAAAAAATTACCATTGTAAAGCGTTTTTAAACAATAAATAGGACGAACACGCCATGACAGCGTGAACGTAACAACATAACCCTTATATTTAGCTAGATCTGAAGAGCCAGTTCTGGGTCCATCTCTGTTCGTCGCCAGCCAGCAGGCTCTAGCTGCTAACAGCTGACGTTGCAATACTTCCTTTGGACAGACGTCATACGTACTCCCACGAATATTCTGCAACTATTCCGTTTTAAACATCATTAAAAATTATAATTATTTATTTGGTGTCATTTGGTATTATATTTCCATAACAAATTCTGTCAAAGGGTTTCATATGAATTTTAAATTATTTTAATACAGGTTGCCATTATTTAAATTCTATTCATTAAAGCCGTAAGTGAACATTCCGATGAAATATTCCACATTATGCGCTATACATGATTTCTGTAGAATCATACATATTTATGTAGAATCATAAATATCCTAAATAAAGACACTAAAATACAGTAAATGACTTAGTTTTGCTATTATTCTGATAAATAGCTATATATAGATATCTATTTCTATCATCTTCTATTTTAGGTATTTTCAAACAATGGAAATCCATTAGATTTCCACATAATGTTTCTGTCGCGATGGTCGCAATATCTATACTTATTACTCCTGCTTTTAACAGCTGTAATTCTAAATATATAATTACAGTTGTTAAAATTCAATTCAATTCTAAAATAGCTGTTATTCTACTGGTTTGTAGATACTGTAATAATAGAATATGGTAATGTAAATATTTCACCAGTTCACATAGGTTACATACATACATACATAAACTCAGGTCTACAACATAAAATATATAGATATTTTGGATCCATAATCCCCGAAGGGGTAGACAGAGGAACCACCGACAGGTAGTTCCCACTTTTCGCCGTAAGATTTGATGGACAAACATGATAGGTGGCGAGCCTATCGCCGTCTACTAGATGTGGAATTGTATCCACAAAATCCCTTAGTCACCTCATACGACACCCACGGGAAGAGTTGGGGTGATGCTATTCTTTATGACCGGCACGACACACGCTATTTCACTTAAGTGACCATAAATGAAACAAAATCTCACATTATGTAATTGAATATACGAGATTTATATAATTCTGGCGATGGGCGGCACACTTGGTTAGACGTAGTGATGGCCGATGGACCAGAGCCCTCACTGAGTGGTGGCCAAGGTTGGGGAAAAGAGGAGTTGGTCGTCCAGCAGCCAGTTGGGCGGATGACATCACCAAAGTCGCATCGCAGACCTGGATGCGACTAGCACAGGATCGTATAGGGTGGCACAAAAGAGAGGAGGCTTATACCCTGCAGTGGGACGACATGGGCTGATGATATAACTCTACTAATATAATATTCTAAAGTCAACCTCAATGAAAGTTGTTCCTAATGTAAACAAACCACAATATTGGCGATGTCGATTGTTTGATGAATTATCCATGTTTTATTAATATTTCATCGTATAATGGAGTTTAGGATACGAAAAAAGTGAATTCCACTTGAATTAATCTATGGTTGATCGTCTAATGTGATAAATTAAGGGCAGGTTTGTTCATATTAGGAACAAGTTCCATTGAATTCGACATTAGGTCTATGAAATAAAGAGGTGCTGCATCTGTTCTCCTAAAAAAAATTCGATTGGTATTTTTGATCAACCGATCTATATGAAAGTAAGATTTTTTCGTAAGTTTTTCTTTTTTTATAAACTGTTTAAAACGATACATAAAGACATACTTTTCGGATTTCTATGGATGGACTTTATATTCGCAGCCAAATAGTTTTAACACTCGACAAAACGGATCTTGGGCGTTACGTCCAATAACGAAGGGGTGTTATAAGTTTGACGCGTATGTCTGTATGTCTATTTGTCTCTGGTATCATAATTCAACAGCCGATGATCTAAAAATTACTATTTCTGCGACTAAATATTCTCAAAACGGAAAGATTTAATATAACCTTAGCATGGTAATTTACATTATAGCCTCTGAATTTTCGACCCGAGTCATTGACCCCCCAAGGTCATTGACCTTTTCCCCTCACCCCTCATCCCCAGAAAAGCATATGCAAACAGTTTTTTCTGGGTTGTTATAAAATATTACCTAATGAAGGCTAGGGTGGCAATAAGGCGCAGCGAGCGTTACTCCTATTTGCCGCCCTAGCCTTCAACCTAACTCATCCGAGTCGGTTTCGCTCCGACATGTAAGTTAACTTGCAGGCAAGAATGTGCAAACAGTTTTTTTTAAGTTATTATAAATCGTTCGCCACAAATCAGTCGGTATATTAGTAAATTAGAGGCTAAATTATTAATCGAAACGCTGAATCAAAATAATTGTTGTTCTTTACTTGATGGTTTATGCGTAATAATCAGTTGGTTTTATAAAGAATATGAATTTATTATTATCGTTATATATTTTCTCGTCGCTCACACATTAAATAGGATGTTTGTTTTTGTGAAATAAAATTCCCTATAAAAATTGAGAGGTTTTCATGATCTTGAAATATTTTAATGTCAGATGAGATCTCTGGAACAGTAACAGTTAGCCGGTGATTCGGGTTTGTACTCAAATGTTTAGACCATGATGCCTTTCCCACACCTGGAGCCTTGATTAGGTCAGATTCATATAATTAGCAGGTATTCGAACATAACATAGATAGTTAGGTTTTAATTTCCTTCTTCACTAAAAAATCTAGCAAGTACTATCAAAAGAAAAGCAAATATCAGCAGATACAAAGTGATTTTGTGAGTGGAAACGAAAAATCTAAGCATGTAATGTGAGCATCGCGTGACTGGCCCGACGAAGTACTGTCGGCTACACGACAACCTAAGTCGAAGCGTTGCAGTCTGAGAATTTCACTAAAATTAGCAAAAATAGGTAAATTATTTGGCACTTTTTTGTGTAAAATTCAAAATAATGGAGTACTTACTATATAGAGAGTCACCGAGAAGATGTTTGAATTATTTTTTTCTTGCTTTATCATGTCGTGTTACCATCGAATATTTTTTTATCAAATTTTACACTAATTATATAAATAAATAAATTCTTTATTCAGACAGGCGTCCCAATAATATAATTTTACAATTGTAAAGACACACAGACAGTAAACAACAAGACAGCAACAATAAGGCAGTAATTAATTCAAATTACTTATCTTAAATTATCAATTATTAAAATATGAAACTAATTTAACTAACTAACTTGTTGCTCACTAATTTTATTTAGTTTAATATAACCTATGCTTAAGTTCTTACTGGTGTATGGACTATGAATACTTTGTCATCTTACCGCACAAATAAACTTGTAGGAACGTGCTATGTGAGGACATGGATGACGTAACGTCAGTTGTATGAAAGGGAAAAGGGAAGATCTTCCACCAGGCGGGGTGTTGTGCCTGGTGACCAGATGTCCTGGTCCAACTATGGATGTTTGGAACTCGTATATATACGAAGTTCCAGGAAAATTTCGATAGCGCGATTAGTAAAGATTAGTACCTACTCACAACTGTGTAGAACACACAGTTGTGAGTAGGTACTAATCGTTGTGGCGCGCGTCGTGGGTCGCCACAAACTTATTCTTAATATAAATTAAATTGCATCATTAAATTAAATTGGATTAGGTTAAATTTTTACAAAATAAATAGTCTCTTAATACGTAATTAGCAACATTCCGATCATTTAGTTAGAAAATTTAAGGCATACATGTACAATGTATTGAATATGGCCCTGATGATATCATTTCTACATTTAGAAATTCTACCACTGAACGCAGCCTTCATTTTGCGTATAATCGCATAAAAGTCGTCCACCCTGTTGTATATACGAGTACATACGTATCTTCACAGCAGCTGACTTTACATGCCAAGATATACCTGCGTCACGGTAGGTTGGTAAAGATAAGTAATAAATGCGGGATGGGCCGCTCTCTATCTCTCTAGATAAAACGACATCAATCTCTGATCCTGGCCTGCCACGAGCACACCTTTCTTATCGTCTACTATTGTCATTCCTCGTTTCACGCATTTTCATAGTGATTTACCTAATAGAAATATCATTTATTTGTAAATATGGGTAATGCAGATGTTACATTGTGTTTTAGTATCACTATATTCTGCCCGAAAGCGTACAAATTTTTGTTCAATTAATAAATCAATCAATCATAAATTATCATCAATAAAATAATCAATCATAATAAATTAGCAAAATAATAGTAAAGTAACAAAACAAAAACATCAATTTTTTTACTGATTAGTCACAATTAAAAAAATTACATAAGAATTAACAATAAAGATAGGTTTTTAATTAATTATAATATAAATGTCAACAATTAAATTTTGATGATGTCACAGCTTATCACTACGGAAGTAAATCAATTTGTAATAACATTATCTCTGTTGGTAACTTCCATGTCACCTATTCACATTCAGACATATGGGTGCAGCTGGAAGTGTCGCCGACTGTATTTATGAACGGGGTAATGGACCCCGCATGCACCTTATAGGTACCGATAGTAACATACCGGCGGGGAATGTTCTACAGACGCCACATCACGTCAGCGACTTTATTTTAACATTCTATACAAGTCTTTAATGTATATAAAAACAAAGAAATTCATAAAACTGTCAAAAATTCTGTGTAGACTGATCGCGATTCCAATTTTTTTTATTCGATTCGATTTGAACGGTATAACCAATGCCATCCTCGTGATAGGTACTTACAGGCTGATAAACTTGACTTATCATTGATGCGGCACTTCGTAAAACTCGGTCCACTAGTTATCTAAAATAATGCTTTGCACGTCAATTTTTAGTGTTTCTTTTCAACTTAACTCATTTGTTATAATTTTGACAGAACGTGGACGAACACGTAATAGTCATATTTACACCTGCGACGCCTGAAGGCGGGTGGACGCTCCGGGCTACGCCCTACGCGGAGCTCGGCCTTCGGCCTCGCCATGGCTATCTTAAAATGCCTAGTTCCACATCATTTTCATTATTTTTTTTAGCCGCTGCCTTTCTTTTTTCTTGAAATGTGTCAGGATTCCCTACAACTTTAGTTATAAAAAACCCTATCTAACTATCATAGTTTCGGCGGGCTGATAATATTCCAATTCTTCCAGTTTCATACTATGAAATTGAAGTTCGCTCACTTTTTCCTAGTCATCATCTGATCCTCAAGAGACGCACCATGAACCTAAACATTTGAGGACAAATTCGAACCATCTAGCTATTACCGTTCCAGAGATCCCATCTAACATCAAAGATACTCCAAAATCTTGGAAACCACTGGTCCAATTTTCATCAGACCTAGCTAAGAACACTCTTGACAAAAATTTTAAAAACGGATCCAAATTGTATCTTCCTTTGTTAAGTTATGATGCCACAGTCAAACACACAAATAGACAAACAAACAGGCAAACAGACAACGTGTCAACTTAGAACAAGCCAGTAAAAATAACAATATGTACCTAGCTACAGTCACAATTTTCTTGCAGTTTGTATATTTTTTTCTATTACAATGACTTTGTCTAAGTATTGAGAAAGAGTTCAGTTACATTTACGCTAAGTTACTTATAGAATGTTGAGAACGAAGCAGGTGCTGGCAACACACTGCGTAAGTAAATCAGACACGGAAATAGGGTTGCGACTTTATTAAAAATAACTGGCTATTGCTACAACGGTGCTATGAAATTGTTATAAATTTTTTTTATTGTAATGGATTAATAGTACTCGATTCACTCTAAAGAAACAAGCACGTTTATGAATTATTAATGAGTCTATTTGCAATCAATGTTCTCGCACATTTTTAGTCAATACCTAGTTGTTTTGATTGTATGCATGCAACAGATTAGTTTTTTCTTTTACCAAATTTTATACTGAATCGGTGTAATTCTGGGAAAATAAGTGGATTTAAAATGTTCAATAAATGTATAAATTGACCATTTGCAATCAATGTTCTGGTACCTTATTAAGTAACATACCTTTAATTTTCTTTTACTAATTTTTTACACAAATCGGTAGGATTCTTAATTGTAATTGTATTTATTTCATCTCAAAGCAACAAATAACCGCTACAAGATAAGTCATACAAAATAAAAATAAAAATAATATGAAAAAGTTTATTTACTTATTACAGGTCACACAAAAAAAGGACCTCCGACTTACAAACTAGGTCGAAAACCTGCATCTTGTAAGTCGGGATTCCGTCGCACTTTCTGTGCAAGCAAATTACAAATTATATTCTTAACCTAAAAGGAATTTGGAAAATTTAATCATAAAGGAATTTAGTAAAGATAATGGTATAATTAAATAATAAATCAAAATTAGATCATTTGTACCTATATCCATTATTTATGTAACACATTGCGCAGCTAAGATAATTAAGATTATTTTTAACATAAATATATAGATTCTCGTAAAATAAGTTGATTAACTCGAAAAATGGAATGCTACCCGTGTAATACCTAAATAGTTCAAGGAGGTTTACGTTTAACCATGCCATAAATGTAAATAGGTTCATAAAACTTCATTATCATTCACCACCGTTGTAAAATATGAGAATCACGGCAGCCCTAACAGCGCGACTTTTCACTTACGGACCTAGCACCGTTCGCCCAGGTGCGAATAGCAAAGCGAAACGTTCCGTGCCGTTGACAAATCTACATCGCACTTTATTGCACGTTTCTCTCAGGATAAATCATATACGAGTACTGTATCACGTATAAAATATAAATCACTCAAGCACGCGTAACGTTGAGAGCTAATAACGCAGGGATAGTGGAATCGGCCCGTTTTTTAATCTGTACTTCTTTGTTTGCATATTGTTAGCTGAAATACTCACTGTGTCCTTATTTATAGCATGTAGATTGTCAATTCCGAAAGTGGAATTTGTTCCCTATAAAAAAATCAACTTCTTTCAGAGTAGTATTTCGAAACGAACTCGAAACCAGTAACACCTTTTGTACATATAATTTTTCGTTAATTAATTTGTTTTGTATTAATCTTAATCTTTATTATACACACATACAAAACAACTTAATTAACGAAAAAAATATGTACAAAAGGTACAGCATAACTCGTTTCGAGTGTTCTCCCTGCTAACCATCAGGATAGAGAAAGGTGATAGATCCGAGCAGGCAGAGTATGTGTACATGATGAGTATACATATATATATAAATTTATATTTTCAGGAAATACTACTCAATCTAATAATCTTTATTATACACACATACAGAATATGTATATGTATTGTATGTATCCCAATTACAGGTAACACAAAATATATTGATTAAAATTTCTTTCCATTACCCCTATTTAACACCAACCACCACAGTTTACAGGAACACAAATTTAATGAATATAAAACAACTATACTTCTACCACACGTGTATTCTAATTCGTAAGATACTGACCAAAGTCATACACACATCAATATCACTTACTCAAGTAAAACATGTAAGTAAACGCAGCACGAGACGTGCTAGTTATTTAGTTCTGCCAAAGACGAGAACGAACTATGGCAAACGAATGCTCACATACGAGGGTGCGCGCTGTTATAATAATCTACCTTCACCGATTAAAAACACAAATTCTTTAAATGCATTTAAGCAAAAATTAGCGCAGTGTGTTTTTTTGAAAGGTGGTTTGCTCCCGTCATCATCATAATACTGTACTACCAGCTTTGGTACCACAATTTTAGTGCGTTGCGTTCTACTAACTATATATGATATATAGTGTTAGTGAATAGTGTAGCGAACATGCATCTTTTTAAGTCTTTTTCACATGTAAGTGGCAATATGTCTTTAGTGTGAATAAATATCTTTAAACCTAAACCTATGTAATTATTTATATTGTGTATTAGTATATTTTTATGTAAATAAACAAAACCTTACGAAAATATAATAAATATAATACATAATATTACTAATACATATATTATAATATTACTAATACACAATATAAATAATTACATACAATACATATACATATTCTGTATGTGTGTATAATAAAGATTATTAGATTGAGTAGTATTTCCTGAAAATTCTGGAAGTGCATCATCATAACAGTCATTACTTAAGAGTTATTATTTTGTGCATTTCAGGAGTTTTAAGGAATCGTTCATAGTTCGTATTTATAGGGAAACTCTAAATTATTTTTGTTAACCCTACAGTCTAAATTTTAGGTTACCTATTTAAACTGCAGTCTAGACTTGTGACTAGAAACACGCGGTCTCGAAACGAATGTTCTTTTTAAACATTAAACAAATCAGATTGGCTTCAGTTAAGTTAGGTTTACACTAATTAAGTAGTGACCCAGTGCGGGAGACCACACGCCGCGGTTACAGATGGACGGAACCCAATTAGACCGTGTAATTAGTCTAAACCTAGCCCATCTGTACCTAAATGAAAATAGTACCAATGTTAGTATTGGCTAGCCATTTGTTAGGGGTTAGATAGATAGAGAGAAACGCTTTGTTATACACAAATAGAGGAAAGGTACAGGTCAACTTACCCAAAACGTCAAAATTTGAGTATCTGAAATCTACCATATTGCGCAGGCATAAAATGGATATTTAATCGAAGATTTTTGACACATGGTATACTTTAGATTTAGTGGTCGACTGTACAAATTACAAGAATAGTAGCACTATATGTACAAAGGCGGCCTTATAGCTTAGAGCGATCTCTTCCAGACAACCTCTGATGATAAGTGTAGTTGGTTAATATTAATATAAGTACTTATTGATGATTAGCTGGTTAGTCTAGAATTAAAAATTATTAAAAAATCATATTTTTTTTTTTAAAATGTAGTACATACCTATAAGTATATATTTTTTTTAGCGTAGCAAGCTGTTAGAGAGTGGGAGGACCTCACCAGGCTAGCCCGTGTTGAGGACCACCGAATCGTGTCGCAGCAACCTCAGCGGATATTAAACTTGCTTGTCATCGCAATGCGATATATACTGAGACAAAGAAAAAATACTGTAAATGGAAAAAGAATTTAAAAAAAAAATAGTAATAAATTTTTTTTTTTTTTAATTAAAATTTTTATTATTATTTATTTATTTATTATTAATTGAATTTTTTTTATCATTTTAATTACTTATACCTATTATTGTCATTTTAAGTGACTTAAGTAATTAAATCGCATTGGAAAATTTCATTTATTTATTGTATGTATTTTGTGTATTTTACTTTTACTTTACTTTTATTTTAGTTCTTAGTGTAATTTTTCAATATGTTTATTTGTATTATAATTAAAGTTTATGAGTCGCATAATGTTCAAAATCACAAAAAAATTGCGGTCGATTTAATACAATTTGTTCCAAATGAATTACATTATAACTTTGTCGAGCTGTATTTCACAACGTAACTTAAGTTCGTCCGTTTTAATATAAATTTCGAAAGTCTTTAGAATCAGGTAAGTACTTATTATTCAAATATTTTTGCAAGTAAATAGGTACCTAACTGTATTTCAAAAGTTAAACACACAGACGGATGCACAGATAGACAAATAATAAAGGATTCCCATCGGCTACGGAACCCTAAAGATAATAGTTTTCACTAACTACGAACATTCGGGGGAATTGGTCGTAACGCCCGTGATCCATTTCCAGTACCTAAAGGAAAAAAAAATCAATTGATATTTTGAAGTTACGTGGGTAGTCTTTCATCTAACTAAACGTCTAACTTTGTGAAATTGCTCAAAATACGGCGTAGGTTGGCTTTGTGACTCTTTAATGAATATCGGCAGAAAAGTTCTAACCAAAGATTTTAAAAATTCACCCTATATACTCGTATGTAAATTGCTCGCTAGAGAAGTTTTATATGGAAACCGCGTTGGCGCATGCGATATGAGCTTTTCCCGTGGTCATTTGAAGTAAGTTTGTAACGATGTCGACTTCATCGTCCATATCAACCTCCTTGCCATCAATTTCAACCTCATTGTTAGCGTTTATCTCACCTCATTTCGTGTTGGCATTTTCATTTCTTCATCTATATTTTCAAAATTCAAATCATATTCCCATTCCATTCCTAAATTCCATTATTCCATTAATTTCATTGTTTTTACTTACTCTCTCTGTATTTTTGTCCTGAACGGACGCATGTCCGTTTTATAAAATGGTCTCCTACTACTACCTATTTTCTACTATCGTGTTGTTCTGTTCCTGATAAATATAATATCTACTATTACCAAGTTTCTTCTATTACTTCATCTGCACGCTGTCCTAGAACCCTGCTAGCCGGCACCTGGAGGGCAGATTGTAGCAAGTTAAACCAAAATAAAAAAGCCTCTCTACCGATAAGCCTGGTGTATTCTAGTAGTAAACCATATACAGTTAGTTGAAATTATGTGTTTCGTCATAACCATTTTTGCTACGCTCTCATATGAAGGGTTCCCATTGCGCTGCGGCGTGCGCTCGCCTTGAGTGCAGGATTAGTAATTATATTAGGTAGCAATATTGTTATTTACCAGCGTAAATAACAATATTATTTAATTATTTATTATTATTATTATTTATAGAAAAACTATTTCATTCTATAACAGGATGTCCCAAATCAACATTGAAATAAAAATAAATAAAAATATAATTGTAGTCAACATTCATAATACTATTTATACATTATTAAAATATATAAAGCCATTGAATTCCTTTAAATGACAAACTATAAAAACTACAAAAAATATAAAAACTACTAAATTTAACCACTGTCATAAATATTTACACGGAACTACAAAACTAATTTAATACATGTTTGACAAACGTCGGATTGTTGCGATTATAGCAATATTTAGTAAATTATTATATTTGTTTTATTATTAATTTTAGACTTCTAACATAATTAATAGCGTAGCGCTGAAGCTACGCTACATGGAACTATACGTGCATTTTTTTCCTTTAATGAATGTTCCCAGCTTTTGATTTACACTCTGCAAATTGGCCAATGACCGTGTTAGAATCTTGAAAATCACTCGAACGTTTTGGCTTCTGTTTTGAAAAAAAAACAGTTTACCAACGTTGAGATTATGGGAGAGTCGTGTGCACTAGGAATGCATAGTGTCTTGCTTTCCAAGTGCAATTGGAGGTTAGGTTGCCACACCATCTGTAGTATTTCACTCCCATTTCACTGTCTTATGTAACGTTGACTTAACACTGACGATTTTTAGGTAAAATACACTAGTTTTACGAAAAAAATAACCACTGTAAACCGTTTTAAAACAATAAAATAGCACGAACACGCCATGACAGCATGAACACAACAACGTACCCCCACATGCATTTTACCCTTTTGCTCGCTGTTATTCTAGAGGAGAGGACGCTACTATTACTAATTCTGGGGTTCTAATTTTACAACAATGATATTTATACAAACTTCTCCAGTTTCATTACAATAGTTTCTACAAACTGGCGCTATGGCTCAGTTGAAAATGCAGTATTCTCTTCACCTCTCTCTCTGCAAACAAGCATTTGATGACAGAAAAAATAATAGGAATTTGAATAGAAACGTTATTGTAAAACAAAATTATTCATAGAGATAATTGCGTCAACAATAAACAAATTAATTGTGAGACTCATTATTGTAATGAAGAAAGCTAAAGGGGCTTGGAGGAAACAAAGGTTTACTGGAAAACGAGACCTAGAGTCCATAGATTGTTAACAGAAAAACATTCGCTATAATATCAGAAGTAAGCACTTAGGTACATGTTACTAAAATGAACAACTTTCAAAAACAAAACATAAATCGAAAAAGAATATGCGATCATCGTGGTATAAATAATAGGATGTTCAATTTTATTTATTTATTTTGTATGGCGACAGTTGATTTTTTGTTTGAAGTAAGTTTGTTCAAATCACGAGCACGGAAGGTTTTCTTCAATATACAGGGGTATTTACTTTTCTTCCTTTTTTCAATGCAAGCATTTATACTTTATTTTGCTTACACATAAATTACAAAAGAAACAACAACAAGAAATGTGACGTACTCAGATAGAGCTTATCTCTAAAATAGAGATTTCTTACAGCCAGACCTATAACATAGAGAAATTTAGTACGATAAGTAGACATATATACGTGTACAAATTATGGAAAACAAGAGGGAAAAATGCAGATACTAATAAATTCTCAATACTTAACACAAGAACAAAATTGTACATAAGTTAACCAAATTTACTTGAATACATTCATATGAACATATATAATACTATTGCCGCTTTGCGGAAAAAATAGGAAAAAGGGTGGTACCACCCCAATTTTGAAATGTTATAATTTATTTCTTGTTTCCCTACTCTGGATTTCGCATAGTATGAAACTCATCGTCTCTGACCACGTAAGATTGAAGCCATTCCAGTTCAGATTTTGAAAAATCCAATTATTATAAATCCAATCCAATTAAAAGCAATACTGCCTACCCCAATGAAGATATTCCACCTCCACGGCGAAGACGTTCTCGAATAGGGCCAACTAATTTGGGCGACACGCTCTAAAACGGGGCATAATAAAAGTTAATGGAACCGCTCTCCTCGCGATTCCCTGGCATCGTCGTTTGCTCATTTCGCTAGCCGTCGTTCTGCCATGTTAATTAGCATTTTGGCACTAAATGCGAATAATTTGGACGGCAAGCAGGTGTCCTAGGGTGCTGGGAACCTGTGATTCTGTGAAGCCAACACTAATAAGGACGGAAAGCAATTATATGTTAGTTAACTATAACTAGAGAACGCCAAATTGCGGCATTTTACGGGAACTGATTTTTGACATGGAATCTATTTCATGTCGTACACACTCGCTTTGTATGTGAGTGAACGTGTGTCGAGTTACCGTGACGAAAATGTGTACTTTCAGCATACCACTAGCTCTTGAACTATTTAACCTATCAAAATGGAAGTTGTACTATTGGATAGAGTCATTCGGCGCCCTTCTAACGATACCTAACCATCTTATCTTTATCTTATCTTATGATAACCGGGAATAACCCCAGCGGCACTTCGACCCTTGAGGATCTTTTCTGCCTACCCCATTTTACACACTGGTAATCTCAGTGTGCAGATTTCCTCACGATGTTTCCTTCACCGTTAGAGCAGTCGGTAAATGTACGTAAGTCTTTGAAAAACACGAATAACTCATGCATGGGAGTCCGGTGCCCTAGCCACTATGCCATCGACGCTCTATACCTAACAATAACTGAAACAATGTTTCCCCACATCGCGACAGCTTCGTAACCTGAAAAGAAACCGCAACCGAATTCGAAAAACGACAATATCACGCGCAGAGCGGCAACACAACTACCATTTAAGACAAAACTCACAACAATCGGACAACTATGAGCAAAGTAACAGATCATCATGTCTTCGCCAATCGCTGGGCCGTCTGGCCGTGGTGCCCACGAGGCACGTGGGCGTCGAGGGATGAGTGTTGAGGCCAGACAAGTGGATACTTCATATCAAAATTTTAACAAAGAACCTTTAATGTTGAACAATCAGTCTCAAGGGCCAAGTGTTCGCTATCGTGGTGCAGATCGAGAGTTTACTAAACAATTTGTAAATAATCCCTTTGGTGCCGTGTGCGGCGTCTGTGATCGACTTTGGTTACAAAATGATGTACGCAAAATGTGCTCCTACACAAGTGAGAATGTTGGCTACGACTTTTGACGCAGAGCAGTTTGATGAGAGTACACCGCTTAATGCATGACTTCTTTCAAAGCTGGTAATGTACCACCTCTGTGTAAAGCACAAGGCTATAAATATCCAGTTGTGCCACCGAACCTGTCCAGTCTTAGTCCAGTAGATTCCATGTATCGGCAGATCCCTTCTGCCTGGCAGGTTTTTAAATAGCTATTTCCATACGCAGATTGTAAATGTATCAGTGGATAGGTCTATTATAATCTAGGTTGAGATTTACCTAAGTAGTTCAAAGTAGATTTTAGAGTAAAGTAAAGTAACATACACTTTATTGTACAAATAGAAAACAACAAACAAGAGATAGAAAAGGAAACAGTGAAGTACAATTTAGGCGACCTTAGGAGAGTGTGTGTGTGTGTTTAGTGTGATTCGAAATTATATGAACGTACTATATGCAGAATCGTTTAGTTTTGTGGTAATGGTCGAAACAGAATTGACATGCTACTTTCGGTGATCAGATTCTGTGGAAAGTAAATAATACTTTCTCTCATAAATCAGAAACTGCTATATTTCTATTTGATGGGTAAGAGAGCCAGCGTTACCTGTACAGGATGTACTCCACCCTCAATGTTAGCAGCGGCAGCGTATCGAAGGTCCTTTAGTAAAAATACTTAGGTGAGATTTCTAAGGGCATCGTTATCATCTTAGAGACACCATTTACTCGTTTGCTCTTCATAATTAAAAAATAACCGAAAAAGAAAAAACAATGAAGGCAATAATCTAAGTTTCAGTACACCTATACGTATGAATCCCTAAGCTCCAATAAGTTTTAACATGAGCCCGTAAATAACGACCAATGTTCCGTTGGTAACATTTAATTTCCGTGTTTCAGTGGATTCTGTTCTGACACACGATAGAACAAACTCAATAAACGTGATTTATTTTATGCAATATTTGTCTGCGGCGGGGCGTCAAACTCAGTTTCCACACTGACTTTTCATGTTGTAGCATTTGATTCTGAGCATTTGGATTTGAAATTGAAATTGAAATCGTTTATTTAGCGCTGTAAACACCAGAATACAGATTACAGAAGTATACAAAGTTTAATTACATGCAGCACAGAACATCTGGTGTGGTACAGTGCCAAAAAGGGTACACCAGCTCAGCATAATGCTGAGGCAAGCCACAGCGCTGATTTTCAGCTGGCCCCTCAGTGACTGCACGGACGAAGAAAGCAACAGTGTGTGCGTGTTGTGATGTATGAATGGGTTGGGAAAATTGGTGCGAATAGGTTTTAACCCCCGACCGATCAAGGGAGGAAGTGTTATAAGTTTGACACGTTTGTTTGTCTGTGGCATCATAACTTGACAACGGATGATCAGATTTGGACCCGGTTTTTAAAATTTAGTAGAGAATTTTGTCGAGAATGTTCTTAAGCCATGTCTGATAAAAATTGAACCAGTGGTTTCCAAGATCTTGGAGTATCTTTGATGTCAGGTGGGATCTCTGGAACGGTAATAGCTAGATGCTTCGAGTTTTAGCTTAAATGTTTAGGACTATGGGCGCTTCCCATATCTGGAACCTCAAGGACCTGATGATGACCAGGAAAAAGACAAGTGGTATCAATTTCCACAATGGTAAGTCGTTTTTTTTTAAATTTAGAGTTGTTTTGTTTTGAATAAGAGGAGACAAGCAAACAGGCGTCCTGGTGGTAATTAGTCACCGTCGCCCAACTGGGAAAAAATGTCTTGAATATTGAACAAGATCGACTATAAGTCGTTTCTTGTTTAAAGTAAATGTAAACTTGTCAAAATAAATTAAAATCCTATCTTGCTTGCTTGATTTTCGTATGGTTAGTGGCCAACCTATTTGTCAGAGTCGGCACCCGTAGGCATCTGACATGGCTTAACGATTGCTGGCGAATGACAACAACCGATACCGACTGCTTAACGTGCTATCCGAGGCACGGAGAAGCTCAGATGAAATATGCCACTACCGGTCACCCATACAGGTACCGACCGCGCCAACGTCGCTTAACCTGCACGATCACTTTCGGACCGTGCTCGCAACTAGGCTACGAGCTCCTCAAAAATCCCATCAAAAACATTTCTGTAAAAAGAAATTCCATCTACTCGTACGTAGTGATTTGCTTCTTCGTTCATTATGCGAACGGCTAAGGAATGGAACAGCCTGCCGGCGTCTGTATTTCCCGAAACCTACAACCTTGGGTTTTTCAAGGCCAGAGTGAATAGGCATGCTCCGTCGTCGACCTCATCGTCGCTTACCATCAGGCGAGATCGAGGTCAAATGCGGGTTTAGTAGTAAATAAAATATATAATAAAATAAAAAAAGAGGCCAAGTCTCGTGTTGGCCGTTTGGCTATAAAAAGTAGTGAGATCTCATGTATAGCTAAATCTCCGGTATTCGTTCGTATTATGAATTTGGCACTTTTAAATAGAAATCTATTTAGTTTCTAATATGTATCAATTTAATAATTTTATATCCCAATTAAAATGCTACGTGACTTGGCAGTTTTTTCGCGGAGGCACTACCGTACCCCCAGATGCTGACTTTACAAATCCAACTAGTAAGAGAGAACGAATTCAAACTAACGTACTTACTTAACTTGTTGATTTAATCGTAACTTGTTGATTTAACCACAGATTTGATTATTCTTGTTGTATTATACAAGATTTTAGTTAGAATTTATATTCATATGGCCACATGATGCCATGATATCATTAAAAGTTGACTATAGCTTTGAGAAATTAAATTAAAATTATCCAAATAACGAGAAATATGTGATATCTTAAAAAAATACGTTTCCTTATTATCTGTTATGGGGAATCTGATGTCAAGTGAGCCTACACAGTTTGCATACTTATATTTATTCATCTCTTATACGGACGATTGTGACTTTACCTCTTAGCGATAAGGCCGCCTAAATTAAACTTCATTATTTCCTTTTCTCCCTTGTGGACAGAGTGCCGAATATCGAGATCCGGAAGAAGACGAGAGTGCCGGATATAGCCAGCATAGTTCCAGGTCTAAGTGGAGATGGGCAGGGCACGTGTGTAGAATGCAGGACGATAGGTAGCCCCGAAGACTGCTCGAGTGGCGACCTCGAGCGGGGGCGCAGAAGTGTCGGGAGGCAGCCCGCGAGGTGGACCGACGACATTGTGAAGACGGCGGGGAGGATGTGGATGCGAACGGCTAGAGACCGAGGAGAATGGCGTGCACATGAAGAGGCCTATACCCAACGATGGGTTACGTTAGGCTGAAAAGAAAGAAGAAGAATTTCCTTTTCTATCTCTTGTTTGTTGTTTTCTATTTGTGCAATAAAGTGTATTTTACCTTACTTCACTTTACTTTACGTTAGTGTATTATTATCTGTTATGGGCGAGGCAACGGCAAACCACCCAATTAAATCAGCCACGAGAGTCGTCCTATGTGGTTAATTCCTTAGAATGATCACGACCCTAAGCATGAGGAACACGACTTACAAGAGATTATCTGTTAAGTTTTTCCATCCATTCAAAGTGATGTGATTTTTGAATCCATTCAAAATAAGTCGTAATATATTATGTGAGTAAATATGTCGTAATTTACGAATTTACTGGCTGATTAATTTATCTATCGAACGGTAACGTGTCGGTTTAAGAGATCAATGTAGGTATGTATTTTATTTGTAATAAAATAAACATGGTATAAACATACTCATACAATTCGTTGCAAGTAAATTTACATAATAATGTTTGAATAGGTAGGTAAGCACCTATAATACAATATTCATTGGAATGGAATCGAATATTTAGTGAATTCTGAGAATTCGTAACCCATAACGGTACGAATATAGCTGGCTGGTTAGTGATGATTACATAGTAGGTACATTAATGCATGGTGTGGATTTCTATGAAAATACTACAGTACAAAATCAATGTAAAAAGCTTTGATGACGCAATCGACAACACAATGTAAAAAGCTTTGAGATAAAATCACAGGCTAAATTAAAAGCCATCTGTCATTCAAAAATATGTGAAGTCTATTTTTTTAAGTTTTTTTGTGTGTGACGAGGGCAGTGTGAGGGTGTGTAGACACGTAGGAATATCATTAGAGGACTTTTATGCGCTGGTAACCAGAACTTAGATGGAGTGCAAAACCCACACACATTTTAATAGAACCACACTCTACACCCCAACATATACTCCCAAACTATCATAATATTATATGATAACGTTATAGATATTAAGCACTATAGAACTTTTATTTTTATTGACGATGAGGTCGACGATGGAGCATGCGAGTCCAGTAAACGCCTATTCACTCTGGCCTTGAAGATCCCAAGGTTGTAGGTCTCGGGAAAAATAGACGCCGGCAGGCTGTTCCATTCCTTAGCCGTTCGCATAATGAACGAAGAAGCAAATCGCTTCGTACGAACAGATGGGATATCAACAACATAAGGATGGAACACCTCCCCGCGCCTGGTAGTCCGACCTTTTCGACAGTAGCCCACACAAAGAAGCAACTTAATAAATTGATATGGTGGACCGGAAGCAAATGATCCCTACAGCACAGGGCAACCAATTGTAGGAATCAAATGCAAATTTCTCCCAGCCAAAAAAACACTAGACACGGCTACCGTTTTGAAATTCAATAAACTCTGTTCGGATTTAGATTAAAATATTTTAAACAATTTTTTTTAGATAATTTTTAGTGCCTCATGTGCCGGTGACATGCTGGCTCAAAAACCTTTCAAACAGAAATACAGCACTGCAAATACAGCACTGCAAGCCCTTGCTTGCCTTGGTTCTCCGCTAGACTGGCACTGCACAGAATTATAAGGAATATTTATATTCACTTACATGTAATAATAATATTCTTATTATGTTGGAAATTGTTTATGGCATCACTCTGTAATGTGGTGCCAGCCAGCTCTAAAGAATAGCACCATCTAACTCTTCCCGTGGGTGTCCTACGAGGCGATAAAGGTTTTTGGATTCTATTTTACACCTTTTAGACGGCGGTAGGATCTCAATTGTCCACCAAATCTTATGGCGAAAAATGGGAACTGGGAACTACCTGTGATTAAAGATGGTTTCTCTGTCTACCCTCTCGAAGATTATTGACGTGAGAGTTTTTATGTATGTACGAATATGTCTGTACTCTGTAGGTAGATGTTAATTTAATTTAAATACAATTATTAACTGACTTAAAGAACTTGCTTAATACTTAAAATGTGGTCCTTCGAGCCGGATTTTGCGCAAGATCCTTAATTCCATGTCGAAAAAAATAAAAACTGGATCGGCCTTAGTAGACAATATTATACTCATCTACCGTGAAAGGAACTTTTGAGTATTCACGTTGAATTCCCTCGATTCTTTCTCATCAAGTGCGGTCATCTATCAAAATTATGTGAAAGTTAACAACACGGTGTCTATGTCTCCGCCTTACAGGAGATAAATGTAAGTGTTCCGTCAAGTGCCAAGTTGATTGATAGCCCGGATCCCTCCTAAGGCGGATCCCGACGATCTGGTGGTACCTCTTAACCAATTATCAATATTTCCTTCTTAATAGTCTTACTTAATTCTGGTAGACAGTTAAGGGCAGATCTGGGCAGATTGTTGAAAAACCATGCACTGCGAGAAAAGAATGTGAAAATTAGCACACGCATTTAGGACACCCAAAGGATCATTTTGAAGATCAGAGCCCACGCAGATCACCTGTGAGGGGGAGGGGGTCAGAGTGACCTTCCTCCGCGCTCCATTAAACAATTTATAATGACATCGTTACACCTACCAGGGCATTTTTGGTGTCGATTTCGTATAAATAAGGGATGACTAATTCAATTTTGAAACAATATTTTCAATATTCCATTGAAGTAATTCGAGAAAATTAAAAAAAGTTTAAATTTGTCAACAAAACTTTCAATGTGTTATAAACTTATCGTCGATAACATTAAAAGTAATGCAAATTTAGTTACATAAAAAATATTCTTATAAAGCCACATTACTTTATATTTAAAAAAGATAAACTTTACATATTATTATCTTACAATAAGTACGTCAAAAAAAATTAAATATCGCGCGGACGAGCCTTTCCATAGTAAGAGCAGTGTTGTACGCTACATACAAAAAAACCAACATAAGAAGCCGAAGCCGCCGCTTCGCGCAATTATTCTTTGGAGCAAATATTCATTCTAAGCTGAGTTAGCCTGGTAACCGCGCTGGCAGATCGTGCTTCTGGGCATAAGGGGGTTAAAAATTACGTTTTGAGGGGGTACCCTAGATTCAATTTAGGAAGACTAATTTCATTACCTATAGTGTAAAAAACGCTATAGTCTGTTTAGTTATAAGTGCACTAAGAAGCTTCATATTTACAAGCTGAAAAAGCCGAATAAGAAATGTACCTACAGATTAGGTTTGAAATTATTGTGTAAGGCAGCCTTTCCCAAAGTGGGCGATAACGCCCCCTTGTGGGCGCTGCAGGCCTAAAGGGGGGCGGTAAGAGACCCAGAAAAAAAATGGGGGCGTTGTGTAGAGGCTTGGGGGGTGATTTGTAATTTCATTTAGCTAAGAGGCCTCTTAGACACCGACTGCATGAGCTCTCGACTCTCAACTACAACTTGTGAATATCAACTAATATTAGTTAAGAGATTGCTCAAACTCGGTTCGCTATTTCTCTCCGCGTAGTTCATATATCTGTCCTGTTTTACTGTGTTATTGTAAAAAATGGGGGCGCTAAAAAATAATTTATTCTCAAAGTGGGCGGTAGACAAAATAAGTTTGGGAGCCCCTGGTGTAAGGTAATATTCTAATAATAAGTACCTATACTAAGCAGTAATAGTTTCAGTTAAAATGTACCTAGGATTGTCGATCTCCTTGGAAATCAGTGCTGTAATATGACACGATCTCGGCAGAGCTTAGAGAGCTTTTGTCATTCCAATAAATGGACCGCATTTAGAAGATACCGATTTAGAACTTTTCAAAGCCTAGAATAAATCGAAATCTATGTAGAGGTTTAATGGGGTAGAAATAGGTAATGGGTATTATCCACTTAGGTAGAGGTAGTAGCTAAATTTATATCTATGGTATTATTAAATTAAACTTCAACTTGTCATTTGTTGTAAAGCTGTCAATTTTGTGCATCTCGTGGCATGATAATAGGTCCGGATTCGAAACCATGTAATGCCATATACCAAAGAGTTTTTCGGATTTTTTCGAAGACTTACATACATTTACCGACTGCTCTAACTGTGAAAGAAAACATCGTGAGGACACCTGCATGTCTGAAGAAATTAAAAGTTTCCGAAGGCGTGTTAAATCCACTAATCAGCACTGGGCCCGCTCGGTGGATCATGGCCCGTACCCCCTTGTGCAAGGGGAGACCTGTGCCCCAACAGTGGGGATATTAACAGGCTGATGATGATGATGATGATGAATCAGGCGTTCTATACAAATACATATATTTTTTATCGCACACAGGACAAAAATACAGAACAGAAGAAAAGATACAAAATATTATACTTATATAATATTAATACAAATACAATTGGCGGCCTTATAGTTTTAAGCTATTTCTTCCCTTTGCGTGATGGAGTTGGAGTTCTATGGTTCAGTCTAGACTCTAGCTAGACTAAGACTAAGTTCTAAGTCTGGGCCTGATGTTGTCAGTGTTATTTGCAAAGGCGTAGCAAAGTTAGCTGCGCCTGTAGATCGCGATATTAATACTGGAAGCTGGAAGTCACACCTGAACAGTTGAGCAATTGTAGAACGTGATTTATCTATCTGTCGCAGGTCGATTGTATAATCCGCTGTTTTACAAAGAGGCTAACAATTTTGCATAACGGCGCCGTGTTGTATTAGGTGTTTTACATATGACTGAATTTTAAATCGCCCGATTGTATAAACGTTAGTGGTTATGCGTTCTTCAGACGAGGCATTGCGCGTACAAGCGCCGCCAATCGAAAAAAAAACATATCAAATAGTTAAGGCATTTAGAAAAAAGTGTCTGGTATTAAGTTTCCACGAATGAAGATTTTTTTTAAATAGTTTGTCAAAAGTGGCTACTTTTAACAGTTTCGCTTATTGTTTTTATTGTTTCAATATGATGCCTCGACTTCAATCCGTTTTAAACATTTTGTTTAACAGCGTGAAATGAAACGGCGGATTATAAATTTTAGTTTCAATTTTTACCGCTCGTGGCTCTGCATGATCATAATCATAACAAAAAAACATGACGTCGAGTGCAGAAACTGTTATATATATCAGCGCGAATGACCGGAAATCAAACAATTTACCAGGAAACATCGGGTATTACCGCGAAATAAAGAAAAAAATCAAATAAAGTGTATTTATTCATTCATTCATTCATTCATTCAAATACCGCGAATCACCTGGAATCATTAGGCAATGCAATACAATACGGTTGCACTATATTTTTCATTACTTACGCCTAAACGTGGTTAGTCATATTGTCGAACGTAACGCATTGCCAATCCGGCAAAATGTCTTTTAGCTGTAATACATAACGGTGCCGTTTTGTAAAATCACTAGCTGTTTTATAAATCAGCGGATTATACAAGCGGCTGCGACATATCGAATAGATATACGAACGTCTTGATAAAAGCTTTCACTTCAGTTAATAGCTTCAACTATTTCCTTAGTAGTTATATTACATTATCGTAATTGAATACAACAAGCTTCAATTTTAACAAGGCGATTTAGAATCTGCGAGGTAGACTTTGCCATTTGAACCAAATATAAGGAGTGCACCTAAATCACCAAATCAGAATGCCAAACTTTTCAAAAAGGAAGCTTAATCTACAAATTGGTCTTCAAAAACTTTCATCGTTAAAAGCTTCCGAATTAATTCCACTAATACTCTGTAAATGAACACTCGGAGAAAACACGTGAAAATATTGACAACCCGGCTCGGGACTGCACTGGCATTAATTCGATCCCGATCCGACGTATTAGTGCTTTATTTCGCTCTCTAAGGGTGTTATTAGACCTGCACGATCGACGTAGATCGCTGGTATTGTTCAACATCGATTATAGACCGTTCAACGTCGATCATTGTGTGTTATTAGGTACACCAAACCGATCTGCCATCGATTGAGCATTGATTCGAAACTCTTAATCGACCGATTCGACGTCGATCGTACGATTGTCGATTGATCGGTGAAAATATTAGGCTTTGGTTGACGCAAGAACTAGTACAAGGTTGATCAATTGTCGTTCGACGTGTTTTACAAACTGCAATCATTGATCATCCTGACTGTTAAGAAATGGAGTCGATAGATCAGACAGCAGTGAACTTTTTTACTCACCAGCGCAGCCGCAGCCAAGAATCCTTGAGGGCCCTCTGATGGTCTTCCAAGAGCTGGTTTCTTTATGAATCTTGTCCAGATCGGCGCTGGAGTGTTTTTTGTTGATTTTGGAGAAGTTTATTTACGTGTGGCACGAGATTTTGGATTTTTAATGAATTATTTTATCGGAGCGGCGGACCGACGGCGCCATGCACTTCTCTCGATCTTTTTCTTAAGTTGCGGTTTTTTTCCGCTAGGAGTGCTGCTAATTGGCGCGCTGAGAATTGTTCAGAGCTATCTGTTTTGAAGCGCAACAGTTTAATCTTGAAAAACTTTCTAAATTGGTGCAAAAACGAATACGAAACACTGACCTATTACATCTACGCGGTCAACGTTGATTAGATTAAGGCATCGATGCGACATCGTTCGCGCAGGTGTAACAACACCCTAACGTAACGAGGGGTTTATTTTTGGCTTCGTGAGCCAAGGGATTTTCATTATTGTGAATCTGGTCGGATTATGTACATATTGCACATTGCTTCCGTCTGTCTGCCTTTTATTTATGCAAAAAAGGAATTTATTTTTCATAATACGAGTATACAGGTTGTAACAAAATAACTGCAAAGACCTCTCCTCTTGAAACCTGACAAAATAAGGCCCAGCGCATACTATTGGAAAAGACCTCCGATAGCACTGTAACCTAAACCTTAATATCTTTAAAATACGGTTCAAATGACTATTGGCAAGTCATCAAGCGACTCGGGAGGCGGTAAGCAAGAAGAATAGCCCGTATTGACTTTAAAGTAGAGACTTTAAGGTTTATTTTCAATTGTTATCGAAAAAAGTTGCTGCGCCTCCACTCTTCTAATGAAATGTTGTTATTGTTTCTTGACATTCGACCTACCAAAAGAGAACAATACCTACTTATTAAAATTAAACCGGTAAGTACCTTTTTCAAACCAGAACCAGAACTCGTAACTTAACCTCCTTTTCCCGATCATAACAGTAAAACTCGAGAGCAATAACATTTTTAATACCTGAGCAAAACCAGCACCAAAATCCCTCCATTTAAGTATAACCTACCGTTTATTCCTAGAGCTTTCTATTTAATTGAATACAAAAGTTAAATGCTCCGAGTCACTTTATTCTCCGGCGAATATTTGCAAAGTCCATTTTCTCTGAAAGTAAGCATTTAAAGCCAGCATTTTCCTTTGCTAATTAGTTTTAAATTACATGACGATAGCTTTGTTAATTTGCTAATTTTGTACAAGAGTAAGTTCGGGTGTAAAAATGTTGACTATTAATGTTTAAGCCGCTTACAGAATACAAGATCAGTATTAAAATTATAAATAAACTCTACTATTTAGGTAGACACTAAATAGAGGTAAGAGCGTCGGTGGCACAGTGGCTAGGACACCTGACTTCTATGCGGGAGGTCCGCGTTCGAAACCGTGCAGTGCCATGTACCAATGAGTTTTTCGTATTTTTCGAAGACTTACTTACGTACATTTACCGACTGCTCTAACGGTGAAGGAAAACATCGTGAGGAAACCTGCACACTGAGATGACCAGTGTGTAAAATGGGGTAGGCACAAAAGATCCTCAAGGGTCGAAGTGCCGCTGGAATTATTCCCGGCCCCCTATCAGAAGAAAAGAAATAGAGGTAAGTAAAGTTTATTTGTTTGTATATTTGAGGTGATAAAGGGTCGATTAAAGTTTGGTTTACCTACTACCTATTTAGAATCTAGTTAGCCAAGACCATAAAGAAATCCAGAGGTATCTGAATGATATAAAAAACAGAACAGAATATAATATCGAAACTCGATAAATATCCCGTCTCATATGTCGACTCTAAATATCGCGTAAAATATCGACTGCTAAGGACCACTCGTCGCATGTCGATCGCTAGGACTCGATAAATATCGAAAGAGATAATACGAGAATAACAAAAAGTCCTGTCCTTCGATATCCGCCATTTTTTCGATATTTATCTACTGTGATATTTACATTACTCCATGAGAATTGGCCTCCTGGTTTTTACAAGACTGTGTTACTTTCGTATTAAAAGTCGTTATTAAAGATTAAATAAAAATTAATTATTTTCTTAGCAGAAATATACCTTATTATATTTCTTATTATACCTTATACCCACTTTCGCTTCATTGAGACAAGCGAAAGACCCTCTGTTAATCGAACATCAAAGTTGTTAGACCAAAATTGTATGTATGTGGATAAACTAATCCTTAGGCGGATCTCACACTGCCGAGGCATCCCGCACCGATCTGCGTAAAACGCAGCGACGCGTGTAGCGTCGGTGATGCAGATCACGCACCTCCATACGGTTTGCCCCGCAGCTCCGTCCGGTGTAGCGGTGCGCGACGCCGCGGCGCCGCACGAAATAAGGGCGAGTTCACTATCGAACACCATGGTGATTGGATAGCCAAGGTCTGTTTTGATAAAAATGGTCAATAATACTGAACTCATTCAGGACGCTGCGGTGATACCTACTATTAATGTGGTTTTTGTATGGTCAAATTATAAAACGTCGCGCCCAAAGAAGACATTGGATACATCCGTTTTTACTATCCAAATCGATAAATTGATCATCTTATGTATTGTTTTGCGAAGAGTTAAGAAAATATGTATGAAGATATTTTTTTACTACCCACGTATTTCGATTTCAAAAATAAAACTGTCTATGTTGAAATCCATCATGGCCCTATTTCTATAAAAAACACACGGCACTGCTGGGCTCGGTGGTCATACCCTGCGATTCTCGGCGCAGGCGCAGCTCCGTACGGGAGCGCGGGAAAGTCGCGCGCGCTGCACCTCCGCGCGGGCTGCGTTGTCAGTGTGCCATACCATGCGTGTTTTCATACAAACAATTTCATTCATTTCATTCTTACAAGCATCCTGCTGCGGTGTGCGGAGCACTGTGAGATTCGCCTTAAGGGTGATATTAGATTACACTTGTCTTCAGTGATAAATAATAGAGAATCCATTAGTCTGAGTTACATCATTACTTAGATACACATCGGTTCAAAATGGATCCATTTAAATAATAAATATAAAAAAACGGAAATGCACAGGCCATTTCTGAGACATGACCTCACCATTTCGACGTAGATCTCACTTAAGAGACGTACGAACACGTCAAAAAATGTATCACAGGCACATACATCAATTATTTCCAATACTTGTTCGCCACTACGTTCTAACTACGAAAAAACTGCTATGTATAAACAGGAATTCGCTGAGTTACGAATACACTGGGGCAACATCGTTCATTTAAGCACATTACGCAGTGTTGCTAACTTCGGGCCCGGGGAGTCTGGGAAAACAATTGCGGAGCCAGGGGAGTCAACTTGAAGCCAGTAATGGGGAAACACGAAAATATAGTTCTGTTTTGGGGTACCGTGGTGAGTGAATGTGGAAGGGACAGAGCATATTTTTTTAGACCAGTTTATCCTGAAAAGTTCGTATTCATACTAGGATCAACTAGTTTGACCTAGGCGAAACTGGTTGATCCTATCGGGCTTAGGACGACCTAGTTCAGCCTAGACTATATCGGTTAATCCTATCGCGTATAATAGGAAGAATTAGTTTGGCCTAGGCAAAACTAGTTCGTCCTGAAATCGGGTCAGTAACATAATATACACCCTAAGCTCTAATTGGTAAGACTATTGGGAAATTATTAGGTCTACGAAGAATTACTATTAGTAAGTCTACTGTGATGAATGGACATTGATAATTAAATACACAAGATGCTTTACAATAATTAATACAAAACTTTAACTTGCGATAAATAGTTGTGATTCTATATTGATGATCTCATTTTCTGATTCCCATACAAAATAGTGATTGCCCATTAGAAAAAAACTTGTTTGGTCTTTTTTATCTTAAAAAGAGCAGACGAGCAAACTGGCCACCAGATGGTAAGTGGTCACTGTCGCCCCATAGACATCTCACCTCACTATGAAGTCAACATCTAAGTATCTAATTGTAAATAGTTATTCAGCTGTCGATCAGTCGAACTCATGGAGGTGTTTGGTTACAATGTTTGTAGAACCTTGCAAATTGAGAAGCGAGTTCGTTATCGTTCTAATTGGTTGAAGTTTCAATGAATACAGAATCCATTATAGTACCTGCTTTAGTATCTGAACACAATGGGATAAGAGTGGTGTCAGGTGCGCAAATCGATTATTATAGTCAGTGTTCGAATAACTAGGTATATCTACTTATAGTAGGCGATAACCTAGGAATGCGGGTTTCTAGTGATGTGACAAATACGTTGGGTAGGTATATTATCAATAAATATGTATTCTATGATCTATCGCATAGATCTGTGATAGAAAGGAATTATCGTGTTATCAGTGTCTATTCTATATCAACGCTGTGGCTGCCGTTCACAAGGTTCTATTTGCCATTGGTCATGATCACGTTCACTGCTTACAGAATTTTGAAAAATTCTAATTTCACCACTTTACATTTATTTTTAAAATGGGGGACTCTGTATGCAGATCCGATGCAGATAATGGCTTGAGAAGGTTAGGGTGGAAGCGAGCGAAGCGAGCTTGAATTTTCGAGGCAGATTAGACACAGATGGTGGAATAGGCCAGAATACTACGGGAGCGAGCGAAGTGAGCTCGAAATTTCGGCACGGATTTGACACAGATGATGGACAACCATGTAGGTCTCCAAAAAGATGGATTAGGTTAGAAAGACTGGCGCGAGCGAAGTAAGCGCGAAATTTTGAAGCAAATCCGACACAGAGAATGGATTGTTTAAGAAGGCTATGGCTGTAGCGAGCTCAAATTCTCGAGGCAGACCCCCCCCCCCCCCCCCCCCCCCCCCCTCATGGGACAGCGCCTGGGACTACACATCAGGCCCTTTAGTACCTTGTCGCTTTAACTTAGTTGAGACATTCATATCAAGGAATCATAACAAAAACTTATTGCGACTTTGTAGAGTATAGCTTGATGTGTCTACCACTGCACGGATGTATTTATTTATGTATGGAAGATGGATGGTTATGGGGTCCGAAAATAACATAATAAACTTAAAAACATATTATAATACCTTTAGCGATGACACCCAATTACGTACATAAGTAAAATAATAATATATATCTACGTGTCAGTCAGATACCGTGTGATTGATTATACGTCAAACCAAATTAACCATAGTAATGCCATAGTACAGACAAGTCCAAATTGGCATCCAACGGAACGTCGATTAGCATTCAGCTTCACATACATTGTACTATTGTATTATTAGGTACTTTATATTAACACTCAACAAAATTCTCAATTAAATTTAAAAAAACCGGGTCTAAATCTGATCATCCGTTGTCAAGTTATGATGCCACAGACAAACGTGTCAAACTTATAACACGTCCTCCCTCGATCGGTTGGAGGTTAATTAAAAAATGGATTCATAGGGTAATATACACAGGGTATAGAGACTACAATTTAACGTTGCACATGCGTTGCCACGCGAACGAAGTCGCGGGCAACAGCTAGTGAATCATCATTAACCTATTAATGTCCCCACTATTGGGTCACAGTCCTCCCCTTGTACAAGAGGGGTAAGGGCCATGAACCACCGAGAGGGCCCCGTGCTGATTGGTGGATTTCACACGTCTTCGAAAACTTTTAATTTCTTCAGACATGCAGGTTTCCTCACGATGTTTTCCTTTCACCGTTAGAGCAGTCGGTAAAAGTACGTAAGTCTTCGAAAAAGTCCGAAAAACTCATTGGTACATGGCATTGCATGGTTTCGAACCCGGACCTCACGCATAGGAGTCACCGACGCTAATCAATAAATAGATCAAATAGGTACCTAAGTATAATCAATCTCAATACATATTAAGAAATAAAAACCTACGGATTTAGGTAAGTATTGTTTTGACAATATTACAGACATTATTATGTATGGCACATAATCACATGATGGAGTTGCTGAACCTACACTAAAGTCCTTTCGATATTAGTTGGCACTACTCAATAAAAATAAAAAGTGTGAAAACGTTTACGACACATGATTATTGCTAAGCAAAGGTCGCCCGGTACCGCGATACTCAGTGAGACTGGATTATCTAACTAACTGATACATGTATCGTTTATCGGTCGATCGAATACTCAATGGTCTCCGACGTAGGCGACAGTGTCATATCGTGTCAAGTAACATAGTATCGTTCTTGCACCCGCTTACGTTGTATTTTACAAAAACTCCATCACCCAAATGTTGCCTGGAAGAAATAGCTTAAAGCTATAAGGCCGCCAATTGTATTTGTATTTTGTATATTTTCTTCTGTTCTGTATTTTTGTCCTGTGTGCAATAAAGAATATTTGTATTGTATTGTAATATAGAAAGGCCTATAGGTTCTCTTATTTCATTTCACCAGGGTTGCAGGTCTCAGCAGATGTTAATCAATAACAAAAAATAAAATGTTGTAGTGAAGTCTTAACTCTCAATAGGTTTATATCGAACAGCGCCACGTTAAAGCTTGTGGGTACTTACCGTAATAAAATTAATTGCAAATTAGTTACCTACAGCAAGACTTAATTTAATTAATCGCCAAGAAGATACATACCTACGAGTACTTAACATATTTCAATATCAAATTCTAATTTAATACCTGTCTATTAGAAATGTTTGAGGGTGGGTTTGTTTGGGTTTTATAATGAAAACAGTACCTACACATCCAATAAAAATAATAAAGTAAATTGTTATCTAGGAAGCGGTTTCTATAAAATAAGTCCTATAAAGCCTGTTCAAGAGAGACTAAAGATTCACGTAAAACGTAGGTATTCGTATATATATTTATTATTATTTTTGTTTCGTTTTCGTCTTATCTTTTATGATATCGAAAGGTACCTATGCATTGTAGGGATCATATAAGTTTTCAAAGTCGTTATACTTCAAAGTAAAATTGCAAAATGTTAATATTAGGAAATTATTTTTTAATAAAAAAATCTACTACTTTCATTATACTATGACATAGAAGTAAGTAACATTATCAATCATCCTCTTGTACTAATGAAAGTTTTAATTATACCTTCTCGTAATTAAACATAATACTTGCAGTTTCATCTCCAAAAAAAAACATCCAATCAGAAATCCATTACAGCGGCAAATTATTATGATTTCGCCCATTTCTCTAGGATGATAGGTAAAAAGCGTTTTCCCGGTAAATGTGATGATGCTCGTTCCATTAGGCATCAGTTACGATTTGTTCCCGGTCACGCGATATCCGCATTATCACTGGAACATGTTGTTTTCTGCTTTTTTTTCGTTTCGCTACGAGATTTGGAAGAATAAGATTACGTAAAAATCTATTTATAATATATTTTTTATTGTATAAGGAGAGCAGACGAGAAAACTGGTCACCTCATGGTCACCATCGCCCATAGAAATCTTACCTCGCTATATAGGGTCCTATTTTATTAGCGGCAAATGTTTCTAGGGTGTAAATTTTATTACTTATTAAATTTTCGAGAAAAACGACAAAATTGTTTGTTTGAAAATTCTACAAATGAATGAAAGCTTGCTATTCTTTTACTGAAATAAGAGGTTTGAATGAAACTCGTTTCTTTCATAACGACATGGATGAGTTTATGCCACCAAGGCGCAAAATAATGGGGTTTATTTTTCTTTAGTATGGAGAATTTTCATGCAAGTAACAGGATTATTTTTCGTTTAAAGTGGTACAAATGGCCAGAACATACCCCCTTCCAAATTTTTGCTACTAATAAAAAAGGACCTTATCTTACACCTTATTAAAAGGGTATCCTCAATGTTAGCAGCTCACGCTATGGAGTGCCTTGTGTGTCGGAAACAGAAACACAACAATGCAAGCAGTGCTGCTTTGCAGCAGAAATAGGTAAAAGGGTATAAGTATAGATGTCATGCCATGCCATATAGATGGTTGTATGTTGAAAACGTCACAACACTAGTTTTTTAAGCACAGGGTGAGCTTTAAGAGGCTATTAAAATGGGAGCTGTACAGCCATACACGACACTATTGTCAAAAAAAATTACAAACGCATGGACCGCACGAGTGAGCAACCACGATTTTTCTACCACCAGCCTTTCCTTCGGGGCACGGATTTCTAAAAATCGTTATCACCAAAGAAAAAAAGCTTACCTAGCCTATGGGAGGATCTGACTACGACTAATCTATCTTTTATTAAAGTACCTACTTTTTTTGATGCCTAGATACTCGTAGATTGTTCCACTGCTGGGACAGGCCTCCCCTCCTCGTATATTATCTACTATTTACTATTACAAAAATTGCACAGCAATACAGTTAAAACGAAGACACTGTAAATTCATGTGCTTGACACAATACAGTACATACAGTATCGTATAGTATCTTAACAGTAACTTAAATTACAATAATCATATTTCTACAAAGATAAAACAACTTTTTATTGACTACTAAACCCGCATTTGACCTCGATATCGCCTGATGGTAAGCGACGATGGATCATGTGGGTCCAGTAAATGCCTATTCACTCTGGCCTTGAAGATCCCAAGGTTGTAGGTTTCGGGAAATACAGACGCTGTTCCATTTCTTAGCCGTTCGCATAATGAACGAAGAACCAAATCGCTTCGTACGAACAGATGGGATATCAACAACATAAGGATGGAACCACTCCCCGCGCCTGGTAGTCCGAAGGCGGAATGGAGATGTTGGAATTAGGTCGTGCAATTCCGATGCGCACTCTCCGAAATGTATCCTATACTTACAACTCATTCATTCATCATGTCACAAAATCGCAGACATTGGAAACATAATTCATTAATTAATTTATTACCATGGTCTAAAATAAATATTTACCCCAATAGAGTCACTCTGCAGATTTCAGAAACTGCTTAGGTAGGTTCGCTTCGCCACAAAATTCAAAACAATCCTTTGTTTAAGAAACTTCGAAACAAAGTCAAACATAATTGTTCCTCGTAAGTACACAAAATAAATCAGGAAGCAGGCGTGACAGTGCTTCTCCTGGAAGATTTACGTAAGGCAGTGCCTCCCAAAGAATGCTGCGAAATGAAAAATGAAAATGAAAAAGTTTATTCACTTATAGGACCTCCGACTTACAAACTAGGTCGAAACCTGTATCTTGGAAGTCGGGACCCCGTCGCACTTTCCGTGTAAGCATATGACAATTTAAAACATTAGATTAGTGTAACTATATTCTAAACCTAAAAGGAATTTGGAACAAGTTAATCAAAAGGAATTTAGGAAAGATAATGTTTAAGAGTGTGTGAGGGTGGGGTGTGTGAGGGTGGGGTGTGTTAGGTTGTGTGAGAGTGTGTAATAATGTAAGTGTGCATCTGTAGCACATCAAGTATAACCACTTACTATAAAGTATAGGTACGGAAGATAAATTACTAACAGCCAATTGCATTATTCTAGAGAGTTATAAAATAGTATAATTCAGGATAGATTATTAATTCTATTATACTTATCTTATGATATAGGGACCTGGGAATAACCCCAGCGGAACTTCGACCCTTGAGGATCTTTTGTACCTACCTCATTTTACACATTGGTTATTTTAGTGTGTAGGTTTCCTCACGATGTTTTCCTTCACCATTAGAGCAGTCGATAAATGTACGTAAGTCTTCGAAAAATACGAAAAAGTCATTGGTACATGGCACTGCACGGTTTCGAACCCGGACTTCCCCCATAGGAGTCCGGTGTCCTAGCCACTAGGCCACCGACGCTGCTCTATTATACTTAAAAGTTTTACTGAAATAACTAAGCTAAAATTACAAAATACCTAATTGTACTGAAAACCTAAAGGTCGTTACCAACCGCTCTACCTACATTTATTATTTTTGTACTGGGACAATTAATTTACTTTTACGTAAAAGATCTGGCCCAGGTCGCTCGCGAAACTGTCGTTTGAAGCTGTCATAATGGCTTTCAACCAGTCACATTCAGTCCTCCCCACTTGAAGTCAGCGCCTCGTGTTTGGCTGCAGCGAACTGAACGCCGGACGCCGGACTCCCATGCGGGAGGTTCTGGGTTCGAAACCATGCAATGCCATGTACCAAAGAGTTTTTCGGATTTTGTCAAGACTTACGTACATTTACCGACCGTTCTAACAGTGAAGGAAAACGTCGTGAGGAAACCTGCATATCTGAGGAGATTAAGAAGTTTTCGAAGACGTGTGAAATCCACCAATCAGCACTGGGTCCGCTCGGTGGATCATGGCCCGTACCCCTTTGTGCACAGAGTGGCATGTGTCCTAACAGTGGGGACATTAATAGGCTGATGATGATGATTCTCCGTACGTTCCTCTTTGACGGCTGCGTTTCTGACGTATATAGGTACACAACACATGCAAGGGGGCCATGCATTCATCCAGACTTCCTGTGATCTCAATTTAAGCTATGGCGTAGAAAGGTATAGCTTGTATTTTAGACAGTTTTAAGGACGTTTCGTTCGTGCAAATGACGGTCAAACAGGTTACTTGCCTGCGTCTTTGGGAGTGGCGTTTCTTCAATGAAATAGAAACAGTCGCAGCTTAAATAGTATGGGAACTGGGCTACTGGGCTGTTTGAAGAGCCTAGCTGATCTTGATACCAAACGCCATATAAGGTATAGGAACGCGCTATGTGAAGACATGGATGACGTAACGTCAGTTGTATGAAAGGGAAAAGGAAAGATCTTCCACCATGCGGGGTGTTGTGCCTGGTGACCAGATGTCCTGGTTCAACTATGGATGTTTGGAACTCCTACATATACGAAGTCCCAGGAAAATTTCGATAGCGCGTTCTAAACCGATGTGAGTACCCACTCACATCGGTTTAGAACGCGCTAATAGTTGTGGCGCGCGTCGAGCGTCGCCACAAAGGAAAACCCGCTCAATGCCTTCCTACCACTACACATACAACAGTGCCGGACAACTCTACTGCGATCGCTGTTACCGGGTCTTCAAGAGCAAGTTCGGATTCGCTAGCCACATTCGAGCGCATGCTAGAAACTGAAGGGGGTCGCCGTTATCGGTTTCGACGAGGAGGACTATATACACAGTTTGGGAACCTCTGACGTAGGTAAAAACTCGAAAGGTAAGCGAAAAGCGATGCCGTCAGTCTCATAGGCTCCTCATTTATTAATATTCATGAGTTCATTTGCTTAAAGAAGCGTGATAGATATATCATGAAACGAAATAGCTGGCGTGGAAAATATAGGGGCATCGAAATTTCTCTTTGATAACTATAATAATTAAGAGTACGTACTCGTAAAATGTGGCGCTTTTGTGTGTATGTCGGAAATTGTTTCAATTTCAATGTTGGAATGGAAATCAAAGGCATCGTACATATAATCGTATGCTTTCATGTTTGTTATGTACCTACCAACTTACCCATAAATATGTAGATACCAATCGTGAATATTAATTTCGTGTTTTTTGTATGTGTAGTTTCGTATTTTTAACTGACCAAAAGTGGTTTTCAATGTAGTATCAAGGCAATATTTTGTATTATTCTTTTTTTATTAGAGGTTCATAAATCGCTTAAAATATAATAAGCTTCCATTCAAATCGGTCAAGCCGATTAGCGGAATCAATTCGTCAAAACTATGTTTAAATTAAACGCCAACGTTTAGGTAATAACATCGCGTGTAAGTGATTTTAGGTTAAGTTTCATGCGCAGTGAAAATATTAAAATTAGTAGGGGAAAAACGACTCTGATTGCCCAAGCGAAAAAAAACTCCCTCTATGTATTTTAGTCGTCGTTATGTAGTCTAATCGACGCTTTATTGTTAAATTCCTGAATCTGAGTGGGCAATAGCTGTAATAGCCTGCGATGAATGGGCAAGCAATAGAATTAATAATAATAAAAAAATATAAAAAATAGATGTTATTTTTTCACTGAAAGATTTAGAAAATACTTACCTTGCGGATTATTTCTCATATTAATACATTATTACATTATAAGATTTATTTTTAATATATTATTTATTCCTTATACTATGTATCTTATTATATATTATTATACTTATTATTACCTTGTTTCTTATTTGTTTATTACCTAGGTATTAAACAATATTCAACTCCGCTTAATATTGACCGATTCCATACACAGACTACTCTTATTCAGCATCCACGACACAGGACTACCTAGTGTCGGTGCTATATCTCAAGATTTATGGTCTACAGGTTCTTTTTGTAAACTACAATCTTATATTAAACTTTGTAACTTACCTATGTAAAAGCTTCAATAATTATTTATTATTATTACGTACTGATACTTATTTTTTACTGATTTGGTAATATTTTTAAATCGGAATATTTCGAACGTACCTACGTAAAATTACGTATGCAAATGTTTTTAGAAGAAGATTATGGTTTTGATTTTCTGTATTTCAGAAACTTTTCAAGAATTAAATTCAAAGGCATATTACCTACAATTCACAGCTGTCAAAAAAGTTTAAAAAATGCGAACATCACAAGAACTGCTACCTATTGCTGACAGTTTCTTGCGCCGCTTCTTTCCTTTCAGCTATAGCACCTTACGAAGCGGTGGTAGAGTAAAAAAGAATGACGTTGTAAAATGTACTATAAATAAGGTACTTACAAATAAAAAAACATTTAGATTTGATTTGATTATTTCTGGGATTGTAGGTACGTAGCGACCGTCGACTTAAGCGGACAATCACTATTTGTTTTACCCTATGTATACAAAATACAAATATGGAGGTAGTATTGTAACACGAAGGCTTACCTAGCCATTGCCGAGTAAGTTAGCGATCGAACGTTACGGTACGGCTCATTATAGGACTTGTTATGTGGACGGGTGTATGCCACAATGCAGTGCTAGAAATTTTATTTATTTATTCAAATTCAAAATTTATTCATGATCTTCATTTTTCTACATTTACATTCCTGCATATTTAATTTTCTATGTTTATATGTAACTAGTGTGTACTTGTTTTGTCTAGACGAACGGAAATATGTATATTTACGTTTATAATATTTGTGAACACTTTTTGTTTCTGTGTTAAAAATTTTGATTATATGTATTTTTATCTATTTGTACTGTTTGTGTTCTTTAACAAATAAAATTAAAAAAATATATAATAATACTACAATCCAACCCAATATTTAATACAAGTAGGTATAATACAAGTTACAAGTACTTGCAGCCTTTTAAATTTGACGCATACTCGTATGTCTATCTGATTGTGTGTTTGTTTGTTTGCCTCGGACTTCACGATCCGGTTCCAACCACGGTTCAGTTCGCTGCAACCAATCACAAAGCGCTGGCTACGGTGAACCGAACCGTGGCTGGCACAGGACCCGTTAAGTCCTAGCCTTTGTCTGTCGGTTTGCCTGTTTGTCTGTGGCACAACAAACAATGATCGGTTTTGGACACGGTTATTTATTTAACTTACCTAACATAATTTTATCGAAACTATATCGATAGTTATACTATACAGTAGTTTCTTAGTCTCTGAAAAATATTGGACCAGTAAATTCCAAGATCTTGGATTATCTTTGTTATCAGATGGGATCTCTAGAATGGTAATAGGTAGATAGACGGTTCCAGTTTGAGCTTAAATATTTAGGAACATTTATGCCATTCCCACATCTGGAACCTTGAGGATCTGCTAGGGGTGAACTCGGGGGGTTTCGCCCCTCAAGGTTCTAGATGAGATGATCCAGGGGACCTGTTGGGGGTGAAGCTCACCATTATGGAGATCCACTTACTTTTTCCTGGTAATCATCAAAGTAATAACTCAAAACTAAAATTTAAGAACCTCCAATTGTTGAGAATTTGAGATCCACTTAATTTTTTCAGCAGCAGATTCTCAAGGTTCCAAATGTGGGAATGGCATCGCATCGTGACATCGGGTTTATGTTTTCCTCGTCATGGTATGTTGCATAACACCATTCAGTAGCAAGTGTGCGGTGAAGCATTGACCCTTGATTCGGTCCCGATAAGCCCCGAATATACTTTGTCGACCGCATACCGACGAAATTGGGTCGTATAAATAAATAATTTTACGATGTACCCTCACTACTAACACTTAACTACGTGCCCTTAAAATGTACATGGGTTGCGATAAAAAACTGAATTGGTAGGTACGTATGTATCTACCCTATTATTAGAAGTCAATACAGTTTGATTTTAGAGTAGAATATTCTTTTAAATCAGATATTAAACAAGGCAATAGGATACTTGCATAACTTGCTCCTTAGAATATGGATCGACTTGCTCTTTGGCACTCCTTTAGCACTCATAGCTGCGTAGAGGGTTGAAAAACCACGCAGATTTCTCTCTTCATTACCTACCTACTTTTCAATTTTCTCGAATTTTTAAATGGAAATTTTATGAATAGTCAAAACCTTTTTCTGCAAAAATCTAAAGAATAATGGGACATTCCCTTACTTGCAGATGTGGGAAGGGCCCCGTGGTATCTAATACCCCCGTGTTTTACCTTGCTTTTTATATCATCTGCAGTCTGAGAAGTCTTCTGTCATTTTCTGCATCTGAGACTGAGAAGAAACAGAAATACCTACCTAATATTTGTTATCATTCCTTTTAGGATTTGATTACGTACATATCTTATTTTTAACAATTTTTCATTGTATGTTTTGCGTGGAATGAAACGCAATGCAAAACGTCAAAATCAGTGTGACCCTCTCTAAGATTTTCAGCTGTTTATACCATTTTCGAGTACAGCGATGATGATTGATTAGAAATTATTGAAACACTGGTGCAGCGTTTCAATATTTTAGCATTAGCATTCGGTCGTTGGCTATTAGACATTGGCATCGATTCCGGGATGGCAGCCAAAAACAATTATCGCTAAAGGAAACGTGCCGCTCTCTCGTAAGTACACAATGTATTACATGAGTGAGTGTGACAGTTTCATTTATATTGAACTTTAGATTTATCGGTCAATCCGGAATCGAAGCCACTGTACATTACAATATTGGACAATAGTAGCCATAGACATTGGATATTGCACATCACCATGGGACATTAGCGCCATCTAATAGGTAAGTGTCTCATGAATGTACTCCTTTCAGTATTTGAACAGTTTTTGAAAACTTGGTTGGAGCTCGCATTGTTTTTCCGATGGAGCATTGACTGGATTGTTTTGCTGATGGACGATTGACGGACAGTACAGATTCGTTTGTAGGTATTATTATTTATATAGGTATTTCATGTTAGTACCTAGAAAAATTATTGTATGCCACTGTACGTAATGGTCATTTTATCACACGAGCTAGCCTAATCTTACCTGTCTATTGTAAAAAGTTAGCACTCGTGCAAAAATAGTTATTATCCGTTCATTACAACATGACAGCCTATCTATTGATAGGTATTTTTTTAAATTAGAATCTAGCTATATTTTCTACCTACTTAGGCCTATGAGAAAAACACACTCACTCATCCGACTAGGAGAGTGTTCCATAACCTGTTGAAATAATTCACTTTAAAAACTGTCCATGTTCCATTACCGCGTTAACAGCTAAAAATTTAATAAACTTGTATTTGAAACAAGCAATGGAAGGTGTATAGCTGTCAACCTGAATTATTTTACTGGTTTTAAATGCATTCTAAAAAAGGGTTTGAATGTATTGTAGTTTTCTAAAAACTATCATGGTCACACTCACGGTATTAGCTGTCAAGAGAGCGTTCCATAACCAGTTGAATTAATTCACGTTGACAACTCTGTCCATCTTCCATTACCGCGTTAACAGCTGAAATTTTTTAAACTTATATTTGACACAAGCAATGGAACATGTATAGCTGTCAATGTGAATAATTTCAATTGGTTTTAGAACGCACTCTAAGTGAAGTGAATGTTTGTTTGTATCCTAGAGATAACCTATAAAACAAGTTCCAAAAATTTACAGATTTTCCGCAAAATGCTACGAAATTTTGCACGTACCAGTCGCTGGCTGACACGGAGGAAGATCAATAGTTTTACTCCAGTGTTTCTTCGCCGATATCCATGTGCGATCACCTTGACTTCTTCTACAAAGTCAACAGTTCGCCAGTTTTCTTCGAATGATCCTCAATCATCTGACAATATAGAACCTGCAGTTTTTGATGAAATCTGCAGTGAAACCCTCGAATCATTGTGTGACTACTTTGAAGAATTAATTGAACAGTCTTCCAATCTAAAAGGAGCAGACGTTACGTATAGTGTGAGTATGAAATTATCACGACAACATGAAAACATTTTAGCAAAAAGGTTGTATATTAGCTGTGTAGGTAGGTATGTGATGTAATTATGTAAATACTGGAACTTCTCAAAATATATCTTTGAAGGCCACACCGTCGGTCGGAGTAATTACTGGAACATTTCGAAAATTTGGTTTAAAAACCAAATTTTCGAAATGTTCCAGTAATTACTCCGACCGACGGTGTGGCCTTCAAAGATATATTTTGAGAAGTTCCAGTATTAACGTAAACGTTAAGTATGAGGTTTAGCTAAAAATGAATGTTATATCTGAATGGAATAAGTCAAAATACGACACTCCCTCGTAATAAATCGATTAATTCACTACGGTACTGAGAACGACATTGGGCCATCTCTAATTGCTTTTTTTTGCAATTAAATAGCGGATCAATTCAAAAACATAGCATTTACTCTAAAACTATACATGACAACTGAATAATAATGAAAATGAAAATATTCCAGTAATGACTTCGACTGACGATATAATTGATTTAGTTTTTCAGTCAAACTGCTTTACTCATAAATTTTTGCGATCAATTTGGCCAGTAATTCATTACACTTTGCTTGCGAATTAATAAAAGGAGTTTGCATTGATATTTCGATATTGTAGTATAATTTTTTGAATTTCATTCAAAGAGTTTGTATAAGCTTTTAAAAATTATTTAGTGCTGGCTAAAAGATACCAAAATATTTGTTTTTATAGCCATAAAATATTTTTTCTTCTTTATCATTATGCAAATGGCTGCACTACTTATATTTTCCTGCAGTTTTTGGCCATTTATACTTGAAAATCAAAAGAGATGTGATAGTATTTTAGAATTTGTTATTTTTGTAGTCATAGGATTTGTTAATTTATTTTGATAATAATAATAAGTTAGGTATGTGTATTAAAATTTCAGGATGGAGTGCTAACAATTGCCCTTGGCTCAACATATGGCACGTATGTGATCAACAGACAAACACCCAACAAACAGATTTGGCTAAGTTCCCCCGTGTCCGGACCAAAACGCTATGATTTAATCCTAAAAGACAGTGGCTACTGGCTGTACAAACATGATGGAGTGACTTTGCATAAACTACTGCAAGAAGAAATATCAAAAATAGTAGAAAATGAAGTAGATTTCAAAAAGTGTTCGCACGGTTTAGTTTGAGGTTTAATTTTTTATTTATTGAATTGTGATAATTGTAGGTAGAAACAATATTAAAATCTAGATTTCGCTGCTTCTTCAGTGCTGTGTGCATATCTTCTTTATCCTATTATTTGTTTCCTTTATGTCCTTTTAATTATTTCATCTAATTTATTTTACTGTATATTATATTTATGATATATTAATTTATTATTGTTAAGTAAATAAGTGACGAATTAGTTTTCTTTAGTTTCATTTTATATTTAATTTATCCAAAATGGAGGTTATCGAAGATGGAAATATTATGGACCGCATCCCTATCCTATTGCAAAGAGATTTGGAATATTATCAGGTATGTATTCTGTAATAATATTGTCTTTTAATGAAATCTCTTATAACGTTATGGCCAAAATTAATTAAAGATATTGATTGCTGTCCATTGTTCACCTATCTTGTATGAAATGTTATTATATAAAATAATAACAGTGTGTTAGGTAATAGATATCACTATGAAGTTATTAAAGGTTTTTCGATGCGCTGCTAACCTTGAGGACTTGGATGTGCCGGTAATTGTGCTGGCTCTCTTACCTTCAAACTGAAACACTGACTTACAATATTAGACAAAAAAATATCACATCTTGTAATAAACCTAATCAAATGGCATAAGCCTAAAAACTTTCTATTCTACTAAGAAAAAAATTAAGATACAAATATTAAAAATACTACGTTTTAATATGTATCTTAATTCTGTATATTAAAACTACTACGTTTTAATATGTATCTTAATTCTGTATATTAAAACTACTACGTTTTAATATGTATCTTAATTCTGTATATTAAAACTACTACATTTTAATATGTATCTTAATTCTGTATATTAAAACTACTACGTTTTAATATGTATCTTAATTCTGTATATTAAAACTACTACGTTTTAATATGTATCTTAATTCTGTATATTAAAACTACTACGTTTTAATATGTATCTTAATTCTGTATATTAAAACTACTACGTTTTAATATGTATCTTAATTCTGTATATTAAAACTACTACGTTTTAATATGTATCTTAATTCTGTATATTAAAACTACTACGTTTTAATATGTATCTTAATTCTGTATATTAAAACTACTACGTTTTAATGTATCTTAATTTTGTGTATTTTTTTTGTTAGCAATAGAGTTCTTTTTTCTTTTATTAAATAAGGAGAGCAGACGAGCAAAGGCCCGTTTGATATTAAGTGGTCACTGTCACCCATAGACATCTCACCTCACTGTATTAATATTAGAGGGTTTTCTATGCGCTGCTAACCTTGAGGTCTTACATGGAGTGCCTCATGTGCCGGTAATTACGCTGGCTCTCTTACCCTTCAAACCAAAACTGATGCAAGCAAACAGATAAATAGATTACATACGAACAAATAATCCTATTTGAATTCACCATTACCATTGTATTCCTGTTTCCAGCAAAACCAGACTGTCCTATCGGAGACGGTATGTCGTGGTGTGGTGGGAGGTCGACTAGACTTCCCGCGAAGCGCCTCGTTTGCCGCCGTCAAGATTGTGCTGTGGCTTGAAGAGGAGTTCGCTATTGCCTTCAAGTAAGGTTGAATGTAGTCCGTGGTTTAAAGGGGCTCATAGCTTAGCGGTGAGCATGATCATAGTGATCGTGCAAGAAACAACATTGGTCGAAGTCAGAACCAGGATGGGTGATCGCTAGTGCACATTTCATCTGAGTCCCTCCGTGCCTCGGAGGGCACGTTAAACAGTCCCGATTGTTGTTCGACAGCAGCCGTTAAGTCATGTCGGAGGCTAACCGGTGGTCTGAATAACTGACAATAGGTTAGCCACTAACCATACGATAAGCAAACAATTAACAATCAAGTACGGGGTAAGAATCCCGTGTCTAAATATGGTATCAAAAGCTGTAAAGCAATAAATAGTTATCTTATATGGTCTGAAAGATACGTAACTTTGAACGCGGTCAGAATCATGTTAGTTCCACATTTTCGCTAAATTTGGCGGCCATCCCGTAATCGACGCCATTCACCACACAGTGCGTGAGCTTTTAGAAAAACATTCGGGTCTTGAAAACTTCGACTGTAGTAAGACACAAACAAAGCCGATTTTATAATAGTAATAAATAAATAAAAGAGTATTTATTCATTTACAACCGTTATTTTATTCTAATTCTTAACCTATAAACAAAATATACGATACGATATCTATAACATGTATTGCCCTATGTGACTAATGAAATGGTCGAAACCTCAGCGAGACGCTGGTTGTCAGGTCCTAGATGGAGTGCTAGTCGCGGGATTATGTGATCAAATCTCTATAATCTAATTTTATAAATGTATAATACAAATAAATAATAAAATAAATAAATATAATAATTAAATATCTCATAAATACCTTTTATAAATTGATGTAAATTATTAGATAAGAAAATTGAACCGGCCTCCGTGATACAGGCTGTTGCCTAGTGCGGAGTCGAACGTTTAGCATAGTTTATTTAATGAGATCATGAAAATAAAGATATTTTTTATATTAAAACACAAGTAGTTATATTTAGCGGCTTTAGTTTTTTTCTGATGATAACATAATTGGGGTTCTGTGTCTGAGAGAATATCTATACCATTCACTGAGGTCAGGTAACAGAGACTTTACTGCATGTACTATTATTAAAATTATTAGTACTAGTATTAAATGATAAAGAGGCTTTGTCCTAAATTCAGTTCCAGCTCTGCACATTGTACATACATGTGTACATATATGATTTTTTTCATAATTATTGTAATTTATATTTATTACAAAAGATGTGCTGCTAAATGTTTCTGGCGCCGCTTCTTTCCTTTCAGCTATAGCACCTTACGAAGAGGTGGTAGAGTAAAAAATGACGTTGTAAAAATGTATTATAAGGTACTTACAATAAAAACATTTTGATTTTTGTACCTAATAAATTATCCTAAAAATAATATCTACAAACTAATATACTATCGGTGAAATAGAACGTATTTACTATCCCAGGATTCAACATCTAGCCCGATATCCGAATGTTTAACTAAAAGCTCACGGACTATAATCCTCTCCGGCCAACTAAGTTTCTCAACCAGTTTGCAATCTTACTATCTACAGACAAGGCTCCGGCATGTTTGTCACCACTGAGGAAGACGAGAACGCTGATGGCGGCGTAGCGAAGACCTCCGACCCGGACAAGTTTGTGCAGCTTTCTATCAAGTCCAGTGACTCTCTACTTGGTTAGTATTTGTCATCCATCCATCATATTGGTTAATACAGTAGTTCAGAGTAACGAGGTTAAATAAATTTTCATCATCATCATCAGCCTGTTAATGTCTCCATTGTTGGGACGCAGGCCTCCCCTTGCACAAGGGGGTACAGGCCATGATCCATCGAGCGGGCCCAGTGCTGGATTTCACACGCCTTCAGAAACTTTTAATTTCCTCAGACATGCAGGTTTCCCCACGATGTTTTCCTTCACCGTTACAGCAGTCGGTAAATGTATGTAAGTCTTCGAAAAAATCCGAAAAACTCATTGGTATATGGCATTGCATGGTTTCGAAACCGGACCTGCTGCATGGGAGTCCGGCGTCCAAGCCACTAGACCACCGACGTTCTTAAACTTTATTGAACTAAAATTTTACAACATAGTGGGGGTTTCTTGCCATAATCCCCACACTACCATTCTCTGTGTCGTGGGAACTAGTATTATTCGTACAACTTATTAAATTATACCTATTTTTATGGTATAATTTAAATTTATTTGATAATTACTAACCTTGCTTTCCTTGACGACTTTGCTGGAGTACTCATGCACTGATAAGGACACTGGCTGTCTTACCTTTCAAACCGGAATACCAGCATCAGTGTTAGCATTAACGCTTTACGGCAGGAATAGGTAAAAGGAGACACTCAGGCTGACTTCTAAACTCCACTTTGACTCTATGAATGGTTAATTTAATTACAATTATTGACTATTACTGAAGGGCTACGAGCAAGGTCATAAAGTGTTCGTACAAGTTAAGCCACGTCGGACTTGTGGCACATTTTATCTGAGACCATTCGTGCCTCGGCACGTTAAACTGTCGGTCCCGGTTGTTGTCGTACGACAGCAGTTATTGAACCATGTCAGAGGCCTACGGACGCCCTGAACAACTCTGACAATAGGTTGGCTAACCGTACGATGAACAAACAATTATTGATTTCAGAGCATCTCCACATGCTAGCCCAAGAGGCTCTAGACCACGCCGACCTCCCAGTGCTGACTGCGACCCTGGGAGCTGCTGCCTTACTGAAGAACAGTCTGTACTGCTATCTCCAGTTTGTAGAAGACATGGGCAATGCGGAGAGGCAGGCTTTATTGCAGGTATACTTAGGGTGTTATCAATGGGGTATTTTTCAAGTATCAAATATTATATGAAATGCATTTCATAAAAATTAAGAAATAGACATAAATTCAATCGATCAAACAGGATCAAGATCAAGGTCAAAAGACATAAATCAAATGTGAAAACAGAATTAAAATTCATTGAAAAATAAAATAGCTACAGGTAATCAAAAATCAGACGGTAGAAAGAAAGGGCATTAGAGAATTATGACGTCACTGTTCCCTAGAGCCATACAAGCAGGACCTGGCTTCGTATAAAGGACTGTTTTGCTAAAAAGGGACAGAACATCTTTCCAAGTACTAACTTAAACCATTAATATCTCTGATGTTAGATTAGATATCGAAAAACAAATTTTAGTACTTTCTTCATGGTGTCCATGTAAGTTGATTGACGCAATAAAAAAATTAGGTTAATACCTATAAAACGAGGTATGTCCTATCTTTTCTTTAATGGTACCAGAGATACAAAGTTGTATTACTAGTAACATGGGGGATATCTTGAGTTTTCTTTATTGGTACTAAAGATACAAAGTTGTGTCACTTGTACCATCAATGGTACTAGTCAATGGTACTACTGATATAACGGCCCTATTGATGTGGTAGCTTTTACTGATCGACGGATACCAGTCGATAAAACAATCGATCGATGACGGATCGGCAAAGATCGAGTAATCGGGCAGATCTTGTTTTAATTATAAATTGAACTTAACCCTTCAAGCAACTAACGGATCTCAATTTGTTTTCCACCCTCAGGCTTGCTATAAACGTTACGTAACGATGTCCGAAGCGGTCGCCGAAAGGGTACTAGATCTCCACAACCGAGTCCTCTCCCTATACATCCTGCAGGACTCTGGGGGAAGACCCATAGACGACCAGTCGAGATCCTCGCGCGATGCCGGCACCCCATCAGTGCAGGGCTGGTGGCTGTATATGAACGGTACTTTCAAGCCTTTTTAGAAAGAAAGAGAGAAAGAATTTATTCCCAGAACAATTACACAAGATAAAAATGATCATAATTTCAAACAAACAACACGTATGTAAGTTTGTTGATGTCGGAAAAAGGTAACTGCCTCTACATAGCACTGCGGTTCTGATTTTCAGACAGCATCTATGTACCAGGGGATACACTACCGAAACACATATTATGAAAATAAGAGCGGTAGTGGCATCGTGGCTAGGACGTCGGACTCCCATTCGGGAGATCCGAGTTCGAAACCAGGCAATGCCATGTACCAATGAGTTTTTCGGTTTTTTCGAAAGACTTACGTACATTTACCGACTGCTCTGACGGTGAAGGAGTATTCCTCGTGAGAAAACCTGCACACTGAGATAACCATTGTGTGAAATGGGGAAGGCAATGGCAAACCATCCAATAGTTTTTTATATTTTTTTTATTGACCACTAAACCTACATTTGACCTCGATCACGCCTGATGGTAAGCGACGATGAGGTCGACGATGGAGCATGCGGGTTTAGTAAATGTCTATTCACTCTGGCCTTGATGATCCCAAGGTCACACAAACCCCAGTCAACAGATTATATCAGCCTTATAAGCGACGGTGGCAACTATGCCACTAGGCTGGAACGCCGGAAGTTCAGGTCCGAAACCAAGCAATGTCATGTACCAAGGAGTTTTTCGGTCACTTTAAGAGGCGGGAGGACGGAACGCATGTGTTTGGGCTCATACTCAAACCATTTATTGCTTTTCATGTGTAACAATTGGTCTTAAAACATATATTATATGATCTTACATGAAACCCTGAGTAGGGCACCGCAATATAAAATAAGAGATTATAATAAATTATAATATAATAGTAATAAATGCTAACGAGATAAATTAAATTAAATGTCATTATAAGTTATACATAATTGATTTTATAGTTAAGTATTGGTTTTATCATCAAAAAACTCCTGCAGTGAATAGAAACATTTGTTAAGAAGATATAACTTTAATCTTTTATTGAATATCGAGTCTTTTAATTCAAAGTCGATGATTTGTGAAATTTTGTTATATTTTTTATAGACATAACGAACGGTCCAGAACTGTGTAGACTTAATTTAGATTTTGTCAGAGCAAGTCTTTTCTGGTAGCGAGTGTTAAATGGCGTACTGTGCAGGTCCTCTGCTGGAACCGGCCCGTGAAGTCCGGGCCTGAATTCCGCAATATGGCGAGTGTTTTTATAGTCCTGGTCAGGGTATAATTGCTATTTAATTATTACAGGCAGTCGCAAGGACTTGTGGGACACAGTGCCCCCGAGGATGGCGCAGAGGATATTTGCGGGCATGCTCAATGAAACGCTCACCATCTTGACTGTCAGATATTGTCAGGTGAGATGTTAGTTAACGGTCCGCGAAACAATCCATTGCAATTGACAATTAAAGAGAGACGGCGCAATATAGAGAAGCGAGAGGCGCTTACAACCTTCTCGCTTTTTTGTATTGCGCCATCCTCTCCTATTGTCAATCGCAATTGATCGTCGCCTTTATATTATAACAGGGTATTTGACAAGTATCGAATATTATCTTATCTTGTGACGGGGGCCGGGGATAAACCCCAGCGGCACTTCGACCCTCGGGGATCTTTTGTGCTCACCCCTTTCTTTCTCCTTCCTGTTCCTTAAATATGCTTTGCATCAAGGATGCTATGCAGTTTATAGGAAGGAGCCTATAGTCTTCTGGTTTCGGGTAGGCTACCCCCATAAGGCTCGTGCGCTTTCTATCCAACGAATCACATTCCATTGACTCAACGGTATCAACACAGGCTAAGAGCGTCGGTAGCACAGTGGCTAGGACACCGGACTCCCATGCGGTTTTTCACCACCAATGAGTTTTTGGTATTTTTCGAAGGCTTACGTAAATTTACCGACTGCTCAACGGTGAAGGAAAACATCGTGAGGAAACCTGCACAGTAAGATGACCAGTGTGTAAATGGGGTTGGCACAAAAGATCCTTAGGGTCGAAGTGCCGTTGGGTTTTATTCCCGGCCCCCTATCATAAGATAAGATCACCACAGGTTCCTGACTAAGAACTAAAAAACGCCAGAAGCGGGCGGAATGTAGGTGCGGTGTGTGAACTACTATCGGATGGAGACTTCTTACTTCACCAAAACGATCTGCCTGATTGCTCGATTCCTTATCGATCGAAGAAATGGCTCTCCCGTGGTCGATCCGTGGTCGACTGTTTTATCGACCGGTATATGTCGATTAGCCAAAGATACTATATCGATCGATCGACGACATCGGTCGATGTCGGTCAGATGGGTGTGGTAACAATAATTAACAAATTGCCGAAAGATGTAATAGATGCAACTTTCACAAATATATTTAAAAATCGACTAAAAAAATGGCTCATTCACAATGCTTTTTATTCTATCCGTAATTAATTGTAATTAAATTAGATTTACATTGGACATTGAATTAGAATAGATATTAATACAACATATAAGGGATACGTTACGTTAAGGGTTACGACCTAGCTCATAACTTTATATTGATTTTTCTGTAATTTCTCTGGTTGTAATCTGTTGTGTTTACCTAGTAAATAAATAAAATTAATATATTGTCACTTAAAAAAATGCCACATGCGTCAGCACGTATGCGGCATCTCACCTTAGAGGCACCCAACGCAGCGCCGGTTCCGCGGCTGAAACAGCGGCTGGGCTAAAGCACGCCAAGTACGCAAATCCCCCGACCCCCGATCGGGATACTTCCTGGCCCAGCACCTTTCTCTCGCTATTCAGCGAGGAAATGCAGCATGCATAATGGGAACTTTTGGGCGGGGCGCGCTAAAAAGCGGCCTTTTTGACTAAGCTTCTCACGTAGTGACAAAGTTTTAGATTTAAAATAATAATAATTGACATGTATAATATTATAATAATACTTAAAAAAATAAAAAGAATATAATAGACATATTACATACTTGTAGTACTAAAGTAGTACGTAATTATTTGTAATTAATGTTATTATGAACCTTTGATGTGTAATTATATTTACCAATAAACATGAATATGAAAGCACCTTCTTCTTCCTTCTTTTTGGGAAAGCACTGTCTCCCAAGATACAGGTTCGCCTAGTTTGGGAGTCAGGGTACTGTTCGGTTTACAAGTATTGTGATGTTTAAAATAAAAATATTTTTTAATAACAATTTTAGATGGTGTTTGATAATAATTTCCAGACGAACACAACAGAATCAACAACGCCGCTCCTAATTAACGACATTCTTAACATACTCCTTTGCGCCGCACAACTGTTGCCTTCCATCTGCACCAGCGGCTCTGACTTAGCCGGTTTGGACGTGACGTCACAGACCCGTGACGTCAGAGACGCGCACGCTAAGTGCAACGAGCTGTTCAAGTGCCTCGTGTACCGCGGCGCAGAGCTGCACTTCATTCATCAGGTGATGTGGAACTAATGTTAGGTGATGTAGAACTAATGTTTAGGTGACGTAGAACTAATGTTTAGGTTGTAACAAGGTCGGCTTCTTCGTCCATATCAACCTCCTTGCCATCAACTTCAACCTCATCGTTAGCGTTTATCTCATCTCATTTCGTATTGGCATCTTCATTTCTTCATTTAAATTCAAAATCATGTTCCCATTCCATTTCTAAATTTCATTATTTCATTAATTTCATTGTTTTATTTGTATTTTCACTTTTTCTCTGTATTTAACGGACGTTTCTCCGTTCACTTTTATTTCCTACTACTACCTATTTTCTACGTTTACTATTTTTTGTGTTCTGTTCCTTAAAATATAATATTTATTACCAAGTTCATCTATTACTTCATCTGCACACTGTCCTAGAACCCTGCTAGCCGGCACCTAGAGGGCAGACTGTAGCAAGGTGATGTAGAACTAATGTCAAATGATGTAATTGAAATTGAAAAACACGTAGAGCTATATTAAGTGATGGAGACCTAATGTCAGGTGATACAGAACTAGCAGTGACATCAGAGATATGTGTCGAGGAACTGTTGCCCTCAATCTGCACCACTGTCTCCCAGACCCGCGACGTTAGAGATGCCCAGGCTAAGTGCAACGAGTTTTTTCAATTCATTTCAATTCAATTCGTTTATTTCAAGTTGGTACAAATTGTACACTTTTGTTCGTCAGTAATATACATTCAAAATAACAATAAAATTAACAATTAAAATAATACATAAAATAACTAATCATAATGAAATTGAAAACAAAACAAAAATATATTAATTAATTATACTAATTTTCAGATTACGTCATGACCACGCCAAGCATTGGTATCGTTTAAGTACTGTTCAACACTATAATACGATTTATTGATGAGAAATTTTTTAACCGTTAATTTAAATTTTCTTTCAATCAACATTTTGATTTCCTCTGGGACAAGATTATAAAATTTTATGGAATTCACTATGAATGACTTCATAGTCTTTGTTAACCGCGTTCCTGGCAATACATACATTTGTTTGCTTCTGGTATAATAGTTATGGATGTCGCTTAGTTGGACAGGAGTTGTTTAGGTGTTACGTGTATCGCTGCACTTTATTCATTAGGTGATATAGAACTAATGAACAGAATCGGACATGTTGTGTCTTTTAATATAAGGCAATAATAACTATATAAGGTAATAGATAAGTATGAAAATAAAATTTAAAAAAAATAGTAAACAAAACAAGTAGATAAAACAAAAACACTAAAAATATAAGAGTAATAATGAGTACAAAGGAATAATAATGGACATAAATAAGAATGGAATAATTAATAAATTCAATGAGTAAACATATAATAATGTAAATAGTAGCAAATGGTAAGAGTGGAGTGGAACGATATAAAATAATTAAATTAAAAAATAAAAGAGAACACAAGGACTCCGAAAAAATTAAATCGCAGGTAATCAGGGACAAACACCGTTAAAAAAAAGATATAGAACTAATGCCAGGTGATGTACAGTGGATACCACCAGGCTATACCCTTTAGTACATCGTCGCTTTAATTAATTTGACATATTCATACGAATGTCTCATAAAAAAACCTTACTGCTACAGGGTTCCACAGAGTATTGCCTGATGTGTGTTCTACTGTACAGATTCCTTGACATTTTTTTCTTTAATGTATGGCCCCTGCTAGTGAATTACACTCTGCAATTTGGCCAATGACCGTGTTAGAATCTTGAAAATCACTGGAACGTTTTGGCGTCTGTTTTGAAAAAAACAGTTTACCAACGTCGACATTAAAGCAGAGTCGTGTGTACTAGGAATGCCTAGTGTCTTGCATTCAAAGTGCAATTGGAGATTAGGTTGCTGGATTCACACCATCTTTAGTATTTCACTCCTATTTCACTGTCTTATATAACGTTCACTTAACATGGACGATTTTTAGCTAAAAGCCGTTTTTAAACAATAAAATAGGACGAACACGCCATGACAGTATGAACGGAACCACATAACCGTCAAATAAGTTAAAACGACAGAATACTAACGGTTTAGCCTGATTGTTTGTCCACTGTACTAATGTCAGGTCATAGAGAATCCATGGCTCAATAACCAGACCTCTTTGTTATTGTACATCTTGTTTGACGGTTTGGGTATGGGGTAGGTATTTTTAGCGGAAATACCCACTGGGCTTTATTTACTTTTTAGTTTTTTAATTCGCATAGCTTTATCTGTTAATTATTTTTCGAATCATTTAGTTTTACAAATGGAGAGACCAACATTACTCACACAATTCTACTTCGCCAAATCACATAACTTACAGTACATTTAGGTACAACACAACACACACTCCCCGCCGCAGCGCACACGACACAGGATTACCTAGAGTGCTAATCGTAGGCTCGGTATTAGGAAATATGTATGTTATTTATTTAATTTTATGTAGTATTCATTGTACCTTTCCGTTGTATAGTGTTGTCGTTAAATAAACTTATTTATTATTATAACTGAACTTTATTTATCACATTTTCCAGGTCTTCAAAGACAAAGAAGACTCGTCCAAATCCCGCCACGGCCCGTACCCGTGGTTCACATTCGTCAGCCCGAAGCTGTTCGAGTCTGTCGATGACGTCAGCACGTGCACCCAAGACCTTCCCAACAAGACTGCTATAGGACTGGAGCTGATCGTGTTGTTGGCACAACCTCAGCCGTCGTGGACTTTGTTGGTCAAGGTAACGAACCAATTTTTTATTTATTGAGCATTCAAATCAAATCAAAATGTTTTTATTGTAAGTAAAACACCTTGTACCCTAAAATACATTTTTACAACGTATTTTTTTAATACTCTACCACCGCTTCGTAAGGTGCTATAGCTGAAAGGAAAGAAGCGGCGCAAGAAACTTTCAGCAGCACATCTTTTGAAATAATTTTGAATAAAATTTCACATGCTAGGTCTACTTATACCCAGCCCTGTAGTCTCGGGCGAAGAATAGAGCCACGGTAACTCCTGCCTGTCGTAATAGGTGACTAAAAGGAGGGACCAGGGTCGCGGGCGGTCAAAGTGGGGGCTTTGGCCGTTCATTGGCGGGTGAACCTGGGGAAGACAGCAACGTGCTATGGCCGCACGCTGCTGTGACGGGAGGAACCGGGAGGTGGAATGTACACCTCCCAGGAGGAGCCCAATGCAAATGCTAGGAGGGCACCGGTGCGTTCCACTGGAGATCCCGAAGCCCTCCGATAAACACGAGGTAACCATATCTATCTTTCGATGATTTCCCCCCCGTTACCAAAAAAAAGGTCTACTTTTGCTGAGTTAATACCCTTTTCACCCAAACAGCTGATTCTAAGTTTACCACATGGCACTTATCATAACAGCTTTCTTTAATTCTTCCTATATGTTGTGTGTGAAATAAATTCCTAAATGTGTGTGTATGTGTGTGTGTGTGCACGCTCGCGAGCGTTTGTGTGTATGATTGCGAGTGTGCGTATGTGTGTGTGTGTGTGTGTGAGTGTGCGCGTGTCTGTGTGTATGTGTGTGTGAGTGTGTATATAAGGTCAAAAAAGTCAGTAAAATCTAGATAGTACAAATCGAACAAATCTAGCTATTTTCTTCAGTTGACATTGACAGTGATCTTAGTTTCCAATGTTCTATCGTTAAACACCCCTCTGCACAGTAAAGTGGTTCCGTTGTGTTTGTCAGTCCCACGCAAGCGCAGCGTCACGGAGCTTCTAGCAGCCGCTCTCCACGTTTCGTATGACGGTTCCTCATTGCCTTAAATATTAAGAGGTTGTAACATATTGCCGTGTCGTGCCGGCCATAAAGTTCGTCATTCGTTCGTCACTCATTCTTTCCACATGCCCAAAACAACGGAGCATGGCTTTTTTCATCTTATTCATGACACATTCATTCCCACCAGTCAGCTAATTTTTATAAATTGATGTAAATTATTAGATAAGAAAATTGAACCGGCCGGCCTAGTGCGGAGTCCAACGTTTAGCATAATTTATTTATTTTAATATTTATTTAATTTGTTTCGTAGCAAAGCATAACTCTCACGTCCATGAACACCGAGGGGGTAGACAGAGGAACCACATTCATCATAGGTAGTTCCTACTTTTCCCCGTAAGATTAGGTGGACAAACGTGCTAGGTGGCGAGTCTACCGCCGTCTACAAGGTATAGATTAGTATCCACTTCTAATAATAATCTTCACAATTGGGGGTTTTCCAGCGATCAAGTAAAGTGTGAGTGTGGTGTCTCCCCTCAAACCATGGAGCACTTGCTCTGCTGTCCCGCGTGTCCGACCACCTGCACGCGGGAGGACCTTTTCGAGGCCAACCAGAGGGCTATCGATGTGGCTGCCTTCTGGTCGGGAAAAATTTAATTCGGATCATCAACACGAAAGAAGAAGAAGTATCCACTAAGATCCTTAGTCGCCTCGTACGACACCCACGGAAAGAATTGGGGTTGTGCTATTATTTAAGGCCGGTACCACAGCAACGTTTTAATAGATACAAACTCACCTTCCAACTGGTGCCATTGCAATACATGCATGCACTCCTGTTTCCTAATAATCGCTTTACATGTATATTCGAAAGTGTTGTATTTGTCTTCCGTCTTGTCAGAGGTTATTCTCAGCTTTGGTAGACCTAGAAACGAAACGAAGTAATTTTATTTTTGAAAAAATGTAACCCTTATTCTTCTGGTGTTATATTTTACCTAAATAAATAATTTATTTTTATTTTTAACCAACATGGTGCTGCCGACTGTTTGTCGCTGATACCAAGAAGCTAAACTGAATCTTGATCATGATTCTGCTACAATCAAAATTTTAAACAACAGCATCTCTATATTTACCGATAGCACAGTAATTGTTTTTAGCACAGTAATTGTTTTTAGTAATACAAAAACCTGCACACTGGGATAACCAATGTGTGAAATGGGGAATGCAATGGCAAAACACTCCATTATCTTCCAATCTGCCAAGAGACTCGTCCTATGCGATCAATTCCTTAGAATGATCACGACCCTCGACAATAAGGAAAACGACATAGAAGAAGAATCATCAGCAGCCTACTCTAGTCCACTGCTGGACATAGGCCTCTCCCAGGGCGCGCCATTGAGCCCGATCTTCGGCTCTTCTCATCCAGTCGCTGCCAGCCACCTTGCGTAGATAGTCGCTCCATCTAGCAGGGGGGCGTCCCACACTACGTTTGCCCAAACGCGGTCTCCACTCCAGAACTCGTCTACCCCAGCGGTTGTCGGTTCTGCGACAGACGTGACCGGCCCACTGCCACTTCAGCTTGCTAATCTTATGAGCTATGTCGATAACTTTTGTTCTATGCCGGATCTCCTCATTTCGGATTCGATCCAGCAGAGATACTCCTAGCTAGAAGAATAAGAATAATGTAAATCATTAATTACCACATGTATACATATTCAACATTTGTATATTTTTTAACGAGCGCTTGGTGACCAACTCATTTCTCAGTTGGTCCATACTCTGCTTCTCGGTTAAAGTTATCGTCAGCCTCTCCAGCTGAGTAAGAGATGCCAGCGCTCCACTGGAAATGAAAATAGCATTATAAATTACCATATACGCATATTCAGAACATATGAAAGCCTTTTCTGTAACTCTGGAAGTGATTCAATTTCAAAAATTCACTTGATTAATAAATATAACCCCCGATCGATCTAGGATGGGTGTTACCCGAGGTCGCGTATTATTTTAGACAGGTAACAGATGATTTTGTCTAGAATGTGCTTTGATAAAAATTGGATCAGGGGTTTCCAGATCTTAAGAGTATTTTTTGATGTCAGACGGAATCACTGTAATGGTAACAGTTTGGTGGTTCGATATTGAGCTCAAATTTTTGGGCCATAGAGCCCTTTCCACATCTGTAACCTTGAGGACCTGATGGTGAAAAGTAAAAAGTAAGGGGATTTCAATAATGGTAAGGCTTTATTTTTATTTTAGAGTTTATGGCACATCTGATGGCGGGACCACACCTGCGTCTAATGCAGGTGTGACCGGGTTATACCGCGCTAATTTTTTAATGCAGTTATTAATGGCGTTAAAAAATTAGCGCGCTAAGGCTAATTAAAGCTATTAGCTCGGGTGACGGTTTTTTAGACACACCGAAGGGTTTAGCGCGTCACTTAACGCGTTAATGTGGCTACACTAGCGCCTGTCATTCGTATATGGTTAAACACGAGTATACGATAACTATTGGTAAAATGGAGTGCTAACCTAACCTAACCACACATAAAAATCGAGTTTTTAGAAAGGAAATGGAGCCTTGCTATGGAAGCATCAATAGAACTCGCTCGAAAATCACAGTGTTAGGCTGATGGTTGGCATTACAATACGCAATCATTATGGTTTCCAGAAATTATAGAGGATTTAAAAAAAGAAAGAGATCTACTGATTTAATGTGAATAGCAGCAGCCTCAACCTTAATCTTGAATGCTAACGTGCTAATTAACGATATTAGACGAGAAATGCGAGTGTAACCACTCAAATTAACGCGTAGTTTTACTGCACGTTAATTATCGCGATAAAGGGCGTTAGACGTCACGTCAGACGCTACGCAGGTGTGGCCCCACCATTAGGTAAGTACTTACCTATTTATTGTTAAAAAATGATCGGTACTCATGCTGAGATTTCTTAGAGCCACAGTATCAGAGAAAAATTCTTCAGTTATATTTAAATTATCACCTCCGAAGTGTATAGAGACCGAATTCAGCATCCCCGCCCCGGAAAGCACTCGACGAATGTTCTCATTCGAATGATCTGTAATTTCCAACTTCCACAATTTTGTGCAGTTCGCCAACCAGCCACTTGCTGGCACCTCCCATCTACGGAGTGAGAGCTCCTTCAGCTCACTGCAGCCGCCAAACGCCCCCGTAGTTCCACCATCAAATAAATTCACGCTTTCAATCCTAGACGCTACCGGCAGCTGTGTTGTCAGATTCAGCTGCATGCCGCCTAGCTTCAGATATTTCAACGATGGTATTGTGTCAAGAAAGTGTCGTTCTGAGGGATCAGATAACGTAAGTCCAGCTACAATAATTTCAAGGTGTTTCACATTGAGTCCTTCGAAATGTTTTGCTTGCGGCAACTCTATTTTAATACCTAAGCGTAGGTCAGTAATTGAGGTGGCGTTGATTTTGATAGTTTTTAGTGCATCCACGTATGATTCTTTTGGCACCTGGCAGCGTATTCTCAATTTCTCAACTTGCACCATTCTATCCTTCAGCAATGGGATTTTGTTCATAAATGTATTCTCAAAAATTGGAGAACTGCACGTTAAATCGAGGTCTTTTCCTATCGATAAATCCACTTTTCCTAAAAGAAAACATGGTTATCTGATAATATTAGTAGGTATATAGCTTTTTCTTTAAAGCAAAGCAAGCTTTCTGTAAATGAACCACATTTTGAAATAGGTAATTAGAAGATCTATAAGAACGATTTAGAACGCGGATGGAGATGATCATTTGTCCAAGTTGATCATATTGTAATGTCTTCATAGGATCATGATCATAGAAATTGAATTATGTCAAGCTTTGGGTAAATCACCTTCCGTTGAACAAATCCAGATGCATTGCCGACTAAGCCAAGAATTATTACACTATTAGTTTGACATAATGTAACATAATAACAACCGTGACTTGGTATTGAGCAAGAACAACTTTTAGAAATGAGTAAAAACTTAGGCTCCTTAAACAAATCGATCAACTGATCAGCAAGTATAGTTTTATGGGCAGTAATATTGATATTAATATTGATTATGAAGAGCTGTAAGAGATATTGTGTTACAGCTTGTGCCTACTACAAAGAAATATACTGAATACCTTACTGGAGGTGTCTGCTTCACGAACTTCATATTCATAAAATGAAATATGTTTGTTCCCGCCGCTAATAGACATAAAAATTCTAGTTTCCAAGTTGAAGCCTTCGAATAGCTGATCATTTAGCACGGTCTCAGGCGGTAGGTCCCACTTTAGTGTCAGGCGTCTGATGCTTTCCACGGTGACGTTGAGTCTTTGCAGCGCGGCTGCGTATGAGTCGCTCGGTGGCTTGCACGAAGTAATACTCAAGATGCCGCTGTAGTAGATCGGTATACAGCTCAGCGGTTGTTCGGTATCCAGTGTATTGTTATTGCAATTTATCTCTATTTTATAACTTGAAGAACATGTCGTCTCTGCATAAGAACAAGAATAATTTATTTCACTATAAGACTTATAGGTTAGTTAAAAAAGTACTTTATATTACTCTAGTGCCCACATGGTTTCCCTGTATTGTGGGTGACTAGATTCTTCCAATTGGTACCAGATATCTTTAAGAAGTAGCATAAATTATTAATATTAATGTATTAATTATTAATATTAATATTATGCGGCCGGACCGCCTTCAATCACTAATTCTGCCGGAGGACGTGCGTGTTCCATCGTGATTACAGATCACAATAATAATTGCTTTTAACTGTTATTTTGCCCGATTTAACCGTAAAAACACGAACCTCGCTGTCACCATGTAGTAAAACAAGGCTTGCTAGTTCAACACTGATATTTTATTAATCTTGTAGGTAGATCAATGACATAATTGTAAAAGTACCTACTTTAATAATAATTATACAACAGTTGGCAGACTGTTGTATAATTATATAAAAAATATTTTTTAAATCTGTTTGTTTTTTGAGACTACGGCCCATTATAGGACCTCAGCCTCATAGGATCACAAGGTCCTCAATTACCACACAGCTGCCCTGAAACAGCTGAAAAGTTTGATCGCTGTTTCGGAAAGTGACTGACTTAAAACTGTATATCTGGCCATTTACGCCTCTCCTCGTCACCCATCAAACGCTGTCTCTAGGCCGGACAACCCTGGCCTGGCCTCTCGTAACAGAGAATTTTATCGAGAGTGTTTTAAGTCATGTTATTTCAGATGGTATCACTGACGTTAATATGTTAAGTGGTTTAGTTTGAGCCTAAATATTTATTATAATCAAGGTGCTATTCCCACATCTGAAACCTTAAGGCCCTGATGATAACCAGAAAAAAGCAAAGGAGATCTCGACAAACGGTAAGTCGGTGGCTTCTTATATAAAGTGTAACAAAACCTCCTATAGTCCCGAAACCCGAACCCGAAAATTGTATGATTTATTAATTAAACAAATAATTTGTACGCTTTCGGGCAGAATATGGTGATACTGAAACACAATGTAACATCTGCATTACCCATATTTACAAATAAATGATATTTCTATTTCTATTTGACATCTCTCACTCATTTTGGCATAGAACACCATACATCTCTCTTGCACACACACATACACCCTCACACACACACCCTCTCTCTCTCACACACACACTTTTTTATTATTATTATATTATTAGTAAATAGGTACACAAATAAAGAGGTATGGAAGAGAGTGGCCCTCTGACACAGGTGTTGTCACACTTTAAAGTGGGCCTCCACAATTGGAAAAAAAATGTTTGTACCTTTTTGTTACTGACTAAATCTTTTTTTTTTAATTTTATTTTTTATTTCTACCCCTTTCGGGTACTACGTATAAGGGATGTTCAATATCCATAACTGAAAACTTCCACTATGGGGCCAACTCTGAAATCGCGAAACACAAATCGGCTGTTCCACAAGAATTTCAATACGTACACGACCGAAATGTATGAAACAGTTATTTTACGCGATTTCAGAGTTAGATCCATAGTGAAAGTTGTTCAGTTATGGATACTGGGGGTGTTCAGTATCCTTAACTTTCACTATGGAGTCAACTTACGGGTCTATAGGTTTTTTTTGTTACACATTATGTTTGTAATTTAGAGTTATTACCTGCGACTCCTGCGCCAAGACACGCCAACACCAATAAAACAGTCGACACGAGCCGCCTCGACATGTTGCCTCGAACGCACAACTTTTGGGATTACTTACGATTAATACGAGAAGTGCGATCCCATCAAAAACATAAATGTGAAAAAGGGGTCAAGTTTAAGGGGGCAAGTAAACAGTAAGCCCCGTCGGTTTCTGTGGGAAGACCCTATAAACGCTGGGACGATACCTTTGCAAAGCAAATGGGAGCACACTGGACGAGAATGGTGAGGGACAGGGAAGACTGGAGGAAATTGGGGGAGGCCTATGCCAGAGAAGGCAACTACTAAATATATATATATATATATATATATATATATATATATATATATATATATATATATATATATATATATATATATATATATATATATATATATATATATATATAAATAATAGATATTGACATACCTATAATATTTTAGTGAAATAATGGAAAAATGACATGTTAATTTTAATTTAATTTATCAATGATTGTGTATGAGTGGTAGAATTAAAGGCTGTTTTTAATTTAAATTTTTAATTTAATATATATCTGTGGGAAAGTTTGAAGGAACTTTAACTGAACTTGGCATCCAGTTAGATCGCAATTCTTGTAACGGCGAAACCGACAGCTTGCGGGGTGTAAGCTGAAAATAAGTACGTTTCCCTTATACATTCCCAATGTTCTAACACCATGCCAAGTTTCAAGTTTCCTAGTTAACTGGAAGTGGTTTAGTTTTTGATGAGTTAGTGTTAAAAATGGCGATATTCAGAGGTCAATATCTCCTAATAAACTATATGAGCTATTTTTTTATAAAATTTGGGATTCTGGGTAATTTGGTGGACCATACTAGACACACAAAATTACAAATCTGTAAGATTTTGAGTTATTATTGGGGATGAAAACGGCTCGATATAGTTCCTACATAAAACACGTCATTGCGTCGTCGCCCTTTTCTTTCCGAACTTGGCGGATCCATAATAGACATACAAAATTACAAATCTGTAAGACTTTGAGTTATAGGGGGTTGAAAATGGCTCGAAATTGTTCCTATATAAAACATGTCAGTGCGGCGCCCTTTTCATTCCGAACTTGGCGGACACACTCTAGATAATATATGGCTAAAAAAGACGGAGTTATCACTTAGGTCATTGCCGATAGACTCACAACTTTGTATCAAGTGGACACAAACATAGATTACTAGTAGTTATATTATTATTACAAATTGAAAGGCCTTTAAAATTTTCTTCCTCAGCCGAAAAAAAATTAAAACCCCCAGGCAATAGACCATCAGCCCATCCAGAAACACACTTATGATTTATAACAGAATTTTACCCTATTTAAACATTTTTGCAAATAAAAATTATCAACATATGGTTATATAGGTATACATAGCCATGTCTTATGGTAAATTTAGTCTATTCTAAATTTTAATTGTTCCTTATATTTAGTCCTACATTGAAGACAGTCTTATGACATAAAGTCAATTTTACATAAAATCTTTTATTTATATAATAAAATGTGTGTATTGGAAATAAATTCTTTAAATAAATAAAATAAATAAATAAAATAAAAAAATATTAATGCAGACAGTATCTTTTACATTTTGTCAGATTTCCCTGGCTCCCACACTAGGATACCCTGTGTTGTGGGGGCCAGTCTCTTCCGATAAATAAATTATGAAAAAAATAAGGCAATGCTAAATTAAACAGTTAAGAATGCGTGTATGTGGTGTGTGTGAGGGGTGTGTGCGTGAGATGGCGTGTGTGTGTGTGATGTGTGGTGTGTGTATGTGATGTGTGTGTGTGTGTGTGTGAGGGGGTGTATGTTGGTAGGTGTAGGGGTCAGTGTGCGTCCAATAGGACTCAACTAATTGGTAACAATATTTTTTCAATATTAAAATAATCAAGTGTCACTAGCCAATTTTTAACCTTTTCTTTGCAGGAATACCTTGAACAGTTTAGGATGGAAAGGAGTTTTTCGGATCTTTTGTATAAGAAAGGGCCTCGATCAGAAGGTGCTCGCTGTGCAAAAAGGGTCTTTCTTATTTTTGCGGTCCAAGAGTGAAAACGTTTTGACCTTGTTGGATTCTGCACGGTGGTAGGGGCCATTTTGTGGAAGCGCAAAATAGGCGAGCTTATATAAAGCTGCCTTACTGTAAGAAGTTTACAGTCACTGTACAGGGATCTCGTAGGGTAGCGGAATGGCTTTCGGTATCCCACCTTCAGGATGGAGCGCTGTGCACGTTCGGCTTTGATTAGGTAAGTAACCCCAGCAGAACCCCAAAGTACCACGCAATACAGGAGCACTGGGCGGCAAAGTGCCTTGTAGACAAGATCAATAGTACACTCATCTGCGACCGTTCTAAGACGCTTCTTTCAAACATTTCTTTAATTTACTTTTAAATTTATTTTTTCAGGTACTAATGATGCGCAACTGCCATCTATCCCGAATGCTGCTAATCCACGCCATCCGCCACATGTCGGCCGATAACTCACGCTGGCCAGCAGACGGGCTCTGGTACAGTGTGGGGGGCCGGCACCTCAAGTGTGAGGGGTTCCTGTGCACCGCTGATGGGTTCTGCAGGTTTAAAGGAGATAACAGCGGTGAGATTCTTATCTCACTCAGGATTTTTTCAAGAAAATCCCCTGGAAATACACATCGTACAACTGACATGTATCCCGAATGCTGCTAATTCACGACATCCACCACATTTCGGCCGAAACTCCTCTGGCTCTGGTACATTGTGGTGTGTGTTTCTAGGGTGTCATCTATAGGTTATATTATAACAATAACGATAGGGCAAAAAAAAAAGTTTTTTACATAATTAATTTTCAGAGAACGACAAAATTGTTTGTTTGAAAATTCTACAAATGAATTAATTATTGCTATTCTAATACTGAAATAAGAAGTACGAATGAAACTCGTTTCATTCATAACGATATGGATGAGTTTATACCACCAAGGCGCAAAAGAATGGGTTTGTTTCTCTTTAGTATCGAAAATTTTCGTACAAGTAACAGGGTTATTATTAAGTGTAAAGTGGTACAAATGACCAGCACATACCCCCTCCAAATATTTACTACTAATAAAAAAGGACCTTATATAGCACATAAATCAAATTAAATTGTCCTGAAATATTAATATATACCCACTTATGTACCCCAAGTGATGATGTGATGCTGGAGAAAAATGCTCCGAATTCCGTGGACAGCACAACGTACCAACGTATCCATTCTACGTGAACTCAAAATCACCTCACGACTGTCCTCCGAGTGCCTTCGTAGAATTCTCGAATATTTCGGTCACATTGCCAGGAAAGACAGTGACAACCTCGAAAAACTTATTGTGACCGGAAAAATGGAAGGGAAGAGGCCTCGAGGACGCAGTCCGATGCGCTGGTCCGACCAAATCCGCACCACCCTTGACTCTACAGTTCACGATGCCATCCACACCGCCGGGGACAGAAATAAATGGAGGAAGATCATCCGCCAGAAGGTGATAAATAAAGGTGGTCACGACCCTCAGCATTGAGGATTACGACGCGAGGAGGAGGATGTACCCCACAGTATGCCGCGGATATTGTAGTATACCCACTTATAAGAGAATTATAATACGTGACCAATGGTGCTTCATGTTAATGTTCATATTTCAGTGGGAGAGGAGTACGCCAGGGCCGCTGGGGCTCTCACGTACGTCCTAGCCACCATCGGCAGCAAGGCTGAACTCAAGTCGACGCTGTGCTACGCGCTGGAGATATCGGGCCGGGATTGGGCCGCTTGCCTTGATAAACGACAGGTCGATAAAAAATTTTTACCTAAGTTTTATGGTTAAATTTTGGAGTTTTGCTTATATATAAGATTTGGAGATCTAAAAGAAGTAAAGTAAGGAATTAAAGAGAGGAAAGGAATTAAAGAGGTAAAGTAGGGAGAGCGTCGGTGGCGTCGTGGCTAGGACGTCGGACTCCCATGCGGGAAGTCTTGAGTTCGAAACCAGGCAATGTCATGTACCAATGAGTTTTTTCGAAAGACTTTTGTACATTTACCAACTGCAGACTGAGATAACCAGTGTGTTAACTGGGGAAGGTAATGGCAAACCACCCCATTAAATATGCCACGAGAGTCGTTCTATGTGATTAATTCCTTAGAATGATCACGACCCTCAGCAATGAGGAATACGACTTAGAAGAGAAGAGAAGGAATTAAAACTGAACTAACGAAGTGTTTAGTTTAGTTTTTTTAATTTATCTTTTGATAACAAAGTTACTCTTAGATACGTCATGGAACAATTATTAACCGTTATATTACAACATTTAAATGAATGAATGAATGAATACTCTCTGCACAAAATTAGTGTGATACAATGCGTACAAAACGATTAATACAATCTAGCCGGTCTTATCGCTAAAAGCGATCTCTTCCAGACAACCTTCTGGTGGAGTAATTTTGGTGGAAAAAGGTAGGTTGTGCACCGTTTACAATAATATACATACATTATATACCCATACAAATAAATATATTTATATATACTTATATATAAAATATCTACATATACACACACACATACATATATACATACATACATAATATTAAAATATAACTAGAAACCAAAGTTGTGGAAAAGTAAGGAAGGAAGAAGGAGTCATTGGGATAGATAGTGGGCCTTAACCTGTGCCTTGAAAATATCTAAGGATTTGGCTTGTCTTATGGATACGGGTAAAGAAATTATTACTTACATGCTACTTGCTGCTGTAAAAGGGCATTGTCAACATAAAAATATGGCTGCTGCATAAGGCATTGTCAAATAGGAATGTACATTATGTTATAATAGGTTTGAACACAATTTCAAATTAAAATTTACTTAACACTACTAGCTGCTGTAAAGGGGCATTGTCAACGTAAGTGAATGTGACAATAACTATTTTTAACTATAAGAGGGTAACTTAATTTTTTTACTGCATCAATCAACTTACATGGACATCCTGAAGAGGGTACTAAAATTAGTTTTACGATATCTCAACTAACATCAGAAATATTAATGGTTTGTGTTAGTACTGAAAAGATGCTCCGTCCCTTTTTAGCAAAACAGTCCTTTGTATGTAGTCAGGGCCTGCTTGTATGACGCTAGGGAACAGTGACGTCATTATCTATTGCCGTTTCTTTTTGATTGCTTGTAGCTACTTTATTTTTCAACGAATTTTAATTCTGTTTTCACTTTTGACCATCAATTTATGTCTATTTAACCTTGCACACCTACTACCTCTTTCTCGATATCATTTCCTCTGCCCGAAGGTTGCCGCTCTTAGCGATAAGGCCGTCTAAATTGTACTTAACTATTTCCTTTTCTATCTTATGTTTGTTGTTTTATATTTATGTAATAAAGTGTATTTTACTTTACTTTACTATTTCTTAATTTTTATGAAATGCATTTAATATTTGACACTTGGAAAATACCCTATTACCAGGTGTGGTGCGACCGCCGCCCGCCGTGGATGGCTGGAATAATGGCCATGGTGGGATCTTCCCTGCAGTTCATACCTCCCATCTTGGTGAACGCCGTACAGACTGGAGCCTCTATGTATCAGGTACTATTTGATTTTTTTAATTTACGACAAAACCCGCGTTTGACGTCAATCTCACCTGGTGGTAAGTGACGATGAGGTCGACGATTGAGCATGCGATATTAGGAAGTACTGGTTCTTCTATAAAGACTGCCGAAACATATCAATTCAGACTCGCGCCACGCTGTTTTAACAGATTTGTAGGGCTGCAATTTTGAAATGGCCATATGATGCCATGATATCATCACAATTTTACTATAGCTTTGAGAAATTATTAAATTTAATAGATCATATCATATGATTATATCACATGTCAGAATGTAAAATATGGTCAATTTATAATCCGACTCATTTTGTCATATTTTGTACATATTTTTTATATTTTTTAATTATGGTCTATTAATAAAGGTTTTTCTATTCTATTCTATTCTAAATTAAATTAAATCATTCAAAATAACGAGAAATTTGTGATATTTTCAATAATGACGTGTGTTTTGCTTTTCTGTTTACGGAGTGTGCTCGTGGCTCCATCTACGCAATGCTTTACGTTTTATGTCCTATTGAAATACCTTATTTTTATTCTATTTTTTTTTTCTATTTTTCCAATCCCCAGACCATGTCTCTCTGCCTGACCTGCATATCCCGTACCCTCGACTGCATTCCCCGCTGTTTCTTCAACGCAACCGCCGTCGTAGAGCAGAGCCTCCCATCGCACGTGAGCCCAGTGGGAGGATCTGTACTACTGCAAATGGTGGTCACCATAGTATATGAGGAGGTCCAGCGCTGGGCTAAGAAGGAGGCTGATAGGGAGAGAGCTGGTGAGATCTTTACTATAGCTTGGTCACGGATGCTGCGCCGCGTCTTAGGTAGCTGCAAGTAGCTGTAGTCTCGGGCGAAGAATAGAGCTACGGTAACTCCTGCCTGTCGTAAGAGGCGACTAAAAATAGTCCTCAGGGTCGCGGGCGGTTAAAGTGGAGGCTTTGTCCGTCCATTGGCTGGCGACCCTGGATAGAGCAGCAGCTTGCCACGGCCACGCGCTGCTGTGACGGGAGGAACCGGGAGGTGGGATATACATACCCCCCCCAGGAAGAGCCCTTTGGGTCTTTATGTTGGACTAAATTGTTATAGTCATTCAGACCCAAACCCAAAAACTACAATCTATCAATAGAAGCTGATGGTGCTTTGTATAGGACTAATCGATGCCTTAGGAGCTTGAGCGTGTACTCCTTTCCAAGCTAAAAAGCTCTGGGCCGAACAAGGCTAGGCTAAGGCGAAAACGATTTCCAATAATTTTTTATTTTAGCTATACTAATATACCTATCTAAAAATCACTTATCATCAGAAAAACAACGTAAATCCCTGATTTTTTCAGAATTTCCTTGTATTTGAAATAAATAAATAGATATGTGTTTTGTTTTTGTTTTTATAAAACAAAAACAAAAAACTTATATCTATTTATTGAAATGAGGGTATATTGTGATTAGTGCTATGGAGAATATTTATTAGTTATCCCTTTTCTAACTATCTTTTATTTATTTAAACTAGGCAATATTTATTTATTTCATTTTAAACTCAGTATCTGTTAATAATATAATAACATAATTATTTATCTATAGTGAATATTACTACGTTAAAAACTAAAATAAAATAAAAAATATATTATACCTACATTTTCCGGTGGTGGTGAAAAATTACAACTAAGTTTAAAGTAAAAAATAAACTAAAGTACAGTGCTTAAGTGAAAACTAAAACATATCGAGACACATGAATGGATTTCTGATATCCCACACACAGGGAAACCTAGTTGGGAGTCAGATAGCCAGACATTGAATAAGGGTGAGTGAGTGCATATATTTTGAGCCCTGAGTCCGGTTACATCTTGAAATAACTACTCGTATCTCTTACCTGTACCTACTTAAGTAAGTTTAAATAAATAATAATAATAATAATATAATAATATTTATTAATAAATAAATAGATATAAGTAGATTTTATTAAATTGGCGCTAATTGATTCCTGTTGAAATGCGAACCAACACTTAATTGAGTTACACAATATATGATATTGAATTAAATTAATTAATTATCTTCAATTAAATTTATTTGTGTCGTATTTTTGTCCTCTTGGACAGGTTTTGGCCAGCCATCGGTCACGGTCCAACAGAATACCAGCGCTGGAGGCATTCTTGTCTGCGGCAATAAGCTGAGTTGAGACCCTTTTCACAACAACAGCAGACCATCATACATGATTTAGATATGTTTACCTTTGACTACATAATTATTTTATTATAATTATAACTGTTTCGGTCATTGCTGTGTGTGAAATAAACGTATTACTTACTTACTTACTTACTTACTATATGATATGACTGACAATAAAAGTGTCTCGTTTTCATTATACCAGTCGCGGCAGAAGCGAACGGCCAACCTCATGATATGGGCGTGAGAAACAAACCGAAGAAACATGTTCGAATCATGAGCTTGGGTCACACGAGTAAGTAGTTTTATATTGCAATATAAGGACTTAATATTGCAACTCAATGTTTGCACGCCAGCTTGCTAGGCCTCTGACATGTCTTAACGACTGCTGTCGAACGACAACAACCGAGACCGACTGCTTAACGTGCTCTCCGAGGCACGGAGGAGCTCAGATGAAATATTCCACTAGCGGTCACCCATCCAGGTACCGACCGCGCCAACGTCGCTTAACCTGCACGATCACTTTCGGACCGTGCTCGCAACTAGGCTACGAACTCCTCAATACGCCAGCTATGGGCAGAAATTGCAAGGAACTAAATCTATGCTAATGTATGTACCATCTAGAATGTGCCCGTTTTCTTAGAAACTAATAAATATTTGTATTTATTTTGTATTAATGGTTCTCAAATGAACCCATTGTTACAGTTAAAAGCCCAATCGGTTAAAACTAGTTTTATTGTATTTGAGAGCAGACGAGTAAAAGGTCCACCTGATGGTGAGTTGTCACCATCGCCCGTAGACATCTCACTCAATACTCACTAATACGGCACTGGTATGCCTCATGTGCCGGTAATTACGCTGGTTCTCTTACCCTTCAACTCGAAACGCAGATGCAAGCATTCCTTCGTTCGGTTAAAGGCAGATTCTGGTTATGGCAGATTCTTCTAATGGCAGATTCTTTATAAGGCAGATTCTTGTTAGGGCAGATTCTTCTAATGGCAGATTCTTTATAAGGCAGATTCTGGTTATGGCAGATTCTTCTAATGGCAGATTCTTTATAAGGCAGATTCTTGTTAGGGCAGATTCTTCTAATGGCAGATTCTTTATAAGGCAGATTCTGGTTATGGCAGATTCTTCTAATGGCAGATTCTTTATAAGGCAGATTCTTGTTAGGGCAGAAAAAGGACAGTCACAATGTAAGTTGTAATCCCGCTTTTGAAAGACTTTTTCCTTCGTTCGGTTAAAGGCAGAGTCTGGTTTTTTTCTGTCACTCTAATTTATGCTTTATTCCAGCATTAAGGTTAGCAATCTCCATTAAGTAGGTTGGTACTTGGTTGATAGCTGGCCACTTGAGATTAGTGAATAACAATGAAGTGATCACTTGACATTGCTGTTAGTTCTGTTTATGAACGTCAACTATTTTAAATTAATATTAGCTGGTAAAATAATTTACTGTGAATTTAGATATATTATAATAATGACTCAACAAGGACCAAGTCGTGATTATGCTGTTAAGTTTATTAAGAGTAAAAAAGGCAAGCGTGTAGTTAACAAGAATCTGCCTTATAAAGAATCTGCCATTAACCGAACGAAGGCAAGCATTGCTGCTTTGCAGCAGAAATAGGTAAGAGAGTGGTACCAACGCAGGTGATCCTTCACATTAAGATCTACCACCTGTACATGGTGTTCTTCAGTTGAATAATTTATTTTATACGCTAAATTTTAACATTAATTTCCAGCACATGAGGTAAACCATCTTAGTCCTCAAGGTTAGCAGCGCATCAAAAACCTTCTAATAATACAGTGAGGTAAGATGTCTGGGCGACGGTGACCACTTACCATCAGGCCGGTTTGCTCGTCTGCTCTCCTTATTATAAAAAAATAATTAAAACTAATGTACTATCAAAAAAAAATTACTCAAAATTAAGATACATATTAAAACGTAGTAGTTTTAATATTTGTATCTTAATTTTATGTATTTTTTTTGTTAGTAGAATAGAAAGTTTTTTAGGCTTATCCCATTTGATTAGGTTTATTACAAGATGTGATATTTTTTGTCTAATATTGTAAGTCAGTGTTTCGGTTTGAAGGTCAGAGAGTCAGCCAATAATATAAATAAAAACCAAACCAAACCCTCACTCACACAATCTATATTATAGAAAAAGCCACGGGAAGATGGGGTGGTGCTATTTTTTTTTTCTTCATCCAGCCACATCAAGCTCGCTCAGTTTCGACGGCAGCCACAGCGCCCCCTCGTCCATAGCTCTGGCCGTCGCCGAAGCCCTGTGCTCCATAGACGAGGATGACAAACACACGCACGAGATACAGCTGCTGGTGGCGCAGTCTCAGACGAAGGTCACGTTGTCTGACCAGTTCGGGCTGGATGACTTCCCCGACTTCGCTGAGATGCTTGAAGAGGTATTAGAGACAGCAGTAATATTTATTTTCTCAAAGATTCTCGGAAATGTGCTCAATACATTCTAATTTTGAACCAGGGAAGTAGATACTTCCTGTCTCGAATAAAATATTTATTATAATTATTAATAGAGTAGTTAACTGTAATACAAAACCTGATATATTTTTGTATTGTATAGTTAGTCAAGGTCTAAAAATAACGAAAAACAATTAAAATAAATAGGATTATTTAATAATTTTGAGAAATGCGTAAAAATAAACTAAACACTAAACAGAGCACATGACGTCACGCCTTGCAAAACATATTTTTTGTTATAGCGGTTTATTGTGGTTCGGTAATTTTGCCTCTTCCAGACAACCTTTCGGTAGAGAAATTGCTAAAAGAAAGCGGTAGGTCGTGCAACTACAAATTATGGACTAGATAACATATGATTTAAATACATACTTCTCTAGTCAATACAATACTTATGTACCTTAGATAATACTATATAATATAAACATTATATAAATACAAATATCTATATACATATATAAATATACACATATTATACATAATACCATACACACAATTATAATATATAATAGACATACGTACTAATAAATTCCTTAAAGTTCATCTAGAGACCAAAGTTTAGGGAAAGGGAAGGAAGCGAAAGGAAGTGTATCTTTATCTGTTCTTTGAAAATATCTAGGGATTTAGCTTGTCTGATAGCTACAGGTAAGGAATTCCATGATCTAGGTACATAAATGACTTTAGAATGATTTAGAAACGTAAATGATTGCAGGGCGACGTGTCGGGATCGAACGCGGAGCGTGGAAGCGACTCCGCGGCCCTCACCAGCCAGATACTGATGACGCCGCCCGGACGAGACAGCCTGAGGGTATGCCTTAACTTTTACTACAGTCTGGCAAAATAAAGTAGAATTTAAATAATGGCAACATTTACTGAAATGTTATTGTGATTTGACATCAATGTATGGAAAGTTGCCTTTATTTATTTTATACTCCTTTTTGCCAGACTGTAGTTCTTTCACTAGTTTATTTTTGGCTTCACTTTGCTCTTGACATCAGATCTGTCCTCTTGTCCTGATGATGCTTTAAAGGGATGAGATCGTTTAAAGGCGAGACACGTGCCTCGGAGAGCACGTTTAGCAGTCGGTCCCGGTTGTTGCCGTTCGACAACAGTAGTTAAGCCATGTTAGAGGCCTACGGGCGGCCTGAACAACTTTGGCAATAGGTTGACCACTAACCAATAAGCTAAGTTGAAGCATATAAAAAAATCCTTACAAAACACGACCGACGAAAAATTCTTACGAGAAGAAACTTAAAAATCTAACAAGTTGTGCGTCGTTTTGGGGGTTGGTCGTTTTGGGAAGTGGTCATTTTGGGGGAGTGGTCATTATGCGAATTGGTGATTTTGGGAGTGGTCATTGTTGGGACGTAACCGTCGATAATTAGATATAACTTAATTGGAAAAACAAAAGACGATCGGTAAACAAGTACATACATACGCATCGAAATGAGAACCTCCTCTTTTTTGTTTTCTTATAAAAATGGTGTGACGGTTCATCATCATAATCAGCCCATGTCGTCCCACTGCTGGGTATAAGCCTCCTTTCTTTTGTGCCACCCTATACTATCCTGTGCTAGTCGCATCCAGGTCTTCGATGCGACTTTGGTGATGTCATCCACCCATCTGGCTGCTGGACGACCTACTCCTCTTTTCCCCAACCTTGGCCACCACTCAGTGAGGGCTCTGGTCAACAGAAATTCCTAACTGTCACACTGGTGTGGCTGGATTGTGGGACGGTTAGTCTTACCCCGTAAATTGTACCTTTATAATTTAATTTTGTTCTTGCAGGTGATATACGACCACCTCCAGTTGCATAGTGAGCGAATATACAAGGAGCTGGACATCCAGGAGGCTTGCGATATGGATGTGCCTCTCAACAAGGCCCCGTTGCTTTATACCATGTTCCACATTGGAAAGAGGCCGTTTGATCAGGTGAGCCTTACTGTCAGTTGCATAACACGTCCTTAAAGAAGGTTCATTAAAATACATGCTATCCCTTTCTAAGTCTTAGCTCTAGATTACACGAACGTTCGTTCTGAACTTCTGAACGAACCCTTAACCCTGTGTAACTAACAAACTAGCTAGCTGAAATAAATGGAAAAGTTTTTAATAGTGAAATGGGAAGATTGGGATTTTTAAAATTTAAATGCTTACTTACAGAAAAAAAAGTCATGTGACCATTATTTTTATATATGGGGGGAGGGGGCAGTTTTATCTAGGCGAGGGCAGCTGCCCCCCTCTCCCCTTACCCTCGTACGCCATTACACAGGGTCTGTTTAAACCGTATTTAAAACCCGTTATGTATCCCTCAGTTCCTCCGCGGAGAATGGTCGATGCCGTGGAACAAGTTGGTCTCCGTAGCCAAGTCCTGGTCCGGCACTGAAGGCGCGAGGGTCCACGTCAACAGGCGAGCAGACATGCGCGCAGTCAGGGGGCAGAACAAGTGCGCCAATAAGCAGCTTCTCGAACTGTATGCCATGTTCAAATCGCACGCTGAAGGGATACTCTAAGTCAGGCTAGATCTAGTAATACCCCGTGGCGTAGCGAAGGAGGAGAGGGGGGGGGGGGGGGGGGGGATGGCCCCGGGTGGTAGATTTCAAGGTGCGGCTTTCGGCCGATTGTAGTAGGCGGAATTAAAAAGAACGTGGTGCGGGAATATCATATCGTGAAGTTATAATTACAGATGTTAAAGTTTAAAAAACACCGCTGGGCGACAAAATCATAATCATGAAATTAAATGGTTACGGTGACAGAGTACTAATGTTTTATTGATTTTTTGCCAAATTGCGAAAAATAGGCAAGGGGTGGAGACGAGGAAAAGGGTATTTGACACTTTTCTGAAAAGTATGTTAATCATAGCCATTTAAATTCAAATTATTTATTCATTCATAAATATAGGTTGTAAGTAGGTTCTTTACTAATTGTTTTATTTCCTCAAAAAAAGTCGCTAAGTAGTCTTAAGTCTCGAGTCGCTACATCGCACATTGTAGCGACTCGAGGCGAACCCCGAACTCAGCATAGAGCAAAGCATTGAAATCTTGCAATGCTTTAATCGTATTACAAAATCGAATATATCGTATCGTATTATCGTAGGTTTTCAAAATGAATTAGTTGTCGACGAGTTGCCCACGCGTTGACAACCCATCGACGACTACTTCACCTTCTACTTCTCAACTTTGGGCGCTCCATTGAGTCAAAAGCTCAGACCGCAGCCAAAAAATTGGGCATCCTGAGTAAGGTTAGGCAGTACTTCACGCCGGTACAGCTTTTAAACCTTTACCAAGCTCAAGTCCGGTCGTGCATGGAGAACTGCTGCCACCTGTGGGACGGCTTAGCAAAATACCAACTGGCTGCCCTTGACTCAGTGGAGAAACGCGCTAAGTGCCTTATAGGTGACGAATCGCTGGTGGAAGCTAGACTGCAAAGTCTTCGGACTACCAGGCCCCACGCCTGGTAGCCAGAGTGACTCTATTGGGGTAAATATTTATTTTAGACCATGGTAATAAAATAATTAATGAATTATGTTTCCAATGTCTGCGATTTTGTGAGAAGATGAATGAGTTGAAAGTATAGGATACATTTCGGAGAGTGCGCATCGGAATTGCACGACTTAATTCCAGGATCTCCATTCCGCCTTCGGATTACCAGGCGCGGGGAGGGGTTCCATCCTTATGTTGTTGATATCCCATCTGCTCGTACGAAGCGATTTGCTTCTTCGTTCATTATGCGAACGGCTAAGGAATGGAAGGCTGTTGCCTGCCGGCGTCTGTATTTCCCGAAACCTACAACCTTGGGATCTTCAAGGCCAGAGTGAATAGGCATTTACTGGACCCGCACGCTCCATCGTCGACCTCATCGTCGCTTACCATCAGGCGAGATCGAGGTCAAATGCGGGTTTAGTAGTAAATAAATAAATAAAAAAACTTTTGATTTAATTTAATTTATTTATTAGGTAAACACAACAGATTACAACCATAGAAATTACAGAAAAATCAATATAAATTTATGAGCTAGGTCGTAACCCTTAACGTGTAAACACAGCATGGTTAGGAAGTAGAAAATTGAATGTTGTATAAAATTGAGTTGGGAAAAAATACTATTGAATGTAATGATTAAAAAATACCTATTGAAAAATAAAAATAAAGACTATAAAGTAGGTGCGTGGATAGCTCACTTGAAGACATCCACAACCCGTCTGATTGAGTTGTTTTCTTGGTTCTCTTGTATCGCTACAACAGTTTAGATCTAGCAATAACGGAAAGACAGGACCGCGTTGGAATAGTTAGAATATTCAGCAAAATTCTAGTCTTGTATATGTCGCAGGGAAATAGCCGAATACTCAATGACGGATGGTGGCTTAAAAGTATTTATCATGTAATAATGAGTTACGAGATTGGTTGGAGGAAGGGGGGGGGGGGGGACTGTAAATATTGCGTGGACGTAAGTACCGTTCTAAACCTTTTACTCGTATTTATGTACTTAAAATTGTTGTGTACTACACAACAATTTTAAGTACTATATTTTTATATATTATATGAGTAGGTATTTTATAGTATAGTAAATTAAAAAAAAAAAAATTAGTAATTCTCTGTATAATATTAAGTAATAATTAGGGACTGTAAATATTGCGTGTACGTAAGTACCGTTCTAAACCTTTTACTCGTATTTATGTACTTAAAATTGTTGTGTAGCACACATACACAATACTATATTTTTATATATTATACGAGTAGGTATTTTATAGTATTGTAAATTAAAATAATATTAATTAGTAATTCTCTGTATAATATTAACTAATAATTAGGGACTGTAAATATTGCGTGTACGTAAGTACCGTTCTAAACCTTTTACTCGTATTTATGTACTTAAAATTGTTGTGTACTACACAACAATTTTAAGTACTATATTTTTATATATTATACGAGTAGGTATTTTATAGTATAGTAAATTAAAATAATATTAATTAGTAATTCTCTTCTATTTTATTTATATCCACCTGTCTTGCAATATTTGTATGACACAATGATTAGCTGGTAGAAAAAGCCGCATGGCATTAAGCTCGTCTCATGTACTATTTTTGTGCATTAAAGTGTTAAAAAAAAAGAGTAGGTAGTATGGAGGAAAGAACCTCGGGGAAGCTGCCTTCCCTTCATACCCTCCACCTTCCGTCGAAGGTGGTCCCTCACAGCAACAGTTCTCACCAGTCTTGAAACAAATTCCTAGGGTATTCGGCTATTTCCCTGCGATACATATATTCTGTATCGCCTAACACATTAAAATAACAATTAATTTATAAGTGTAATCTTACTTTTTGTAAACAACAATACCTGACACTTTATATTTTAATGTTGGCTTTTAGTTTCATATTTTTTTATTTATATTTTAATTTAAAGCTGTGTTTTCCTAATAAAATAAAAATAATGTTTTTTTAATTGTACACGAGAAAAATAAAGAACATGTTACAAGAAATAATTACTAGTTACATTAGGCAGAGCTTATCTCTAAGGACAGATCTCTTCCAGCCAAAAAAATTCAAGATTTTATTGTTATTATTTATTATTTATCCCTATAGTAGGTATAGATATGATAACCTAACACAATATTAATAAAATGACGTTGCAAATATGTTATGTAAATTCTTATTTGCAATAACAATATTGACTTTTAATATTTGTTCAATAAAATTTGCGCAGATTTATTTACATAATTTATTTAATTCAGCAATTTCAGCACAACGTCGTAGTATATTTTATTATTATAATAATTATTTAGAAAACCGTGAATTATGGATGTGCGCTGTTTGTGCCTAATATTCCTAATGAAAATTATACATAGCACAAATATTGTAATTCTTAAATTTCCTAATGAAAATTTCACAGACATAGCACACAATATTATAATTCTTAAATTTCCTAATATAACACACATAGACATAGCAACAAATATTGTAATTCTTAAATTTCCTAATGAAAATTTCACAGACATAGCACACAATATTATAATTCTTAAATTTCCTAATATAACACACATAGACATAGCAACAAATATTGTAATTCTTAAATTTCCTAATGAAAATTTCACAGACATAGCACACAATATTATAATTCTTAAATTTCCTAATATAACACACATAGACATAGCAACAAATATTGTAATTCTTAAATTTCCTAATGAAAATTTCACAGACATAGCACACAATATTATAATTCTTAAATTTCCTAATATAACACACATAGACATATCAACAAATATTATAATTCTTAAATTTCCTAATATAACACACATAGACATAGCAACAAATATTATAATTATTAAACTTCCTAATGAAAATTACATATATACCTACATAGGACACAATATTACTAAAAGTTACTTGCGTACCAAAATATATGTTAATACCATATTTGATTACAAGATAAAAAAAATGCTTGAAATTTTAATTTTAGCTTATAAATGACGATTCTTGTCGGTTAGTGACGCAACCTATTGTCAGAGTTGTTCAGGCCGCCCGCACGCCTTTGATGTGCCTAACGACTCAAACGATAAGAATAAGTTTATTTGTGCGGTAAGATGACAAAGTATTCATAGTCCATACACCAGTAGGAACTTAAGGATAGGTTATATTAAAATAAATAAAATAGCAACCAGATAGCAACCGCCCATTAAGGCAAGGAATCCAATACCACTATTTTACAAACGTTTGTTGTTACGTTTCGTTGGCTTGATCGAAACGTAAGTTTAATCGATCGGTTCGTGACTAGTGGCATACGAAAAACGATCACTTTTTGACGATGTTTGCATCTAGTCTATAAGAGCGTGGTATTACAATTTGAAACTAACTGCTGCCGAAGCTCCCAACGTGCATGAACTGCAGCACGACGAGGGCGTAGGTGCCTAAGAGGCCGAGCAGCGCGGGAGGCAGCGTGCCGTCCACACACAGCACACGGCACAGCCGCACGCCCGCGCGCCGCCGGCGCACCAGCTGTAGAGACATCCGTAGCCGCAGGCGTAAAGATGGGTCTGGAACACATAGCAGTAGCGCTGATGTTATATCAAAATATTGGCTATAACCGCGTAGATTACCAAATTGTATAATCGTAATCTAAAAGGAATTAATATTTAAATATTTCTCGTCGATAACCGGGTTATATTAGCCGCGTCACCTGCGAACAACCCACTTACACACAATACGGTCGAAACTGATTGACTTTTCGTCGTAAACAACTCAGAAGAACTCGGCTCAACAATTCCATTGTGTTATATATTATTATCTATAACATGTGTCGTTGTTTTCCAAAGAAGTAGCGTTTTAGTATCGCTCGAACTTTATCTATAAATCGTATTCTGCTAACACATTAGCAGACCGATTGATCGTTGGCTTGACCGAAACGTGACGGCATACGAAAAACGTGAAGTCGCTGCAATTTAGTTTCTATTGTGTTTAGGGGCCGTTCATTAATTACGTAAGGACGATTTTGATCAATTTTTAACTCCCTACCCCCATGTAAGCACACAAGATTTCTCCGACCCCCCTCACCCTTCTTACATAAGATTTTACCTACAGTATCCCTAAAAAGCGTTAAATAGTTAAATGTCGTTAGAAAAGGTTCAGTTACACTAAACACGTTATCATTTGACATAAAACAAATATTTTTTTTTTAAATATATTATCTATGTTCTTTGGAAAATGCTCGCAAATTATAATTAAAGGAAAGATTTGAAACAATGTTAAAGTAAGGAAACAATCCCCCCCCCCCCCGTAAGGTCATGTAGATATATTTTAAACCCCCCTTCCCTCGGGACCCTTACGTAATAAATGAACAGCCCCTTACGTTGCATTAATAGAATCGGGCCCGTCCCAAGACCGCAATTGTTAATTGACCTATGTTCGCGAATAATTGATTGATCGATTGATTGATTGTTACTGGTATTTTCTAATAATTGAATCACCTGTGCATCTTGCAAGCTGCTTGGTAAGGATTCGTTTTATTGTCCTGACCTCTTGTGCTATCATCTCTGCGAAGGCGGCAGGCACAAATATCCGTACAATACCGGATATTATTTCTACAAAGAAAGTTAATGCAAGAATATCGACTTGGAACTTCTGTAAGAACAAATTAAAGGTATTACTTATAGGTACCGTGTGTTTGATTAACCCTTTATCAGGCCCCATTAGTTAAAAAATATATTTAAATATGATATCATCCATATTTTTACCTGAGGAATATATCCCTATTAACACTTTCCTTGTCCCAGGGTATTTGCATTTCGAACACCATACGCCCTATACTGCATTACATACAATGCACGGACGTATGAGTTGAACTACTATACGATTAGTGTTGTTCAAAAAACGTCGAACCACGCTCGATGAATGGGTTCAGTAGCCGTGGTCAAACCGTGCTATTCTTGTGTTTATTTTCGCGGACTATTCGATTGATAAACTTATTCTATGAGGAAAACGAGCGAGGTTCGAACCTTATTTATAGTAATAAGTATTGTTAGTGGCTAATACCAGAATTAATTGACCTGTCATGTCATACTCATAAGTATTGTTTAAAGTATCAAGGTATATTGGTTTACCACTCCATATGCAATTTCTTAGTGCATTACATGTCATGCACGGACGTACCGAGTTAAATCTTCAGTGCATTACATGTAATGCATGGACAGTGAAAGTGTTAACTATTTTAAAAATAAATAATAAAATTGTTCCCAAAAAATGTGGTTGTTTTCTGTTAGTGTAGTATACAGTTTCCTTTACATAGGTAATAATGTAAACAGATATATACAGCTATACAACCCTTTAGTCCTACTGAGACTAAAGGGTTGTATAGCTGTATATATCTGTTTACATTATTACCTATGTAAAGGAAACTGTATACTACCAGTACTTTGCATTGCAGTGCGATTTATATTGCGAAATATGTGGTGGTGACTTATTCACTGGAGTAAGACTAAGTAAGTGGGACTTATAAGTACTTAGTTATTTTTTGTAAGTAGTACCAAAATAATGTTTTTTTTTCAATATCGTAGGAGATTATTTTAAATAAAAATTTAAGTTAACTTTTTATGGTACTTTTATTTCATAAATGAATGCAGTGCCAGTCATAAATAAAATTGTAGATGTAATGGAAACAGTGCCTATATGTAACAACCCCTAGTGAGACGTAGGGCATGAATTTGCCACATACTTTGAATAATGAGTTTTCACAAAGTGAAATGTTTAGTAAAAAAGTTAAAGCTTACAACGATAATTACACATATAAGCAGTTATCGTTATCAGGATTCAGTAACAGAGCCGGAATTGGATAAGAAACCATTTGAAAGCTACCTTAGCAGCTATGGGCTCTCAGTTCTATTTGTAGAATTCTTATGACACATAGTGTTACCTTTTTTGTGACTTATATTATACCTATATCACACAAAAAAGGTAACACTATGTGTCATAAGAATTCTACAAATAGAACTGAGAGCCCATAGCTGCTCAACGACACAAAAGTGACAATGGGCCATTTTTTCATTCTCTTAAGACCAATGGTTCCTTATTCAAATATTTCTTCTTTTCTATTATTCTTCTTCTATAGCACAAGCTAACTTCAATAGATGTTAAATCTTTTTCACAATATTATGCCGATTCATTTCACGAAAAAAAAAACCAAAGTGAAACTGACTTACTAGTGGTTACTTTTATTCAACTACGGCCCGAGTTTCTCCCGCGCTTTTGTGGCGTCCACGACAGCTTTGTTTCGATTTGTCTTGCAAATTGTTTTACAGTAGTGCTTTGCTCGAAAAACTTCGACAAGATGTGAATAATGTGTGGGACAGTGAAGTAAAGTCAAATAAGACGCTGCAGCCCGATCCGTACTTGGCTGGATTTTGAAGAGCCACACTGCGTCCGGGACGCCTTCTTATTTGGTTCGGATGGCGCAGAAGCGTGGAAGATTCTCCCAGATAGCATTGAAATGTGTCACACCAGTATTTTAATGTAGACTTAAAAGAATTGTTTACATCAGACATGGCTGTATGGGCTCAGTTCCCTTTGCCTTAAAAAAAAACAATCAACTACGGCCCTGTTACTGAACTCAAATTACGATAAAAAATATATTTATTGAAGCAGACAGTATCTTTTACATCAGTATCTTTTTCAGTATTTTTTACGATCGCTGCATATAAGTAATAAAATAATGTACTATATGCTAATTTAAAGAATGCTAAGGGTCTCTAACAAACTCAAATTATTTATGTGGTTGATGAAACGTACTATGCCTGATAAAGGGTTAAAATATAATCTACAATAATTGTACTTACTCCTTCGCCATGGTCTCTAATGTGAGTAGCAGTTGTACTAACTAACATAAGTGATCTTATGAAGTTAAAAACTATTGTTGTTATAAGCTGGAAAAAAGTTAAACATACTTAATCATTCGTACAGTGATCCAAACGATTCTGTTTAAGTAGATAGAGAACAGAGAATTCAATTTCCATTGTAGGTTGTTCTGTATTTCTACATTTATTTATTTCATTTTATTTATTACAAAAAAACACGGCAATAGGTACAGTTAAAACTAAGATACTGTGAATTCATATGCTTGACACTGACACAAGACAGTACTTAATGTATAGTATAGTATCGTACAGTAGATTAAATATAATAACAATATATCTATAAAGATAAAACAACTTTTACAGCAACTTACAGCTCATTCATTCATCTTCTTACAAAATCGCAGACATTGGTTACATATATGGTCATATTTTATTAGCGGATAATATTTCTATGGTGTCATCTATAGCCTCTTCAGGTTATAACCACTGATCGGAGTAGGTAGGGTTGTCTTTGGTACTTGCCACATACGGTCATAATATGGATAAGTATGCCCAATAATCCCGGGATTTCCGGGATTGAATAAATATATTATTTAGATTTTTAACGTTATATTTGTTTTGATACACATTTAAGATTCGTGGCGAAATATTTTTTTTTAAGATTCATGGCGCTAATATACCTATGGTAGTGTTTTAACTTCGTAAGTTCACAATTTAAAAAAAATCGTAATCCGCCGAGTAAGGGCGAGGTTTATAAAAGTAATTTACAACATTTGCTCGATAACTTAAAACGGGATCCCGAAATCATATCCATATTAATATAACCTTTGAGGACATTGACCCGAAAGAGCTCTACCTACTCCGATCACAGGTTATAACAATAAAATCAGCATCCTACTCTGGTCCACTGCTGGACTTAGGCCTCTCCCAGGGCGCGCCATTGAGCCCGATCTTCGGCTCTTCTCATCCAGATGCTGCCAGCTACCAGCCAGCCTTGCCAGCCTGCTGTTATAACAATAACGATAGGGCAAAAATTATATTTTTTTTACTTCTTAAATTTTCGAGAAAAACGACAAAATTGTTTGTTTGAAAATTCTACAAATAAATGAATTATTGCTATTCTAATACTGAAATAAGAAGTATGAATGAAACTCGTTTCATTCATAACGACATGGTTGAGTTTATGCCACCAAGGCGCCAAATAATGGGGTTTATTTTTCTTTAGTATGGAGAATTTTCATACAAGTAACGGTTATTTTTTTCGTGTAAAAATAAAATAAAATAAAAATGTATAAAATTAAATGAATTTAAATTAAGTGTATTAAATTAAATATTTGCTACTAATAAAAAAGGACCTTATATACGATTTGTTTTAATTCCTTTGTTACATTTTTTAATTCAAAAAAGTTTCAAAAGTTTATTTCAAAAAAAATATGACAAAAGCCTTAAACTAACTTACAAATAAAAATACTAATGAAATTTATGTAAAATATCTAAATCTAAATCCGAACAGAGTTTATTCAATTTCAAAAGTTAGTGTCTAGTGTTTTTTAGGCTGGGTGAAATATTTGCATTTGATACCTACAATAGATTTTTAATAGATAACCATTAAAAAAAATTAAGCTTTGGATAATAAAACATGACTTACCAAGCACTGCAACGGTCCATCAACAGCCAGCAAATTATCAAGTAAATTATTATAAACATCTATACATTTTCCAAGATTTCTAATCTTGTTAAGAACTCTATCTGTTCCAACAACCATAATAAAAATTCTGTCCGTTCCAACACCGTTGACTGTTACAAAATTCTCCTCGAATTTCATTCGCAATTTCTTCATTCTGTCATATAAAAGGCCGAAAATCATAATGTAAATGATAATGTTGGAATCATCAGACAACACCAGAATAATTAAAGGTTTTACGCGATAATTATTTATATATAGGAAGTACATGAGCGTAGTTACTAGTCTGAACATTGCAATCAATAATAATGCTGACAATACGCCGTTAGTAAAAAAGCGAGACTTTTTGATGCCCATTAAATTGTCAATTAACTTAATGCTGTTGCAATATTTCTGAAAATACTCTTGTTTAGTGACGAAAGACACCATGAAGCATAGTGCACAATTTATGGATAGTAACTTTAACTGGTGAAGCCATATGTTGGCGAGAGCGAAGACAACGCAATATAATCTCAGCAGTGAGGATATAATCCGCGATGAACTAAAGGAGCAGTAGTGGCCCAGAATTAGACGAATCAGCATGATGATGTTTAGGGTAGAAATATTTTTTTTGCACTTTTTGAAGATGTTCCGAATTGTGTGATCCATTTCGTAACTGAAAATTTTCATACACTGCACCGACGTGTGCTATATATTGCGATTACTCTCGTATGTTGGAAAATATGTGATGGTTCTTACAATAGTAATTTACGAGTACCTATGCTCAATATAATTCCTTTTTAATTTGTCCTATCTGGGTATTTATCTACCTTTTACCTACATTGAAACGATTAAAGTAAAAATAAAAAAATCGAATCGAGATACTTGCTCATGGACATTTCGTAATGCTAAAAGTAATGTGTGTTTAGATGTAAAAGTAAAATACACTTAAAAATATATGAAAAAAATGAAAAAGTTTATTTACTTAACAGGGCACACAAAAAAAGGACCTCCGACTTACAAACTAGGTCGAAAACCTGTATCTTGTAAGTCGGGATTCCGTCGCACTTTCTATTTGTACACTTTATTGTACAAATAGAAAACAATAAACAAAAGATAGAAAAGGAAATAGTGAAGTACAATTTAGGCGGCCTTATCGCTAAGAGCGATCTCTTCCAGACAACCTCCGGGCTGAGGAAATGATTTCGAGAAAGAGGTAGTAGGTGTGCAATCAATGTGGAAGACGATATATAAGATAATTGTATATACACAACAATAACATACTTATAAATACCAAGGTAATTATTTACCATACTATACTAATGTAATTATGTTTAGATTCGATCTAAATACATTCGTTCCGAAGTAAAAAAAAGGGCATCACATGAAATATATTTTTTCTTCGGAACTATTGAACCTTTCTGAGCGATATTGATATAATATATTAATCTATCCACAGAGAAGTATATTAGAAAAAAATATTAAAAGCATATCTATGACATTTATGTCAAAAATGCCTATGGGATTTTTAATGGGATTTTTTCCAATATTTATTTTGACAGAGAAGAGCGACCATCCTAATGTTAATAGCTATGTATTACATATAATTTTATTAACCTACAATACCTATATACTTTTACGAAAATTATTACCGGACAGGAACTTTGCCAAAATTAAAAAAAATGTACTGTCGACCAAGTTCAATTACTTATTCATCGCATATCAATTATTATTTTTGATGTTCCCACGATAATTTTACTGACGGGTTGGTACTACCCTCTTATCTATTTCTACCGTTAAACATATATGCTTGCATTTCTGTGTTTCTGTTTGAAGGGTAAGGCTCAATTTACATTGCCGCGGAATGGAATGGAAGCGAATTTTCGCAACGTAATTGTACATAGCATAATGAACTTTATATCAATTGTGTAACACAAACTAAATACGAGCCAAAAAAGAAAAGTAGCTAGGGGAATTCTTGAGAAAGCGTGAGGATTCCGCGGAAGACGCGCGACATCTTTTTTGGCTCGTATTTAGTTTGTATGTTACACAATTGACATAAAGTTCATTATGCTATGTACAATTACGTTGCGAAAATTCGCTTGCGGGCAACCTTAGTAGACATCTCACCTCACTGTATTATTATTGGAGGGATTTTGATGCGTTGCTAACCTTGAGGACTAAGATGGATTGCCTCATGTGCCGGAGATTACGCTGGCTCTCTTAGGCTCAATTTACATTGCCGCGGAATGGAATGCATTCCGCGGCAATGTAAATTGAGCCTAAGAGAGCCAGCGTAATCTCCGGCACATGAGGCAATCCATCTTAGTCCTCAAGGTTAGCAACGCATCAAAATCCCTCCAATAATAATACAGTGAGGTGAGATGTCTACTAAGGTTGCCCGCTTTGTCTTCTCCTTATTTAAAAAAATAATTGTAAAACGAAACATGCGTCTCTAGCAATCCATCTTTGCCCTCAAGGTTAACAACGCATCAAAATCCCTCTAATCATAATACAGTAAGGTGGGATGTTTACTAAGGTTGTCCGCTAGCTTTGTCATCTACTTATTTATAAAAAATTATATTGAAACATGCGTCTGTAAAATTTATATAGAAAAATCAGAACTTCTACCAAAGTTACGCTCGGTGTCACTAGTTTCGTAACAGAATTACAGAGTTCCCGCTTTATTGACACTTCGATGGAAACTTTAAAATGTTATAAACTTCTAGCTTTACTACTTTATAGAAAAGTTATGCTTCTTTTATTGGGAGGTGGCTGTTACTGAACAATCGTGTAACTTAAAGCTTACTTGTGGCTTTGGTTTTAAAGTAGGTAAGTTACCATCGATTCCGTAACTAAGTAGGTACTACTTAAGTGTTTCCTGAATCATTCGTATCTTTCGTAAGTTTGAGTTTTACAGTCTACTCATCTCGTCTAAGTTATGGGTACTTATCTGTCGCTTTGGATAAAAGAAAAAATAGTCAAGAGGCTGGCGCGCGTTCGTTCCTTCATGTCTGCCCCTTTTTGTTAACCAGTAATTTTTTTTTGAAAACCAGTTAACAAAACTACGGCTTAGACTCGGACTTCACGAGGCCGGTTCCATTCCAATTCGGTTCGTTGGTTCCCTGCAACCAATCAAATGCACTCCGCCTTCTTACACTTGAAATCAGCGCTTTGTCATTGGATGCAGCAAACCGAACCGGAAGGGAACCGGTCTCGTAAAGACCTAGCCTCTCTATCCTTAAGGCCGTAAATGCCTAGGTTGGTACATTATTTATCTATGGTTTAGTTCGATTATGTAGCTACTCTCTCCGTAACACTCGGCCCAGGAACTCATAAACACTGATTTCCAATATCCTGAACACTCCAGTGGCGACTGTTGCCGCAATCTTACTGCCAGACTTATTGACTAAGTTGTACTGGACATAAATTCATGTACTTGCCAATAGTTGGCCGGCAAATGAACCAGGCCCGTTTTCAGTGACTCTTGGTAATTTCCCCTTCATTTTCTTTCACGGGTCTTTGATCATGTTCTTATTCTTCTTAACATGTGGCCAACCTATTGGTAGAGTTGTTTAGGCCGCTCTTAGGATGATAGAAGCAGGAACCGACAGCTTAAATGTGTTTCGGGGTACCAAAACTGGCCAATCACCTAGATACAGTCTGTGAGCTCTTAGAAAACTTTCGGGTGTGGGGTAAATTCGGTTTCTATCTCTGTCATACATTCTCGTATCGCCGTCAATAACCGAATATGGCCGAATCGCCTAACTATAAGAGCCGAATGGTTTTCTAAGAGCTCACGGACTGTACACCTACTTATTACGCTACGACAAACAGGAGTCGGGCCACCTGATGGTAAGTAGTCACCGTCGCCTAGAGACACGTGCAATACCAGGGGTATTGCTTGCTTGCTCCATTTGCCGAGATATTATCTAATTATCATATTATTGGGCGTATCATATATATAATGCATGCTCCATTGTCGACCTCATCGTCGCTTACTATCAGGCGAGATCGAAGTCAAATGCGGGTTTAGTAGTCAATAAAAAAAATAATGATCATTTCTGTACCTATACTTATTCTTAACTAAATAATTTGGTAAAAAACAGAGAGATATCATTGTAATGTGAGCGACGAATTACCTACACAACACCGGTTTCGAAGACGGCCGAAAATAGTTAGATGTGGTAACAAAACTCTTAGATTTCATGCATCCTTATTAAGTTTTAATCAGGGAGCGTCGTCGGTGGCACATTGGCTAGGACACCGGACTCCCATGCGGGAGGACCGGGTTCGAAACCATGCAGTGCCATGTACCAATTAATTTTTCGTATTTTTCGAAGACTTACGTACATTTTTTTTATTCACTCTAATATACAATAGCGTCTTAATTATATACCGCCAAACTGCTTAGCAGTTTATCGGCGGACATGTTGCTCCCTTATTTTATTATAAATAATTATTATATTTTTATATTTTTTGCGTCTTTTTATACTTACTTCTACAAACCTACATTTTTATACGTGCCTCGTAAAGTAACTGCGATTTATCGACTGCTCTGACGGTGAAGGGAAACTAAACTCGTGAGGAAACCTGCACACTAAGATGGCCAGTGTGTAAAATGGTTAGGCACTAAAAATTATTCCCGGCCCCATATCATAAGAAAATATAAGTTTTAATCAAATACCAGTAAAAGTAAAAGTAAGTAAAAGTAAATTAGTGCGGCCCTGTATCATGCCATAGCCTTAGTAACTTGCAGAGGCGCAGTTGCTTTTGGTGTTCGCTAAGACTCTAAATTAAGGCTGCCTCGCTTGTTTAGATTTGGACAGAGCAGTCCAGCCAAACTTAAGTACCAGTGTTGTAAGTAGTAGGTATATATTATATCGGAATTCAGAAGGAAATTAAAGGTAAACAGTTTCTTTATATTGCTGAGTAAATATACGTCTTTCTTCTTCTTAGTCGTATTCCTCATTACCACTGATCGGAGTAGGTAGGGCTCTTTCGGGTCAATGTCCTCAAAGGTTATATTAATATGGATATGATTTCGGGATCCCGTTTTAAGTTATCGAGCAAATGTCGGCGAATTACGATTTAAAAAAAAAGTGAACTTACGAAGAAGTTAAAACACTACCATAGGTACACTAGCGCCATGAATCATAAAAAAAAATATTTCGCCACCAATCTTAAATGTGTATCAAAACAAATATAACGTTAAAAATCTAAATAATATATTTATTCAATCCCGGAAATCCCGGGATTATTGGGCATACTTATCCATATCCGTATGTGGCAAGTATGTACCAAAAACAGCTCTACCTACTCCGATCATAGCTCATTACTGAGGGTCGTGATCATACTAAGGAATTAATCACATAGAACGACTCTGTTGGCAGTATTAATGGGGTGGTTTGCCATTGCCTTCCCCATTTCAGACACTGGTTATCTCAGTCTCGAGTTTCCTCACGATGTTTTCCTTCACCGTTAGAACAGTTGGTAAATGTACGTAAGTCTTTCGAAAAAACCGAAAACTCAATGGTGGCATCACATTGCATGGTTTCGAACCCGGATCTCCCGCACGGGAGTCCGACGTCCTAGCCACGACGCCACCGACGCTATACTGTACTATTATGAAAATAATTCAATCATTTGAAGGTGTATTGACTCTATACAGAGTAGTCCTGGGGTGGTAGATACCATCCTGTACCTAATTCTGCCGTAAAACAGCAATACCTACTTGCATTACTATGTTTCGGTTTGAAGGGCAAGAGAGCCAGAGTAATTACTGACACAGCACTCCATTGTAGCAAGAAAGAAAGAAAGATTATTAGTTTCCCATACACATACAAACAATTAGATACAGAAGACAAAAATAATATTAAACAAATATATTACAAAAATAAATAAGCTAAAGTAATTAAGTTTGATGAGGGTGGTGTGCAGCACCGGAAAAAGGGGACTGCCTCAGCCTGTTGCCGTAGCGCTTTTAGCACAGCGGCGCTGATTTTCAGGCATCCCCTGAGTGGAAAGGGTAGCAGCGCATCGAAAATCCTCCAATAACTCTTGTCCTCCCCTCCCTCCTTCAATGCTGTGACTTGCCACAGCATTATGCTGAGCTGGTATGCCCTTGTACCGCGCCGAATCTTTAATGCTGAATATATTATATCCTTTTGTAGGTATTATTTTTACGGTATTTGCGTTTGATCTAAGAGGATGTTTGTTTGTTTGTGTGTTTATGCTCTGAAACGGCTGAACCAATTACGATGCGGTTTTTTGCTATATTTTTGGAATTTAACAGAGCAGGTTCTTAGCTGGTATAAGTAACTTGTTGTATTTTGGTGTTAACAGTGCTAAATAAATGTGTTTCAATTTCAGTAACTTTATGTAAGGTGAAATATCTATGGGCGACGGTGACCACGTCCTCAGGTGGTCGAGGTGGCCCGTTTGCTCATCTGCTCTCCTTAAGCAAAAAAAAGAAATAATTATCAATACTTAATCACATTTTAGAAATCAAGTTTGTAGTAGGATTCATCGTGTGATGAGCGCCTTAGAGTTTTTCTTCTTCTTCTTCATACAAAGCTAAAATGGCAACATTAATAGAAATCCCCATACAAGCATCAATCAATATTGTCATTACTATTTTTTTTGTAATAAGGATTATTTTTCGTGAAATATTGCCCTGGTAATATTCTATACGGTCTTTTGTGGAAGTATTTTCATTAAAATCCAGTTACGAATCTGATCAATACAAATATTTAACATAAATGCATCCTTCCCAGAGAGATCTACCATACTAAGAACTCCTTACACAATACCAAGAATTGTAAAGGCATTTATATCTGGAAATCAGGAATAATTGAACAACTTCACAAAGCTTAATATTTCCCCTTTACATCAAACAGCGCCTGGAACCTGGAACTTCTCTCAACAAAGTCGGTTATTGGAGGGGTGACAAAAGTTACTAGAAGTCAGTGCAATCTGCAAGCAGTTCATATTGCACCCCGCACAACAATGGAGCCAGTGATGCGCTAGTTGTAGACCAAAACCGAAGCTTCTCTTGGTTTCTGAACTCGGTTTTGTATTCTTGCAAAGTTACAAGAAGTCGGTATAATTTGCAAGCAGTTCATATCGCATCCATCACAACAATGGAGCCAGTGATGCGCTAGTTGTAGACCAAAACCCAAACGTCGCTTATTTTCTGAACTCGGTTTTGTATTTTTGCAAATGTTACCAGAAGTCGGTGCAATCCGCAAGTATTTCATATTGCAACCCCGCAAAACAATATTGAGCTAGTGATGCGCTGATTGTAGACCAACACCAGAGGTACTCTTGGATTAGGTTGGTATATCCTCATCAGGTCATACATTCGATTTTGTAATTTTACAAAAGACTTTCATTATGGATCCGTGAGAATGATGATGATGTGAGTGATGCCTGTGAAGGCAACCTATATGAGTTTAGTGGTACGATCACGAACCTTAATTTAGGATCCACTTTTATACTTTTTTTTTCGTACTGACAATTACTGTTGGTCCTAATGACCTTTACAGCTTCACCGGGGTTTTTGGGGCGAACGCTAAGTGCGCTCCAGTCTGGAGAAGGACTTAAATAATAAGAAGTGACTACCTAAGGGCACCCAGGTGGGTACGGACCTCGGTTTAGGACGTCGCTGGGGAGGGAGTGATCGGGGAGAGCCACCACTTTTATATATTGAACAACCTTACTATATATACTAGATTAACGCTAGAATTAGATCTCTTTTGGTTGCCGTCTATGTTTTGTTTTAACAAAGTCGTTCAATGCGTTAAAGTGGGTCTCAAATTAAGGTTCGTGACGGTACCAACATTTCCCATCACTATTATAGAGCAAGTTTCACAATTTGCGGTCGGTACGGGTAAGAAAATCGATGAATGGCGAGTTCCGAACTATCGGCCGGGCCGGAATTTATTGCGAGCCAACTTGGACCATGGCTTAGTTATTTGGTGTCGATCTTGATTTGGGGGCTCCGAGATTTTAACTTTCAGGTGTTGTTTACGTTAAGCAGAGTTACTGGGGACTTTGCTAGTATCTTGTGTTGGTGCAACCTTACTTGCAAACTTTGTTAACTTTGGTCACTTCTGCTTGTTTCATGTCAGGAGTAATCACAACAGCACTGCAACCCAAAGCCACTGTATTACAACGTTTTTCGTTCTTTTCCAATTAAATAGCGTTTTTGTTTGAAAACATAATCGTATTCTGCTAACATCATGCTAACCCATATAGTCGAATCGATCAATTATTGGTTTGATAAATAATGGTTCAGGGGATTACTGGACTGTTTGTCCAAAAATCCCCTGCGGCACTCAACGGTGACGCACAGTGGAATTCTGGTCCCCTGCAGGGGATTTGTCCTAAGGGGATTTCTGGAATAAGTCGTATTAAGAATCGGCCCCTCGGGCGTAGAATATGAGCTAAGGTAACTTCTGCCTGTCGTACCAATACGAGATAACTAAAAGGAGTTATCAGGATCGCGGGCGGTCTGAGTGGGGGCCTTGACCGTCCATGGTGATTGATCCAGGGTAGAGCAGCAGCTTAGGTACATTGTTCACTGACCACACAACAAGAATGAAGAACGTAAGATGTAGTTGGTGAACTTCATATTTTTTATTAAGAGGGAAATATCAAAAAAGTAGTACGCCATAGGTATTTTATACCCAGCTCGATCGAAATTCAGTCTGGTCAAATATTATGTCGTTAGTTCATTCATGTCTTTAGAGTATCAACGCTAGGGCCTATATGATTTGTTGAAATTAGTGTCTTATATAGGTATAACACACTAATTTCAACAAATCATATAGGTACAAATTATTCGCTGAGCGGTGCAAGTTCTGTTCTGCAAAACATTAAGTTGTTATATTACTGAAACTGCATGTGCTATGAAAATGGATACTGTCTTAAATTAAAACGGCACACACACTTTTACATTTTACTACTCCTTCGATAACAAGAAGAAGAAAAACATACAAAAGTAGAGTCGCCTTCCGATTCAGAGTAAAAATTACCGGGAATTCGAATTTCACTGAAAGGTTTTTTGAAGTCGGAACGACCTCTGAAATTTATCTGAGTTTTCACGCTCTACCGCTTTTAAAACCAATATATTGTAATCTTTTTTATAGTCTGCTGCTCTTGCTGGTTTTGTGGTGGAATCTTATTAATTATGTTAATTGTTACATTGGAAATATGTTAGGAATTTATTGTGACCCACCCATATACCCACTTACCTACTCTTACTGATCTACAAAAATCGGACACTGCTTCGTACATTCTTTAGGTGCCCTGTAACTACTGTCCTTCACAATCTGGAAGTGCTCGGTAATATTATGCCTCTACTGTGAACTACCATCCACACACATAATACCATGTAAATACACCCGCACCATGCCATCACCCTCCCACACACTCAGTACCTCACATACACACTAATATCCTCATTCATACAAACAAACACATTCATACATCACAACACGCACACACTGTTGCTTTCTTCGTCCGTGCAGTCACTGAGGGGCCAGCTGAAAATCAGCGCTGTGGCTTGCCTCAGCATTATGCTGAGCTGGTGTACCCTTTTTGGCACTGTACCACACCAGATGTTCTGTGCTGCATGTAATTAAACTTTGTATACTTCTGTAATCTGTATTCTGGTGTTTACAGCGCTAAATAAACGATTTCAATTTCAATTTCAATTTACTGGAAATATGTTAGGAATTTATTATGACCCACCCATATACCTACTCTTACCTACCTACCTATGCGAATATAAGGGTTTCGTTTTTACCTTTTGAAGTACGAAACCTTTTCTTAATTATCAAAAGGTAACACAAGAATTTTTAGAATGGGTCCAGAAGTTTTTGAGAATATCCCTTATCACATTTTGTCCTGCATAAGTACATATTATTTCCTATAGGGTAAGTGAGGCTACCCCTAGCGAAACAAAAACCTTTCTCCTGAATTAAAGCATTTATTAAAAAAATTGTTAATAGAATTATCCCACGACTATGCTGTTAGAATTTACAATAAATATTTTTGTAAAATGTCGGTATCAGTGCCGGCATTAGATTTCATTCAGGTAACAGCTTTCGAGTTCTGCTCAAAATAAGTATAGCTTGCAGTCTTCGCGTCGCTGAGACAGCAAAGTACCTAGGTATACCTAAGTCTTGCATCATCCAGGCAAACTTTTATCTAAGCACACAGCAGTGCAAAGGCCAAGTTTCAAAACCTCCTACTTATTCTAGTAGGTAGATATCCTCCTTTCTCTTCTCTAACAATACAGATAAGTTTAAGTTAAGCACACATGTCTACCCACTGGGTTTACTGCGACCTTTATCTTAGGGCATGTTAGGGTTTATTTAATTAGCGGATTAAATTATAAATTATTGAGGGCTTCATAAAAGATCCCAAAGATACAATTGCTTAGGTATTCCTCTTTTAGTAGCTGCTTACTTAGTTATATTAATCAAGTTTGTTTCTAAGATTTTGCGCCTAACGCATAATACCGATAATCGATTGTGCTGTGTCGTGCCGGCCGTAAAGACCACCCCAACTCTTTCCGTGGGTGTCGTACGAGGCGACTAAGGGTCTTTGTGGATACTCTTCTACACCTAGTAAGACGGCGCGGCGGCGATTGGCTCGCCACCTATCACGTTTGTCCACCAAATCTTACGGCAAAAAGTGGGAATGTAATCTTTTTCCGCTCTCGTTCAAAAACTATTAGTACCTATAAGTAAGGTTGCGTTTCATAACGTTTATTTACCCGATAATAATTACTCTACCCGGTTCCGAAACACAACGTGAATATTTCAATGGAACCGGGAAATCGAGTAATATTTCACTGTCAGGTAAAAGTTTTTACCCTAGAGAAATTTGAGTAATTTTTACTCCAGTCAAAGTGACAGATAGTTGTCATGTTGACAAGTTTGTGGCCGTTCCACGACTCTTTTGTAAAACTATACCTGGTTCCAATACGAGAATACTTTACCCGAGTATAATTGTCGGATAAAGCGAAAAGCGAATTGGAACCTATCTTGAGTAAGTACATATCTTAGATACGAGTACTGACATATTGCGATACGTCGGAAACTGTCTAGATCGAAAAATATCCAGATGTCCAACTCGGATAATGTTTGTCGAGTAGTAAAAGTACTTACTGCTATAGAACCGTGGCAATTGGGAAAAATACATGTATTTCTGTATGGGGTGCAATATAGCCTTTTATTCTCTGGGGTCTTATAGTAAAGTGCGTAGACAGACAGGTTGTTTCATAACTTATTATTATTATGTATTATCTCCCAGTTAATCTTGTTCACTGAATATTAATTTCAAGCCTACAGAGAAGCCTAAGGGCTTTACTCTCCCGATAATGAATTGGTGCCAGTCAATAGGCTCTGCATGAGACATGCCCGTAGTAGAGAATTCATGTATATACCTTCAGTGGACAATACATAATCAGGTAAAACCGTAGTACGTTGACGCTATTTTAACAAAATCATACGAATATCCAGGAATCATAATAAAAACTTATTGCGACCTAATAAAGTATATATATATATATATATCCTTTTTAATTAGTAGCAAATATTCGGAGGGGGGTATGTGCTGGTCATTTGTACCACTTTACACGATAAAATAACCCTGTTACTTGTATGAAAACTTTCCATACTAAAGAAAAATAAACCCCATTATTTTGCGCCTTGGTGGCATAAACTCATCCATGTCGTTATGAATGAAACTTGTTATTTCAGTATTAAAATAGAAATAATAGCATTTGTAGAATTTTCAAGCAAAAAATTATGTCGTTTTTCTCGAAAATTTAATAATAAAAAAGGTTTCTCTATCGTTATTATTATAACCTATAGATGACACCTTAGAAATATTTGCCGCTAATAAAATAGGATCCTATATATACTTAAAATGTCCTTAAAGTATAGTTTGATGTGTCTTCCATTGTACAGATGTGATTGGAGAAATTCATTGGGCTGCGACTCAGGATGTCGACCACCTAGTTCGCGAATGCCACAAGATACAATGGGGTTCCTTATGCCATCGTGAACACTCTTCCTTAGAACGCCGTCAGTTAGCTGCGTAATACAATATTATAAATTAAAACCGATTAGGTACGCATAACACGGATAAATAAAAAACTTATTTTTTTTTAAATTAAGTGAGAGAGACCTTACACTTTATTAATGCCAAAATGTCGGACGACACTGTAAACTGCTTTATTATGTCTGTAAGGATTTATAACCACACACCAGCATATATCAGACAGTTGCCTTTAAAATGTCTAAAAACAATGTTTAAAGCATGGCTGATTGACAAATGTTTTTATTGTTGAAAAGATTTTTTTGTTAATTAATAAATTTTTCATTAACTTTATGGCTAGTTGGTAGATTTTATTTATATTGTATTATTGTGATTTATGACTTATTCACGGCACTCACGGCACGGCTGGTCCGAAAATTCAAAGTCGCTCAACGAGCTATGGAGAGGGCTCTGCTCGGTATCTCATTGATGGATAGAGTTAGAAATCAAGTCATCCGTCACAAAACGCGAGTTACCGACATAGCTCATATGATTAGCAAGTTGAAGTGGCAATGGGCTGGCCATGTCTGTCGCAGAACCGACAACCGTTGGGGTAGACGAGTTCTAGAGTGGACCGCGGACAAGATAGCGTAGTGTGGGACGCCCCCCTGCCCGGTGGACCGACGACCTGAAGAAGGTTGCTGGCGATGATTGGATGAGGAAGGCAGAGGACCGTGTAATGTGGCGCGCTCTGGGAGAGGCCTATGTCCAGCAGTGGACAGATACGGGCTGATAGATAGATAGATAGATATGACTTATTATTATTATTCATGAAATTGACAGATTCATTATACTTTTATGAATTTTAGAGTGACATGATAACATCTTTTTTAAAATTGAACGAATTAATTAATATATTATAAACTTATATAAAAAATGGCATGCCAAGCTACTGGTGAAATACGCTGAACACTCTCAAATTGTCCCGTATTTATTGCAAATAAAAGCAATATTATTTCATTTCTTGTAATGAAATTAATCTTAAAAGTTGTGTGTATATTTTTACTAAAATTATGGTCATCTTGAAGTGTGGATTATCCTATGTAATTACGCCCACGACACTTATGTGTAGGTGGTACGTCGTAGGCGTTAGGTTGTACCTATTTATGTACACTAACATCAGGAATTAACAAGATTACGGTTACTTGGAATCGCACTTAGGGTTACAAACTTTCTTTACACATTTAAAAATCCGTTAGTATATTACAACCACAAAGATTTGGTAATATACAAAACCCCTACAGTCAAGAAAGGGGGGTGTTCAGTATCCATAACTGAACAACTTCCCCTATGGGGCCGACTAAGTAATACTTCATACAAAAACTCAATACTTACCTAGACAACCAAAATGTATTGAACAGCTGTTTTTTTTTTCGCGATTTCAGGGTTGGCCCCGTACTGAAATGAAATGAAATACTTAATACAATCTTCTTCTAAGTTATAATTATAGTAAAATAATTTTGTAGTCAACGGTAAACATATTGAAATCATGTCTGATGGTCTGCTGTTGTTGTGAAAAGGGCCTCAACTCAGCTTATTGCTGCAGACAAAAATGCCTACAGCGCAGGTAATCTGTTGGACCATGATCAATGGCTGACCAAAATATGTCCAAGAGGACAAAGATACATCACAAATAAATTTAATTGTAGATATAGTATTAATAAGTGAAAAATAAATACATTTACACATAAATGATATCGCTCTGATACATTTTATTTATGAGAACAGTTTTTAGTTTTCGACTTGCTGGAAATATTTCTTTCAAATTGTTTATATTAGTTTATATTTTCTCTGTAAGTGACCTATGCTTTTAAGAGAAATAAAAATTCTGTAAACCGATAATAAGGGCGCTATTATAAGGGGCGTTTCCTCGTGCTCCTACTCGACTCTCCTACTGGTAGGATCATGAGAACTGTATTCTTCATAAGGACACTGACAGTCATATAAGAGGTAGCCTAGTCAAGTAAACAAAAGTTTTCTAAACCTGTTCCACAAAGGCTGAGCACCTGCCATTTAAAAGGCTGTAAAGCCCGGAGCTTTAGCATAAATTAAATATGTACAGAAGGGAACTCACTATTCAGTATTAGCGTTACAGCGCGAGGCATTTACTCAATTACATGACAAGCCACAGGCTGCCTGGACTACATGCGCCGGTTCCAGCGCCGGTTCGGTTCGCTGCAACCAATCACATGCGTTCCGCCCTCTCCCCACTTGAAATCAGCACTTCGTGATTGGATGGAGCGAACTGAATCGTCGCTGGAACCGGACCATGTAGTCCTAATCTTACGGGGACCGCTAAAGAAGTTCCCGTCCGTGTAACAGACAGCAAGCGACATACGAGTGTGATCATACTTATACTTTATTTGCACACACATAAATTACAAAAGAAACAACAACAAGAAATTTGACGTACTCAGATAGAGCTTATCTCTAAAACAGAGATTTCTTCCAATATTATCTCTTTAGAGCTTATCTCTAAAATAGAAATTTCTTCTTTTTGATGATGTGCGTACTTCGCGCTAGGACGCAGGTACTGATTTTCCCTTCTTTAATTATCTAATTTGTGGCGTAGCGCAGCCGCTGCAGTGCCTCCATCAAGATTTGTATCTGTGCCAATGAACTCGTAGGCTCATAGTCGCTCCTCTACGCCATTTACTTTGGCCCAGAGCCAAGGGATGGCCCGATTGTGCACACTCAAATATTGCAGTGGTATTTAACTGATAGGTATGGGAAACCCGCTATTAATTGATGGGGTGCATAAAATTTATATTACAGATGGGAATTGATGTTAAAAATAATGAAGGAAAGTAAATACATAATAATAGAGCGTGTCGGTGGCACAGTGGCTAGGACACCGGACTCCCATGCGGGAGGTCCGGGTTCGAAACCGTGCAGTGCCATGTACCAATGAGTTTTTCGTATTTCTCGAAGACTTACGTACATTTACTGACTGCTCTAACGGTGAAGGAAAATATTGTGAGGAAACCTGCACACTGAGATGACCAGTGTGTAAAATGGGGTAGGCACAAAAGATCCTCAAGGGGCGAAGTGCCGCTAGGTTATTCCCGGCGCCCTAAGATATAAATTATAATACAGATGAAATTGTCGGGACTTAGCATATAAGGAAGAATGCGCCAGTGGCTTTGGATGCCTAAAAGCGGCAAGTTGTTCGAAGAAATGATGGGAACAGAGATGACTGAAAGTCATTGGGTTCTGTATAACGAAGAGAAACTGGGAAAAGGGAAGATCTTCCCGCCAGGCAGGGTTGTGCCTGGGGATTAATGCCGGTCCACCAGTGGATATTCGGAAAATGCGAAGTCCTAGGGAAACTTCGAGAGCGCGTTATACAGCGACATCTGTTGGTGAGTTGAGTAAACTAATCGTAGTGCGTCGCCACAAAATATTTATATTCTACGAAAAACGTATAGGTACTACTGATTAGGCATTTTACACTAGTAAAGCTAAAATACCTAATACCTATTGTTAACAGGTAAATTATTCGTAATTTCCCTCAAAGGCTATGTCCGTGACAATATTTTCTGAGAACGGCATGTATCACAGGTCAAACTTAAATGCAAAAAAATCTTACAAAAATGTTTGGTCGATCAATTTGTTTGCAAAATCGAACTTTTTATTGCGCGTTTAGAGGAAAAGGCTCTACTAGTCCGACTTCTGAGGAGGAAATGTACCTACGTAGATGTAGGTGAATAATGAAATGTACGTACCTAGGTACTACAACATACAATTCGGAATCATAAATGAACCATCTGGCTACGCCGTAGACTCTACGGCGTAGTGTAATAAATGTGTAACAGAAAAATGCAAGATTTTTCGAAGCTCATACGGCTCCAATATCCAGGCGCGAGTTCCATTGTCCTCAGAGGCGCAGTTCCGTCCGCCCTACGAAAACATTCCTTAATTAAATAAGCGCCGACAGGTGGAGACGCTCCGGGAAATCTAATATACCTACAGGATTGGAATTCCTTTATTTATACCCAGCGGTTATCAAGCTTAGGGCTTGGGATCGGTGATGTAATCTGTAAAAATGGAGGTCAGAGAAAATATGACTAAAAAATGAATATCTTCGCTTCGGCGTTGATATGTTTCAGTAGTGTTTACATAAGAGCCAGTACAGTACTTAGTTGCAAAGCCCGTATGCTCCGTCATCGACCCCTTCATTATTTACCATCAGGTGAGATTGAGGTCAAACGCGGGATTAGTCGTAAATAATAAAAAAAACTATATCCACCTATATCGACAGCCTCGACTCACCGCTGTGAAGATCTTAATATCCTCCTAGACATCATCAGATCCTCATGTCCAACTGTGATAATGGCACAATGGCCCTAGGTACTTGAGTTCAAGCACGAACCACCTAATTTTCACCGTTACTGTGATCTTATCTAACATCCATCAAAGATACTCCAAGTTCTTGGTTGGAAACCACTGGTCCAATTTTTATCAAATAATAACACATCTTTACACACCATTTTATGATCAGACTTGCAGCCTAATTGGAATGGTAGGTAAATGTCTATGTCTTTTTATACCTTTCCTTTTTTAATTCTTACAAAATTTAAGACGAATGCCGTCTCTAAGACTCAATTGGCCCTCGATGCCCATCGGTTGAGAACGAATGACACCAACGTACAAAAAATCACATCCAAGTTTCGGATCGCAATGAGGAATGTTGGACCGAGTACAAAAGCAGGATTTTGTTTCCCGTCCCTCGATAATTTGCTTATGCGGAATGAGCTCCATATAGAATATTAGACGAGTTTAGGTGAAATGCAAATGTTTGAACAAAGGCCTTTTTTGAGATTTGAGTTTTCCGCCCAAAAGAATATGACCGCTTTTCGTTGGAAAATAATACAAAAGTAGTCAGTTCCTTTCTTGAATCTCTGATAAACTACCAGTGATACTACTATATACCTTAACTGCAATAGTCTGTATCCTGAAAAATCATATATGAAAAAGGGGGCCAAGTATACAAGGCAAAATTGGGTGGACTGTCGGCTTCGCCGATGAAAGAATTGAGATCTGCTGGGGCCAAGCTCAATTATCTTTCAAAATTACCTTCAAAAATATATTTTAAAAATTTAAATGTTTAATAGAATACTTATACTCATACTATTTATTGCTTTTAATGTGTTACAATTGGACATCAGGGGGGCCCCGAACAAGTTCCAGTTCAAAACCCTGGTCCGAGAACATCTACGACAAGGTCCAAATCAATAAGATATTGTTGTGCTAGTTCACTGTTAAATACAATTTAATAGAGTTTACGTATTTATCTGTTCAACTATCGAGTATATATATTTATAATTATATATTTATTTGTACATCATAATATATTAGTATTTATATGTTTATATATTATGTACAATATACTTAATATTAGTATGCATTTTTTAAAGATTAATGTATATGTATTTTTAATATGTATTATGAATAGCTATTTATATATAATATAATAAGAATTTCTATTTTTTATGCACCTACCCAAACATTTCTGCATAACCCCATGGTTAGCTGGTAGAAAATGCCGCAAGGCATTAAGCTCGCCTAATGTACACCTTTTTATTTTGTGCATTAAAGTATAAATAAATAAATTGGTCTTAAAAATATATATATGACTTACTTACTTTTATAAATAAAATATTACTTGTTTAAAATTGACTCCCTAACTTGGTTATATAATATATTATATGTATAAAATATATTATATTTTATTATGACATTAAAATGATAGAATACAATAAATGAACGTAGCACGTTGATTTTTAAGCAAACTATATTTTTTTCTATGTTTCATGAAAATATCGCCTTTTTCGCCCTTTTTTGAACTTGGTCAATACGCTGCCGTATTCAGTCGATACAATTATTCCGAAAGTCCAGAAAGTAGGTGCCTACCTACTCCTAATTTCAAGATACATAATTTTTGGGTCACGTCAATAAGTCGATAATTCAAGACCATTATTACTCTGGATTCTTTTTTCGTAGCAGCACCAAATTAGTCTCTGTTCTGTCCCAGAATTTCCGGGTAATAATTATCCACGACAGTGTCAGATTTCACTGTCCAGGATTATTTATCTGAGCGAAGAAAAAAAGGTCGAGTATACGTGTAATAGAATATGCGTGTTCCGTAGATAAAATGTCGACTTTTCCGTGTATTTCTATTGCTACAAATATTTATTTGGTGACACCGTTTAGGGGTAAATCCTCTCTGGGATTTTTTTTCCTTTAGGTAGACAAAAAAGATATTTTAGGGGCAATCCTAGGTTCTTCTTATTGTTAGTCGTATTGTCATTGAATGAGGATCGTGGATTCTATGAAATTAACCACATATAACGATTATCTTGGCAGTTTTAATGGGGTGGTTTGGCAATGCCTTCCCCCATTTCACACTCTAGGATATCTCAGTATGGCTGGTCTGGTATGGTCTCACTAGGTTTTCTCACAATGTTTTCCTTCACCGTTAGAACAATCGGTAAATATACGATAGTTTTAGAAAAAAACCCGAAAACTCATTAGTATATAACATTGCATGGTTTCGAACCCGGACCTTAAACATAGGAGCCTCCTCCGGCGTCGTCGTCACCGACGTTCTCAAACAAGACATTTAAAGTTATTCAAGTATTCGCACGTTTTTAGTACCTCTCAATCTCAAACTTGTTTTAATGCAGCATGAATTACCTACAGTTTTCCCTGCCTGCCCATGAACAAAATCCTCATTATGTCTTTTATCGGGTCTGTTCAATTCGAGTTTACTATGCTGTAGAGATATAGGTATATCTTAGTCGAAAGTAACTTGAAATGGGTCGTGTAGATTTTACACGCAGTCCATTCGTCGCCCTGTTCTTCGAACTTGGCGGATACACTGCCGTTTGTCTATATCTTATTATGCCACTAAGTATTTCGTATGTTTATCAGCTGAAACTATTCCTGCATCTCCAGGGTTTTCGTATTTAACGGAACCCCAGAAAAGGGTGTCAAGTAGCAAATTGGGTGGGCGACCTACGGTGACCTTATTAAGGCCTTGTTCAGCCTTGTAAACAAAATTTCATCCCGAGCAATTGGTGCCACGTTCTGAATAATATATTTTACTCAGCGTACAAATGTTACGGTCCCCAGAGATGATACTAATTCATTTCCTTTTTTGTATCTGAGGAATCACATCACATGCATATTTTTTTCATCTTATTGATATTATTATGATAGTAAGGTAATGTCTGGTGTTCAAAATACTTCTGTCATTTAATTATTAAACCCAAACCATGGACGACAATCGGGCCTAGTCTCTCGGGATCCGTTCGTAAATCCGAGCAAAAAAGATATGCTAATTTTGATCACAACTTGAAAACTGTAAATGTGTATCAATCTGCGAGTAACCCTTTATGAGATAGGATAGGATACCCTTTATGAGATAGGACTGGAACCACTGGTCCAATTTTTATCAAATAATAACACATCTTTGCACGATCAATTTCTGATCAACTGAAAAACTGATTTAAAATTGACAACTTTGACGGACGCTTGCATACTCCGTAATTTCTCTACGGAAAAAAAACTTACATAAAATATATTCGTACTCTACATAACAAGCTCTAAACAATGAAATCCTCGCATCGATGCCTTAACCAACGTCGGCCGCGTAGGTGTAATAGCTCAGGATGATAAATGATTACGGTTTGTAAAACACGTCGAACGACAATTGATCAACCTACGTGCGTTAAATAAACTAAAGCCGAATATTTTCATCGATCAATCGACAATCGCACGATCGACGTCGGTTCAATGATCAATCGATGACAGATCGGTTTGGTGCAATAGCACACAATGATCGACGTTGTCCCCACCCGATTGTAGTTCACACACAGCACTTACATACCGCCCGCGCCGCCGGCGCGGGCGGCGACCCGCTTCTGGCGCTTACACGCGCTATCGGCATATTCCAGGCCGCTTCTCCCCGATCCCTACCTTCTTATAGTAGTTTTTTAGTCCTCCTCTAGGCTGGAGCGCATTTAGCGCTCGCCCCAAAAACCCCGGTGAAGCTGTAAAGGTCATTAGGACCAACAACAATTGTCAGTAAGAAAAAAAAAAGATCGACGTTGAATGATCTATAATCGATGTTGATCTATGTCGATCGTTCAGGTCTAATAACACTCTTACCTTACTACTACCTTCTCATGAAAGTTAAAGTTGCTACCTAAACATGAAAGTAAAAAGTTTCCGCCGCCGCATTTGTTTCCTCCAACTGCCTAATCGAATTCTAGAGGACCACAAACCACAAATCGTTTTCAAAACATTTCCCTAAAAAGCAACAATCACGTTTTTCCTTAGGATTCCTCTCAAATTCGGCCTCTGGAAATGGCCGCCAAGTGGGCCGATAAATTAGGCAATTTGCGGTGGCCGGCTGCGGGCGGCGCTCGGCTTTCGGCTTTCGGCTTTGACTCGACTGGGCTCTAATTAATTATCCACATGCCGGCCGTTGCCTGTTACTTAATCAACCATCACCAGTTAACTATTAGTATTAATCGGCACCTATGTACCTTGTACTTGTACCTATATGGTATCTTCTTATGTTCCTAGTTAGTTTTCACAATGTCAACAAATCTAAAATAAAAATTTAAGAAACATTCCACTTGGGTACTTACCATTGTGGAAATCCACTTACTTTCTCCTGGTCATCATCAGGACCATTTGAGGTCAAACTAGAACCACATGTTTACCGTTCCAGAAACACTCCAACATCTTAGAAATTCCTAAGCCAATGTCTATCAGACAAGACTAAAAACACCATCAACAAAATTATCTGTAAAATAAAACATCCGTGTCCAAACCGGATCATCGGTTGTTGAGTTATAATGTCACAGGCAAACAGACATAAGCGTTAAACTTATAATTTTTAGCCGTGAGTTAAAAATATTTCATAATATGTTGAAAAACTAACTAAGTACCTTATAGAAGAAAATGGCATAATTTGTTATGTTGTATTCACTTAAATTTGTATATTTGTATATTATAACTTATCAGATTAACTTAACGAATGTAACTGCTGATAAGCTGAACGAAGACAGACTTAATGAAATGATAATAAATTGATTAAAGTTCGGAATGAATTGAAATCAAATTACTAGAGCGAAAATTAAAATCTGCCAATGAAACTTCAGTTCGTTTGTTAAAGTATAATTGACACTGATTTATACAGAAGTAGCGAAAAGTGGTGTTGCCATACCACGCCAGTAGTGTCCCTGAACTCTCATGCGAGAGGCACCGTTTCGTGCTCTAATGGTGAAGGAAAACATCGTGAAGAAACCTGCACACTTTTTTATTGACTACTATACCCTCATTTGACCTCGATCTCGCCCGATGCTAAGCGACGATGAGGTCGACGATGGAGCATGCGGGTCCAGTAAATGCCTATTCACTCTGGCCTTGAAGATCCTAAGGTTGTAGGAAATAATCACTGAAATAATCAGTGTGTGAAACGAAGAGGCAATGGCAAGCCATCCCATTAAATCTGCCAAGAAAGTCATTCTACACTGAGAGAAATTTGTCACGACGCCAAATCTTTACGTAATGCAGGTGCCGTTTTGTCTATAATACGTATGGTACAACATGCATTTTGTTGGTAAATACAGAGTAATGTTGTAATGTATCAACACGTAATTAAGTTACAACATGCTCCATAATGATCTTCCTGTTATGTACGTACCCGTTTGCCGCCTACTTAAGCAAGACACTACATCTATACAGGCATAGCCCGATACATGACCGGAAGTAGGCCGTTGATATGACGTCACGTACAATACATTAAATAATGCAGTCGCACTTTTCTACGTGTACTACAACATTATAAAGACTGCACATACTTATTGCAATTGTAAAGAGCTCGCATACGTAATGAATGGATCTCGACACATGAAAGCATGACTCTTAGAATAATGTTACATCGTCCTTACTACGTACGCAACTCAATTAGGAGTGGTGCCGCATACTGATAAATATCCCGTTACAATCATAATGATACCACTTTTAGGAAAGCGTCCACTTACCCGCAAAAATGCGGATGACGTCATCCGCAGCGCCCGCAAGATACTGCTATCCTTTTCTTAGCCGCTGGCGCTGCGGCTGACGTCATAGGTGCCGCAATTGTATGAGATTCCATACAAAGTAAAAATTCCGTTGCTCCATGAAAAACGAGGTTTGGTACGTAATACAGTTGACGCATACTTATTGTAGCCGGGTACATGATACGAGACACCACTCTTACTTTACGTACTTCGCGACTATCGCGACATTATAAGTAGCTCGCATACTGATGCCTGTAACCGGAGCATGACTAATGTTAGATCGTCCCGACTACTGATTGAACTTCATTAAGAATGAGGTTTGGTGCGTAGTACAGTTGACGCATACTTATTGTAAGTACCCGGGTACATGATACGAGACACCACTCTTAGATTACGTACTTCGCGACATTATAAGTAGCTCGCATACTGATGCCTATAACTGGAGCATGACTAATGTTAGATCGTCCCGACTACTGATGGAACTTCATTAAGAACGAGGTTTGGTACGTAGTACAGTTGACGCATACTTATTGTAAGTACCCGGGTACATGATACGAGACACCACTCTTACTTTACGTACTTCGCGACATTATAAGTAGCTCGCATACTGATGCCTGTAACCGGAGCATGACTAATGTTAGATCGTCCCGACTACTGATGAAACTTCATTAAGAACGAGGTTTGGTACGTAGTACAGTTGACGCATACTTATTGTAAGTACCCGGGTACATGATACGAGACACCACTCTTACTTTACGTACTTCGCGACATTATAAGTAGCTCGCATACTGATGCCTGTAACCGGAGCATGACTAATGTTAGATCGTCCCGACTACTGATGGAACTTCATTAAGAACGAGGTTTGGTACGTAGTACAGTTGACGCATACTTATTGTAAGTACCCGGGTACATGATACGAGACACCACTCTTAGTTTACGTACTTCGCGACATTATAAGTAGCTCGCATACTGATGCCTGTAACCGGAGCATGACTAATGTTAGATCGTCCCGACTACTGATTGAACTTCATTAAGAATGAGGTTTGGTGCGTAGTACAGTTGACGCATACTTATTGTAAGTACCCGGGTACATGATACGAGACACCACTCTTACTTTACGTACTTCGCGACATTATAAGTAGCTCGCATACTGATGCCTGTAACCGGAGCATGACTAATGTTAGATCGTCCCGACTACTGATGGAACTTCATTAAGAATGAGGTTTAATACGTAGTACAGTTGACCCATCCTTATTGTAAGTACCACGTCCACGAAACTGTCCACGCGATTGAGTCGAAGTTCTTCAAGATCCACCATAAAAACAGAACACAGAAACTCTTAAGTTAAATCCTCAAACTCATGAGCGATCGGCGCGAAATGAGATTGCAGTCTTCAGTGGACGAAACAGAATATGAGCGGCTCAATAGACAGATCTCCAAAGCAATAAGACGCGATATATTACGTAGATTTAATACCTCACGCATTAAAGAGGCGATCGAGCGAAATAAAGGCTCCGAAGTGTTCGCACGAGATCTGTCTATGGGGCAGAGCCAGCTGATGAAACTAAAGACCGACACAGCGGCAATATCATATCTAGCAAACCGGAGATTTTGAGAGAGCTTGAGATATTCTATGGACAATACACTTCTTCACGGCAACCTCTTACCAACACGGCTCAAGACCCTAGAGCCAAGCTAACCCGACATCATACCAATGATGTCCCGGACATCAGTCTGTATGAGATTTGTATGGCTTTCAAACAACATAGTCCGAGAGCGGAAGGTATAATTACCTACGTCATCTGGTACCTCTTCCGCACTGTTATAGGTAGTTGACCGCACTTTAGATATGTAAGAAAAAATAGCCAGCTGGGGTTCCATTGGTACGTTTTGGAGATATATCCACCCGCCATCTGCACTCTGACACTCTCCCCTATGAACATCCACCCTCTCGAAGTTAGTCGAAGTATTTCGAATTAAGCTGAATTTACTGTTACTGACCAGAATTCAATATTATTTTCAAGCTTGTCTGCTGCGGGTATTGGACCAACGCAGGGATGGCAGACATTCACATTCGTAGTTAGCGATGCGTAAGCTATTAAATAGCATTGGTTTCATCTCGGTACCCGATGACGTAGGTTGACATGGTTTTTGGGCCATATTTAATGTTGTCTAGCGGGCATTTTGGATCAAGGGGCGGGTGGCAGACTAATGTTTCTTGTACCTACTACTAATGAAGGGGCAACTGCTGATACTAATTTGATTTCGGTACCAGATGACGTAGTTTATGCCTAAAAATACGACCTATATATTTTGGCATATCTCAGAAACGGACCAATGGAACCCCGGCAGACCCTATTTTCCTTACATAACTAAAGTGCGGTCAACTGCCTATAATAGTGCGAAAGAGGTACCAGATGACGTAGGCGTTTCTTACATGCCAGCTCTCTTATTATAAGAACGCCGTCATTTCAAACCGATTACAGGACCAAAGTACGAAACCAATCCAATTTCAAAAAGGTGTAAGACAGGGAGACGTGATTTCTCCGAAACTGTTTACCACCGCATTGGAAGACGTTTTCAAACGTATGTCCTGGAAAGGATTCGGCATCAACATCAATGGCGAGTACATCACTCACCTTCGGTTTGCCGCCGACATTGTGATCATGGCGGAATTCATGAAAGACCTTGGCATGATGCTCAGAGACCTGAACAGTGCCTCCCAACAGGTGGCTCTTAAAATTAACATGGACAAGACGAAAATCATGTCGCACTCGCACCCGTAATGGTTATCGTTAGGGGCACTGGTCTTGAAGTTGTTGACCACTACGTGTACCTAGGACAGATTGCAGAGCTAGGTAGTGCAGAGCTAGGTAGGTCCAACTTCAAGAAAGAGGTCAACCGACGAATCCAACTCGGCTGGGCAGCGTTCGGGAAACTACTTCTACTTACTAGGTATTATAGAATCCGTCAATTAAAGAGGTATGAGCTGGACCATAACACCTCCATGGTCAAGATCCGTACAATTTATTTTGCTTTATGTGCCTGGAGATGACGGTTCATATCTATTTAAGTATAAAAGTTGTACCTAATCCATATTCGGCGGAATAACGATTTTCCGAGTAATCATGTCATCGTAATACTCATCCCTCTGTGTATTAGGTATGTGATCACTTAACATACATCATCATCATCATTATCGGCCTATTTATCCCCATTAAAGGGGGCACAAGCCTTCCCTTCACAAGGGGGTACAGGCCATGAACCATCGAGCGGGTCCAGGACTTTTAAATACTAGGTAGTCATAATTATTATTTTGAAATGAAGACTTTTTTAAATCAGACCCAAAGGGCAAGAATCCAGAGCTGTAAAATAAACAAACCAATGTTCTCTTTCTTTAAAATGTATGCTTCACATTATAATTAGCAAACAACATTATATAAAGACTCTACAACGGAACGTAATGAGCGCCGTACATTAAAAAGATTTGCATACATTATTCCTGTACCACATACATTAGATACTGTAGGTACTTACTGCTCTCTTGTAGTCTTGTTCTGTGTGGCAAAACTGGCATAAACCTGTCACCTATCCATAGGTGTGCTCAATCAATAGAATAAAAGATATCAAAATGTATGTAGGTACGTCGGCCAAGTTTTTCTCCAGTCTACATATTTTAACCAAGCATAATATGCAGATGATAAGTTTATCATTTAACTATGTTCCGTCTGCAATTCACATATTAGTCGATTTTCGATAAACAAGGTTAAAAAAAATGGCGAATCCCAAAGTTTTCTGGCGAAAATTGTTCACATTCATGGGTACTGTTACCTCTTGAAGGGATTGGTGCATTTAAACTTACCTCTGTATACCTAGGAACTAAAATAGTAAAATGTCTGTTTGCCTGGAGTCGCGACTGTATCATTTTGTCCATGGTTCCCAGCTATTGGGATTGGGTCGCCTCATCTCTTCCCTTAGATAGACGTCGTAAAAGGTGACTAAGGGCTGTTTGAGACTGTATGAGAAATACGTTAGTTTTCAATTTAGCCGCCTCGGTCGTTCCTCTTTCCTCAAACCTAATCCAGCAAGCGCTCGATTCCAAACAAAGAAGACTGGGCGCTTTTGTACCCAGGGCTTCGCCCGCAACCAAACAGTACAATTGGTAGATTAGGATCCAGGAGTAGGTACCTACATCTTTTAAATCACCTATGGGACGAATTTCCTAAGTAGTGTCGGTCGAGAGCTAGAGACCAAAACCGTCTTCATAATATTTAAGATGTCATGAAAAATAGTGGATTCAAGCTTGGGAAATCGCCCAATCTCCTTTAGTTGGAATAAATTTAATAGAACTTGGCACCAAAATGCTATTAATTTATTTTGTCAAACGATTTACTAATTTAAATATGTATTTAAATAATTGAAACATAAAATTAAATATTTTAATTCTTACTAATTAAAATCCCACTAATATAAAATTTATAGATGTGAAAGTTTTGTAATATAATGTTGCCTTTTTCATAGTACCTGGTGACGAGAAAAATAAGTAATGAAAGTACTTATTTTGACGAATTTGTGTCGGTTTTTAGCTTACCTACCTATTTATTTAATTATTTCCATCATACCGTAGCATTTGTCAGCTTGCCTCTCCGACTCGCGGCCAAGGTGCGGCGCCGTCCGAGCGCTCGGTAGGTAAATAACGCGCGCAAGTACATGAAGTGATGAGCACTGGCTCTGGCGTAATTTCTTAAGTTATGTTATGGGTCAGCAGTGAATGTGTTAGTTTTGGTGACCATTTACTGTTTTTGACAACATAAAGTGTGAAGCGGACGGCGAGGGGAGGTACGTGTGCGGTTCATTGCAATGCATTTGCCTGTGACGTCAGTCGAGCGCCGCCGGCTAGTCAAGGTTACTGTGCAAGTGTTGTTTGATTTAAAGTATTTGGTAAGTGATTTTGTTAGAGTTTTATTAGCGACAAGTGATTATATTATTGTATAATGACCTCAGTGATTTTATTAAAGTGACAAGTGATTCCAAGTATAGCGTAATGACTTCTTTTGAGTGTTTGTGACAGAAAATTATGTTTTCAAATTATTTTTACCATTCTAGGACCGATATGGCTGACGACGATGAAACTCCAACTTGTTCTCAAAACAAGCCGTCTATGACTTATATAAAAAGGGGTGGTGGCACAATCCTCTTACATGCTGGTCATCAGTATTCAAGGAAAGAAAAATATAAAAATGGGACAGAGATATGGGAGTGCATCAACAGGAACAAAGCGAAATGCGGAGGCAAGATTACTTTGAAAGTAAGTGAAACAACAATATTAACCGCCTAAAACATTTTTCTAGTATGGAGACCCCCTTTAATTTTTAACTTTATTTTTTATCTTAACTATTTGTTGTTAAATTATGGTTCACAATGGTCAAGTAATAATTCAATCAATTAATAACATATATTTTTATTGTTTTAGGGCACAGATATTGTAGGAGAAAAACATCACAAATGTACGCCGGATTTCGCAAAAAATATGATAGACGAGCCGTTGAATGAATGCAAAACTAAATTATATAATATAATATAAAATAATATATAAACTTAAATAATAACCCCATTGTCTGCAGTCTAAAACACTTGACGTTGCATTTTTCAGCTCATTGTTATCAGTGATTTGGATAACACTTTCACTGTAAAAGAACCATCTACAAAGGAGACATTTATAAGGGAGACACATACAAAGGAGACTTCTACACCCATTGAAAGCACTAGTTCTCAAGTAGAAATTGCAAATGTTGAAAGCCGCAGGAGTTCGAAAGTAAGAAATTCTCTTTGATTCCATTGGCTAATAATGATATGATACCATCATCCTGTTCGACCCCGCGACTGTGCCATTTATCGTTGTTCACATAATATTGCAAGTTATCTCACATTGTTTTCCTTCACCGTCACAGGGTAAATAGTAAATGAACGCAAGACTTCGATAAGAATTATTTTGTGTTCGAGATTAAAACAAATTAATTTAACATGTATTAATTAAATAATAATTTGTAACCAAAATGAAGAAATACATAAAAATTTTAAGAAGTCGAATGTCGTTATAATAAAAATAAAATAACAATTTTATTTCTTTTGTTACAGGTGTTAGATATTTTACAAGTAAGAGGACTTTTATTATAAAATAACTTTAATTTGTACTTAAATTCTACAATTTTATTAGTAAAAAACTCGCACTCCGAAAGGATAAGTAGTATTTTTTAAGCTAGCATTAATATCTGTAGTTGAATTCCTTAAGTTATACAACGCATTTCCGCCAAACGGCCACGTTGCGTCGTGTAACTTCAGGAATTGAGGTAGGGATATTAATGCTAGCTTAAAAAATACTACTTCCTTTCGGAGGGCTTCCGGGCAAGATTTTTAAATAAATCTTAATAATGATATAATTATGATTTTTTCGATTGGTGGCACTAGTAGTGTGCGGAAAACCCAGTCTTAAAACTGATTGATTTGTTTATATGGAATAAAGCAGGTAGGTAACGGCTTTGTAACAACATGTCTGAATATTCCAAAATTTGACAGTCTGTATTTACTAAAATTTTTTAATTTTCTTATGACTTAATTATTTTTAGTTTATGTTTAGCACATAGCAATATTATTGTAAATTGTATCCATTTAATCATATTATGTGGTTAGTCTGTTTATTGTCGAGACTTGATGTGGTGTCCAACTTTAAGTACCTAGGTATTAGTTGTTAGGCCGTCGTCGTCTAAACTCTTAAAAGTTATTTTCTGTGTAATTATTAAAAGCGTTGTTGTATTGTATAGTTATGTATTTCGTGTTAATTACGGGTTGTTCGGTGTTGGTATTGGTCATGTTGTGTTTTATTCATGTTCTGATTTAGTCATGTTCAATTCTGGTTAAATCATGTTGTGCTTTAGTCATGTTCTGCGTTAGTCATGTTACGGTTTAGTCATATTCTGATTTGGTCATGTTCAGTTCTGGTTAAGTAATGTTCTGGTTTAGTCATGTCTGGCACATATCATAACACGTCCGTAAACCCTGTGGGGGTAGACAGAGGAACCACCTTCATTCATAGGTTATCACATTCCATTATTAGAGGGTTTTTGATGTGCACTTACCTGAGATTGAAGATGGTTCCTCTGTCTACCCCCATTGGATTATGTACGTGTAATGTTATGTGCCAAAAACATATTCACAAAAAATAAACCAGACATGACTAAACTAGAACATGACTAAATCAGAACAAGACCAAAGCAGATTATGACCAAAACCGAACATGACTAAAGCAGAACATGACTAAATAAGAACATGACCAATACCGAACAACCCGTTCATTTCAGGTTAAGTCATGTTCTATACCGCAGATCTCGTTACTATGAATGTCAACAATTATCATGATCAGTATAGGGCTCTTGACAAAATTGTATCGTCTTTACAATACCGTAGAGCTCGATGCTCGATACTTGTAAAATATGCACATGATATAAGAAAAAATGTATCTCTAAGTTTATTAATTGATTGACAATGTTTGTGATGTTAAGGGTGTATTAACAAACAGATGACAGCTAATTTATGTAAAATTTTCTGTGAATCGAGTTATTATTATTAAGTTATTTTTCGATTCACAGAAAATTTGACATAAATTAGCTGTCATCTGTCAAGTTTGAAGTAGGAATTTGTTTTGTTTATACTTAGCACTTAGCACAGGCACTTAGCATATATTGTAAATGTTAACCATTCTGATTGTATTTGGTTATGTTTGATAGTTCATTCTGGTCGATTGACAGTCTGTCAGAGAGCGAGATGCTCCCACGGTACGCGTACTGATCGCGGCATCTCGCTCTCTTACAGATTGCGTGTTGGACGCGTTCATGTTAGCACAGCTGCCGACACTAATCGAACGTTTAGTCTTTCTGTCTGCTTATTTCAATAATCCTCACTGGTGGATTTCTGAATTCGATTAGTCACAATAGACTTCAAAGATGGTTATCTTTGAAGTCTATTGTGACTAATCGAATTCAGAAATCCATTGTTTTACTTCATTACGAGAAATGGTAGTATTGTTAATTTTGGTAAAACAAGTTTAGAAATAAATTTTAAGGTAATTTTGTCGTAGTCGCTATATCATAATCTTATTAACGGATGTGGTAATAAACTATTGCAGTCTGTATCTAATTCACTGCCTTTTATTTACAGATGGTCCTTTTACACAATATAATAGGGATGAGAAAAGGACGTATATAAGCGGGTACAACATTAGTGCAGCATAATTATGGTAAGGACGTGCGAACCGCATAACCATAGTTGCAGCCTGTGCGTACAACAGGTATGTGTGTTAATGCGTACGCAAGGTGCAGAATGCGTGTAGTTAAAATGTTACGTGCGTAATTGTATATATAATATATGTATTATACTTACAGCATGGACGTTGCTACGCTGTGGGCGATTATGTTCCCCTGCGCATACAACGACAATCAGCCGTGCTACCTGTCACTGCCTGCCATAAGGAGAAACAGGTGCGGAAGATAAAGAAACCTCTTTCGCGCTTGCTTGGTTGGCAGTGAGGTGCCGCAAGGCATGAAGTCACAGTATGCGCAGGGAATATATTCTCCCACGGTGAAGCAACACCTTACTGTACGTATGCTACATTTTTATGTACGCATGTGACATTTTTACTATAAGTAGGCTGCACCATTGTGTACATAAGTAACACCATTACTGTACGTAGGCTGCACCATGGTATATGTAGGTGATGTCCTTACTGTAAGTACGTTGCACCATTGTGTACGTAGAATGTACCATGATGTACGTAGTCGATATCCTTACAGTACGTAGGTATTACCCGTATTGTACGTAGGTAACACCGTTAGTGTACGTAGGTAACATCCTTACTGTACGTAGGTAATATCCTTACTATACGTAGGTAACATCCTTACTTTACGTAGTTAACATCCTTACTATACGCAGGAAACATCCTTACTTTACGTAGTTAACATCCTTACTATACGTAGGTAACATCCTTACTTTACGTAGTTAACATCCTTACTATACGCAGGAAACATCCTTACATTACGTAGGTAACATCTTTACTATACGTAGGTAAGAACCTTATGGTAATTAGGCTGTGACATTATGTACGTAGGTGAGATCATTACCGTTCATAGATTTAATCATTACGTACGTAGGTAACAACACCATGGTAAGTAGGCTGTACCATTTTGTACGTAGAAGGTATCGTTACTGTAAATAGCCTGAAGCATAATCTACCTATGTAACAACCTTATATAATTAGGCTGTAACATTATATACATAGATGACATCTTTACTGTACGTAGGTTGAAACATGATATATATAGGTAACAGCATCACGGTAACTAGACTGAACCATTATCTACATAGACTTAAGCATGACCTACGTAGGTAACAACCTTACTGTAAATAGGCCATACCGTTATGTGTGTAGGTGACAACGTTACTACATAGACGAGAGCATTACGTACAACAGTACGGTAAGTAGGAAGGGTCTAGGTACGTACTCTGCAGCATTACTTACGTAATTATCAACCTAAGCACGGTTGTTGTCTACGTACATAATGTCTGTGCCTGCGCACAATAAGGATGTTACCTACGTACTGTCATGTTATTAGATACTTATGGCATGACAGTACGCCATTGAATGAACGAATGAATGGATAATTTGTATGGGGAGTCGTAATGTTTGGGGTTCCTTACATGCAAAGTCATGAAGCGTAATGTTGTTTCATCTTTATGTACTCCTGGTACGTTTTTAACAAGAAAAATGGATGTGGAGTCTAGAATTACGTATGTCCGAACATGACTTTTCTCTCAGTGTAAGTATGTGGTTATTTCCATAGAACGATCAATCAATCATTTATGAGGATACGAAGAAGCAAAAGATGGAGTCATAACCAAATATGTGGATAATATTAAAATAGGTGTTGATGAGTTTGGGATAAGCAGAGTAAATGGAGCGTCACGAATTCCTCTTTCTCTTCCTGTGTCATAAAAAATGAGTGTAACTTATTGCCATTTCGAGTTAGAGGTAGAGGTCCGTGACAAGCGGAATTATCCCAATTGAATAGGGCTCCGTTAGCTTTACAAGTGGGTACAGATCCCTAAAAATGTTCTTTATGGACAGACGAACATACTCATGTACTTCGCATTAGCATTAAAATTGAATTTATTTTAATTTATGTTCTATGTAGGTACCTGATATTTTGTAACGCCTTTTAACAGGCTGAATACTTTGACATTAATCTATTTTTAAGATCTTTTACATTATTCTATACAGTATTCTGACAAATAAAGTATTTTGATTTGATTTGATTTGAATGGTTGAGTCATATAATAGGTCTTAATTTTCCCTTTGGATACGGATCTCTAAATTATTGATATTTTATTTTATAATTTGTATCTGGGTGAAACATACATAATTGAGCCGTTTGGGGTTGAAACATCGGGACCCGGGAGCGCACCGTGTCTTTAAGGACCTCGCAAAGCAACTGGTCGACGCGTCAAAAAACCCAATATCTGGCTCCTATTTGGCCCAGCGGATTAGCTTAGCTATCCAACGGGGCAACGCAGCCAGTCTCTTGGGTACATTGCTGGATGTGGGGGAATTAACCCAAAATTTTTATCCTTAGTTTTTTCTTCTTAGTCTAAGTTTAGTTTTAGTATTATAATAGATTTATCAAAGCCCATTTAATTGTTAAATATTAAATATAACTTCTATATTTGAATCTGATATTTGATATTCCCGACGAACCATTCCACTGCTTGTAATTAAATTAAATTACCAAAAAATCCGTTAGCAACGGAAATATTGCAAAAATTTTAAATTTCGAATTTGTACATTTCGTACGCAGTAATGATCTCTCACATTTGCGATTGGTTCGTTAGTACTGGCAGGTAGGTACATCAGAGAGCCGGCTGATGCCAAACAGGCCCAATCAGTGAAAATTCGTGTTTGCACTCACGTTCAAATTGCGACGTTCCAAATTTAAGCTTTGGCACACTGGCCATTAAAAAAAACTTGTTTTTTTTGTTTTTTTTTTTTTAAATGGCCAGTGTCAGGTTTTGAACCACGATTACGTTCTTTTTCCTTTCTATTAAAATTTTAAACAATTGTATCTCTATTTACCGATTACTTACATTGTAGGTACCTAGTCTTTATACAATAGTTTTAGTTTAGCACATAATCATTAATTCTTCGTATTTGATCTTTAAGTAATTCGTAATGAACTTTATATATAAGAAACTTTAAATACAATTGTTTTAAGTATAACATAAATGTATTTTTAAAGAAATGTTTTTAATTTATTTTGACTGTACCTGGCGATAAAAAACACACCCAAACACACCCTTTCATTCCCCCTTACATACATTCAGACGTCTTCGGGTATAAAATAAAAATTAAATTATATACAATTACCAAGACTAATTTTAATCACAATAATAATAATAATACTCACGTCCGGACAGGAGGGAATGGAATTGACAGCTAACACTGGTCCTGACAGTTGGCATTTCATCATCTCAGTGCCAGTGCGTCTAGTGTTGACTGCATTGCCGCTGAGATGGTGACATAGGGTTGGAATTTCTGTAAAGAAAGCATGAGAATGAGAGGGAGGAATAAACAAATATGGAGAGACAAAATTCGAAATATAATCTACGGCCGCTTCCCGGGGGTAATCGCCGGGGCACACCTGGAGCCGGCGCTGGGTGTCTCAGCATGCGATCGGTTGGCGACGCGGGGTTGAACAGGCGGGCTCCGGTCGACAAATATACGACAGCCGATCGATCATCATCACCAATCTCATGTCCATCATCATCACAGTCCATTGCTACATCTATTCATACATCACCATCTTTCAGTCAACCTCACTCACCATCAACCATATCATCATGTCATTCACCAACATCATCTATCATGTCCTCCAATGAAGAGCAAGAGACCATCCAACTTGCACCATCCAGTCGTCCACGAAGGAGGCGGGCTTCAGCCCAAAATACTCAAACTTCGGACTTACCATCAGGTCCCCAGGAGACGACACCAGCTGAGGATGCTTCGCAGGCAGCTTCTGCAATGAGACCTGCGACCACTAAAGCTGGAAAACTACGTGTGCGCATGAAATGGGATAATGATGTCAACATTTTCATAATGCGCACATACTTCCAAATAACAAGACTTGAGACGGACCTTACTACATACAGAAAACAATTACACCAAAAATTTAAATCAAAATATCCAAATGTTGAAGTAACTGAACAACGATTGTCAGATCAACGAAGAATCATAGTTAGAAACAAGATGTTGACTTCTAATTCGTCTTTCACTCATACTGTCGTTTGGCCAAAAGCTCGCGACAGTATGGTAAACTCACCCCAATAATGGGAGAAAAACAGTAATATAAAATAAAATAATAATAATAATAAATTGTAATTTTTGACTATTATTGCTTGGTGTTCAGTAGGGGGCGGTATTTATCCCATAGAACTACCTAGTTGTCTATAGGATGAATGCTGACCTTTATTGAATACCTTCTTTTGGGGAAAGCACTGTCTCCCAAGATACAGGTTCGCCTAGTTTGGGAGTCAGGGTATTGTTCGATTTACTAATTTGTGATGTTTTCAATAATGTTTTTTTTAGTTGTTATTTATTTCGCAAATTGTAGCGATCGGTAATAGGACATAAAACGCAAAGCGTTGCGTACATGGAGCCACGAGCACACTCCGTAAACAGAAAAGCAAAACGAAACGTCATTTTTGAAAGTATTACTTTATCGTTATTTGGATTAATTTAATTTAATTGCTCAAAGCGATAGTAAAATTGTGATGATGTCATGGCGTCATATGGCCATTTCAAAATAGCAGACCTAAAAAATCTGTTAAAACAGCGTGGTGCGATTCTAATGGAATTTGGTGGAAAGGATTTACATGTTGATATTTTCCTTCGTGTACTAATTTAAAGTTTATAAAACAAAAATCTAGTATTATATAATCATCCAATATGAATAAAAATTATCATTACCTATTTATTTGTCAAGTTTTTGTCATTGAATTAAATAAATTTAAGTTATGTTATGTTTAGAACAAAATCATCTTTAAGTCGTATACGTTCGTCGTATTTTTAAAAGTTTTTTTAGCTGTGATAGTGGCGCCTCTAGTGGTAAAAATGTTTAATAGATTTCGATAGACAGTGGATGGAGCTGGTCTGATTCTTATGTTAGACGTTTTCAGGCATTACAATAGACCCATATACCTTACTTACCATACACCTTCACTGGATTTGAGCGGCGTCTCATGGAAAGGAGCTAGGCCATCTGGTGTCCAACAGTGCACATCAGTTTTCTCACTAATGACAAAGTTTGGGCTAGGCAATTTATTACACAAACATAGTTCACATATAATAGCACATAAATCGAAGGAAATTGTCCAGAAATATTGAGAAAAACCACATAAACCGAATTTTTAATTGTCCGCCGTAGATTTCGTGTGGTCGAAGCAAGATGGCAGCCGACCGAGAGTCTCCCACCACTCGCACGCCCGCATATCGCGGATATTGTAGTATATCCACTTATAGGTACATTATAATGCCCGAACAAAAACATTGCAGGATTATCTCCTATTGAACGCCTACGATTGCTTTAGATTTAGATGATTGCTATTGGTCCATATTTTCGCGCCCTTTCAAATATTACCGGATATGTCATCTTAGTGAGTGAGATGGCAATATTGAAACTACACATTAAAGGAAGAAAGAGCTATATTTTAATGGGTTATCGGTTTACAATAAGTATAATTCTTTTCGATTTTAACAGTTATACCGGTACAGGAGACTTGTTGCTCAGGGGTGTCAGCTAATATGCACCGCCCTCAGGTTTGGCCTGAAGAATACGACGGTGCTCTATGGGACATACGGACATCTTGTAATTTTAATACATTAAATTTACATTAAAGGCCGTGTTGTGCCGACCATAAAGAAAAGCACCATCCCAACTCTTCCCGTGGGTGTCGTACGAGGCGACTAAGGATCTAGTGGATACTATTCTACACCTAGTAGACGGCGATAGGCTCGCACCTATCACGTTTGTACACCAAATCTTACGGCGGAAGGTGGAAAACCTATGATTAAGATAGTTCTTCTGTCAACCCCCTCGGGGATTAGAGACGTGAGAGATATGTATGTAAGTAAATTTTCAAAATAAACTGTTTACAGTATGTACAGTCGACCACAGGTCCACCTACATTTTATACCGTAGATGTGCTACAGAAGCGTAGCAATGCTACGATCGAAGCCCGTGCTTTCACTACATAGATATAAGCTATATTCTTACTAGTTTTTCGAATATATTAATTCACAAAGTCCTGATTTCAAGTAGGGGGAGGGGGGACCGCATGTTATTGCTTTCAGCGAACCGCACCGTTGGAATCGGACCCGTGAAGTCCCAACCTAATGCTAGTGAGATAATTACGTGAGTCAGTTGTTATTTTATTGGATATCAGAATCACTAAGGATCTTTTAAATATAATGTCGGTTTCAGTATTTCGTATAATCCAGGTTAACCTACAAATACAAAATAATGAAACAAAACAAAAGAAATTCAATTCTTCGCATCAAATTAAGTACCTAGGTTTGTGATTTCGATACAAACTTACAATATCGAAACTCGAACCGAAACCCGGGGGAGTTAAGTTATGGAAGTAATTCGATACAGAGCTGAAATGTATTTTCCACTAGAATTGTGTATTGGTCACAACGAACTTATAAATATGGAATAACTATTGAAAATGTAAAAGATAAAAATATTTCAACTATGTATACGTACCTAATTACAACTCTATTAGGGTTATTATTAACTTTCATCATCATCATCAGCAGCCTACTCTAGTCCACTGCTGGACATAGGCCTCTCCCAGGGCGCGCCATTGAGCCCGATCTTCGGCTCTTCTCATCCAGTCGCTGCCAACCACCTTGCGCAATTGTCGCTCCATCTAGCAGGGGGGCGTCCCACACTACGTTTGCCCAAACGCGGTCTCCACTCCAGAACTCGTCTACCCCAGCGGCGGTGGTCGGTTCTGCGACAGATGTGACCGGCTCACTGCCACTTCAGCTTGCTAATCTCATGAGCTATGTCGATGACTTTTGTTCTATGTTGGATCTCCTCATTTCGGATTCGCTCCAGCAGAGATACTCCGAGCATAGCTCTTTCCATAGCACGCTGAGCGACTTTCAATTTGTGAACCAGTCGTACCGTCAGTGTCCACGTTTCGTTTATTAACTTTAAAACCAATTTACTCACTACATTGAATAGTAAATAAAAAACACTATGTACAAATAAATAGTATTTAAATTAAAAAAAATTATACAAATAAACAGAATATTCCGAAAATTAATATCCACCAGAAACGAAACACTATTGCAAAGAACAAAGTTAATAACTAGATAGATAGATAGAAACACTTTATTGTACACAAAATCAGGAAAAGTAAAAACTACAGGAATAATAGCATGACATGTACAAAGGCGGCATTATCGCTTAAAGCGATCTCTTCCAGACAACCTCTGAAAATAGTAAGTATAGTATTTTGTCAGTTTTATATTTTCCCAGGGATGTAAGGGGGGTCACCAACATCTAGACCTCCAAATGTCAAACTCACCTGCACGTGGTGCATCCTGCCGATTAACGAACGAGTCCCTGGCGACCGACTAGTGGCGGTATAACCACTCAAATTATGGCTGGGTCAAAATACCAGAAGCACGATGACGGGCAGCAGCGTCATCGGGGCAAGCGACCCGGCTACTGCGATCGCCAACCCGCAGGCCTAGCGTGGCGATTATGGCATCACCTCCTATGGACAGCGCAAAAAGAAAACGGCCCCCAGTTCCCGGCCGCCCCACTATTCCTGGTCACGGTGGCGGCCATGGTAGCGACGATCTGCGTAAGGTGGCTGGCAGCGACTGGATGAGAAGAGCCGAAGATCGGGCTCAATGGCGCACCCTGGGAGAGGCCTATGTCCAGCAGTGGACTAGAATAGGCTGCTGATCATGATGATATTTTCCCATGTTCTGTTACATGTTCATTTGCACTGGTCAAAGAAGAGATCTGTCCTCCTAGATACAGGAACATCCTAGTTCGGAGGTCAGCGCTTATTATAAACTAACTGGTTGCTCACTAATTTTATTTAGTTTAATATAACATATCGACGCTTGAAAGGCAAAACTTACCAAGCGACATTGACCAAACTTTACAGCAGAGCTGTTTAAAGTTTTTATTTTTAGCAAAAGTCTCATAGAATCTTTATATTACATTGTATCCAAAAAATAGTTACAGTCTAGGAATTCTTAGTTTATCAGCTATTACCATTATGAAAATCACATGCTCAACTCTCGTAATTAACGGAATATACGTCGGTTAAATAAAAGTGACATAATTGTAAAAACAGGTAAACATATCTAAGCGATCAGTGGCACTTTAGTAAAAACAAGTAAATTTAACATAAAAACCTCACTACATGAAAACACGAACAGGAAAAATCATCTAAGGAACAACACAAGGTTCAATAAAATCGAGAAAAATTACGTGAGCTTCAAAATTAGTTTCAAGTAGTGAAGGAGACATGGCATAACTAACCGTCAGCAGAAATTGGCTACAAAACTAACCGACATTTCATAGAGATATCTAATTGGTGTCAACGAATTGAAACAAAACGTAATACAAAAGAATTAACATTTTATTCGTTTTAAAAAGAGTTAAAATGTTCAAACAGAAGGTAGTACCTACCTGAGGAGGTTAATAATTATGTTTCATAATTATACTTAAATACTTTGTAATTCTGAGGTTTCCTCATCAAAATGAATTAAACATTTATAATGACTATGAACATGTTTATGAGCTTTGAATCGGGCGTAGCTTTCCTCTTTTTCAATCTCATGTTCTTTCTTTTCTTTCAATTTAACTGGATCATCTGTATTTTGAAACTGTAAGCATTTTAAACATTTGTCCTTTTTTGGCACATGAAAACCAATGTTACATTTTTCTTGTAAAATTTTACGGAATATTCTTTCACTGACGACATCAAGTCCTTGTTCCAAGTTATTCTTTTTATAAATTTGGTAAACATTTGGCACGTTTTTCAATTCTTCTGACAGGTAAACTTTACTTGAATCTTGACGACAGTAATGAGAAGGCACGGCTGGTAAATTTTTTATAAAATTGATTACCCCATCTATAGTAGTTTGCTTAGTTTTGTTTGACGGCTCACATCTACCTCTCAGATCTTCTTTAGCACATCCCCAGTTAGCGTTTTTCACAATATTATAAATTGTTTTATCAGAAACGTTTACGGTAGCTGCTATAAATTGCAAGCACACATTTCTTTTACCTTCCCCTTCATTAATGGAATATTTGAAAGTACAATTACGCTTTTGTGAACCCGAACGTTTACGTTTAATGCCTATTTTTTGCGATGTAGACACTAACCAATCTCGGCGACGTACAGAACTGAGCTTCCAAAAATGTTGAAAAATGCTTTCTCGCCGCTCTTCTGACAGAGATCCACAATCATTGCCACATTTTTTGCCAAGACATGGATTAGGCAGTACCTTTTTTGCCGGTATTGAATCACCCTTTTTAGTCACATACTCCTCACCAGCTTTTTTCTTTCGAGACCTTTCTTTTCTATCATTTACTTTTTTTTTCTTAATCGCAGAATCACCAACTATTTCTTCCTGGGCAGTAGATTCATTACTTTTGGCTATAACTTTCCTTCTGTTTTTGTTTTTTTTCTTTCCTTTTTTACTTGTTGAATCCAGCTCATCCGTATCCTCCGCGTTACTTGATTTCTCTGACCAATTATCCGAATCATCTATATCACCATAAAAAGTAGAAAAATCTTCCTCTGATGTTCCTCTGAAATCGGACTCTGGGTTAATGTTGCGACTGGGAGGTGCGCGCGGAGCAATGTCAACCTCCTCTAACAAGGAATTATTGTGGATAGGATCGAGTGACGTAGATTCTTCACTGTGGCCAGCTGATGTTGGAGGTACATCACATTTAGGTGTAAGTGATGCGTCCGAGGTAGTCTTGCAGCTTGTGTTTGAATCAGCTGTGTGTGATACATTGTTATCAGCTTCGTTAGTGTGCGAGATTGTTGACTGGACTTGTGATTTGACCTTAAATAAATAAAAAAGTGTCACACATAAAATAAATCGGCCACGATCTTAAAAAGGGCTGTGAGAAAAGAATCTAAAACCGACGGGAATGTATGAAGCGATTAGTGATAGGACACAGTAGATGAATCGAAAGAGCTATGAATGGATCGTAGAATGTTCGATCTCATCTGGTGGTAAGTGACGATGAGGCCGAACGTGGAGCACACACCCATTAGTAAGTACTGGCACTTCTAAAACACTGCTGAAACACACCAACGCCGAAGCGAAGATATTTGGCGACAGACTTTACATAGAAGGGTGGTAGCTTAACCAGGCGAACCCTACCAGCAGCAATGGGGTTGTCATTGACTTCCCCATTTCACACATTGGTTATGTCAGTGTGCTGGTTTTATCTCGATGTTTTCCTTCACCGTTAGAGAAGTCGGTAACTGTACGTAGCATTTACCTTAGAACGGTGAAGTTACTCGGAAAAACCGTACAAAGTCATTGGTTCATGGACCTCACGGAGATTCGAATCCCAAACCTCCTCCGCATGGCAGTCCGACATCCTACCACAAGGCCACAGAACAGACGCTTAAAAATTAAATCGGTTAAATACTTACAGATTCTTCTTCGAAGGTCAATCGCTTGCGACACTTTGAAGGTTTTATTATCCCAGCATTAGTCAATGCTATGTTAATTATTTTGGAAGAGCGGCGTTTTGGGTCCATTATTCTACTGGAAAGAAAGGTAGGTAGTAGATAATATTTAATAATTATAAATACCTACCTGACATAATCTCATAGACAAAAATAATTTGAAGGAATTAACTTAATCTACCGAATAATTAAGTACATTTTCAAGGAAAACACTAGGTAAGTTATTAAATTCATAATTTATCACAAGGACTGAAGACTTCTGCAATTTTATTAGCAATGGGTAAATTGGCATTACCTACCTACTCATAAAGACACTATTGTTAGATTCGCGTAATTAAAATACCTAAAATAAAAAAGGATGTTAGGTACAAACTGAAGTAAAACTTACTTATTACATAATTATTTACTAATATTAGATACAAAATATCTTTCTACTCGTTGTCGTTCCATAACTAACCGACGAACGCGCGAAATTTGGCGCGAACGAGCGCAGCCCTCCGCTCTAAGTGACACCTTGCGGCTGAATGTCGACTTGCGGATACGCATCACAGGTGCTGTGCAACTTGCGCAACCAACATTTGACACCATAGTGAACCTTCCTAACCGACATTTTGGTTACCATTAATTTTATGTAAAATCGTCTAAGCAACAATACAATAATCATTATTAGTTCGAGTAAAATTATCTAACCGACAGTTAGATGAATTAGAGATGTAAAGGAAAATTGTCTAAGCGCCACGAAATCAGATTTACACCAATTATGTAAAAGTGTGTAAACGCCAAGGTTTATTTTTGTAATTTCAGGTTATAGTATATAAGTACAACAACGAGTAAAAAAGTTAACAGGTGAAATTATCGAACTTAATATTTTTAAATTTTTATGTTTGGATGAAACATGATAAGTGCCATTTGTCACGGAGTTTGGGTAGGTAAGAAATTACCATTTGATTGAAAAGGAATATTTTAATATAAGTAAAATGGTCTAAATACATCAAAATCTAAAAAGATATCATGGAAAAAACGACTATATGATAAAAATCCTCACTTTAATGGCTTAACCAACCAGATCAATGAAAAAAATCATTTTTTTGTCGCTAAGTAAGCACAAAATGACGGGATTTTGCTGATTCTCCTTTTTCCTAAGCGACAGTAAAACTCATCCTAGAGCCATGGGACCCAGACCAAACGACGCAGAATTTTCTGGCGGTTAGATTGGTGTATATAACTCATTTTTGGCCAAAGTGTCGCTTAGGAAGTATTGCCTTTCAAGCGTCGATATACTTAAGTTCCTACTGGTATGGACTATGAATCCATTGTAATCTTACCGCACAAATAAACTATTCTTATTCTTATAGTTAATGTAATGAGCAAAGTTAGTGTTTGTATAAAAGTAAGTACTGCGATAAACGAATCACATCGTGAATTACGACGTGACGTTTCGAATACAACGTATTACCGGAGTCGTTTGTGGCCTTGTTTGCTCAAGTTACTCTTCCAAGTTTTATAATATAAGTTAGTTGATCTGCTTGGGAATAGACATCTTGATTACTATTACACAGTAATTTTCTGTTGTAAATCTACTCTTAGGGTTAAATTTAACTCTAACAATGAAATAGAAACATCGTGATTGCCATATATTTCCATATAATAGTTAATATTCGTAGTAAATATGTATGAAATAATCATGTTAATTCTATATTTTTATTCTAAAGTTAACCGCGTTCTATAGGTATACAAGTTAACTACAAACGAGGAAATCTGTAATTGGCCTTCTTTAAGTTTAATACATAATGTAATTTCATAATTGTTAATATCTGTATAAATAAATAAATAAAATATTTTGTCAATTACCACCATTTGCGAAATGAATCGCGGGGTCGCAAATCAATTATAATAATAATAATAATTAATAAATTTATTTAACGACAACACTACAACGGAAAGGTACAATGAATACTACAAAAAATTAAATTAAAAAATAACATATATATTTCCTAATACCGAGCCTACGATTAGCACCCACACTAGGTAACCCTGTGTCGTGGGCGCTGTGGTGGGGAGTGTGTGTTGTGGTTTGTACCTAAATGTACTGTAAGTAATGTGATTTGGCGAAGTAGAATTGTGTGAGTAATGTTGCTGTCTCTATTTGTAAAACTAAATGATTGGAGAAATAACTAACAGATAAAGCTATGCGAATTAAAAAACTAAAAAAGTAAATAAAGCCCAGTGGGTATTACCGCTAAAAATACCTACCCCCATACCCAAACCATACCCAACCATAACAAGATGTACAATAACAAAGAGGTCTGGGATGACAAATATAATATAAGTAACTGGAAATGTATTTTAATATCACATATTTAATTAAATTATATTTGACTAAAAATAACTAAGTAGACCACACAAAGACCAAAAACAGACATTATTTCTTTATGGTGAGAAGTTCTTCAGTTTCCTCGTAGGTTAGAGATAAAAGCCAATCAGTGATTTTAAACTTTGCTAGGCTAGTGCTACATTCTAACACGTTACTGGATTTAATTACCTTATTATAAATGTATGGATGTAAAAAACCACCAAACCTTTGCGCGAAGGTAGTGGACACACTCTCTTACTTACTTACTTACATTAAATACATTTTTGTGGTAATTATATTTAAACTTGCATATTTACAATTAATTAGGGATATTAGGTATTACTACAAATTGCTTGCTTGCTTAACATCACTCCACCACCTACCGCCGTGGCGAGTGCGCGCGCGCATTTATCTGCTCCGCCGTACCAAGCCGCGTTATCGCCACGTGCCGGCCGGCCACCGGCCCCACCGCGTGCGCATAAGTGATTTTGTGCTATTTGTACCTTTGCACTTTGGTCCCACCGTACAACACCGCGGTTCGAGTGCACATCGAATCAGTTTTAAGCCGTGCACGGCTGTGTTCCGCAACTAGTGAGGAACAGCGGAGTGAACGAGCTAGCATGAGTGACATGAAGGAGAAAGGAGTCGGTGAGCCCCCGCCACCCACCTTGGACCAGCGGCGGCCTCTTCGCAAACGACCACCAGACAAAACCAGGAAGGTAGTGGTGAGGAATATCCTCACAAACACCTACACCTACGCAGAGATTACCGACCAACGGCGGCCCCGCGCACCAGCCGCCGGACGCACTGTACCTGCCCCACCGGACTCGACGACGAATCAGCCACCCCACCTCCAGCCCACCAAACAACCCATCGCCAGCCTCCAGCCCCGCTCCGACCGGATGATGAAACCGAAATCCAACCTTCAGCAGCAACAACAACCTGCAACAAAGGCACAGCCCGGTGTCGTGCCATTCGGTAGGGTAAACCCAGTTCCAATTAGGACCCCCGCCCCTCGTATCAACGTCATCAGTGACGTCACAATTCACCCCGGCGACGTCGCTTCCCACGACGCCGCCCGTAATGGGTCAGGCGCCTGCACTGGAGTGCTCCCGAAAAAACCCAAGTCCTCCCCTATCTCCGCTAGGAACACCGCCGGCGGTGATAGGATTAGCAAAACCCCCCCCACCCCGGGGGGGTCCCTTCACTCCGTAGGAAGCACCGACAAATTGTACGGTGCTTCACCCGAATCTCAGAGCGGCGCCCCACTCGCCGGTGGCGCCACCGCGACCTTAAGCTCAGTTTTGACTACCCAAATTTTGCCCTCTGACTGGACCGGAATCGAACCCGGTGCCGGCGCGGGTCGGGTGCCGGCCGCGGTCAGTGCCGTTGGCGCGTCACTGCTCGCGGAGGGCACCGGTCCCGCGGCAGGTGCGGGAACGAGTCCGCCTCCGACTCAAACCGACTTAACTCTTAGCCCTAGTTCCCGGGTAAAGCGCCTTCAGCGCTCACCTTCCATGCCGGATCTTGTGGGGGCGGGTGAGGGGAGGGAGGTTAAAATCACCCGTAAGGTAGAATGGAACGAAGTTTTTAAAAATTTCTTTTCGCAAACACCAGACTCCCTCCTCACCCCGCCCGCACATACGGGTTATTTACCTCCACAGGGAACGGTTCGTATTCCCACCGAAGGGAAAGGTGTTCCCACCGGTGGGAATGGGAATCCAAATGCCTCACAGCTCACGAGATCTCCCCTAGGAACGCCGTCCCGTAGGAAACTCTCACCGGAATGGCTGACGCTGGAGAGCCTCGGGAAGCGCCGCCGCCCCCGCGACCCTTCACCGTCCAGGGTACCGCTGAGACCCTACGGCCTCAACAATTGGGCCCAGGGTTGGGTCCCGGAAACTCGACCCCAATTACAACGTACCAAACTGTTTGTTTCGCCGCCTAAGGGCGCTTTCGCTTTTGGTACTCGCTTTCCTAGTGCCCATCCGTTTGTGGACCGCGCGCCGCACGACAATATGCTGCCGGAGGGCCACTCTTTCCTCGGGGCAGACTTCGAGGGGGGAGGGGAGCTCCGGCCGCTTGTGGATCCGCAGAACTCCGGGAGCTCGTCGCGGCCCCTGGACGAAAGTGCAGGGATTTCGACGAGTTTCTCTGGACGAGCACAGCCCACACTGCTGGGCGGCGACGCGGTGGCGGAGGACCCGTCGGGGGTGGCGGGGGGTGACGCCACCTACTACCTAAAATTAGGTATTGGAGGTGGCGTCACCGCCCAAGGCCCCCGCGACGAGGACCTCTTTCAATTAGAGCCGACTCGCAACAGCGGTGCAAATGGCACACCCCTCGACCACACGGAGAGACGGTCTGCGGTTAACTCCGGGAGCGCATCCCCAACCCACAGTGAGCCCCCAGATAGGGGTTATCAGTCTCTCAGACGTAATCAGCAGTCCACGCGCACCTCCCCACCCTCGCCGCCGCCCTCAGGGGCTCAGCAGCCCGCACCGTCGGGTCAGCGGGGCGTGTCCCAAGCTTACCCGCCCATCGTAGTGGAGTGCTTGCCAAATTGGGCGGAGCACACAGCTGCGCTGCGTGGGAGGCTCGGCCATGCCCCTAACGCTAGGGCGTTCGGTACGGGACTGCGCTTCATCCCCAAGTCGGCAGAGGAGTTCCGCACTGTGCAGCGATACCTAGTCGAGGCACAGCAGGCGGACTCCTCCATCAGATTTTACTGCTACTCCCGTAGTGAAGACATCCCCACGAAAGTTGCCCTTAGGGGCCTCCCTCCCGACACGCCCCTTGAGGCCATCCGCGGCGCTCTCGCCGAGCACGGCGTCACGGTGCGACACATACGGGCCATCCCGCCCATGAAGGGCCGCCCAGGTTGCCTGTTCTTCCTGGAACTGGATCACATGTCCCAGGAAGAACTAGGCAACCTTTATAAAATCAACGAACTTCTGTACCTTCCGGGCGTCACGATTGAGGCCTGGAGGGGCAGAGGGGGGCCGGCGCAGTGCCACAGGTGCCAGGCATTCGGCCACTCGTCGGCGAACTGCTTTCGGCCGCCAAGGTGCGTGCGCTGTGGAGAGGCACACCTGGTGGCCGAGTGCATGAAGCCGAGGGACGAGACCACCTGTGCCAACTGCGGTGGCCCTCACTCTGCTAATGACAGGAGGTGTAAGGTACTAAGGGAGGCTGCAAGGAGAAAGCAACTCAAATTACACCCGCCGTTACCTACTCAGACGCGTCCATCTGCCATCCCTGCAGCCTCCCAGTCCTTGCAAGCCCAACCACCCGTCGGGAGGGTCGCCACAGGTCCCATCGAAATACCGACGGCTGCCCTGCCTTATTCCTGCCCGGGGCCCTCGCTGGCGCCGGAAGCAAATCCGGCGACCGAGCGAGGCCGCACAGTAGCGCCTGCGAATAAAAGGAAGGCAAAGCGCAACCGCCGCAAAAAGGCAGGCGCCGGTATCTTGACGACAGGCGCCTCCTCATTCACACCAGATTTCTCCCAGCCTTCAGGACTTGCAGCTGCGCCTCAAGTCCTAACCCAGCGCACGGTGGGTGCAGTTGGTTTCCCTCTCCAACCCCCTCGATCAGAGGGACTTACTCACCCTCCTCAATTAGCAAGCGTCATCCCGAACCCGCAACCCCGTTCAGAGGGTTTTATTCCACTACCCCATGACCTCACCCTGCCCACACAAGTCAATCTTGGTATTCAGGGAGTCCTCATACCCCCCAACGCAGTTACCTCTCATCCGCCGTCCTATCAGCCACTCTCACAGCCCACGGGCGTGCCCCCGATCATAGCGCCCCCTCGGGCCCGCCGGGAGGCGGATCGTCAGCACCCACCCGGCCCCCAGGAGTGGGTCCGGTCCGCCGGGTTGATCCGCTTCTTCAGCGAGGTACTGATGGAGCTTTACGAGACTCTTATTTCAGGAGGAGACCCTCATTTTGTCATCTTAGGAGCCCTCCATCATCTCACTTCCCAACTCAGCGGTAATAGTAGAAACGGCTCTTAGGTTGATTTACTGGAACCCGGGGGGCATAGCCCCTCACTCCCAAGATCTAAGGCTGCTCGCCCAGTTGGAGGATATTCATATCATCCTTCTGGGCGAAACCAAACTCGCGCCCCACATCAACCTGAGAGTCCCGAACTATTTTATCTACCGCCGCGACGAGATCTCCGCGGCGGGCACTCCTTTTCGCGGTACCGCTGTGGTGGTCAGAAGAGACTTAGTCCACGAGGTGCTGAAGGAGCCCCCCTACCTCACGACACGCTCCAACGGGGTCAGCGTGAGAGTGGCTGAGAGGACTCTGAGGATCTTCGCGGGATACAGGCCGCCGCACTCGAGCACTCCCCTTCACCCCTCTGACATTCATCGGATCCTCGAGGGGGGGCCTACCTTGCTAGCCGGGGACCTGAATGCCAAGCACAAGGCCTGGCACTCACGAACCATCAACGCTGCGGGTAGGCGCCTCTTCGATGATTCCGATAGACATGGGTACGAGGTAATCGGACCCACATCCCCGACGCACGTTCCTTCGGCCCCTAGGCATCGCCCAGACGTCCTGGACATAGTAGTCCACAAAGACCTAGGCTTCTCCATCAGTGTGGAGGTGCTGTATGATATCAACTCACAGCACCTCCCAATACTCATTACACTTGACAGTCCGGACGTCTGCGCGACAGCTCGGGCCTTAAAGCCCAAAACCGACTGGGAGAAGTTCCACTCGGCACTCACCAACTACCACCTACCCGGACCCCTTTCTACCTCGGAGGAGGTGGAGGCGGCGGCGACCGACTTCGCGCGAGTGCTCACAAAAGCAAAAGAGACCGCGACCACCATGGTCCCCCGTGTGACTGACCGCCGCCCTGAGCTTCCGTTTCCTCTAAGGGTAATACTGAAAAAGAAACGTGCCCTCAACAAGCTGTGGATGCGCTCTCGCTGTCCCCGCGTAAAATGCGATCTGAATAGATTGTCGGAGCGACTTTCGACGGAGGTTAAGGCGTTTCGAGGAGCCATCTGGGAGAGTAAAATCGACCAGGTGAGCGAAGACGAAACGTCCTTAAACCACCTCTGCCGAATGCTGACTTCCACACGCAGCCCAAAGTGTCCGCTCATAGGGAGCGATGGGGTCCGCCGATTCGGCGCCAAAGATCGGGCGGAGATCCTGGCCGAGCATCTAGAGGGGCAGTTTACTCCGCACCCTGTCCCTGCGGATGCCCAGGACACCGTCCTCGAACACCACGCCTTGGTCTGCGATAGAGTTAGGGAGTACCTAGCCGCGTCAGTCCCTCCCTTACCCGGGAACTATTTCGTTTCCCCTGCCGAACTGGGCAGGACGATCTCCCGCCTTAACAAACGGAAGGCACCCGGCCCGGACGGGTTGCCCATCGTAGCTCTAGTCCAAATGCCGCGGAGGACCCTGGTCATTCTGACCAGGATCTTCAACGGCATCCTAAGAACTGGTCATTTCCCTACAACGTGGAAAGTTGGGAAGGTGATCGTCCTGCCCAAGCCGGGAAGGGACAGACGGCTGCCCTCCAGCTATAGGCCCATTACTCTCCTTTCCCACGTGGCCAAACTTTTTGAGAGAGTGTTCCTGCGCAGACTGCTGCCTCACATCAACATCCGTGAGGAGCAGTTTGGGTTCCGCAGTGGACACTCCACCACTTTACAGTTGGTACGAGTGCTCCACCACCTTGCGGAGGAACGAAACTTCGGGCGGCACACGGTCGCAGTCTTTCTCGATGTTGAGAAGGCATTTGACCGTGTGTGGCACGAGGGCCTCCTCTTCAAGGTGATGGAGACCACAGCCCAACCCGGCTTGGTCCGTGTGATGGCCTCCTTCCTGGAAGGCCGAAGCTTTTATGTTTCGGTCGAAGGGGAGGAGTCATCGCCGAGACCGATCCGGGCGGGAGTACCTCAGGGTAGCTGTCTGTCCCCGTCCCTGTACGCTGCGTACACCGATGACATCCCAACCCTTAAAGGTCGCCTTCAAGAGTGGGAAGACGATGTCATGCTCGCCCTCTTTGCGGACGACAGCGCGTACTTCGCGTCGTCGCGTCGCTCCACCCTCGCTGCTGCGAAAATGCAGCGTGTGCTGGACCTGCTGCCTGAGTGGCTGGATAGATGGAAGATGGCGGTTAACGTCGGGAAAACCGCTGCCCTTCTGACCGGCCGCCAGCGGAAATTACCTCCGAAACCTAAACTCCGGGGATTGGATGTAGAGTGGCAACACTCGGTTAAATACCTGGGGTGCCATATAGACCGGTCGCTGTGCCTAGCGAAAATGGTTGACAACGTCGTAAACCAGGCAAAAGCCGCGCGCGCGCTTCTCCGACCGGTGCTATCGTCCAGGCTGCCCCTGCGTACTAAACTGAGGTTGTATAAGACCTACATCCGGTCCCGACTCACATACGCGGCACCCACGTGGCTTCCATATATCTCGGCCACTAATAAAAAGAGGCTGCAGGCCCAGCAAAACATCGCCCTTAGAGTGTGCACGGGAGCGGGACGTTACGTCAGGAACGATGTCATCGCCCGCGACGTGCAAATGGAATCAATCCAGGTGTTCGTGGAAAGGTTGGCGCGATCTATGTATGATCGCGCGGACAACGGTCCCCACGAACACCTGCGGAACATCGCCCCCTTGCACGCGCGCCCTCCTGATGTGAACGCGTGGTACCCACTCCCGCGCGAGTTAGTGCGCCCCCAGTCGCCTCGTGGCGACAGGCTGGAGCGACGTGACGGCGAGCGGTGAGCGTAGCGTACAGACCCCCTCCCCCCTTTCCCTCAACTTCTATATATATAGCCATAAAGTCCGCTTCACATAGTGGCTCCAATTACCGGAGATGCTGTATCACTCCGAGCTTCTGCCCGGGCACGAGGTTCGCCTCAAGGCCCGCACTCCACTCACCCCCCTCAGGGTTCGAGTGACGACTCGCTTGCTTGCTGCCCGCATATCGCGGATATTGTAGTATATCCACTTATAGGTACATTATAATGCCCGAACAAAAACATTGCAGGATTATCTCCTATTGAACGCCTACGATTGCTTTAGATTTAGATGATTGCTATTGGTCCATATTTTCGCGCCCTTTCAAATATTACCGGATATGTCATCTTAGTGAGTGAGATGGCAATATTGAAACTACACATTAAAGGAAGAAAGAGCTATATTTTAATGGGTTATCGGTTTACAATAAGTATAATTCTTTTCGATTTTAACAGTTATACCGGTACAGGAGACTTGTTGCTCAGGGGTGTCAGCTAATATGCACCGCCCTCAGGTTTGGCCTGAAGAATACGACGGTGCTCTATGGGACATACGGACATCTTGTAATTTTAATACATTAAATTTACATTAAAGGCCGTGTTGTGCCGACCATAAAGAAAAGCACCATCCCAACTCTTCCCGTGGGTGTCGTACGAGGCGACTAAGGATCTAGTGGATACTATTCTACACCTAGTAGACGGCGATAGGCTCGCACCTATCACGTTTGTACACCAAATCTTACGGCGGAAGGTGGAAAACCTATGATTAAGATAGTTCTTCTGTCAACCCCCTCGGGGATTAGAGACGTGAGAGATATGTATGTAAGTAAATTTTCAAAATAAACTGTTTACAGTATGTACAGTCGACCACAGGTCCACCTACATTTTATACCGTAGATGTGCTACAGAAGCGTAGCAATGCTACGATCGAAGCCCGTGCTTTCACTACATAGATATAAGCTATATTCTTACTAGTTTTTCGAATATATTAATTCACAAAGTCCTGATTTCAAGTAGGGGGAGGGGGGACCGCATGTTATTGCTTTCAGCGAACCGCACCGTTGGAATCGGACCCGTGAAGTCCCAACCTAATGCTAGTGAGATAATTACGTGAGTCAGTTGTTATTTTATTGGATATCAGAATCACTAAGGATCTTTTAAATATAATGTCGGTTTCAGTATTTCGTATAATCCAGGTTAACCTACAAATACAAAATAATGAAACAAAACAAAAGAAATTCAATTCTTCGCATCAAATTAAGTACCTAGGTTTGTGATTTCGATACAAACTTACAATATCGAAACTCGAACCGAAACCCGGGGGAGTTAAGTTATGGAAGTAATTCGATACAGAGCTGAAATGTATTTTCCACTAGAATTGTGTATTGGTCACAACGAACTTATAAATATGGAATAACTATTGAAAATGTAAAAGATAAAAATATTTCAACTATGTATACGTACCTAATTACAACTCTATTAGGGTTATTATTAACTTTCATCATCATCATCAGCAGCCTACTCTAGTCCACTGCTGGACATAGGCCTCTCCCAGGGCGCGCCATTGAGCCCGATCTTCGGCTCTTCTCATCCAGTCGCTGCCAACCACCTTGCGCAATTGTCGCTCCATCTAGCAGGGGGGCGTCCCACACTACGTTTGCCCAAACGCGGTCTCCACTCCAGAACTCGTCTACCCCAGCGGCGGTGGTCGGTTCTGCGACAGATGTGACCGGCTCACTGCCACTTCAGCTTGCTAATCTCATGAGCTATGTCGATGACTTTTGTTCTATGTTGGATCTCCTCATTTCGGATTCGCTCCAGCAGAGATACTCCGAGCATAGCTCTTTCCATAGCACGCTGAGCGACTTTCAATTTGTGAACCAGTCGTACCGTCAGTGTCCACGTTTCGTTTATTAACTTTAAAACCAATTTACTCACTACATTGAATAGTAAATAAAAAACACTATGTACAAATAAATAGTATTTAAATAAAAAAAAATTATACAAATAAACAGAATATTCCGAAAATTAATATCCACCAGAAACGAAACACTATTGCAAAGAACAAAGTTAATAACTAGATAGATAGATAGAAACACTTTATTGTACACAAAATCAGGAAAAGTAAAAACTACAGGAATAATAGCATGACATGTACAAAGGCGGCATTATCGCTTAAAGCGATCTCTTCCAGACAACCTCTGAAAATAGTAAGTATAGTATTTTGTCAGTTTTATATTTTCCCAGGGATGTAAGGGGGGTCACCAACATCTAGACCTCCAAATGTCAAACTCACCTGCACGTGGTGCATCCTGCCGATTAACGAACGAGTCCCTGGCGACCGACTAGTGGCGGTATAACCACTCAAATTATGGCTGGGTCAAAATACCAGAAGCACGATGACGGGCAGCAGCGTCATCGGGGCAAGCGACCCGGCTACTGCGATCGCCAACCCGCAGGCCTAGCGTGGCGATTATGGCATCACCTCCTATGGACAGCGCAAAAAGAAAACGGCCCCCAGTTCCCGGCCGCCCCACTATTCCTGGTCACGGTGGCGGCCATGGTAGCGACGATCTGCGTAAGGTGGCTGGCAGCGACTGGATGAGAAGAGCCGAAGATCGGGCTCAATGGCGCACCCTGGGAGAGGCCTATGTCCAGCAGTGGACTAGAATAGGCTGCTGATCATGATGATATTTTCCCATGTTCTGTTACATGTTCATTTGCACTGGTCAAAGAAGAGATCTGTCCTCCTAGATACAGGAACATCCTAGTTCGGAGGTCAGCGCTTATTATAAACTAACTGGTTGCTCACTAATTTTATTTAGTTTAATATAACATATACTTAAGTTCCTACTGGTATGGACTATGAATCCATTGTAATCTTACCGCACAAATAAACTATTCTTATTCTTATAGTTAATGTAATGAGCAAAGTTAGTGTTTGTATAAAAGTAAGTACTGCGATAAACGAATCACATCGTGAATTACGACGTGACGTTTCGAATACAACGTATTACCGGAGTCGTTTGTGGCCTTGTTTGCTCAAGTTACTCTTCCAAGTTTTATAATATAAGTTAGTTGATCTGCTTGGGAATAGACATCTTGATTACTATTACACAGTAATTTTCTGTTGTAAATCTACTCTTAGGGTTAAATTTAACTCTAACAATGAAATAGAAACATCGTGATTGCCATATATTTCCATATAATAGTTAATATTCGTAGTAAATATGTATGAAATAATCATGTTAATTCTATATTTTTATTCTAAAGTTAACCGCGTTCTATAGGTATACAAGTTAACTACAAACGAGGAAATCTGTAATTGGCCTTCTTTAAGTTTAATACATAATGTAATTTCATAATTGTTAATATCTGTATAAATAAATAAATAAAATATTTTGTCAATTACCACCATTTGCGAAATGAATCGCGGGGTCGCAAATCAATTATAATAATAATAATAATTAATAAATTTATTTAACGACAACACTACAACGGAAAGGTACAATGAATACTACAAAAAATTAAATTAAAAAATAACATATATATTTCCTAATACCGAGCCTACGATTAGCACCCACACTAGGTAACCCTGTGTCGTGGGCGCTGTGGTGGGGAGTGTGTGTTGTGGTTTGTACCTAAATGTACTGTAAGTAATGTGATTTGGCGAAGTAGAATTGTGTGAGTAATGTTGCTGTCTCTATTTGTAAAACTAAATGATTGGAGAAATAACTAACAGATAAAGCTATGCGAATTAAAAAACTAAAAAAGTAAATAAAGCCCAGTGGGTATTACCGCTAAAAATACCTACCCCCATACCCAAACCATACCCAACCATAACAAGATGTACAATAACAAAGAGGTCTGGGATGACAAATATAATATAAGTAACTGGAAATGTATTTTAATATCACATATTTAATTAAATTATATTTGACTAAAAATAACTAAGTAGACCACACAAAGACCAAAAACAGACATTATTTCTTTATGGTGAGAAGTTCTTCAGTTTCCTCGTAGGTTAGAGATAAAAGCCAATCAGTGATTTTAAACTTTGCTAGGCTAGTGCTACATTCTAACACGTTACTGGATTTAATTACCTTATTATAAATGTATGGATGTAAAAAACCACCAAACCTTTGCGCGAAGGTAGTGGACACACTCTCTTACTTACTTACTTACATTAAATACATTTTTGTGGTAATTATATTTAAACTTGCATATTTACAATTAATTAGGGATATTAGGTATTACTACAAATTGCTTGCTTGCTTGCTTATCGTATGGTTAGTGGCTAACCTATTTGTCAGAGATGTTCAGGCCGCTCAACCTCTGATATGACTTACTGCTGTCGAACGACAACAACCGAGATCGACTGCTTAACGTGCTCTCCGAGGCACGGAGGAGCTCAGATGAAATATGCCACAAGCGGTCACCTATCCAGGTACCGACCGCGCCAACGTTGCTTAACCTGCACGATCACTTTCGGACCGTGCTCGCAACTAGGCTACGAGCTCCTTATTACGAAACTTAATACAGTTATGGGTAGGAAATGTTCCTTTCAAAATTAAAGATGACTAAAAGACATGTACAGTGCGATCGGTAAATAGTAAATGCCGTTGTTTACTACTTTGATAGTAACAGGATCGTGATTGAGATGGTAATAAGTATAGGTACCTGTACCTACCGTGTGTAGGTAATTATGGGAATTTTTCTCAAAAAAATATAGTTAAACCTTTTACATGACTAACTTTTTAGTTCATCATTTTTTGTGATTCATAGTTTATGAGACAATATTTTTAGTTTGTCTTTGTAGTTAGATTTTGTTATCGTTTTTTCCGAATGCACTTTCCATGTAAAAAGTGTAGCGGTATAATTGAATTTCGTGCAGCCATCGGTCGTTTCCGTTTGCAGTTCAATCAGGTCAATTATTTCGTTTCAGTATCTATTTTTCAACAGATTTTTTAATATTTCTAAAAAAAATCTAACATATAGGCCTAATGTTCTTAAAAATATATGTAAAATAGGTACTCGTATATATGAAAAAGGTATCAAGTTGCAGTTCATGTTCCTTTTAACAATTGAAAATTACTCGTACTTGTAAGTAGGCACCAGAGACCATAGCGCAAATAAATCTAAATCAGAAAAAATAATTGTTTTACTGATTTTAAGATTTAGAACTTCAAAACAAAATGACATGAAATAAACAATGAAACGTTGCACGTAAGATATTTAATTCGGCGATCTTCTTCGGCTAAGGAATGGAACAAGCTGCAGGACTGCCGGTGTCTTGTGTATCATGAAACAAACAACATTGAGATTTTCAAGACGAGAGTGAATTAATATGAAATAATTATGGATCCTACTATGCTCCATCTTCAGCCTCATCGTCACTTACTATCAGGTAAGATTAAGGCCAAACGCGAGTTTAGTCATAACAAGAAAAAAAAAATTAGAAAAAAACAGAAAAAAATGGCCAATAAAAATAACTATACTATATACAATTTGGGATGACCCTTTAGATAGATGCCATACAACATAAATGTGTCACGTTTTGCGAATAATGTCATAATAAGAACTTAAAATTTTGCTACCGAAAACCGCATAAATATTTTTTATATATAGATTATTTAATTTATATCGTTTGAAATAAGATTAATTGTTACTAAGTTTTTTCAATAACTGCGCAGTTTCATTCTACCGTCGAATCATCAAAAGATTGACTCAATCAAATCGACAATTATTGAAAAAAAATCTTTAATCGATTATTTTTCTTTGAAATTGTGATGATGAAAAGTAAAACTCATCAATTTCACGACAAAAAAATCTGAAATAATTAGTACTAATGAAGGTACATTTCGGGAGTCTAAACAAGTCTAAACATTTATAATTTAAAAAAATAAAATAGATTAAAATGGTATTTTTTCAAAACGAAAAATAATTCTTCTGAGAATGGAACTCTCGGTGCGCCAGTCCGAATCGCTATTGGCCGGTTTTTCTACAAAATGGAATGGAAATTAATTAATCGAAATAGTTAATCGATCTTTTAAAGAATCGGATCGGTAACGATTCGATCACCGAATAGACATCCCTGTATGATACGTCAAACAGACTTCTAAAGGATCATCCGAAAATGAATAAGGTATAGCTATACATACTTACTCGTACTTGACCGGTACATTCTACGCGTTCATTGGGATGCTTGTATGTTGCCGTTAAAGTAAGAAACAAAGGAATTTTTAAAGATGTACACACCGCACAAAGGCTGGGCACGGGCCAACTCGGCCAATTGTTTTATCCCGACGAAGCTTTTGTGGCCACTTTAACAAAAGTGCGGTTGCTGTTAGTTGCGCCATGGAAATTAATATGTAAGGAGCTTTGGGAATGCAACGGACCATACCTCATCAGTATATTTTTCACCTCCGACCAAAAGGAAATACAGCCCTTGAGACAGCGTCGTTTTGCGCGCTCGTCACTGAATCTCTTCATCGCGTGTGATCTATCACCTCCATGGACTCCTCGCAGTACTGATACAGTGCTGCTGTTTCGGTGCCTCTAAAAACTGCCAGAATTTTGGACAATGTCGATGACATGTCGATGATGATCTCGGGCTGAGACGCTGGTGAGTTGGTTTTTCAATGGTATTTATTGCCGGCCCTGGACATTCTCTGGTTCCCCTTCATTTATTTCACCCTAGAAAGATCCCTGGAATCGCTGGGGATGGCACAACCATAGTCTTAGTTTGACTAACAACGGCGCGAGCGCGGGCGGCATTTTCAAAGAGCGAGACGATTTGAGCGAATTGACTTTATCTTCACATGACAAGCTCTTCTACAACTCTACAAGGACTTACAGAGAAAATATGTAATGTCTGGTAAACATACATTTCATATTTTAGCTATTTACTCTGTAGGTTTAATAAGATGAGAGCAATATCAAGTTGTGTTTATAAGATATCTAGATATTTCATACGTTCACGGTATTCATACAATATTTAAGCAAACATCCTGCGAAAGTCCTATTTTAATATCCGGGATGCATTCAAAACGCGATTTTATTTTTCAGTGTCTGCTAAAAGGTAGTTTCTCTGAAACTACTGAAGACCTGTTTCCGCTGTGTTGCCAGAATTGTTTTAAAATTTGACAATTTAATTTAATATGGCAATGTTAATATTAGGTATATTTTACACAGCCTAAAAAAGAAATAATAAATGGAGAAATCCTTTTGGTAAATGATCTTAAATATTACCAATTTTGATCCAAATCAATGAAAGGTTGATTGTATTTTTAATTATTTGAATTTAAACGAAATTTATCTTTTCACCCCCTTTTTAATACTTCCCTTAATTCATGTATAACATTTCTACCTTTATGTATTAGATAGAAGTATGAACTCTGGAAATCCATATAGATTATTCACCAATTAACCATTGAACCATGGAGAATATGGGAATTCTAGTAGGACCTACTTACCTAAATGTGTGCAAAATGCTATTGAATCGTGTCGTGCCTTTCCCTATAATATTTATTTTGTACAAAGCCTTAGAACTGGAATCTGGCCACCCAGTGGTTAATATTCCACTCTCCGCGAGCCAGCAACGTGCCGCGACTAGCAACGGCCACTTTCCTAGCAATGTCTTTAATAGGCGCCATAAATTGAATATGTACATTAGCATGCGAGTAACTAGCCTGAGATACACTGTGCGCGTGTTTTTAAAAGTTTTACGCGAAATGCACTTTGAATTTCAACTTACGGAAGAAAATGGAGCAGCTAGGGTTACCTACATTACACCGAAAATCAAATGAACAAAATTCATTAGGGCGTGGATGATTGGCCGATAATTTAAAACGTCGATGAATCATTATGTCGAAACATGATTCGCCGAACATCTAATAGGTCGATGCATTCTTTAGGTTCGATGCATCTTTCGGTCGATACAGATATTGTTAAAAAATTGTAGATCACTCTAGTCATATGGCAACACCTCATTTATTTTATTTAAAAAAAATTTAGGTATGTATTTTAATGCGGAGAAATTTTCAAAGAGTCGTAAGGAATTTAATATGGATCGTATTTAATCGATCAGCAAATTAATATCAAAAATTGGTACCTTAAAAAAATTAAAATAGGACGTGAAAATAATAGATTGGCAGCAAATGTAGAGAAGCTGAAAATCACAAAAGATTTTGATCATCCAAATGGCGAATTAATAATAATAATAATAATAATAAATCTTTAATTCAGGCATAAAAAACCCATATAACACAAGAACAATACAATATACAAAAAAATAATTAATACTAAAACCAAATACACAAACGAGACCAAAAAAAAAGAATTAAAAAATAAATAAGTCAAAAATCTGTTAAGTAATTAATTTTTCGATATTTCGGCTGCAACTAGATGGAGGCTTAGACATCATCTTTTAACATGAAAAAATCCTGCTAAATTCGGTTTTGTCGTGGTAATTGTCACCATAACTTATGTAATCAAACCATCCTATTCCGTTCCGCACCAAGCTGCCAACCTATTATTTTTACGACCCATTTTAATTTTTATAGATACCTACCAAATTTTGATTAAATTGCAGATCGATTAAATACGATCCGAAAATTATTACCTATCCATTAATTCTTGTTATTCTTATTGTATGTTAGAATATAATAGCGTCCGATTTGATATGTATTTGTACATATATGTACCTATATTATACTGTTATTATCGCATTTGTAAACAGTGCAGAACCTGCCTTTTTCTCCCAAGATTACTCTACCAAAGTTTGCCTGGAAGAGATCACTCTAAGCAATAAGACCACCTAGATTGTAATAATCGTTTTGTACGCACTAAGTTTTGTGCAATAAAGTCTATTCATTAATTAATTTATAATTATACCAGAATCTGATATTAAAATAACGACAGGATTTTGAGTTATTTCATGTTGTACCATAATGTAAGGGTTGCCTGTAGCAATATCAGTGATGAAGCAGTTCAGTGAGTCCCACATCCGTGATTCGCACGTTCATGTATCGACTTAAAGGTCTGGACAACATGCGCTGATTCCAGCTCCGGTTCGGTTTACTGCAGCCAATCACGAGGCGCTGACTTACATTGGTGGGAGGGCGGAACACTTGTGATTGGCTGCAGCAAGCCGAACCGGCGCTGGAACCGGCACATGTAGTCCAGGCCTAAATGGTTAGGTCTACAGAGAGTGTTATGAGCGTAGATTTTACACATGTTTGCTAGCTTATCGTATGGTTAGTGGCAAGCCTATTTGTCAGAGTTGTTCAGGCCGCCCGTAGGCATCTGACATGGCTTAACGACTGCTGTCGAACGACAACAACCGGGACCGCCTGCTTAACGTGCTCTCCGAGGCACGGAGGAGCTAAGATGAAATATGCCACTAGCGGTCACCCATCCTTGTACCGACTGGGCCAACGTCGCTTAACCTGCACGATCACTTTCGGACCGTGCTCGCAACTAGGCTACGAGCTCCTCTGAAAGAAAGCTTGATTGATTTAAAGCATACAAAGAAATTTTTATTCATTTGAACAAATTACTCATACTCATACCATTTATTGCTTTTCATGTGTTACAATTGGTCTTAAAAATGTATATTATCTGGTCATGTAAATGTAAATTACTTGAGAAATATGACTAAGATCTTGGTTGAAGTGAATAATTTCTTAGTAGAAGTTAACAAGCCGACTTTATATGCTCGTATTGAAACAAGTTCTTGTTTGAAGTAAGCAAGCTTTTCTTTCAGTGTAGAATGTACACATACAAGTTGAACAATCAGTTACTCACAACGAGACCAAAAAATTAACGTCAAATGACGTAGGTAATTTTGTAAAGACAACAAAGGCTTGTTATTTGACTAACAATTTTATTGTAATACACTATATTGTGTATTATAATACACTAATGATTACTATTTTTATTTTACAATGAAGCTGTATTTAATACTAAATATTTTTTGATCCCTTGATTTAAAAAAATCACTTGTCTATTACAAGTGATTTTTTTATATATATAGTATAAATTTATTTTTTTATTCAATGACCAGTCCCTAAAAAACATAATTATACTAAACACATAGGACAGGGTTAGCAGACGTAACCTACACAATAAAACATCTCAAGTGGAAATGGGCTGGACATACCATGAGAGGTCCAGACAAGTGGAGCAAAATGATCACAACATGGTATCCAAGAGGCGATAAAAGAAAAAGAGGTAGAGCATTTAGATTCTGGGATTATGAAATAGCGGAATTGGCCAGTAGGACGTGGACTAGGGTGGCCTTGGAAAGGGAAGAATTCTGAAGACTGGGGGAGGCCTTTGCCCAGAGGCACATGTAATAGTATGTAAGTAAACAAAAATCTGAAAGAGGCTGTAATAAATACTAAACACATTACGATGCCGAAAATTTGTAAGAATCTAATAACAGAAATGCATGTTTCTTGACTCTTCTCGTACCTCCAAGTTTTGTATTAAGTTGTTTCTTTTAATTCCAAAAGCATCAGACAGGATTCGGATTCAAACCAAACCTTATACCAGACCCGACTCTATATATCTTACTTCCTTAGGAATAAACTTCCTATGAAGATATTATAAGTGTATCCGCGGGGCATCGTAATTAACTTTAACGAACTCCGTATGCAAAACAGCCGGCTCTTTATCGTTTTCGGGTTAAAACATCTATTATACGACTTTATAAGGACTTGCCAGAGCCGTAGCGAGGGCCTGGCAATTGGGGCACGCTCCAGAGGCGCTAACACCAGGCGGGCGCAATCAGCGATGCTAATTTTAATTTTGAGCATTAACAGTTTGTAATTTGTTCAGTATCCATAATTGAACAACGTTCACTATGGGGCCAATTCTGAAATCGCAAAAAAATCAGCTGTTTCATATTTCGGTCGTGAACCTAGTTATTGAGATTATGTATGGAACAGATGATTTTTATTGTATCTACCATATACGTTAGTAACTAGACCGACAGTAATGAGATGATGATGAAGTGATGATGATGTGTGATGTGTCGTCCAGGGATGATCCAACTGCAACATGAAACTATCGTAGAACTGCGGTGTGATCATATGACTATGGTGTGACTATCAGTATGACTACCCTTGTGGTTGCAGTAGGATTATAGTATGTCAAGAGTAGGATTATAGTTGGAACTATGGTGGAGCTATAGTGTAACTATATATAGTGTAGCTATGGTGAAACTATAGTGTAGCTATAGTGTAACTATATATAGTGTAGCTATGGTGAAACTATAGTGTAGCTATAGTGTAACTATATATAGTGAAACTATAGTGTAGCTATAGTGTAACTGTAGTGTAACTGTAGTGTGACTATAGTGTAACTATGGTGTAACTATAGTGTAGCTGTAGTGTAACTATGGATAATGGTGTAGTATCATGTCGTCTTAAAAATAATTTACGATTTAACTATTATTATTTATATTTGTAAATATAGGTACGTATAGGTAGTTGAATATTGTAAATAGCTATTCAAATAGTTTTTATATCAAATAAACTACCCTTTATATTCTATTATTGCTCTACGTTTGTATAATCTAACACACGCAACATCGCTATACCTTGTCCCAATACCTAGGTTTGGCCCTGCTCTCCATCCCCAACGCTCCAAAGGGCCTGCCCCAATTTATGCTCAAAGTTAATTCTGAAGGAAACCATAAGAGCCATAATGGTTAAGCCCCGACAACAATTTGTGTAGGCATATTAAAATTAAAATTTAATTAATAAGTGACTTCAAAGAAAAGAGGGAAAATTTAATTTAGGGTTTCTAGTTAAGATTTAGGATAAGTACTCGTACTTAGCTATGTGAGAAGTATTTAGAAAGGCATTGTGTGTTACTTAGAAATGCCTTTGAAACTTAAATGTATTACGTAGTCTTCTATCGAGATTGTTTCATGTACCTATTCTTTTACGCTCTAATTGAGGAGCTCGTAGCGAGCACGGTCCGAAAGTGATCGTGCAGGTTAAGCGACGTTGGCGCGGTCGGTACCTGGATGGGTGACCGCTAGTGGCATATTTCATCTGAGCTCCTCCGTGCCAGGAAAGCACGTTTAGCAGTCGGTCCCGGTTGTTGTCGTTCGACAGCAGTCGTTAAGCCATGTCAGAGGCCTACGGGCGGCCTGAACAACTCTGACCAATAGGTTGGCCAAGCAACCAAGCAACCCTCTAATCCTACGTGACCGTTGATCATATTTGTTTTTGTTCTATCTTTGTTGTATTTCTTTCATATATGTTGTTTGTTTATTTCTATATGCTTTTTTTGTACTTGTTATGACTGCAATTTCTATTTTGTTATATTCTTATTCTTATATGTAAAACGTTGTCAGATATTGCGATTGCTAATTTAATTAAATCCGTTCGAACATACCAACTATAATGCCGCGGGCAAAGCTATAAGGTACAATATTGTAATGGAGGAATTTGAAATTAGTTTGAGATAATTTCACTTCATGTTGACAGCAAAGCAATCAACCTTGATCAGTTTATGAAATCCATTTATAATATCTATAGTTAGAAACAAAACTATGGTTTTATCTTAGATACATTTGAATTTAGGTACCTAATTGATCTGAGGGATATATGAATTGATATAGAAAGAACAACTAGCACGTGAGATTATTTATTATTACAAAAAATTGCACAGTAGACTAAAACACTGTGAATTCATATGTTTGACATTGACACAATACAGTACTTAATGTATAGTATAGTGTCGTACAATAGATTAAATATAATAATGATATCTCTATAAAAATAAAACAACTTTTACAACAACTTACAGCTCATTCATTCATCTTCTCACAAAATCGCAGACAATGGTAACATAATTCCTTCCATCGACTGGCAAATAAGTCGCATTCAAGTACAGTGCAAGAAGCGCATTCAGTAGCACTAGTACACGCACAGAAGGTGAGTTACGATGGAAACCGGTTCGCGACAAAGGCGCTAACAACAAGGGGTGGCGACGAGCCCGGAGATAGCTGTCGGATACATAGCTGTCGAGATGATCTGAGATGGCCTTGACAGTAGAGTCCGCTGACCAGATTAATGAAAATTCAAATACTTATAACAATAACTAAACTGTACCTACCCATAGATTTATAATGAATTGAAATAGAAATAACAAAACCTAACATATGGGAGGAACTGGTATGGTTCGAGACAACATTACATCGCCTTAACAGGAAATGACTTTCCTGTTAAGGCGATGTAATGTTGTTTTTTCATTTATCAGAGCTGGTCTGATTAATGAAAAAATCAAAATACACAAAAACTAAACTACCTAGGTATAGATCTTATAAATTGAAATAGAAAGAACAAAGAGTCTTAGCATATGAGAGGAACTCAGATGGTTCGGGACAACATAACATGAGCATGTTGGCCAAATTAATGGAAAACCAAAACATAATAACTAACCAGACTGTACCTGCCTATAAGTATAACATAGCACAGCATAACTCTCACGTCCATAATCCCCGACGGGGTAGACAGAGAAACCACCTTCATCATAGGTAGTTCCCAATTTTCGCCGTAAGATAAGTGTAACAGATTCTACGAATTGAAATAGAAAGAAGAAAGAGAGGAGATAAGATGGTTTGAGACAACTTCTCATCGCTTTGACAGTAGAATCCGCTGGCAAAATTAATGGAAAACCAAAACATAATAACAAACTAAACTGTACAGTCGACCGCAGGTCAACCTACCCAAAACGTCAAAATTTGAGAATCTGAAATGTATCATGTTGCGCAGGCATAAGGTTGAGGCTTAATCGAAGGTTTTTGACAGATGGTATACTATAGCTTGTGGTCGACTGTACCTGCCTAAAAGTAGAATCAACGAATTGAAATAGAAAGAACAAAGAGCCTTGCACATGTGAGGAACTGAGATCCAGATAACTTCACGTCCCGTTGACGGCACACTCCGCCGCCGCCAGAATAATGGAATCCATTTGGGAACGGGCCCCTATCACTTTTTCGCTTCCATGTCGCCTGTCCAGTCCACCCTCGGAGATTTTTATGAAAAAATGTTACAATATTAGTGGCCTCTAGCGACAAAGGCTTATGGTTATTTGTAACAGTCGACAAGTATTTTATACCAAAGTAGAGCGTGGGTAGTGTTTGACAGTTTTTGAAATAGGTACCTTTTAAACTTTTGAAAAGGTCAGTTTTGCCAATGGTTTCTTAGATTTACGAAGTACGAAAGTATGAGAGTATTTTGAAATAAAATTGGCTGAAATACATTGAAAACTTGCCTCTGTAAAATTGTCAGGAGGTCAAAAAATAAGTATTAAAATAATCCATTCAATGTCGTTCTTTTTTTTTTTATATCTCAATTTAGAGGCTTTGGTACACGACAAGGTGACCATGTCAGCCTCGTTAGGGTCACTAAGAAAAGGGAAAGGGAAGCTCAAGTATTATTAAAGTCAGCCCTTACTTTGAGAGCTAACAACAGTAAGTGTTTCATATTATGAGATAAGGGCCGACTTAAAATAATATTGAGCCTCCCATTTTGTAGCCTATTGAGGCCAAATTTTTTCCTCTCAAATTTCCCCAGGTTCCTCAAATGTCGTTCTTAATAATTTAAAAGGTTTTGAAAGCTTTATTCTTAAATAATGGTTATTAATTTATAAAATTATTTGCTCAAAGTGAAGGCTACATTTAATTTATTTGAAGGGAGACTTAGTAGTTAGGTAACTGTCTGATTAATCGTTTGAAATAAATTGGTGCCAAATTAATCTTTGTGTAAAGGTATATCTTAATAGATAGTTGTATTTATTATTAATCCGATTCTGATTTTATTGGCCTACTAAGATCTGAGGTAGATTATCATTATGAATATTGTATCGGATTACCACGTTAATACGACGAGCTTTGAAGTTTAATATCATGGGTCCCTATCTCCGATAAACGTCTTCACAGTATTCTGAAGACTTATTTTAAATCGAAAATTAAATGGTGGAAACTCAACCGATGCATCATTAGGTCGAAACAATTCATGATGGTTTTAGATGACTATGATCGATTAGGTAGTAGTCGAATTCCTCAATTTTAAGTTGAGAAAACTCATTGGTACATGGATAGCCTGAAATAGAACCCAAACCTCGTAGCGCCCTATAGCCAATAAGCCACCGACGCTAATAAGCTTGTCCACTGAAATATCCTTAGCTGCTAACCTGAGGTCTTAGATGGAGTGCCTCATGTACCGGTAATTACGTTGGCTCTCTTAACCTTCAACCAGAACACAAGCATTGCTGCTTTGCGACAGAACTAGGTGGTGAAAAGGGTGGTAGCAACCCACGCTGAACATGCACAGAGTCATACCACTTCATGCGGAAAGATGCTTGGAATGTATCGAGTTCAAAGCGACTATAGTCTAGAAAAGTCAGTATACAAAGAAGCTAAAACTAGGTATTCGAAATAGGATATCGAACCGAATATTCGCTCAGGCACAAACCCGAGGCGAGACCGAGGCGCTTGTAATATCCGGTTCGCAGCAGATTCCGGGCTTGCGACTAAACACTGCCGGATGAAACACAAAACGTTAAATATCAAATGTGTGCCATATTATATGTACTCGTATGTACCTACGACATAGCGAAAATTATACAGTTAAGACACCCCGACTTACATAATAATGTTGCAAAATAACAATCGTTGCGACAGTTTGGTCATTTCCGCACTAATTAAGACAATCTACTATTGAGTAGCTTTATTAAATGTTACGTAAATGTTTGGTCTGTCGGGTACACGGGCTAGAGAAAATTATATTGAATGGATTATATTATGTTATTATACAAAAGTAAATAAGTGTAGATAATAGATATAAAACAGTGTTTGGTTGTAACTAATTGCATATTATATTATTATATTTACTTAAAAGTTGTTTATAATATCCGGTGGCGTTTGTAATATCCGGTTTGAATCATATTCCGGGCAACAAAGCCGACTTACAAAGCAAAAGCAGATCAAGGCCGGATGAAATACATATACAAATACAAGCATTAAATTGTAAATATATGCCACGATATTTAGGGTGCGACAAATTGAAGATGTTTGAAGCAACTGGTTGGGATAAAATTCAAAATGTCATGCATTATTTTATAATAAAATGGACCTAAATTAAACATACAGGGGCATTTGAGACGGAGATTTTTGTAATATTTTTAAATAGCAAATCCGGTACAAAACATATTATTATTATTATATATTTAAATCAGACAGGGTCCATACAAATAAAGTTAGTGTATTATATTACTTAAAGCAAAGTTAACAAAAAAAATTATTTTTAAATTATACCAAGCCCATGGTACCGACCCCAAAACACTGGACGACTACTTCGCATTGACGTGGAGGTATATCCAGTGCCTCAGGATTGGGGAGTCAGGGGGGGACTCGGCAAACGTCAACAGGATGCTGCTGGAACTGCTATGTACACGGTGCATCAGGGAAGCAACTCTTTTTCGAATGATTGCGTGAAAGCCATCCACTCGGGCTTCTGCAACATAGCAATGCAATTATATGCCAAGATCTGGTGGTTTTTTCTTCATGACATGTTAAAAATAATTTCGCATAGGACTTCATTCGCGATTCAATTTTTCGATTCGTTTCGAACAAATTTTCTGGCATATCCTGTTGTTTAAATGAAATAATGAAATTAGTTTCCGGTTTTTTCGAAATACTTACGTACATTTACTGACAGCTCTGACGGTGAAGGAAAACATCGTGAGGAAACCTGCATACTGAGATAACCAGTGTGTGAAATGGGGAAGGCAATGGTAAACTTCCCCATTAAATCTGCCACGAGAGTCGTTCTATGTGATTAATTCCTTGACCACGACTCTCAGCAACAAGGAACACATCTTAGAAGAAAATGAAATAAACTATCAAATTTTGCCTTTGAAAATATGACAGCTTGAACCTAGCGGGGGAACAATTTCCTGGCGATAATTTTAGCGTGACACATTCAGGTCGCGCCGATCATTTCTCTGGAGGAACATAAACGGAGTTCCATTCTATTGCTACACCTATACATGTCTCGGGTTCCCTCTTTCAGTGGTGCCCATTTTTAAGAAAAGTGGGTAGTAAGTAAATGGAATAAGTAAAACTATAAATTCTTTGGTAAGTAGTTCTTAAGTATAAGTAGGTATTTCTGTCTTTAATTAACTAAGTGCACTTGCATTAAAGAAGTGCAGCGCAAAGTGGGAGATCAAATCAGTATTACATAGCTAGTTAATAACAGATAGTTAATAAATTATTAAAGTTTAATTCTTAAGTGTTTTTTGATAGGTAAGTACAGAACCATGTTGAAATACAAGTCTCAAACTGGCCTAGTTTTTTATTTGGGAAATTTGATTAAGTTCAGTCTTAGATTATCAATACCCTAGGTACCGTAGTACCGACCAATGAGACAGCGATAATTTTGTACAATGTTGCCACTAAAATCAAAATTCCCTTTTGTAGTGGTAATTTAAAACTTATATTGCCTATTGTTTCAGGCATGACGTCATCCGTACTATGGTGCTATCTTCGGTATAGATAATCTAAGAGTTCAGTTCTGTCATTCCTGTGAGATGCACGTTCGTACGTTCGTCGTATAGTGAAAACCAGAGTACCTTTTTCAATTGTGGACGTTTTGCTCCCATGACGTTTTACATTGCGGTCGTTTGGTCAACAAATACGTTTTGCTTCGAAGATCATCCGATCCGTAATCATTACAAAGGGATCTTAAGAGGTAAGATCGATTTACCTTCACATTATTTAGTTTTATTATACTAATACAATTCGACAATGTTGATCAAGGAGGTCAGCAAACTCTTTGTATTTACGTATATTATAGGTACAGTGGAAGCCACATCAAGCTGTACTCCTGGAAAATGGAAGTGGAAGCCTGTCGCAATAAGTTTTTGTTGTGATTAGGTATCTTACTTTCGTATGAATGTGTTTAATACTACTGCTATAAAAAAGATGTTCACACTACTTTACCTATTCTATGGAAAACACAATAAAAAAACGTTAGGAGATCCTTTGTCTACAAGTGACCCCCGATGACCTCCTAGAGCGTCAATGACCCTAGATCGATCTCTGTTACCTGTATCCCTTTATTGGAAAAGTCTTAGTAAAGTACTATTTATTATATTGTCAGCCTTTTATAAAGCCCCCCATATATTTTCGTTTGCATCTATTACAGCCACATTACTTTCTGTTAGAGTGAAATTTACATGTTTATTGGGCGCTCGGTGGACTTTATTTTCTATTTCTGGAATACTAGGGATTGCCTGTTTCTTCCTGTCTCTATAAATGTGAATTAACATTTTGTTAAAAAACACAGAGCGAAAGATTTGGTCTCAATAGGCTCCAAAAGTAGGTCCAATGTTATTTCAGTCAATCCTCAGTAATAAAAAAATATTTTTATTATTTATGGAGGACAGACAAGCAAAGGGGCCACCTTATTGTAACTGACAACGAACCAAGGGAAATGCACTTATAATTTTGACACTTTTCACACATTTGACATTTTAATGGGCGACTGAATTTATGGAGAGGCGGCGCGGATTCCATATAAGACTTCCCTAGCGAGCAATCTATACAGGGTCAATTTAAATATCTTTGGTATATGGTCATCGTCCCACTATAATTTTAGTTTTTGATTTGAATTTTCGATGCGCTCCTAACCTTGAAGATTTAAATTCAAATTATCTCGCAATCACGGACAAAGAAAAAAATAATTGTTTTTACCAAAATATTGTTTTAAAAAAATAATTGTTTTTTTTAAAAATAATGGTTTTAATGCTCAAGGTTTACTTGGCTGAAAGAAAAAGAATGGAGCCGGTGCGCGTTCCTTCCTTCATGTTTTGTTTGCTTGGATGAAAGAAAAAAATAGTCTCCGGGCGCATGTCTCATGTTTTGCTTAGATGAAAGAAAAAAATCCGAGGCGGGCGCGCGTTCCTGCCTTTATGCATGATTTGGTAGTTCAGTAATTCTGGTATGAGCATAATAATATTGTATCACCTTTGGATGTAAGAAAATGTCCCTTCACGGGCGTTCGTTCCTTCATGGTATGGTATGGTAATTTTTATTCATTTGAACAAATTACTTGATACTCGTAGATGCTAAAATCTTGGTTAAAGTGAAGAATTTCTATTTATATGTAACTAATTTATATGTCAATGGACAAGAAATATCACAGAGTGGTACCCGCGACAAGGGAAACGTAAAAGAGGCCGACCAGCGAGACGCTGGGAGGATCTGCCCAAAGGATGGTGAGGAGCAGCCCGAGACAGAGAAAAGTGCAAAGACTTGGAGGAGGACTATGGAAAGAGCTATGCTCGGAGTATCTCTGCTGGATCGAATCCGAAATGAGGAGATCCGGCATAGAACAAAAGTTATCGACATAGCTCATAAGATTAGTAAGCTGAAGTGGCAGTGGGCCGGTCACATCTGTCACAGAACCGACAACCGCTGGGGTAGACGAGTTCTGGAGTGGAGGCCGCGTTTGGGCAAACGTAGTGTGGGACGCTGTCCTCCTAGATGGAGCGACGATCTGCGCAAGGTGGCTGGCAGCGACTGGATGAGAAGAGCCGAAGATCGGGGTCAATGACGCGCCCTGGGAGAGGCCTATGTCCAGCAGTGGACTAGAGTAGGCTGCTGATGACTTGGAGGAGGCCTATGTGAAGGGACAACCTGCCGATGTCAAACCTAGTTGATAAGTTATTTTTTTTTTTGGCAGAGAATAACGGCTATTTTTATTTTATTTATATGTATATTTTTAATATACGACGGGCTATTCTCGGACATCTATCGTATTGCTGGGTTAAGTGACGCGCTCCTGTTATGATACGATCTGTATACTATTTGTTGCAGGAAAAGGGGGGAGGAGAAATTAGAGCAGGAAATGACAGGCAATAAAATAAACGGCTGGCCGGCGAGCCAGGTGGCAGTTATTAAAAGCTTCCGGAACGAACCCTGAGACTCTTCAAGCTGACGATGCTTTTACACTTATTATCTTTTTATGAATAGATACACGTAAAAAAACAATAATACTTTTAGTAAATGCAGTCCCCTTTTTCCGGTGCTGCACACCACCTTCATCAAACTTAATTACCTTTGTTTATTTATTTTTATAATATATTTGTTTATTTATTTTTATCTTCTGTACCTAATTGTTTGTATGTGTGCGCTATTGGAAATACATTCTTTCTTTCTTTCTTTTATGAAGATATTGTAAAAACTACTCAAATTTTGAAAGGATTACTTAACTTTAAATATGTTTAACTTATTAAAAAAATAATGAATCCTACTCCTATTACGGTCTGTTACTCTAAATAGGAAAGCACGGCTGAAGTATGTCACTTGTAAGTTGGTTGTTTTTTTTAAGGCAAAGGGAACTGAGCCCATACAGCCATGTCTGATGTAAACAACTCTTTCAAGTCTTCATTAAAATGCTAGTGTGACACATTTCAATGCTATCTGGGGGAATCTTCCACGCTTCTGCATCATCCGAACCAAAGAAGAAGGCGTCCCGGTCGCAGTATGGCTCTTCAAAATCCAGCCAAGTACGGATCGGGCTGCAGCGTCTTATTTGACTTTACTTCACTGGCCCACACATTATTCACATCTTGTCGAAGTTCTTCGAGTAAGAAACACCATTCTTACTAGAAAAGCACTACTGTAAAACAATTTGCAAGACTAAACGAAACAAAGCTGACGTGGATGCCACAAAAGCGCGGGAGAAACTCTGACTTGTAAGTCTTATCATAACAACTAAACTAAATTAGTAATGTGCCACAACATCATTCGGTAAAATCGTTACCGAATAACGATCATATCTACACACTTCATAAAATCGATACAACAACAAACCCGGTGTTTTATCTAGGTATTTATTAAGCATCATATTAATTTACAAGTGGGGCTATGATAATTGGAAATACCAGATCACTGCAAATATTATTTTTTATGAAAAAACCGTAAGCGTAATGGAATATTTTTCGAATATGTTTAAAGGTCTTTAATTTCCCATACTATTGTAACAATAGTTTGTGAAATTAGTTTTCGGGACATTCTGTACTCGTATAAACGCAATGTATGTGGGATGTAAGGGGGGTCACCAACATCTAGACCTCCAAATGTCAAACTCACCTGCACGTGGTGCATCCTGCCGATTAACGAACGAGTCCCTGGCGACCGACTAGTGGCGGTATAACCACTCAAATTATGGCTGGGTCAAAATACCAGAAGCACGATGACGCGCAGCAGCGTCATCGGGGCAAGTGATCCGGCTACTGCGATCGACAACGTGCCGATTATGGCCTAGCGTGGCGATTATGGCATCACCTCCTATGGACAGCGTAAAAAGAAAACGGCCCCCAGTTCCCGGCCGCCCCACTATTCCTGGTCACGGTGGCGGCCATGGTAGCGACAATCTGCGTAAGGTGGCTGGCAGCGACTGGATGAGAAGAGCCGAAGATCGGGCTCAATGGCGCACCCTAGGAGAGGCCTATGTCCAGCAGTGGACTAGAATAGGCTGCTGATGATGATAAACGCAATAACGTAAAACAGAGACAAAAAATTTAACCGTGTAATACGAATAATATCAACAAACAATCGATACGAATCAACAAACAAAATCAACAAGGTACCGATTATAAGTTACGTCACTAACGCCGTGACGTCATCATTGACTCAAGAAGGTAACTACACCTTCACGTTACTATCTTTATAGCTGTTGCTACCAATTATATAATTTATTTATTAATGAGCAAAAACGTATTTGTTTTTAGTTTGTTGTATCGTTTATTTGAATTATCTAATGGTCTCTGATTTTAAAATTGTAATCTGTGACCACTAGCTACCTATTAGTTTTCGTGACGTAAATGAGTGTTTAATGTTACGTTCTATAGAAACTTCTGCCGCTGTACAAGCTTTCTCGTTACTATTATAATTTTCTTGTTTTGTATACGAGTTTTTTTCTGTGTAAAAACATTTCATTATCAGTTAGTAGTGATAGTACTACGCTACTACTACGCTGCGCCGCCGCCTACGTCGCCGCCTACGTCGCCGCCTACGTCGCCGCCTACGCCGCCGCAGCCGTAGCACTGTATCAACCGTAGATGAACGTAGGTGGAGTAATCAATAAAATGGATTATTTTTGACTTCTATGGATGTTTTTTTCTACTTAGTAATTAAATTAAAACAGCAAATTCGAGTACAAACTTGTAAAATAATTAGTTATATGTACACCTTCTACTCATACGTGCCATCGTAACCGAAGTCATTATATTTAGTTCCAACTTCTTTAGATTTGTAAAATGTTTCGGTACATAACCTAACTAAATAAATGCGGAAACGATATTACAGGAAATCAATGGACATGAAAATGAAAAACGGCCAAATTATAAAATCTGTAATTCAAAATATAGAGTTACTTAATTTCTATTGTATAATACCCAAGTTCACAAATATAGAATTGAATTGAAAATTCCAAACATTTGCGCAATAGGATATTTGTCACTTTTTTGAAAAGTAGGTATGTTAAAATGTTTAAATCATAGCCATTCTTTACTAGTTTTTTATTTCCTCAAAATAAAGTCGATAAATAGTCTGAAACACCATTTAAATTTTAATCATTTAAAATTCCCGCGAAAATACTGGTCGCCATAATAGTTTTGCTGTGACGTCACTATCGATTAAATAAACAAACAAAACAGAACTGATCACCCTACATTCGATGTGTTGTTTACTCGATAGTGACGTCACACTTGACGGCGTCATGGCGGATACCGTTTCAGGTGATATACCTACAGATTAAAATAGTGCGATTTTTAATTTAAATTATTAAACTAAAATCGTGATTTCATGATCGTAAATCAATATATTTCTATTTCCCATTCTTGAACAATCATATTTACATACTCTCATAATTTATTGTTTATGATGGCAAGTAGCCTATTCCAAACTCCGGTCACACTCAAATGGGAAAACAAGGTCCAGCCGCTGACCGCTGTCAAAACGGCTAAATACATCATTTCGGTTTGAATAAATCGAAAAGGCACGGTCTCGGCGCTGAAGTGGGTGCGGGTCATCATTTGCATTAAGAGGACTGGCCATTGCACGTCCTTTGATTAATGGATTTGACGCGTAAAGGCGAAGTCTTGTAGTATTAAAATCGATTGTATAGTTTTAGCTATAAGAAAGGGTGTTACAACAACAAAAAAACACGCAAAGCACGACATCAAACAACCAAAAAACAATTAATTATTTGTTTATTGAACTCTCAGTCCTTCATACTGCTGGAGAAATGCGAGTATACGCGACTCAGCGTCACCGACTCGAGCGCGCTTAATGTCGAATGGAGTCGAGTATATCCGATTCAGCGTCACCGACCCGAGCGTGCTTGATGTCGAATGGAGCCGAGTATACCCGATCCAGCGTCACCGACCCGAGCGCGCTTAATGTCGAATGGAGCCGAGTATACTCGATTCAGCGTCACCGACTTGAGCGTGACGGTTCAGTTTAGTTCACTGTTCAATAAGAGCGCAAGGTGCGCCTAAGTTTTCACTTCAATAAATGACAGGATAAAATAGAGGGACTGGCCCTGGTCGTTAATCCTGTCTCTATAAATATATTTTTTAATTGCGACTGCGAGCCTTGATCTGATCTGAATCTCACCTGATAGTAAATGACGATGAGGCCACAGAATACACCAGAAGATCCGCTCAACACAAACGCGCGAAAACGACTCACGCGCACACTCGCTCCACGTACAGGTGATCTCAGAGGAAGTCAAAGGAACTCGGGCGCAAATTCACGCGTTGTGGCGCGATCGAGTGGTAGGTATAACTTTTTGTACTTTTAATAATCGAAATATTATACATTGCCAGAAATATTTTTCACAAGGCTGTTTCTTTTAAATAGGAAATTATTACTACCCTAGCGCTACGGTCTAGTGACGTAATCAAAATCGCGGACGCCCGTAGCGGACGTTCAAGTGTATTCTCTGATGAGGCCGAAGATGGAGCACAATGGCTTAGTAAACATTAATTTATACATCTACCTTGGTTTCATCATAGTTTGATTAGCATGTCGTTAAAATCTATAACGTAAAATGAACGAAATAGTATACATTTACTACATTTATTTCTATTTATTTTATACAAAATGTAAATCGTACGTGAGACATATGCTATGCTAAGTAAATTGTATCACGAATGAACCTTAATCCCCGACAACAATGTTTTTTACTTCGATCAAATTGTATCTGAAAACTCAAATCCCATTATCTGCGACGATCCATCAAACAAAAAAGTAAATTATCTGCTATAATATACCGGTGTTTGTTTTCACGCAGCCGAGGCGCTTCGGCGTCCGCCGCCATTTTTTCACTTTCACACTTCTCGCTTTCCTCTGGGGGGTAGAGGGATAGCAAGGGGGGGTCGGAGGCTGAGATAATAGCTCTTCTTGTCCGGGTTCGGGCCCCAGGCGCATAGGTACGACCGGAACGTGGACATTTTGTGAAATACGGTCCTAATGTAAACACGAATATAGTTTTGTATTAATATATTATGTATAATGTATTTTAGTTGTATACCTACTCGGCATGTGAATAACTATGTCAATAAATTCTTATTAATCAAGTGCAAATAGTAGAAGAATAGTTATCTTATCAATCTGGGTATCAATAGAATACCAGCGCTGCCGGCACCCTTGCCTGTAGCATTAAGCTGAGTTGAGACCATTTTCAGCCCAACAGAGCTGGCTCTAAATGTACCACATGGTACCTATCATTATGTCTAACTTAATACTTACTTACTATATGCTGTGTGTGAAATAAATCATTTACTTTCTTACTTACTTTATTATCCACGCAAAAAGTCTGACGTCATTTAATATATTTTTTTGAACTATTTTCATAAATCTCGCATATTATTGTTTAAGTTTCTGAATCTTGAGTGGGCAATAATTTTAACTTGGCAGTGGGTAACGTCTGTATCAACTGTATATTTTTTCTATAGAATTTGTGAAATAATTGAATAAGTAACTGAACGGAATAATGTGTAATTTATTGCGGTAGTCATTGTATGGATTACCCTACTATGGCATAAAATTACGGTTGGAGGTTTATTTTTGTATTCCATTGTCATTTTACCGTCGGTATACATTTAGTTGAATCTTTGCTAGAACTCTAGGATCGACACATTCACTGAAATACTTAATCAAATCAATTCAAAATGTTTTTTATTGTAAGTAAGTACCTTATAGTACATTTTTACAACGTCATTCTTTTGTACTTTATCACAGCTTCGTAAGGTGCTATAGCTGAAAGGAAAGAAGCGGCGCAAGAAACTTTCAGCAGCACATCTTTTGAAATAAATATATCTGACAATAATTATGAATACAATTATATATGTACACAATGTGCAGAGCTGGAGCCGAATTTAGGACCAAGCCTCTTTATCTTTTAAGTAGTCATTTATTTTATAATAACCCTTTTTACAAAAGGTCCGTCTTATATGGGTCTTAAATTATTTCTCTGTCATATTTATTACAGTATCATGTATCTTATTATAAAATCGTACACAGTGACCCATAAATGATGTGTTAACTTTACTATTACGGTGTTAGCTTCGAATTCCTAATTCATGACTAGATTACAAAGAGTTCCGCTGAACTTTGTTGGACTCATGTTCGTTAGTTCATGAATAAACCTGCTTTCAGATCTTTATCCACCAAAATAAAACAAAAATAGCTTCAGAATTTCCAAAACGTAGGTACGTATTTCACGTATTTCAAAGTTAGCAAAAAGTGGAAGTTGCGATATCGAGATAGTCCGTAGATTCACAAAGGCACTAAAAAAAGAACGTCGAGAAATATGAATGAGAGAAAAATGAAAAGACATGCCCATTAATCCACTGACATTCGGCCAGAGGGTCGAGTTCTAGGAGGAAACAAGTCCTCCCAGCGATTACCATAATAATTTTTTTTTAAATAAGTATTGACCTCAAATTCCATATTGATCCATAAGGCACAAAAATCGAAGAAGAATCTTGCCTCCCGAATTAGGCGAACCTGTATTTTTGAAACCAGTTTTCCCATAAAGTTAATGTTTTAATATCGATTTAGGTATCGATATTAAAACATCTTAATTTTTTTAATATAATTATTAAAATATGTAGAAAGTCGTAAAACTGTTCGAGTGGGTGACAGATTTATTACGACAATAATAAGAAAATAGTTAGTTCACGCATGGAACCCATAAATGTTTTTTAACCCCCGACTGATCGAGGGAGGGCGTGTTATAATATAAGTTTGACACGTTTGTCTGTTAGACAGTCTGTAGGTCTGATAAAAATTGGACCAGTGGTTTACAAGATCTTGGAGTATCTTCGATGCCACATGGGACCTCTGTGCGTAGCCCGGAACGTCCCCCGCCTTCAGGCGTCGCAGGTTTAACCTGCTGAACGTTCATTGCCATGTCAGATTCAAAATGGATCAGTGGTTATAAGATATTGGAGTATCTTGTGTACAATAAAGTGTTTCTATCTATCTATCTTGGGATGTTGAAGTATGATGGGATCTCTGGAACGGTAACTGTTAGGTGGTTCGAGTTTGAGCTCAAATATGTATGACCATGGTGACCTTCCTACATCTGGAACTATGAGGACCTGATGATGACCAGAAAATAGTAAGGGGAAATCCATAATAGTACGTCGGGGGTTTCTTAAATTTTTAATTTAAAATTATATACTATTTACATCCCTGCGGCGACGGACTCTTTTTAACTTCATGGTCGGGCTTTGTTGCTGAATAATTTTCTAATATACTTTTATGGGTGAAAAATAGGTAGTAATCTAGCATATACCCCTCGTCTCATCGTTTGGCAATTTCTGGCTACTTCTTGGTATTTTTAGTTTCAGAATGATTGGATATAGGTATGGTGGGACTATATCCCACCTCTGGTGACCCTAAAATACTCGATCTTTTGAAGGTGCTATGACTCTGTGTAGAGTCAGCATAAAGAGGCAAGTACTCATTTCTGCCACAAAGCAGCAATGTTTATCTTACTGTGTTTCGGTTTGAAAGGTAAAAGCCGGCGTAATTATGCTTATATGAAGCGCTCTCCGTCCTCAAGGTTAGCAGTGCTTCGAAAACCCTCTAATAGCATTATAGTTAGGTGAGATGTCTATGGGCGATGGTGATCAGGTGGACCGACTCGTCTGGCTCTCCATAAATAATAAAATCTTGATGAGCTCAAACTGCAGTTCTGCTACACTCTTCTCTTCACTGTTTAAAACTATTTCAGATGCTACAGTCTGTCCTCTATGTGCCGGCTAGCAGGGTTCTAGGACAGTGTGCAGATGAAGTAATAGAAGAACTTGGTAATAGATATTATATTTTAAGGAACAGAACACAAAAAATAGTAAACGTAGAAAATAGGTAGTAGTAGGAGATAAAAATGAACGGAGAAACGTACGTTCAAGACAAAATACAGAGAGATAGTGAAAATACAAAAAAAAACAATGAAATTAATGGAATAATTTGAAAATATAGATGAAGAAATGAAGATGCCAACACTAAATGAGGTGAGATAAACGCTAACGATGAGGTTGAAATTGATGGCAAGGAGGTTGATATGGACGATGAAGTCGACATCGTTACACATATATAATTTACCCATTTGTCCTGAAAGAAGAAGGTTGAGGGTTGAAGGTTGCCTGGAAGAGATCGCTCTTAGCGATAAGGCCGCCTAAATTGTACTTCACTATTTCCTTTTCTGTCTTTTGTTTGTTGTATTCAATAAAGTGTATTTTACTTTTACTTTATTTCCTGTTATGTTCCACTGAATCAAAGACCGATTTTCCCTAGGTACATTTTAAAGGCTAGGTGTATCCCGTGGGAATTACCTGGCTGATTTACCGCGGTTCGATTTATGGTGCAAGGGCATGCGAGACCCTTTTGTGGGTCAAGTTAGCGGAACAGGGTTAAACTTTAAGTTAATCTTTTACGTCAATGACTTCTTGATATACAAAGGGGGTTTCAGTATCGATAACTGAACAACTTTTGTTCTACGACTTTTTAATATACTTAACGGAAAAATAATTTGAATGACTGAATGCTAGCTTATCGTATGGTTAGTGGCCAACCTATTTGTCAGAGTTGTTCAGGCCGCCCGTAGGCGAACGTCAACAACCGGGACCGACTGCTTAACGTGCTTTACGAGGCACGGAGGAGCTCAGATGAAATATGCCACTAGCGGTCACCCCGATCCAGGTACCGACCGCGCCAACTTCGCTTAACCTGCACGATCACTTTCGGACCGTGCTCGCAACTAGGCTACGAGCTCTTCAAATGTATGAATGAAAGAATATGACCTAACTAAAACGTTCTAGATATTAATTTAATAAATTAAATGAATGAATTATGTATTTCGATTCCGCAGACATTTTGTATCGATCAGGCGAGACTCAGGTAGGGGGAGTATATTTTTTACGCGGTTTTATTACACTGTATTTTTTTTTTTAAATAATTGCCAATATTTGTTTCTTTACAAGTGGAGCTCGTCGTAGCATTTCTGAAAATATTTTTGCAATACCTATCCCAAAATAAAGCTGTGGCAGGTACCGGTTGATTCTTCCTTCGTTTAATATTACTAGTAAAATAAAGTGCTTAAAGAAATTCAAAATATTTCAACTGATATTATTAAGAGTTCCATGTTGGATTCTTAGAGCATATAGTTTTTTCTGGGACTTATTGTATTATATCGATCGCGAAGCTCTTTTAACTTAGTACAAACTTGCGAACTTAATTGAATCTAACGATATACTGGTACGCTCCGTTCCGGAGTTGAAACAACTTCAAAATAAAACTAAGGAGATCTTTAGTCGTTCACATTATTTTTATTTAATACTGAATATTGAGTTAAAAATGTAGTTTCCTCCTGTACTATGCGACATCGCCGGGGTGCGGGTTTCTAGTGATGTGACAATTAACGTTGGGTATACAATAATTATTTTATTTTTATACCTACATCATATATCCTACATCATACATACATCGCATAGATCTATGATAGAAAGGAACTATGGCGTGATCACACATATTCTATTGTCTATTCTACATACATCAACGATGTGAGTCCTCAAGGTCAGCAGCGAATCGAAAATCCTCTAACATTATATTGAGGTCCTATATCCATTGGCGACAGTAACCACTTTCAATCAGGAGGCCAATTATCAAAAATGGGATATAATATCGCTACTCGATAAATATCCTGTCTCATATGTCGTCTATAAATATCTTGTAAAATATCGTCTGCTAAGGACCACTCGTTGCATGTAGACCGCTAGGAATCGATAAATATCGAAGATGATAATGCGAAAATAGCAAAAAAGTCCTTCGATATCCGCCATTTTTTTCGATATTTATCAATTGTGACAACACTTCGTGAGAATTGGCCTCCAAGTGGCCTGTTTGCTCGTCTGTTCTCCTTAAACAATAAAACAAATTACTTACATGGTGATGGCATGGCTAGATTTGAACCCGGACCATTGAGGGATATCTGTTCAACCGGTGTCCACCCACTGCTGGAAGTAAGTCTCCTCCAATGCACGCCATTTTCTACGGTCTTGAGCTTTACCAATAGAAATAGAAAAAACCTTTATTAAAAGATCATATATAAAAATACCTGTAAAAAAATGTTAAAATATCACAAAATGAGTCGAATTATAAATTGACCATATTTTACATTCTGACAAGTGATAACATATGGTATGATCTATTCAAAAGGTCAAGTCCAGCTGTGTCGCCAGATGTATAGATACCTATGCCTCTACCGACGCTGGTTTTCAACTTGACCCTTTCCAACCAATCCAGTTTCCTCCAGCAGACCTTCTGATGTCATCTGCCCATGTCGCAGGTGGTCGACCTATGCTCCTGGTCCCGGTCCTTGGTATCCATGTTATGACTTTCTTGCCTCACCGACCGTCATCATTACGGCAAATATGGCCCGCCCACTTCCACTTCTTTTGGGATACTATACGGCAGGTATCATTGAAGGATAATTGAGGGGAAATTGGTATCTGTATCCTAGCCACTATATCATTAGCCACTGACACAATGTTTTATTTCCTAACTACCGTCAAAGATAGTATCTACAAAGTTACATTGGTCGCTACTGGTCAGTGTGCAATCAAGTCGTAAACTAGATATTAACTTGTGTTTACTGTTTACTTTGCCAGACACCCGGACAGATATTACATGTTTGCTATTGGGACATCGCCCCAGGCAATATATGACATTCTGAATTTAAGTGGGAACGTTCCTATAAAAGGGGTAGAGCAGCACTCATTTACTTTTCTTTTTGTCTTGTGGTGGTGTCCTGATCGCCCGTAAGTCTCTGACATGTCATAACGGCTACGACAGCAGCCGGGATTCCGAGGCAGGGAGGGAAACCACTTACAAGGAACTTACAAGGCAGAGGAAAATGAGCCACCAGCGGTCACCAATCTTGATTATAACCGCGCCCAACGTTGCTTAACCTACACGATCATCAGGCTACAAACCCCTCACTCATTTACTGTTCTAAATGCATTAGTTTCATCATCATCAAGCCTATTAATGTCCCCACAGTTGGAGCACAGGCCTCCCCTTGCACAAGGGGGTTATGGGCCATGATCCACCAAGCGGGCCCAGTGCTGATTGATGGATTTCACACGCTATTGGATTTTTTTTATTCCCTCAGACATGCAGGTTTCCTCACGATATTTTCCTTCTTAGAGCAGTCGATAAATGTACATAAGTTTTCGTAAAAATCTGATAAACTTATTGGTACATGGCATGGTTTCGAACCCGGACCTCCCGCATGTGAGTCCGGCGTCCTAGCCACTAGGCCACCAACGCTCTCGAATGCATTAGTTTGCTACGGGTTAATGCCAAATATCTTTGCTACGTATCAGTAAAGCTGAGCCACCTAGAGGCTGTCCGTCGTGAGAATGTGTTAAACTGTCAAAATTTTAGATTAACTAATATGTTTTCTTGCGAGATAAGTAGGTACATTACATTACATTTATTGAAAGAAAGAAAGAAAGATTTGAATTCCAATAGCGCACACATACAAACAATTAGGTACAGAATATAAAAATAATATTAAACAAATATATTATAAAAATTAATAAACAAAAGTAATTAAGTTTGATGAAGGTGGTGTGCAGTACCGGAAAAAAGAAACCTTATATTGCATTGAAAACCTTCAGGATAAAAGGCTACATTAGTGCCTGTTAAAGGCTACCTTTACCTATTAATAAGGCTACCGAGAAGCTCGTAGCCTAATTGCGGGCACGGTCCGAAAGTAAGTACCAGGATGCGTGACCGCCAGTGTCACATTTCATCTGAGCTCCTCCGTGCCTCGGAGAACAGGTTAAGCAGTCGGTCCCGGTTGTTGTAGTTCGACAGCAGTCGTTAAGCCATGTCAGATGCCTACAGGCGGCCTGAACAACTCTGACAAATAGGTTGGCCACTAACCATACGATAAGCAAGCCAGCAACCTATTAATTATAATTTCTTTCTTTTGTTGGCATTCAATTTTAATACAATTTCCTTAGCTTTATAGCCAAGCTTACTCACCACTATTATTAAACAGTAAAGCTTCGGATGGCCAAGCGATTGGGTCGGCAGCTCGTAAACTGACGACGTTGACCGCGGTAACTAGTGGTTAACTGTAGCTAACTCGAGTTAACTGCCCCGGAGGGCGTTAACCCTTGTTCAGGGTCTCTAATATAATGTTATCACGTTCAGATTAAGATTAGGGTCTACGAGGATCTGTGACGTTTATTATTAGCTAATAAATTCATATCTTGAACAATTATCTTATTCTTAACTTCTTGATCTTTTAATTCTGTGTAAGGGAAGGATCTGGGTGCTTTTTACGGTTCTTTCGTGGCACGGTATGGCGTGTGCAAAATAGAGACAGAGCTATACTAACGCGATAGCGCTGTCTCTGTTTCATTGATGATATCATTTGATGGTTTTGAAAACCGTAATATTTAATTTCATTTATTTTCATTCAGTCACTGAGGGGCCAGCTGAAAATCAGCGCTGTGGCTTGCCTCAGCATTATGCTGAGCTGGTGTACCCTTTTTGGCACTGTACCACACCAGATGTTCTGTGCTGCATGTATTAAACTTTGTATACTTTTGTATTGTGTACTATATACTGGTGTTTACAGCGTTAAATAAACGTTTTCAATTTCAATTTTTTTAGTAGCCACAAATTACATGTTATTATAGGTCTTATTATAATACAATTCGTGTTACAATGTAATTTTACCCATTAGGGTGTAGCTTCACGAAATACAAAATATAAAAATATGAACATTCATCACAAAAAATTGAATAAATTATTATTTCTAATTAACAATAAATACTCTTTATTGCACAAAATTAGTGTGATACAATGCGTACAAACCGATTAATACAATCTAGGCGGTCTTATTGCTCAAAGCGATATCTTCCAGACAATCTTTTGGTGGAGTAATTTAAAACATTCCATGTTAAATTTATAGTTTCATATCAAACTTACACTAAATATTTGAATCAGGTATGACAACAATTAATCAATAAAAAAGATGTCCAGCAATGTCAGTACAAAATTTAAAATTTTAGCATTAATAAAAATACAATTTATATCTCCGGAAACTCTTTAAGATTATAGGGGCACTTTTCCACTCAAAACTAAATAGCCCTGCAGAATATCCCTATCGCCACTGGTCAAGCGTGTCGCACGAGGAGAGTCCAGTATAATAGTCCACATTAGAGACTGAAAAATACCTGTATTCGTGAATCGACTTTAAATGGTTAGGTGGTAACTGATACCGGTTTCTGATAAAAACTTTCACGGTAGATAATGCATTTTCATAATAAAACTGACACCACCAGTAAATACTCGTACCTATGCTAGTAAGTGGCGATGGGCGGGACACTTGGTTAGACGTGGTGATGGCCGGTGGACCAGAGCCCTCACTGAATGGTGGCCAAGGTTGGAGAAAAGAGGAGTAGGTCGTCCAGCAGCCAGATGGGCGGATGACATCACCAAAGTCGCACCGAAGACCTGGATGCGACTAGCACAGGATCGTATAGAGTGTCACAAAAGAGAGGAGGCTTATACCCAGCAGTGGGACGACATGGGCTGACGATGATGATGATGCTGCTAGTAAGTAGTTAATTTTCAATTCCCTTTAAAATTCCTGCCACCAAATCTTTATTTTATCTACTTCACTTAGAACAATATCAAAAATACTGACTCCAATTCCTAACCCCATATCCCTCATTCAAAGGTAGACCTAATGGCTTAACTGTAGTTTGGTAAAAACTAATAAAATAGCCCATAGGTAGATATTAAGGAATGACAACTCTCATGGATGAAAGAATAATCCTCCCGCTTGGGGAGAGTCCCCAAGGGGGAGGACAGAGTTTGGTTTCTTCATAACAACTCTATACTTTTGTAAACAAAACGAAATGTTAACGGTGTTGTAGTAGTCAATAAACAGTCTTTAACAACCGGATTGTGCATGCCTCACCACGTGTAACCATATACAGGGTGTAACTGCCGATACGGTGATCAGATGGCATCGCATCGGCTCGTAAAGTGGAACGTAAAAAGTGTTCAGCGATTCGCAATTCCGAACAAACAGTGGTTTGCGGAGTTACTATGGAGGCAAGGTGATTTTGGATGTGGCAGGATTTTTTTGGCCTAGTGCAGACGCTTTTGCGACGGTCAGAATATTCATTGCTAGTTATGACGTTAAAACGTCAGCTAATGAGTAGGATAACCAGCAACGTACTTCTATATCGACCCGTCCGCGTCCTACGCTGTATCGCCCATGCTCAGTTTCAAAATTAAAAAAATCGATTTTGCATCACCATCACTACATATTATAAAACAAAGGCCCCCAGGCCGTCCAACTGTCTGTGTGTGAAGGATAAACATGGACACGGCTGAACGGATTTTGTTCCAGTTTTCACTAAGCTGTGACAACGTTTCTTGGTGGATGCAGAGGTCTTCCTTTGTAAATTAACCTTTGAACTAAAATACTTTATTTTAATTCGGAGTACGCAGGTTGCTGCTTGCTTATCGTATGGTTAGTGGCCAACCTATTTTTCAGAGTTATTCAGGCCGCCCGTAGGCCTCTGACATGGCTTAACGACAAAAACCGGAACCGACTGATTAACGTGCTGTCCGAGGCACGAAGGAGCTCAGATGAAATATGCCACAAGCGGTCACCCATCCCGGTACTGACCGCGCCAACGTCGCTTAACCTGCACGATCACTTTCGGACCGTGCTCGCAACTAGGCTACGAGCTTCTCAGTACGTAGGTGGAACGAAATATGTTTCCAGAAACCGTCCTCTTCTCCTCTTTTATACATCGGCCGTCCGTTGAGTATCAGAAAATCTACACAAGGTACGCTTTACGACGCGGAACTCGACGTGTTCGTTAACGAAAACGTAAACAGATCGTTTGGAACAGTAATGTCGCCGAATGCGGCCGACGAACATTTGCGCTGTAACGGAGTGTACCACAATGTACATAAGGAAGGCACTCAGTGAGTCAATGCATTTAATAGCATGATCAGAAAAATAAAAACCTCAACATATTGCGGAATTAAATGGGACTATTCTTTTCATAGCGAACACTATAATACAGACCATTGTATTGTAACGGGCTGGTTTCCGCAACTCGACGTCTAGCGCCTATTTTGCGTGTGATTGAAAAATAAAGCACCCCAACCTCGCCAAAAAGTCCAGCAGTCCTTTAATGAGGACATTATTGTCCTACAGGAGTAGGCCTTCGGGAACATAAGGGGTGCCGAGGCTTACCGCCGGTAGGATGGTGACCTCACTGCATTCTAATAGCACTGGGATGCTTCAAAAAGAACGTTAAAAAAGTCCTCTACGGCCGGCAACATACAAGCAATACCCCTGGTATTGCACGTGTCTCTAGGCGATGGTGACTACTTACCATCAGGTGGCCCCCGCCTGCCTGTTTCTCCTAGCCAATTTATAAAAATAAAAAAATCTTGGGTGACCGTCTCCTCTGCGTCCAGGCATGACCTTCCGCAGTTGGGCTCTACTGAGCCGCAGGAATTCAGTAGATCTCTCTAACACAGACCATAAAACTATTACTATCATTGGCGCCCCTCTTGACAAGGTATTTTATACAATAAAACCATTTCTTGCACACAAATACATAATATACGTAGGTACATATCTTACACTGTACATAGCTGACTTTCGACACGTCCCTTTATCATTTGGAAGGATCACATATGGGATCGGGCCTCTTCGTACGCGTGCGCCAAGACGTTCTGTCTTGGTTTTTTTAATATATTCTGGTATAATTGCGATTACATTCTTCGATTATTTTAGTAAATTAGAGGAAACTTATAGCAAAGCTGTCAAGGAAATAAAACAAACGTGAATCGTGCTTTTTGTAATGCAATTCAAAATTGGAATCGTGGCATCTGTTCACTGAAAGCGTTGCGGCCCGATGGGAGCCCTGGATAAACTCAGATTATAAACAGGTTCGTTGAAAGATTACCAATAAATATAATAGTTTCGACTGTAATTTCACAGATCTCTGGTAGGTAATGTTACCAAATACAGGCGCCGACTCGACCATTTGCACAATAAACAATGTGGAAAGCGTTCAGTGAGTCTATCGATGCGTTTGTTATAGTGATGGAATTCCAGGCCTAGAGAAAGACTTCTAAAGGTAACACGCAGCAGACCGCATTTTAGCTTCTGGAATTCTAAATTTGAATTACGTCTTTGACCATAGCCCTCATGAAAGCCCTGCGTGAAATGTGTTCGTTCGTTGAACAACTGCTAAGAAATAAAATATTCTTTAGTCTGTAGTTTTACGACAAGAAGTTTTAAAATGTTTGTCTTTTTGGATTCGTTTAGTAAGGCCTATTCATTGGTGATATAGTGATAGATAATTGACGACAGCTGTATGATACGTTGGATTTTCAAACCGTAAAAAATTTACATAAACTGAGATGACTTCAACTGCAGAGCGATTTTGAAACGAAGTCATAGAAACCTACTGTTCGGTGTTTTCAATTTCTATGGGTTCGGTCTAATTCCGTTCAAAATTGCTGAAGTCAGCTGTGGTCATATTGGTCATGATATTTATAAGATTTCTATCTACGTATCCCGTTATTACTATGTTAAATGCTTAATAATTGAATGGACTAGGAATTTATGGGATTTTAGCAAGATTCGTGATAGAGGAAACGGAAGGACGCTTAGGAAGAATGGAGGAAGATAACTCATCTTCAGGAATGCGATTCTTGCAGCGTTCGACCTACAAAAGTCGAGCGCTACGAACGTCTCGTCACGCTCACACATGTAATGTGAGCGAATGAGATAGGACTAATGTCGAATTCGACATTCCACTACGAGAATCGCCGTCCAGGCAAAAAGAAAAGGTACCTAAAGGTTGGTCGTCCTTAAACATGCCTTTAAAATCCTCAGTCCTTAATTTAACTAATGACGTCATACGAAGAGGCTTCTCAACAGTAGCCTTAATGTAGCAGTAATGCGAGGGGTACTTCATTTATTTCCTCGTGCCGGGATATAATGAGCACCGTATGTCATGAAGTCTCCACGAGTGCAACTAGCAAGTTTGAGGACGTTGAGAAATGTTGAGAGACACAGTCTTGCCTAGAGAGTCGCCGGGCGTGCCATCATTTATGTCAACCCCCTGTGTGACATACGAGCTCTGTTAGTAAACTTTGTTCCATAAAAACCACGACTTTAAACGAAGAACTTTCAATATAGTAAGATAATAAAAGTTCTTTGTGTTTAATGTAGCCGAAAATGAATTATGGCAGCGAAATAGTGCTTCGATAACAGATTTTTGAAATATTTACTTTTGAGACTTACTATGGAAAACTTTTAAATTAAACTTTCCATAATACTATATGAAAACCGGGAGACCTAATTCTGTCAAATCTAAGAACACTCACCAAAAAATATTTTCTAATAAGTGCATTAAAATCGGAATAACTGTTGTGGAGATTAAATATGAAGTCACAAACATACAGACAGACGTATATGTGTCAAACAGGGTTAAATAACTCTAAATTAAAAATTTAAGAAACCCCCGACGTACCGTTGTGGAGTTAAAACGTAAACATAAACCTAAAACATTTATTCATATCACTCGTTAAGTTATTAGTTATAAGTTATTAGTAGTACAAATAACACCAAAAAATCATAATATCGTTATATAAGAGATATATTATTTGCATCTACGTAGTTCTCTCAATTTATAATGCGTTCCCCTTACTTTTTCCTGGTCATCATGAGGTCCTCAATGATCCAAATGTGGGAAGGTCACCATGGTCATTAACATTTGAGCTCAAACTCGAACGACTTAGCTGTTAGCGTACCAGAGATCTCATCATACTCCAACATCCCAAGATACTCCAAGATCTTAGAACCATTGATCCAATTTTCATCTGACAAGGCTAAGAACATTCAACAGATTAGACCTGCGGCGTCTGAAGGCGGGGGCAAGTTCGCGGAGTTCGGTCTGTGACCTCGCCATGACTATCTTAAAATTCCTAGCTCTATATTATTTTCATTTATTTTTTGGCCGCCATCTTTAATTATTTTTTCTCTTGTAATGTCTCAGGATTCCCTACAACTTTAGTTCGTGAAGACCCCATCTAACTATTATAGTTTCGGCGGGCTGATAATCTTCAAATTCTTCAGTTCATATTGTGAAATTGAAGTACACTTACTTTTTCCTGGTCATCATCAGATCCTTAAGGTTTCAGATGTCGGAAACGCACCATGAATCTGACTATTTAAGATCAAATTCGTACTAGCTATTACCGTTCCAGAGATCCCATCTGACATCAAAGATACTCCAAGATCTTGGAAACCACTGATCCAATTTTTATCAGACCTAGCTAAGAACACTCTCGAAAAATCTTTATTAAATAAAAAACCGGGTCCAAATCGGATTATCCGTTGTCAAGTTATGATGCCAAAGACAAACACACAAACAGACAGACACACGTGTCAAACTTATAATACGCCATCCTTCGATCGGTCGGGGTTTAAAAAACAAAGTTGCGTACTCTGATAGCCATGACTTAAAAAGCTTATTTCAGGGATTACTTACACTTTCAACCACAATGGAGTAAAAGTAAGAAGAAAAGACAGTGAAATATTGGTTCTATCAGAAATTTCCATTCAATTGAAGGTGATTTACGCAAGGATGCGTCTGACAGGCAGACATCGGGATTGGAAATGACATTCGGCCGTGTGTAGCGGAACTTACTCGTAGGGTTGGCATAGGCCTGATTTAATTCGGAGTCGGCATAATCGGTTGGATGAAATGATGTTACAGATGTGTGATGTTACAGATGTTACATTGTGTTTCAGTATCACCATATTCTGCTCGAAAGCGTACAAATTTTTGTTCAATTAATAATTCGATCAATCATAAATTATCATCAATAAAATAATCAATCATAATAAATTAGCAAAATAATAATAAAGGTAACAAAACAAAAACATCAAAAATTTTACTGGTGTCTCAATTTAAAAAAATACATGTAATATTTAGTTCAATAATATTTTTTTTTTATTATGACCCTTTCTCGTAAAACGCAAAATGGCAATGTCGTAGGTACAATCTGAAATGAAATGAAATTTATTTTATTCGCACGAAACACGGTACATATAAGATAGTAGTATTGTTTGAATAGATCATACATGTTTCGCCATTACTTTGGCATGCAATTTTTTTTTTTTTGCAAACAAATTGTATGATTTTAAAGAGTAGAATTTAAATAGGATTCGTAATTAAATACATGTTTTGAATAATGTTTATTTCACACTAAAGAAGAGGCGAAAGAGACGTACCAGAACAGAGATTCATGGTGCTCTATACTCTCTGCCTACCCCAGAAGGGTCATATCGAGGTGATGTATATACGTATGTACATATACATATAATCTACAATGATTAAATAAATTCTACAATTATTAAATACTTACCATTCTAACTTTTTCTCCTAATGGTCCATGGTCGGTAAATTTTCTATACCGCTGCCAACCCTAGCACTAATGACTCAGAAAACTACATCTCAGTTTTGTATGTTTGTATGTTTGCATCCCCACTTGTTTCAAAACTCGACTTTTTTATTCTATTAGGAATAACTTTTGCCTCTGTGCCGCAGGAGTATGTATTGCATTAAACTTTCTTTTCCTCGCGGGGTCCCTTGGGAAATAAAGGCGTAATATGCTCAAATATTTACATTTGATTTCGAGTGGGTAACTAGGAATGTACAAGACAAATTGTATTTTATTCCTTTGTTGATGAGAAGCGGTGGTATTCTACACAGGCAAACTGTACAATAAATGGAAAAGGAATTCCGCATATCCCATGCAGTAAGGATATACTCATACTCATACCATTTATTGCTTTTCATGTGTAACAATTGGTCTTAAAAATATATTATATGTTCATACATGAAACCCTGAGTAGGGTACTGCAATGTAAAATAAGAAATTGTAATAAATTATAATAGTAATAAATTCTAACGGGATAAATTAAATTAAATGTCATTATAAGTTATTACATAATTGATTTTATAGTTAAGTATTGGTTTAATCATCAAAAAACTCCTGCAGTGAATAGAAACATTTGTTAAGAAGATATAACTATACATGGTTACTATATACATGGTTACTATATATATATGGTTGGGTTAAGTGGATTTTTTTTCCACTCAGCCCAATAGCTGGTAAGGAATAGTGGAACAGCCTAACGGATTTTGAAACCCTACCGCTACTGGATAATCGTGTCGTACGAGGAAACTAATTCGAGTAAGTTACTGGTGGAAGGACCCCTTCAGGGTCCAGTTGGCGAGCGACCAACCTTCTATGTAATGTCTGCTGTCGCTTCAGCGTTGAATTTTGTTTCGACAGTGTTTATAGAAGAGCCAGTACTACTTACTAAGCCCGTGTGCTCAGTTTTCGGGCTCATCGTCACTTACCACCAGGTGAAATTGAGGTCAAACGCAGTTTAAGGTGTAAATAAAAAAACCGGTCAAGTGCGAATCGGACTCGCGCACGAAAAATGTTTTTTATTCTGGAAAAAAAAAAGGATTTCAATTTTTTTTTCTCAAAATGCATAAATATTTAGACATCGTTTTATTTTTCCCAGAATACGTATAACACCTATCAGAAAGTACTAATTATTTCAGACACCATGGCCATGGTGGCCCAGTTGGATATTGGAGCAAACCACGATTTGTACACAGAAAGAATACTTGTTTGATTTATAGCATATAAAGTAATTTTTATTAATTTGAACAAATTACTTGATAGATACGGCTAAGATCTTGGTTGCAGTTAACAAATCGACTTCATATGTGGTGGAAAAAATTGCGGTAGAGAGCTAGAAGGAGATGAGACAAGGCTTACTTGAGAAGCTCCTGGATTTGATCTCCGGTGGCTGGTTTCTTCTGGTTTCCACCAAAGTTTGAAGGGTTGAGCACTTGAAGCACTCGCGGCGATAGTTCAGTTACAATATTAGAGTAATTAGCGTGGAAATTAATTAATTCCGATGAGCGTTTGTTTTGCGTGACCGTTGCGACAGAAGTCATTTCACGAGTGAATTTGAATGGCAGAAGACATTGTGACGTCATCACGATGCGCGTATTATTTTGGTCTTGTCTCTTAGGTGATAGGTAGGAAAGGAACAGGTATAATGATATGAATATTAGATAAGTACAAAAGTGTATAGTGTAATTTAATAATAACGATATATGGCGTTAACAGTATGCTCGCATTGAAACAAGATCTTATTTGAAGTAAACAAGCTTTTCTTTCAGAAAATGTAGTTCATACACATAAACTACATTTTCTAGTATTGGATTAAGGTTCAATGCTAAAAAAAGTTAAGTTTATGGATGGGGATAATGCACTTTGTCTTTAATGCCTTTGAACAAAGAACTAGATGGTTCGTTTCTTGTGCTTGGATCAGATAGAATTCTAAAGTAGCCGGTGTCGAGCTGGAAAGTAAGCATTGACATGAATACGAATCCCAGCTTACGAGAACTAGTTCGCAAGAAAACATACGATGTCGAACTAGTGACTGAGTGCGCTTTTGTACTGTCATGTCAGCTACTAGAATTATTAATTATGTAAGTTACCTATTACCTATACTAACTGAAATCTGAAATTCTGTAAATAATCTTAGGTGGATTGTACCTTGATTCATTTGATCAACTCAAAATTCCTATTTTTATTTTTATTTATGACTAAACCCGTGTTTGGAGCGTCGGTGGCACAGTAGTTAGTACACCGGACTCCAATGCGGGAGGTCGGGGTTCGAAACCACGTAGTGCCATGTACCAATGAGTTTTTCGTATTTGTCGAAGACTAATGTACATTAATCGACTACTCTAACGGTGAAGGAAAACATCGTGAGGAAATCTACACACTGAGATTACCAGTGTTTAAAATAGGGTAGGCACAAAATATCCTCAAAGTTCGAAGTGCCGCTTGGTTATTCCCGGCCCACTATCATAAGAAAAGATAAACCCGTGTTTGACTTCTGCCATGCCTGGTAGTAAGTAACGATGAGGCCAAAGATGGTGTACACGGAATTAGGTGCAGTAGGTACTGGTTCTTCTATACACACTGCCGAAACTTATCAACGCTGAAGCAAAGATATTTGACGACAGACTTTACATAGATGGTCGCTAGCCAGGTGGACCCAGGCAGACTCTGAAGGGTTACCACCAGCAAGTTACTTACTGGGTTTTGTCACCTCCAATGACTATGTCGCCACGTACGAAATGCTTAACCAGTAAGTGGTGGTAGGGATTATTCAGGTCATGTGATTGGGACCAAAAGCTTTGTTCCAGACATGGGTTAATTTTTTTCGGCTATTGCACGGTTTCCTATTTTTTTAGTTTATTTTAATGTTAGTTATTTATTTTACGAATACATTGACAAAATAATCAATTTAGTGAAACTTCATTATCTACTGATTCAGGTTAATTGATCCGATGTTGTTGATGATATTGTCCGTGACAGTTCACAGTTAATGAACTTATTAACCTACATTTTGATCCCGGCATGTGATTAAATTCGGATATACTGACTAAATACACAAAATAAATAAATACAGAAGGGATACGCTGGGCTACGCTTTTACCGCATGAGGCACTCACACACTCGCACACCGTACGATCGCTTGCCTTACCTCCGCCGTCACAATCTTATTTATACTGTGCCGCCGTCGATGTTTACACTAGGGATGTTACGGAGCTTCGACTCCAACTCCGAAAGGTTGGAACTTCCGATCCCGGACTTCCGAGCCGAATTCGGAGTCGAAGGTGTAAAACCAATACCTCCTCGGAGGTTATACCGAAGATTTGTAAGCAAACATATTCAAACATCAATATTTAATTAAATAGTGTAGGACTACATAAAGGAATATGTTTTATTGCCGCAAACGTCATAATAAAAAATATTGGCCAATATTTTAGTTCAACTAAAAAAATTAAAAAACGGTTTAAAATTTGAACTTCTTCTGAACATCTCCTCCGCCTCCGACTTCGGTTCCGACTCCGATAAATCAAATTTAAAACCTTCGGTTTCGATTCCGGTTCCGGTAAAACCACCTCCGTAACATCCCTAGTTTGCACTGTCGATTTCCTTTAATGGTTCTCTATACAGAGATCAAAGGACATCAAATGCTAAAAATTAATTGTAAAGAGCCGATGAATTATTAAGCGATCATTATAGCGATCGCTGCAATCTGATTAAGCGCGCGGCATGTGATTTTTAAGCTACGTGCGCCGAACGCAAGCACGAAGATTACCTTCTGTAAATATTTGTTTTGTGCTAAATACGATTAAACGGCTCTAATCCACAAACCTTCACAATTAGTAGGTCACGTAAATAATTCCCGTGTTGCCTTTAATCTTTGATGTTTGAAACATTCCGGATTAATTTGTTAAAAGCCGAAGGGTTGGTTTAAAGGTATAGAAATGGATCGAGTTTCTTTTTTATGTTTTCACATGTTTGTAATATGAAATGTTTTCGTAGCCGTTAGAAAAATATACCTATTTTAGACTGTAATATCTTATGGTTTCTTCAGAAATATGAAATAGTATTTGCACGGACGAAACTAAATTCTTTTTTTTGCGAAGTTGTTTCAAAAAATATATTTTTTAAGTGTTATCAGTAATTAATTAATTAAGCAGTTTTGAAACTAGCAGGTGGAAGATTTTTCACAACGTGTATATTTGTATAGGTTAAGCTTGTGATATTTTGTGTAAAATATGTAACCCAAAATAGCCCGGGAACTTAATCTAAGCTTGATAAATAGCCGAGGAACTTAATCTAAGCTTGATAAATAGCCGAGAAACTTAATCTAAGCTTGATAAATACTCATAACTCAAGAGCAGCGGAAGTATTTTGTATTTCAATAAGGAAGTTAATAAATTTTATTTTGATAAAATACATGCGCATTCCAAGAGAATGTAACCCAAAATAGCCGAGGAACTTAATCTAAGTTTGATAAATACTCATAACTCAAGAGCAGCGGAAGTATTTTGTATTTCAATAAGTAAGTAAGTAAATAAATTTTATTTTGATGAAATACATGCGCATTCCAAGAGAATGTAACCCAAAATAGCCCGGGAACATAATCTAAGCTTGATAAATACTCATAACTCAAGAGCAGCGGAAGTATTTTGTACTTCAATAAGTAAGTAAGTTAATAAATTTTATTTTGATGTAATACATGCGCATTCCAAGAGAATGTAACCCAAAATAGCCCGCGAACATAATCTAAGCTTCATAAATACTCATAACTCAAGAGCAGCGGAAGTATTTTGTATTTCAACAAGTAAGTAAATAAATTTTATTTTGATAAAATACATGCGCATTCCAAGAGAATGTAGCCCAAAATAGCCGAGGAACTTAATCTAAGCTTGATAAATATCATAACTCAAGAGCAGCGGAAGTATTTTGTATTTCAATAAGTAAGTAAGTTAATAAATTTTATTTTGATAAAATACATGCGCATTCCAAGAGAATGTAACCCAAAATAGCCCGCGAACATAATCTAAGCTTCATAAATACTCATAACTCAAGAGCAGCGGTAGTATTTTGTATTTCAATAAGTAAGTAAGTAAATAAATTACTTAACGAGGTCAAATAGCCTACGATACTATTTAATACTTTTCCAAAGATTTAAATTAGCACAACTGTGCTATTTTCCTTTTCAAAATTTGACCTCTTCTTTGACCTCATTTTAACCTTAAAGAAAATTGCAATAATAGGTATTTCTTAGGAATGAGAGCTGCGTTCAAAGATCCTACCTTTAAATAAGAAAGGTGTGTTAAAAAAGGTAATAAAAAAAATATTTAATTATCAAATATATTTTTATTACACGACCTCATCGTCGCTTACCGACAAGAGAGATGAGATCAAATGTAGGTTTAGTGGTACCTAAATAAAAAATAAAATAAAAAAGTGCGAAATATATTACAAAAAGAAAACGATAAATATTAAAGCTTAAACCTTACCTTGGCCAGTTTATCTCGCGGGAGGCGGCAGCCGTGAAAAACGGATTAATGGGAAATCCCAGGAAATCCCGCCCGCTGAAAACTTTCACGATACTCTTGTATTCGGGGCTTATATCGCTCGGTTTTTGGCTGCACGGAACAACTGGCACGGTTCTTGTGTTGGGTGACAGGGCCGCACTAAGTGAGGCGCTAATGAAGCGACGGCTCGAGTCTGGGGCGCAAACGTCGCTAGGGCGTAACACTGGAATTTCTCTTTAGATAAGCTGTTGGTTTAGTCAGTGTGTTTAATTAGAAGTAGTACTTACGAGGATGTGAATAACGTCGCTAAAATAATTATTTAAAGGAATATATGAAGCAGCAATGGCTCAATGGTTTTGAGATTGCGGCGCAAACGTCGTTAAATTTATTTCACCATTTATTGGATCACTTAGCACAATATTTTCTGTATAGAACATTACAACTTTATGAGCACACTTTAGGAAAATAATTATGTAGTCTTCCAGGGCAAAAAATATAACAGAACTTCTTGAGACAACGTACAATGTCTCAATACTTCTTTAAGTTTTATTCTGTCTCACGATAACCCACAATCTATATTGCTTGGGGTCAAACAAAGTAAACCCAAGTCCCAAACCAATAAAACTTAGATGGGCTGAAATGAAAACTGTGTTAGCTCGATCGAACGAATTGTGTGAACTAGTAATAAATATAAAAAATGAAATTCAACCGCTAACTTTCTTGTCCGGGCATCATGATGATGAATAATGTTTAGGTAATTTTTAATGTATGGTAATTTGGTACCATAATTTTGTATGATTGACTGGAAAGAAAGAAAAAAACCGTTGTCTAGCAACCAAATAATAGCCTTCGTAACTAAAATTTTGTATGTCTGCCAGGAAAAGAATCGTTGTAAATCGTTCTAGAGATCCCATCACTAACATACCTATAAAATGATTCAGATCTTGGAAACTAAACAGAACCAATTTTGATCAGACATAGCTAAGACCCATCTTGACAAAATACAATTTCAAATGAAAAGAAAACTAAATCCAAATCATACTATAGGTTGTTAAGAAATAATTCCTCAGACAAATATACAACGTACGCGTCATACTTAATAACACCTCTTCCTTTTGGTCGGGGCTTAAAAATGGGAGAGAGATGACCCTTCTATTCAATCGAACACAGATATAGTGACTTAGTAAAATCACTTCCAAGGGCAAGTACACTGAAAGAAACCTGAAAGAAACTGGCAATTTTTCAGTCATTAGATAAGAAGAGCTAATAGTCAGGGAGCCGGGTATACGAGATTTTCCTTACAAAATACCCAGATTTATTTGGTAATAGGTTAATGCGGCTACTTCTAAATGAAAAAGTTAATAAAGAGAGTGAAAGTTAATAAGCAGTGGGTTCTTCTTTACAATGGTATCCTTCTTATGTCTTTTGTGGCAACACTTGCAACAGAAAAAACAGAACCAATGCGCCAAGTATCGCATATGTATGTCCTTCACGATCTAGTTATGTTGGTTCCGTATAAATATGAAATATATTACAATTAGTCCATGATCTACCTGCCTGGGCCCCAGTGCTGATTGGAAACTTCACATTTCTTCGAAAACTTGATTTGGAGATATTTTCTCAGTCAGTAAATTTAGTTTTTGATTGGACGGACGTGCTTGAAATCGAATCCGGAGCTCCTGTATGGAAGTTCGGCATCCTAGCCACTCTGATCTTATCTTATCTTATGATTGGGAGCCGGGAATAACGGCACTTCGACTCTTGAGGATCTATTGTGCCTACCCCATTTTACACACTGGTCATCTCAGTGTGTAGGTTTCCTCAATATGTTTTCCGTCACCGTTAGAGCAGTCGGTAAATGTACGTAAGTCTTCGCAAAATACGAAAAACTAATTGGTACATGGCACTGCACAGTTTCGAACCCGAACCTCCCGCATTTGAGTCCGGTGTCCTAGCCACTAGCCCACCGACGCTCTTTAGCCACTATTGATGCTCCCACCTGTAAATATTCGCGTGGTAGTAGGGTAGCATTTGGTATCAACTGGTCATTGCTGTCGGTGTCATGTTCAATATTGATTCGGTCTGCGGGGTGGAGCAGGCGCTCTGGTGGTGTGCATTTTTCGAATGGGATATCATCAGGTAAATGATTAGTTTTACCGGTCTGCTTGATGTTCTCAATCTCGTTGACTTCTAATACCTTCAATTATAATGGCATGAATTGTGCCAAGGCCAGACCCGCGTTACCGGACACGGTTCGGAAACCTCTTATCGCGCAATGGCAAATAGTCTTTGCATTTGATGGAGATTCTTCTTGATATAAAGCTTCTTGACGACATGACCCCATTACTATGGGTTCTATAACGTGATTGTAGATAATCTTTATGAGCGGAAGCCGCGTCAACCTATGAAGTATGTTACCAGTATTTATCAAATTTGGTTATCTACGAGGAAGTCACGTTTTTGTTAGCTCTTTGTAAGGTTGCTATTACTACAGTCTAGCTCCCGTTCTCAAACCTCTATCCGAGCTGGGAAGATCGACACATTGTGCGATCACCCGTTATAAGGATTAATGGCAGTGAGTCGGCATCTACCGCCTCATTGTTTGGCATCGGTGGCAACCCTATTGTAGAGCGCCGAAACGCTAGGGAATCGCCAGGGTGGGGTGAAGTTAATTTTGCGCCCCGTCTATTTAATGCCCGCCCTAGACGACTAAAAATTAGTCCGTTTTGAGAGCTATGCTGATGCAGGACAAAGGGAGAAAAGGAAATGGATCAGTTAAAAAGTTTATAGCATCTTCCCCCTTTTACCCGTAGCAGCATTTATCTCATATCGGTCTAATTGTCGTGTAATGCGACGTACATTAAAATCTTTAAATAACTTCGTCTTCTTCTGAACAATAGTAATTAAAATTATTTCGTTTATTGTTATGAAAGATATAATAATTAATATCTATCATTTTATAATTATATATGTATGTATGTATAACCACTGCTGAGCACACCTAAATAGAACTTTCCCATGGCGAGTTTTTGAAAAGGTGGTTCTTCGCTTCATCTCGTAAAGATAATAATAACCATTTTTGCATTGGCTGCAAGACACAGGTACGTTAGGCCTAATTTGGGAGCCAAGGTCCTGGCATGAACCAACATTATATATTTTATTTATATCATTAGGTTTTTTTGAGACAGATCTTTTGATACTACTGTTCACGTGCAACCATTGAACCAATAACCAATTGCCAATGTTTGGCGCCCCTCTATAACGGCCCTTAGTACGACCCTGGTGAGATGTTCAAAACGGATTTGTAATTCATGACGTAAAGTGAAAAAAAACAGACTTTCTCCATCTTCTCATCAATATTCATAATATTAATGGAAAACGTATAGATAAGGTGTATGACTAAGTGCTATGACATTTGATACTTTTAAGGTGTAACGTTACGACTCGGTTTTCATACAAGTCATTATACACAATCATGTCATCATCATCATCAGAAGCCTACTCTAGTCCACTGCTGGACATAGGCCTCTCCCAGGGCGCGCCATTGAGCCCGATCGGCTCTTCTCATCCAGTTGCTGCCAGCCACCGCGTTTGGGCAAACGTAGTGTGGGACGCCCCCCTGCTAGATGGAGCGACGATCTGCGCAAGGTGGCTGGCAGCGACTGAATAATGTCATATTCGTGCAATATTTTACGAAATATTATTACTTACCATAGTCAATCGTTATGTTGTAGGTACTGTCGCCATATCAAAAAATTATTACAAACAATTTTATTAAAAAGTTTATTTTTATGCTCTTGAAGGTTTTCATACCAATTTTTAGTTTGCCAGCCAGTGATATTTGACCAAGGAGTTTGTAATAAAATTTGCCTCCAAGGGATCTTCTTCTTCTTCTTCTTCAGGTCCTAGAACACCTAGTGGTGCATAGGGCTGAGACAATATTCTTCCACCGCGCTCTGTCCGATGCCGCAGACTCTATGGTTTCCCAGGATATTTTAGCCGCATCCAGGTCTTTTTGAAGACTACGTTTCCATGTAGCCCTGGGTCTGCCCCGTTTGCGACATCCTCCTGTTGGTTGCCAGCCTCCAAGGGATAATAAAAGTAAAACAATGAGGTTGATAACAAGCTGTTGACTAACAATTTTTGGACCGCCCCTCGTATCAATATAACAGTAAAATGTATTAAAATTAAAAAGGAATGTGCAAAATATTTTGTACGAAAATAGTGTCGTAACTACATTTCACCTTATATAAACATAGGTATCTTTATGAATCGGAATAAATAAATAACGGGGAATCAAAATTTACAGTTGGATAACTGACAGGTTGGACCATGGGGAAAAATAATTCCCCGTGGTCCAACCAGTTTCACATGATTGAACCATGGGGAAAATTAATTCCCTGTAGTCCAACCAGTTTGACGTTGCGGTTGTACCACGGGGAACGACCCATGGAAACAAGTGGTTAGGTATATATCATACATACAATAATAATAGTCTTGGTGTCTTTAACTTCTAAGTAAGTAAACAAATTACTTCTTTCTTAAGTTGATGGCCATTTCAAAGAATTTTGCCAATGAGGAGTCTGTCATGGGAGTAGCAACTTCTAAATCGACTTACCGCCTCCTCCTATTTGAGGCATCCTTATAGAAATACCGTACGGCTGGCTTCTATGCTGAAAGACCTCAAGAATTCGTTATTTTATCAGCAACAATTACACTCACTCACACACACACACACACACACACACACACACACACACACACACACACACACACACACACAAAATATGTATATTTAGTGCAATTTATTTATTTATTTTTGGCAAATTCATACTTAAATTCTTCACATTAGTATTTAATCTTTTTGATTTTTAGTTTATAATTATATATATTTTTAGCCACTATCACTATGGCTCCCACTAACATCTTGGGATAAGGGATGAAATTAAAAACAGCGTTGCGTATTTGGTACCCCAGTATGTCGGCATTTGCTGACTTTCCACCCTTTTGCCAAATATACATAGAAATATACACAGTGCTTTGTGATCTGTTTGTTCTCTATTTGTTGTTAACTGTTGTTTTCTATTTGTGCAATAAAGTGTATTTTACTTTACTTTACTTTACTTTAAATAATATTTTCAATAATAAATGAATTAATTTAACAATAAAACAGAAATATTGGGAACAAACGGAAATTGGTATATTAGTACTTTGTTGTTTGGTTGGTATTTTCTTTGCAAGATGACAAACAAATACAAAATCTAATTACCAACAAATTTGATCAAATGAGCGCCTGCGCCTAAAAGCCAGGTAGGAATATAAACAACAAAGCTTTGAAGGACAATTTCCGAGAACTATGATTAGAAGTGTACAGCGTCGCTAGGAACCGAATGCTACCCTGAGGCAACATGATAGAGGCTGGATCACAGAAATCGGACTAGGGGCGCCCTCCGCTCTAGAATGATGATGTGAGCACCAGGCCCGCGGGCAGGTTGTATTGGGGGTTGAATTATCCCGACATATACGCATTTCCAAGCGGGCCAGCGGGCGCGCGCCGGTGCGGGCCGCCGCTCAAGCGCTGGGCGGACGACATCGCGGCGGCGGCGGGCGCGCGCTGGCCGCAGAGGGCGCAGGACAGAGATGAGTGGCCACGCTTGGAGGAGGCCTACACCCGAAAACCGGGGACTTCCGACGTTATTAATTAAATGAATGGTTAACATTTAAATTTATAATAATGCAACTTATAAGATTTTTATCAATTTTTTATTTAAATTCTTTTTATTGTATAATTTGGGAATTGAAGAAGTCAATAAACGCTTTTTTATTTTATTTTATTTTATTATACGCATTTCCTAGGTATGCGATGCGATTATTTTTATTTTTATTAAAACATGTGTCTTTGTTACTATCTGAAAACTCATCAACTCCTTATTGAAATCCGCCGCGCTGATCCTGGCTCCGGCCCTGATGAGCACGGACAGCGAGTGAAAGGGTTTAGGCAAATGCACTTATATTTCCATACATATCTCACTTCTAAGTCGTATTCCTCATTGCTGAGGGTCGTGATCAATCTAAGGAATTAATCACATAGAACGACTCTCGTGACAGTTTTAATGGGTGGTTTTCAATTGCCCATTTCGCACGCTGGTTATCTCAGTGTGCAGATTTACTCACGGTGTTGTCCTTCACCGTCAGAGCAGTCGATAAATGTACGTAAGTCTTTCGAAAAAACCGAAAAACTTATTGGTACATCACATTGGGTTTCGAACTCGGACCTCCCATGGAGTCCAACGTCCTAGCCACGACGCCACCGCTCATTTTAATTTAATTTGACATTTTAATGCCCGACTAATGTATGGGAATATAATATACTATCTTATACGCCAACTGGCAGACTCAGTTTCCATATAAAACTTCTCTAGCGAGCAATCTACATAGGTTGAATTTCAAAATCTTTGGGTTGGATGTGGGCTGGGTAGAGCATAGAAGTGTACAGACAGACTCTCAGTCAATTAACAGAGTTAAAACAGCTGTTTCTATGCGTGGCAGCTAAGCTTGGATTGTTTTTAGGGTGACCATATTCTAACTTGTCCGCTACCTATGTAAAATGTAAGAACAGTAATTGGTACCGACTCCATGTCGATAATTAAACGTATATTTAAAAAGATATTCGAAGTTGTGGCTTGCTTAGAAATCGTTCGTAACAGTGACGATCGGAAAATTAAGTGTTTTATGTTATGACACTCAATGTATTGAATGAAAGCTTACGCAAAGCTTTTGTGACTGGATGCCGGTGGGAAAGGTGGCGTAAATTAGTTAGGTACGTAACTGCTTAGTTCACTTTCTCACTGTTGAGGACTCGTGTGGTATCATCTTTATGCACAATTTGCGAACGACAAAAAGAAAAAAACTTCAATTCGAACATGGCCGCGATCGATAACGCTTTACACGGCTCACTGTAATTATTTTAATTTTGAATGTAATACGCATTAAAAGTCTTCAAAAACTACGTCTGTTCTATTCCCTGCACCCCTCAAGAAACCCTACACTCACAAATAGGTACATTGTAACTATATACTAGTTACTTTTTAGTTACTTGTACATTTAAAATGAAGTAAGTCGTTTTTTTTTTAATTTATTTTTATTTACTTCTAAACCCGCATTTGACCTCGATCTTCTTTTTTTTTCTTCGAGTGTCTTTTGTAATCTTGTGAAAGTTCGCCCTTGGCCCCAAAATAGAGGAATATCCAAAAGGAACTGATTAAATAAATACATATATAAAAATATCGTCGAATTGGCCAAATGATCGTCTAGTGTACCCTAAATTGTGATAATGTAGTAACCGATTCTTTTAGAGATAAACAAGGTGGATTCGGAGAGACGACTAAATCACTGTTCCACACCTGAACTTCCCCTTATCTTGCCTATGAACCTAACTACCGTAAGGGCCTCCCCATATGAGGGAGGGAGGAACGCCCCACCAACATTCTTACGAATGTATTCCGCGTTACTCTGTGCGACTCATCACCGGACTGGATATCGCTCCACCCCCCAGATCATTGTCCCTCCCAGGGCGACTCTAAGGTCAGCGTCAGTTATGTCAGTTCTTTGTCTTCAAAGGAAACCAAGAGGAATTTCTAGGTTATTAACCACCAATCCCAAGGAAGCACTAGATGCTTTAACAGTGCAGAGGTTAGCCATAGCATATCCCTTCAAACACCATCTTTGACCTCAGTCTCAACAGCCAATGTATACTCCTGACCTCAGTCTCCTCAGCCAGTAGTACAAGAGCGTGTCTTCAAGAACTATACCAGTTATAACTTGCACCCGGCATGCTTCCATACAGTCGACACCCGACCCCAACCCCCGCCGGGCCCGTGAAATATCGAAACCACTAATTGAAGAACGCCGTCGTCAAGAAGGAAATTTTGTCGAAGGTATGTTTCGTATGATTTTCATAAAATATTTACCCGTTCTCGAGTATGTATAATCTTAAAGATCAGTCTAATGTGTTGTTTACTGTTCTCTTTAAATCAAACGAAAATTACCCTTTGATGTATTTCTTTAACTACCCACGTTCATCATTAAAAAAAAGATAAATTTTACTAGTTACCCGCTTTCATCAAGGTTGGTACCGTCACAACGGCTCACTATAATTATTTTAATTTTGAATGTAATACGCATTAAAAGTCTTCAAAAACTACCTCAGTTCTATTCTCTGCACCCCTCAAGAAACCCTACACTCACAAATAGGTACATTGTAACTATGTACTAGTTACTTTTTTAGTTACTTGTACATTTAAAATGAAGTAAGTACTTTTTTTTTACTTCTAAACCCGCATTTGACCTCGATCTTCTTTTTTTTCTTCGAGTTTCTTTTGTAATCTTACCGCACAAATAAACTTATTTATTTATTAATTTTGTCTGTTTTTATCTGTTTTGCAGCAAATCTTACAGCGTTAAAAAAAATTACATAGTAAATTTCTTTAAGTATTTGTATGCCAATCCAAGATTCCACTCATTAAATTTTATTAATATTCTTATTCTTATTCCTTGTTTTGAAAAATACAGCTACGCAATACTGAATATTCATTTATATTTACAAAATACAGCTACGTAATACTGAATATTCATTTATATTTATAAATGAATATTCAGTATTACGTAGAATACTGAATATTCATTTATATTTACAAAATATTATTACTTTATTATCATAATACCTTTCTAAGTTTATTAAAGTGATGTGTTGATGACAGACAGTATCATATCCCGCTGGCTATCCATGTTTTTTTTTTATTTACTTCTAAACCCGCATTTGACCTCGATCTCGCCTGATGGTAAGCGACGATGAGGTCGACGATGGATCATGCGGGTCCAGTAAATGCCTATTCACTCTGGCCTTGAAGATCCCAAGGTTGTAGGTCGCGGGAAATACAGGCGCCGGCAGGCTGTTCCATTCTTTAGCCGTTCGCATAATGAATGAAGAAGCAAATCGCTTCGTACGAGCAGATGGGATATCAACAACATAAGGATGGAACCCCTCCCCGCGCCTGGTAGTCCGAAGGCGGATTGGAGATGCTGGAATTAGGTCGTGCAATTCCGATGCGCACTCTCCGAAATGTATCCTATAAAATACCGATAGACAGGCAACCTTGCGCCGATGTTCCAGACTTTGCAGTCTAGCTTCCACCAGCGATTCGTCACCTATAAGGCGCTTAGCGCGTTTCACCACTGAGTCAAGGGCAGCCAGTTGGTATTTAGCTGAGCCGTCCCACAGGTGGCAGCAGTACTCCATGCACGACCGCACTTGAGCTTGGTAAAGGTTTAAAAGCTGTCCCGGCGTGAAGTACCACCTAACCTTAAAATGTGAGTACTGGCATCCTGCAGGACAGCCGTTGGCTAGTGCAGGTGCCAGGAGTTGATAGTTGTAAATAGATACTACTTGTATTATACCATTATTCTTTTTATAAATTGGCTACGACAAACAGGGAAACGGGCCACCTGATGGTAAGTAGTCACCGTCGCCTAGAGACACGTGCAGTACCAGGGGTATTGCCGGCCGTGGAGGGAGAGGACTTTTTGACCATTATGTCTTCTGTATTTAATTATACTTAAAAAAAAATTAAATAAGGGGAGCAGACGAGCAAACGGGCCACCTGATGTTAAGTGGTCACCGTCGCCCATAGACATCTCACCTCACTGTATTAATATTAGAGGGTTTTTGATGCGGTGCTAACCTTGAGGACTAAGATGGATTGCCTCATGTGCCGGAAATTACGCTGGCTCTCTTACCCTTCAAACCGAAACACAGAAATTCAAGCATTTCTGCTTCACGGCAGAAATAGATAAGAGGGTGGTACCACCCCAGGCAACAGGCAATCCTTCACATTAGGATCTACCACTACCAAATACACTGCTTATCTAGTGTCTGGTTTTTGTGTGATTAATTTTTATGTGTTTTAAGAGTTTAATTTTAAAAATATTGTTTGTACTCAGTTGATTAAGTATAAACACATTTTTATTTTATTCAAGTAACATTTACGTAAGCCTGGTCACCCTAGGGCTCATGAACAAATTACTCGGATTATCCAAGTTTAGAATTGCGATGTCATGCTCGTTCGCCCGCAGTCGGATCAGAACTTTTGACTTTGCGCTTCTAAACCTACACTGGGCCACAGTTTGGCAGTCTGTACCTATGGCAGCTTGAAGCACAAAATAGATTAGAATCAGAAGGGAAACTCAGCTCAAAGTCCGCTGATAAACTGCTAAGCAGTTTGGCGGTATAAAAAAAAGAAGAAAAAAGCAAATACAAGGCAGTTAGGCTGTTACCACACCCACCCGACCGACGTCGATCGACAGTTTCTTACAAAACCAAATCGATCTGCCCGATTGCTCTATTTTTATCGATTCATCATCGGTTGATGTTAGAAATTACTCTCGCGTGGTAGATCTGTGGTCAATTGGTATCCGTCGATCAGCCAAACCTACCATATAAATCGAGCTACGTCGATCGGGTGGGTGTGGTAACATCTTTGTCGGTCCAGCCTAGCGGTTGGCAACGCAGCGTGTCATTGTGTGAGTGCCTCGCGCCGTCAAGGTTCCCTTCTGGTACTTTTCTATTTTGTGCCTGAACTATGGCACACTGAAAAAGTTGATTATCTAAATGGTAACAGTGACATCTCGTTTTACTGCACGTTTTAAGGGAGGCTCTAGGGACATGGCATGGATAGGGAGGGCTTGTGAAGCCAACCCCCCAAAAATCCTCCACTTATACGAAAATTGACGCCATAATCTCTATTTATGAGTATATTTTGAAAAAATTTGATCGAAACTTCCGAAAGAACTGGCTAAGGCGGACGGCTCACGCTCTAGACGGCGAGATAGGGTTCCCACATTCAGTAAAGTCCATTCGCTTAAATAAACTCGCTCTTTGAAAATGCCGCCCGCGCTCGCACTGGCGTCGCTAGTCAAACGATGCCGCCGCGACAACCGAGGATGCAGTCTGCCAATTGCTTATGTTTGCGTATTATTAAAGTACGTATTCGACAGTACTTTGAGTAACATTGAGTAACGTTATTTTCTCAAAGATGCTCAGAAATGTGCTCAATACATTCGAATTTTGAGCCAGGGAAGTACATACTTCCCGCCTAGAAGCCAAATACTTATTTAAAAAAATAATTGACTACTGTAATGGATTTTCATACATCCTTACGGGGCTTAGGCCAGGAATCCTCTCGTATTTTGTTTTTTACTTTTTAAAATTCGAATTGTAACACAGTGCTGTGCGGACTAAAGATATTTCATTCGATTACTTGCACCGGTCGCGCGTCTCCACCAGCGCTAGTAGTTCCAGCTCCTACTGACAACGACATTTCTTTCCTTTTATGGACGCCTAATACTTTCGACTTGGAATTAGTATTTGGAATGTGATTTTTTTATTTCCTTGCATTATTTAAGAAAAGCACTATACAAGCATCGGCCGAAATAGCCATTAAGTAATGGCTAATCATGGCATCTACAGTAATGTACTATTACCCTACTCCTGAAGTCTTTACAGGAAGGAGTAACAAAAAAACTTTATAAGACAAGCAATACGAGCTAACTATCGTCACCCAAGGTGATGACACCCTCAAACCAGAGATCTAAATTCTCAAAATGTAATTTAGCATGGTTCACTAAAATTCCTCGTATAATAAACCAAGCAACTTGTTCCACAATAAAGCAATCGCGAACTGTCAGTTACCAATCGCGACACTTTGCGAGTCGGGTCAGCTGGCGGCTGGTGAAATGTGTATAAACTTGCATAGGTACATTTAAAATCCATTAGAGACATTACTACGAAATATACAGTCATGTGCCTGAAGTGTTTCTTCCAAAGTTAAAAACACTGTCCACTGTGCGATTTGCAAATAGAGATGCGGTTGTTTAAAATATTGATCGCAACAGGATCATGATACTGCACCTCCATCATGATAGTTTCGATAACACCTCTTATCTTATCTTATGATAGGGGGCGGGAATAACCCCGCACTTCGACCCTTGATGATCTTTTGTGCCTACCCCATTTTACACACTGGTTTCACGATGTTTTCCTTCACCGTCAGAGCAGTCGGTAAATGTACATAAGTCTTCGAAAAATACGAAAAACTCTTTGGTACATGGCACTGCACGGTTTCGAACTCGGACCTCCCGCATGGGATTCCGGTGTCCTAGCTACTGCGCCATCGACGCTCTCCAGATAACACCTCTTAAGAAATTAGATAGTCATGACCGTGACCGACTTTGATGTATCCCCTCAACGGCAAATTGTTTCCCTGACTACCTACATTACGCACGTGTGTACAACATAACTTCTCACCATAATTTGGCTTACGATCCGCAGTCACGTTAGTAACGAGTCTAATAAACTTCCCATGTGCTGTACAAGGTAGTTTATTCAATAACCACGACTTTGTTCGCGCTTGTATGCGAGCAAACAAAGTTAATTTTCTTCTCTATTTCCTTTATTCTTGCTCGTTACATAATTTATGAGTGGGGTGACCATAATTTGGGAGGCTATTGCGAGATGTCATAAAATAAATAAGTACAGAAGGGAGACTCTAGCTACCGTTTTTGATACCTGTTCTTTTTATTTATTTTTATTATTTATTGAAAATCTACATAATTTCATTCAAACATTGACATTTACAGTGTAACAAAAACTAATATAGGTTTGTTGTAGGATACACTGACAGACCGTCGACGGTCGTATAATATTTGTGAGTGTGTGAAGAACAGCACTGTGCTTGTGCATTTCCAGTGCTAGTGCACTGCTTCGGCAAGGAAACACGTTTATTCCTTTGTGTGCGTTATCGGACAGTACTGCACAGTAGTGTCCGTATGCTGTGCCCCACACAGTCACGGGTACGCTGCTCATCACAGGTGTTACCATTTCAAAAAAAAGTTTAATTAAATATTTTTAGTTATAAATTACATGTTTTTTTAATAATTGTTGGTGGTTATAATTCTAAATTACCTACAGTTGTACAAAGTATTGTTTAATTTTGTTTTTGATATTCTTACTATTAATTTCAGTCTTCAGTTTTTCTGGCAATTCGTTTATTAAACATGGTATTATATATTTTAACATTTGTTTTCCATAGTGGTTTGTGTGGCTCGGTACAACCAGGCTAGGTTGCAAGGCACGACGCGTATTTTTTTGGTAAGTTCTTACAGTTTGTATCTTTTCATTGAAAAATTCTTCTGTTAACAAATTGCATTTTATTTATTTTTATTTATTATTCTTGATATTTGTAATGAAGTAATAGTAATATTGTAAACATTAATATTTTGTTTGTCTTTTAAATAGGCTGAAAACTGTGACGTGTGCATTACTATAAGACCTGTATGATTGTGTATTCCGACAAATTTGAAAATAATATAAAATAAAAATAAATAAAAAAATAAACGATTGACTGATTGTACTACCGCAAAAACATAACTTTTGTAGCATAAGGCCATGACGACACACTTCTTGATACAAACAAGGCACTAAGCCATAGGCTAGTAATAAATCTTATTTAATGTAAGTATGTTTTTTGTTTTACATTTGAATAAAGCGAAAATTATATAAGAAAACTGGCCAAGTTTCCACATTGGACTTCAAGTTACGATTCGATTTTTTTTAAATCGAAACGATCCGGTTAGACCGAATTCTTTGATGAGAAATAAATGGATTTGCATATCCTATCGTTTAAATTGATATGACTACTGATTGACCGATAAAAATGATACCGCCCGTGGCGTTCGGCTGACGTACGTGCAAGTGTGTGAATACTTACCAAGGCGAACACTGGCTGGGTTACTGAGATTACCTTCTGTAGCTATTTATTATGTGACGTGGTGATGGTGGAATAAAAACGCGATAAGCGATAACCTTTTATTGGGTAGTAAACGGTCAATGGTTTGGTTAATTAACTGATTTCAGCAGTGTTGCCACTCTGGGTGGGATATCGCGACTTTATGGTTGGTGGAGGTTTTAGATTCTGTTTTTCGATTAAAAGTTTATTTGGGTAAATAAACACAACATAAAACGTGTTTGAACGATATTAAATTAACCACGACTACAAACAAAACCTTCTATTTCTTTTTTTATTTCTTTTTTAACAAAATATAAAATCAATCAATCAATTATTTTATTTAGAATCTAAGGCCGTTATCGTTAAATTTCGGGTCAACTCCTACCAACACCCGAAGTTAATTTCAAATCGAATTCATTCGATATTATGCATATGCTACCGAGAATGGTACTTATGTATCTATATGTAGATACGTATGTTGAATTTCTGGATGTTCTATAACTGTTTCATCATCAGCAGCCCACTCTATAGTCCACTGCTGGACATAGGCCTCTCTCTGGGCGCGCCATTGAGCCTGATCTTCGGCTGTTCTCATCCATCAGCTCTCTCTTCTCTTCTTTTTTTTAATTGTTTTTATTAAAAATTAGCTACGACAAACAGGCAGACGGGCCATCTGATGGTAAGTAGTCACCGTCGCCTAGAGACACGTGCAATACCAGGGGTATTGCTTGTGTGTTGCCGGCCGTGGAGGGAGAGGACTTATTTAACGTTCTTTTTGAAGCATCCCATGTCGTAGCGCTGTAGAAAAACGTCGGGTGGAAGAGAGTTCCACATTTTACAGGTGCGTGGCAGAAACGTTCGTGTAAAACGGGTCGTGGTAGACACCCAAGGCTTTAGAAAGTGCGGGTTAAAAATTGAGCCGCCGACGAGTGGTGCGATTCAAGAAAGTAGACGACGGCACCAAGTCAAATAGTTCTGAAGAGAACTCCCCATTATATACGCGATAGAAGACGCAGAGAGAGACATTCTATAACTGTTTGACTGAAGTAAAAAAAATATCATCATCATCATCAGCAGCCTATTCTAGTCCACTGCTGGACATAGGCCTCTCCCAGGGCGCGCCATTGAGCCCGATCTTCGGCTCTTCTCATCCAGTCGCTGCCAGACACCTTACGCAGATCGTTACCATAAAAAAAATATCATCGTTTTATTTTATTCTCAAATTTTTCTTTCTTCCCCCTTTCGCATTGACGCAGTCGAAAAACGATTATTTCTGCCACCAACAAAGATGGCCGCCACAATGCTCCAGTCCAGCACACTCCGATCCGAATTTATGGTCAGCCGACTTATAAACGGCCTCCACTCTACGTAGCAGACAAATTACGGCGTCAGACAATCCGTCCTTTGTCGGGGCCTGACTAATGTATGAGACCTGCGCCTGTAATTTTGTGAGAGCAATATTATGCGTTGTGACTGGACCTCGTGTTTGGACTGCAGCGGTGAGCGGGTAATTACCCGAGGAGGAGACGAAGGGTCGAGGGGAAAGAAAATTAGATTTACTATGGTACTTACGCAACCATAATAAAAGAGAGAAGTAGGTCTTCTTCATAAAAAAATCATCTGGGCTCACCTCAATTGGGTATTTGACTAGTTTTTTTATTGCATCAATCACATTAGATGAACATCCTGAAGATGGATCTGAAATCCGTTTATCGATATCTCAACTAACATCAGCTATATTAATGGTTAAAGTTAGTAATGGGGGGATGCTCTGTTTCTTCTAGCAAAACAGTCCTTATTATGTAGTCAAGGACCTGCTTGTATGGCGCTACATAACAGTGACGTCACAATTATTTATAGCCGTCTCTTTCTACCGTCTGATTTTCTTGATTGATTGCCTGTAGTTATTTTATTTTTCAACGGATTTTAATTCTGTTTTCACATTTAACCATCAATTTATGTCTATTTTCTTAATTTATGAAATGTATTTAATATTTGATACTTGTCAAATAGCTTAGGGATCAGATGAGATTTTATGTAGAAGTGTATAGCGATGGCGCACTCATTCTCAAACCGAAATGGGTATAAATGTTTGTATTTAGATGTCCTACATGTCTCTTTTATTATGGTTGCGATTCTGGTAATTTTATTGCCTCTCCCACTGGTTAGAATAGCAAAGAGCTATATTATAAACTGATAGGTCCTGTCAAATAAACCTCTATCTCTCTTTAATTTATTGTTTGTTATGTTGCCGTCTCGCGTAATAAAATGACATATCCGGTAACATTTGTAAGCTCGAAAATATGGGCCAATAGCAATCGTCTAAAGCTTCCCGTATCGTGAACTGTCAGTTACCGATTTGCGAGTTATTCAAATGGAAATACGAGTAATAATCTTGAATTAATAATATTCAAAATTCATTAGGGATATTATTAATACGAAATGTACGTATGAAGTGTTCCTTCCAAAATTGCATAATAACTCTCACGTCCATCATCCCTGAGGGGGGAGACAGAGGAACCACCTTCGATTGATTTGGTGGACAAACGTGATAGGTGGCGAGCATATCGCCGTCTACTAGGTGTAGAATAGTATCCACAAAATGCCTTAGTCACCTCGTACGACACCTACGGGAAAAATTGGGGTGGTGATTTTCTTTATGGCCGGCACGACACGGCACTACTACTACTTCCAAAATTTGATGAAACGTTTCTTCATGTTTCCAAAGTTAAAGATGACTAAAAGACAATGTACTGTGTGAATTACACAGTTGTTTCAAATGTTGATTTTAACAGGATCGTGATCCACATGCTGATTATATTCCGAGTCATGAGATATTTGGGAATAAGGTATCATTACCTACATAGTACCTTACTTACTTTTAGGTTCTTTCAGTACCTAGTTGTTTGAATGTGTGTGTTGGAAATAAATAATCTTTCTTTCTTTCTTTCTTCTTTCATTATGTCCCCTATTAATGTCCCCACTGTTGGGGCACAGGCCTCCCCTTGCACAAGGGAGTACGGGCCATGATCCACCGAGCGGGCCCAGTGCTGAATTGTGGATTGCACACGACTTTGGAAACTTTTAATTTCTTCAGACATGCAGGTTTCCTTCACCGTTAGAGCAGTCGGTAAATGTACGTCAGTCTTCGAAAAAATCCGAAAAACTCATTGGTACATGGCATTGTATGGTTTCGAACCCGGACCTTCCGCATGGGAGTCCGGCGTCCTAGCCACTAGACCACCGACGCTCACCGACGAATAAGGTTTATTCGGAGTCAATTACTGACTTCAATTCTATAGAAAACGCGAAAAGTCGACACTGAACAGTTACTTTAAATATTCCAAAACTGTTTCATTAGAAAATACTTGATTCAAACCCGTACTCGTCAAACAACTGCACCCACCACGAATTCAGTTCAGCAGTGGTGGAGTTGCAAACATCGACTGTAAGCTTATTATTAGTTTGTAGTAACTGTGAAGGTAACGAGCAGCAGCCGCCGGTGGATGGAGGCAGTACGAAGTACATTGAGAGGTTTCTCTTCTAAATCGTTTTCCTCATTGCTGAGGGTCGTGATCATTCTAAGGAATTAATCACATAGGACGAGTCTCGTTTCAGATTTAATGGGTTGGTTTGCCATTGTCTTACCCAATTCGCACACTGGTTATCTCAGTATACAGGTTTCCTCACGATGTTTTCCTTCACCGTCAGAGCAGTCGGTAAATGTACGTAAGTCTTTAGAAAAAACCGAAAAACTCATGCCTGGTTTTGAACTAGGACCTTCCGCATGGGAGTCCAACGTTTTAGCCACGACGCCACCAACGCTCTTAATTGTGAAGTAAGTACGGATGAAATTAATTGCTGATCAACGTACATTCTTATTGGTTTTTGACACAAAATTCAAACATACTCATAAGAAACATATGCGTCATAACATAACGGACGAGATGTATTTTATTTTAAACCTGAAAGAAACTGGCAATTTTTCAGTCATTAGATAAGAAGAGCTAATAGTCAGGGAGCCGGGTATACGAGATTTTCCTTACAAAATACCCAGATTTATTTGGTAATAGGTTAATGCGGCTACTTCTAAATGAAAAAGTTAATAAAGAGAGTGAAAGTTAATAAGCAGTGGGTTCTTCTTTACAATGGTATCCTTCTTATGTCTTTTGTGGCAACACTTGCAACAGAAAAAACAGAACCAATGCGCCAAGTATCGCATATGTATGTCCTTCACGATCTAGTTATGTTGGTTCCGTATAAATATGAAATATATTACAATTAGTCCATGATCTACCTGCCTGGGCCCCAGTGCTGATTGGAAACTTCACATTTCTTCGAAAACTTGATTTGGAGATATTTTCTCAGTCAGTAAATTTAGTTTTTGATTGGACGGACGTGCTTGAAATCGAATCCGGAGCTCCTGTATGGAAGTTCGGCATCCTAGCCACTCTGATCTTATCTTATCTTATGATTGGGAGCCGGGAATAACGGCACTTCGACTCTTGAGGATCTATTGTGCCTACCCCATTTTACACACTGGTCATCTCAGTGTGTAGGTTTCCTCAATATGTTTTCCGTCACCGTTAGAGCAGTCGGTAAATGTACGTAAGTCTTCGCAAAATACGAAAAACTAATTGGTACATGGCACTGCACAGTTTCGAACCCGAACCTCCCGCATTTGAGTCCGGTGTCCTAGCCACTAGCCCACCGACGCTCTTTAGCCACTATTGATGCTCCCACCTGTAAATATTCGCGTGGTAGTAGGGTAGCATTTGGTATCAACTGGTCATTGCTGTCGGTGTCATGTTCAATATTGATTCGGTCTGCGGGGTGGAGCAGGCGCTCTGGTGGTGTGCATTTTTCGAATGGGATATCATCAGGTAAATGATTAGTTTTACCGGTCTGCTTGATGTTCTCAATCTCGTTGACTTCTAATACCTTCAATTATAATGGCATGAATTGTGCCAAGGCCAGACCCGCGTTACCGGACACGGTTCGGAAACCTCTTATCGCGCAATGGCAAATAGTCTTTGCATTTGATGGAGATTCTTCTTGATATAAAGCTTCTTGACGACATGACCCCATTACTATGGGTTCTATAACGTGATTGTAGATAATCTTTATGAGCGGAAGCCGCGTCAACCTATGAAGTATGTTACCAGTATTTATCAAATTTGGTTATCTACGAGGAAGTCACGTTTTTGTTAGCTCTTTGTAAGGTTGCTATTACTACAGTCTAGCTCCCGTTCTCAAACCTCTATCCGAGCTGGGAAGATCGACACATTGTGCGATCACCCGTTATAAGGATTAATGGCAGTGAGTCGGCATCTACCGCCTCATTGTTTGGCATCGGTGGCAACCCTATTGTAGAGCGCCGAAACGCTAGGGAATCGCCAGGGTGGGGTGAAGTTAATTTTGCGCCCCGTCTATTTAATGCCCGCCCTAGACGACTAAAAATTAGTCCGTTTTGAGAGCTATGCTGATGCAGGACAAAGGGAGAAAAGGAAATGGATCAGTTAAAAAGTTTATAGCATCTTCCCCCTTTTACCCGTAGCAGCATTTATCTCATATCGGTCTAATTGTCGTGTAATGCGACGTACATTAAAATCTTTAAATAACTTCGTCTTCTTCTGAACAATAGTAATTAAAATTATTTCGTTTATTGTTATGAAAGATATAATAATTAATATCTATCATTTTATAATTATATATGTATGTATGTATAACCACTGCTGAGCACACCTAAATAGAACTTTCCCATGGCGAGTTTTTGAAAAGGTGGTTCTTCGCTTCATCTCGTAAAGATAATAATAACCATTTTTGCATTGGCTGCAAGACACAGGTACGTTAGGCCTAATTTGGGAGCCAAGGTCCTGGCATGAACCAACATTATATATTTTATTTATATCATTAGGTTTTTTTGAGACAGATCTTTTGATACTACTGTTCACGTGCAACCATTGAACCAATAACCAATTGCCAATGTTTGGCGCCCCTCTATAACGGCCCTTAGTACGACCCTGGTGAGATGTTCAAAACGGATTTGTAATTCATGACGTAAAGTGAAAAAAAACAGACTTTCTCCATCTTCTCATCAATATTCATAATATTAATGGAAAACGTATAGATAAGGTGTATGACTAAGTGCTATGACATTTGATACTTTTAAGGTGTAACGTTACGACTCGGTTTTCATACAAGTCATTATACACAATCATGTCATCATCATCATCAGAAGCCTACTCTAGTCCACTGCTGGACATAGGCCTCTCCCAGGGCGCGCCATTGAGCCCGATCGGCTCTTCTCATCCAGTTGCTGCCAGCCACCGCGTTTGGGCAAACGTAGTGTGGGACGCCCCCCTGCTAGATGGAGCGACGATCTGCGCAAGGTGGCTGGCAGCGACTGAATAATGTCATATTCGTGCAATATTTTACGAAATATTATTACTTACCATAGTCAATCGTTATGTTGTAGGTACTGTCGCCATATCAAAAAATTATTACAAACAATTTTATTAAAAAGTTTATTTTTATGCTCTTGAAGGTTTTCATACCAATTTTTAGTTTGCCAGCCAGTGATATTTGACCAAGGAGTTTGTAATAAAATTTGCCTCCAAGGGATCTTCTTCTTCTTCTTCTTCAGGTCCTAGAACACCTAGTGGTGCATAGGGCTGAGACAATATTCTTCCACCGCGCTCTGTCCGATGCCGCAGACTCTATGGTTTCCCAGGATATTTTAGCCGCATCCAGGTCTTTTTGAAGACTACGTTTCCATGTAGCCCTGGGTCTGCCCCGTTTGCGACATCCTCCTGTTGGTTGCCAGCCTCCAAGGGATAATAAAAGTAAAACAATGAGGTTGATAACAAGCTGTTGACTAACAATTTTTGGACCGCCCCTCGTATCAATATAACAGTAAAATGTATTAAAATTAAAAAGGAATGTGCAAAATATTTTGTACGAAAATAGTGTCGTAACTACATTTCACCTTATATAAACATAGGTATCTTTATGAATCGGAATAAATAAATAACGGGGAATCAAAATTTACAGTTGGATAACTGACAGGTTGGACCATGGGGAAAAATAATTCCCCGTGGTCCAACCAGTTTCACATGATTGAACCATGGGGAAAATTAATTCCCTGTAGTCCAACCAGTTTGACGTTGCGGTTGTACCACGGGGAACGACCCATGGAAACAAGTGGTTAGGTATATATCATACATACAATAATAATAGTCTTGGTGTCTTTAACTTCTAAGTAAGTAAACAAATTACTTCTTTCTTAAGTTGATGGCCATTTCAAAGAATTTTGCCAATGAGGAGTCTGTCATGGGAGTAGCAACTTCTAAATCGACTTACCGCCTCCTCCTATTTGAGGCATCCTTATAGAAATACCGTACGGCTGGCTTCTATGCTGAAAGACCTCAAGAATTCGTTATTTTATCAGCAACAATTACACTCACTCACACACACACACACACACACACACACACACACACACACACACACACACACACACACACAAAATATGTATATTTAGTGCAATTTATTTATTTATTTTTGGCAAATTCATACTTAAATTCTTCACATTAGTATTTAATCTTTTTGATTTTTAGTTTATAATTATATATATTTTTAGCCACTATCACTATGGCTCCCACTAACATCTTGGGATAAGGGATGAAATTAAAAACAGCGTTGCGTATTTGGTACCCCAGTATGTCGGCATTTGCTGACTTTCCACCCTTTTGCCAAATATACATAGAAATATACACAGTGCTTTGTGATCTGTTTGTTCTCTATTTGTTGTTAACTGTTGTTTTCTATTTGTGCAATAAAGTGTATTTTACTTTACTTTACTTTACTTTAAATAATATTTTCAATAATAAATGAATTAATTTAACAATAAAACAGAAATATTGGGAACAAACGGAAATTGGTATATTAGTACTTTGTTGTTTGGTTGGTATTTTCTTTGCAAGATGACAAACAAATACAAAATCTAATTACCAACAAATTTGATCAAATGAGCGCCTGCGCCTAAAAGCCAGGTAGGAATATAAACAACAAAGCTTTGAAGGACAATTTCCGAGAACTATGATTAGAAGTGTACAGCGTCGCTAGGAACCGAATGCTACCCTGAGGCAACATGATAGAGGCTGGATCACAGAAATCGGACTAGGGGCGCCCTCCGCTCTAGAATGATGATGTGAGCACCAGGCCCGCGGGCAGGTTGTATTGGGGGTTGAATTATCCCGACATATACGCATTTCCAAGCGGGCCAGCGGGCGCGCGCCGGTGCGGGCCGCCGCTCAAGCGCTGGGCGGACGACATCGCGGCGGCGGCGGGCGCGCGCTGGCCGCAGAGGGCGCAGGACAGAGATGAGTGGCCACGCTTGGAGGAGGCCTACACCCGAAAACCGGGGACTTCCGACGTTATTAATTAAATGAATGGTTAACATTTAAATTTATAATAATGCAACTTATAAGATTTTTATCAATTTTTTATTTAAATTCTTTTTATTGTATAATTTGGGAATTGAAGAAGTCAATAAACGCTTTTTTATTTTATTTTATTTTATTATACGCATTTCCTAGGTATGCGATGCGATTATTTTTATTTTTATTAAAACATGTGTCTTTGTTACTATCTGAAAACTCATCAACTCCTTATTGAAATCCGCCGCGCTGATCCTGGCTCCGGCCCTGATGAGCACGGACAGCGAGTGAAAGGGTTTAGGCAAATGCACTTATATTTCCATACATATCTCACTTCTAAGTCGTATTCCTCATTGCTGAGGGTCGTGATCAATCTAAGGAATTAATCACATAGAACGACTCTCGTGACAGTTTTAATGGGTGGTTTTCAATTGCCCATTTCGCACGCTGGTTATCTCAGTGTGCAGATTTACTCACGGTGTTGTCCTTCACCGTCAGAGCAGTCGATAAATGTACGTAAGTCTTTCGAAAAAACCGAAAAACTTATTGGTACATCACATTGGGTTTCGAACTCGGACCTCCCATGGAGTCCAACGTCCTAGCCACGACGCCACCGCTCATTTTAATTTAATTTGACATTTTAATGCCCGACTAATGTATGGGAATATAATATACTATCTTATACGCCAACTGGCAGACTCAGTTTCCATATAAAACTTCTCTAGCGAGCAATCTACATAGGTTGAATTTCAAAATCTTTGGGTTGGATGTGGGCTGGGTAGAGCATAGAAGTGTACAGACAGACTCTCAGTCAATTAACAGAGTTAAAACAGCTGTTTCTATGCGTGGCAGCTAAGCTTGGATTGTTTTTAGGGTGACCATATTCTAACTTGTCCGCTACCTATGTAAAATGTAAGAACAGTAATTGGTACCGACTCCATGTCGATAATTAAACGTATATTTAAAAAGATATTCGAAGTTGTGGCTTGCTTAGAAATCGTTCGTAACAGTGACGATCGGAAAATTAAGTGTTTTATGTTATGACACTCAATGTATTGAATGAAAGCTTACGCAAAGCTTTTGTGACTGGATGCCGGTGGGAAAGGTGGCGTAAATTAGTTAGGTACGTAACTGCTTAGTTCACTTTCTCACTGTTGAGGACTCGTGTGGTATCATCTTTATGCACAATTTGCGAACGACAAAAAGAAAAAAACTTCAATTCGAACATGGCCGCGATCGATAACGCTTTACACGGCTCACTGTAATTATTTTAATTTTGAATGTAATACGCATTAAAAGTCTTCAAAAACTACGTCTGTTCTATTCCCTGCACCCCTCAAGAAACCCTACACTCACAAATAGGTACATTGTAACTATATACTAGTTACTTTTTAGTTACTTGTACATTTAAAATGAAGTAAGTCGTTTTTTTTTTAATTTATTTTTATTTACTTCTAAACCCGCATTTGACCTCGATCTTCTTTTTTTTTCTTCGAGTGTCTTTTGTAATCTTGTGAAAGTTCGCCCTTGGCCCCAAAATAGAGGAATATCCAAAAGGAACTGATTAAATAAATACATATATAAAAATATCGTCGAATTGGCCAAATGATCGTCTAGTGTACCCTAAATTGTGATAATGTAGTAACCGATTCTTTTAGAGATAAACAAGGTGGATTCGGAGAGACGACTAAATCACTGTTCCACACCTGAACTTCCCCTTATCTTGCCTATGAACCTAACTACCGTAAGGGCCTCCCCATATGAGGGAGGGAGGAACGCCCCACCAACATTCTTACGAATGTATTCCGCGTTACTCTGTGCGACTCATCACCGGACTGGATATCGCTCCACCCCCCAGATCATTGTCCCTCCCAGGGCGACTCTAAGGTCAGCGTCAGTTATGTCAGTTCTTTGTCTTCAAAGGAAACCAAGAGGAATTTCTAGGTTATTAACCACCAATCCCAAGGAAGCACTAGATGCTTTAACAGTGCAGAGGTTAGCCATAGCATATCCCTTCAAACACCATCTTTGACCTCAGTCTCAACAGCCAATGTATACTCCTGACCTCAGTCTCCTCAGCCAGTAGTACAAGAGCGTGTCTTCAAGAACTATACCAGTTATAACTTGCACCCGGCATGCTTCCATACAGTCGACACCCGACCCCAACCCCCGCCGGGCCCGTGAAATATCGAAACCACTAATTGAAGAACGCCGTCGTCAAGAAGGAAATTTTGTCGAAGGTATGTTTCGTATGATTTTCATAAAATATTTACCCGTTCTCGAGTATGTATAATCTTAAAGATCAGTCTAATGTGTTGTTTACTGTTCTCTTTAAATCAAACGAAAATTACCCTTTGATGTATTTCTTTAACTACCCACGTTCATCATTAAAAAAAAGATAAATTTTACTAGTTACCCGCTTTCATCAAGGTTGGTACCGTCACAACGGCTCACTATAATTATTTTAATTTTGAATGTAATACGCATTAAAAGTCTTCAAAAACTACCTCAGTTCTATTCTCTGCACCCCTCAAGAAACCCTACACTCACAAATAGGTACATTGTAACTATGTACTAGTTACTTTTTTAGTTACTTGTACATTTAAAATGAAGTAAGTACTTTTTTTTTACTTCTAAACCCGCATTTGACCTCGATCTTCTTTTTTTTCTTCGAGTTTCTTTTGTAATCTTACCGCACAAATAAACTTATTTATTTATTAATTTTGTCTGTTTTTATCTGTTTTGCAGCAAATCTTACAGCGTTAAAAAAAATTACATAGTAAATTTCTTTAAGTATTTGTATGCCAATCCAAGATTCCACTCATTAAATTTTATTAATATTCTTATTCTTATTCCTTGTTTTGAAAAATACAGCTACGCAATACTGAATATTCATTTATATTTACAAAATACAGCTACGTAATACTGAATATTCATTTATATTTATAAATGAATATTCAGTATTACGTAGAATACTGAATATTCATTTATATTTACAAAATATTATTACTTTATTATCATAATACCTTTCTAAGTTTATTAAAGTGATGTGTTGATGACAGACAGTATCATATCCCGCTGGCTATCCATGTTTTTTTTTTATTTACTTCTAAACCCGCATTTGACCTCGATCTCGCCTGATGGTAAGCGACGATGAGGTCGACGATGGATCATGCGGGTCCAGTAAATGCCTATTCACTCTGGCCTTGAAGATCCCAAGGTTGTAGGTCGCGGGAAATACAGGCGCCGGCAGGCTGTTCCATTCTTTAGCCGTTCGCATAATGAATGAAGAAGCAAATCGCTTCGTACGAGCAGATGGGATATCAACAACATAAGGATGGAACCCCTCCCCGCGCCTGGTAGTCCGAAGGCGGATTGGAGATGCTGGAATTAGGTCGTGCAATTCCGATGCGCACTCTCCGAAATGTATCCTATAAAATACCGATAGACAGGCAACCTTGCGCCGATGTTCCAGACTTTGCAGTCTAGCTTCCACCAGCGATTCGTCACCTATAAGGCGCTTAGCGCGTTTCACCACTGAGTCAAGGGCAGCCAGTTGGTATTTAGCTGAGCCGTCCCACAGGTGGCAGCAGTACTCCATGCACGACCGCACTTGAGCTTGGTAAAGGTTTAAAAGCTGTCCCGGCGTGAAGTACCACCTAACCTTAAAATGTGAGTACTGGCATCCTGCAGGACAGCCGTTGGCTAGTGCAGGTGCCAGGAGTTGATAGTTGTAAATAGATACTACTTGTATTATACCATTATTCTTTTTATAAATTGGCTACGACAAACAGGGAAACGGGCCACCTGATGGTAAGTAGTCACCGTCGCCTAGAGACACGTGCAGTACCAGGGGTATTGCCGGCCGTGGAGGGAGAGGACTTTTTGACCATTATGTCTTCTGTATTTAATTATACTTAAAAAAAAATTAAATAAGGGGAGCAGACGAGCAAACGGGCCACCTGATGTTAAGTGGTCACCGTCGCCCATAGACATCTCACCTCACTGTATTAATATTAGAGGGTTTTTGATGCGGTGCTAACCTTGAGGACTAAGATGGATTGCCTCATGTGCCGGAAATTACGCTGGCTCTCTTACCCTTCAAACCGAAACACAGAAATTCAAGCATTTCTGCTTCACGGCAGAAATAGATAAGAGGGTGGTACCACCCCAGGCAACAGGCAATCCTTCACATTAGGATCTACCACTACCAAATACACTGCTTATCTAGTGTCTGGTTTTTGTGTGATTAATTTTTATGTGTTTTAAGAGTTTAATTTTAAAAATATTGTTTGTACTCAGTTGATTAAGTATAAACACATTTTTATTTTATTCAAGTAACATTTACGTAAGCCTGGTCACCCTAGGGCTCATGAACAAATTACTCGGATTATCCAAGTTTAGAATTGCGATGTCATGCTCGTTCGCCCGCAGTCGGATCAGAACTTTTGACTTTGCGCTTCTAAACCTACACTGGGCCACAGTTTGGCAGTCTGTACCTATGGCAGCTTGAAGCACAAAATAGATTAGAATCAGAAGGGAAACTCAGCTCAAAGTCCGCTGATAAACTGCTAAGCAGTTTGGCGGTATAAAAAAAAGAAGAAAAAAGCAAATACAAGGCAGTTAGGCTGTTACCACACCCACCCGACCGACGTCGATCGACAGTTTCTTACAAAACCAAATCGATCTGCCCGATTGCTCTATTTTTATCGATTCATCATCGGTTGATGTTAGAAATTACTCTCGCGTGGTAGATCTGTGGTCAATTGGTATCCGTCGATCAGCCAAACCTACCATATAAATCGAGCTACGTCGATCGGGTGGGTGTGGTAACATCTTTGTCGGTCCAGCCTAGCGGTTGGCAACGCAGCGTGTCATTGTGTGAGTGCCTCGCGCCGTCAAGGTTCCCTTCTGGTACTTTTCTATTTTGTGCCTGAACTATGGCACACTGAAAAAGTTGATTATCTAAATGGTAACAGTGACATCTCGTTTTACTGCACGTTTTAAGGGAGGCTCTAGGGACATGGCATGGATAGGGAGGGCTTGTGAAGCCAACCCCCCAAAAATCCTCCACTTATACGAAAATTGACGCCATAATCTCTATTTATGAGTATATTTTGAAAAAATTTGATCGAAACTTCCGAAAGAACTGGCTAAGGCGGACGGCTCACGCTCTAGACGGCGAGATAGGGTTCCCACATTCAGTAAAGTCCATTCGCTTAAATAAACTCGCTCTTTGAAAATGCCGCCCGCGCTCGCACTGGCGTCGCTAGTCAAACGATGCCGCCGCGACAACCGAGGATGCAGTCTGCCAATTGCTTATGTTTGCGTATTATTAAAGTACGTATTCGACAGTACTTTGAGTAACATTGAGTAACGTTATTTTCTCAAAGATGCTCAGAAATGTGCTCAATACATTCGAATTTTGAGCCAGGGAAGTACATACTTCCCGCCTAGAAGCCAAATACTTATTTAAAAAAATAATTGACTACTGTAATGGATTTTCATACATCCTTACGGGGCTTAGGCCAGGAATCCTCTCGTATTTTGTTTTTTACTTTTTAAAATTCGAATTGTAACACAGTGCTGTGCGGACTAAAGATATTTCATTCGATTACTTGCACCGGTCGCGCGTCTCCACCAGCGCTAGTAGTTCCAGCTCCTACTGACAACGACATTTCTTTCCTTTTATGGACGCCTAATACTTTCGACTTGGAATTAGTATTTGGAATGTGATTTTTTTATTTCCTTGCATTATTTAAGAAAAGCACTATACAAGCATCGGCCGAAATAGCCATTAAGTAATGGCTAATCATGGCATCTACAGTAATGTACTATTACCCTACTCCTGAAGTCTTTACAGGAAGGAGTAACAAAAAAACTTTATAAGACAAGCAATACGAGCTAACTATCGTCACCCAAGGTGATGACACCCTCAAACCAGAGATCTAAATTCTCAAAATGTAATTTAGCATGGTTCACTAAAATTCCTCGTATAATAAACCAAGCAACTTGTTCCACAATAAAGCAATCGCGAACTGTCAGTTACCAATCGCGACACTTTGCGAGTCGGGTCAGCTGGCGGCTGGTGAAATGTGTATAAACTTGCATAGGTACATTTAAAATCCATTAGAGACATTACTACGAAATATACAGTCATGTGCCTGAAGTGTTTCTTCCAAAGTTAAAAACACTGTCCACTGTGCGATTTGCAAATAGAGATGCGGTTGTTTAAAATATTGATCGCAACAGGATCATGATACTGCACCTCCATCATGATAGTTTCGATAACACCTCTTATCTTATCTTATGATAGGGGGCGGGAATAACCCCGCACTTCGACCCTTGATGATCTTTTGTGCCTACCCCATTTTACACACTGGTTTCACGATGTTTTCCTTCACCGTCAGAGCAGTCGGTAAATGTACATAAGTCTTCGAAAAATACGAAAAACTCTTTGGTACATGGCACTGCACGGTTTCGAACTCGGACCTCCCGCATGGGATTCCGGTGTCCTAGCTACTGCGCCATCGACGCTCTCCAGATAACACCTCTTAAGAAATTAGATAGTCATGACCGTGACCGACTTTGATGTATCCCCTCAACGGCAAATTGTTTCCCTGACTACCTACATTACGCACGTGTGTACAACATAACTTCTCACCATAATTTGGCTTACGATCCGCAGTCACGTTAGTAACGAGTCTAATAAACTTCCCATGTGCTGTACAAGGTAGTTTATTCAATAACCACGACTTTGTTCGCGCTTGTATGCGAGCAAACAAAGTTAATTTTCTTCTCTATTTCCTTTATTCTTGCTCGTTACATAATTTATGAGTGGGGTGACCATAATTTGGGAGGCTATTGCGAGATGTCATAAAATAAATAAGTACAGAAGGGAGACTCTAGCTACCGTTTTTGATACCTGTTCTTTTTATTTATTTTTATTATTTATTGAAAATCTACATAATTTCATTCAAACATTGACATTTACAGTGTAACAAAAACTAATATAGGTTTGTTGTAGGATACACTGACAGACCGTCGACGGTCGTATAATATTTGTGAGTGTGTGAAGAACAGCACTGTGCTTGTGCATTTCCAGTGCTAGTGCACTGCTTCGGCAAGGAAACACGTTTATTCCTTTGTGTGCGTTATCGGACAGTACTGCACAGTAGTGTCCGTATGCTGTGCCCCACACAGTCACGGGTACGCTGCTCATCACAGGTGTTACCATTTCAAAAAAAAGTTTAATTAAATATTTTTAGTTATAAATTACATGTTTTTTTAATAATTGTTGGTGGTTATAATTCTAAATTACCTACAGTTGTACAAAGTATTGTTTAATTTTGTTTTTGATATTCTTACTATTAATTTCAGTCTTCAGTTTTTCTGGCAATTCGTTTATTAAACATGGTATTATATATTTTAACATTTGTTTTCCATAGTGGTTTGTGTGGCTCGGTACAACCAGGCTAGGTTGCAAGGCACGACGCGTATTTTTTTGGTAAGTTCTTACAGTTTGTATCTTTTCATTGAAAAATTCTTCTGTTAACAAATTGCATTTTATTTATTTTTATTTATTATTCTTGATATTTGTAATGAAGTAATAGTAATATTGTAAACATTAATATTTTGTTTGTCTTTTAAATAGGCTGAAAACTGTGACGTGTGCATTACTATAAGACCTGTATGATTGTGTATTCCGACAAATTTGAAAATAATATAAAATAAAAATAAATAAAAAAATAAACGATTGACTGATTGTACTACCGCAAAAACATAACTTTTGTAGCATAAGGCCATGACGACACACTTCTTGATACAAACAAGGCACTAAGCCATAGGCTAGTAATAAATCTTATTTAATGTAAGTATGTTTTTTGTTTTACATTTGAATAAAGCGAAAATTATATAAGAAAACTGGCCAAGTTTCCACATTGGACTTCAAGTTACGATTCGATTTTTTTTAAATCGAAACGATCCGGTTAGACCGAATTCTTTGATGAGAAATAAATGGATTTGCATATCCTATCGTTTAAATTGATATGACTACTGATTGACCGATAAAAATGATACCGCCCGTGGCGTTCGGCTGACGTACGTGCAAGTGTGTGAATACTTACCAAGGCGAACACTGGCTGGGTTACTGAGATTACCTTCTGTAGCTATTTATTATGTGACGTGGTGATGGTGGAATAAAAACGCGATAAGCGATAACCTTTTATTGGGTAGTAAACGGTCAATGGTTTGGTTAATTAACTGATTTCAGCAGTGTTGCCACTCTGGGTGGGATATCGCGACTTTATGGTTGGTGGAGGTTTTAGATTCTGTTTTTCGATTAAAAGTTTATTTGGGTAAATAAACACAACATAAAACGTGTTTGAACGATATTAAATTAACCACGACTACAAACAAAACCTTCTATTTCTTTTTTTATTTCTTTTTTAACAAAATATAAAATCAATCAATCAATTATTTTATTTAGAATCTAAGGCCGTTATCGTTAAATTTCGGGTCAACTCCTACCAACACCCGAAGTTAATTTCAAATCGAATTCATTCGATATTATGCATATGCTACCGAGAATGGTACTTATGTATCTATATGTAGATACGTATGTTGAATTTCTGGATGTTCTATAACTGTTTCATCATCAGCAGCCCACTCTATAGTCCACTGCTGGACATAGGCCTCTCTCTGGGCGCGCCATTGAGCCTGATCTTCGGCTGTTCTCATCCATCAGCTCTCTCTTCTCTTCTTTTTTTTAATTGTTTTTATTAAAAATTAGCTACGACAAACAGGCAGACGGGCCATCTGATGGTAAGTAGTCACCGTCGCCTAGAGACACGTGCAATACCAGGGGTATTGCTTGTGTGTTGCCGGCCGTGGAGGGAGAGGACTTATTTAACGTTCTTTTTGAAGCATCCCATGTCGTAGCGCTGTAGAAAAACGTCGGGTGGAAGAGAGTTCCACATTTTACAGGTGCGTGGCAGAAACGTTCGTGTAAAACGGGTCGTGGTAGACACCCAAGGCTTTAGAAAGTGCGGGTTAAAAATTGAGCCGCCGACGAGTGGTGCGATTCAAGAAAGTAGACGACGGCACCAAGTCAAATAGTTCTGAAGAGAACTCCCCATTATATACGCGATAGAAGACGCAGAGAGAGACATTCTATAACTGTTTGACTGAAGTAAAAAAAATATCATCATCATCATCAGCAGCCTATTCTAGTCCACTGCTGGACATAGGCCTCTCCCAGGGCGCGCCATTGAGCCCGATCTTCGGCTCTTCTCATCCAGTCGCTGCCAGACACCTTACGCAGATCGTTACCATAAAAAAAATATCATCGTTTTATTTTATTCTCAAATTTTTCTTTCTTCCCCCTTTCGCATTGACGCAGTCGAAAAACGATTATTTCTGCCACCAACAAAGATGGCCGCCACAATGCTCCAGTCCAGCACACTCCGATCCGAATTTATGGTCAGCCGACTTATAAACGGCCTCCACTCTACGTAGCAGACAAATTACGGCGTCAGACAATCCGTCCTTTGTCGGGGCCTGACTAATGTATGAGACCTGCGCCTGTAATTTTGTGAGAGCAATATTATGCGTTGTGACTGGACCTCGTGTTTGGACTGCAGCGGTGAGCGGGTAATTACCCGAGGAGGAGACGAAGGGTCGAGGGGAAAGAAAATTAGATTTACTATGGTACTTACGCAACCATAATAAAAGAGAGAAGTAGGTCTTCTTCATAAAAAAATCATCTGGGCTCACCTCAATTGGGTATTTGACTAGTTTTTTTATTGCATCAATCACATTAGATGAACATCCTGAAGATGGATCTGAAATCCGTTTATCGATATCTCAACTAACATCAGCTATATTAATGGTTAAAGTTAGTAATGGGGGGATGCTCTGTTTCTTCTAGCAAAACAGTCCTTATTATGTAGTCAAGGACCTGCTTGTATGGCGCTACATAACAGTGACGTCACAATTATTTATAGCCGTCTCTTTCTACCGTCTGATTTTCTTGATTGATTGCCTGTAGTTATTTTATTTTTCAACGGATTTTAATTCTGTTTTCACATTTAACCATCAATTTATGTCTATTTTCTTAATTTATGAAATGTATTTAATATTTGATACTTGTCAAATAGCTTAGGGATCAGATGAGATTTTATGTAGAAGTGTATAGCGATGGCGCACTCATTCTCAAACCGAAATGGGTATAAATGTTTGTATTTAGATGTCCTACATGTCTCTTTTATTATGGTTGCGATTCTGGTAATTTTATTGCCTCTCCCACTGGTTAGAATAGCAAAGAGCTATATTATAAACTGATAGGTCCTGTCAAATAAACCTCTATCTCTCTTTAATTTATTGTTTGTTATGTTGCCGTCTCGCGTAATAAAATGACATATCCGGTAACATTTGTAAGCTCGAAAATATGGGCCAATAGCAATCGTCTAAAGCTTCCCGTATCGTGAACTGTCAGTTACCGATTTGCGAGTTATTCAAATGGAAATACGAGTAATAATCTTGAATTAATAATATTCAAAATTCATTAGGGATATTATTAATACGAAATGTACGTATGAAGTGTTCCTTCCAAAATTGCATAATAACTCTCACGTCCATCATCCCTGAGGGGGGAGACAGAGGAACCACCTTCGATTGATTTGGTGGACAAACGTGATAGGTGGCGAGCATATCGCCGTCTACTAGGTGTAGAATAGTATCCACAAAATGCCTTAGTCACCTCGTACGACACCTACGGGAAAAATTGGGGTGGTGATTTTCTTTATGGCCGGCACGACACGGCACTACTACTACTTCCAAAATTTGATGAAACGTTTCTTCATGTTTCCAAAGTTAAAGATGACTAAAAGACAATGTACTGTGTGAATTACACAGTTGTTTCAAATGTTGATTTTAACAGGATCGTGATCCACATGCTGATTATATTCCGAGTCATGAGATATTTGGGAATAAGGTATCATTACCTACATAGTACCTTACTTACTTTTAGGTTCTTTCAGTACCTAGTTGTTTGAATGTGTGTGTTGGAAATAAATAATCTTTCTTTCTTTCTTTCTTCTTTCATTATGTCCCCTATTAATGTCCCCACTGTTGGGGCACAGGCCTCCCCTTGCACAAGGGAGTACGGGCCATGATCCACCGAGCGGGCCCAGTGCTGAATTGTGGATTGCACACGACTTTGGAAACTTTTAATTTCTTCAGACATGCAGGTTTCCTTCACCGTTAGAGCAGTCGGTAAATGTACGTCAGTCTTCGAAAAAATCCGAAAAACTCATTGGTACATGGCATTGTATGGTTTCGAACCCGGACCTTCCGCATGGGAGTCCGGCGTCCTAGCCACTAGACCACCGACGCTCACCGACGAATAAGGTTTATTCGGAGTCAATTACTGACTTCAATTCTATAGAAAACGCGAAAAGTCGACACTGAACAGTTACTTTAAATATTCCAAAACTGTTTCATTAGAAAATACTTGATTCAAACCCGTACTCGTCAAACAACTGCACCCACCACGAATTCAGTTCAGCAGTGGTGGAGTTGCAAACATCGACTGTAAGCTTATTATTAGTTTGTAGTAACTGTGAAGGTAACGAGCAGCAGCCGCCGGTGGATGGAGGCAGTACGAAGTACATTGAGAGGTTTCTCTTCTAAATCGTTTTCCTCATTGCTGAGGGTCGTGATCATTCTAAGGAATTAATCACATAGGACGAGTCTCGTTTCAGATTTAATGGGTTGGTTTGCCATTGTCTTACCCAATTCGCACACTGGTTATCTCAGTATACAGGTTTCCTCACGATGTTTTCCTTCACCGTCAGAGCAGTCGGTAAATGTACGTAAGTCTTTAGAAAAAACCGAAAAACTCATGCCTGGTTTTGAACTAGGACCTTCCGCATGGGAGTCCAACGTTTTAGCCACGACGCCACCAACGCTCTTAATTGTGAAGTAAGTACGGATGAAATTAATTGCTGATCAACGTACATTCTTATTGGTTTTTGACACAAAATTCAAACATACTCATAAGAAACATATGCGTCATAACATAACGGACGAGATGTATTTTATTTTTATTGGCAAGAGTAATCAATGCGTTTCTAAATACCAGTAGTACAAGGCATCTTGAGAGTTCTATCTCCTGTCCTTTTCTACGTCATATATATCTTAAGATATTTTATTAAATGTAGCCAAAATTTTTAAATTCATGTTCTAAATTTGTCACTGACTTAGATCCTCATAACAAGATGTCCCGGGAAAAATATCTGACACCGGTGTTCCTGTGTTTTTGTTTATACCAGGAATGCGATTCTCGCAGCGTTCGACATACAAAAGTCGAGCGCTACGATCGTCTTGGCTCGCTCACACATGTAATGTGAGCGAATGTATCCTTGCGAATGTGTCCTTCTATATTCCCCTATCCACACTTCTAAATTTTATGACCAATCCTTCACTGTCCATGCTATCCGTCTCTGGAATTCTTTACCCATATCCATAAGACAAGCCAAATCCTTAGATATTTTCAAGGCACAGGTTAAGGCCCACTATCTATACCAATGACTCCTTCTTCCTATATATATATATATATATATATATATATATATATATATATATATATATATATATATATATATATATAGCGGTCTAGGCGGTCTTATCGCTAAAAGCGATATCTTCCAGACAACCTTCTAGTGGAGTAATTTTGGTGGAAAAAGGTTGGTTTTGCACCGTTTTATATTTATATATATATATATATATATATATATATATATATATATATATATATATATATATATATATATATATATATATATATATATATATATATATATATATATATATATATATATATATATATAAATATAAAACGAATGAATTGAATGAATGAATGAATACTCTTTATTGCACAAAATTAGTGTGATACAATGCGTACAAAACGAATAATACAATCTAGGCGGTCTTATCGCTAAAAGCGATATCTTCCAGACAACCTTCTAGTGGAGTAATTTTGGTGGAAAAAGGTTGGTTTTGCACCGTTTTATATTTATATATATATATATATATATATATATATATATATATATATATATATATATATATATATATATATATATAAATATAAAACGGTGCAAAACCAACCTTTTTCCACCAAAATTACTCCACTAGAAGGTTGTCTGGAAGATATCGCTTTTAGCGATAAGACCGCCTAGATTGTATTATTCGTTTTGTACGCATTGTATCACACTAATTTTGTGCAATAAAGAGTATTCATTCATTCATTCATTCAATTCATTCGTATTCATTCGTTCTATATATATATATATATATATATATATATATATATATATATATATATATATATATATATATATATATATATATATAAATATAAAACGGTGCAAAACCAACCTTTTTCCACCAAAATTACTCCACTAGAAGGTTGTCTGGAAGATATCGCTTTTAGCGATAAGACCGCCTAGATTGTATTATTCGTTTTGTACGCATTGTATCACACTAATTTTGTGCAATAAAGAGTATTCATTCATTCATTCAATGTAAGAATTCGACATTCCTCCACGAGAATCGCCGTAACGTATGATACTTGCTCTATTCGGCGCGGGCGGACTTATTTCTTTCATGTAAATAACGTATTGTGAGGTGAGGTAATATAATATAGGGTACTAGGTATGTGATTGTTTCATTCACCAGAACGACGAATTTCGAAGCGTTTCTATACTGTTTTGTTGTTTAACAACAGAATTAGCGGAGCTCAAACAAAACAATCAAACGATAACTCCGTCGAATTGTTCTATTCAGCAGTAAAATGCTGACGAGGTGAATACATTCGTTTCAACTCCGTATTGTTCGTAGAATTTCAGGATTTCCCATTTAGCTCAGGAGCTTAATTAAACATGGCAAAGCTACTTTTTACCTAGATCTATTCTAGCAAAAACCATTAGACCACCAATTTTGGTTTGTATGGAATCTTGCAAGTCAATCTCCATTCACACACCCCTTCTTACACGCCCACTCATCCTCTCTCTCTCTTCACAAACGCACACACACACCATTTGTCAGTTTTATATTTTCCCATGTTCTGTTACATGTTCATTTCCACTGGTCACAGAAGAGATCTGTCCTCCGAGATACAGGAACTTCCTAGTTCGGAGGTAAGCGTTTATTGTAAACTAACTTGTTACTCACTAATTTTATTTAGTTTAATATAACATATAATATTATACCTAAGTTCCTACTGGTGTATGGACTATGAATCCTTTGTAATCTTACCGCACAAATAAACTTATTCTTATCCACTTGGCCTATTCATTATTCTTATCCACTTGGCCTATTCATTATTCTTATCCACTTGGCCTATTCATTATTAGTCTTGAATTTTCAAGTTTTCTTTTTAATCATATTCCTCATTGATGATCATCGTGATCATTGCACTCTATGGAAATAACGACTTTCTTGGCAAATTTAATGGAGTGCCTTACCATTGCCTTCCCTTAATTACATACAGTGCATGAGTTCTTAGAAAAGACTTCGGGTCTTTATACTTCGGTTATTGATAGCGATATGCGAATATACTATCACTGTAGTAAGACAGAAACAGCCCGTTTATACCCCACATCCGAATCCCTTTCTAAGAACTCACGGACTGTACATTGCCTTTCACAGGTTATGAGGCACGTAATCTTAAACCTCCGTTATAACAAGGAAATACAAATCGCTGTCACAACGTCTCTACAGCAGACTGTCCTGCTTACTCGAAACACTGCAGCCGTCCAGATCAGCGCTGCAATGCTCCTAGATTAATATCCAAAACCTTAAAATCTTACCTTCAATCTGTTTTGTTTCTGTAGAACCGAAATATACCTAATATTAGAATGGAAGTACATAGTTGTTTTACACTTATTATGTATTGAGATATGTTTATATAGTTGTGCAATGCTGACAGCTGTCTCACCGTCACGTACCGTGTCGTCGTGTCCCCGGCCCTGACTGACAACCAGCGCTGCGGCGGTGGCTAGCGTCTAGCCATATCGTCACAGCATAATGCTGAGTTAGGGACCCTTTTGTAACATATGCATGTGAACTTACTCTAAGTCATAGTTACTTTTAAGTAGTGAAATGTAATTATCGTGTTATGTATGTTTGTGCAAATAAATAATCATTCATTCATTCAATTGTATAATGAATTCAAATCCGACTCGGTTCCAAAGCTTACTAATATACTCCGCTGCCGCAAAGTAGATTCTGGCTTCCCTGAGATATAATAGAGCCATCACTTCGTCTGTACGCCTCTAAACTAATGCCAGGTGCCTTATAATAGTACGTCCGCTAGTAAACTGAGAAATTCTCTACAACCATAATATTCTATTAGGTTTAAATCCATATATAGTAGTTACTACAAGGAAATGCAAATTACTTAGCAACAACGTCTCGCTGCATGCTCGAAGCATTTCAACCGTCCAAATGGAAGCCCGACTGGAAACTAATGCTGTGCCTTTTAATCTTTTCGAAAATTGAGTGAATCTCTATGATATACTATAAATCAAAATCATTTTTTTTTAAATTATAAGTTATTACCTTATAGTACATTTTTACAACGTTATTCTGTTTTACTCTACCACTGTTTCATGAGGTACTACCTATAGCTGAAAGGAAAGAAGCGGCACAAGAAACTTTAAGCATCATATGTTTTCAAATAAATATATCTTACAATAATAATGAATACAATCATATATGTACACAATGTGCAGAGCTGGAGCTGAATTTAGAACCAAGCCTCTTTATCTTTTAAGTAGTCATTTATTTTATAATAACCCTTTTTACATAAGGTCCGTCTTATATGGGTCTTAAATTTTTTCCTTGTCATATTTATTACAGTATCAGGTATCTTATTATAAAATCGTACACTCTGATCCATAAATGATGTGTTAACTTTACTGAGTCTAAACCGTGGGACTTCAAGTTTGTTTTTGTTTCTGGTATTGAAATTATGATTGTAGCAGTTTTTCGGAACAACTATAATTATAACTATAATTACTTACTTCTAAATTACATAAATAGTTATAGGTAAGAGTAACATGTACATATCACTATAATATTAAATAGTTACGACAAAGAAATGCAAATTGCATTAACTATGTATCTGGTTGCTAGCATACTGAAGCATTGTGGTCATCCAAATGGGCGCATGCCTTTAAACTAACGCCGGGCCTTATTTAATATTTTCGAAAATTGAGTGAAATTCAACGATATTCTATTCTTCTCTTCTTATTCAGGTCCTAGAGCACCTAGTGGTGCATATGGCTGAGACAATATTCTTCCATCGCTCTCTGTCCGATGCCGCAGACTCTATTGTTTCCCAAGATACTTTAGCCGCTACGATATTCTATTAATAAGTAATAAATAGTTGACAAGGAAATACAAATTGCATTAACATCATCTCTGGTTGCTAGCATGCTGAAGTATTGTGGTCATACAAATGGGGGCACGCCTTTAAACTAACGCCGGGCCTTATTTAATATTTTCGAAAATTGAGTGAATCTCTATGACATGATTTGACTTAAATAATATACTGTTTCACAGGTGTTTACAGTATTTTATTATTTACGACTGGTTTCGTTTACACTTATCTTGAAATTGAAATCATTTATTTAGCGCTGTAAACACCAGAATACAGAAGTATACAAAATTTAACACATGCAGCACATAACATCTGGTGTGGTACAGTGCCAAAAAGGGTACACCAGCTCAGCATAATGCTCATCTTCAGGTATTTGTTTTAACAAAACAATTATGTGTACACGAAACCGGTCGTAATTAATAAAATACAATAAAAACCTGTGAAACAGTATATTATTTAAGTCTAATCATGTACTACAAGTTTCAGCAAGTACCAACAACCGCAAGTATTAACGAATATCTATGATATTATATAATTACGTCTAAATTACATAAATAGTTACGACAAAAAAGAGGGTATGTGCTTATGCCCACACTTTAAAAAACCACAAAGCACGACTTAGATCTCTATAGAGAAATAAACAACGAAACGATGCAATCCTTGTTAGACAGTAAACGTGGCTGATGACACCTGATGACGACTAGAGCGGAGTATACGCGATTCAGCGTCACCGACCCGAGCGCGCTTGATATCGAATGGAGCCGAGTATACCCGATTCACCGTCACCGACCCGAGCGCGCTTGATGTCGAATGGAGCCGAGTATACCCGATTCAGCGTCACCGACCCGAGCGCGCTTGATGTCGAATGGAGCCGAGTATACCCGATTCAGCGTCACCGACCCGAGCGCGCTTGATGCCGAATGGAGCCGAGTATACCCGATTCAGCGTCACCGAATCGAGTGTGACGGTTCAGTTTTGTTCATTGTTCAGAAAGAGCGCAAGGTTTTCACTTCAAAAATGCAAATTGCATTAACAACGTCTCTGGTTGCTTGCATGCTCTAATAGAAGCATTGCGGCGGTCCAAATGGGCGCACGCCTCTAAACTAATGTCCGCTGCCTCGCTTGAATAATGACGCTGCAACATTCTGCACTACAAGGACAAGATACCTATACGTACTACTAGTTAGATACCTTACTAATACTTATTTTGGAGTATCTTTGATGTCAGATGGATCTCTGGAACGGTGTTAGGTTAGGTTAGTTATCATATGAAAGGGCTTTATTTGCACATTTCAAAACTATTTTTATTTCATTTTATGTGATAATTTTTTTTATTTATGTCCATAAATGTGCAAAAAATAACCGTTCCCCGAATGTTCCCGTTAGTTCCGAAGTTTGCGAGCCAGAAAAACTGAAATAATTCAAACTCATAGACAGTCGTCTATGTTTTATACGAAAAGTAAAACAAGGAGAAATTGAAAGAAATATATATTTAATCTATAACGACAAAAATCTGAAATAATTACTACTGATAGAAGGTGTTATATATATATTCCGAAAAAATTAACATGAAGTCTAAATATTTGTGAATATTGGGGAAAAAAAATTTTTTTATTTCAAATCGAAAAATACTTACAAACAAATCCTTTCTTTGTAGAACGGAATCCTCGGTGCGCGAGTCCGACTCGCACTTAGCCGTTTTTTGTGTGTGATTGATGCTATAAAATATTGTATAGTACATAAAACGAACGATTGAACATTGTCCTGATTTCTGGTTACTATTACGAGATTTTTCTTTCCGTGTGGTTCGAGTTCCATTGAACTCAAATGTTTAGGACCAAAAATGCTCTTCTTATATATATGGAACATTGATGACCAGGATATAGTAAGGGGTACTACACAATGGACCGCCTAGATTGTATTAATCGTTTTGTACGCATTGTATCACACTAATTTTGTGCAATAAAGAGTATTCATTCATTCATTCAATGGTAAGTCAGAGATTTATGAAATTTTTAATTTAGAGTTCTTATCTTATCTTATGATAGGGGGCCGGGAATAAACCAGCGGCACTTCGACCCTTGAGGATGTTTTGTGCCTACCCCATTTTACATACTAGTCATCTCAGTGTGCAGGTTTCCTCACGATGTTTTCTCCCTTTTGCCACATATGCATGTGAACTTACTCTAAGTCAAAAAAAGTAACTCTTTTAAGTAGTGAAATGTAATTATCGTGTTATGCAAATAAATTTTAATTTTCATGTTTTCCTTCACCGTTAGAGCAGTCGGTAAATGTACGTAAGTCTTCGAAAAATACGAAAAACTCATTGGTACATGGCACTGCACGGTTCCGAACCCGGACCACCTGCATGGGAGTCCGGTGTCCTAGCCACTGTCCACCAACGCTCTTTAATTTAGAGTTACAAACAAGTGTTTGCGGTCTACATTAAAATATTTAGCACCCACAGGTAAGATGGCTATGGATTTTCATTTCTCAGGATTTATGATTAATTATTGTGAATAACACATTATTCATGCAAATAAGTTTCATAGCGGTTTCGAGGAACCTGTTCCCTGTGCTTATAATATTTTAGCATCTGAACGAGCGCGCGTGTAATAAATGAGCTTCGTGAAATTAATTTTAGAGATGAATGAAATATGTTAATATGAAAGTTTTAGTTGATATTAAAAATAAAGTTCCTGTAGGTACGAGTAAGTATACCTTATACCTATATAGGAAATATAGCGAATTTTATAACATGGGGGCGAGAATTTTTATCTCGCTTGTCAAGTTAGTTTGTAAAACAAAAATTAAAAAATTCGAAATGAAAATAAATAAATAAATAATAAGGTAAGGTGGCTGGCAGCGACTGGATGAGAAGAGCCGAAGATCGGGCTCAATGGCGCACCCTGGGAGAGGCCTATGTCCAGCAGTGGACTAGAATAGGCTGCTGATGATGATGAAATAAATAATAAATGTTTATAAAAATTAGACTAAGTATATAAAGTACAAGTGTGGAAGGAATGTTGGTGGTAGAGGTATAGCTTAGACCTTTAAGAAAAATTACGGGCTGTTAATGGAAGTTGAAATGGCCCCGCCATAACTTGCTATGGCTTTCAGCTCGTCTTTTATAATGACTTGAAACAAAAAGTGGTAAGTATATGTTTAGAAAAGCGTTTCAATTTATGCTTTAGCACACTGCAGCGATTTGAAACGGAATCGGACCGAATCCGCAGAAATCAATTTTACGGTTTTATGGATAAGATAAGGCTGTCTTTAAAATTGTTTTCGCTTCCTTGTGGTGTACTCTCTCAGTGTTAAGAGCGCCAGATCCACGTGATCCATCTTGGAACTCATTATTACCTGCCTTCAGGTGAGATTGAGATCAAGATTGGGTTTAGTTAGTTTTTTTTTTAATTTAAGCGCCTATGGTATTGTGTTTTAGGCACAATAATTCCGCCAATTCACGTTGTAAGGGAGACAAATCGATAAGTATCAAAATTATTCTACAAAATTTCTAATACGTTTTTTCTTTAAACGAATAGAAAAATCTGTTCCCTGTGTGAGCCCTTGAGAGGACCTTATCGTAGTTGGAACTATACCACACCAGATGTTCTGTGCTGCATGTATTAATCTTTGCATACTTCTGTATTGTGTTCTATATTCTGGTGTTTACAGTGCTAAATACACGTTTTCAATTTCAATTTTCAATTTAAGTAGCCAGTCATAACCAATTGTTTTTTTTTAATATCCCAAATCGATTTGAACCAAATTTGGTGGGTTAATAAATATTTCCGCATCCGCCTGGGTCCGCGCTTGTATGACCAAGTTTTTCAGAAAGCCTGAGAGAGGTAGCGATGGGATCCGCCGGTTCGGTGCCAAGGATCGGGCGGAGATCCTGGCCGAGCATCTGGAGGGACAATTTACTCTGCATCCTGTCCCTACAGATGCCCGGAACGCCGTCCTCGACCACCACATATTAGTCGGCGATCGTGTTAGGGAGTACCTAGCTACACCTATTCCTCCAAGTAAATATTATACCAGTACAATAGTAGGTTTTATAGTCCAGCTCAATTAAACTTGTGCCTAATGTAAAAAAACCACCATATTGGCCATGTTTTATTAATATTTCATCGTATAATTTAGTTTAGGATACGAAAAAAGTAAATTCCACGTGAATAAAGCTATGGTTGATCGTCTAATGTGATAAATAAAGGATAGTGTTTACTTTAGGAACAAGTTCCATTGAATCTGACTTTATATTTTAAGCTTTACCGCTGGCATCCAGCGCATTTTCGCTACACACGCATAAACATAAACGGTGCTCAGGATAATCTTCTAATTTTATAAGTGTCCGCCCGGGTTCCTTACGCCTGTCGCTTTTTAAAGAATTAATTGCTCAAGCCGCTAGATCCCGAATGTTCGCCGTGAAAGATAAAAAATATTCTTTCACGATTCTTTGCTTGGAATTTCGTGAAAATTATACTTCAAATCGCGATCTTGTGTTGTCGGTACCAAAGTTTGGTCGCTTCGGTAACGATGTGCTCTAAATGTAGATTACCTAGATCTGAATTATTCTTACAACTACGGAAACCTGAAGCTTGGATGAAAATAAAATAGTGTTATAGTTCTTACGGGGCCGGGCACGTTCAATTTACTTCATGCTACAATGGGTTTCAGGTTTATATACTTTACTTTTACTTTTTGTTACACTCTGTATATTTCTTTGAACTAAATCCAAAAATCTTCTGCTTATGGTCAACTTATTATCAGAGCTAGTCAATAGACAAGAGTCGTTCAGGCCGCCCGTAGTCCTCTGACATGGCTTCACGACTACTGTCGGATGACAGCGCGGGAACGATAGTGTAACGTGCCCCCCGAGGCACGGAGGGGCTCAGATAAATCTGGGATGTTCTTTGAACGCAGAGTGAATTCCTTCAATGCTATCGTGAGACACAACACTCTGTGTCTCAGAACACGTCCATAAGAATGCATTCAAAGACAGTCCCCGTTATTTGCATGAACTATTGGGAAACTAAGGGATAATTTATTTTAACTGGGATATTGGGTTGAAAGGTAAGTGGATTGAGTGATCGGGTCTATTTATGGAGACAACGGACACCTGCCACTATCATATCACTGTCTCTCAAGGTGATGACACAATTGGCAGGTGGTGACTTGCCGCTTACGGAATAGATGGGCCTCCAAAATAGTCGTCATATGACAACAGGGGGACAACACCAGTGTAAGCAGCTGAGGGGGTGTAGAGAGGTGTGCTGCAGTTTCACTAAGCGCTACTCCCGGCTTTATGCCTTTAACACTTCCACCCCCCGAGCATATAGTTCTAGCGACTCCATACTGGACGGCCAGCTAAGGCAAGCCAGAGGCAAGACCTGCAGACCCTCTTGGGTTTCCACTCCGGCCGGCTGGTGAAGGCAAGTCGGAGACGAGGATCTTGACACTACACTCCAACAGCTCGCCACTCGCTGCCCTGCTATTTATTATTATTATTTTAAAAAAATGTGACACTAGCGGTCACCGTTCCTGGATCTGGCGGCGGCTTTTCGGTCCATTGCTCGCAACTAGGTTACGAGCCCCTCCTCTGAACCCCGTTTCTGTTTACAAGACAGTTTCTGTTACACTCTGTATAATTACTGCTCAATTTTCAGGAGTCCTAGTACACCCTATATTTGGAGAACCTAGCGCTGGTGTGTACATAACATAAGACCTCGTTCACGGAGACGCGGTGCTTAGAAAGGCGCGTGACGCGGGGCGTAAAGCGGACAATTCAAAGATAACGATGTATAAGAGCGTTCATGCAACGCGTTTTTTCGCGCATATTACGAATTCTTACGCGTTATGTAGGACAGTACGCAGGTGATTCCGCGGCGCACTCTAAACTCAAGCAATATGCGCGGAAAAACGCGTCTGCATGTACGCTCTCATACATCGTCATATGTTTTTGTTTACCCGCTTTACGCCCCGCGTTACGCGCCGCAATAAGCTCCGCGTCTCCACGAACGATGCCTAAGGCGAGTGTACATGAACATCAAACATTGACAGAGCAAGCATCCACAGATTATGCACGTACCTCGTCGGCTACGTGTCCAATTATAGATTCAATAGACTCGAGATCGGACGGGATGTAACGTTCCTTGTAACCTCCGAAACCGGTCGAGTCAAGTGGGGCGAACAATAATTTCCTTGGTTGGACTGTACAAATTTTACGAGAATATCTCGGGCACAAGGAAATTCTAAACTAATTATAAGTGATTCTACACCTTGTACGTATATTACCTACTTGGTTAATACTTGGCGGTTGTTGGTACTTGGTGAAACTTGTAGTACATGATAAGACTTAAATGATATACTGTTTCCCAGGTTTTTACTGTATTTTATTAATTACGATCGGTTTCGTTTACACATCTTCAGGTATTTCCTGAAGCTGAACGAAGGAACCTGAAGATGTGTAAACGAAACCGGTCGTAATTAATAAAATACAGTAAAAACCTGTGAAACAGTATATTATTTAAGTCTAATCATGTATTACCTACTTGGAATTTCCTTGCTCATCCACACATAGAATTATTTCTAAGCTCGGCCACTCTACGAACTGGCAGATGATATTTTATTACGTCAATAGGTCATTCTACAATGATAAATATCATTACCTCGATTTTGTAACGGTACGCCTTCGGCAGGTTCCCGAAAACTGTCGACATACAAATACCACATAATTACACTGTTTTACATAGTTTTTATCTTAAAGATGAGAAATTCTAGCTTATCTGTCGGTAGTAAATTTAAAAAAATTTAATAGAAGTCAAACTATACTTTTTATTTAATTCAGTGAGGACCACGGGAGCGGTGATTTCTTAATTTTATTATACCTTTCACAGTTAGTATAAACGGTGTGGCGCTCGACTTCTTGTTTGAAAAAAAATGAGGGTAACTCGATAATAATATACACGTCTTAGAAAGAGCTCCGTAAATTATTCAAGGAAATACGTAAAGTCTTTTGCCTGTGACCCAATTTACTCACTGGAGTGTGTTCCTGTCCTGCCGGACCTCGTGTTTCGACCATCAGGGAACGTCTGGGACGCCCCGCAACATCAGGGGGTCGCATCATCACTCCGCACACACACCGACCACTCAACACCAGGTACACCCAGAGCACATTCCTAATTCCACAATGGTCTCGAAGTGCACTATATGTTTCACCGAGATCTTCACCGATGACGACATAGTATGCTCGATTTGCAAGAAGCACTATCACTTTAGCTGTGCAGCTATCAGAGAAACGGTATTCAGGAGGATGACCCCACAACACCGAAATACATGGTATGGGTCGTGTTGCCGTGAGGCTCGTGTCCGGCGCGACGGATCACCGAGCATTAATAAAATAAACCCCGTTACATCAGACTCGCAGATGGGTTAGACTAAGGCCAGTGACATTCAAACTATTGAGCCGCGCGACAATATGCTAATGCAACCGTCGCTACCTACAACACCTATAATTCAGCCCGAACCCATGCTGACATGCTGCTTGAACGAGTGAGCCAGACCATCGGTGAGAAACTGGATTTGTTTCAGGCGGAACAGGCAAAGGCACTGAAGGATATGAGGGCTGATATCATGAGGGAACTGGAGGTGAATCGTGTTTCTTTGACACAGAAATTTGACTCTGCCATTAGTCTTTGCACCGACCTCTCTGGTAAAGTAGATGACCTGATCACGAACATCGAATTAACTAATGGTCGTATTGACAAAATCGAAGACAGGGTTAATAAGACTGAAAAAGTGATGAAGGAGTCCGAGAGGGTCGCTAAGGAACTCCCCACACTCGTAAGCACCATTGACGCCTTAAAAGGGACAATTAATAACATGGAACAAAGAGCACGTTTACATAATCTCGAGATTTTTGGTGTGCCGGAGCGTAAGGTGGAGAACGTTTTGGACCTGGTTATGTCCGTGGCTGGGGCAGTCGATTGCCCGTTGAAGAAGGAGGACATCGTGACCGCAATCAGAATCCCCTCGCGTAGATCCGACGGCCTCCCGCGTCCCATTATTGTTAAACTTCATTCCACGGACTTGAAGGACAAACTGCTGAGCTCAGTCCGTAAACAGAGGGGCGTCAATACACATGAAGTGGGGATACCGGGCGATAGGCGACAAATTTACGTTAACGAACACCTTACAGCGGACAATAAAAATATCCTAAAATCAGCCAAAGCCAGGTGTAAGGAGCTGGGGTTTCGTCACTGCTGGACCAGAAATGCCAAAATCTTCGTGCGCCAGGCAGACAACTATCCACCGATCCGCATCGACAGTATTCCGCAGCTGGCATCCTTAAAACTCCGAACTCGTCCAGATTCGAACTAATATCAGTTCGTGAAAGTTTGAGAACCGCATTTGTTATCGGCCCTGTTTACGTTAACACTTTGTCCTTTTACATGTTGTTGGCACTAGCTATTTTTTGCCATAATGCAAGGTATAATGGACTTTACGATCACATCATACAAAACATACTTTTCCCTATCACTTATTCTTCTAACATTACGCACACACTCTCGCCTTCCACATACCTGTTTCCTGATGTTACCGGGCGTTGCTGTACGAACCTGCGACTGTTTATGAATATACCTACATTAGTAAATAATAGCGTGAACGTAAATAAACATTGTAATCTTGCTTTGCACAACTTTTGCGTACTTGAATATTGTTTTTCCACTAATATTCAACTATCTAAAAGTGCCTTTTGCATCTTCAGTTTACTGATATTTTTATCTTTTCTTAGAAAAAATTATAATCAACATTATACACATATCTTACAGAGCTCCCTTTAAAAGTTTATTTACAAAACTCTCGCAGTATTAGGGGAAAAACATTACAATTTAGGCAAGGATTATTAAACCATAATTATGACGTGGTGGCAATATGTGAGACGTGGCTCACGGATGGCGTGTTCGACGCGGAGGTGAGCGACGCCCGATACGACGTGCACCGCGCGGACCGTGCTGGCGGTGGCGCCCGTGCCACCTCTGTGCGGCGCGCGGCGCGGCCGGTCGGCGGCGGGGTCATGGTGCTCACGCGCCGCTCGCTGGCCGCTCGGCGCGCGCCGCCGCCCTCCCCGGCCGGGCCCGCCGCGGCCCTCGAGTTGGTTCATGTAGTCGTCGGCTCCAGGGCGATAGGCAGTGATCGCGACTTGCATATTGTTTGTGTTTACTTGCCGGGACGGGGACACGCACACGATTCTTTACTGCGCGGGTTAACGGAATACATCGCCGGCTGCCCGACGGACGACCATTACTTGTTAATTGGCGATTTTAATCTTCCCGATATTATTTGGTCCGGAGGACGGCCGGGATCGATGCTGAGTCCGCGGGGTATATGTGGCGATGCTCAGGAGGAGTCTTTTGATCAGATAACTTCTCTGGGCTTGAACCAATATTGTGGTGTCTTAAACGGAAATGGGCGAATATTGGACGTTGTTTTTAGCGACACGGATGTGGTGGTGACGCGTGCACCCGCCCCGCTCACCCGCGAGGACTGGCCGCACCACCCCGCACTCGACATTGAAATATCTAACCTTGGTATTAAATTAATGCGACTGCCTCCTAAACGTATTTACAATTTTAAGAAAGCTAATTACGACATTATTAGCAACGATTTGTCTTCAACGAATTGGAAGGAAAAACTAAACTCCAATACCTTAAATGTGGCCGTCGCGTTTTTCGATTCGAAATTAAAGTCTACAATTGAAAAATATGTGCCGTCCTTCTATAGCAACCCCGAGGGTTTCCCAGTATGGTACTCGAAAGCTCTCATCAATATCATACGGGAAAAGGACAAGTATCACAGACTTTGGAAAAGGTTCGGCAACCCGCGCGATTACGATGTATTCTCTTTATTAAGAAGAAGGCATAAAAATCTTCAACGTAAATGCTGGAATACCTATGCCGCAAGGTGTCGTAACTCAATTCAAGCTAACCCTAAAACATTCTGGAGATACGCGAAGAGTTTACGGCGGGATCATGGAATGCCGGCTCAGATTTTGTATGGCAACCGTGTGGCTGGTGGTGGTCCTGAGATTTGTGACGTATTTCTGGATTACTTTCAGTCAGTATATGTGCACCCTGCTACTCGGAACGTTCAACCGGTTGTACATGATGAACCCAACCCCCTGAGCTGTGTGAGCACTATTGAGTTATCGCCTTCTATCGTTCTAAAATACCTCAGAAAAATTAACGTGAATAAAGGTGCGGGTTGTGACAACATTCCCCCAGTCTTTGTTAGGAATTGTGCCGAACAACTAGCTACACCTTTATACATACTCTTCAATAGATCTTTGAGCGAAGGAGTGTTCCCGGATCAATGGAAGCAGGCCTTCGTTGTGCCCGTACACAAAGGGGGCCCCAAATCAAGCGCAAGCCAATATCGTCCTGTGTCTATACTCTCGGTGTTCAGTAAGACCTTTGAACTAATTGTCCATGATCAGATGTATCCCATTGTCGCTCGTAGTATTCCTTCGGCCCAGCACGGCTTTATGCGTAAGCGGTCAACATTAACGAATCTCGTAGAATTTTTAGACACTGTCTCGAGCTGCATGGACTATGGCCTCCGGGTGGACGCCGTGTACACTGACTACTCTAAATGTTTTGATCGTCTCCGGCACGATATCATTTTGTTTAAACTACAACAGATCGGTGTACACGGTGACCTCTTGCGCTGGTTTGAGTCTTATCTTGGCAACAGGAGTCAAGCGGTCCGGATAGGTTGTTACCACTCCCGATTTGCTCCAATTCCTTCAGGAGTTCCCCAGGGCTCCCATTTAGGCCCTCTACTCTTTAATGTGTGCCTGTTTGATATTTCTTCCTGCTTCAAGCATGCCCGTTTTCTCATGTATGCTGATGATACTAAGATCTTCATGCCTATTGCAGACGCCAATGACTGCTCCAGGCTGCAGGAGGATCTCGACAGACTCGTAATATACTGTCGTCTCAACAGTCTGGATCTTAATGTTAAAAAATGTCAATCGATCACTTATACGCGGAAGAACAATGTAATTCCTTATCAGTACACAATGAATAGCTTAATAGTCGATAGGGTGTCGCAGGTGAGGGATTTGGGTGTTGTCTTGGACTCTAAACTTCTCTTTGTCTCACATTACGAAAGTATAGTCTTGAAGGCTGTGAGGATGCTGGGCTTCATTCACAGAGCCTCTAGGCCACTCCGCTCATCCGCGGTTCTCAAGACTCTGTACTGTGCTTATGTAAGAAGCGTCCTGGAATATGTATCGCCTGTATGGTCTCCTTGCTATATCACACACGCTGATAGAATCGAGGCTGTCCAGCGATCGTTCTTGCGGCAAGTAAATTATTTTCAGAAAGTCAAACCTGATAGTTATGCAGACAGTCTTAAACTAAACAAAATGCAATCGTTAAAGGATCGTAGGGTGGTTGCAGATTTGAGAATGGTACACGATATCATCAGCAATAGAGTGGACAGCCCCGAGCTGGTGGAGCGCCTGATGCTGGGCGCGCCGGAGGTGCGCGCGCGGCGCCACCTGCCGCGCCTGTTACAGCATGTGCACGTACGCACTAACTATGCGCTACACTCACCTCTTAACCGGAGCATTGATCTATACGAACGATTTTTCTCCACCGCTGACATTTTCTTCCTTAGTCGCTCTCAGTTCGTCAATGAAGTCATACGTCAATTGGCCCGGTCTTAATCCTTCCATCTCCTGTTCCACTCTCTCTCCCAATCTCACTACCATTATCCTCATCGCTCACACACACACACACACACACACACACACACACACACACACACACGCACACACACCGTTAGCACTCAAACATATCGTAGGGCCTTTTTTATTTTCTGTTTTATTTTATTTTTAATTTTTTCTCTTTCATTTTGTAACTATTTGCTAAATTACCTTTTTAAATAGCTTTGTAATAGTTTGGTTTCGTAACTGGCATTTATAGATTTTTAATTGTTTGATTTATATTTTTAATATGAAATATGCTGTGAAACTGACAAATAAATAAAATATAAAATATAGAACCACTTCCATTGAAAAAAAAAAGAATTTATTTCCAATACACACATACAAACAATTAGGTACAGAAGATAAAAATAATATTAAACAAATATATTATAAAAACAAATAAGCAAAAGTATTTAAGTTTGATGAAGGTGGTGTGCAGCACCGGAAAAAGGGGACTGCCTCAGCCTGTTGCCGTAGCGCTTTTAGCACAGCGGCGCTGATTTTTAGGCATCCCCTGAGTGCCAGGGATATATGTATGATATATGTTCCGGTAGTGTATCATTAGGGAGTGCTAATGATAGACTACCGGAACATATAAATAAATAACGGATTGGTTGATTTTCTAAAAACATAATAGGAGATCACCGTGCCTACTCAAAACCAGATATGTAATCATCGAGCTCACCCTCATACCGAGCAGTCGCGGGCATATTGAGCCTGACACTTCTCTTACTTTAAAAACCAGGCTATAATATAGCTTTATCTTCATTTTGAAGATGGCATTTATGATGGTTGCTAAATTCTTCCATACCTAATTAGACCATTTGGTCTAGGCAAACACGCGTAAATAAATAAATTTTATTTTATCGGAAGTCGTTCGTAATTCCATCAAAGTATGAAAAGTAATGAAATTTGGCATGTAGGTATGTCAAAATCAATTTCCGTCACATAAATAAGAAAATAGAGCAATATTCGGAGACGGAAAAGACCAATGCTTGAGGAAATCACATTTTCTTTCCCCAGGGAGTTGATTCTCAATCTTTTTACTCGTGTACGGAGCGGAGCGGCAAGGGGTGATCGCACACGCCAATTGAAAAAAAGCATACATATTTGTTACATTATTATCGTTTGATTTCCTCTTCTTTTGTGTTGGTATCGGTTACTGTACATCCAAGGTATTTGAATTTCTCCACACCTTTATATGTCGTCTCCCCCAACACTAGGTCTTTGCGTTTTTCTTTGACGTTCTTGTATCGTAATCAATATCAGAACTCAAAACGCCTTAAGATGCGCCGCAGCCCTGCACAAGGCTCTGGTGTCCAAGTTACTGAGCAGAAATACCAAGATCCGGATCTACAAAACTGTCATCAGACCGATCTTGATGTATGGATGCGAGATTTGGACACTAACCTTAAAGGAAGAAAACAGGCTCTTGGTGACCGAGAGGAGGATCTTGAGGAAGATTCTGGGACCAGCCAAGAAGGAAGATGGAGGGTGGAGGATGAGAAAGAATAGGGAGATAGAAGAGATGGTGAACGAGCCGAACATTATAGGAGAGACGAAAGCGGCTCGACTCCGATGGCTCGGACACATCACTAGGATGGGGGAGGATCGGGCAGTTAAACAAGCGTATGTGGGATAACGGACGACGTCCGGTCGGACGTCCCAGATACCGCTGGCGCGATGAAGTGGAGAAGGATCTGCGGGAGCTCCGGGCGCCTGACTGGCTCGAGACTGCGCAGGAGAGAGAGCGATAGCGCTCTTTGGTATCGGAGGCCAAGATACACTTCGGGTCGCTGCGCCAGCGGAGTAAGTATTATCGTTTATTTTTTTTTTAATTGTAAAAATAGCCGTTTTGGTGGAAATTGGTACTGTAACTTCAGGGATTCAAACATGGTTATTAATGCTAGCCTGAATAATACTACTTACTCGTATCCTGTCAGAGGAACACTCATCGAGTTTTTAAATAAAATGTAAAATAAGTGCGTATTTTTATCTTTTTTCAATTGGCGACAATGGTTAGTGCGATCTGTTCTCTAAATATCTCTGAATTACGAATTTATCTACCTTTTATTTCAAAAAGTTCCAAAAGTACCAGTCTATTGTTGTTATTGTTTGTTAAGCCTAACCCTAAACCAGTATATGATAAAAATACTCCTCTCGCTTTTATACTCTAACAAAAAACAGGCAATTCTTTAAAAAAAATTAAACGTTAAATCAACCGGGAATACATTCAGCACTCGTTTTGCGTTTTGGCATTCAGTCCAGACCCCTTTCAGGTGGCTCGTGGCGTCCAGTTTGAGAAACTGCCCCCTTGGGAGGGCCTTGACCGCACCGCCGACGGATTTCCCGCGGGAAGTCGCATTTAATTACGTTCCGTTCCTCGCTTTTGTTTAAAGAAGCTTTTAATTTTTCTTACCGACCGCTCTGGAATAGCAACTTTTACGGTTGCTTTTGTGAAATTGCTAAACGTTTTTTGGTGCTCAAATTAAGTGGCAAGCCATTGTCGCAGTGGAATGTCGAATTCGATATTAGTCCTGTCTCGTTTGCTCACACATATTAGTGAGCGTGACAAGACATCTGCAGCGTAGACTTTTGCGTGTCTAAAGCTACGATAATGGCCCCTGTGGAATAAAACTTCGCGTAGATACCCAGAAAGAAAGAAAGATGGGCGTACGTACTAAAACAATCCTGCGTGGGCTTTGAACTTCGTGGGGACTACATTTCTGGTTGTGTTGGAGTTGATTATGTTCTTTTATTACGTAATCTTTTAAACCGTTGTAATAACAAGTTTGGAGTAAGGTCTGACGTTCTAAATAGAAGTGTGCTGTGTATCTAGGCAGTCCGGACGCCCAACCTCACTTATATCCATATACAGGCTGTAACAAAACCAAAACACGGGTGTTCAGTATCTATTACTGAACTTTTGTTATACGACTTTTGGAAATACGCAAACTAATCAGCCTGTTCCACTATTCCCTACCTGTTATCTCCTATGTCATATCATATTCCCAGTTATGGCCCAGTTATTCCTCATAGGATGGCGAATTTTGCTTGTCGCTGAAATGTGCTTGTTAAGGTATATGATGATTTTTTACTGAAACACATTTTCATAAGGTCGCTTCCTAAGACGATTCTAAGAAACTTGTGGGCGACGCACGACGCGTCACTACGATTAGTATTTACTCATATCGGTGTAGAACGCGCTATCGACATTTTCCTGGGACTTCGCATACATACGAGTTCCAAACATTTATTTATTTACACTTCAATGCACCAAAAAACGGCGTACATGAGGCGAACTTAATGCCAGTAAACATCCATAGTTGGACCAGGACATCTGGTCACCAGGCACAACACCCCGCCTGGTGGAAGATCTTCCCTTTTTCCTTTCATACAACTGACATTACGTCATTCCATGTTCTCACATAGTGCGTTCCCACAAACTTCTAGAAACATTGTATTTTTTCTCAATTTATTGAAATTCCAGTAATAAGTTTCCTTGTTTTATGATTCGACCCCTACGATGAAACTAAGCTGGGATCACTGGCATATGGAGAAAAGACCTTTCTAATCAATTTATTGGGACCAACAGCCCTCGTCTACTGAATACAAACGAAAAACAGAGGTGTTCTATATCTGAATTAGTGCCATCTACCAATGAGTTTTTCGTATTTTTCGAAGATTTACGTACATTTACCGACTGCTCTGACGGTGAAGGAAATCATCGTGAGGAAACCTGCACACTAAGATTACCAGTGTGTAAAATGGGGTAGGCACAAAAGATCCTCAAGGGTCGAAGTGCCGCTGGGGTTATTCCCGGGCTTATATATCATAAGGTAAGATCTGAATTACTTAGGTACTGTCTAATGCCCCACTTTAGGTCACTTTGCCGACAGGTGTCGCTGTACGTTTATACCTGGCGGCATCGTTTGGTGACCTCAGTTTTATATAGTGTTTTTTGGATTTTAATTAAATTGTACTCTTCGAAAGTTCATGGCTTTCTGTTCTTTTTGATATAGGCGCCCTCTGGCGCAATCAGGTACTTTTGTTTTATGATTTTGGAAATTCGTAATATTGTCGATTAAACCACAAACCACAATCCGCTAAATTTTAATTACCGCCTATCGGAAAAAGAAAACGATAAATTAAATCTTATGCTTAAAACACCGAATAGGAAGTAAACATGAAAACCGATGAAAAAAATATATACAAACGCTCGGTTTTCTAATATTTCACTTAGAGCTACTAAACACACAGACAAGGCTAAATTTAATTTACAATTTTTACGCCGAATAATAATCTTGTATTCATAGGCAGCCGGAGGGCGCTACAAAAAAGTAATAAGTAACTTTTTGCAAGTTTTCAGTTTGCAAGCGAAGTTTCAAAATATGCCTAACGAAGCGTGACGTAGAGCTAGGACATGACTGAAATCGTCTATAGTGTTGTACACATGATATTTGATATATAATATATTAAAATACACACATAACACGCTAATCCAATTGACATGTAAATATCATTTAATATAAATCGTCACAAAATATAATTATATTATAACGTGATTAGACTTAAATAATATGCTGTTTCACAGGTTTTTACTGTATTTTATTAATTACGAACGACGATTATTAGTTACGACGAAAAATTACAGTAAAAACCTGTGAAACAGTATATTATTTAAGTCTAATCATGTACTACAAGTTTCACCAAGTACCAACCAACCGCAATTATTAACTATATTATACAATGTCAAATCAAATATAATCCTCCTCCCTTGCCGCTCCCGATGGAAAGGTGTCCATAACGCTTGCGGCGTTACCGCGCTGGATCGTTAAGACCAACCTTTGCATCAGGAACGATCCGGAGCCAGGGTCACAACCCCTCTCCCGAAGCCGACGGCCAATCTCGTCTACAAATATTTTTGCTTCCGCGCTAATTGGTAAAGTACACAAAACATAATAAGGAAAGTGAACCAATGGTTACTGAAGGAACTTTGTATTTTAAATTCTACATTTAAAATGTTACTAGATAAAAATCCGTAAGTAACAGCGAAGGCACATAAAACAAAGGAGCAAAATAAACCTTTACATTATCAGTGTGAAACGCGAATTCACAAAATGCAAACGTGCAAAATTTTAAATGTTGCCAGCTTTAATGCATCCGGCCAAGCACGATACGTCCATTAAGCATTTATCTAGAGTTATGGTCGCAGTTGGCTGCACGCAAAGACTTTCGTTGCGTTGCGCCTAGGCGTAGCTTAGGCATTATCATGTAGATTCCTAAATTAATTTTTTACCTTGTTATTTTGTTTTTAGAAGTTGTGCATTTCTTCGTAAAGTAACTGCGTCTCGTAAATTAGGTACCATAGCAATTAACACATTAAAATCCCTAATATTGACTAACCTAATATATTATTCCCTACTATTAACTAACACGCACCGACTTCTGCATAGAAATAGATATCGATCAGGTGCACTGCATACATTTCCACTTAGAGAATTGACTAATATATCCCATAATCTTAGTAAGTAGATACTGTATCTACTAACCGATATTTATTTCTATGCAGAAGTCGGTGCGTGTTAGTTAATAGTAGGGAATAATATATTAGGTTAGTTAATATTAGGGATTTTAATTTGTGAATTGCTATGGTACCTAATTTACGAGACGCAGTTACATTACGAGGCACTAATAAAAATGTAGGTTTGTAGTTTGACGGTAGGTAAAAAAGGTGTTTTTGTTTGTGATGTAGGTAATGTGATCTGTTGTGATGTGTGTGTAACACTGACGCGTACTCAGAATCACAAATTACCCGTGCACTTGTGAATCTTCATTTCTGCGCAAATATATTATGTAAGTATAAAAATATAATGATTATTTATAATAAGGGAGCAACATAACCGCCGATAAACTGCTAAGCAGTTTGGCGGTGTATATTTAAGACATAATTGTATATTATACTGCATAAATAAATGTAATTAGTTAATGTGTAATTTACACATAACGATTTTGTTTAATGATTTAACGTATACAAAGTCGTTATTTTGACGAAATATTCAGGTTATACAACCCATTCTGGTCAAGCAACCCACCTTTACGTAAATCTGTAAATGTATACCTAATTTCTTCAAAAGTTTAGTAATTTCAGTTAAATAGGTATGCTCTTGATGCTTACGATCCTTTTTATAGTTATTTACTTCTTATATTATCTTATTATTATGTTAAACTGTCCTTTAAAAGGCTTGCGTGGGGACAGGGGTCCAACACGTATTTATTATATTATTCCCCAGTCCCATATTCAAACATTGGTTGGCTGTCCACCGGGACGAGAACCGTAAATGAATAAGTTGTAGCCAAATATTATTATTATTTATTGGTCTCGTTTGTGTATTTGTTTTAGTATTAATTATTTTTTTGTATATTGTATTGTTCTTTTGTTATATGGGTTTTTTATGCCTGAATTAAAGATTTATTATTATTATTATAAATACTAGTAAGTAACAGTAGTATTCCTAACAGACGCACAAGACACACATCATTATTCTATGTGGCCTTATCGCGAACTAACTATGCACAAAATTCTATTATCCGTCGCATACACAGGTCATATAATAAAGAATTTTCATCGTTGGACTTGTTCAATGGCGGTGCCGCTGCCATAAGGAGAGATATTGTAACAATAATAAATAATACTTAGATGGTACTAGTACAGTAGCGTTGTAGCTGGATACATGTAGTAAAGACTCGAACAAACACATACAAATGTACACACCCCTTTCACCCTTTCACTCTCTTCTACACAACACGCTCACACACATTTCCAATAAACACATCCATATACACACACACCAAAACTTATTTCTCCCTATAGGCGTTGTCTTAAAATAAATAGGAAATCTTTAATTGACAGTATGTTGTTTTTAATAGACTTTTTTATTTTTAAATTTAAGTGCTGTAGATTTTGTAATAAATAAATTAAAAAAAACGTAAAAATAAGGTTTTACGTTATTATTATAAAGATCAGTAGAGCGTACAATATATTTTTTTTCTTTTTATTTTGACAATGCCGTTTTACAGCTGCTAGTAGCATGTAAGTAATAATTTAAATGTTATAACGGATAATAATTGTACCATGACGTATCTAAGCGTAATTTTGTTATCAAAAGATAAATATATTAAATACAATACAAAATATAAGTGACAATTATAATTAAATTCGATTGAAATAAATTCGATTATTATTTTACGACAAATTTTGTTGCCATATGTAAATTTTACTCAACACTGGCGGCGAGGTCGACTTGATAGACTCTAGCAGTGTATCGAAAACCCTATTATATTATATTGTTATCTTCTTGTTACCCATCAAATGCCCATTGACTGGTATACGAGTATTTCGCAACTATCAAAGTTCAGACTTAAAACCAAGCAATACACAGAGTTGACGCAAAGGGGCTGAGCCATTTTGAAATCAATTTTAGAAAGCAACTTTGGCAGGAAATAGCTCTGAAAAGTATTCCCAGATGTAGTTATTGCAGTTACGGTTTACTGATTTGGAGTCTTAATTATTGAATGACATTTCTTTTTACTATGTTTTGTTTGTTGCCATATGTAAATTTTACCCAACACTGCAGCGAGGTCGACTTGATAGATTCTAGTCGTCGTTGGCCTTGTACATCTTGATAGATGATTTACACAGCGTTGTGTCGGCATCTACGCTCATGGCTGAATAAGCCGATGCGAGAGCGGCAAGTTCTGCCGCACGTGCAGCAGGTGAACTGCGGATTTGTTGGAGTAGGTGTTGCGAGGTGTCTGTGCCGGTTAGCTCGTTTGTCAGCTAAATTATGGAACCACTCGGTGTCATGTGAAGTGCGGCCCTCGATCACCAGACGCCTCCATGCGTCTCTATCCACGGCGAGTTTCTCCCAGTGACTTGTATTAATCCCAAACGCAGCTAGGTCACGTTTCGTGCAGTCCTTGTAGCGCAGAGTGGGTCTACCCACTGGTCTCTTGGCGTGCGCGACCTGACTCAACAAGATTTCTCTGGGCAAACGAATGCTGTCCATGCGGTACGCATGCCCCAGCCAGTAGACGCCTCTGTAGATTCTAGTAGTGTATCGAAAATCCTTTTATAAATTTTAGTGAGGTGTAGATATCTATATTGGCATCGGTGACCACTTACCATCAGATGTAACGTGAAGGATCGCCTGGGGTGGTACCACCCTCTTATTTGTTTCTCCAGTGAAGCAGAAATGGTTGCATTTCTGTGTTTCGGTTTGAAGGGTAAGAGAGCCAGCGTAATTTCCGGCACACGATGCAATCCATCTTAGTCCTCAAGGTTAGCAGCGCATCAAAAACCCTCTAATATTAATATAGTGAGGTGAGATGTCTATGGGCGACGGTGACCACTTATAGTCAGGTGGCCGTCTGCTTTCCTTCAATATAAAAAATATGTTAGCGTTCTATGGGGACGAAGAAAAATGTAAAAGATAAAGACAAGGTAAAAGGTAAGATGTAATGTAAAGATCACTCCCGCCCTATACATTTATGTTTTTCATCCAAGAAAGTGCGGCTAACGAAATATAATAGTTGCAATTCCTAGAGTCGTACAAGGAGTGTAAGTTATAGCAAAACTGGCAAAACAACAGACGCGATATTTTGAAACGTGGCAGCATGCAGTAGATCCATGTCTGACATAAATAGAACTTGTTTGAACATAGCGGGATTTTGCAAGGATATCAGGTAGGTACTACGAAATAAGTACTATGTACTTATACCAGTTTCCTTGTGGGTTCGGTGTTGTCTGAAGGTGTAGCATTGATTTAGCATGATTTTAGACAATTTCCAAATTGCCGCTTCTTTTCATTCCAAACTTAGCTTGAGATGTAACTCGCTGGCTGGTATGAGTCTTCTGGGGGTAGCCTACCCGAAACCAGAAGACTATAGGCTCCTTCCTGTAAGCTGTACAGCGTCCTTGATGCAAAGCATCTTTAAGGAACAGGAAGGAGTCTAAGGTAAGGGGTGAGCACAAAAGATCCCTGAGGGTCGACGTGTTGCTGGGGTTATCCCTGGCCCCCTGTCATAAGATAAGATAAGATAGCTTGAGTAAAAAGTAAAGTAAAGTAAAATACACTTTATTGCACAAATAGTAAACAACAAACATAAGATAGAAAAGGAAATAGTGAAGTACAATTTAGGCGGCCTTATTGTTAAGAGCGATCTCTTCCAGGCAACCTTCGGTGTAGGTGTAGTAGTAGGTGTGCAATCAATGTGGAAAACGATATATAAGAGAATTTTATTTACACAGCAATAACAAAGGTACTTATAAATACCAATGTAAATTATTACCATACTAATACATAATAAGTACTATGTACTTACACCAGTTTCCTTGGGGTTTGGTGTTATCTGAAGGTGTAGCATTCTGATGCAGCATGATTTTAGACAAACTTAGCTTGAGATGATATTATGATGGATTCCTTGATCTTTAATTCTACGAATATGGACGTCGGCAGTGAATGTGTTAAATCTAGACGGCTACCGCTGGTCCACATGAATGTATGAATACCTAAAGACTAAAATCATGCAAATGTCCTCTATACGCTGTAGATTGACCAGCGCAGTTATCTAGATTGCCGACGCCATTTAAAATTCACAGAACAAATTTACTGGACCCGCATGCTCCATCGTCGACCTCATCGTCGCTTACCATCAGGCGAGATCGAGGTCAAATGCGGGTTTAGTAATCAATAAAAAAAAAGAATCATAATTTGTCTTTGTCGTCATTCAAGTGTGGGCCCAAAAGTCAAAGTGCCGGCCAACGAAAAAAAGGTATCACCACTGTTGGGGAAACCAGTCCGAATATTTTTCACTATGGCACCAAGTCTCTACAACCATTTCTTCAGCTGATTTTTTAAGTTGAAAAATCTGATGTCTATTAATTTATTAAAAAATATTTTCATCTACTGACGAAAAAAGTGATATGAGCTTGTTGGAATGATTACCTGGAACTGGTATTGTATGACACCAAACCTCTGTGATTATTCTTTAACCGTTAATTGTATATCTAGTAAAAAAAATCTGATTCTGACCAAAAAAGTTATGTGACAATGGATTTTAGTCAGGTTTAGTGTGGAACTTTGTATACACTAAGTACATACAGCTTGATAGTATAAGTATCATCACATCAACATCTTTTTTATACCATTTGAGAGTTTGCACTTGGTGTTATGCATGATGTTTAATGTTTTTTTGGTCAGAATGGTTTTTTTTACTTGATATTCAATTAATGATTCAATGAATATTCACAGAGGTTTGGTGTCATAGTAAATCAGTTCTAGGTCATCATCCCAACAAGCTCATATAACTTTTATTGGCCAGCAGGTGAAAATAATTTTTAATAAATAAATGGAAATCAATTTTTCAACTTAAAAAATCAGCTGAAGGAATGGTTGTAGTGATTTGGTGCCATAGTGAAAAATACTCGAACTGACTTTCCCTACAGTGGGGACGCATTTTTTTTCGTTAGCCGGCACTTTGACTTTTTGCCCAAAATGAATGATCCTTTGATGTGCACTGATTGGAACCTAACCGCTATAAACCTTGGTGGCTATACGGTTCAAGCTACGACGTGACGAAGTAGAGAAAGTTTGTAGCGGAAGTGTTAATTCCAGATGGCACTAAAATGCATCTAAACAATTCCAGCTGCAACAAAGGACATAAATCAAGTTTCTATAGCGTAATTTTTCAGCTACCCACCACCGGTAAGGTGTTAAATTGACGTAAGGTAGAGTAATTTTCGCCTTTAAAATGGCAGCATAATACCTGCAACTTTTATTAACGTTGCTCATTGCATGCCAACACCCTATTTAACGTCTTTGCATAATTTTACACCTGTAATCTGTTGATAACGGGTTGTGAACAACTTTAGCAAGTAACCATGGTACTTAGAGTTTCTTTAAAAAGGTTGTAGTATTAAGGAACAAACGAAACTATAACTAGTGAAGAAATTGAAGTTATAATTTACGTCGGACATTGCTGTATGGGCTCTGATCCCTTTGCCGTTTCCTAACTGGAAAGAATTATACTAAAAAAACGAACTAACCAACCTATAATAATACATTGTCTAACTAGTGTAGAAAGGGTCAAATTGACGCTACGAGTGTTTACGAGACATCTTACCTAAATAACTAGAATGATGTTTAAAATCAATAATACCCCCAATTTCAGCGAAAGGGTATATAGGTAATTATAATTCCAGGGCTGTCTAGCCCTGCTCTCCATAGCTGCCACCTTCGGATGTGCCATGTTCTACAAAGCCGAGTACGATACAGAGTTGGGGGACTTGACTGCAGTATGATAGGTACGTATTAGAGTTTGTCTACGTTGTCTGCGGTCGGAACGAAGCATAAAAGAAACTTACAGAGCACAGTTTGACTGATAAAACTAGTTACAAATGTAATACCGACCACTTGATGTTATCGACAAATATAAACAAAGGAGTGTATTGAGGTGCGTAGAAAGGACTCGAAAGCATACGTACTTAACACACTTTAACAAACCCATCTGTAGAGCCTGTGGTGACACCATTGAGTCAGTGGAACACTTGCTGTGCGAATGTGACTCGTTAGCTGGAAAGCGTATGAGTCTTCTGGGGGTAGCTTACCCAAAACTATAGGCCTATAGACTCCTTCCTGTAAGCTGTATAGAGTCCTTGATGCAAAGCATATTTAAGGAACAGGAAGGAGACTAAGGTAAGGGATGAGCACTAAAGATCCCTGAGGGTCGAAGTGCCGCTGGGGTTATCCCTGAACCCCTGTCATAAGATAAGATAAGATAAGATAGCACACTTTATCTGAATTCAACTTTTTAAAATAATGGACAGTGGTTGTCATCTTTGTTAACGAAATGTCATTTGATAATTTTCATCGATGCAGTCTTACCGCAATGTAAGAGTAGACTAGAAGAGAGAGACAATTTTTTCTTTCATCCAGGCTCTAATACATCTAAGGGCCACCCAGTCTATTTTGTCTACTCACTACATTTTCTGATTTTCTATTTCAGCTTCGGTGTCGTACACCCAGAAAAGAAATACTCTATGCCTTTTACGGGATGTAAGGGGGGTTACCAACATCTAGATACCTCCAAATGCCAAACTCACCTGCACGTGGTGCATCCTGCCGATTAGCGAACGAGTCCCTGGCGACCGACTAGTGGCGGTATAACCACTCAAATTCTGGCTGGGTCAAAATACCAGAAGCACGATGACGGGCAGCAGCGTCATCGGGGCAAGCGACCCGGCTACTGCGATCGCCAACCCGCAGGCCTAGCGTGGCGATTATGGCATTACCTCCCATGGATAGCGCAAAAGAAGAGCCGAAGATCGGGCTCAATGGCGCGCCCTGGCAGAGGCCTATGTCCAGCAGTAGACTAGAGTAGGCTGCTGATGATGATGATGCCTTTTACGGAAGTCGTATTTTAAAAATTAGACCTTAATAAGGGCCTCAAAGTCACTTAATCCGTTCTTAACTAATCGAAGTCCATTTGTGTTTCAAAGCAGATAAGCGACGTGCTTCGCTCCCAAACTCGAATAAAACGACAATAAAAATTCCGAGACAAAACAAAACCATTATCTTCAAGCGCAAAAAATAAAAGCTCGTAATAAACATGAATTATGACATTTCGGAAGAAAAACGATGATTGATCAGCGGCGAGGAGAATAAAAAAAGAAAACGGTGGAAATGTGGTATAATGGTTTATTGATCCTTTGCTGGTGGTTGTTTATTGAATACAGAAAGGATATTTATTATTTATTTTATTTTATTTGGGAAGCTTACAGCCTTATTTACAAGTTACATATACATATACAAAACCACTAAGCATCCACAGTTAATGAAAAATTAATAATAAAACTCTTAATCTAGCAACCATGTACATTTACAGATAGGCAGAGGAAAATTTGTTAGTGAGTAAGGATTTTACGGAATCAGGACTACTGTTGAAGAGATCTATAGTAGGGTTATTGCTTAGCTGGTAAAATGCTGCACATGCTCTTACTAGATAGCTATTCTTTCTGTAATTTGTGTGACACTTAGGGACGCGAAGTAACCTGTTACTCCGTAAATTTTGATTAGGAACCGTCAATGAAATTTTGCTAAGGAGCTCAGGACAATCAATTTTACTTTGCGCAATTTTTTGTAGGAATGTAGCGTCCGCTATATCCCTACGGACAGTGAGGGGCAATAAGTGGAAATGAGCACAACGTTGCTCATACTCACGCTTAGGAATTCTAAATTTATAAGAAAGATAACGCGTAAATTTAACTTATTAAAATAACACTAAAATATCTAAGCTTAAATTAAAAAATACTTACCTAACTAAATAAATTATACCTACTAGGAAATTATTATATTGGGTCAGTTATTTTACTCGTAAAATCGCGGGTTACGATTTTGCAAGTAAAAGACCTGGCCCAGGTCGCTCACTGCAGGGAGTGTCCCGAGGAGGCTGGCGGTGTTGTTCTGCAACTGCAAACGATAAAGCTAAATTTATGTCTGAAATTACTTGACTGAAGTCTGGATCCATGATACAATGTTGTCTTGCGTTTATTAAAAACTAAGATTTCAGAAATTTATCTGACGGTGAAGGAAAACATTGTGAGGAAACGAGAGTGTGAAATGTGGAAGGCAAACCACCCCGTTAAATCTGCCAGAGAGTCGTTCTATGTGATTAATTCCCTAGAATGATCACGTCCCTCAGCAATGAGGAATATGACTTAGAAGAAGATAAAGAGATAGATAGATTAATACTTTATTGCAAGAAATTTACATAAGAAAGTAAACATAGAATAAGTGTACAAAGGCGGCCTTATCTCTCAGAGGGATCTCTTCCAGGCAACCTAGGTGATAGAAGAATAATAAATAGGTTACCGGCAGTATAGTGCAGAAAAGTGATATATGAAATAATTATTAGTTTATATACTTTTAATACATAAGTAAAGCTCGGTACGAATACCAAAATACTATGGCCATAGCCATAAAACAATACATATAATATAAATACAAAATTATTGATAAAATAGTAACATGTAAAAGTGAATATACTCGTATATATAAATAATGATCTTTAAGACGCGCCTTAAAAAAGATTTCAGTAAAGGTGACTTCAGTAAAGGTTGCTGCGGTATAATTTCTACTCTTAAAAATTAGACGGTATGAGCTAGAACAACCTCAAACGAGGTATTATGCTATTATAGTTTAGTCATACATAATTATTAGTTTAAGAACCTTAATCCATGTTGGGTCATGTTACGAGACAAGAGCATTATGCTCAGCTCGCAGCTCTGAGTCAACAAGCGATATGCAAATAAATAGAGACCCTCGGTTTCAGATTTGGTTTCGGTCTCGGTATATTAAGTGTGTACCAGTGTGTACTCCCAATATTGACATACGCTTCAGAAACGTGGACCATAACGGTTGAGGCCATCCATAAAGTCAAAGTTACCCAAAGAGCCATGGAGCGAGCTATGCTCGGAGTCTCCCGAAGAGACAAAGTACGAAACGAAGACCTCCAGCTGCGAACAAAGGTCACAGATGTAGCTAAACGCATAGCGACTCTGAAATGGCGATGGGCGGAACACGTGGCTAGGCGAACCGACAACAGGTGGACACGCAGAGTACTCACGTGGAGACCAGCGAGGTGGTCAGACGACATCAGGGCTAGAGCTGGAGTGACTTGGCTCAGAAGCAATACAAATCGGGCTACAAGGAAATATATAGGAGAGGGTTATATCCAGCAGTGGATGAATAAAGCCTGAAGAAGAAGAAAAGAAGATATTAAATGTAGAGATTGCACATACTATACACTGCACAGTGCTGCCAATTTTCCATGTATGAGACGGATTAGAATATACCTACGGTCACTGGTCAAGCGTGTCGTACGAGACGACTAAATCGAGTAACTTGCTGGTGGTAGGATCCCTTCAGGGTTCACCTGGCTTTCGACCACCCTTTTATGTAAAGTCTGTCATAAAATATCTTCGCTTCGGCGTTGATGTGTATCGTCAGTGTTTATAGAAGAGTCAGTACTAGTAACCCGTGTGTTCCATCTTCGTACCTCATCGTCATTTACCTTAGGTCAAGCGCAAAAAAAATGTAAAACAATATCATATTATTTGTGTAACAAAAATATTTTTAGTTTCATATTTCATGTTTCTTTTTAGTTTTAATGGTTTCGGCCATAAAAAGGCTTCTAAACAAACTCTAGTAAGTAATAAACTTCGTTACTCTAACATCTTAGTGCGCTCAGCACGATATTATGCATAAATATGGAGAATACTGCCACGGGGAACTAAATTATGTAGTGTTATCTAATGATCTAATTAGGGATCCAGTGAAATGTTATGTTAATTAACCTTATGGGAAACCAGCAGTACCTAGCTTAGTGTTTCATGGGAACATGTGCGAAGGTATCCGCCTTTCTATAAAGTTGTTAGAGCTTTCGATGCGCTACCTTGAGGACCTTGAGGACTTACATGGAGTGCCTCATGTGCCGGTAATTACGCTGGCTCTCTTACCTTTCAAACCGAAACACAGCAATGCAAGAATTGCTGTTTTGCGGAAGAAATAGGTAAAAAGGTGGTATGACTCCAGGCTGACTCTGCAGTAAATCATACCACCTACAAATGATTGTGTATGACATAAAAATTACGAATTATTTTACCATTTCTGAGTTTTCTCTTAATCACTCGACACCACTCTGGGTGGGGCCGGGAATAACCAGCGGCACTTCGACCCCGGAGGATCTTTTGTACCTACCCCATTTTACACACTGGTCATCTCAGTGTGCAGGTACGTAAGTCTTCGAAAAATACGAAAAACTTATTGGTACATGGCACTGCACGGTTTCGAACCCGGATCTCCTGTAAGGTAGTCCGGTGTCCTAGCCACTGTGCCACCGACGTTCTACGAGTAAATCTGCATGCTTACGAGCAAGTGCAACAAAAATTAATAAAATTAAGTCTATTTGGCATTCCATGTGTAGAAAATAATGGAGTACCTCATTTATGCCAGTAAACGCATACGCTGGTACAAAGCTGGTAAAATAACAATATACACTGGTAAATTTTAAATGCATCACGTATAGGTATCTGATTGTGGTCCATAATACAAATATCTAGAATTAAAGGCAAGCAAAGAATCTGGTGAGACTTGATTTATCCTCTACTGCCAACGTAACGTTTGTGAATATTGGTAATTTGCCTAAATATCATTCATTTACAGGGATATTTCGTCTTTGTTCAAATATTCAAAAATATTGCAACCACAGAAATCAGACTATAGTAGCGCATAGGGTAAGTTTCAAAATCAATTGAGGAATACCAATGAGGTTTTCTGAGGGGATGTAAGGGGGGTCACCAACATCTAGACCTCCAAATGTCAAACTCACCTGCACGTGGTTCATCCTGCCGATTAACGAACGAGTCCCTGGCGACCGACTAGTGGCGGTATAACCACTCAAATTCTGGCTGGGTCAAAATACCAGAAGCACGATGACGGGCAGCAGCGTCATCGGGGCAAGTGATCCGGCTACTGCGATCGCCAACCCGCAGGCCTAGCGTGGCGATTATGGCATCACCTCCTATGGACAGCGCAAAAAGAAAACGGCCCCCAGTTCCCGGCCGCCCCACTATTCCTGGTCACGGTGGCGGCCATGGTAACGGTGGGGCAGGGGGTGCGAAGAATCCCCGGGCTGAGCGACGATCTGCGTAAGGTGGCTGGCAGCGACTGGATGAGAAGAGCCGAAGATCGGGCTCAATGGCGCGCCCTGGGAGAGGCCTATGTCCAGCAGTGGACTAGAATAGGCTGCTGATGAATGAGGTTTTCGAATTTTTTTCAAAGACTTACGTACATTTACCGACTGCTCTAACGGCGAAGGAAAACATCGTGAGGAAATCTGCATGTCTGAGGAAATGAAATGTTTCCGAAGGTATGTGAAATCCACCAATCAGCATTGGACCCGCTCGGTGGATCATGGCCCGTACCCCATTGTGCAAAGGGAGGCCTGTGCCCCAACAGTGGGGACATTAATAGGCTGCTGATGATGATTGCTACTTGCAAATGGTAAGTACTTTTTAACAGGAAAAAGTGCCAAGGCAAAAATTAACATTTTTTGTTCCTATAAGGTGTCAATTTGTATACCTATTTCTTAGTAGGTATGGATAAGCTGGTAAGAATTTAATCTGTTTTTGAATTCCGGAAAAGAAACAAATTTTTAAATAAATCTATGTAGAGTAGGTGCCTTGTCGTAAATAATCTCAGCAGTAGATCTTCCTTATGAATTGCAAATTTTAAATTTAAATAAACGATTCAGATGAATTCAGATATTTTTTTGTCTGTCTTTAAGCAAGCTTCTAACTGAACATAAATACATACTTATTAAACGTTGTTTTTTTTTAAAGAAATACTTACCTCCTAATTTGTACAAAGAACGGTCTGTCTGTGTAGTTTTCCATGCTTGAATGGTTGTTTTTTTCATAAATACTTACTTAAAAGTAACGGAAGAGTCAATAGAGAAGAACTTTCAGTCATTATAGATAAAGTTTTGGATTTATATCATATTTTGACATTTATGACTTTGACATTGGACGTATTGACTTAAAAATCTAAGTGACCAGGGAGTTTGAGGAATTGGACATTAAGGGAATAGATTTCACTGACTGGACATTCGGGGAATCGGACGTTAACGCCCATGACCCCATAAAAACACGCAAGATTTTGAAAAAATAATAATTAAAATTACTGCTCGTTCTTCCCGTGGACTCTTCAAATAACAATGTTAGTAACGAAGTGACCATAGTATTAACCGATTATAATTTATGGAAAAGACGCTGCGCAGTACGGGTTCGAAACTTTATGTACAGTTGCGAACGTTAATTTACGACCCACTTTGACACATAAAGCAACTTTGTCACAATAAAATATAGCTTCAAGCATGATGAACGATAAGATAAATCTCTGTATTAAAAAAATATGCGCAAGGAATTTATATACTATAGGCTACTACTACTGACGAGAGTAAAAGAAAAGAGAAACATCTTAAAGGCTATTGAAAATAGAAGGGGAAATATGGTGGGCCACCTTATACGACACGACGAATACATAAGAAACCTTATAGAAGGAAAAGTTGAAGGCAAGCGGGGAAGAGGAAGACCGAGGATAAGCTACTTCGATCAAATCAAGGAGAAGGCTGGCGTTGCGTCGTATAAGGAGGTCAAGGAAAGGGCCCTAGACAGGACACAGTGGCGTTTACTACACCGACAAGAGCATAGCTCTTAAATTGAAGAAGAAGAAGGCTACTACTGTAACAACTGCTACTATAATTATATTATGCAAGTTCCTTGAATATGTCATCGATATTGAATTAAAAGACTCGATATTCAATAAAAGATTACAGTTATATCTTCTTAACAAATGTTTCTATTCACTGCAGGAGTTTTTTGATGATAAAACCAATACTTAACTATAAAATCAATTATGTATAACTTATAATGACATTTAATTTATCCCATTAGCATTTATTACTATTATAATTTATTATAATCTCTTATTTTATATTGCGGTGCCCTACTCAAGGTTTCATATTTCCCTACTCAAGGTTTCATGTATGAACATATATTATATATATTTTAAGACCAATTGTAACACATGAAAAGCAATAAATGGTATGAGTATGAGTATGTGTTATATTTTATATCAAATTTTTCAGTTACCAAAAGATGTTCCAACTGTAGGAAGAGATCGAGATCTCTAGGAAAAAGAGTTCTAATACAACCAAAAATAATAAAAAATAATACACATTTAGTTCATTCCATAATACTATTGGCAATAGGCATCTGGCTCAGCTAATGCTTGTGTGAATACAAGCGTTAATCTCTTTGGATTGACTATGACAAGGTTATTAGTGTCATAGTGGGTCCTAAATTAACGATCGCGACTGTACCAATGAGTTTTTCGATCTTTTCGAAAGACTTATTAGTCTTATTACGTACCATTTACCGACTGCTTTAACGGTGAAGGCATAAATCGTGAGAAAACCTGCTCACTGAGATAAACAGTGTGTGAAATAGGGAAGGCAATGGCAAACCATATGATACAATAAATAATATAATTTATATCCAATGATGACAATGTCTTAGAAAGACAGCTTCCTTAGAATTATAATGTATATAGACATATATTAAATTTTTATTTTTTTAATAGTTTTTATTATTTCATGACAATGCCCCTATACAGCAGCTTTCTAATTTTATTCAATTTGAATCCAAATTGAATATATTATAATAATTATTTGACAATGCCCCTTTATAGCAGCTGTTGTTTTAAGTCTTTTTAAGTATATAATCTAACCTATAATATGTTTTAAATATTCTTAAATGTTGTTTTGCTTGTTTTTGTTTTGTGGACATTGTGCATTGTGTACCACCTACTTACAATTAATAATGAGCACATCCAGGCATGTTACGATCACCTGTATTTATATTAAAAAGTGACTTAACCTATTGATCTCATAATTTCCCCAAAGGTTCAATAAATGAGTCTACCATTAAATCTTCTATTAAATCTACAATTAAATAATATATTTGTGCAGAATATTTTATTATATTTTCGTATGTATTTAATTATATTGTATTTATGTAAAAGTCCTCGTGGAGCGATCCACGGCCGGCAACACACAAGCAATGCCCTTGGTACTGCACGTGTCTCTAGGCGACGGTGACTACTTACCATCAGGTGGCCCGTCTGCCTGTTTGTCGTAGCTAATTTATATAAAAAAAAAATTAAAAAAAATATATTTTTATTTTTCTATTAGTATTGTATTTATATTAGTATACTATGTAAGTATATTAAGTTAGTAAGTTTCTTTGTCATTTTTATTGCCACTGCATCGCCATAACATATCTGCATGCCCAAAGATCAGCTGGCAGAGAATACCGCAAGGCATTTAGCTCACCTGTACACAAAAGTGTTAAATAATAATTTAAAAAAAAACTTTCAAGGAAATCATTATACGAATGTGGTGTGATCACGACTCTCATCAATGAGGACTAAGTAGTGTTAACATAATAATACCTATAAATTAGTCTAAAACATACCACAAATAAATACAGAATATCCCTAATGTGTAAGAACAGGTGTACAAACAAACAGATACGAGTAAATTGGGCCATAACAGTCCGTCGGCCAATGGCATGATAGAGCAGTTAGCGACTATTGTTCGTCCCATCCACTAAATTGAACTGTCCCTGCGGGGTGCTCCATTGATGTATGTGAATTCGATACCAGGAGATAATTCGATTTAAAGAATTTTTATTTCTATTAAAAACAACAATTTGTAAAAAATATTTCCAGAATAGAATAGAAAAACCTTTATTAATAGACCATATATAAAAATATCAGTTATCAGCTTCATCTTCTTTTTTTCAGCCCAAAAGTAACCCGATTGATGAGTAATGATTTACCACATACTAATACTGAACATGAACATAGAATATATAATTAAACTGTATACCCATACCATAGATAATAAATCTTTACAGACGATACAAACTTTGCTATGTTTGATGCTTATCCAAGACTGCAACTTTCGATAAGTCATCAACATTTAGTGGCAATATTGTCGAGTCGCCGGACGATTTTTATTTTTATGTAACAAATAAACTCGGATTGACAAGTTAACGAGACGAGACGCATATAAATTGATGGATTATTGATGGTTGGTTGGTTATTATTATGGTAAGTTCATCTTTTCTTAAGAATGTCATTTACATACCTAATTAATTGATACAGAAAAAATACCAGTTCATTTTTCCCTTCTTTGACCTGCTACAAATAATTTAGCCATTTTGAAATCAGATATTTAGTTGCGCATCAAAGAAGCTCTAATACTTTTTTAAAATATCTGTTTAGAGGCTTTGGTACACGACAAGGTAATCATGTCACCATACTTATAGCAAATAACACAAAAAAAAAGAAATTGTATATCATATTTTTGTATAAAAGTTATTTTGTGCGCAAAGAAAATATCAGCAACACTTTAAGCACTAATATTCAGTACCTAAAACACATATCATCATCATCAGCAGCCTACTCTAGTCCACTGCTGGACATAGGCCTCTCCCAGGGCGCGCCATTGTGCCCGATCTTCGGCTCTTCTCATCCAGTCGCTGCCAGCCACCTTGCGCAGATCGTCGCTCCATCTAGCAGGGGGGCGTCCCACACTACGTTTGCCCAAACGCGGTCTCCACTCCAGAACTCGTCTACCCCAGCGGTTGTCGGTTCTGCGACAGACGTGACCGGCCCACTGCCACTTCAGCTTGCTAATCTTATGAGCTATGTCGATAATTTTTGTTCTATGCCGGATCTCCTCATTTCGGATTCGATCCAGCAGAGATACTCCGAGCATAGCTCTTTCCATAGCACGCTGAGCGACTTTCAATTTGTGAACCAGTCGCACCGTCAGTGTCCACGTTTCGGCTCCGTAGGTCATTACTGGTAGGACGCACTGGTTAAAGACTATTGTCTTTAGACATTGAGGTATGGGCGACGAGAAGATGTGACGTAACTTCCGAAATGCTACCCAACCCAGCTGAATTCTTCTGTCGGCTTCTTTCTCGAAGTTGTTTCTACCTAATTGCACAGTCTGCCCGAGGTAGACGTATTGTTGCACAACTTCGAGGGCCGTACCGTCGACGATAATCGGTCCCGGAACGACACATATAATAATTGAAAAAAAAAATGTATTCATGCAAACAGAGTATTTTACATTTTCAGGTTTCCTAGTTTCCCTGGCTCCCTGGGATACCCTGTGTTGTGCGGGACAGAAATTGATTGAGTGAAATTACCTTAGCGGGAACACGAGTAAAGGCCCCAGGCGCCTTGCTAACAGCCAATGAGCAGAGTCCGATGGTGGGTACACCAATAACTCTGTATGCACAGCTGCTGTACTCAGGCGATTACTTACATTGATCTGTCGTGGTCCAGATTCAAGCTGTCTGCAAAAAACTTAATGTAAACATTTTTTTTAAATTTGTAAACAATTTGTTTACAATTGTTTACAAGTTGCAGCTTGGATAAGCATCAAGTTTGTATCGTCTGTAAAGATTTATTTTCTGTGGTATGGGTATACAGTATAATTATATTAATTATATATTCTATGTTCATATTCAGTATTAGTATGTGGTAAACCATTACTCATCAATCGGGTTACTTCTGGGCTGAAAAAAAGAAGATGAAGCAGAAGATTATATCATTATTGAAGTTTGTACACTTTAGTAACATATCCTATCAAGACGCCTAGTTCAGACTGTGGTACTGGATTACTTCCATTGCTCTGTCGTGGCTCAGAATTGAGCTTGAACTAAAGTTAGTTCAAGTTATCTGCAAAAATAAAAATGTAAACAATGTAATTCCTTCCTCCTAACAAAGAGGTATTTTATTTCTGGTCAGTTTTAAGTTAGATTATCCATCTAACTTAAAACTGACCAGAAATAAAGTCCCTCGCCATATTGCGAAAAAAATTAATTAAATGAATTAAGTCATTGCGATCTCCATAACACAGATTATACGAGTAAAAGTACCAGTAAGTAGTAGTAAGTACGTGCCGGCTTGAGTGCCGTATCGTGCCGTCCATAAAGAATAGCACCACCCCAACTCTTCCCGTAGCACCACCCTCTTCCCCTCGGGGATTATGGCCGTAAGAGATATGCTATGCTATAAAAGTACCAAGGACAGAATTGTGAGCAAATGGTGCAATTTCTACAGTTTTTTTTTTCTGATCAGGAGATACTTCGGTTATTTCAAAAGTAACAAAAGTGCGCTGCCAACGCACTGCAGTGTCGCAAGTTCAAACCGTGCTCGCGGTATAATTTTTCAACCACTTTTTCTAAACGCTCAGCATACCTAAATGCTTAATAAATAAAATTTAGTTATACTTAAATGAAAACTACTTTACGCAGCAGTCATATGGTTCCAATTAATTAGCAAAGTACAATTATGATAAAGTATGGAACTTTACTTCAATAAAATTGAGTTGTATTTCTGTGGGTTACACCGATAATTGCTTCCCAGAAACAAGAGTAGGTACCTAATTGTTAGAGTACTATGGTAACCATGAATAATTGGAAGTAATATAATATTTGGTTATAATAGGGACAATAATGGTGGTTGTTTGTAAATTAGTGATTTACGAGATGTTTTAGAATTTTAACAGAATTTTAATTTAACTAACTGCATCTTATAGGAGCTCGCACAGCGTCTGGTCGACGTGTCGAAAAACCTAAGAATTGGCTCTTATTTAGCTCAGCGGATTAACTTAGCTTTCCAAAGGGCTAACGCAGCCAGTTGGGTATCCTCAAATTCTTTTATCTTTAGTTTTGTTCCCCCTTTTTCTGTTTAGGTTAGGATTAACTTTAGGGTGTTTTAAACACAATAATTAATGATTGTTGTAAAAGTTTAGTTTGTCTTCTAATGAATTAAAACAAATTATAACATTAAAACTTTAAGTATATTATCTAAGTTAGTTTTAGATTTAAGTTTTAATTATTCAATCTTTTTTTTAACAAAGACATTTCCATAATTCATATTTCACATAGGACAAAACAGTCCCTAACGGTCACCTAGCGGTCACTAATTATCAAGTTTCATCATATATGCATCAAGTTTCATCAAAAACAAACAAAACGAACCTAACCTAACCTAAGTTTAACTATTGAATTACTTCCACTTACTTCTTTTTACTGTGGCGACGCACGACACGCGCGCCACTACGTAGAACGCGCTATCGAAATTTTCCTGGGACTTCGTATATATACGAGTTCCAAACATCCATAGTTGGACCAGGACATCTGGTCACCAGGCACACCACCCCGCCTGGTGGAAAATCTTCCCTTTTCCCTTTAACTGACGTTACGTCATTCATGTCCTCTCATAGCGCGTTCCTACATAACTTTGAACTATTTATCTACAAACTATGCCTACAAACAGGCCCTTACTCTTATTGCCACAACTACCTAGCCTAGGGACCGAATCTCGTCGTCGAACGCTTTATACACCATTATTATTGCATAAACAACAGTAAAGTTCTTGAACACAAAATAACAACTAAACCAGATAACCTGTCATAAAAGAAAACGCTCATGAAAACTAACGGCTATTTTTGTTTAATACACGTACAGGATGTCCGGATAAAAAGCACTACTTTGATTTTTTTGACGTGAATTCGATGAACATCTTATCTTATGACAGGGGGCCAGGGACAACCCCAGCGGCACTTCGACCCTCAGGGATCTTTTGTGCTCATCCCTTACCTTAGTCTCCTTCCTGTTCCTTAAAGATGCTTTGCATCAAGGACGCTATACAGCTTACAGGAAGGAGCCTATAGTCCTCTGGTTTCGGGTAGGCGACCCCCAGAAGACTTATACGCTTTCCAGCCGACGAGTCACATTCGCACAGCAAGTGTTCCATTGCCTCAACGGTGTCACCACAGGTACATACATCTTATGTTAGGTTAAGAGGGTAATTCAAGAAAAATTGTGTAACGAAAAATGTGTACTTCGTGAGCTTTGTGTTTCAGGGGCAAAGAAATCGGGAATACTTTTCGCTAAACACAAAGGGAATAGAATAGATTTAAATTGTCTGGGACAGACGGACGAAACTAACGGCTACTTATGTTTAATATACAGGCTTGGCGCAAAGAAATCGGGAACAAGTTCCACTAAGCACAATTTGTAATACAAGGGATAAAGGAAGACATTTGGCCTCAATAGGCTCCAAAATGGGAGGCTCAATATTATTTTGAGTCAGCCCTTATCCTTTCCTACAACCTTGGGATCTTCAAGGCCAGAGTGAATAGGCATTTACTGGACCCGCATGCACCATCGTCGACCTCATCGTCGCTTACCATCAGGCGAGATCGAGGTCAAATGCGGGTTTAGAAGTAAATAAAAAAAAAACACTTACTGTTGTTTGCTAAGTTGGCTCTCAAAGTGAGGACTGACTCAATAATACTTGGGCTTCTCTTCCCTTTTCTTAGTGACCCTAACGAGGCTGACATGGTCACCTTGTCGTGTACCAAAGCCTCTAAACTTAGATTTTAAAAAAAGGATAAAGGAATTATGGCTTGTGACAGACAGACGGATCTCTAACAATCATCCGTCAGATTTTTAGTGCTGTTCAAAATATTTTAAGTGATTGATGGCTCACTTTCACTTCTAAACGGAAATATCGTCACCCTTTATAAGTAACAACAGAACACAATACTAGAGATTTGGCAACGGAATCTAATATGTGCGACTTACAAAGTGTGAAATCTGCCAAGGCTTATTAAACCCGAACCGCGCTTTACGATTTCTGTTTATCACATTAAATCCACGCTTTGCTGTTGGACCGATTCCAATTGCGGAGATTGCAATGATATTGCCACTTGGAATTAAGTATCCCAGCGTTGGGTTATATATTAGGATGTAATAAAACGTCGGTAACAACGTATTATTCTATTACCTCTACATATTATTTTATTTTTAATATTTATTACATAAGGAGAGCAGACGAGCAAACGCCAGCCACCTGATGGTAAGTGGTCACCGTCGCCCAGTCCGTCGCTGTCCACCCACCGTCGCCGTCGCTGCAGTGAATTTTCTGAAAAAAAATTTTTTTTTTTCAGAAAATTAATTTATTACAGTTTTAATAAATTACGTGAGCAATTTAGTCATGAAGGAACGAACGAGATGGTTTTTTTTTTCTTTCATCCAACAATTTATTAAATTAGTACGTAATTCAACAGTGAAATGAACGCAAAATATATACGGAGTGTTTTATTATTCAGAATACAAAAAACGCTTTTTCCACTCTTTATTACATAATTAGAGTAGAGAGAAGACATCATCTCATCAACTTTTACTTTTACTCAACCCGCGTTTGACCTCACTCTCAAGTAGTGGTAAGTGACGATGAGAAGAGAGAGAGAGAGATGATGAGAGAGTAGTAGCGAGCTTAGTAACTCTACGTAACCTAACCCAAAACTTAACCAAACCTAAAACATTATTTTTTTTGGTAACGGGGGGGAAATCTTCGATAGATACCCAACCTCCTGGGGGAGAGACTGGGTCACGTGAGGTTTTTACTCACTAAAACCCCCTCGATGGCCGGCCTCGTGAATATCGGAGGGCTCCGGGATCTCCAGTGGACCGCACCGGTACCCTCCTAGCATTTGCCTTGGGCTCTTCCTGGGAGGTGTATATTCCACCTCCCGGTTCCTCCCGTCACAGCAGGTCAAAGCCCCATTTTGACCGCCCGCGACCCTGATGACTCTTTTAGTCGTCTCTTACGACAGGCAGGATTTACCGTAGCTCTATTCTTCGCCCGAGACTACAGCTACTTGCAGCTACCTAAGGCGCGGCGCAGCATCCATTGCCAAGCTATAGTGAAGATCTCACCAGCTCCCTATCAACCTCCTTCTTAGCCCAGCGCTGGACCTCCTCATATATTATATTCTATACCAAAGCTTAACCTAACCTAACCCAAACCTATTATTTATTACCTACTGTTGATGTGATCATATATCGATACTGACCCTAAAATACATCAGTATATGTATTTTATTGCGGTCGCACTTTACTTACAGGCAAAGTGCGACCGCACTAGTACTAACATATAGTACATTTGTACAAAAGCCCGTTTAATATCCTAGTAATACTAGGAAACTAGTTTCCTAGTACGCATAAGTAGTTCCTACATTGTTACCCTACAAGTCACGTACAAACGACACCGTGATATTGGCATCTAGTTTCCTTGAAATGGAAAGGTGCAATGCTCAAACGACTGAGTTGGCAAAGGAGCGGGTAAGTCTGCATAGATATTGGAAAACTTGAAAGTTATGGGAGAAATAATAATAATTATTATTAGGTACACGGGTACTTTGTCTTTGATCATCCTATTGGGTGTTATAACAGAAAATCGAATAGACGCGCACTGAATGAAAGCTTTTTTTTATTTAGAGCATATATTTTTTTTTATCCATTTGAACAAATTACTTGATAGATACGACTAAGATCTTGGTTGAAGTGAACAATTTCTTGGTTGAAGTTAACAAGCCGACTTCATATGCTCGTATTGAAACAAGTTCTTGGTTGAAGTAAGCAAGCTTTTCTTTGAGTGCGTCACTTTCAAAAAGTGTAGTCGCATGGGCGAAGAATAGAGGGTTATCATACTTAGTTTACTGGGATCTTGGGCGTTATCTCCAATTCTCCGAAGGACAAGTCATCCATTTCCCTGAACGTCCAGTTCCCTGGTCACTTAGATTTAAATCAATACATCCAATTAGGACCTCGTTTAAACGTCGGTGGCACAGTGGCTAGGACACCGGACTTCCATGCGGGAGGTCCGGATTCGAAACCGTGCAGTGCCATGTACCAATGAGTTTTTCGTATTTTTCGAAGACTTGTTTACATTAACCGACTGCTCTAACGGTGAAGGAAAACATCGTGAGGAAACCTGCATACTGAGATGACCAGTGTGTAAAATGAGGTAAGCACAAATCGTCAAGCGTCGAAGTGCCGCGGGGGTTATTCCCGGCCTCCTATCATAAGATTAGTAAGGGTCTCGTCCCTGTAGAAAACGAACATTACCTTTTTATTTTATTGATGTGGTTTTTTACTTATGGGAGCGGACGAAGTAGTCTCCGTCGTTAATCGTCATCTCATTTTACTAGGGTTTTTCGATGGGTTTCGATGCCTTGCCAACCTTAAAAACAGCGTCTTAGCGGTGTGACCGGTCCCTGTAATTACGATGACACTCTTTACCTTTCATACCGAAACAGGAATGCAAGCATTGCCGCTTTGCGGTAGAAATAGATAAAACGGAACCACCCCAGTCTGACTCTGCACACATACAGAAAAAATAGGAAAAAAATGTTTTTTTAACGCTTGTTACATTCACAAAGAAAAACAACCGAACTACGAGTGCTTCGGTTATTTCAAAAACAACAAACCTATTATTAACATAGTCTGCCTCTACAGCTCAACTACAGCTTATACTCGTACAAAGCTCTAGTTAGCTGCAACACAAACAAATATAATCCAGCATAGCACTTAGTTAACGCAAACAGTGGTTCGTGTGGTGATGTAGTTATTGTACTCATAGTGCAATATGCAGAAATTACACGCGGTGTGGCCAGCTGGACAAACACGATGTCAGTAATAAGCAAGATAATATGCGGTTTGCAACCAAATTGATCATTACAGAGGTGAAAGTGGTATGACTCTGTGCAGAATCAGCAAAGCAGCTTGCGTTTCTGTGTTTCTGTTTAAAGGGAAAGAGAGCCAGTGCAATTATCGACACTGGCTGTGTTGCTCTTTTAACAGAAACGTCCTTGCGGTGTAACATTAAAAATCTCTAATGCTTACACATAAACAAACACAACCGCAAATAAACCGCACAAATACGTTTATTTGAGCGGTTAGATTACAAAGGATTCACAGTCCATACACAAGTAGGAACTTAAGCATATGTCATATTAAACTAAATAAAATTAGTGAGCAACAACTTAGTTATAATAAACGCTGACCTCCGAACTAGGAAGTTCCTGTATCTCGGAGGACAGATCTCCTCTGTGACCAGTGCAAATGAACATGTAACAGAACATGGGAAAATAAAATACTGACATAATTTGAAAAAAAAAAAAGAACAATAATGAATATAAGGGGTGGTGGGAATGCATTGTATTGTGTGTGTGTGTGTGTGTGTGTGTGTGTGTGTGTGTGTGTGTGTGTGTGTGTGTGTATTGCTTACTTAGTTTTTTTGTTTGCTGTTTATTTTTGTAACCAATAGGCCTGTTTGTTGTGAGACCAACACAACTTCTGCACAACCTACCTACTTGAACATTTAACTGAAATGTAGGTACATGATATTTTTAAAGTTATGTTTTAAATGTAAAATCTTATATGAAAAATCTTATGTGAAAATATCTAAATATTGTTTGTATATGTTTTAAAAGGTATGTATATAGCCTCGTAAACGTAGTAGGTACTTTATGTTAGTGTATACCAAACTGACCGTGACCATACCATGACTGTGTTTGTTTGTTTGTAGTCTTTTTATTGTACACAAAAAAAAATACACAGAAAATAAAAAACATTAAAATATGTACAAAGGCGGGCTTATCCCACGGGGATCTTTTCCAGTAGAAATTAGTACTTAGTAGTACCAATAAGTACTACTAATTATTATGTGTTTTATGTTACAATAAAGAACTTTCAAAATCAATCAATCAATTATCGACACACGAGACACTCCGTCCAAGTTCTCATAAGGTTAGCAGCGCATCGAAAACATTCTTTTAGAACACTGGGTATTTTTAAACGACTTAAAAAAGGAGGTAGTTTACCTACGTGGTTTACCTCCACGGGGTCTCATGAAAATTTAGTTAAGATCTGATGATGCACTTTGGAGATGAACAAAGGAAGTCTTTAAATGACAGTAACATGTCACGTGTGCCTAATTATGAAATTGCGGTCCTTTTCGACAGGCTTCCAAGAAACACGAAGCGTTTTGTGGGCGGTCATGCCTTCACCTTCTTATCTTATCTTATCTCATGATGGGGGTTGGGAATAACCCAGCGACACTTCAACCCTTAAGGATATTAAAATTTTGTGCCAATCCCATTTCATACACTGGTCATGGTGTGCAGGTTTCCTCACGATGTTTAGAGCAGTCGGTAGATGTACGTATGTCTTCGAAAAATACGAAAAACTCATTGTCAATCAACCCGGACCTCCCGCATGGGAGTCCGGTGTCCTAGCCACAGTGCTACCGACGCTCTTTTCCCTCATCTTACATTAGCACTAAAAATTGTGAAATAATTTAATTTTAATAATAAAAAATATAAACCGACTTCAAATTGCGATTTTTATTTTTCAATTAAAATTAATATGGTATAAATAAAGATAGATACAATACTTTAACTTTCATCATAATTGTGTCACTTACATAGCTTCAAGTTTACTCGTTTCAAGATTTAGAGTAACAAGCCTTAGTAACAAGCCTTAGTTTCTAACTTCTATACGAATGCTACAAGGACGAGTATACCTATACTACTACAAAGTTTGGTTTGAAATAGAGCATTTGTACAGACAACCAAACAATCTATGAAATCAAATGGAAGTACGATAAAATACAATAAACCTTATTGTTTTCATTTAGAGCCGATAGTAGAGCCAAAAGGTATTCGGGATGCTCGATCGCTGTGAAGAGGGAGGGACGGTCCAGACGTCTCGAATTTGCATTCCAAATTCAGCAATTGACATACTACTTGCGGAGTTTGGAGGTGTATGACACCGTAATGTAAACATATCGTCAGTGGAAAGGAAGAAAAAAAACACTAAAGCGCCAAAATGGAAGCTTTGGGAAATACATTTTCCATAACGCTTGCACACCAAGGACATCCTAGCACACTCACGCTCATCGTCGTACAACACTCCATAATTAATTACTTTCGCATCTTTATTTCTGTTTATTTTAATAAATGTATAATATAAATATAAATAAGTAATAAAATAAATATAAAATAATAATAATTAAAAAATATAATTAATTTAACCTAATCTGACTAATGTTTACAAATAAAAGATTTCTCCCAGGCTCCTACCAACAGGCAGAGTGCCCAGAAGGCTGGCGGCGTTGCCCCGCTGAATAGCGAGGCTTAGGCGTTGGGCAAAGTAGCCGCCAGCCCTCCGGTCATGGGACGCCTCCACCAGCCGTCTCCCAATGTCCTGTTGCAGTTGGTGCGCCGCAGGACCCCAAGGCCCCAGCGTTTCCACCCCAAACTAATTAAATATCTTATTATAAATTGATGTAATTATTAGATAAGGAAAATTGAACCGGCCTCTACGATACAGGCTGTTGCCTAGTGCGGAGTCCAACGTTTAGTATAGTTTAATGTAGCGTGATCATGATAATAAAGAGATTTATATTTTTTTTAATTTTAACCTACTACCTCTGTCTCGAAATCATTTCCTCTGCCCCAAGATCGCCCGGGAAGAGATCGCTCTTAGCGATAGTTGCCTAAATTGTACTTCACTATTTCCTTTTCTATCACTTGTTTGTTGTTTTCTATTTGTGCCATAAAGTGTATTTTACATTTACTTTACATTTTTTATATAAATACTTTAAATCTCATTTCCCAAAACCTCCATTTTGGCGCTTTAGCATTTTTTTCCTTTCCACTGACGATATAAACATTGTCTGGTAGTACTTTAGTCAAATGTTGTTTTTTGTCTTGACTTTTTGACACATTTTTTTAATGAAAAATAAGCTCTAGGTAGCTGCAAACGACAAATAACGATACGAACATATACCAGTTCCAAACATCCATTGGTAGTATCCATAAGCAGCAATACTGGGTCACCAGGCACACCACTCTGCCTGGTGGAGAGCAGACGAGCAAGCGGGCCAACTCATGGTAAGTGGTCGATGGAGAGAATCAGATGTCTATGGGCGATGGCCCATGACATCACACCTCACTATAATGTTATTAGAGCTGATAAAATATTATTTAGACTGTAGTTTTACGACAAGAAGTTTTAAAATGTTTGTCTATTTGGATTCGTCTAGTAAGGCGTATTCATTGGTGATATAGTGATAGATAATTGATGACAGCTATGTGATACGTTGGATTTTCAAACCGTAAAAAAAATTACGTGAACTGAGACGACTTCAACTGCAGAGCGATTTTGAAACGAAGTCATAGAAACCTACTTTTCGATGTTTTCAATTTCTATGGGTTCGGTCTAATTCGTTTAAAATTGCTGAAGTCAGCTGTGGTCATTTTGGTCATGATATTTATAAGATTTCTATCTACGTATCCAGTTATTACTATGTTAAATGCTTAATAATTGAATGTACTAGGAATTTATGGGATTTTACCAAGATTCGTGATAGAGGAAAAGGAAGGACGCTTAGGAAGAATGGAGGAAGATAACTCATCTTGAGGAATGCGATTCTTGCAGCGTTCGACCTACAAAAGTCGAGCGCTACGAACGTCTCGTCACGCTCACACATGTAATGTGAGCGAATGAGATAGGACTAATGTCGAATTCGACATTCCACTACGAGAATCGCCGTCCAGGAAAAAGAAAAGATACCTAAAGGTTGGTCGTCCTCAAACATGCCTTAAGAACTTAGATCGAATGCCTTGTATGGCGGTAATTACGGTGGCTATGTCTATATGTATACCTTTTTGTTTCTATTCTCGGTTTAAAAAAAAATGTAATATGTCGAACTTCATAATTGGCTGTATATGTTTATGATACACTTATGTGTAGTTTTAAGTATACAGCTGTCAAGTTCGCTAAAATAAAATGAAAAAATAAAAAAATCCCTTCAAACCGAAATACACGCAATGCAATGCTGCTTTAGGTAACGGTAGAAATGAGTAAAAGGGTGGTACCACCCCAGACTCAGTGACTCTGCACGGAGCCATATCACCTTCAAAACCATGAAGAAACGAACGCCGCCCCTATGGGAGTGAGACATTTTTTCCTTTCATCCAAGTTCATAACCTATTACTCATTTCACTAACGCGGTGTGACAACGTCCGCTTTACAAGAGTCAGACTATAAATTCCTGTTCCTTACAAGTGGTTCTACCTATCTATAGTTACACAGATTGCACCTGGGAGCTGTCTGGGTACTGACTTAAACTTGGACTTAAGATAAATCCCACCGAACTTTACCGCTGGGGTACGAAACGACAAATTGAGTTATCAACTTTACTTAGATATGGATAGACATTACTTTTCTTTGACAGAAAGTGGAAAAGTATGCGACAGCCGCCACTAGTAATGTTGCAGTTTCTTTTGAGTTCAAATAGATTATTTGTGACTTTATTATTATTTATTATTTTGTGTTTATCACCGTTGTTTTTGAAAGACAAAAAGCCGACAAGTCATCTGCTATTGTTCAACGTTCTTAGCCTATATACTTAGCTATCATTTAAATACTACTACTTTACATTATCTAAATATAAAAAAAAATAAAAAAAAATAAAAAAAAATGTGCTTGCTATAGTGCTAGGACCCTTTCAGGATCCGCCTGGCTAGCCACCACTCTTCTAGACAGTAAAGTCTGTTCTAAAATATGTTCGCTTTAGCGATGATGTGTTTCGGCAGTGTTTATAAAAGAGCCAATATATACTAAACCCGTGTGATCCATCTTCTGCCTCATCGTCACTTACAACGAGGTGAGATCGAGTTCAAACGCGGGTATTCGTATATTAAAAATAATAATTGTCTCGCTTACAATATTTAATTATAGAATGGTCAAATTAGAACAAAATGTGATAAAAGACTGTAGGTGCAATAAATTTTTTTTAACAGATAAATCACAACTACCGTAATAGTGTATGAAACAGAACGACTTTGTGAAAGAAAATCTGTGCCTCTTCGAACACATAGACATTGACAGAATTACCGCAATTCGGTAGTTACCATAAGAAAAGAGTGAAGTGAAGTTAAAAAGAACAACATTCTCTAAAATTAGTTAGACATCACGTATCACGAAAAAAAATCACGGCACGCCGAAGGGGCGCGAGTTTGGTGTGATTCAATAAGAAGGGCTAGCCACACTCCCTTGGGCCTACGGCCCTTTAGTAGGGACACCATATCGCATTAAGGACAAAACCTCCACTAACACATGGTCCTGCCAAGCTTATACGGACCGAATCACAGGAGATACGAGCGGTACTTGCGTATGCTCTTTCCCGCGCGCATTTTTATAAGCTCCTTTCAAATTCCAGAATTAGTCCTATATAGTCCAGTCTTGTCATCACATTTAGGGCACAGGTAATATATTGTTATTCGGACAAATTATTTATGCAACATGATAATGAAGGACAAGAAAAAATTCTAATATGCTGCCGAGGTGGCGTCAGATTCCATAGATGTGTGTATACAGTATACTCATACCACACTGAGGGAAAAACTTATGTACAAAATATAAAACTGACGTTGTTCTTATCAATTTGGTGTGGTCTAATTGAAATGACTAATGTCAGTTTTATATTTTTGTACATAAATTTTTCGCTCAGTGTGTATATTGCTCTAGCCAACGACCACAGTCTATGGAATCTGTCGCCACATATCTCCACTTATTATTTCGCTCAGTGTACCAGGCAAGTTCAAATGAATTAATTTGCAAATAACATAATTAAATTTTTAATTTTATCAAATTCATAAAGTAGGTGAACAATCGTGAAGATACTTATACATTCCTAGACTAAATCACATTAGCCAATAGTTATCACTTATCTTGGCTCTACCCTCAAAGGAAACGATTTAAATTTTTGGTTGTTTCATTCACAATTTGAATAGATAATTAATTTTTATCAGATAAGGGCTACTCGCCTATTATCTTGATCTATTATTACTTAGTAACAGAAACCACTCCGTTGCTATCGTCTTCCTTTATTTTTTACTTGCTGTCTGCTAGAGACTTTGCCCCGTCTATCAAAGACCTCGGATCAAGTACCACCTTTATGCAAAATTTCATGTTAATCCGTTCAACCGTTTTCTCTTGAAAAGGTAACAGACACACATTCATACGGCTATTCCCTTCTATAGAGCTATAGAATATATTAAAGAAGCCTTAAAGAAATCAGTTGAGGCTAATCCCATTCACACCTATTGATGGTAAGTTACGATGAGGTCGAAGAACGAGAACACGAGTTTAGAAAGAAATGGTTCGCCTAACCTAAAGGATTAATGGAGTTAGTCGCTTCGTAGATCATGTTAAAAAACAGGTAAAAAACCAGGAAAAAACACACGGTATTTGTCCTATTGTATCCCACATAGGGACACCCCCTACTTCAGTCATACCCAACAAATTGATGAGATTTATCGGCGAGATTCCCCTGAAGTTAGCCGAAGGGAAATTAAGTTGGGAAAATTTCGGGCTTGTTCTAAATGTACCCTTATCGGTTTATACAGCGAGAAAAAGGACCCTTTCTGCTTATTTTCTCCTTTTACTTTTATGACATGGACAGTGAACGCTTACCGTAAAAAGGTTAAATTCCAAAGGTTCCATAAAAAATATTTTACACATTCATGTCATGCTTGTGGAATATTTTACTGGAATATTTTTACTATTAGCAAAGAATATATAGTTTACTATGTATTAGGTCAATAATTCTGCGGTACTGTCGCCAATTCAAAAATGTAATATTAACTACAATTTATTTTATTAAAAGGTTTATTCGTGCACTTGAAGGCTTTCATACAGACACTGAAAGTAAAAAAATATTATTAATTAACTGGTATGATACCTAGTAGTAACGTTGCACACCTTAAACCAAGATGTGCATAGCAAAATATTTTATAGATATCATTCATAAGAATTTTCAAATTGTTTTAACATCTGTATTTACGAATAAGGGTGCCTTTTGACCAGAGCTGTGCGAGCTAGCGAGGCGGTGTGCGAGAAAAAAATCCGCCAATAGGATCACGCCATTTTAAACGTGATATAACGTGATAATGACGCGATCCTATTGGTGGATTTTTTGCTCGCTCACCGTGTCGGTACCTCGCACAGCTCTGGTCGAAAGGCACCCTAAACCATTGTTTGACCTCAATCTCACCTGGTAGTAAGTGACGATGAGGCCGAAGATGGAGCACACGAGCGTAGTAAGTACTGGCTCTTCTACAAACACTACCGAAACACAACACTTATATTTGATGACAGACTTTACATAGAAGGGTGGTCGCTTGCCAGGCAGACCCTGAAGGGGTCCCACCACGTACGTCTTTTGAAATATTCGAAAAATTCATTGGTACAGTCAGCCTCTTGCTAATGTACACTTTCTGTCTTTCTGCAATCTTAAACTAACCTTCATACATTTGCCAAAGGCTTAAAATTAGAATTGTAAAATTCCGAATGTACATGACATTGCATGGTTTCCCAGACCTGCTTGGGAGTCCGACGTCTAGCCACAATGTCACCGAGTCTCTCCTCGTTACTCGCAATACCTATACCTGTAAAAATACGAGAAATCCCAGAATTGTGCTCAATAAAGTCCAAGCTATTCGAATAATGTCTCGGAGACTCGTTAAAAACAAATCCCGGAATGGAAAGCAATTCCTCACGATTCCCGTACCAGGGCTATTCCGACACGGAGATATCTCATTCATTTGGCTTATCATTCCCTGGATTCCCGACATTCGACGAGCATCGTCAGTATGACAGTCGTACAGTACTTGAATTTCTCTGTCGATGTCGGTACGAAGATGGCAGAACATATAGCGTTTCTAGATTTGTTTCATGGATATTCCCTAATAATTTTATTTTATTTATTTATTAGGTAAACACAACAGATTACAACCAGAGAAATTACAGAAAAATCAATATAAAGTTATGAGCTAGGTCGTAACCCTTATCGTGTAAACACAGCATGGTTAGCAAGTAGAAAATTGAGTTGGAAAAGCAAAAGATACTAGTGAATGTAATGATAAAAAAATACCTATTGGAAAATAAAAATAATAAAGTAAAAATTATAAAGTAGGTGCGTGGATAGCTTACTTAAGGACATCCTTAACCCGTCTTTTAAAAACTAATGGCCTAGGATCGAATAAGTCTAATGATGGCTTATTGTTACTGTTCGAAGAGATTTCGTTAAACAATCTACACATTCGCATAATAGGGTTATAGAACGATGTGTTGTTCTTAAAAACATTTAATACAAATGTTTTAGGATATCGAAGTCTAAAGTTTAATAAAAATACCGTTTGTGTTCAAAGTATTGATCTATCGAAGTGTTTTAGTTTTGGTAAAGCTCGATCAGGTACGGTACAGTCCATGATCTCTTAGAAGGGGATTCGGATATCTGGTACAGCTGTATCTGTCCCTGTCTTACTACAGTCTTAGCATATTCGCGTATCGCTATCAAGAACCGAAGTCTCAAGACCCGAAGCCCTTTCTAATAATACAGGCACTAGTAAATTAGATTGCGCCCCAAGTTGCGAAATTGTATGTGAACTATTCCTATATCTCCATAATGCTGATTATAAAATACCAGTGACGCCTTGTTAGAGCTCTATTAGATTCCTGGTCGGATTTTAATTAGGATTATGTTAATATAGTTTACAATGTCACGTTATGTTTCATAGCGTTCTTCAACAGGGCATATCCATTTTATTCTTTACTCTATCTCTCTTTGTAAACAATGTTTATCTCTTTGCTCCTTTGCTCTATGATAGTTATTGAGATATCACATCTATCAAAAGTTTTGATCTATGGTCAAACACAGATCAATCCGCCTTTGAGTTTTGGCGGGAAAGTCGCTGGAGAATCTTCTACGGTGTGTTGAACTCTTAAAATAAACTTCTCGTTAGTGGTTCGTTGCGTAGTTTCACTCTGTGATTCTGCGGCGGGCCATGAGAATTCGCCAGAGACTAGACCGGTTGAAATTTCCGTCATAACTCTTAAGAGTGTTAAAATGTGTCTACACAACATTTTGATGCTGAAAAACTAAAAACTGTTTTAAATTGCTTAATGTGTAGGCTGATGGCCTGTGTTGCAAATGCCTACATAAATAATTTAAAAAAAACAATCAGCCTTTGCAAAGTGAGGTTATTTATATATTTTCAAATCATTTTCTATTATTTTGATACCCATTAGTTTGGTAATAAAATATAATCAACAGGATTTATCAAGAATGATAGCAAACAATTTCAAAGACTTGAAGAACTTGTTTGGATATATCTATCACACCACAGCAGGGCTACAGTAAGTTTTCGACTTAGATAATTTGTATATGGTTCCTCATCACACTTCGATAGATTGTATGGTGCAGTTTATTGATAATTCATCTAATATATGGAATTTAAATAACTCAATTCAAATCAGAAAAAATATTAAGTATAAAGAAAGAGGTAGTATAATATTTATATTTTGAAATTACACTTACACTCGTGCTCTCGAATGCTATTCTTCTTTAGGTCCTGGAACACATAGTGGTGCCAGGGCTGTGACAATATTCTTCCACCGCGCTCTGACCGATGCCGCAGACTCTATGGTTTCCCAGGATACTTTAGCCGCTTCCAAGTCTTTTTGAAGACTACGTTTCCATGTGGCCCTGGGTCTTCCACGCTTGCGAGATCCTCCTGTAGGTTGCCAGTTCCAGAAGGCGTAGGCGAATCGAATTAAAGATTGGTAATGGTTGACTATTCTATGGAATCGGTGCTTCTTTCTAAATTTTCTTGAAACTCATAAAAATGCTGAAAAAGTAGCCACGCTATTGTTTATTCACTGTTTTCAATATAACTTTATATTTTTTATTTCAGAAGTCAATATGTTCACGTTTCTATGTTTATTTTTTAATGTATTTCAATAATAAAAAACAACAAAGTAAATATTACTCTTATATTAATCTGCCCTGGTTGTTATTCTGGTTTTCCTGTATCTTATGTACTCATTATATATTTTAGTTTATGTCGTCTATGTATTATTTTATGTATGTTTATCATTATCTATTTAAGTATACATATATATCTGCCTATTTCTTTTATGTACTTAGTAAGTATAGTATTGTAATTAATAACCTTGTTATTTATATGTTACTGTTGTAAATAAATTTCTCTTATATAATATAACGTTTTCCATAATGCTTGCACACCTACTACCTCTTTCTCGAAATAATTTCTTCTGCCCTTGCAAGAGAGGTTGCCTGGAAGAGAGCTCTTAGCGATAAGACCGTCTAAATTATACTTCACTATTTCCTTTTCTATTTCTTGTTTGTTATTTTCTATTTGTGCAATAATGTGTATTTTACTTTACTTTATTATTCTGTGTTTCGTACTTCATTATTTCTATTGTCTTTTTATTAATTTTACCCCAAAAATCAAAGTATAGGTTGATACCTGTTGTGAATTTCTCGTGGTAAAAGCAAATTACCAGTGTAATTTTTCACATTAACGTGTTTTCATTTTGCCGAGTAATTTTTCTAACAAGAGAAAATCTCCCAATGCGCCTCGATTTATGCCCACTAGGGTAACAAATGGGAAGAAATTGGCCAAATAAAGTAAGTCCTTTGGTCCCCAAATGGCTATTAGCCCCTGGCCGCAGGATCCCGACCTTTGAGAGCATATTTTAAGGAGATATGATACCGGTATTTACGTTAAGTTAATTACAGTACAGTAGATCTGGTTTTCAGTTACAATTTTTTTATCATATTTTGTCATACTTACATACCTATTCTAAAATAATGTGTAACACGAAATGTACATGTTATGCGCTATGCCATGGACATAACATTGTAGTTTGGAATATTAAAATCCAAGAAAAAATATTAGGTTTATTACACTTTTTGGTCAGCACAACTGTCAAAATTTACGCATTGGACTTCAGTCGCCATTCAATTTTTCGATTCGATTCGAACTATTTTTGGAAATAATGTATGGACTAACATAACCTGTTGTTTAAATCACATACATACATACCTTCATGCTATGTCCCTTTCGGAGTAGGCAGAGAGAACGGAGCGCCACGAATCTCTGTCTTGGCACGCTTCTCTTGCTTCCTCTACAATTGTTTAAATCAAACTAATTATTTTTTGAAAAGACTCGTCATAATTTGACACGACGATGGAACGTGATGCTTTGTCTCCTGTTCCTATGACCCTTGTGCCCCAACCACTGAACTCCGACATTAATTATTTAAATGGAAGGCTGTGCTGCGGCCGGCTGCTGTTTACCGTGTTGATATGTACGTTATGGGGTTTGTTGTGTAACACCATGTAGTTTTCCTGCTCATTCGTTGAATTCTGTGATCTATGTCGGAAAAAAAGGAAATTCTTTTATTTTTTAGTACTCCTATACGTATTTTCTAAATGGTACTCGTAACTCTGCGGTTCTTATTGTCACTAATGATAAAAAGTTGACTCGCTCCAAATCACGCTTCTTATCACCAATTTTTAATTCACCCTCTTTTATTACTAGTGACAAAATACAGAGTAGAACTTTGCTAACTGGTGTGATAAAATTATACCCATGTAGATCTTATCATACTCTTGGTTTTCATGGAGCTACGACTTTAGTCTACGCCGTAGCTCAGCCACCGTAGCACCCGATATAACTTGAAGTCGTAGCACGTTGATACAGGCTATAAGTAGCCAACGACGTATTTTTAGTAAAATATATTATATTATATATTTATTTGAATATATAGATTGGCAATATGTATTCTACAGCTTTCGACCGAAATCGACGGAATCGACGTTCTGTCTAAGTTACTGACTGGATTCAATTATTTTCTTCCTTTTTTTATCAGTTATTTAGTCACATATTTTTACATTAATTACATATCATATAATAACAATATTCACTTAGCTAAATATCCTTTGCCTAATTTTCCCAATTTTTCGCCGATATTTTCCCGCCGTAAAAAGTATCCTACAAACTTTACAGTAGTTCCATTTATCAATAAAAAGGAATTCAGGCATGGATATTTCACTAACTGCAGGTGGATCACCTGGGTGATTTTGTTTGGGGATGCTAGCATAGGCGGTCTTTCCTTAAGGCCGACTAGGCCCGGGCCTAAGCTGATACTATATAACAGCTGGCCCCCCGCCCATCGCGGAAAAAAATACACTGACGTGAACAAGAAATGAAACTAATGGCATACTACATTGAGAAAAAAAAAGAGAATTCAAGTAAATACATCTCATTTATGGGATTATTTGAATGGAGTAAATATTTTAGTCAGAGTTTAATATGCTATCAAATTCCACACGGACGAAGTTGCGGGCAACAGCTATTAAATTCCTATATCTTTGCTCAGTAATGATGGAGCTGAGAAGGGGGCGGTACTACAGGCCCTAGGGCGGCCAGAACTGCTAGTCCGGCTTTGGATGATAGTTGACGGAGACTTCAATCCGTCTATGCAGTTGAGCAGTCGAACTATACAAAAAATAATGTTTCTAAAGATGTTCTAAGCGTAGAAGTTTTCTAAGCTTTCTAAGTTAAGAATAACGAAAGCGGTGTATAAGGAAAAGGTAAATGGAAGGGTAGGGAAGGGGAGACCTAGAAGAACCTACGTCGACCAGATTTCGGACGTTCTAAAGAAAGGTCAACCACTAACCGAAGAGCGTGTATGAAGCGATTGATCAGTGTAGAAGAAGCGAGAACGGTTTGTCAGGATCGTTGCAGGTGGAAATCTTTAGTCTCTGTCTACGCCTGCCGGAAACAGGCGTGAGTTTATGTATGTACGAGTATGTTTTAAGGTTTTGACTAAATTTTCCAATAATTCCTTTCCTTCAACCTATTTATAGTCATCCCTCTTCTTATCAAAATAAAATTATCTCTCCAACCTTGTAAATATCGAAGCGAGCGAGACATGAAAAACAACAAAATTCTCAGGAGAAAAATTACCTTTTTACCCTTATAAAAAGGTTTTCCTTTTCCCTTATCAGCAATGAGTGTGACAGTTCTTTAACAGAATTATTAATGGACCCATCGATATTTTATGCTTTTTATCGATATCACAGTCCTTAATCGAGCCCCGGAGCCCAGCCAGTCGATACTTATCGACTAATGAACTCGAGAGATGGATTGACGTTCCCTTCACTATCTTTTATTGTTCCTATGAATCACATTTTGAGTGGAGCCACTTTGATAGTGATATGGTGTTTGATCTGGTATTCCTTTATCGATAAAATTACTTACGTTTCATTTTTGTGTAAAAACACGTAGTGCGTGTCTGTGAAAGATGTTTAACAGGATTGTGTGTTGTAAACTTTACATTGGGGTCTAGATTCGAGTAAAACATTATCTTATCTTAGTATCTAAGTAGAATCATATTTTGAATAAAGGAAATAATGATGACAATGACCAATATAAAAAACGTTCACTAGGCAAATTAAAAACGTTCACTAGGCAAATTAAAAACGTTCACTAGGCAAATTAAAAACGTTCACTAGGCAAATTAAAAATAAATCAACACTTCTCGTACGACCACAAGCTATAGTATACCATCTGTCAAAAACCTTCGATTAAATCTCAACCTGCGCAATATACAATACAGCCTGCCGGCGTCTGTATTTCCCGAAACCTACAACCTTGGGATCTTCAAGGCCAGAGTGAATAGGCATTTACTGGACCCGCATGCTCCATCGTCGACCTCATCGTCGCTTACCATCAGGCGAGATCGAGGTCAAATGCGGGTTTAGTAGTCAATAAAAATAAAATAAAATAAAATGTAATACATTTCAGATTCTCATTTGACGTTTTGGGTGACCGACTCAAAACGTCAAAATTTGTACTGACTAAATGTACGTACAATTTTGTGATGATTGTTTTCTAGATTATATTTGGTTATATACTTTATACTTACTAGTTTATCTATCTAGATTCAGGTTCGCTTCGCCTAACACGACTTTCGTGGAGTAGACCATATCATTTGCAATAAATGATTATAATATTTTCAAAGATTTCGTTAGTTACACTGAAAAAATAGCTTGTTTGATTTAGAGTATATCTGTCGACGACGACATCGTTCTAATATCTGATGACGTCGACGAAATGGTCTTAATGATCGAAGAGCTGCAGAAGGAATCGGAAAAAATCGGCTTAAAGATGAACAAGTCCAAAACCAAAATAATGACTAACATTTTCAATGCCGATAAATGCCAGCTTCCTGTTGAAGTGGTCGACCATTACATATACTTAGGTCACAAAATAACCCTGAGTCTTGACAACCAAACAGTAGAAGTAGATCGCAGAATAGCACAGTCCTGGTCCGCCTTTGGAGCTAATGCTAACATTATGCGCTCAAAAACCATCCCCCAACATCTAAAGAGCAAAGTATTCGAGCAGTGTGTCTCGCCAGTTTTTACGTATGGAATGGAAACTACCACGTTGACAAAGAAGTCCGCTGAGAAGCTTAGAGTGACACAAAGAGCGATGGAAAGGGCGATGCTCGGTGTAACACTGCTAGACCACAAACGGAACGAGTGGATCAGACAAAGGACGAAGCTTAGAGACGTGGTAGACCTCATCGAAAGCCGGAAATGGAGATGGGCGGGACACATTGCACGGATGGATAGGGACCTGTGGACCAGAAGAACGCTTGAGTGGAGACCACGGCAAAACACGCGGGGACAAGGTCGCCCACCTATGAGATGGGTGGACGACATTCGGGGAATAGCGGGCCACAACTGGATGCGCACCGCCTGCGACCGTCGGAAGTGGAAGAAGTTGGAGGAGGCCTATGTCCGAAGGCGGACCACACGTGGCTGAGATAGATAGATATCTGTCGAACTGTGGGTTAATTATACCAAAAAGGCTTGCAATGCCCTGCGGATCCAATATAATAAAGCCTTCAGGATGCTGATGGGGCTGCCGAAATACTGTAGTGCATCGGGGATGTTTCAGAAGCCCGCGTGGATGGCTTTCACGCAATCATCCGAAAAAGGGTTGCTTCCCTGATGCACCGTGTACATAGCAGTCCCAGCAGCATCCTGTTGACGTTTGCCGAGTCCTCTGACTCCCCAATCCTAAGGATATACGTGCATGTCAATGCGAAGTAGTCGTCCAGTGCTTTGGGGTCGGTACTATGGCTTTGGTATTTTTTCTTTAATATTTTTTTAATAACATAGCTTTAAGTAATATAATATACTAACTTTATTTGTATGGACCAGGGTCAGATTTTAATATATAATTAAAAATAATTTCTATTGGATGAAGTGAACAAGCCGACTGTATATGCTCATATTGAAACAAGCACCTACTTGTTTGAAGTAATCAATCTTTTCTTTCAATGTACCATCCAAGTTAAGTCTTTTGTTTGTTGTTTTCTATTAGTGCAATAAAGTGTGTTTTACTTACTTTACTTAAATCGGAGGCATCGATAAGTAGATACTCGATAATAATACATCACTAAAACCAAACCGAGCCCCAGAGCCTGTCGAGGAGTCGACAGTCCTCGAGCAGACAATGATAAGAGAAATAAATGACATTTGACAATGCGATACTTCCACAGGCATTGTGAACAAAATGAACGGGATCTGATATCGATTTTATGAGAGCAGCCCTATTAGACTCGCGGGAATGTTTTCGTTGTCAAGAAAGAGATTTTTTTTTGTAAACCGCGTCTGCCATTTGGGGCATGCATTTTCTCATACATTGAAATGTCAAATGTATGGACTATAAGTGCATTTGCACAAACCCTTTGGCTCGCTGTCAGTGCTAACATCATCATTCATCATCATCATATTAATAGGGGCGTCACTAGTCCGTTTTCTGTGTTTTTTTCTATGTACACTCTTATAAAAAGGGATAACAATACTACTTCGGGTTTTTTTAGAAATTACAGAACTTTGTTTATTTAGACATTTTTTTGTGAAATAAAAAAAAAGTTTTACATACACTCAGCTGTGAACACAAAATTTTGTGTGGGGAACAAAAAACTGTCACATTTGTATAAGTGTTTCCGCCTTCGAAGCTTCATCATCATCAGCAGGCTACTTTAGTCTACTGCTGGACATAGGCCTCTGCCAGGGCGCGCCATTGAGCCCGATCTTCGGATATTTTCATCCAGTCGCTGCCAGCCACCTTGCGCAGATCGTGATCAGGAATAGTGGGGCGGCCGGGAAATGGGGGTCGTTTTCTTTGTGCGCTGTCTATAGGAGGTAATGGCAAAATCGCCGCGCTAGGCCTGCCGGTTGGCGATCGCAGTAGCCGGGTCGCTTGCCCTGATGACGCTGCTGCCCGTCATCGTGCATCGTGCCAGAATTTGAGTGGTTATACCGCCACTAGTCGGTCGCCAGGGACTCGTTCGCTAATCGGCAGGATGCACCACGTGCGGGTGAGTTTGGCATTTGGAGGCATCTAGATGTTGGTGACCCCCCTTACATCCCTTCGAAGCTTACGCTTCATTATTGTGTTTTGGTTTTGGCTCTGACCATTCAGTGTGATGCGTTTTACAAACCTACATAATTACAATTTTAAATTGAAATAAAATATGTAGGTAGGTATATTCTAAAAGCAATTAAGTCATTAACTTAGTGCTGGAAGCGCTGTTTAAACAAGTTTAAAGTTGGCTCGAAGAGTCTTCAGGTGAAGGAAGTTCAAGCTACGGAAATTGCCCGCTCGAGCCTGAAACATGTTGCAGCATGCTAATTTCGAAGCTGGTTTTATTATTACTCTGCTAACTCTTAGCCCGATGACGTGACCAGGCGTATAGAATTCCTAGATTTTTTCGTCACCCGATCTAATTGTTTGACCAGTTTTGATTCTCAGAAGTGTCCGTTATTCAAATTATTTTTCCCAAAAACATAAAAGTAAAGTAAAAGTACACTTTATTGCACAAATAGAAAACAACAAACAAAAGATAGAAAAGGAAATAGTGAAGTACAATTTAGGCGGCCTTATTGCTAAGAGCGATCTCTTCCAGGCAACATTCGGGCAGAGGAAATGATTTCGAGAAAGAGGTAGTAAGTATGTATACATTTATTGAAATAAAGTCATTAATTTTCTGTGACTGCTGGATTTTAGACTAACAATGTATCACCGACGTTCTCAAACTCGTGTTACTTATGCTACCTATAATAATTTCGCTGTATTTCTAAGCTAAAGCTGCTTACTTAAACCGCAGCCCAAAATACGCGTGAGTTCGCTAATTAATGTTCTGCTTATAATGTAGACACAAACTCGTAACTTACCACAAACATGGCATATCTATCTATTCGAGTATAATAATAGCTAAAATCTATCAAATGAATATGGCACCTCATTTTTGTAACGGAAAATAAAAATTGACGACGTTTTAGAACTGAAACACTATAGTATCTCGCTATAATATCGAGATATTTTAAATAAGTAGAGTGCGAAACGCCCGACGTCGTTTCGCCTCGCACGCCGTGAAGTCGACATTGGGCGTTTCGCACTCTCCGTAATCAAGACCTTCGGAACAAGCCGTAACTATGACTTCCGACTTTCATTAGTGAGTAATCCGTTTCAAAATCGCTGCATTGTGCTAAAATTGTATTAAAATAAAATAAAATAAATAAAACATATAATTCGAATCCGCTGGCATGGCGTACTTACATGATAAATAATATTTATTATACAGGGTTAACAAAAAACCTCTATAGAGTCTATAGCACATACATTTCGGCCGTATAGGTATTGAAATTTGTATGAAACAGCTGATTTATTTTCCACGAGTTTCAGAGTTGACCATACGGTCAACTCTGAAACTGAAAGTTGTTTAGTAATGGATATTGAAAACCCTACGTGAAAACTCATGGTCCAACAGAATACCAGCGCTGTAGGCATTCTTGTCTGCAGCAATAAGCTGAGTTGAGGCCCTTTTCACAACAACAGCAGACCATCAGACATGATTTCAATATGTTTACTTTTGATTACATATTTATTTTATCATAATTATAACTGTTTCGGTCATTGCTGTGTGTGAAATAAACATATTACTTACTTACTTACTTTCGGTTATAGAACGGTTTCGGTTTTCTGTGACAATGTAGGTAATGATGGAAATTCTACATCACTGGCAATCGCATCCCCGTCAGCAGGATTGAGGATTCGCATAGAATAATCGAAACGCGAGATTTCAGCAATGGCTATTGTTGGTTCAATACACGAACAGGCCTTTGTGTTCGTTTTTGATTGGTACGAGTAAGCCTCCATGATGGAAGTTTTGTATAGAAAATATACGAAAACCAGTGCTTGTTAATTGATTGGCCATCCGTCTGAACATTTGCTCACGATCAAGTTTGCAGACGAATATTGCGAGTATTTCTGTTCTGTGAGCTAGAAAAAGTGAGGCTATGGTTGGAATATAAATATTAAGAATTAACGGCTTACATAATTATGAGGAAGGTGGGTAACTATGATAAAAAGTTACTGAAATTGGAAAATGTTAATAGGCGAGTTGGGCCTCGGGGTCTATAGCGACCAAGGATCCCCCCTATCTTCCCCCTAGATCCGTCACTGTTCCGTCTTTACACGAATATGGGAAGGAATTCCATAGAAAATCATTAAAAAAAAGATACTATGGAGTTCCGCTTCTTAGAGAACGTTCTATATTCTTACACGAATACAAGGAATAAAATAATACTTTTACCGTGGAGGCAAAGGTACTTAACGATAATTTATGCTAGAAAATAAAAGAGCCGCCTACTTGCGATCTCGGAGGCTAAACCTCCATTGAATGCGAGAGAATCAAGAAACATTGTCATCCCCAAGGCAGCGACAAAAGAAAGTCAATGGAAAAATGAAGAAAAGAAGGCAAAAGTGTCCCTCATTATGCAAATGAAAACATCTTTTTATCCATTCCCATTAGCCGTTAGTACGAAGAATTATTTGTAATTTGCAAACAGGATCTTTTCCAATTTGTCTCGAGTACCGTCACTATGTTGGGTCCCACCTTACTAATGGGTGGATATATTTTTGCATTACATTTTCTCCGTTTCTCTAAAAAGGTCCTTTGAGAAATTGGTGGCTATTTTGTTACTTAAAAATAAAACACGATTGCATTTGTAACAAGTCGGACTACGCTGGTGTATAAAGGTTTAGTAAAATAGAAGCTAAATGGTGAACGGATGAATCTTTGATGTACATATAAAACAGATGTTAAAACCTGTCAGAAACTCTACTCTCTATGAATAGAATCTGATGTTGACAGATAGTTTATTGTTTTTGTTTTAAAAGATCTTTATTTATCTAATAAACAATACAGACTCACTACTTAGTGTACAATAATTTTCATAAGTGTTGCTTGCTTTCTTATCGTATGGTTAGTGGTCAACCTATTTGTCAGAGATGTTCTGGCCGCCCGTAGGCATCTGACATGGCTTAACGACTGCTGTCAAACGACAACAACCGGGACCGACTGCTTAACGTGCTCGCAGAGGCACGAAGGAGCTCAGATGAAATATGCCACTAACGGTCATCCATTCTACCGCGCCAACGTCGCTTAACCTGCACGATCACTTTCGGACCGTGCTCGCAACTAGGCTACAAGCTCCTCATAAGTGTAAGTAACATAATTTAAAACAGTTTCTTAGGCTGAAAATCTTACTATAAACTTTAGAGCATGATAATAAAAATACATATGTAGATTACACTGTACATTAACAGTAAGAAAGAAAGAAAGAATTTATTTCCAAGAGCGCACAAATACAAACAATTAGGTACAGAAGATATAAATGATCATAACTTTAAACAAAAATAAGATAAAAATAAAAAATAAATAAGTTTAAATAACATAGTTTACGTGGGACGCCACGTGCGTTAGTACGTTTGCGGCCAGCCATGTCAGACGCACGACACGAACGGCCGGGGCGGCAGCCGAGTTTGCAGCGGGCAAAAAGCGGGATAAGTACTCCGCTCTCCAACAGAACTACCTGTTCGTCCCGTTCGCGGTGGAGACAACGGGTAACGCACGGTACAGCGCGGTAACGCCGCGAGCGTTATGGGCACCTTTGCACCGGGGACGACAAGGGGCGGGCTATTTGATTGACATTATTTCTTTATTGGAAAATTATTATTATTATATGACATTTTATGAATAAAATCTATAGGTAATGTAAAACTTAGCAATTTCCAAGATATTACTAATTTCCCTTTACGTTTAGATATGTTAACTTTGTCGAGCTCACATTTAATGCATTTTAATTTAACGATAAAATATAAAACTAGTGCTAACTAGTGATTGCGAGGGTAATCCATTATCTTAAACACAAGATCATAGACAAACATAGAGATACAGAACAGTGCAAGCGGTGCCAGCCACTCATAATCAGGTAAGGTACATACCTAACTACTCGATGCCGGCTGATGCCTGGCGCTCGCCAGACCCGTCAGACACAGTGACGTCAGGGAAACCCAACCGATTGCCCATAGTGATGTGGCAATCGGTAGGCAAGATCCTTATCGACATAGGGTAAATCTTGCAATCTACTTTTTCCTAACGAAGATATAATACAATTTTTGTGTCGTGGGTTTTTAACAAATATAATCGTTTGGTTTGTTTTAAGAGAAAGTTTTTTATAAACGGAGTTTTAATTTTGTCGTGTAACTTAGTCCGAAAAGGGTAAGTTTTTAATGCTTTACCTTGATTTTTTAATAGCCTATAGGCTGTCCCACTGCTGGGAAAAGGCCTCACCTCCTGCTTTCCATTTTTCCCTATCCTTTTGAATTTACTTTACTTTGAATTATTTGTAGTTTATTACAATTATCATTTTAGTTCTGCTCCATACATGACAAGCGTAAATAAGGATAAGTCTAACGAGGGTTGCAGAAATGAACAATTTTATTTGGCTACTTAGACATGATTTATGGTTTAATACCGGTTTAAGAGCATTTAGTGCTTTTAGTACTATAAAACATGTCGTCGTCGTGGCAGTCCTTCGTTGCGAGGATGACTTCTGCTAATCCTAGGTATATTGATGTTGTCTCTGGTGCGTCAACAACTCGATCCTGGAGTTGCATTCGCGACCGCATATGCTGCATTTTGTCACCGTTAGCAGCCTGTCTCTTAAGGCCGGGTTTGCCTCTTTCTCCTTCCTCTTACGTCTTTTCTCTGCTTCAGCTTCCACCCTCCCCGTCTCGAAAGATTTTGCAGCTTTCTTCGTCAGGTCGAGCCATTCTGACTTGTTTAAGGCACTATCCTCCCACGAGTTGAAGTTGATGTTGCACTTTTTCAGACAGTGCTTAAGGGGGTCTTTGTAGCGCTTCTTTGGCCGCCCTGTGGCCTCTTTCTTTTTGTCAGCTGTGCATATAAAAGGAATTTTGGTAGCCTTGTGTCGTCCATTCTCATACAATGTCCGGTCCACCAAGGTAACCAAGACGCAGGCAAGCAGCCTGCGTCTTTAAATATTTTAATAATTGCTATTAATGCTTTATGTGGTAAGTTTTTGAGGAGAATGTTATCAACACCATCGTAGCCGGAAGCTTTACATATCTTATCAGTTCCGTAAAATAGGTACAATTTTTTCTGATAATGGGCCACTCGGACCAAAGCGTTATCTAATTTTAAAATGTACAATAATGGTCCTTTTTTGCACAAGGCACTGCCACCAAAGCTGTGCGAGGAAGCGAGGCAGTGAGCGAGGAAAAAATCCGCCAATAGGATCGCTCCATTTTAATCGTCACGTGATATGACGAGATAATGGTGCGATCCTATTGGTGGATTTTTTCGTCGCTCACCACCTCGCTTCCACGCACAGCTTTGGTGGAACTTGGATTATCACTTACTGGATTTTGGCCTCCGATACCTAAAGAGTACTCTCTTTGGTCTGCGGTACCTGGGACGCCCGATAAGTAAAGAGAAAATCTTAGTATTAACCTGGAACGAAGACGGAGTGTGGAAAATGAGCAAGAACAAAGAGATGGAAAAGAGAAGCAGCAGGGCCACGTCTTGAGAATTGATGAGAATCGGGCTTGCTTGCTTGCTTTTCGTATGGTTAAAGGCCAACCTATTTGTCAGAGTTGTTCAGGCCGCCCGTAAGTATCTGACATGACTTAACGAACGACAACAACCGAGACCGACTGCTTAACGAGCTTTCCGAGGCATGGAGGAGCTCAGATTAAATATGCCACTAGCGGTCACCCATCCAGGTACCGACCGCGCTAACGTCGCTAACCTGCACGATCACTTTCGGACCGTGCTCGCAACTAGTCTACGAGCTCCTAGCCTAGATCGGGCGGAAAAGTGACATATTATGTTAAACAAGACACTATTTATAGTTTCCATACTTCCGAGATTAAAGAACTGGTATTAATCAGATGTACTTATTTCAGATCACATTAGAGCTGTTTATGTTAGAATAACATAATTAGTTAGTTCATGTCTAAAACGCAATATTATGACTACATTTTTAAAACATAATATTTTCTTTGTACTTACTCGTAAGCATTAAGATGTTTATCTTCTTGTTGAACGAGGTCACAGAAAAGTGTTGTGTTGATTTTTAAAAAGATGAAACCTAGAAATGTTAAAATAATACATAACATTACGTACCTTTGTTCTGTATGTAAATCAAATAATAAAGATATTAATTCAGCACTGCGTTGAAACAAATCCTAGTTTTGTAATCTTATCTACGTGTCGTCGTAGTGTGATGTATTACAATATGTAATTATTTTTACATATCTTTTATCTTATAACTTATCGCTGTAAAGGATAGTAATGAAATATATTGTATAAAAGGTATAGAAGAGTTTTTTATTTAATTATTTTTTAGGAAAAATTGGACTTGGCGCCTTTAAGCACTGCAGCTAATTTGAAACGGAATCACACCAAACCCATAGAAATCTTTTTTCGGTTTTCTGGATTTCTATGGTTTCGGTCAGTTTCCGCGTGAACAGTACCAGCCAGTTTTAAGTTATTTTAGGAAATCGTATAATATTTTAGCAATTAAAGCATAAGAAGTTACAGTTATATTATTGACAGTTTAATATATAATTTGTACACAGATACGTCATAGATTATATATTTGAACGTCGTTGTAAATGTGTACTTAACGCGGGAATGCAAATTATGCTAACTTATTATAATCAAATTGCAAAAAAGTAACTAAACAAGCTGTTTAATGTAGCTAATTACATTAAATTACGCCACATTCTTATCGTCTATTCGGTTTCTGTATCCATTTGACAGCTGCCAGCTGTATCTTTGTAGGACGTATGACGTATAATCTGGTAACTGTGGTTAAACAAACTTTTAAAAAATCTCTAAGTATTACACAAAATTAAATACTGTAGAATACATACGTGAACATAACTTTCACGTTTCTGAAACATTTTTTTTTAATTTTCTGCTTTTGTTTTAATAACAACTCCACAAAGCCAGCTCCTTCCATTCCTACATCAATAGATTTCGACAACCTTATCGCTTTTGCAATACACTTGTTTATCAGCAAGATCGCCGATTTGTGGCCATAATCTCGGTCATTTGTGGGCATATCACAGTCGTTGTTAGCCTACTGTGGGAAACTATTGTACGTGTCGATTTCTGAACTTGGCGTGTGTGCGTGGCATGCTACCGCATTGCACGCGTTTTTGCCTATGTTCCCTTTCACTATTCCGGTACATACGACGACTCTGAAAATAATTTCATGAAATGGCTGCAGGAGATAACGGTGTAAACAAGGTAAATATTATTTTTGGCTTTTTAAATAAGACTAAGTACATTATTAATAAGATTCACTTAATTATTACAGTATCGCTGGTGTGTTTAGATTATTAGGAAGCGCTGGTATAACTTATATTTTGTAATAAATAAATAAAAAATCAGTATTTGGGACGCATTAAGAATATTCCTACCGCTACTGTATATAAGCGTGTCGTAAGTACGAGGCGAATAAGCCGAGTTACCCTTCAGGGTCCACCGGTCCACCTGGCTAACGACCACTCTTCAATGTAAAGTCTGTCGTCAAATGTCTTCGCTTCGGCGTTGAAGTGTTTCGGCAGTATTTATCTGTATAGATTTTTTTAAATTAATAAAGTAGTTACGTTTTGTTATTACACCTAATAATTAACATAACTTAAATAGAAACCGTACTGTATCGGAACTACTTATGGTGTATTTTTATGGTGTAGAACTGACACATTTGGCAGACGCTTACGTATTTATTTCTCTGCGAAAAAATAAAATAAAATATATATTAGCCCTCTACTTAATGAGCTTTAACCAACGATTAAAGATGGGGTATTTTTTTACGATCTCTGTACTTGTATTCGATCCCCTCTAAAATATAAGTAATAGGGTACATGATCAGTATCATATATTAAATGCATTTCAAAAAAATTAAGATCTAGACATAAATTGATAATCAAATGTGAAAACAGAATTAAAATTCGTTGAAAAATAAAATAGCTACATGCAATCAAAAATCAGACGATAGAAAGAGGTGGCGCTACTATGGAGTGACGTCACTGCATAGTAGCCAGTTTTGCCAGAAAAGGACGGAGCATCCCCCTCTACTAACTTTATTCATTAATATCGCTGATGACTTTTGTTAGTTGACATATCGATAAACGGATTACAGATCCATCTTCAGTATGTCCATGTAAGTTGATTGATGCAATAAAGAAATTGTCATGTATTATTCCACAAAAAAATTAAATCAATAATCGGATTTGCGCCAAGGGAATAAGTACGTAATTTATGTGAAATTTTGAATTCAGTTTTAGCGCTAAACCCGCGACGGACGGACAGACGGATTAGTGACAACAATTATAATAATAGGGTTTCGTTTTTCCCTTCGGGGTACGGATCCCTAAAAAGATACTTAAAAGATTATTTTTTATCGTTTTTTGTGACCCCCATTGTTTGTGACGGTATATACCTTATCAATTTTAAATAAATCGATAAATAACTATTGCTAATCAGTCTTAGATGCGATATTAGATTAATATACGTAAAGGGTCAGTTTTCTAATCTTTTTATACTAATTTGTAGTTTTCCTATAATCGTGTACAATAAAGTGTTTCTATCTATCTAACTATTATCAGATTAAATTTAATTAGTTTTAACAGCCGTGTTAAGTTGCGGTAAAACCTGGTCGTCCACCGCATGTCGGTCGCCGAAGCGGTCAACGGCTATTTTTAACTGCATCTTTAAGGAGTAACCATGAACGATCGATCGCTCCTAAGACTATTTTTTCTTTCATCCAGGTGTTCAACGTTACGAAGGTTTTAAAATACAACTTTAGAACGTTTAATAACACTAGTTTACCAAAAAAATTACTTTTTTTTTGTTCATCGAACATCGTAGGTCATATTGAATTAAACTTTTTTGGAAATGGTAACACCTGTGATGAGCAGCGTACCCGTGACAGTGTGGGGCACAGCATACGGACACTACTGTGCAGTACTGTCCGATAACGCACACAAAGGAATAAACGTGTTTCCTTGCCGAAACAGTGCACTACAGTGCTGTTCTTCACACACTCACAAATATTATACAACCGTTGACGGTCTGTCAGTGTTCTTAACAAACCTATATTGGTTTTTGTTACACTGTGAATGTAAAAAAATTAATGAAATTATGTAGATTTTCAATAAATAAATAATAATATAAAAAAATGCGCTCACTAGGTCATGCGTGAATTTTTTCACACTATTCATGCATGACCTAGTGAGATTAAATAATTTCTCACTGTGTCATGCATGGCCAAGATCCACTTCGGGTCGCTGCGGAGTAAGTAAGTGTCATGCATGACCAGTTGAGATAAATTATTTTGTCAAAGTTTTCTCACTATGTCATGCCAGGCTGCTGTCTTCCCCAGGCTTGCCATAAATGACGGGGACGGCCCACTTTGCCCGCGACCCCAATAACACTTTTTAGTCACCTCGTACGACAGGCTAAGGCTACCTGCTCACATTAAGTCATGTACTCACTATTAGGTCATGGTCACCGGGACTATGAAGATACTCTCTCTAGACTCTAATTTCACCTGGTCATGCACGACATAGTTAGAAAATATTAATCTCACTAGGTCATGCAAGGGTTATACATGACATGGTGTGAAAAAATTCACGCATGACCTAGTGAGCGCATGATCTAATGGGAGTACTCGATTATTAGAATATTTTTTATTTTCCGCTAGCACGTTACATTCTCAGATAAAATAGTTTTTGTTTTTCATCTAGCCGCAGTAGATGTAATGATTTCTTTGTTCTATTCTTTAAACAACGGAGTGAAGTAAATACGATAGATTGTTTTAAAATGGTCTTTTTAACTTATTTTGGATTTACGGTGTCACATCAAGATATGGGTTCCTCGTCTGTTTTGCTGCAGACTGGTCTAACTTTACAATATTTTATAGCTTCCATTACAAAAAAATTTCATTCCGTGTGTAAAATGCCTTGTGTTGTAGCCGAGTGGCAACGATGCATCTTATGTAAGACATGATAATAATTATCTAATGATAAAAACGTCGAATAAAAATCTGTTTCTGTACAAACGCTATCTATCTATAATGAATGATAAATCTAAAATTCAAATTATATGATATGGAAGGAAGGGAATGCGATTGTTTTAGATAACAATTAGTAGGCAACTACCTTTTTTAAAAATAAAATAGTGCTTCTTAATATATTTTTCATTCAAAAGTTTATTCACACATGCAAATATGTTACTGAAATGCTTTTACTATTTACGTCAATCGTTGTAACAAACTTTTATACGATTGTCTTACGATTATTTAAACTAAATGAACGATTTATTAATCGATTATTTTGCTTGTTGCGCCATCGCCATCCTGTTTCATTGTCGCTAAAAATGCGCAGTAACCATCAGGTACAAATCAGGTATTATATTACTTACTTACTATATTATTATGCGCGATCGAACCGCATCATCGCGCGGTTTCAAATTAATCAAGTAATAAGTATCAAGTAGTAAGTAAGTAGTAGTACCTATGCATGTATTTTAACGAAGCGCGTCGGCGGGTTGCGGTTTGGTGTTTTCATATAAATCGAGCCATAAATAGAGTCTAGAGCAAAAACTAAAGTGGAAGTGGACTGGACCTACAGCTAGAGCAAAGGAAAGGTGGAGAGAACGATTCCTGGATTGGTACCCACGCGAGGAGAAGAGGGAACGTGGCGTCTCAAACGATGGCGCGACGATAGCCTAGCCCAAGACAGGGAAAATTGGCAAATGAAGGAGGAGGCCTATATCCTTCAATGGATGCCCCTGAAACAAAATTATTTTTTATGGTGTTAACTTTATTATTTTTTCTTCTCAATATTTGCACATACAATATTGTAAAATAGGGGAAATAAAGGCTTATTTTTTTCTAGTTATTTATTTATAGAGCCTACCCACGATGCACCATCAGTCAACAGAGCTCACGATTATTCATACAGAAATACAGATACAGAACACGGGCCACTAAACATAAACGGAGGTCATATCCAATGGGATATGACCTCCGTTTAACATGTTGAAAAGTTCGTTCTAAACATATGATGATAATTAGGAACCCGACGCAGAGTTCGTTACGAACTCGGACACAGATGCAAGGCCCCATATGTTTATAGCAAGCGTGGGAAAGTTTTATTCACCCCAGCACGCGATGCAGAGATTCCCCTGTCTAGAACATAATTTGTTATAGAGTCGGACGCTGCTGCTTATGCGCTGCTGTTTTAGAGTCGTCTTTTTTTCTGTTTGACTACTACTGTTTGTCCTATTGACCTTTACAGCTTCACTGGGGTTTTGGGGGTGAGCGCTAAGTGCGCTCCAGCCTGGAGGAGGACTTAAAACACTTAAAACTACTATAAGAAGCGACTACCTAAGGGCACCCAGTTGAATACGGACCTCGGTGTAGTACGTCGCTTATTTTTATTTAATTATCACTGGATATGCGTGTCGTACGAGGCGATTAATCTGAGTAGCTTGCTGGTGGAAGGATCCATTCAGGGTCAAAATGTCTTCGCTTCGGCGTCGAAGTGTTTTGGAAGTGTTTATATAGAAGAGCCAATACTTACTAAAACCATGTGCTCCATCTTTAGCTTCGTCGTCAATTATCGCAAGGTGAGATAGAGGTCAAACGCGGGTTTAGTCGTAAATAAAAAAAAGTGAATAATTATTTTAATATTGACATGTATGTAAGAAAAGACAACATTTTTGTCTAAAATCCAACAATGTTGCATGCTGTTTTTATTTTCCATTGCCATAATTTTGCTGATATAGGTTACACGCACTATAACGTATGTAACTACAACATACGGCAGTGTCTCCGCCAAGTTCGAAAAAAAGGACGACGAAATGACGTTTACACCTATTTACACGAACTTCCAAGCCGTGTTTCCAACGCTTGCAACACAATACATTTCTTTAATGGCTGTTTCGAGAGAGCAACAAACAGTTTACGTTAAGTACGGTATCAAACCAGGAGCAGTAATCGTCAAAGTTGTTTAGGCCACACGACTTGTCTTAACGACGCCATAGTGATGAGATGACAGCCGGGAACGATTTCATTTCGACGTTGTGTAGAGATGTTTTTTGATGTGAACACGTTCTTTACGTTAGTTTTTCTCGGAGTGTCAATTTAATATTATTATTATTGGTAACTATGAAAACCGTAGACATGTGTGTTTGGTGTATTGTCGATATCGCGCAGGCGCGGGTTTCGAGTTTTTTATGGCTATAGTTCCAAGTAGTTGGCCAGTGAAATATAGTGCTTTTAATAAAGAGTTAGAAAGAGTTCTTGTATGCAGTGCCACAAAAAACTGAAAAATTAACATAAGCCAATCGAAAACTGTTATTTAATATTTCATTAAACCACTATTTTCATACGACCATGTCGAATGTACTTCTTTATGTTATTGATTGTGGTTTTATAATGACTTATTACGAAACGGAAGTAGAAAAAGGATTAAACTACTATGCGGCAAACATGAATGATTACTTAATCAGTTTTATTATCATCGTAATTGGAAATGATTAACTGTTTATTAAGTTTCTTCTAGCATAGGTACGTAGGGTAAACCTGAAATTGGTTTCCTTAATTTTATTGTTTCACTCGTCCATTGGATTTCATGGCGGTTTCGCGGAAGAGTGCGTTTTAGATGACTTTTGAATTATGGTAATTGGGTTGCCAACTCAGGCATTTCCTATGAAATATCGTAAGTTCCGTTTATCGCTGGGTAAAATTTTATGGTACCTCAAATATACGATTGGATAGTCACAAGAGTTGTAGCTTACTATAGTTCTAGTATTTCATGAACGCCATCGATCTTACATGTAGTAGTTAAGTCCTTCGTTTCTAGGATGATTTTTGCCGTTACTTCTGCTGATCCAGTAACTTATCTTATGGGGGCTGGGAATCCTAGCGATAATTCGACCCATTGGGATCTTTTGTGTTCAACCCCAACTGATCCAGTATTGTCTCAGGTGTGTGTAAGAATGGCTCAGCAATCCTATCCTGGAAAAGGACAAGTGTAAATTGAACTGAACAGTCAAATTTATTGTAATTAGTGCTTTACACATTCTTTCCTGATCTCCCTCTCCCATCGTTTCAAAAGATTTTGTAGCCTTTTTGTCAGATCGCGCCACATTGACTTAGTCTTGTCCAAGACACTATTATCCCATGAATTTAAAAACTTTAAATTCATAAACATGCACTTCTTCAGATAGTATTTAGTTGTCTAACAGTGGCACGTGTATTAGGGTATAACCTTCAATATCTACTTGTAGTTATTATTATTATCGTATCTTTGTCCTCTTGGACAGGTTTTGGCCAGCCATCGATCATGGTCCAACAGAATACCAGCGCTGTAAGCATTTTTGTCTGCAGCAATAAGCTGAGTTGAGGCCCTTTTCACAACAACAGCAGACCATCAGACATGATTTCAATATGTTTACCTTTGACTACATAATTATAACTGTTTCGGTCATTGCTGTGTGTGAAATAAACATATTACTTATTTACTTACATCATACGGACGTATGTCTAGAAATCACAACAAAAACGTATTGCGACAGGGTTCCATAGAGTGTCTTCTGTGTCTTGATGTGTCTTCAACTGTACAGTGGAAGAAGAGATCAAGATATACTCTATAGAACCCTGTCTCGATAATATTTTGTTAAGATTCCTTGACATTCATATGAAGCGACAAAGTACTAAAGGGTGTAGCTTGATTTGTTGTCCACTGTACATACACAAGTTGGGAGGGCCCGTTGTCCTTTGCTTCTCTAAATAGCACACACAAGAACGCGACATGCGCTCGTGAAATGTAAGGATCGTAAGAACAATGTCGACTCCACGTCTTTCTCGAACCTGTGATATAAGTGTAAAGTATGAGAGCAAGAAGTTGCCCGTTAGTTCTCAGTGCCTCAGCACCACCAACTTTGTGTATAATATTATTTGAATAGCGAAAGCGAATCGAAGGAAAGCTCGGCGACTCCATTGAACTTCTGTCCGGAGTCGAGACGAATTTGCATTTAAATGAAAACGATTATTCCCTTGTTTGAAGGGATTAAGTTTGAGTGCTCATCTTGATTCCCGTGTCCACATAAAGTTTGTACAATTTATTGGTAGCGTATAGGTGTAGGTATTTCAAATTACGGATAAAAGATTAGAAGCTCCATTTCTGACTTGATATTTTAGAAAATGTTACTTCTTCTAAATCTTCTCTCTAAAATATCTTTATCTTTAAAATATGTGGCAGGTCTATGTGCGGCTTGAAAGTGATTTATAGTCGTAGACCGTATTTTATATACTTGAAAATTTTAACTTTACCATGCCTCAACATATATGAAGTTGCTGTCTTCGTTAGGACTAACTCATCTCTGTTTCAAAATATAACCCAAGTTCATGATAGAAATAGAAATAGAAATATAGAAACATAATAGAAATGCATAGTAGCATCAGGGACTGCTCTATTACACAAGTTACAAATACAAATATACTTTATTGCACACCCGGGACAAAAACAAAACATACAACATAAAGAGAGGTACAATACAATGTGCAGAAGGCGGCGCTTTAAGCGATATCTTCCAGGCAACCTTCAGGTGATGGAAACATCACCGACCTGAAAATCTCAAAATGCTTGACTTGAACAGGTTCAGGAATGAGTTGTTCACATTTTTGTTTAATAAAACTTACTAATCTTTAAATGAATTTTAACAGATAAATTGTTATGACATACATTTAACAATATCTCCTGACACTATTATAAATTTTAAAATTGCATTAAATCTTGTGTTGACATTAATTTTACTAAATAGGTACTTATTATTATTTATTATCTCCTTCGTCAACATTACGAACTGCAGTGTGGATACTCTGCCTAATTGATCTAATGCAGTTTCATTTTAGCATTATGATGTGTGTTATTTATTTATTTATTATATTTTTGATTATATATTAAGTATTATATTTCTGTATATATTATAGTATTTATGTAATATTATTACTACTGCTTTGCAGCTTGCAAAGGTTTGCATTTTTTTTTATTTTTATTTATTTATTTGAGGGTAGTATCTATTTCATACGCCTTTTGCACCCGTATATTATGTATTTTATTATTTTTCCATCACCTGAAGGTTGCCTGGAAGATATCGCTTCAAGCGATAAGGCCGCCTTCAGCACATTGTATTGTACCTCTCTTTATGTTGTATGTTTTGTTTATGTCCCGGGTGTGCAATAAAGTATATTTGTATTGTATTGTATTATACCTTTGCTTCTGTATAATAATTTGCAAGCCTAATAGAAGGCAAAATGTATTGGTACTTCACTAACAACAAGACCCTGTAAATACACCTACATTTTTGCAAATAAAGATATTCTGTATTCGAATATTTTATTCGATGCATGTGATTTCGTTTATGTAAAATTTTCTGTAATGTAAAGTAAAATACACTTGTGTCTTGTCGTAATTTTAATTACTATAGGACAATAAAGCACGTTCCACCTCATTTTAGCATTTGCACGTACAGTTCACGGCTTTGAAAATTATAAGCAAAATTTCAATCAGCTAAATAATAAATAATTATTCGCAAACTCGTATTTTGACCATAAATACGCCACAGTAAAGCTAGTGATCAAGCTGGCCCATACAACGTTTGTACTGCGAATCGTACCTTACGATTACGGATATGGGTGTCAATTAAAACAATAATAATTATGTAGACCCTAAAGAAATAAAATATAATTTGATGAGTCTAAATAAATAGAACATATTAATTTGTGGAGCCTAAAACGGTATACCGTTTAAAACATTTGCTTCTCTAAAAAAGAATACAATCCACTTAGCTTAGGGAAATACTAGATAAACTTATAGTAATTAACAATGTGTACTACAGTACAGTACGTCTACAGACGTGATTTTAAGGTTATTACTTATTAATTTCTAGTACATAATACTCCTTCACTAACCCTCACTGGTGACGGAAATCATCGTGAGAAAACCTGCATGTCTGAGAAAATTAAAAGTTTCCGAAGGCGTGTGAAATCCACCAATCAGCACTGGGCCCGCTCGGTGAATCATGGCCCGTACCACCCTTGTGCAAAGGGATGGCCTGTGCCCCAACAGTGGAGACATTAATAGGCTGATGATGATGATGATGATATAATACTCTGTTATTAAGGTTAATCTATCTAATTGAAGAGCTGTATTTTTTCTGAGCTGAGGGTAACCAGAAGACGAATATAAGAACACACAAAATATATCGTGATGTCCACAGTGGCACAAAGTTATCTGTTCCGGTGGCTAAAACTGAAACTACCGTTATTAATGTTAACACTAGTCTTTGACAATACTTAAAAGGGATATTCCGCGGTAGGAGTTGCAGTCGCCGCGGTCTCCTTTCCCTTTGTACACGGTGACAATATTAGCGTCACGCATATCTTGTGGAACGTATCCGTCTACCCAACATTTAGCCAGTAGATTGTGCAGAATAGGTAGAATCCACTTGACGCTTGCGGTGGCTGGGGCATGTGCATCGCATGCACCACTCGTTTGCCGCGCGGCGTCTTGCTCGGTGCAGTGGCGCATGCAAAGCGTAATGTCGGTAGACCCCTGCAGCGTTTCAAAGACTGTGCTAAGCGTGACATGACTGCATCCGCAATCAGTCACGATGACTGGCAGCAGCCCGCGGATGTCAGAGATGCATGGAGGAAACGTCTTCGGGAGGGATGTCAGGAACACGATGCAAAGTGGTTCGAAATATTGGCGGCCAGGAGAGCAAACATACTCACATCACTCATCTACCCGGTACACCACTCGCTTGCCGCGCGTGCATGCGTGTATGCCGTTCCCGAATAGGTTTATTTAGCCACGAAAAGAGATGCCTTCGCGACGCTTCTTAAATCGTCTGCAATAGACGTAACAGGCCTATGATGATGAGTCTTTGACAGTTACCAACAGCGACACCATCACCGGATCAGACAAGCCCGTGACGCGTAAATAGAAATCTCCATTGCAGTTGCCATTTGAAAGAAAGAAAGAAAAGAAAGAAAAGAAAGAAGACCTCTTTCGTGCCGAGGCATCAGGTGATCTTTTCATAGCCAAATAAGGTCATTGATGTTGCTGCCTTCTGGTCTAAAAAAATACAGAAGCTCGACCTTGTAACTCGGTAACTCGATAGAAGAAGAATTTTTTTTAACTAACAGGTGGTGTACACATCAATCTACATTCTGTGGAACCCTGTCGTTATAAGTTTCTGTTATGATTCCTTGACATTCGTATGGATATGTAATAAGTTAAAGCGACAAATTACTATAGCCTGCGTTTTCCCTGTACTTTAATAGACCTTTTTTGTAAGAATTCACAAAGATCCTCTTTTTTGCAGGCAGAGGCAAACGGCAACGTGGCCTCGCCGCCAAAAGATCAGCCACCAGACAGAGCGAAATGGGGCCGCCCCTTAGAGTTCATCCTAGCTTGCCTGGGATATGCTGTGGGACTGGGCAACGTGTGGAGGTTCCCTTACCTGTGCTACAGAAATGGCGGTGGTAAGTTCTAAGTCAGTTAAGGTTGCTGATATCACATCTCTTCGTACGAAGCGTTTTGATTCTTCGTCATCATTATGCGAACGGCTGAGGTATGGAGTAGCTTGCCGGCGGCGTCTGTGTTTCCCGAAATCTACAACCTTGGGATCTTCAAGGCAAGAGTGAACAGGCATTTACTTGACCCGTCGAGTTCATCGTCGCTTACCATCAGGCGAGATTGAGGTCAAATTAATTATTTTTTATTTTTATTGACTACTAAACCCGCATTTGACCTCGATCTCGCCTGATGGTAAGCGACGATGAGGAGCATGAGGGTCTAGTAAATGCATATATAAGAGCTAAAGCCATTTATAAGCTACCACATAATAAAGCAACTCTTATTTTAGACTTAAAAATAGTAGGTACTACAAATGGGCAGAGGAAAAGTCGTTGGTAAGTAGGGTTTTTACGGAATCAGAATTATTGCAGAAAATATCTATATTGCGATTGTTGTACATGCTTTTACCAGGTAGCTATTCTTTCTGTAATTAATGTAAAACTTAGGGATGTGAAATAAGTTTGATGTCAACGATCTTACCCCGTATCCGAACTTACCCCAATTCACTGTACGCCGGCAGTGACTGGTCAAATCGTTGGACCACGAGTCCGCAGAGGTCAAATCTACGTAAGGCACCAAAAACATAGGAAAAAAAATGACATCTGTCAGTGTTTAGTAAAGAGTATTACTTACTATAGTTTTGCTTACAGTCGACTTACTTACAAAAATATGGTGCCATAACTGATTTGATAGTCTATAGTTATCTTGTCATAGTGTCTATAGGGCTGCCCTTTTGTTTAGAGCTAGTACAATTTCTGAAGGTGCTCTTGCGGTGCCAAAAGTAAGTAATATTACTTACATGGAATGGTTGGAGGACAAAATACTAAAATTATTAAAATTTGTGACAAATAATTCGCGTTCATAGGGTTGAGATTTTATAGATCTAAGAAATTAGTATAAGTAAAGAACTTTAGGACGTTTTCAAATTAGATGATAACGAAATACACCAATATGTATATAAATACCAATATGTAATATGTGGTGTCGTGGTGGACATAGGGTGAAAGTGTATATTACTAAATGTATGAGATTTCGTATCGATTGTCGTAATCGTGTAATGTGAAAACTTCCATAGTCGATTGCACCTGTTCCGAAATTCGGATTAATTTATATCTGGCGGATAAAAAGTTTCAATATCTTTACCTAAACAATAATAATAATATTTATGTAATAGTTCAGGTGAGACATGGAAATAGGGTATTTTCCAAGTATCAAATATTAAATACATTTCATAAAAATTAAGAACTAGACATAAATTGATGGTCAAATGTGAAAACAGAATTGAAAGTCGTTGAAAAATGAAATAGCTACAGGCAATCAGAAATCAGACGGTAGAAAGAAACGGCAATAGAGAATAGTCACGTCACTTTTCTTGAGCACCACTCAAGAAGGCCCTTTTTTTTCTTTTTTTTTACGGGGGGAAACGCTCATGCATGCCTCTTCACCGCAAGGGGAAGACGAAGAGGTTATGCCGGACTTATACCGGCCAAAAACCCCCGGTGTTCCTGCGCACCGCCTGACGGCGAAGCCGCGGGAACGCTTGCGCATAACTTCCGCGACACACAAGCAGGTCCTGGCTACATAATATTATGGACTGTTTTGCTAAAAAGGGAATGAGCATCTCTCCAGTAGCTACTAACGTTAACCATTAATTTCTCTGATGTTAGTTGACGTATCGAAAATCGAATTTAAGATCCTTCTTCAGGATGTTCTTGTAGAAAATTAAAATATTTTTCTTGTCAAATACCCTATTGGACAGAACAGATCAATTACAGATCGCTCCGATTTATAATTATCTTCGACATTGACTCATTTATCAAAATAATTTGACATTTCTAAGTTACCTGGATTAATCATAGATTGAGTCACGTATTTATAGGTACTTAATATTGAGCTCGGATTAATTACAATTTTATAATCCATTTTGAATAGTGATCGTAATATCATATAGTAACATCTTCAAATTTTGATAAAAATAAAAAAAAATCAAGGACATAAAGTATTAATTTATTTACTACAGTCAATTAGTTTAATATATCCTTATTTACATAATAATAAATTGTCTATCTCATATCCTATATCATGAAAGAAAATAATCATACGACCGACATAAATACGTACATACTTTTTTTATTTTATTCAATTCAATTATTTTCCTAAAATTTATTAATTTAATTAATAGATCATCTTTATTACGTACACCAAGATCATGAAATAAAATATACGACCAAAATAAGTTCACATGATAAAATAGTAATTTTTTTTCGCCTGGTATGTTAATATCATACTTGTACGATTAAAATGCAATAAAAATTATCAGATTATTAAAACAATTTTGTACGTGATGTAACAAGCTACAAAATAAGATAAGTTACATGTTTCAATATAAAATTGAAGGACACCAATAGATCTAAATAATAAAAATGCGGTTGACATGAACGATCCTTTACCTTCATTCTGTAAAGTAGTAAATCACTGTTTTAGAATTGAAACTATACTGAGACATTTTAAATATACTCTAATGATTAGATTAAATTACGGATTATACATTGACGAAGGTCGAACGGAAGTCCTCCGACTAGTTTCGTCCTGTTTCGAAGGCCTTGATCACGGAGAGTGCGAAGCGTCTGTCGCGCTGCTGATTGCAGAGACGAAACGCCGCCGCGGCGACAGGCGCTTCGCACTCTCCGTGTCACGCCCTTCGAAACAGGACGAAACTGGTCGGAGGACTTCCAACTTTTATCTATGAGTAATCTGTAATTAAATTAATCACTTAATATTTAGAAATCACTGCCTAAACCGGCCCCGAAAGAGTTACCTGAATTTATTTACCGCACAATCAAAATTGAATACTAAAGCAAGCAGGTAAGGTAGAATTATTTTGGTCAAATACTTAACCGATACCGATATTTAACTAAAATATTTATTGGTTATACTTTAACTGCATGCGTTTTGTGTTTATAGAAGAATAGGCACTTTAGTATGGGAGCAATCCCAAGGTTGTAGCACATTGAGTAATACCTATAACAAATAAAAGCTCTAACGAAGCTCTCCAACTTATTATATCGCGGCAAAGTTGTAACTAGACTCTGGACAGAGATAAACAACATTTTTTCATGAAGTATTTTTTTTAAATAATAGCTTTTCCAGCTGTTGCACAAGTATTATACCCACAGAAATCGAACTACTAGCGACCTATGGTGAATTTCAAAATCTTTGGGCACCTATATCAAATGAAAGCTATGGCCAAGTTCTACAACTTAAACATGTGCTTTAAAATAGGATTCAGGTAACGAATTTCGGCCCCTGGTTCTTTTTAACCGATTGTTTTTCTTCCAGGTGCGTTCCTGATTCCATTCTTTCTCATGCTGATCTTCATTGGTCTTCCCATATTCTACCTCGAACTATATGTGGGACAGTATACTGGATTGGGACCACTTAAGGCGTTCAGTGCTATATCACCGTTCTTCACAGGCTTGGGATATTGCACCTTAGTGGTTATCACTATAATATCGATATACTACATGATAATAGTGGCATGGACGTTGTTTTATACGATTGTGTCGATAAGTGGAAATCTGGCCTGGGGAAGCTGTGATAACGATTTTAATACTATAAGTAAGTTTGAAATTTTTCTTTCTTTTTCTAGAGTTAATGGAAGAAAATATCAAGAATCGATCGATCGATCAAACAGCAATGTACTTGTACATTCCACTAAAACGTTTAGTTTATACTGAATCGCAGTTGAACGCTGCATCTGTCAAATATAACGATCGATCATAAGTTCCTCCCAAGGTACTTTTGCCTAAACGATAGTAAATCGAAAGGTGGCAGTGGTAGAGTTATGCGTAAAAGAATGCGATTTGGTGTCGAAATAGAATTGAATTGAAATTGGATATAAATAGAACTACAAACGTTGTAATTTAGGCGAATATGGCCCCTGACAGGCAATCGATCCACCTGATGGTAAGTGATCACCGTTACCCTTATAGATATCTTACTTATTGGTGGGTTCTCGATGCCTGGTAACATTGAGGTCTAAGATGGAGTGCCTCATGTGCCGGTAATTGCACTGGCTCTTTTTACCCTCCAAACTGAAACAATAATTCAAGTAATGCTGCTTTGCGGTCGAAATAGGTAAAAGGGTGGTACCACCCCAAGCTGACTCTGCTCAGAGTCATACCATCTTCTGGACAGGTTTTTAGATATCGAATACTTTGACTGGTAATCGTCATTTAAACATCTCTGTCTATCTTTTCCATCTTTTCTTTTTTCTATTGGTAGAGGCATATTAACTAATTCATATTTTGAGTTAAATATATTATATTATTAATTATATTATAATATTATTAAATATTAAGAGTCTGATGGATATGTTCATGCAACGAAAATAAAAATATATCGTCATTTGCACGAAACGTCCTTAAAGTTAAACATTCTTTAAAATACCTGCTTTCCCGTTTTACGCTATAGCTCTAGACCGAGATGACACGAGACTTAGAGAGATCTTAACATTAAGGACCTTTCTGCAACTCACGGACAACCATTCAAAGATTTTTTACATTAAGCTACTACTCTAGCTAGGCCGTGAGAATAAAGTCAAATATAAATATAATTTATAATAACAAACTGAGCTTCCCTAAAAACTATTTAACACTATGGCGAAATAGTGAAGAAGATGGTATGACTCTGAGCAGTTTTCTGATTCGCGCTGTGGGGAGGCGAATTAAGGAGAGAGGAGGTGATCCGCGTGCCGGCCACTTTTTGGTACAGCGCATCTCCCTCGCCATTCAGCGAGGGAACGCCGCGAGTATTCTGGGTACTTTCGGCCAGGGGGCACTTCGCGGGGGGCTGTTTGACTGAAGTTATATTGTATAATTTTTGCCTAGTTATGGCGAAATTGTATAACGCGCCGGCTACGGCCGGAGGTGTGGGTTCAAATCCCACCGGTGTTGTTTTCTTTGTATCGCTTATTTCTGATGTTTGTAACATCTTCTTTTGAATTTGAAGTAAATTCCAAGAATAAATTAATATAATAATTGGTTAATATAATAATTATAATAAAATTGGTATATAATAATTGGTGTAAAACTATGTAATGTAAAGTAAAAGAGAAAAAACCACTCAGATTGTTACAGCGGCTATTACGACCAGATATGTAGAGTGGATAATGATGGATCTGCGGCGGACGAGACTTTCTTTAAATTGGATTGCTGGAGCATAGGGGATATTTGCAGCCTCACCGGCTTCCAGCCCTACAACGGGACCCATTGCTTGAATGGCACCTCGTTTGTAACGTGGTATACAAACGTGACCAGAACATTAGCTTCCGAGGAGTATTTTAAGTGAGTATCACAGATTAATAGTTAATAGTTACTAATTAGTGATGTCAGACAAAGATGGAGGACGTCGGCAGACGAATAATAAGAAATAAGAAATAAGAAAACTTTATTGCCCACCATAAGGTACAAATCACTTAACTATAATAATAACTATAACTAATTATTCATTAACCTATGCACAATAAAACTAAAGTGGAGGTGGGCAGGGCATCTGGTTAGATGGTCGTCAAGTCCGGTCGTGCATGGAGTACTGCTGCCACCTGTGGGACGGCTCAGCTAAGTACCAACTGGCTGCCCTTGACTCGGTGGAGAAACGCGCTAAGCGCCTTATAGGTGACGAATCGCTGGTGGAAACTAGACTGCAAAGTCTGGAACATCGGCGCAAGGTTGCCTGTCTATCGGTATTTTATAGGATACATTTCGGAGAGTGCGCATCGGAATTGCACGACCTAATTCCAGCATCTCCATTCCGCCTTCGGACTACCAGGCGCGGGGAGGGGTTCCATCCTTATGTTGTTGATATCCCATCTGCTCGTACGAAGCGATTTGCTTCTTCGTTCATTATGCGAACGGCTAAGGAATGGAACAGCCTGCCGGCGTCTGTATTTCCCGAAAACTACAACCTTGGGATCTTCAAGGGCAGAGTGAATAGGCATTTACTGGACCCGCATGCTCCATCGTCGACCTCATCGTCGCTTACCAACAGGCGAGATCGAGGTCAAATGCGGGTTAAGTAGTAAATTAAAAAAAAAGATGGGACTTTGGGCGATGGACAAAGGCGCTAAAGGAGTGGGGGCCGAGAACAGAGTGAAGGTCAGTGGTTAGACCATAAGCCTGTTGGTCAGATGACATCGTTAAAACAGCGGAAAGACTGGACGAGGATAACCCAGGACCGTTTAACATGGCGCACGAAAGAAGAGGCCTATACCCAGCAGTGGGCGAATAATGACTGAAAATTATGAATAATGACGTAACAGGAGCCCAATTCCATTGTTTTGTAAACCAGTAGAATTGACAGAGTTGCATCTCTCATGGTCACGAACAGACTAATAAAGTTAAAAAAAAAAATATCGTGTAAGTTTGAAATCTCACCTGAGCTGTTTCCTCATCTTCTGATGCTGAGTCCCCCAAAGTGATTATATAGACTAAGATTTAAATTCAAATAAACTTCACGTTCAGTCTATTGTAAACTTTTAGCGACTTAGAATGTAATCTAATTTTAACCCGTTAGCGCAGTTAGTAATTCAGTCATGTTTCAATTCCACAACACAAACTCTCATCATCTCATCTCATCAGCCTATTAACGTTCCCACTGTTGGGATACCAGGCCTCCCCTTGCACTAGGGGGTACGGACCATGATCCACCGAGCGAGCCCAGTGCTGATTGGTGGATTTCACATACCTACGGAAACTTTTTTCTTCCCTCAAACTTGCAGGTTTCCTCACGATGTTTTCCGTCACAGTTATATCAGTCAATGTAACGTAAGTCTTTAATAAAATCGAAAATCTCATTGCTACATGGCGTTGCATGGTTTCGCACCCGAACCTCCCGCATGGGAGTCCGCGTCCTAGCCACTACGCCACCGACGCTTAATCAAACATTAATTACAGGGAAAATCAGGTACCTACTTGCTTATTTAAATTAATATTATCACCTTTATCTCATAGAGTATTTTCATGATATGAGTGCTTATCACTAATATGTATCATGTACGAAAACGCCTGTGTAATATGAAACTGATACCAAATTCATGCGATAATCAGTTAATCATTTTAACATCTCACTATATTGTGAAAACTACTAACAACGTAATCAGATATCAGTTTCGTTATCCATTATCTCGGTATATTCAAAATTCTTTTAATTAATTATTAGATAAAAAAACTTTAAATTTTCCTTTAAATATCTATGCTAATTACTTAAATCTTTTGTTAGGTACAGTGACATGACTGGGCATGATTTTCTATAACCGTTCATAAAGCTGTTTTTACCGTGTACCAAAATCAAATCAAATCAAATCAATTTATTTTTGGAACAACAGAGGTTCAATATTTGTTAGTAACAATGCAGGTACTTAAGACTATGTTAGTAATTATTTACAAAGAAAAACTTAAAGGCAGACGGACAGAGAGTTGGTGCGTTCACCGGGACCTACCCGAACCCGGTCAACACACGAACCCAGTGTCTGATTATAGGACAGTCATGTTTGCCCGCTATCATCTTCAGAATGCCATTGTTGCCGCCCTCCACTCTGTGCAGCAAGGAGGCGGTCTTCTTGCGCACGATCGCATGGAAGCCGTCGGTGCGCGCCTCCGCAAACATTCCGGAGGCGCTGCAGAAACGAGGCAGCCTCAATAGCATTCTGAAAGCATTCCAAAGCCTACAAACCTGAGATTTTAAAAAAAGTTGTTTTTTTTAAATTGTCGAACAAACGGGCCATTTGATGGTAATTGGTCACCATTGCCCATAGACACCAGACTCTCACCTCTCTATATTGTTATTAGTGGATTTTGGACGCTCTGCTAACCTTGAGTTAGATACCACCTCTTGTACTGGTAAATACGCTGGCTCTCTTACCCTTCAAACCGAAATAGTAATGCGAACATTGCTGCTTTGCGGCATTCACCCCTGGTTGACTCTGCACAGAGTCTACCTTTACGACCCATTTGCTCGGCTATTTTCCCCTAAAATGACCTACATATCATTATAACGCCATTATATAATAATAATAACACAACGCAAAGTAAATATGTAAATCGATACGTCGTAGTAAAAAGATACTTAACTATGTATAGGTATAATAATATCAATTCATGTAAATGGTCTGTTCAAATGCATGTGAATACCTTCCGGAATACCAATTCGGGAAGGATGTGAGATGAACTAACTTCAATATTTGCCTAAGTAGCTCGTACATATTTGAATTGTGAGTAAACATCCGTGCAGGATAAAACGGTATTGTGAATTTTTGAACGAGATACTGATGCGTTTGTTAAAAAAAATAGAAACCGACTGTACAAAATTAATTGGTTACGTAACTCAGTTTTTAAATAAAACAGCAGAAACCAACGAAAGAGCCAAATTTCTTTTAGTAGACGGAACAGGCCGAGGTTCACAGTTTACAAGAAAGAGCCATGTGAAAAATATTTTTTGCAATACATTTAGTTTATTTTAAGTTAGTACAAAAACACTCCTACTAATAATTGTAATTCGCGACTGAGTTCTTCTGAGTCGAGTTGAGATCGCTTGTACACGTAGAGGCTGCGTGTACAAGCGATCTACAAGCTATCGCTCGTTTATATTGAGCGGACCTTGTGTTGAGCCAACGCAGACGACGGACTGACCGCGGAGTACTATCCGCCGCGTACTATCCGCCGCGTACTATCCGCCGCGTACTATCCGCCGCGTACTATCCGCGGCGGACTATCCGCCGCGTACTATACGCGAGCTCTGCGCGGTAGACAGTATTCGTTTGCTTGCCTGAGTACACGAGGGACTGTCGCGAACTCAACGCACATCTTTTCGTCAGCGAAACTCAACATCGAATCCCAATCCCATCCCAAACAGTAGTGAAATAAATTTCTAGGCATAAATACTCATTGTACCCTCCGCTCCGCGAGTTGTCCGCGGGACTTTTAGTCCGCGAAAATAATAGTACGCCGTGTGCCTTATGTCTTAGAGTTCTGTACTGTCTATTTTCAAGGACTAAATACTCGTTGTACGCCGCGGACAGTCCGTCGCGTTGCCTACGTTGAGCCTATATTTTGTGGTCTAACATTGTTATAGCGAACGTGTCCTTGGCAGAGGGGACGCCAGTTGGCACAACTGGGGAACCATGCAGTGGCATTTGGTAGGGACCCTTTTCCTTGCCTGGCTCATAGCCTTCTTCTGTGTCATCAAAGTAAGTTATGATTTATTATTATTATATAGGGTCCTTTTATATTAGTAGCAAATATTTGAAGGGGGGTATGTGCTGGTCACTTGTACCACTTTACATGAAAAAATAACCCTGTTACTTGTATGAAAATTTTCCATTCTAAAGAAAAATATATCCCATTATTTTGCGCTTTGGTGGCATAAACTCATCCATGTCGTTTTGAATGAAACTCCATTCATTCATACTTCTTATTTCAGTATTAGAATAGCAATAGTTCATTCATTTGTAGAATTTTCAAACAAACAATTTTGACGTTTTTCTCGAAAATTTGATAAGAAAAATTTTTTTTTTTTGCCCTATACTTATTGTTATAACCTACAGATGACACCCTAGAAAAATTTGGCGCTAATAAAATAGGACCCTATATACTTTCAAGGCATTTATATTTACAGTTTTGCAAAACTTTCGAATTAGTTCATGTTACTGTTTACTCTCTCCTCTGTGTCGAATTAGTTGATCGGAATCTAATGATTTAATACCATAGAAATCGGACTAGTAGGGTCCTCTCCTCTAGAAAGATAATGTGAGCACTGCCAGCGAATCAAAAGGGTTTGTGCAAATACACTTATAATTCCATACATTTGACATTTCACTTTCCAATTATAATGTATGGGAAAATGCTCACATCGCATATGCCAACCTGCAGACGCTGTTTCCATTATAAAACTTCTCTAGCTACCAACATATGGTGAATTTCACAATCTGTATTTGCTAATGTTGTGTTTGATTGCAGGGCGTACAATCAGCGGGAAAAGTGGTCTATTTCACCGCATTGTTCCCATACGTCATGTTGACAGCTTTGCTGGTCCGAGGGGTTACTTTAGAAGGAGCGATCGATGGCATTTTGTTTTACTTGTTGCCGGAGTGGGATACACTGCTGGATGCTAGAGTTTGGGGAGATGCAGCGTCACAGGTGAGCCTTTTGTGTTGTTTATTGGACAAAGCCTCCAGCTTCCAGCCTTCCAGCCGCGGTTCGGTGCGCTGATTTCAAGTGGGGAGAGGGCGGAGCACTTGGGATTGGTTGCAGTGTACCGAACCGGAGTTGGAACCGGACTCGTTTCCAATCTAATCGATATTCATGTTTTAACACGATATTTTCTTTCTTTAACGATGCGGATCTAACAGCATTCATTCATCAAGTTATATTTTACGTGGTTATTAAGGCTCGTCAATAATTCTTATAACTCTGTAATGTTCTAATTTTAATATACTACTGGTTTTTTACAAGCCTGCGCAAATCAGAAGCTTTTTCTGTTTGAGAATCCTTGACTCATTAAAAGTCATTTCGTGAGAATCTTTCTGTGAAAAGAGTCATAAATTTTTAGTTTCTTAAATCTCGTGTCATCTTTAGAGCTATGGTGTAAAATGGGATAGCATGTATTTTAATAAAGACTTAAAAAATAAGACAAAATAAGACTTAAGTTTTTGTTCTGTGCCACTGACTGGTTTGAGTTAGAAAACTTTCAACCATTTTTTAAAACTCCTGCCTGTTATAAATTCGAAAAGTTCAAGTAAATGTTACTTTAAATAAAGCACAGTCCAAATCGTTTCGCATTAGACTGCTATTTCGGCCGCCATTAAATTTTCAAGATATCTGCACAGAGCATCAATCTGCCGACGTGATCGATTTGTTCCTAACAGTTTTGTTTTCGAATGTACTTTGTAACGTTTTAACTTTTATACATAAAGGGAAATAAAATTATGCTTATTTTTGACACTTTCTGCCGTTAGGTACTCGGTATAGAACTTTATTAGATTTAAAGCACTTAGTTTTGAAATCATTATTTTTTTATATTATCTACAAAGCTACTTTATATGATAATATTCAAATGTGTGTCAATAATAAACCTGCACACCTACTACCTCTTTCTCGATATCATTTCCTCTGCCCGAAGGTTGCCTGGAAGAGATCGCTCTTAGCGATAAGGCCGCCTAAATTGTATTTCACTATTTCCTTTTCTATCTCTTGTTTGTTATTTTATAATTGTGCAATAAAGTGTATTTTACTTTACTTACTTCACTTTAATATTCAGTCTCGTGACCTGGCCATGGATGCTGTTTTACCTTTATTATTTTACAACACGAGTCATTATGATATTTCACATGGTCACCAGATCTTCTACTCATTCGGCGTGGCATGCGGCTCCTTAGTAACACTGGCTTCCTACAACAACTTCTACAATAACTGCCACTTCGATGCTGTCTTCGTCAGTTTCGCCAACTTTCTGACATCTATATACGCTGGCTTCGCCATATTCTCTGTCCTCGGTTTCCAAGCTCAGCGTATGGGAGTCAGCGTTCATGGTGAGTATGATGGTTAAATTATAGATGGTAGTGCTAAAGTACTGTAGTCAAGATATTGCATCGTATCGTATTGATACAGCTAGTTTTACGGCAATAGAGACACTATGAAAAGGTAAAAGGATGACGTAAGTCATTTGTGGTGAAGAGGCAAAAGAAAATATCCTTGGAACTAGCTACCCTAATACAACATTGAATGGTTCGACACGATAAACATGAGGTCCCGATGAAAAAATAAATAGCGCGGTTTACCCTTGTATGGAAATATAAAGTTGTAATACGAGTACATAGCCCTAAAAGAAGTGATTTATTATGAAATTTAGGTTTCAAAGGGCGCTGCATGCAGTGCCGTTTATAAAATATATAAGCTTTACTTTTTGTGTCAGTCCAATGTCATATGCTTTACAATGCTTTTGTAATTTAGTAGACGGTTCCAAAAATATACAATACAGGACATGAGCTACCTCCAAACCTGTACCTCTGTGTTTTTTACGATACAAAGTAGATTGAGGCTTCAGTGATAATAGTCTTATTGTCTGGGAGACAATTTCATTGTTCCATGGTCCTACCACATGGTTTCCAGTATTCAGACCGAATCTTGAGAGATGTGCCTGGTACTTATTATTATTATTATTGGATTTGCAGGCAGGCAGCTAATGCTGGTTAGCCTGTTTCTTCAAATTTCTTAAAACGGGGACGCACGCATTTTCAATAACCTATGTCAATGCAGAAAATATCATATAATGTGATGACCTATGATCGGAGTAGGTAGAGCTGTTTTTGGTACTTGCCACATACGGTCATAATATGGATAAGTATGCCTTATTAATAATCCCGGGATTTCCGGGATTGAATAAATATATTATTTAGATTTTTAACGTTATATTTGTTTTGATACACATTTAAGATTGGTGACGAAATATTTTTTTTAAGATTCATGGCGCTAGGTGTACCTATGGTAGTGTTTTAACTTCTTCGTAAATTCACAATTTTAAAAAAATCGTAATCCGCCGACGAAGGGCGAGGTTTATAAAAGTAATTTACAACATTTGCTCGATAACTTAAAACGGGATCCCGAAATCATATCCATATTAATATAACCTTTGAGGACATTGACCCGAAAGAGCCCTACCTACACCGATCAGTGGTGATGACATACATATACATACCTTTACGGTATATCACTTGCGGGGTAGGCAGAGAGCATGGAGCGCCACGAATATCTGTCTTGGAATGCCTCTCTTGCTTCCTTAACAGTCATTCATCGTTTCACGCATTCTCGCTGTTGGGGTCATCTGGATGAGATGACAAGAGTATAGTTTTAGCTAGGAAATAGTATCTCTCCGTCGGCTCTGGATTTGGGGGGTCGTCTATTATTATACTGTTCGTTGCAGTACCTTAAATACTCTGTAACTTATAATTAGCAAAAGGGTTATATTTATTGAACAGAGTGGATTTTCTCTTTGTCCTCCAATGAAGTGTCGGGTGGACAGAAATAAATTATTTTCGATATCCCATTAATTCCTCTTATCCCATTAGAAAGAGTGAAAAGCTCTAGAAAAGCGGGTCTTTAACATTCCCGTTTTACCTTTTCTCTCCGTGACGTATCGAGCCTTTGTTTTCTTATTAACACGTTGACAGTCCAGTGATCCATATATGGGTCACGACGAACTAGTTCCACAAGTCCGTGACCCATATATGGGTCACTAAAAACGACCAGGTACGCACTAAGGGTAACTTAGCAAAGGTTAGTATTACAATATCTTTGGTGAATGCTACTGTCCACCTGTTTGAAGACTGAACTGACTGAAGGTTGAAGTAAAAATATTCAAAAAATCAAAAATATCTGTTTATTCAGCTCTACTTGGGCTCCATAGGACCCGTAAAAAGTTTCCTTGATAAGTTAGAAACATTTGTCTGCCATGTGATAGGGCTAACAGATCGATTGCGTGCACGTCCTCATATCTGTTCACGTTGAAGACTGCGGCTACGTCGATTTGTAGAAGAACGGTTTTGAATTTCTACTTGAATACTTTCTACAATGTCGTCCATTTCCAAAAAAACAAGCTGCATCTTCGTTTTCCTCATCAGAATCAAGCAAATTGTCTTCGAAATCAGAATCTTCCAATATTCTCCGTAATCTACGTATGAACATTGAAGTAATATGCGGGACTTACGAGGAAATCAAAACATTTTGTATGGGGACTGTCAACCTGTTAAAAAAGCAAAAACGAACCTACCGAGGCTGGTAGAGCTCTTGTAAAATCGATATCAAGTCGAGTCTTTTCAGTTTTGTTCACAACAATGGCAGCAGGACTGGAGAAATAACCTTATTATCAATGCAATTATTTTCTTTTGTACCATGTACTTATCTTTCCGTTATACTTGCTTTTATTCGCTTTAAGTATGAATTTTTACTACTCCTGAATTCTATTTTTTCATTGGAAAATGTTTTTCTCAATTCGCTTTATGATCACAGTTTCTCAACAAGGTTTGATCGTTTTAATTGTATACTGACACGTGTTAGCTGATCTGTGTATGGATTGATTGATTTATGTCTCACTGTAATCAACGAGTGCCCACTAGTCAAAAAATCATAATCAAAATGTTTTTATTGTAAGTACCTTATAGTAAATTTCTACATAGTCATTTTTTTACTCTACCACCGCTTCGTAAGGTGCTAAGTTGAAAGGATAGAAGCGGCGCAAGAAACTATCAACAGCGCATCTTTTGAAATAAATATATCTTACAATAATTATGAATTCTGTCATATATGTACACAATGTGCAGAGCTGGAGCTGAATTTAGGACCAAGCCTCTTTATCATTTGAGTAGTCATTTATTTTATAATAATCCTTTTTACTTAAGGTCCGTCTTATATGGGTCTTAAACTTTTTCTCTGTCATATTTATTACATTATCACGAATCTTATTATAAAATCATACACAGTGACCCATAAATGATGTGTTTACTTTACTAAGTCTAAAGCGTGGGACTGCAGTTTGTTTTTGTTTCTGGTATTGAAATTATGATTATCACAGTATCGCAGTACTATTATTGTGCCAATAAAAATGAGTATTTTATGGCATATAATAAGTATATTATTACTCATTTATGGCGTTATTAAGGTGATTTTTTGTAGTATAATGTTATAAAATTGTATCACAGTTTGCGCATTTCTCGCATTTCTGTGGACTTGATTTTAAGTGGTTAGGGCGTTTTTACTAGATTGTAAGCGTCAGCTTGATTTACAAGCTCTCAGTAAAAATGATTCATTTTTTTTATTATTATTTTTATTTATTTTTAAACTACCGTTTTTCTCCTATTATTGGGGTGAGTTTATTATACTGTCGCGAGCTTTTCGCCAAACGACAGTATGAGTGAAAGACGTATTAGAAGTAGAGTTATAATAATTATTATTTTATTATTATTATTTTTTGACTAATCAATGTTCTTAGTTATTTATTACGCTCCTTGTTAGTTTGGGTTTGGTTTCTTTGATCTGACAGTAACTATGAACTTTCTTCACCGGTTAAAATAAAAAAATATAATTTAGTACAATTAATGCTCTCCTCTTTCTATACGTTAATTTAACCTGCAGCACAAAAATATTACAAGTAGGTTAAGATGCCTGTGAGTTACTTTAGGTTGATTTGGTCAACTTCCCGCAATGTTTACTCCCACAATGTCTACTTTTCCAATGTCAACATCCCCCTTAATCTAGTTGTTAAAATAATTTCCGTTCATGTAGCTTACTTATGTTTTTTCCATGCCGATAACATTATAATATTGCTAATATAGACATCATAACATTGCTATACTTAATACTACCTGTCGTGAGATAGTGCGTTATTAAAGAACTCATTACGGCACTCCACTTGAGTTACATTTATTAACATGGGTGGATTGTTAATAAAGTATTGCAACTGTCAGATATGTTACAGATAAAAGCTATTACGAATATGCATATCTAGTTTTCCGAATAGAGTGACTAACTGAGCGTTGGAGGCCTACTGGCTAGCACGCCGGACTCCCATGCGAGAGGTCTGGGTTCAAAACCATGCAAAGTCATGTACCAATGAGTTTTCGGTTTTTATGAAAAACAATACGTACATTTACCGCTTGGTGCCACGGTGAAAGAAAACATCGCGAGGAAACCTAAACACTGAGATACCCAGTGTGTGAAATGGGGCAAGGCAATCGCAATTCATCCCATTAAATCTGCCAAGAGAGTCATTCTATGACTAATTCCATAGGATGAACACGAACCTTTCCACCAAAGCTGTGCGAGGAAGCAAGGCGATGAGCGAGAAAAAAATCCACCAATAGAATCGCTTCATTATCACATCACGAGTAAAATGAAGCAATCCTAATGGTGGATTTTTTCCTCGCTCACCGCTCCGTTTCCGCTTTCTCGCACAGAAGGCCGCCAAGGCGAGGCCAAAGAATTGTGTGCGGACTAAAGCTGTGCATGTATCTGTTTTATTTCACCAGACGTGGCCGAGGAAGGCCCAGGCCTGGCCTTTGTGGCGTACCCCGAAGCGTTACTGCAGATGCCGGTGCCCCAACTCTGGTCGATCTTGTTCTTCCTCATGCTGTTCATTTTGGGTCTCGGCAGCCAGTTCGCTGGAATTGAGGCCATTAACACCGCGATAGTGGACAACTGGCCGCATTTGAGGAGGAGGTACTGGATGGTAAGTGGAGATACCTAATTCTAATTCTAAAACAGGGGTGGCGGACGCTGCACTGACTCCATGAACTTGGAATTTCGTGCAATTTCCTCCGAGCCATCAGCACAGAGAAGGGATTTTTGCTGACGGCAGTGAAGATACCAATCTAGAGATTTCGATGTAATTATAAAGTTTATTCAAGCTATTCTGCATTCAATCAATGTAATATAACTTGTGGCAAGAAATGTTTCGTCCCGAAAATAAGAAAAATACTAATTTTAGCCGACTTCAACTGAATCAGACTATCTAGTACGATGAGGTTAATTTGTTATTTATTCAGATTACGTATTGATGATATTTTAAAAATTTTGATTGTACTCTTGATTTTGGAATTTAAAATAGTATTTTTCTTATTTTGCGGGACGAAATATTTTTGCCACAAGTTATTAGTTTCATTGATTGAATGCAAAATAGCTTGAATTAACTTTACTCGTATAATAACATCGAAATGTCTAGATTGGTATATTCACTTCAGTCAGTCTACAGTCAGTTCACTTCTACAATGATATCGGCTGATAAATGTAATTCATTGTGCGTAGATAGTACATTTTGTTGAATTTACACATAAAGCAAAGGTTATTCAAAATATTTTTCTTCGACAAAGCGACTACTTTTTTCGATTATGAATGAGTAACTGATTAGATAAATACCTATGTAATTATCGTGTTGTTTCTTGGACTAGGGGGTACAAATAAGCCAATGGAAAGATATGAAAAGTGCGACAATAATTTGCCGTGTGATGCCGGCCCTAAATAATAGAAACACTCCCCAACTCTTCCCGTGGATGTCGTACGAATCGACTAAGTATCTCAGTGAATACTGTTTTACACCTAGTAATACGGTGGTAGGATTGGCACGTTCTATCAAGTTTGTTCACCAAATCTTTCTCTAAAACTAATGAATTGATTTAAATATGCTTTCACCAGCTTTCGTAATCAATGTAGTTCTAATAGGAACTCCGTACGGTATAACGATTTACCCTTCATCAATATTATCGAACACCGACAGCACTTTTCGCCACCGGTCAGTACAACGAAATAAAGTTTGGACGATCGAATGACTAACCGATAGCACGGTTCACCGAAAGCACGCTTTCACTGGTTTAAATCAATTCAGCAGTTTTAGAGAAATTTGCAATTGCGTCAGTGTAGGTGGTAATCACTTTCTGACCTCCTCTGTAATGTATGTATAATAATTATTATTTGGGGAAAAAGGACCCGCCACTCACCCTCGGATTCGCCCTCCCCAACGATAACCAAATCCAGCCTTCTGTTTCGTTAAATCCTTATTTACAATCGCAAAGGATGACAAATCCGACCTCCTAAGGATGTGATCAGGATTGGGAGAGTGTGAAATGAATGGGACCTAAGTGAATAGCAGTATTCTGTTAGAAAATGCGAACTTGAATTCAAATTCGACACGTGTTTTGCCTTTGAACGAGGCATCATCAGGACAAGTGGACAGCTCTGATGTATGACAATAATTTGACTTGTTTCAGGTGACCGCCATGACGTGCACGTTCTGTTTCGTGATGGGACTGCCGATGTGTTTCAGCGGCGGTGTGTACTTGTTTACCATCCTCGATTGGAACACGGCCTCGTGGGCCGTTCTGCTGATTGGCATGGCCGAGGTGAGATTACCAGCGAAATTGAACATTAAAACGTCATCGTAACGCTACAATATGCGTATACGTGTGGCTTTTTAACCCCCGCCCGATCTAGGGAGGGCGTGTTATAAGTTTGACACTTTTGTCTGTTGATGCTGATGATGACTAGGGAAAAGTAAGAGGATCTTTACAATGATACGTCGGGGGTTTCTTATTTTTTTAATTTAGATTTTTTCAAGGTACAGTTTCAAGTCGATTTCGCCGCCTGTATTGGGTAAAATTTCACATTATGGCAACAAAATAACAGAAAAAAACAAATGTCATCAGCAATGTCTAGTATACCCCGACCAGGAACTAAAAAACCCTGTGGAGTTTATGTTGAGCTTTCATGCTGTCATAACGTGTTCGGCCTATTTTATTGTTTAAAAACGGTTTACAGTGGTATTTTTTTTCGTAAAACTAGTGTATTTTACCTTAAAAATCGTCCGTGATAAGTGAACGTTATATAAAACAGTGAAATGGGAGTGAAAAACTACAGATGGTGTGAATTCGGCAACTTAACCTCCAATTGCACTTGGAATACAAGACACTAGGCTATCCTGGTGCACACGACTCTCCCATAATCTCGACGTTTGTAAACTGTTTTTTTTAAACAGACGCCAATACGTCGAACGTTTCTCAAGATTCTAACACGGTCATTGGCCAAATTGCAGTGTGTACACTAGCAGGGCCATAGGTAACTAAAGAAGAAAAAACCCTGTCAAGTCATTGGTAGTTTTATAATCTGTGTTGTGGAGTTCGCTATGAAAAAAATAGTAGGTACCTACTATTTAATTCCGCAGTATGGCACAAGGGTTTATTATTTTCTGGTTTCTGGTATGAAGAGTATGACACTAGTGTTGCTTACTGTCGATTTTCATTTTCCTTTATAAAAATGGGGTATCTTATGACTTGATAGACTCTAGACTTAAATAAGATGTTTTGAAGCGACAATGGTTCAAAGGCTTGGACACGAGACTCCGGTGCAAGCGGATCGAATCCACCTTTGGTCCATTGTGGTGGATCACTCTTGGCACAGGCATTTTATCCTGTTGGAATGGTCAATGAAGAATATTGGTAATATGTAAAAAAATATAAATTTATTAATTATATTATTAGTAAAAAATAAATTAAAAAATAGACATTTAGCAATTATAGACCTTAGGGTGGTAAACATTTTCTGACCGCGACTGTACGTCAATGGATACCCCTTGCAAGGAGGCTTATTGGATTATTAAATGTCACAAATCACTACGCCGTTAATTGTACCTAACGTCCTTTGTACCAAATCACGCTGGCAAGATAGACGTATCTGGCTAATTCAAAATACGTCATCATGTTCAGTATCGCATATTTTAGATTGTATGTATGAGTAATTGGATGGTAATCAAATTAGAAAACAGATTAGAGATTTTGGGTATAATTATTCATTCGTTTATATCATCTTCGGATATAAAATCGGTACGGTCGTTAATCGTAATTTAGGAGCCACTTTTACATATTGAACAACCTAGTCAAAGTCAATACTAGATTAACGCTAGTATTAGATCCCTTTTGGTTACCGTCTACGTTTTATTGTGACAAAGTCATTTAAAGGGACTGATCACAATTCCAGAATATAACAAGTAGTTTTGACATAAAGTACTGATAATTCAGAAAAGTCAAAATGAAAAGAATTTCAAGTGACGTAATTTTCTAAGTGTTTATGGAAAATAAGCTTTAAAATATAGACGTTACAGTAACCCATAACCGATATTTACCGACATTTGTTAAAAAACGTCCTATATCAATTTATTTGTTGTCTCTTTTTCTCGTGTGTCGTTTGTATATACGAAGTCTCGCTCCAACGCTTTGTTCTTTATTTGCGTGACTTTTGAAGTCAAACAGACGTTATAATTTACATACTTACGTCAATTTAAAAAATCGTCGCCCACACAGACCCTATCTGTCTATGTCTTATCTTGAGTACCTACATTAATACCTATATAGCAGACTTATTAGTTCGGTTCTTGCATGGCATGAAGGCCCTTTATTGCATCATCCGTCCAACTTTTTACACTGATTGCAATTGCTTTATCAAAACCAAATTCCATTGGAATCTTGTCATAGCCGTTAAAGGCAATGAACAAATAAACAAACGGTGTCATTGCAAAATGAATGATGATAAAGATAAAATGTATTTTATTGTTTTGGCGATCAAGATAAAAAAAATTCCAATTAACTCACCAACATAATAAGAACAGAAAAAGACAAACATTCTCTCTTCAACATTCTCTCATTCTCTCGTCTAGTTTTGAAGGCTTGCAATTCTATGGCGTAAGTTGATTTTAGGAAGTGGTAATTTTAGTGACTAGTAGTAACCAGCTCTCCGATGATGTTGTGTCTGCCCCTTCAGTGAACTCCTTTAAAAATAGACTAGACAACTGGTTTAAATAGCAGTGATAAATAACCCTAATTTTAATCTTATGACAAAACAATGATTTAGTGCAAACATTTAATTTAAATAAATAACAATGACTGACTGTGTAAAAACTGTGAACTGTGAAATCTATAAAATGAAACTAAGATCTTATAACTTTCCAACACTATGACATAGACGCATCAGCATATATGCTGCCTGTTTATAAATATATAATAATTTTGTCAGGGAGGTCGGCCGTCGCTTGAGAGAGAGGGGCTGTGACCCCCGCTCCGGGTCGTTCTTGGTGCAGAGGTTGGCCGTGGCGATTCAGCGTGGCAATGCCGCGAGCGTCATGGGGACCTTTGCGCCAGGGTCGACACGGGGCGGAATTTTTGACTAAGGCTTTTCATAAGTCTTTTTTTTTGTATGACTATGAATTTTTAATTTTAATGCAATAAAGTATAATTTATAATAATAATAATAATTTTAGAAAGTGGAAATTAAGTGAAGGATTATTAAAGTTTGTGAATGTACCTACCTAGTTCCAAATGGAACGCTACAAATTATTTACACTTCCACTTTGTCATTCAGTCTCAACGCTCCGAATATTGACGGAATAGACTTCCAGCTATATATAGAAATATTGCACCCAGACATTATAGCATAAACAGAAACTCGATACATAACAAAACTGGTGTCAGATCTCAAAGAGGATTGATCAGGGTCGGTAACTGGACCACTTTAGACCTACAACTTTTGAAAAATTGTCCAGCCCCCGTCAAGGAAGATGTTTTAGGGCCAAGCCAAGCCGATCAGGTTGATAAATATAAATAAAACAGTAAATATGTAATTATACAAGGTTCGTAACAGTTTAAAAAGACGAACCATATAAGACGGATATTATTAAAAAGGGTTATTATAAAATAAATGACTACTTAAATTATAAAGAGACTTGGTCCTAAATTCAGCTCCAGCTCTGCACATTATTATTGTAAGATATGTTTATTACAAAAGATGTGCTGCTGAAAGTTTCTTGCGCCGCTTCTTTCCTTTCAGCTATAGCACCTTACGAAGCGGTGGTAGATTAAAAAAGAATGACGTTGTAAAAATGTACTATAAGGTACTTACTTACAATAAAAAAAATGATTTGCTTTGGTTGTTGATACAGCAAAGTATCACTGGCCTGACGGAACGTAGAAAAGGTACTTAACACTTATCATAGCTGCAGTAACCTTACTAGAAAGAAATAGAAATAGAAAGTCCCTCTTCTCCACTAGAGCCGGCGAAAGCAAAAGCAAGACACATTTTGTGTGGTAGAGACACAAAGATTTGCTATTCGAAATGTTTTTATCTTATTGTAAACTAGACATATCTGTGAACACCTTCTTCAAATGCCTTCCGCAAAACTATATTCCAAAAAAGATTGTAGATTGCCACATTTATTGTTAAGTCCTTAATGTTATGTTTAATGTACTAGTATTAAGTTTTTATTGATTGTGTGGCTTCTCTATCTTTATCTTTTTAGTTGTAGTTGACAAATATTTTTTTACTATTGTTACAGTGCGTTGCAGTCTCCTGGAGCTACGGCATCAACCGAGCCATGAAGGACCTGGCCACCATGAATATGAAGCTTAACAGAGTGCTCAGGTTCTACTGGAAGTCGGTGTGGACCGTCATCGTGCCCATTGGCAGTCTTGTGAGTCTCCTTCTTTTATCATTTCTTAGCAGAATCTGTCAGGTCTATGGTTATGACGCTGGAGTATATGTATGGAACTTCTGATCATCGGAACATAAGTACTTACATTTCGGTTAACCCTACTAATGGGGATTTTATTCTAGGATTATTCTTTAGTTTAACTACTATCCTAAGGACATGGTCTAGTCTTCTAGCCGTAATATCACTGAAAGTAACATTCCCTAGTTTCACCTCTCATTCACAATTTCCCAGTATTCTCAATTTCTCTTTCAATGTAAGTAAGTAGAAGGAGACAGTACACAGTTGTGTATGTGAAGAAATATATATTCGAAATTATTTCTTTCATAGAGTTGCAAGTTTAGCTAGGTTACCTTGATTAGTTTTTATTCACGATTAGATTAATCCCTTTCTGAATACATTAATTCCTCTGAGCCACGCCTCTCAATGATGTGACGTTCTAAGGGCTTGTTCAGATGACCCGCGTCGACCACGCACATGACCCGCACACGCGTGGTGCCCGCCTTACACCCGCGCTCGCCACGCGCAAAGTCAGCGCCTGCATCGCGCACGCCTCGCGCCCGTTTATACAACTAGTGACTGCACTAGTTCGTTCACTGGACCTAGTGGCTTCCAGTTGTCACAACGTAAGATTTATGACACTAGCCGAAACGCGGGCGCAAGGCGTATGCGGGGCGGGTGCAGCGCGTGTGCGAGGTGAGCGCGGGGTTGGCGCGAGGCGGGCGCGTGACGGGCGCGCGGCGTGTGCGAGGCGTGTACGGTTGGACTTCGATAAATGCAATTTGAGATTTATTGATGTGTCATAAGACTCAAATTATATGCAACAAATTTCAAAGCGAGTTAGACGCGGGTGATGATGCGCGTGACGTGCGCTTAGCGGGCGCGTGTCGTCTGAACACGGCCTGATACTTTCTTTTATACTGCTATAACGTATCTTTTACGTACATGTGCATACCAGTTGCACTGTAGCGATAAGCGACTACCGGTTTAGATAATAATGTAGATGACATTAATACATATCATAAATCAAATTAATGATATCTCGTGTTTTAATGAGTACTTACAGTTAGTCTCTGTGTAAATTTTTAGTATTTTTACCTATTCTTGAATGAAATCAATCAATTATTGTAAAATTTATTAACTCATTTTACTACTGTCTTTTCTGCCATTTCAACCGGTGGTATCTTAAAGTTGACTGTCGATAATCGCGCTGACGCGATAATACTAAACACGAAGTAAATGTATAGCGCCGCTTCCGAGACCTTCCGAGACTCGTGCTGTAGTCGTCTGTCGTTGGACGCGCGCGATCATGTCTCGACCTGTCGCGTGCCACGCGAAGATAAGATGTCAGCACAGTGACATGTGACAAAAAAATGACATGTTTTCTTCGCAAGACATTGACAGACATGCGCGACAGACGCTGACATCGGAAGCGGGAACCTTTATTGTAACGTTTATTCTTGCAGGCGATTCTAGTGTTCATCTTCTCTGACTGGCAAGGGCCGTCGTACGAGGACTACGTGTTCCCCTGGTTCGCGGACATGCTGGGATGGATGGTGGGCCTGTCCACCCTCGTGCTGTTCCCCGTCGGATTGTGCTGGGCTTTGTACCAGGGATATGTAAGTAAGCGAAGATATTTAAAGTAAGCTTTAAAATATCAACCGTTTTATACTTTTCTGTTTTATCTAGGAATTTGAAAATTGACTGTAGTATTGCTCAATTATATCCTCTATTTGAACAATAAATACATCTATAATAGTTTGAAAGTCGTAAGTAAAAGTTCCTTTTCACTCAATATTTACAAATAGTCCTTATATTTAGTACGGATCCCTATGGATAGTATGGCGAGGCCCTACCGACTCGCATTTGGCCGGTTTTTTATTGAATACTGGACCCACGTTTGACCTCATTTATACCTGGTGATAAGTGACGATGAGGCTGAAGAGGGACCTAATATTGTTATTCCGCTGGCGCAGCGACTCGAAGTGGATCTTGGCCATTCTTGGTCTCTGATACTAAATATCGCTCTCTATCCTGCGTCACCTCTCGCTAGTTTTCTGCTTGACGCTCTCGCAGCTCCTAAAATAAATGCATCAAACCCAGTACGCTGGACGCTCGACTGTTCATTCGGCCGTCTCACACACACCCTCTTATTATTTGTTTTGTTGCTGCGGCATTCCTACATAATTGGTTTATGTTAATTAATACTTTTGAAACTTTACAAATTAAATAAGAAGTTGTTTTGGAACACGCTAAGGCATCTGAAGATACTTGGCAAGAAAGCATATGAAGAGAAATAAGAACAGAAAATGATCAGAAATAAGAAAAATAATTAAATAATAATTGATTAATTAATCCCTCTTCTGATTTTACGAAATCTTGTATTTATGAGATCTGACGTTTACTCTTCATATGTTTCAAAACCAGCAACCATATGCTTCATAGTCGACCTCATAGTCGCTTACCATCAGGCAAGATTGAGGTCAAATGTGGGTTTAATTGTAATATATTTTTTTATTTATTAAAATGTTGCAGAGAAACAAAGCGCTGTTCACACCGACGCCCCAGTGGAAGCCAGCAGTGAAAACAGAAGACGCCCCCCGATCTGACTCCATCATGACAATGGACTCGGTACAGCAAGGGCCTTATGATAACTTAGGTTACATCATGTGAACTCCAGCGAAGGTATAGCGCACATTGAGGAAAAAAACATCTCAGGAGTTGACCTCGTTTTGTCATAAGCTACGTGTTTCTCTAAGAACGTCCTAGAACGTTAAATAACGTCTATACTTAGTTTATTAACCCCCGACCCCAAAGGAAGGGGTATTATAAGTTTGACGCGTATGTCTGTCTGTCGGTTTGTCTGTGACATCGTAACTTAACAACCGATCATCCGATTTTGACGTGATGATGTTATATAAATGAGAGTTTTGACGAGAGTATTCTTAGCCATGTCTGATAAAAATTAGAAGAAGAATGTAACAAGATCAGAGATTTCCAACATCTTGGAGTATTGTTGATGTCAGGTGGAATCTCTGGATCGGTAACAATGGGGCATGTGACTACTTTTTTATTCCATATATCAAATTACATGGACGTCCTAAGGATCTAAAATTAGATTTTCGATATCTCAACTATCATTATTTTTATTTTATTTATTGGGAAATTTACAGGGATGGGCTATATGTATAAATCATTAGAGATATTAATGCTTAAATTTAGTACTGGAGAGATGCTCTGTCTCTTTTTAGCAAAACAGTCCTTTGTATGATAATAAATGTAGCCAGGACCTGCTTGTATGGCGCTACAGAACAGTGACGTCACAATTCTCTATTGCCGTTTTTTATACCGTCTGAGTTTTGATTGCCTGTAGCTATTTTATTTTTCAACGAATTTTAATCCTGTTTTCACATCTGACCATCATTATATGTCTATTTCTTAATTTTAAAGAAAGCATTTAATTATTTGGTACTTGGCAATTAATTTTTTATTTGCATTTAATTTTTTGAAGATAGAGCCCAAATATTTAGGATCATGGTACCCTTCCCATATCTGGAACCTTGAGGATCTGATGATGACCAGGAGAAGGTAAGGGGGTTTCCACAATAGTAAAGGCTTCTTAAATTTTAATTTAGAATTATCTAAGAACGTTATAGAAATAAATGTTAGGCGATGTAATTCTGCCGAAGTATCTTAGTATTTCTATACTAAGTTAGTTAACTTTCTTGTAGGTCTGCCTTTGGGTGCAAATAATGCACCCTCTCTTTTAGACAATAAGGATTCTAGTCAAGTGATTTTGTCCTGTGACTGCATTGTAATAAGTTTAAAAGAGACAAATAGTTAAATTAGTCATCAGATTTAAAAGTTCCAAAGTATTTCAATTGGCATATTGGAGTGCCTATTCACAAATATGGAGCAAAGTGAGCGAAGCAAAAAATAAAAATAGAGAGAGCTACTAGCGACTACGACGGAGAATAATGTTGTGTAAATTGTAAAAATCCGCCAATAGGACATACTTTTTTCTATAGTGACAAACAAAGTGATTCTGCTGGCAATTTTCTAGATAGTTCGGCTCCGCTTCGCTCCGTTCTGCTTCGCTCTGTTCTGCTTCGCTTTGGTGGATAAGTAACTTACTGTTAGTCCATACATTATGTGAACATGATTGTATTGTATCTATTGAATAGACCTGATAGATGTATTGTTTTCTTCAGTTTTTACATTTTGTTATTTTTTATACTTTTTAGCCCTATAGTAATTCGATCCAGATTGAAAAAAAAATCAGCGCTGTGGCTTGCCTCAGTATTATGCTGAGCTGGTGTACCCTTTTTGGCACTGTACCACACCAGATGTTTCGTGCTGCATGTATTAATCTTTGTATACTTCTATATTGTGTTCTATAATATATTCTGGTGCTTACAGTGCTAAATAAACGTTTTCAATTTCAATTTCAATTGAGTGAATAAATTTTATGCTATAGGTAATTAATTATTACAAATACTTACCTACATAAAGTATGCTCTCTCCATAGACTAATTCAACACCAAATTTATTGTACAGTGGCCGACACTTCAAGCAATACTCTGTGAAACCCTGTCGCAATAAGGTTTTGTTCTTTTCTTGACATTCTTATGAATGAGTCAAATAAGTCAGGTATAACCTGATGTGTTGCCCACTGTACTCTTATTTTTTTGACTTGACAGTAAAATATTAAAATCATAATTAACTTTAAAATGAGTTGATGTTAAAGGTAAATCGAAACGGTTACTTTAATATAATATTAAGTAGATTACTACTAGAGTCTTAACTTTGTTTAATGTAAACCACTTTTTGCGAACAATTGTTAAGTGTGTATAAACTGAAATAATAAAAAATTGTTTATATAATTATTTTGTGACTTTTCATTTGTTTTATGTCATTTCATTGTTTATTCGCTAACAAATAGGCTATTATAAAAAAATAAAAAAAAAAAAACATACATTTGTGTTCGAAATAGTATGTACAAAACAAATTGAGAAATATTACATTAAGTATCAAAAATTAATTGTATAAAATTGTATATTGTTAGTATTGTTTGTAGTGTATTACTACAAAGGATTGTACATACTTAGAAATCGATGGTTACAATTATTTCAAGACTTTTTCTTTCTCTTTCACTCAAATCAAAGCTTGATTATTAGGCTCAGCTGTTCGAGCATGCTCTTGACCAGAGATAAGTCACAGAAAATGTACGGATTATTCAAGGAAATTTTAAGTACTAGATCATCTCAGTGTGCAGGTATCCTCACGATGTTTTCCTTCACTGTTAGAGCATCGGTAAATGTACGTAAGTCTTCGAAAAATACGAAAAACTCATTGGTACATGGCACTGCACGCTTTCGACCCCGGACCTCCCGCATGGGAGTAAGTGGTAATGTGTATTTAAAATGTTTGCTATACGTATGATCATAAGTTCAATCCTGACATCCAGTCGAGCTTTACAAGGCATTAAATGACAATATACAGGATTATGTATATATGACCGATCAGCTCTAAAATGTCCTCCGTGTCAACCAAAAGTTCCTTTCTCTCATCAACCTATTAAGGTCCCCACTGTTGAGGCACAGGCCTCCTTTGCTCATGGGGGGTACGTACCTAGACCAGTTCGAACGGACGCGAACGGCAGCGGACTGGGCGGCATGGATATAGCTACATAGAAAAAGAAAAATCTCTATGAGCGGCTTTTTTTTCAAATAGAAGCAAGAAGTTTAATACTCATCTTAAGGACTCATCCTTCCTCTAAGAATAGAATAGATGTTTCGAGCACTGAACTATATGCAAACGTAAAGTTGATTATTCGCTCGAATAATCAGCGTCCACGCTCTGAAGAGCATGCTCTTCGAACTTGAATTGAAGCCTTCGTCTAACTTAACTCAAAGGAATCGATGCTATTCGTAAAAGTCACATGCACTGCTCTGATGGTCCTCTTAGTGGACAAGCACCATGATATAAAGGGTGGTTCGAAGACTACTTATTTTTCAGGCTGATTCCATCCATGCTGGATGCAGCCCTCTCCAATTCTTCTCCACTTCACCCGATGTATTCTAAGCCAGGTGGAACCGGTTCGGGCTCTAATGTCGTTGGATCACCTCGCTGCTGGTCGTCCCACATTTCTGTGGCCTGGTCAGAATTTTGTGGGTCCACCGGTTATCGTAGCACTCCGCCACGTTCCCGCCCATTGCAACTTCAGTCGCTATGCGCGTAGCAACATCGCTGACCTTAGTGCGCTTTTGAAGGTCTTCATTTCAAACTACTAACACTGCTCAAAGTACAAAACTATCACCTACCTATTGGTTTATGAAAAATACAATTTACATTTCCAAATAAAACAAAATAGCGCTTGAAACTAAAAGGCACTACACGAAAAGTCACTCACGAACAGCTGAAATATTAAGAGAGAGACGAACCGAAGTTTTATAAAGTATAAATAAAGAAAACAAACTCTGCCAAGAACAACACGCTCTCAGAACGAACGTCAGACGCACGCAGCCTGCGCAAGCGACATGCTGCTGCGGGATATCAACGGTCATAAACCTCAATTGGCGTAGGAAAGGGACATCATACAAATAAAGGACACTATCTCTGTAATATTCAATTTAAGTTATTTCAAGCATTATTACACAAAAGTTAACTTTATTTTGAGCATTTTAGTTTCTAAGGCATCTGACACATAGCTTTCAAAATGGAAAATTTCTAGCGGTCTGTCACTTTTTTTGCTCGACCTGAAAAATTTTGGTCGATTTGGGAAGTGGTCGCCATTATGTTTCTATCGCCATCTGCCCATGTCATCTCACTGCAAGGCGCAGCATTTCTTTTATGCCACTCAAGTGGCTTAAGAAACTGAAGGCCCTATATTCATTTATTTTGTTTTTTGCAGGAAATCTTACAGCGTATACATTTTTTAATTATACAGCGTATACCTAATAAATTTGCTGTATGCAGCAAAGTCTCTGTTAGCTGACCTGGTATAGACACTCTCTCAGACCCATAAACCCAATTGTTATCATCACAAGGAAGCTAAAGCCAGCTATATATATATATATATATATATATATATATATATATATATATATATATATATATATATATATATATATATATATATATATATATATATATATATATATATATATATATATATACTTTTCACTCATGTGTGAATGAATAAATACTCTTTTATTTATATTTTTTTATTATTTTACATAGTAAATGTTCTTTAAATATTTGTATGCCAATACAAGATTCCACATACCAATTTTTTATAAATAATAGCATAGGGAGGAAGGCCAGATAGGACAATAATAACAGGATAATATACCAAAGGGCGTTCCTACCTTTTAAGTCTGCGATGATAATACGTCTGTTTATCTCTATTGGACGTTCGAATCAAAATCAGAATATTATACACCTAGTTGGAAGTCGTACTCCGTTCCGTTCCAGTACGGTTTAACTTAATTTGACAAATTCATACGAATGTCGAAAGAAGCATAACAAACACTTATTACATATGTCTGGAACTACCTATGTACTAGTGCGAAAAGATCAAATTTCGAATGTAGGCTATGTATGTAGTAAGTGTTTGTTATGCTTCCTGGACATTCGTATGTATGTGTCAAATTAGGGTATTATAGCTTGATGTGTCTTTCACTGTACTGAAAGATGCTACTCGTATTTATTATGAGCAGGAGTGATGAAAATAAAATCATTTCTATATCGCATTTGTTCCCGCTCAAAGTCCATGGATAGCACCATTTCCAGTTCAGTTCAGTTCAGTGTGCTCATACGCTCCAATAAGTCTGTCTGGCCGGAATGTACTGCTGAACTTGCAACGTTAAAACCTGCTTTACGATTGCAATAACTGCTCCCGCGCACTGGAGCCCTTGTTCCGGTGCCAGCAACAATTATGTGGGTCCATTCATTTAAATTAAAAAAAATGCAGTGTGTACTTTGTGTGGAAAGGAGAAAATAGTAGGTATTTTTTGCGAAATATCATCTTTATAGAATTCATATTAATAAGTTTAGGAACCTTGGGAGTGTCGGGGTATTCGATTCGTATTTTTTTATAGTCTACTTGTTTTTTGAGGCTTCGGCCCATTATAGAAAATTGGAAGAGTAATTTTTACAATTATTACCATCATACATGTAATCTTTTACAAACCTCAATATAAAATACACATGGCTTTCATTCGCGATTCAATTTTTTGGTGTAAAATGTAATTATTGGCTGGCACATTCATGTATAAATCGATGCATTTAGGTACTTACTTACTTATATCATAATCCAATATGCTAGTGTGGTAAGGACTAACTGCTCGGGTTGCAACCCAACCTCGGTGAGACAATTTGGTCCTTATGGGGCGTGATACACACTATATTTTATGTAACACCTGTGATGGAAAATTAAACAAGAAATAATTAAGAAAATAAGGTTAATAAGGTCGGTTGGAAGAGATCCCTATGGGATAAGCCCGTCTTTGTACATACTTGTGTGCAATAAAGAGACTACAAACAAACAAACAAAATAATTTTGTTTTCATGGTTCTCAAAATTAACGTACAATTTCAGATTAAGTATTAATTACCTTGACAAAATTTTACTAGGTATCTCATCGTTAAATTACTTGAAACAAAAAGTGACTTTAAAAATAATCCCAGTATCTTGCCTGAAATAACATAATTGGCATTTAGCCTGCTCCTCAGCCCTCCAGCTGCCTAATCCCTTCCAAATTGAACTAAATTAATGTAGATTTCATCTTAATGGGAATTCTTCAAATATCATCCGTCGGGTTATTCTTGATAAGTTTTATTATCTTTTATCCGTTTTGAGGATGGCCTTAATATCTGGAGGATTTAATGTCAGCGTCTGAAGCCATCTTTAAGGATGAGGTAGATTACAGTAGGTATTGCGATTCGTCTTTCTGTAAATACTCTGACCAGAAAAATAATAACCATCGTCATATTGCGGAAATAAATGCAACAATATATTTTTTACAGCGAACTTAACACAGACTATAAAACTACCAATGGCGCCGTCTTGACAGGGTTTTATATTTTCCTGGACAGGGTATACTTAATATTGGTAAGTCGGTACATAACTTGAAAAAGAAAATTGAAAAAGTTAATTGCAAGTAATTTTTTAATAACAACAATTGAATTGGACATTGTTGTTAAGAAGTGGTCATTTCCCAACGAATTTGGTGTCAGTTAAAAAAGATTACATCAGTTATTAAACGTCAGTTACATATAGAGCAGTTAATAAATTGGATTATATATTAGAACGTTACCATATATACATATAGTATAGTATATATAGTAAAGTAAGAAAAATACGCTTTTTTTTTATTATATAAGAAGAGCAGACGAGCAAACGGGCCACCTGATGTTATATGATCACCGTCGCCCATAAATAGACATCTCACCTCACTGTATTAATATTAGAGGGTTTTTGATGCGCTGCTAACCTTGAGGACTAAGATGGAGTGCCTCATGTGCCGGAAATTACGCTGGCTCTCTTACCCTTCAAACCGAAACACAGAAATGCAAGCATTTCTGCTTCACGGCAGAAATAGATAAGAGGATGGTACCAACCCAGGCGATCCTACACATTAGGATCTACCACTACTTATTACGCTTATTTGTAGTTTGAGAATGTGGCGTTTTATTTTTTTATTTTATTTATTTGGCACATCAACTGATTATACATTTAGTATTATTCGAGCTTATATATATATAAACAAACAGGTGTTACTACAAATAAGCGTATTTTTCTTACTTTAGATATATTTCATCGCATTTCTAATATCATCGAGTTCCACCGTGCCTTTGTGTGAAAATAAATAGCCATCATCCCGCCTATACTTGCCTATACTGCGCCTTCGTGTTCATAATTTAAGTTTGATTGCTCCCAACTTTTTAATTAAATGTTCTGTGGTAAGATAAAGCTAAAGAAATCCGTTTGGATTTTCAGTTAGCCAGTGTATTTGAAGCTTAAACCACAGAACACCGCCTAAACCCAGCTTAGGCTTAGATAAAGCAAAGAATATCAAGATTTTTTCCTGTCTGCCATTTTAAAAATTCTTAAAAATGGCGGTCATATATTATATAATTAATTAATATTACCCTTTTTAAGGCATATTGTCAGACTTTTTACACGTGTAGTCTGTGGGTTAATTATACTAAAAAGGCTTGCAATGCCCTGCGGATCCAATATAAAAACGCCTTCAGGATGCTGATGGGGCTGCCGAAATACTGTAGTGCATCGGGGATGTTTGCAGAAGCCCGCGTGTATGGCTTTCACGCAATCTTACGAAAAAAAGGTTGCTTCCCTGATGCACCGAGTACATAGCAGTCCCAGCAGCATCCTGTTGACGTTAGCCGAGTCCCCTGACTCCTCGATCCTGAGGCACTGGATATACCTGCATGTCAATGCGAAGTAGTCGTCCAGTGCTTTGGGGTCGGTACCATGGGCTTGGTATTATTTCTATATATATATATATTTTACTAACATAGCTTTAAGTAATATAATATAATATACTAACTTATTGTATGGACCATGTCTGAATTAAATATATAATAATAATAATTACTATATATATCGATAGCTGATATCAAAACAAATAAGAAATGTTATACGATAAAATACCTCAAAGTGTCACGATTCCAAGATATAAGCTGTCAAAGTTGTGCTGGTCATACTTGTATCTGGAGTGTAACTTTGATTACTTATATCTTGGAAACGACACTTTGAGATTTTATTAAATATTATACTTCTTATTTTTATCGATATTAGCTATAAATTTATATAGGAATTATATCTGTTGCATATGTTTTGAAAACTTAAGAAAGAATAAATTTATTCTATTAATTTATACTAAATTTAATCAATTTAATAAAAAAAAATTAAACCAAAATAAAATATTAAAAAATTTAATGATATTAGTAAATACCCCCACCATTTTAAATAATTTTTAAAATGGTGAACTTTAGTAGGTACCCAGGGTCCATACTGGAAATCTTTAATCCCCTTTACTGCATCTTAGAACCTGTACATTTAATTGTAAGCTTATGATGAGCTGAGCCATCCGATTTTGTACGCCGTTTGGAAGTTTATGATTCGTAGCAAAAAATGATGCTACGCGTGCTACGTCTGGATGCTACGCTATAGCAGAGGTATGCAGCAGACGCGGTAAAACCAGCGAACAGTAACACCTAGTAGTACAGTGGACAAAATATCACATATGGCCTTTAGAACTTTATCGTTTTAACAATTTGATACGAATGTCAAGGAATCATAATAAAAAAATATTACGACAGGGTTCCACAGGGCATAGCTTGATGAAGTGTCTTCCACTTTACATAAGACGCGCGCGGATGACGCTGCTGGATGTCTAACGTTACTAAGCTTTATTTTAAAAAAAACTCTAAAAGGATGTCTCCGATAGGATAAATAAGTATTTTTAGACAAGTTTTACTAACCTTGTTTGATGATACCTATACAATGTCGAGTTTAAAAAAATAAAACAATAAAGTAACAAATATGTTTTTCTACTCCCATTTGGTAATTTGTTCAATATGAAACCACAATCACTAATACAAACTACTTCATTCCTAAGAGTCGTAACGTAATGAACGTCCCGGTGTCATAATATTCATATTTTCTATTTTGATCAAAGAATTGTAGCAATTGGTGCAATTTCTCAATCAAATTAAAACCTCATTTTACAATGGGTGTAATTAACTACTATTGTTTTTCGTTAGAAAATGCTAGTGTGTTCGCAAAATAGGACATAAAAGTTAGTACAGGTAAAAACAGAACACCGAAAATCCTACAAAACCTTTTGTGCATGCAAAATAGTTCTGAATTGGAGTGAAAAGTCAAAAGTTAAGCAACAACTCGCTGCCTACGAGTGAAATGCTCGCACCTGCTCGCTGGCGGGAAACTTGTCCTGAGCTCTGAATTATACTCCAAACTAGTTCAGGCCTATGGTTCCTTGCCTTTTCTTAAAGGTTTCTATGAAATGAAATGTCTTTATTTGCATGTAGTAAACCTACAATTGTTGATTACTTTCAGGATGATTCAACATCGATGAATTAAATCGGGGCGACGACTGAGAGAGCGCTCAGGTGACCCCCGCGCCGAGTCGTACCTGGTGCAGCGCATCTCGCTGGCCATTCAGCGCAGAAACGCTGCCAGCGGGCACCTTCCCGCCGGGTGCGGCTCGGGCGGTTTATTAGACTAAGGCTGTTGCTGTAATCTGACATGAAATAAAATCATGTTTTTTTATTTGAATTAAGTAGGTACTTGTTGAGATTTGCAGAAAAATGTGCCAGTAAGGTCTTTTTTTGGAACGTGGGGAAATCTTCCAAAGATACCCGGCCTCGATAACCCCCTCGATGGCCGACTCTCGTGCATATCGGAGATCCGGGATCTCCTGAGGAACGCACTGGTGCTCCCTAGCATTTTGCCTTGAGCCCTTCCTGGGAGGTGTAGTACACCTTCCTGGTGTAGTACTTCCTTGGAGGTATCCTCCCGTCGCAGCGGCGTGTGGCCATAGCAGCTTCCCCTCCCCAGGATCATCCACTTACTATGGGCGGTCAAAACCCCCATTTTGACCGCCCTGACCCAGATGACTCCTTTTAGTCGCCTCGAACGACAGGTAGGAATTACCGTAGCTCGCATTCTACGCCTGAGACTACAGGGCAGAGCCACTAAGGCCTGGACTACATGCGTCAAATCACAAGCGTTCCGCCCTCCCCCCATTTGAAGTCAACGTTTCGTTATTGTATTCAAGGAACCAAACCGGGGCTGGAACCGGACGCATCCGGACCGGACGTAGTAACCTAACAATCACCCATCCTGGTACTGACCTCGCCCAACGTGGCTTAACTTGCACGATCAGTCTATGACCATGCTCGTGACTTGACTATGAGCCCCTCGAAAACATAAAGGTTCTTCATGCTAAACGTGCGGAACCCTGAACATTTCATTACAGATGTAGAAGTGCAGTACCTAAGTTAGTAGAGTGGAGAGGGAATGATTTATAGCCGGCACGCCGGAAAAATGCGGAGGGTTCAGTAGGATGCCAGGATGCAACCCAGATATGAAATGCAAGTAAATAGTGTCGAGTAAATTAATTTTACAAGGCGCTGCATCTCTGGTTGGTTTTTAATGCAGAATTTTAATTAAGTCTCTAGAATGAATTTATTTTGTTTGCTATTCTTCAATTACTTACTTTAAAATATTTATAGCTATATAAATTTACTAAAAATGTTTAGACCTCTTTGAAAAATATATATATTATATTATATTATGGCTATATTTTTATAGACTTTATGACATGATATGACATGTGACAATGCCCTTTTACAGCAGCCATAATTTATTATAATTATTATTTGTACGCAGATCCTTCTCCACTTCATCGCGCCAGCGGTATCTGGGACGTCCGACCGGACGTCGTCCGTTAGGGCGTCCCACATACGCTCGTTTAACTGCCCGATCCTCCCCCATCCTAGTGATGTGTCCGAGCCATCGGAGTCGAGCCGCTTTCGTCTCTCAGGATCTGCGGGAGCTCCGGGCGCCTGACTGGCTCGAGACTGCGCAGGAGAGAGAGCGATGGCGCTCTTTGGTATCGGAGGCCAAGATCCACTTCGGGTCGCTGCACCAGCGGAGTAAGTAAGTATTATTTGTACGACAATGCCCCTTTACAGCAGATATATTAATTTTATTATTTATCAATTTAGATAAATGACAAAGCCCCTTTACAGTTGCTACAATCTTAATTTTTCAGCCAATTTTTTATAAAGGGTGTCCAGCGGGAAATTTACATGTTTAACATTGATTTAAAAAACAAGTAAAAAAATTTAAAAAAAAAAATATTTTAACAAAATGTAGTGTGACAATGCGGATTTTACTTTTTAAAAACAATATCGTCTAAATGACGCCCGTTCCTGGTGAGACACTCTTGCAGCCGGACCCGTACACTTGCAAATACGCGGGAGCAAAGCGTTGGTGCAATAGCGGCAATTTCTCGGCGGATGTTGTCTTGTAGGGCCTGAATTGTTCGAGGATTATTGTTGTAAACCTTCGACTTGAGGAATCCCCATAAAAAAGTCGCATGGTGTGAGATCCGGCGAGCGAGGTGGCCAAGGAATATCTCCATACTTACTGATAACTTTCCTCGGAAAAATTGCCCTCAACTTCTCCATAGAGGCTCTAGCCGTGTGAGGCGTGGCGCCGTCTTGCTGAAATAGCGTTCTGTTGTTGTATCCGGGTAACAATTGCAATTGCGGCACCAGAAACTCGTCTATCATTTGGCAATACACCTCAGCAGTAATGTACATTGGCTGGTATATTCGCTCCTGTCCAGTTATGTTTATGGTTAACAGGAATTGTGTTGTGAATTTTAAAGTTATTGTAAAAGCATGACGTAACCAAGAGTTCCTGGTGTCCCGATAGTTTTTAATAAATGGGTATGAGTATTATATTATATGGCAAAGGTCATAGGCATTTGGTGTTAGAGCTTTTAAAATAAATATATTTTTGTGTAAGTAATTTGACCAAAAACAATTTTTAAATCTCAAGAATTTGCAATTAAATAACTGATCCACGACTCCCTAAGGCACAAAATACAAACAAGAGGCGTGTCGTCAGCTCACCGTCTCTGTCTGTTTTACGGGTATAATTACTTTGTGTCAAAATGCTCAAATGTCTTTTATTCTCAATTTATTTCTTTGTCTAAACCCTGTTTTAAATGTTTCGAGAACATGCGTCGTCTGCGCGTTGCTTGCTTGCTTATCGTATGGTTAGTGGCCAACCTATTTGTCAGAGTTGTTCAGGCCGCCCGTAGGCCACTGACATGGCATAACGACTGCTGTCGAACGACAACAACCGGGACCAACTGCTTAACGTGCTTTCCAGGTACCAACCGCGCCAATGTCGCTTAACCTGCACGATCACTTTCGGACCGTGTTCGCAACTTGGCTACGAGCGTTTAAGGCGCCGTAGAACTCAAAAAAGTAGATAGTTTGCGTTTGTATCGATGAAAACACGATACAAACGCGCGCAAGAAGCGCGTTTAAGGTGCATTTGAAGGAAACACGCAGAGACGCGATACAGACGCGCGTTATCTGCGCCTTTGTTTTGATACAAACGCGGATCTACGTGTGCAAATACGTGTGTTTACTGGCTGCGTCTGAATCTCGTTTGAAGCGCGAATAAAAAACGCGGTGTGCATAGGCGGTTAGGTTTTGTTAATTGATAAATATAAAATTATTAATAAATCTATATTTATCATATATATAATTTACGATACTTACGACTTTTAAATACCTTAACGCAATATTTAATTTATCTTTTTTTTTCGAGCATAAATCCTTCATCAACTCATCATGGTGCTGAATAAACACAAATTGGGCGTTGTATACTGTGACACGATGAAATTCGGCCATAAAAGAGATATATTCGAGCAATATAAAGTTCGCACTATTGGACGACTGGCAGAAAAAAATTACAACAGCGATTTTTATGGCCAAAGTTGCCCGTGTTAACGGGACAGTTTTTATTGGAATCGACGTCGCTGTTTCAGTTACAATTTATTTCGTAGTTACAGCAAGATATATAAGGAAAAGGTGAATGGAAAGGAAAGGACCTAGAAGAACCTATGTCGACCAGATTGCGGACGTTCTAAACAAAGGTCCGGTGCGATCAATCACTAACCAAAGAGCGTGTTTGAAGCGATTTATGAATCTGTATTCCGATTTGAATTGTAAGAGTCAGATTAATTCCTGGCGCATGAGGCACTTCACCTAGGTTCTATATTACTTTTTAACTTCACTCAGATATAAATTGAGTTGATAAATATCAAACGCCAGTATGTCCTTGATAAGTGAAAAGGAGATATGAAGTATTATCATTTTTGTCGTACACTCGATCGTATTTTCTAATACTTAAGATTTATTTTACCTTACTTGCTGATTTTAAATCCCTGGCAACATTTGAATAATACGTGTGGGGTAGGAAAACCGTTAAAACTTTAAATCTAGCTTGGACGTACTAGGTTTTGAACTACACCTGTGGACATACCACATTATGAAAAAAAAACATAGCTGGACTTATCTGATTTTGAACAGAACTGTCATTGACTGATACTAGGGGTCGAACTCAGGGAAACAAAAAAATGAAATGACCGCAGTTGTGGTCCACGCCCAAAATAGATCCCTTACGACATGTTTTGCGTTCATTAGCAATACAATTAATACAAATAAAAACGTCATTAGCATTGCCCCCGATAACTAGGCCCCTTTATTTTAGACTATACCACAAAATATAGTACTTAAATGAAAGCAATAAAAAATTATTTATAATTTTATTCATTAAAACATTAGGTGGGTAGCTTTTTGACTTAAATGAATCACAATCACAATAGCAATAGGTACTAAAACTAAACTATTAAAATGAATGCAAGAATTAAATTTATTTTAATTACACGAAGTCAGTAATTTCTTCGTTTTCAATGTCTCCTGGATCTACTACACTTTCTGAATCACTAAGCATTGGTAAAGTTGCGTTGTTTCTTGTCAGCACGTTTTTATAATAAGATAAACTTTCAAAGTTCTGCCATTCATCCCCATAATGTTTTTTCAAGAGCTTCGTCACATCATCTAGTTTAGCTGCTTTTACAGGAACTCCAGTTGGTATTGAATTCAGTGACAACTCATTCAGTCTCTTTCCGCGTTTTGTCAAAGTTTTTTTTTCACAAATGTCATTTCTGTAAGAAATTTCACCGCAAACGCGAACTGTCTGTCTATTGAATTTTTTAAATATAATTCTCTTACATTTGCTGATTTGGAAATGCCAACTTTGCGTCGATTTGAGGAATTCTTTAGTTTTTTCTTTCCAGTTATATACAGGTACTTCAGTCGATAATTTGTGAATAGTTGCGTGTTCTTTAATGACGTCTATATATTCGCTGGGCTTGATAATATTCTCTTGTTTCTTAATAACTCTTTCTGTTAAGGCAAACACCCTGTCGGCGGGCAAGAAAGAATGGCCTGTCACGGGAAAAATCATTTCAATGTCTCTGATATTGGTGGTTGTCTGAAGAAGCCATTTCATAACCATGCATATAATAATTGAGTTTTTATTTTGCCCGCCACAGCCGTCTGAAACGAGCCTTATTTTCTTAACACCAGTTAAGTCCGTTGTGTTCAAACAGTGATACAAGGCTGAACAAATTTCATTTGAACCTTTAGCTGCTTCGTCTTCAGTCCAAATGTACGCTTGGATATTCTTGGGTATTAAAGTTGTGTGTGAAGAGCCGATTACGATTGTAAAATTGTATAAATAAAGTTGTCGGGCATAATACGTTGACTGGTCTGGTATCTTGGGTAGCGCAAGATTTTTTTCGCAATCGAATGAGAATATTTTAAGACCGGGGGTCTCGTCTTGCAACATTTTATAAAATTGTTTTGCACGCAGTTTGTGGATTCTATGCTGCGCCATATATTCTTGTTTTTTTACTTGTGATGTCTCAATTTTAATTTTTTCTGTAAGTTCGAGACACAGAGAACATACGTCTTTCCTCGGGCTACCGAAACCTATGTTAAATCGTGTATTAAATATCTTCCTGAAAAAGCTATGTGTGACGCCAAATCCCGGTAGAGCCTGGTCGTTATACATTTCATACATTTTTTTTATATTTAACCCGGCATCAAGGTATTGGCGGACTTTTATCTGGTCTCGACAATAGTGGGATTCCAACGGCTTAAAACTTTTTATAAATTTTTCCACGGCTTCTGTTTTTGAAGCAAAAGCAAATTGTTTTCTATCGCCTCCTCTATTTTCTTTGGCCAAACCACCAGTACTGAAATGCCTCTTAGCTACTCCTTCGATTCTGGATGACTTAAGTCGAGTAACCGCCAAGAAAGTCTTCTTACATACTGGCACTGGAATATTTGTGGAATAATTAGGTATAAAAAATTTTACCGAAAAAGACCTTGGATTTTTAATCCCTTTTCTAGGCCGATTGCGTTTCACTTTTGTGACAGTAATGTTTTTTAAGATATAATTGTCTTGGTCAATTTTTGAAGTACTTGCATAAAGTTTATTGTGAAAGTAAAAGAGGTCTCTACTTGTCAATAAAGTACACTTTAGGTTATTTGAGTTGTGTCTGCAAGGTGGTTTTTTTGGTAAACCCAGTGCTGAATACCTGAAAATAATTTAACATCTCATATAATATTGTAACATAAATGTTTGGAACAAATTACACAAGCCTTTTTAAATATTGCTCTTGAATATGATTCTGCTAAAATTCTGGCTTCTATTTCATGGCCGTGACACAATTTTTTTTTCAAAAAGCATTCAGTTTACTCGACCCTTTTTACTGTTTTTTTTAAATATGTATATATAAATAGTTAATATTTAAACCTTAACCACTCACACTGCTAGGCACAGGTTTGTCCACAAATTATTCTTCATACTAACGTACGCGAACGAAATCGCGTGCAATAGCTAGTTGTGAACACAATTTGAAAAAAAAAAAACAACGGCCACTTAAAAGAAATCACCAACGCGGAGTTCGGCCCTGGCTAAGCACTGACTTAAAACAATAATAGCAAGGTTACTTACAATTTCTGCTTTTTGTCTGCTTTCTTTCGCTGAGACTTTATGTTGCTCCTCTTACGAGCTTTATCAGGCTCAACATTTTCTATATATGAGCTCATTTTTACTGTTTTAAACTAATTAAAATGAATTTAATTTGCAAGCGACACTACACGCGCGACAGTACTAAAACAGTAATGGCGGCCATAATGGCTGACTGCTTGATGTTGATTGGCTTGTTTGGACATGTGGGATTTTGATGTAAATGACCATGTGGACTTACTGGCTTCTGAAACGGAACCGAGTCTTTTGACAGTGTTTTCATAAGAAAAATGTGGACATATTTGTATGTGATTAGTAGTGACAGAAAGACAATTTTGTTCCCTACATTTCATAGAACAAATGTCAACTTTTTTTCTGGGGTGGACATACCGAAGTTTGATATCTATCAACTCAATTTATAATCGAAAAGCCATGTCTTTTCGTTCTTTGCTTTTAAGTTAATTATAAAGTGTCTCACTGCTGGGCAGTGGGATAACAAAGTCTAAGGAAAAAAAGGTGTAGATCTGCTTTCTATAGGCGACGGAAGGATCCAGCTGGTGAATCTGTTACTGTTATAGAAGTCTAGACTTTACTTTTGACGTCACTATTTGGGCCACCTTGTGCCTATGATTGACATCCCTCTAGGCTGATTTAATTTCTTTATATATGGACATCTCTTGCAATGGAATTTTCTAAATTTGCAATTAAATGGCTTGCCGTTGAAATTAATTAACTATTTGATCATTGCAAGTTAGTTAGCACTAATATTGGAAATGATTTTTTACAAATTTCCAAAAACTGATTGATATTAAATGATACAATAATCTCAGAATTCAACATCCATCATCACCTGCCAATGACGAACACTGATGGAAGCTTATGGTGTCATAAAATCCATTCTCCATTCTTCTATTCAGAATCCCTTAATACCTAACTAGACGATGGCTTGTTACAAAGATAGAGTCATACTATGAAAAGTTACAGATCAAATGGAATGAACGAGCCGAAGTCTGGGAATACAAAGTTAAATGAGTCCAAAGCTGCCTTAACTGCAAGCTCGGTGCTATCTGAAATGAATAGGAAAACTTAAAAATATGGAGGTGGCATAAAAATCCATACATTTTTATTCGACTTAAAAGGAGTAGGTTTTGAATTCGACTGTTTTTATTATGAACGTTATCCGATATCTCTGGCATTTGTGAATGGATTTTGATGATTCTTTTTTTATTTAAAAGGAAGATCCTATAAAAATTTGGTTAAGATCTGATGCCAGTTCAGAGAACATGGGCAATGGAAGGTCCTAACGGGTGACAACACGCCACCTGTAATTAGGTAATTATGAACCTTTTCGATACATACAAAATTTTAGCTTTCTTTGGAGTAGATAATGAAGAAAGAACATTGGTATTTAATGTATGTGTAGATTTATGCGAAAAATCATGACAATCTTTGGAGATTCAGATTCATTTGGGGCTGGTTATCCTGTATTCAAAGCTTAAATTAAAACTAATTAATTCAAACTTAATCTTTACGCTATATCTTTTCGTCAATTTAGTTAAACAAGTTTAATTAGGTTTAATATTAACTTCGAATACAGGACTAAGAATGATTCCAGATTTGAGTGAATTTGTACGTAAACCCACTTGAAACTTCACTTATTGTTGTATTGTGTTGAACGTGATCGGGTCACGAACCTCAAACCTTCGCATCTGATAGGCGATGCTTGAGTTGAATTGATCAGACTTCGAGTGAAACACCTACTTTGCAAAATGAATACTTAAAGACGAGAGACATTACTTTCGTCGTCAGTAGATTTTACATGCATTCGTAAACTTATTCTGTCTTCCGCCTCAGGTTAGACTAGATCTGGTCAGATTAAATTAGGTTAGATTTGACTATCCACGGGCTCCGATGTGCCACGCAGTGAAACACGTTGCGCGTGGATGGTACTGACTCCATATAATTATAGGTACACCTAGTAGTACACTAGTAGGAGCGTCGGTGGCACAGTGACTAGGACGCTGGATTCCCATGCGGGAGGTCCGGGTTCGAAACCATGCAATGTCATGTACCAATTACTTTTTCGGTTTTTTCGAAAGGCTTACGTACATTTACCGACTGCTCTGACGGTGAAGGAAAACATCGTGAGGAAATCTGCACACTGAGATAACCAGTGTGTGAAATGAGGAAGGCAATGGCAAACTACCCTGTTAAATCTGCCACGAGAGTCGTTCTATGTGATTAATTCCTTAGAATGATCACGACCCCCAGCAATGAGGAACACGACTTAGAAGAGAGACACCTAGTATATATAAGGTCCTTTTTTATTAGTAGCAAATATTTGGAGGAGGGTTTATGCTGGTCATTTGTACCACTTTACACGAAAAATAACCCTGTTACTTATATGAAAATTTTCCATACTAAAGAAAAATAAACTCCATTATTTTGCACCTTGGTGGCATAAACTCATCCATGTCGTTTTGAATGAAACTCCATTCATTCATACTTCTTATTTCAGTATTAGAATAGCAATAATTCATTCATTTGTAGAATTTTCAAACAAACAATTTTGTCGTTTTTTGCCCTTTCGTTATTATTATAACCTATAGATGACAGACACCCTAGAAATATTTGCCGCTAATAAAATAGGACCCTATATAGGTTTTCTTTTGTATTACAATTATTCGTATTTTTTAGTGATTTCAAAAATAATTTTATATTTATCTTTCGAACAAAGTCTGATTATCTGTCACCTCCATTTTGTTTTAGTAATTTTCTTATTGCATTCGCATCCAATAGATTCCTCGGAGCCCCAACGGATTAAAGTTTAATTAAAGATGCATTCCCACAAAAGAGTGGTGGAGAGCCAACGATTGTTTTCTCTGAGATAAGAATGGTTGCATTTCTAGCAGACTTGAACTTTTTTAAGCAGACTAAGTTTCAACTGTGGCTTAGTGGATCTTAATTTTCAGGTCAGACTCTGAATCTGCACTCACTCAAAATGTGTGAACTGTTATCAAAATCAAATCAAATCAATTTATTTTCGGAACAACAGAGGTCCAATTTTTGTTAGTAACAATGCAGGTACTTAAGACTATGTTAGTAATTATTTACAAAGAAAACTTAAGGCAGATATGTGGGACGGAGAGTTCGTGCGTCCATCGGGCACCTCCCCCAACCCGGTCAACACACGAACCCAATATCTGATTATAGGACAATCATGTTTGCCCGCTATCATCTTCATAATGTCATTGTTGCCGCCCTCCACTCCGTGCAGCAAGGAGGCGGTCTTCTTGCGCACGATCGCATGGAAGCCGTCGATCGAAGTGTTATGCGAGTGTGAATCTATTTAGGATTAGAGACCATATTATAATCGAAAATTTAACTAACATTAGTTTATTAAATAAATTTTTAATTTATTTTATTATTTAAGACATTAAAAAGTATCTCCCCTGCAATCTTTGCCGTTACCTAACTTGCTTTAACTAAAAACTAAATTAACTTAGCTATCACGATCCATCTAGATGGGTAAAGACATACGTAATAAGGACATGACAGTAGTATCTCCGTGATACTTTTTGATCAGAAAACTGTCATTGGACTCTGCTGCAATTCGATTTTTTTATTTCGATTTAATATGAACGATTTTTTTGGATGCAATTGTATGGACCGGATATTTTGTGATTTAAATCTGTACTTAACCCGGCGTGGTATAATCTAGTCAACACTTTTTGTATGATCGAATCTAAGTGACGTTTTAAGTGTCTACTAAGTGAATTTAGTCATTTTAAAACTAGATAGAAGATTTTTTTTCTGCATTCTTTTTTATATTTTATGTTTTAAAAAGTAATTGTTTTTAGTTGTTATTTTAATGCTTAAATCTAATGTTTGTGTTGTACCATACCTACTTAATAATATCATAAGGTACGTCTAGTTATGCTCTAACGTTATAAGTAATTACCCGATGTTTTAGTGAATACTGTGTATGCCTTTAATTGGCACCTATATCAGTAAAAGTACCATTTTATTAAGATTATTTGAAATGTACTATAATACATGTGCAGTTGGCTTACCTAAATAAATAAAATAAAATAGATAGGTCGATTGTTCAAGAATATTTTGCAACAGAATATATAGGTAAAGCGTAATAATCGCTTGCAATTTACACCACTTGCTCTTGTGAATCAAACCAGTTAGTCAAGTTATGTTTACGAACCAAAACACAAACTACGTAATCAAAGCGATCTGTTAAATATTGACCCCATCACTGCAACGCCCTCTAAATTAATACATGGTAAGGGTGCTTGCATAAAGAAGCGGGTTACCGGTACAGATAAATCGGTACGGGTCAGTACCGATCGGTGAAAGTAAAATAGCCCCTTGTTTATCATAAACGTTCCGCCCTCCCCCCACTTGAAGTCAGCGCCTGATTGTCTGCAGCGAACCGAACGGGGACTGGAACCGTACGCGTGTAGTCCAGGTCTAAGCACTCATATATAAAAAGCAGGTGGAAACTTGTCGGTACCGATTACATGGACCGGGTTTTAAGCGTTGCCGGTGTAGGATGTCTACGGAGAGATTTATCCGTTTCTTTATGTAACGTTCGAAACCATGCAATGCCATATACGAGTACCAATGATTTTTTAGATTTTTTGAAGACTTACGTACATTTACCGATGGCTCTAATGGAGAAGAGAACATCGTGAGGAAACCTGCATGTCTGAGGAAACTGAAAGTTTCCGAAGGCATGTGACATCCACAAATCAGTACCGGGCCCGCTCGGTGGTTCATAGCCCGTAGCCCCTTGTGAAAGAAAGCCTGTGCCCCTACAGTGGGGACATTAATAGGCTGATGATGTAGGTTGACCTCTACTGATCAGTACCGACATTCACTGACAAGTCGGTACCGGAAAACCTGTTTCTTTATGCAAGCACCCTAAGTATACATTCAGAATTCCCGGCGTCCCTCAGGGCATTTCCAGTTAACTCGAGCCACCTTGGCTTGATGCTTACACAGTCTTGTGTGCAGTTGCTGTAACTTGCTCTTCAGAAATTCTGTAGTCATTTAGTAGCCTTCAACAACCTCTTATGTATGTATAATTACATTGGTATGTATAAGATACGAGTATGTTATTATTGTATAAATGAAATCATATTTAACTACCATTTATTTTGATTCATTTTCCATATTCTATACCTACGTCTCTTTCGCAATCATTTACAGTCCTAAGTTTTCCAGGAATAGATCTCTTCCTCATTATAGTACCAAACTATCGGTAAATGAACTCTTGCAATGAGACTCAGGAATGAAAACGGGAAATAATAAATAATATTTAGCGTCCCAAATGAATACCTTTGAGAGAGCATATACGAGTTAGTACTTATAAATTATACATTAAATTCAATATGATTCTTGTCCCAAAAGGAAATTATTTTATTCATGATATTTTCTATTCTATTCCATCTTAAGTGATACATATTTTATTTGAGGGCTATTTATAGACCTTTTTTATGAAGTTGATTATTTTTGGATGCTAAAATAACCTAACACACATCGTGCAATTTGCTGTATCTATTTTCATCGTTCAACTAAAGTTTACCGATCACTTTTAAAATACAAATCGGTATTTTTTTTCTCTTCTTATGATACAGGGCTGGAAATAACCCCAGCGGCACTTCGACCCTTGAGGATCTGTTGTGCCTACCCCATTTTACATACTTGCCATCTCAATGTGCAGGTTTCCTCATGAAGTTTTCCTTCACCGTTAGAGCAGTCGGTAAATGTACGTAAGTCTTCGAAAAATACGAAAAACTCATTGGTACATGACACTTCATGGTTTCGAACCCGGACCTCCCGCATGTGAATCCGGTGGCCTAGCCACTGTGCGACCGACGCTCTCAAATCGGTCTGTTGCATTACTACAGCTTACGACTGTAACATAATGGCGATAGAAAACAATTAATAGTTCTAACGCCTTTAGCATTGCAGCGATTTATGTTTCATAGAAATCTATTATTCGCTTTTCTAGATTTCTATGGTTTCTGTTTCAAAATCTCAGATGTACGATAAGATCTCACACTCCATTAAAAGGTATTCATAGTACAGGCGGGCTCTAGCTTTAGCTATATGATATACGAATACTTTAGTATACCATCTGTCAAATTTCTGTAATCTGAATTGAACCTTAACGGATTCGCCGTAGACTTCAAAATTTAATTGTAGAATTTTGACAGGTGGTATACCCTAGATAGAGGTCGACTGTACCAATAGCAGTTCTATTTGTTTTGTGTCCTCAATGGAACATGACTGTATCAACAGTGCTACGGCGTAGCAATACGTAGCCGTGCTACGAGCTACGTGCGTGTTACACCTACGGAAACACCATTAGAGGATCCAGTTACGAGAACAGAGCTTTACCTACTTATTGTAATGGAGCTAAAGGTAAGTTCCCATAGTATTTTTTAAGTTTATTGGAAGCCATTTCTTATCAAATTCGGATTAGAATTGGTAGGTAGTAATTAATAAAAATAATGGTGATCGTTTTAAGATTAAGCCAGGAGGAAATTGCAGACGCAAATAGGCTTATCATGACTTCTAATCCTAATATTATCATCATCAGCCTATTAATGCCCCCACTGTTGGGGCACAGGCCTCTCCGGCCATGATCTACCGAGCGGACCCAGTGCTGATTGGTGGATTTCACACGCCTTCAGAAACTTTTAATTTCCTCAGACATGCAGGTTTACTCACGATGTTTTCCGGTTGTCTATTTATTTATGTATGCACATATATAACAAAATATATATTACCTACGTACGTAATATTTGCTACTACTAAGATACTCCCTGTAAATACGAGTTAGAATTTTTTTTCGAGGCTTTGACCCTTTATGGGGCCATACCAGCGTCACAGGGTAATGCAAATTCAAAATCACTAAACTGCCCTGAGACAGCGCCTGATGTAGCAGAATAGTTTAATAAAGAGATTACAAACAAACAAACAAAACCATGCGCATATTTCCCCCTCAAACCACACATTCATCACACAATTATACCGCACAGTATACGCATAACATAATAGGGTCCCTCGTAACTAAGTCGTAAGTCACGGAGGCAGCCGGAATGGCGGCAGTCATTTATCAGATAGAGGTCAGCCCGCGGGAGTTAATACTGAGCGACAAGTGACAAGTGACATGTGGCCGCGATTGTGTCTCTGCTTCACCACAGTATAGGTGGAACAGTAAATACACTGGAAAAGGGTGTGAACCACTCAAATCGGACTAGTAGCGCCCTCTCTCAGCGCCAATTCTCAGATGTGAACACTGACAGTGAGCCAAAAGATTTGTACAAATGCACTTATATTTCCACATTTGACATTTTAATGCCCGACTAATGTATGGGTAAATGCTCACATCGCAAGTGCCAACTGGCAACTAAAACTTCTCTAGCCACTACTGATATTAACAACGAGGTTCAAATAACACAAACATTTCTATTTTCTTAAAATATATTACATTTTTAATACAGAGCCAAACTTCCTCAGCGCATCTATAAAATCTGTTTAACAGTTGTTTTTATATAGCCTGGAGGTAAAGGTTCCTTCATTCAGGTTAATCTAAACAATCTACAAAAAGGGAATTTTAAAATCTTATAAAACCTTTGTGGCATAGTGCCCCGGGTCGCCAATATTCTAAATCACTCGCTTGCTTTAGCGACACAAAATACACACACACACACACACACACACGCACACACCCACACACACACACACACACACACACTTTTTTGACACTTTAGTGTCACGATGTTAAATGAAAAGCACAAATGATAAGTCGCATTTGACGCGTGTCATATATTTTAAATTATTTAGATAACGTTACACATTAGGACATTTTAAATCAAATAACATTTTTTTTATGTACGAGTTCTTAATTATATTTGTATAAATCAATGTGCCACTGATTAGAACCCCTTTTCTTTTTACTAGGTAAGTATGGTCGATGTTTTCAGACTCTTCCACCTAAAACCTGAAACTTCAGATTCTTGGATTTTAAAACAAATGTCTCGCTTTATATCTAGGGGCGAGCGCATTCTTTCCTTTATATCAAAATTAATTTCGAATTTTGGAAAAAAAAGCATGATGTTTTCAGTCTAAGAACATGTTACAATTGTACAACGTTACACAACGTTAAAAAGACACATGCTCGGCATGTGCTGCGGTCCGACTGGTAAAGCAGAACCATAGCGCTGGTTTTCAGCTGTGCCAGGGCGCCATGTGCCAGGGGATTTAAAACGAAAATATTACCACAATAAATTAATAATTCCGATACCATGAATGTTTCGAAAGTTGAAAATTTTAATAGTTGGTAGGTACATATTAGCTAAATCATTAGTGATAACTTTTGACTGTCAATACTGTGCTTACGAGTGCTTTAATAGGTACTGATAAATTTTAGTACAAGCAATATGTTCCCGCTCGCATAAAAGTTAATTCGATTCTACTTTACTATTTTCTGTTGTCAAATCAATCTTGTAATGAAATATGATTTGCTAAAAGGTTATGTAATCTAAGCTTTATGTTTTCAAAGTTGAAATCATTTTAAGAAAGATTGGTGTTAGGTACAATATGTTTTTGTCTATTTTAATAACACTGTTCTATTTTAATTTTTAAGCTTTTGCCATGCTGGTTCCATTGGTTCTTTTCTTATTTCAGTTTAAAACACAGTAGGTATTCTGTATTCTGTTCGCATTTTTTTCTCATTATCCCATTACCATAAATGACACTTCTTTTTAAAGCTCCAACAACAGAGCTAATATAATTTTCCAATTCCTCACGAATTACATTGTTATTAAGATTTGTGTGCAGACGGGAAGCGGAAATGACAGGGGAAAGCTCGTAGCTACGAATCCAAGATGGCGTCAATTTATCACGTGACCATGGAAGCTCGAAATGACGAGTTGTTCGGAGAAACAACGTAATAGAGGAACAAACTGAAACAATAAACATTGTGTTCTAAAAAATAAGAACTTGAAAAAGTCTAAAAAGTCCTTGTTCTAAAAGTTAAGTAAGTCATCGAAACTAATAGCGCTCTCTACGAATTACATCATTTTCGTGTTTATAATAATATGTATTTTTATTTATACCGGACCCTGGGGCCCGGGAGCGCACCGCGTCTTCAAGAACCTCGCAAAGCGCCTGGTCGACGCGTCAAAAGACCCAAGATCTGGCTCCTATTTGGCCCAGCGGATTAGCTTAGCTATCCAACGGGGCAACGCAGTCAGTCTCTTGGGTACACTGCCGGATGTGGGGGACTTAACCCATTTTTTTTATCTCTAGCTTTCTTAGCCTTAGTTTAGTTTTAGCTTTAATATTATTTTAGTGTTATATTATATTTTCTATTTGGGCATGATAAATATACTTTATAATAATAAATGTCATTTATTATTTTTTAATTTTATTGGAAGAGATGGTGAACGAGCCGAACATCATAGGAGAAACGAAAGCAGCTCGACTCCGATGGCTCGGACACATCACTAGGAAGGGGGAGGATCGGGCAGTTAGACGAGCGTTTGTCGGACGACGTCCGGTCGGACGTCCCAGATCCCGCTGGCGCGATGAAGTGGAGAAGGATCTGCGTGAGCTCCGTGCGCCTGACTGGCTTGAGACTCTGCAGGAGAGAGTGCGATGGCGCTCTTTGGTAACAGAGGCCAAGATCCACTTCGGGTCGCTGCGCCAGCGGAGTAAGTAATAAATTTCATTTAGGAGCTCGTAGCCTAGTTGCGAGCACGGTCCGAAAGTGATCGTGCAGGTTAAACGACGTTGGCGCGGTCGGTACCTGGATGGGTGACCGGTAGTGGCATATTTCATCTGAGCTCCTGCGTGCCTCGGAAAGCACGTTAAGCAGTCGGTCCCGGTTGTTGTCGTTCGACAACACCTACGGGCGGCCTGAACAACTCTGACAAATAGGTTGGCCACTAACCATACGATAAGCAAGCAAGCAAGCATGATAATGAAACGCATGATTTCAGCCTATGTATTCTAACGATACCCTACTTGGTTCAAAGTTTCACTCGAAAATAATATGTGAACCGGTTTTTTATTAGACTGCTCTAGCATGGTAATGTAATATGGCAGATGTTATTAAGTCGGGATCACAGAAATCGGAAATAAGCATTATAATTTCTCCATAAAAATACTAGTATTACGTCAGCCCATCGCTAGGCAAAGGCCTCGGGATAAATAGTAATAAGCATAAAAATGTCTGATGTCTAATAACTTGCTTCGTATCTTTCAAATATTTTCCAAGAAAATACAGTAATCTACTTGTTTTGCTAAACAAATAATAACGCCATGAAGCGTTGCTTTTTGGATAATCAACATCGTTACCATCATGAAGGCTGTCATGGCACGAGAGACGCTCGGTCTGATTAATGGTTCGTCGGATCTTGACAAAAGGCATTGTGGTGGTAAGACACATCGTACGAACAATGTTATCGTCAGATTCGGCTTGACAACACGCTAGGCTAATCTGTCATATTGTTTGACGAAGGGTTAAGTTGTCTAACTTAATCTATCGATATTGTTAACCACGAGAGTAGACTTAAGGGGTTAGGTGCCGGTATGGTAAGGTTTACAGAACAACCAGTACTATAACTAAGCCTATATGCTCCATCATGCTCCTTCTACGTTACAGGTGAGATTGAGGTCTAAAGCAGATTTAGGTGTAAATAAAAAAAACTTAGCCGGAATGAATTCTAGTACTCGGGGTTTCATCATCATCAATGCTAAGGTGTATGGGGATATAATCCACCAGCGGGTGCTCTTTAAAGTTTAACAACCAAGATCAAGATCAAGTCTTAATCAAACCTGAACTTCTATATTGATGTCTGGTGCTACAGTTACTATGCCAACGAGGCTCCTGTTCAGTTATAAAGAATTATTATTAAGCTCCCACATAAGAGTAGGTACGACGATCGTAAATTCATAATTAAAAAAGAAACGGCATCTGTTAGAGATATTAAAACGGCAGCTTTAATAACAAAGCTATTACAGGCTTCATTACAACTCCATCGTACACACTCAGCTGTACAGAATGACAATCTTTTGATTAAATAACACCCTTTTCATTTATATACACGTTGGAAACGATAAGTGATATCACTCTATAATTCCTAAACTACACAAAATATTGTAAAACTTTTTACTGATTAACGTATCGGAATAGAGTGGAAACACGTGTATTTATTTTCTATCACAATTATTGATAAAGATACAATACTTATCTCGTAATTAACAAGTGAGTGAATCGATGAGTGCCATGCCATAGTAAATGTATGAGAATAGGAAAAATCAAAAATTTGTACATATCCTGTTTTTTTTTCAGATAGTTATTAATATCAAGTTATTATAAGCTAGATAGTTATTATAAGCTAGCGACGTAGTTTCAACACCAGTAAAAAGTTTTACAATATCTTGTATAGTTTAGGAATTATAGAGTGAGATTACTTATCGTTTCCACCCTGTACAGCAATTATATATTTTATTATAGCAATTAGATCGAGAATATGATCAATTTCGAGTGTAGATTCTAGAGAGATGCAAGCGAACAGCTTGTATTGCTGTGTTTCGGTTTGAAAGGCTCTTTTAGCCAGCTTAATTACCGGCACATGAGGCAGTACTTACATGTCCCCAAGATTATAGTGAGTTGAGATATCTATGAGCGACGGTAACCGCTTGTTATCAGGTGACCTTTTTACTCGCTTGCTCTCGTTATACAAAAAGAAGACAAATAAATAAATAAATAAGTAAATAATAATAGGTGTCCATTTGTAAATAATGTTTTTCTTTCGTATTCGTTTAAAAATAAAAAGTTTTTTCAAAATTTAGAAAGTTTTTCAAAATTAAACTTTCGCGATTCAAAACAGATAGCTCTGGACAATTCTCAGCGCGCCAACTAGCAGCGCACCCAGCGGAAAAAATCCGCAACTTAAAAAAGATTGAGAGAAGAACATGGCGCCGTCGGCACCGATAAAATTATTCATTAAAAACCTAAAATCTCGTGCCACACGTAAATAAACTTCTCCAAAATCAACAAAAAACACTCCAGCGCCGATCTAGACAAGATTCACAAAGAAACCAGCTCTTGGAAGACCATCAGAGGGCCCTCAAGGATTCTTGGCTGCGGCTGCGCTGATGAGTCTAAAAGTTCTCCGCTATCTGATCTATCGACCCTATTTCACAGTTTTTTTAAGTTAAATTTATCGTCATTCTTCGCATCTGTATGTCCCAGCTATATCATGCACAGGACATCAAACGCCATGTGAAAACTGCCCGATTAAAACACGACGTTCAAATGTTCTAATAAACAGTTGCCAAGCCATTTTCTTTTCAAAACTTGCAAATTAATGAATAGGTTCTGGAAGTTTGAATAAAGTTTGTAAAGCTTTTTGCCGACAGCTAAATAGAGTACAAATTTTTTAAGCGTTAATTATAACGTTTGGAATGTTTAACTCATGCCAACTTAATTACTATTCTTAGTTTAGTTACTACCTATAGTTTATTAACTATTACGTATGTATTTTAATTTTGTGTATTATGTAAGTACAATAAACAAACTATGTATTATAGGTATAGTTTCGTAATTTTCGTTGAAATTTTAATGGGAGTGTATTAACTTCCCACACTCACACACCCACTCACCCTACACTACAGATGCACACTTACATCATTACACACTCCCACACAACCTAACACACCCCCACCCATACTCACTCTTACCATTATCTTTACTAAATTCCTTTATGATTAAATTTTCCAAATTCCTTTTAGGTTAAGAATATAATTTGTAATTTGCTTGCACAGAAAGTGCGACGGAATCCCGACTTACAAGATACAGGTTTTCTACCAAGTTTGTAAGTCGGAGGTCCTTTTTTGTGTGCCCTGTCATTTTATCATTTATCATTTTTTTCATTTTTCCTTTTGTACGATAGATCATGAGTAGGTAATAAAATACTTACGTACATTTTACGGCTTATTAATATTTCTATCACAAATAATACTCAAACACAGTTATATTTATTTATTTATTTTCTCTTAAGGAATAATATATAAATAAAAATCTGCTTATAATAAACTTCCACTTTTAAAAAACAGTATAAATATAATACTTAAAAAAGAAATATTACTCACTTATTAAAAAAAAAGATTACAGAAACAGGCCGGTTGTAAAGTAAATTAAGATAACAATATTAAGAATATAAAAGAGAAATGGTTTAAACATTATGTGACAGAGAGTGTGGGAAACTAGTCATCCTTAAAGTAGGATTCATCTAACCGGTGCTGGTGCAAAACGAGTCCTGGTTATGATCGATACATATTTTATTAAAGTTGATGCAACTGCATTTCGTCTATAGTTGGTAGTTGGAGTTGGTACCTCCAATGCAGGACGCTGTCTAAGGCTAAGTTGATTAGTGCGAAGGTTTAGATTTAGGTAGGAAGGTTTAGGTATACAATGATTCAAGATAACTTTCAACAGATTTAAAATATAAAATATTATCAGATTCACACTGATCAATGTAAATAAAATAATGAGTTCAATTTTGCGTTAAATACAGACCGGAATGCAAGTGACAATTAAAATAAAATACGTGAAATAATTAATCGCCTCGCAGTTGGTATGGCAACATTTTGACAGTACAATGCTAGTGTATTATTGTGCACGACATACTTGACCGTTAAAATAAATTGAGAGCTGGCAACTCAGCTTTCGAAATCAGTATTTAATTTTATAGCTACGTAATGCTTGCAAAATGGTTGATTTCATTTCGTTGTTTCAACCACGGAGATAGCCTTAAGAGAACTCGCTTCTTATATTTTATTATAATTATAATGACGACTGTAACGGCGAATAAAATATTTATAATATTTTTTTGTAATAATTTGTATTCGTCGCATTTGATTGGTCAAATCACACTTTAATGTTATTAGGAAGTTTTCGGTGCGTTGCTAACCATGAGGATTTAGATACAGTGCCCATGTATCGGTAATTACGCTGGCTCTCTTACCCATCAAAACGAAACATAGCAATGCTATCATTACTGCTTTGCGGCAGAAATATGTAAAAAGGTAGTACCACCCCAGGCTGACTCACATGGTCACACCACCTCCTAAAACCGGATTTCTATCGTGAAAGCTTCTAACGAGCATAAGTCGCAGGTCTTACATCGATTCCATTGTGTGAACATTATGACGTCACGCTACCACCCTCACCACAATGCCACCAGGAAAACATGGGTGTTACTCGTAGCTAGATTATGGGATTTACTAGTAGAAATACCGCGGGTTCTCTCAGTTTTTAGGAATCTGTACCTGAAATACACAGCTACGCAGTTTTGCTGTCGTTTCTCTGCCTGTGCGTTTGTGTGCCTCTAGCTTTAAACAAAGCAAGCAAAAGATTTCACCTCACACAACTTCATACACCCTCTCCCCTGTACACCCACAGTATCATATCCCGCTGGCTGTCTTAGTGTGGACTGGCATGCTGCAAGACAGCCGTTGGCTAGTGCAGGTGCCAGGATTTGTTTTTATAAATAGATACCTACCTACTTGTTTCAAATTATATTCTATTGTATTGTTTTGTAGTATTATATATTATATAAGCTTTTGAATAAAAAAATTGAATTTTAATTTTTGAATTTGAATTTTATATCGAGATTATTTTGATAGAGCATGGAAAATTTGGTATAATTCTAACCGTCATGTAAAGTTATGAATTATTATAGTATAAACGAAACGCAGTGAATAACTTAGGTAGGTAATGAGTGATTTTGTAAATGTTTGTTAACTAATCCATGCTCTGATTTTATTATTGTTATCTTATCTTCTGATAAGGGACCGGGAATAACCCAGCGGCACTTCGACCCTTGACGATCTTTTGTGCCTACCCCATTTTTCATACTGGTCATCTCAGTGTGCAGGTTTCCTCACGATGTTTTCCTTCACCGTTAGAGCAGTCGGTAAATGTACGTAAGTCTTCGAAAAATACGAAAAACTCATTGGTACATGACACTGCACGGTTTCGAACCTGGACCTCCCGCATGAGAGTCCAGTAGTATAAGTATTTGTGTATATGCCTGTATAGGTAAAATTTAGTGGAACCGACTAAGAATTATTTAATGTGCAAACTTACCTGCAAAATCTACTTGAATAAAACATTATCTTATCTTATCAAAGTTCCTTTCCCCCAAAACGCGTATTCATGTTGACAATCCTTCGACTTCACTTGGTTCTTTCTTCAGAAACGGTGAAAATAAATACACAGACAGATGGTACCATATTAGATTATATCAGGTATAGATGTAGATTGTGTGGGTACCTACACACGTAATTGCTATTTCACCCGCGCGGGTACTTTGGTGCTGAATCATCTCAATCAATCAAGGCACGTTGGAGAGAGCATGGTTTAGCTTTTTTCTGGGATTTAATAGAAAAAATACATTTTTTTAAATTTTTTATAACGAAATAATATTATGCATTAGTTTTAGTTTAAATTTTCTTCCTAGTTTAAGTTTAGTTTTAGTGTTATTAATGTACTTTATTATTATGTAAATAAATCTTTTATGTAAATCTATTATGTAAATAAAGTTTCAGTTTTGGTAGATACATAAAATAAAATATGAAATACGTTGCATACAATATACCTACGCAACCTATTGCGTATATGGTATACCTACAATATACCTTTACGCAAACATTATCATAAACTATTATTACATACATCACTTACCAAGATACCACGTATATGTATTATATTATATATTATCCTATTATAATTCTCCTTTTTGTCCTTTTTTCCCTAAGCTGTTATTTTAAGAAAATTTGATATGTGGAATCTTCTATTGGCATACAAATAATTAAAGAGCATTTATAATCTGTAAGATTTCCTGCAATAAAGAAAATAAATAAATTAAACAGTCCACGAAATGGTACCCCATTTAAAAAAAAAAATTAAACAGTCCACGAAATGGTACCCCATTTAAAAAAAATATGTCGAAAACTTAAGATTATTATTTATTTATTTACACAATAAAAATTATAAAATTTCTCATATTAAACTACATACCTAACAATGTACCTAATGTTATTGTCGAAAAATAATACATTGAATTTTATATTTTGTGATATTTTTGCCAGTGTGACATAAATTATTAGTCTCATCTTATGTTTATTTTAAATTAAATAGACATAATTAAAATAAGTAACTAAAATCTGTGATTGACTAATGATTAACTCCAAACACGCAATGTAAATTATAAGAGTGAATAATTTACAGCAAAAGTGGGACTAATTGTGCTTTTAATATCGATAATGGAAAAATAACATTATTTTATCGACTCACAATAATATTATAATAGGAATACATAAAGAATTTGAATCAATTTTTAAATTCTTTAAACTCCATAGCGTCGCCATGAGAAAAACACTGGCAATCGGTGATTTATAGAGTTTATTTCAAATGACACAAGTCATTAATTGCTGTTTACTCATTATTTTATAACACTTCATTCTCTCACATATATTAAAATAAGGATAGGTTAGATAAGTCGACTGTTCACTTCCAAGAATAGCGATCGAATGATTGCGATAATAATAAAATCTGCTCGCGCGACGCAAGCCGCGCGGGGAGATCGCGTCGGGGCAACGGCCCCCTGGCGATGGTCTCTGTCGCGACCCGCGAACACGGATCGGTGGCTGGGATGATCTTCGACGATCTTGGTCTCTTGCTTTTCGCGCCGTCCTCTACGCGGTCAAGCCCACCGGGGGAGACCCCGTTCGGAGAGGCCCGGTGAGCGCCAGCGAACGAGCGGCGATTTAGGCGATTCTTCAAACGTCTTCATGTTCCTCCTCTCCAGTCACGAGGTTTCTTGGCAGACCTCTCCTGTCGGGGGGCCGTGCGTGGTGTGGGGCGATGTCTCTGACGTGCGGGAAGCTCGAACCCGCCGTCCGTGCGAACATTCTTCTTGCAAGTCCAGTGATAAACTGGTCCAGGCTTTCTATTTGCAGGTCCCGCGATATGGTGTCATTTCTGACGTATCTGGGAGCAATGATTGCGAACTGTCAGTGCCCACCATTTTATGCCAGCACCTTTCTCACCCCACTACTCTACCATAGACTCTAGAATCAGTATTCCCACTATGCTAGTATGAAATATTACCAACGCCTGTCGGTGTTGTCATATTTTAATTCTCAAAAGTTAATAAAACAACGGATTTTAAATCACGACACTGCCTTACATATCAAATTGTCACTTTATGGGGTTTGCTGGATTTCTCTTACAGATAAGTCCCGCCCTTTGTGCTTCACATATTTTTGTGTAAGTTTGTAACATATTATGTATGTTCTACGAGTTGATTTATAAAAAAAACTTTTTTAATTATTTTTTACATTATTAAACTACTACCATCACTTAAAATGTAACACAATAACAGATATTGGAATAGGTATTGCTCTTGTAACTTGTTACCTAATATGACTGTGACATTCGTACCTCGTCAGTGTAAAGTGTCCCAAATAAATAAATCAATATGGTCACAGCAGGGGGTCGCGTGCGACCTTGCTCGATACCCGTGTACCTCAGGATATCTTTGTATCTATAATTATTATAATGTAGTCACGACAACCTTTGAAATCATGCTTTGTATGTTAATTTGATAAAATATTACACAAGCGCGCCGATAACTCCGAGTGGGCAAGTGTAGACGAAGCCTAAAGGCACAATATATACAGATAGAGAAAGTTCGTTCTGGGCTTCCGCGATTTAAATCATCTACACTCGACCATAGCGCTAAGATACCTGTTTGTTTGTTTCTTTGTTTGTAGTCTTTTTATTGTACTAATATAAAACACATAGAAAATTTTAAAAAAAACATTAAAATATGTACAAAGGCGGGCTTATCCCACAGGGATCTCTTCCAGCCAACCTTTAGTTCCCTATAGTAGTCACCTATAGATCCCAGTTTATAAAAATATTTCTGGCAATGTATTTATTTCATTTACAAAAAATAATGACTACCTTTCGAGCGCGCCACCACGCGTGCAATTCGATACTGAATTAGTTTGATTCAATCTGAGATCGCGTGTACGCAAAACCCGCGTGTGCGTCGGTCAATATCGCGCGTTTATATTGAGCGGTCCTTCTGTATCTTTATATTTTGTGCTAAAGCTGTATGGAACATTAATCATGAAACGAACGAGTCTACACGGGGAATAAGACATTAGCATTACACAATGAAATGAACGTATTTTGTTATTGTATTGAAATGGTGCTTTGTATTATAAAGATAGCATTGTGTATGATTTAGTTAATAGAGAGCATGGTGATATTACGACTGCAATATAGCTATCAATATTATTTGTACACTGAGAAAAATATATTTTTTTTAAATTTATTTATTACAAAATCTACAGCACTTAAATTTAAAAACAAAAAAGTCCATTTAAAAAACATACTGCCAATTAAAGATTTCCTATTTTAAAACAACGCCTATAGGGAGAAATAAGTTTTGGTGTGTGGTGTATATGGATGTGTTTATTGGAAATGTATGTGAGCGTGTTTGTGTAGAAGAGAGTGAAAGGGTGAAAGGGGTGTGTACATTTGTATGTGTTTGTTCGAGTCTTTACTACATGTATCCAGCTACAACGCTACTGTACTAGTACCATCTAAGTATTATTTATTATTGTTATCTAAAACGTTTCCTCCTCAAATATTCAGGTTTTCCTTCATCGTCAGAGCAGTCAGTAAATGTACGTAATGTAAAGAGCATCGGTGGCACAGTGGCTAAGACACCGGACTCCCATGCGGGGGGTCCGGGTGTGAAACCGTGCAGTGCAATGCCCAATGAGTTTTTCGTATTTTTCGAACACTTACGTACATTTACCGACTGGTATAACTGTGAAGGAAAACATCGCGAGGAAACCTGCACACTGAGATGACCAGTATGTAAAATGAGGTAGGCACTAAAGATCCTCAAGGGTCGAAATGCTGCTGGGGTTATTTGCGGCCCATCATAAGATAAGATAAGATAAGAGGTGTTATCGAAACTATCATGATGGAGGTGCAGTATTTGTCATGATCCTGTTGCGATCAATATTTTAGACAACTGCATCTCTATTTGCAAATCGCACAGTGGACAGTAGTGTTCTTTAACTTTGGAAGAAACACTTCAGGCACATGACTGTATATTTCGTAGTAATGTCTCTAATGGATTTTAAATGTACCTATGCAAGTTTACACACATTTCACCAGCCGCTAGCTGACCCAGCTCGCAAAGTGTCGCGATTGGTAATTGACAGTTCGCGATTGCTTTATTGTAGAACAAGTTGCTTGGATTATTATTGGAGGAATTTTAGTGAAAGTTATCGATTATATGTATAAATGAACAAAATAGTAATTAATTATAGTAATACAACACTCCAAGTGGGCTTATGTTATTATTACCAAATAATGGAACGTGGTAAGTAACAGACCCTTTTCTATCATCAGGAATTAAGGGTATATCCCGCGATAGGCGATAGACGAGATAATCCAATTGGAAGACTTATTCTGGCTTAGGGATACACAATTACACAATATGGATCTCAAATGTTTATTCTCGATTTTGTGTAAAACTAATTCTTTAATTCATATTCATTTATTTCAGTAATGATTCAAAATACGTTAGAAAATAAACAGTAATTAATAATGTACAAATACAAATATACTTTATTGCACACCCGGGACAAAACAAAACATACAACATAAAGAGAGGTACAATACAATGTGCAATGTGCTTTAAGCGATATCTTCCAGACAACCTTCAGGTGATGGATAAATCATAAGATACATAATAAACGGGTGCAAAAGGCGTATGAAATACATACTACCCTCAAATAAATAAATAGCAACAATAAAAAATAAAAATAATAAATGCATGTAAAAATGTATTTCTCATGCTAGATATACTTAAAAAAATTAGAAAAAGGGTGAAAAAAAATCCGTGGCAGAATATGAACCTGCGATCTTGCCGTTCCGTGGCAGGGTTCTAACCGTTTATTTAAGTAATTAATCATCATTCATCATCAGCCTATTAATGTCCCCACTGTTGGGCACAAGCGTCCCCTTGTACAAGGGGTACGGGCCATGATCCACTGAGCTTGCCCAGTGCTGATTGGTGAAGTTTCACACGCCCTCTGAAACTTTTCATTTCCTCAGATATGCAGGTTTCCTCACAATGTTTTCTTTCACCGTTAAAGCAGCCGGTAAATGTACATAAATCTTCGAAAAAATCCGTAAAACTCATTGGTACATGGCATGGTTTCGAACTCGAGCCAACCCGCATTCTAGCCACTAGGCCACCGGCGCGGCGCTCAATCAAATCAATTAATCTTTAATCAAAATTAAAGCATGAAAAATATAGGCGGATATTACACTCACCGTTCAACAAAATTTATAATTCTATTAACACGTTCGCGCGCGGTAACGACTAATGCCGTAAAATTGAGTTTAAAAAATTACCGTACGGTTATAGGTGACGATTTTCTATGAACTTGGTACGTAGACCCCTCCCACTGCAATTCTGCAAAGAGTGCATTTTATTTCTACTGGCAAAACTGCGGGATTTATAGGTGTTCCTTTTTGGACATGACTCACACATACACAGGTACTTACGCATTGACAGTACGGACATGATAGCTATTCTATGTATCGTATTACGGTACCAGAAGTTAGTGATCGTATGCAATAACTTACTTACATTAATTTTATGCAGTGCGGCAGTGAAGATTGATAGTTCCAAAATGAGAAAAAGTACCGCGCGCGAACGTGTTAATTATTATCAAAATGCTTACCCACTATAATACCATAGACTGATTAATGTATACGATAGAGGGTGTAGATAAAGATGATGTTCAACATACCTAATAGAGATCGAGCCCATGCTTCATTAAGTGATAATGCTCACAACTTAGTGTAAGTATGTAATAAGGTTGTTTACACGCAGTACGCGTAGGAAATATAAGCCTATTAGATGCTTATCAATTTCCAAGACGGATTAATAGTCACAGTTGGAGAACTAATTGCGAAAATGTACGTACAAGTTGTTACATAGTAATTTTCTTTTAGACTGAAACAATATACTGTTTCACGGTATTTTCATGATATAAATTAATACCTGAAGATGTGTAAACGAAACGAAAATGTACTAAGTCCAAACTAACAGAAATTTGCACTATGTCCTTGACAAGCGAACATAGAAAATACGCTAAGTCTATAGAATTAATTTTGAAAATTTCACAAGTCTTAGAATTAATTCCGAAAAAATCACAAGTGTTTTTGGGCTAACTAATGCAATGGTTGACCACTGCATTTTCACTTCACTTCACTGTACACTATACTATTTACACTACTACCTACTGCACCCGACACCGAACAACTACACTATATCCGGCTCGAAGGACCACTATGGCTGCGCAGAAGGCGCCTATATCAAAAAAGAATGAAAGCCATGACATTTCGGAGAGTACAATTTTTCCCTAAATCTAAAATTGCTATATAAAACCGAGGTAACAAAACGATGTCGCCAGGTATAAACGCACAGCGACACCTGTCGGCAAATTAACGTGAACTGCCAAAGTACGGTATTAGACACAGTATAATATTTAAGTCTAATCATGTACTACAAGTTTCACCAAGTACCAATAACTTTCAATTTGCTTTTGTTTACGTTCGATTTTTTTGACATCTCATCGGGCTTGGAGTAATCTCCGCGGATTTCCTAACCTGATTCCTCTATTCTTTAAATATTTTATTGAAACAGGGTCAGACTCATATTACTGCAGCGCGCCCTCTCTTTTTGCTTCGATCACTCAGATTATTAATCGTTTAGATATTTTCTTTATAGATACCCGTTTTGGACAATTACTCCGAGTTACCACCTCTGCCCCGGAGTCTAGCTGGCTTTATTTTGAATTTTACACACACTTTCTAAATTCCCAAACTTTTGGGTATTAATATACTAGCTTACTCCTTTTTAAGCTTACTTTGGTAAATAAATGATGCAATGTTAAGGTTTTGGGAAATTTATTTCTTTCACAATATGGTAACAAAGTATAATATTTTAGTGATTCTTCTCCGGTGGTTCTTATTAGCCGATTTTCTGGAGAAAACAACATTATAAGCTAGTATTAGGCATAATAATTAACCGTTTCGCACTAAAACTTAACAAATTCAAACGAAAAAGACGACCAGATTATTCCAACCGATATCTACGTAAATGTAGCTTTCTACAATGTAGTATTCTTAGTACAATCGACTACAAGTATACTATAGTATACCATCTGTCAAACAACTTCGATTAAATCTCAACCGTATATCTGCGCAATACGATACATATCAGATTCTCAAATTTTGACGTTTTGGGTAGGTTGACCTGTGGTCGACTGTACAGTTGACATCACTCACATCATATTAGAAAGAGGAAATGTACAGTAAATAACACAACAGGAGGTTTTACCCTTTAGTAATTTGTCGATTTAACAGTTAAATGAGTTAAAGTTTAACTCATTTGACACATCCATACGAATGGCAAGGAATCATAACAAAAACGTATTGCGACAGGGTTCCACAGAGTATAGCTTGATGTGCTTCCACTGTACATCATTATTAGTTTCTCCACAGTCTATTTTCAGAATTCCCTGGATCGGATAGCAAGCAGAAAATACAGGCAGCAATATCTCTCGGCTCGTCAATCAAACATCAAAGGAACCTGAAGGGCGGAACTGCAAAAATTAATTCTCGTAGCGCCGGACACTGAAAAAGGTGAAACTGAAAATTTCAGACGCGGCAATTTGTTGTGCGAGTTAACTGGAACCGTGGCTTCGCTTTGGCGGCGCTAGGGAGGGGAGTGCCTGGGCTTTGGCACCCCTAAAAATTATTACTTAATTTTTTTTTAAATACAAAACCCTTAATTGCACACAAATACATTTAATAGCTACATAGATAATACTTATACTCGTAAGACGTATTCCTCATAGGATGAGGAAGTCCTTTTTTAACCTGTATTCCTCATTGGTGAGCGTTGTGACCATTCTATAGAATTAACCACATAGAACGCTTTCTTGGCAAGTGGACTAGTTTGCCATTGCCTCATTTCACACACTGGCAATTTCATCATCATCATCAGCCTATTAATGTCCCCACTGTTGGGGCACAGGCCTTCCCTTGCACAAGGGGGTATGGGCCATGATCCACTGAGCGGGCCCAGTCCTGATTGGTGGATTTCACACGCCTTTGGAATTTTTTTATTTCCTCAGACATGCAGGTTTCTTCACGATGTTTTCCTTCACCGTTAGAGCAGTCGGTAAATGTCGAAAAAATCCGAAAAACTCTTTGGTAAATGGCATGGTTTCGAACCCGGACAACCGGCATGGGAGTCCGGCGTCCTCGCCACTAGGCCACCGACGCTCTAGCAATTTCAGTGTGCAGGTTTCTTCACTGGTGCGTTTTTTTTTCACTGGTATTTTTAATTATCCCTTTTTGAGAGCGTATCCTTTAAAGATGCTAAAACCTATTAAGTACCAACCTATGTGTAGGTAGAAGTTTGTCTTGTAGAACATATATTCATAGCAACAGGGCTACATCAAAGTTACACTCTTTAGAGGGGATTATAGACCCCTTTGGATGAAAGTAATCCGAGTCACAGCAATGGTGGCTTCCTAGATTTATTACCTGCCTGCCTTAAAACAAGGTGGGAGTTGCCAGCGCCTTTATCTTGCTGGCAATATATTATTTACAACGGAAAAAATTATGGCCATCTATCTCGACTCGGCGTTGAGATGTCACGAACTTTTGTACATCTGTACTCATTTTTTGTGAGGGCGAGCATCAAAAGTGTTGGGAACTTTCTGTTTTACTAGTGAAATCGTCTTGGGAATTTGAAAACTGAAGATCGCCACCGGTCTTAGAACTTTGGATTTATGTAAGATTGTTTTTTTTATTGTATGAGGATAGCAGACGAGCACAAGGGCTACCTGATAGTAAGTGGTCTCCGTCGCCCATAGACAATTCACCTCACTATGTTATTGCAGAGTTTAGAGGCCCTGCTGACCATGAGGACTTTGACAGAGTGCCTTATGTGCCAAAAATTACGCGGGCCCTCTAACCCTTCCAAACGAAACTCAGAAATACTGCTTTGCTGCTGAAATAGGTGAATGAAAGTGACCAACCTATCGTCGAGTAGTTCAGGCTGCCCGTAGGCCTCTGACATGGCCTAACGACTGCTGTCAACAGTAGCCGAGACCGAAAGTTGCAACATGCTTCCGAGGCTCAGAGGAACATGTTAATATGTGACTAGCGGTCACCCATCCTGGTACTGACCGTGCCGAACGTTGCTTAACTAGCAAAATCACTTTCAAACCATCGGTTAGGTTAATAGAAAACACTTGTGCCATGAAATTAATTAAAAATCTAAATGTCAACGAGAACGTAAACAAACCTAGACATTCTCAACTTTAAGATGAAAACTATGTAAAACAGTGTAATTATATGGTATTTGTATGTATCGACAGCTTTCGGGAACCTGCCAAAACCGTACCGTTACAATACATATGCGTGCAAGTATGTTGGATTGACTACATATCCATCCAACCCAGCTCCACCCAGAACTACTTCCAGGCTCATGAGCCAATCATCTTTAAAGTTAGTGTAATTTATGCAGAAATTCGAAGCCTGAACCGAAAACAATGTTAGTATCGAGCGGGAATGACACGCAACCCTCGCGTGACAGGCCAGCACGAAATTATTATTGATTTAATAATAATTACAGCCTAAACCCCGCCGTGTGTGTTTACTGTGAAGCCGAACTGAACAGCAAATGACTAGGTTTCGCCGGGAAATTATCAAAATCATTAATCAGTAAACGCCCTTAACATTGCCTTACCCTTCAGACTGACTATTTTTAACCGGGTTATCATCCCGTGAAACGATCTACCTGAGCAAGTTGTCAATGCTGTATAAAGTAAAGTAAAAGTAAGTAAAAGTATAATACACTTTATCGCACAAATAGAAATCAACATACAATAGACAGAAAAGGAAATAGTGAAGTACAATTTAGGTTACCAATTTCTCCCAGGTTACCAATTTTTTTTTAATTTTGATAAGAAAAAGATTAATTGTAAATAGTCTTGCCACGATCAAGTATAGGGTACACCTACAGCAATGGTTAGTTTGTATTCCCAATAAGTATTATTGTATAAAGGTAAGTGGGAGATAACATTTTATTATAACAGAACTCGTTCAGTCTTACCATGCATTATCAATTATTTTGGCCCCGGATTAAGGTGCAAAATAAAAACGACTGTATGTGGGTATGCCCGAACGGACGACGGCCGGTCGGACGTCCCAGAAACGCTGGCGTGATGAAGTGGAGAAGGATCTGCGAAAGCTTCAAACGCCTGTCTGGTTCAAGACTGCGCAGGAGAGAGAGCGATGGCTCTCTTTGGTATCGGTGGCCAAGATTCCATTTCGGTTCGCTGCGCCAGCGGAGTAAGTAAGGTGGCGTCGTTGCTAGGACGTCGGTCTCCCATGCGGGAGGTCCGAGTTCGAAACCAGGCAATTCCATGTACCAATAAGTTTTTCGGTTTTTTCGAAAGACTTGCGTACATTTACCGACTGTTCTCACGGTGAAGGAAAATATCGTGAGGACACCAGCACACTGAGATAATATAACCAGTGTGTGATGGGGAAGGCAATGGCAAACCACCCCATTAAATCAGCCACGAGAGTCGTTCTATGTAATTAATTCCTTAGAATGATCACGACCCTCGGCAATGAGGAATACGACTTAGAAGAAGAAAGGTGCAAAATTCTTCAAATTTTGCATGACGAATCCTCGTAAAGGTTCGCATTTCAGCAGGATCGGAAAAAATCTAGATCATGTGAACATACAAAAAGATCCCAGACTTCCATCTAGTATGTAAATAAGTGTTTCCTATAACAAACATTTTGGTTGCGTGTTTTACGAACATTATTTTTTGTTAGATCTTATCACAAAATGAGATGTAACTTATTGCTCAAGTTGATAAATAACTTAAACTTTGGAAGAATATTGTTAACATTATTACGTGATAATTGTTTAAAGAAAAAAAGTTTTAAAATATCGCTTGAGCAACTTTTGATAATAATTTTAACTTAACTTGCGAAATATGGTAATAAGTGTTACTTTCAACTTTAGTTAAGTTAGGTTTACCTAGCAGAAAACAATTAACATAATTAAAAATACAAACGAGATCCAAATACCTAATATTTTTATTAATTTTCTATTGACTTTTAATTTCCTATTTTATTTAAACTGTGTGAATTAAATTACATAGAATCTGGGCAGACAGAAACATCTCCGTCAAGACCAAGATCAAACTTGTACGTTCACTGGTGTTCTCCATTTTCTCTTATGGCGCTGAGACTTGGACACTAAGAACAGCAGACCGCAAAAGAATTGATGCCTTCGAGATGTAGTGCTGGAGAAAAATGCTCCGAATACCGTGGACAGCACATCGTACCAACGTATCCATTCTACGTGAACTTAAAATCACCTCACGACTGTCCTCCGAGTGCCTTCGTAGAATTCTCGAATATTTCGGTCACATTGCCAGGAAAGACAGTGACAACCTCGAAAAACTAATTGTGACCGGAAAAATGGAAGGGAAGAGGCCTCGAGGACGTAGTCCGATGCGCTGGTCCGACCAAATCCGCACCACCCTTGACTCTACAATTCACGATGCCATCCGCACCGCCGGGGACAGAAATAAATGGAGGAAGATCATCCGCCAGATGGTGATACCTAAGGGTGGTCACGACCCTCAGCATTGAGGATTACGACGCGAGGACGAGGAGGAGTGTGAATTAAAATGTGTGAATATTACAAATATTTCTCGGTAATTTGTAAATTACGTAGGTACGTAGGGTCTGGAAAAATATTCAAAAGATGAAAGTCACAGCAAGCGCAGCCATTTCAACTCCCACCCACAGCCGTAAAAACCTTTAAAAAAGAACTGACCCGTCTACTCGCTCGTCCTTCTACCATAAACACATTTGTGCCATAGACAACATGATTTATTGCGTTACAAAACAAATAAAAAACATAGTTGAGTGATGAAAACGCGCTACGTGCTTGAGCTACGAATGTGCTACGAAATGGCTACGCTGACCATGTGGCTATAAAATAATCGCAAGGGAAAGTAGTTGAGAAATATTAATCACACGCCTCAAAAAAAATGGCGTAGACTTTTGCGGGTGGAGGGGGTGGTGGAAAAATTTGCGACAGAGAGCTAGAAGGAGATGAGACAAGACTTACTTGAGAAGCTCCTGGATCTGATCTCCGGCGGCTGGTTACTTCTGGTTTCTACCAAAGTTTGAAGGGTTGAGCACTTAGAGCACTCGCGGCGATAGTTCAGTAACAATATTAGAGTAATTAGCGTGTAAATTAATTAATTCCGATGAGCGTTTGTTTTGCGTGACCGTTGCGACAGAAATAATTTCACGAGTGAATTTGATTGGCAGATGACATTCGTCGTCGTCATCACGATGAGCGTATTCTTTCGGTCTTGTCTCTTAGGTGACAGGTGGGAAAGGAACAGTTATAATTACCTATATGAATATTAGATAAGTACAAATGTGTATAGTGTAATTTAAAAATAACGATATATGGCTTTAACAGGGGGGGGGGGGTTGGGGGGGGGGGGGGGTCATTGTCTAAGACTAAGTTACGGCTTGGAAAACATCAAGGACCAAACGTTTTAAGCTTTCGTGGTTTCTTACCACGGTTCAGGCTTAGTCCCCGTTCTGAGCAGTTAAGCGACCATTAAAACAACCCCAAACCGTGGGGTTCGATTCGATTCGAATCGAGGATCCAGACCAATCGAGCTTGAAACAACTTTAACAAAGAAGAAAAAAAAATTCCCGACGAATCTTAAATCCTGAAATAACTCAAGAGGCTATTAAAACAGCAAAACGAGTCCAATTCCAGGGGAACTGCACCGGTCTCTGAGGCAATAACAAACAATATCTTTTCCAATCCGCCGCCTCCGATAGATTTTAGTAAACTGAACGTACAGTTGTGGAGAGGTATCGTGGCACACGAGATATTTCTCACGAATTTAAAAACGTAAATTCGTAGTCATTTTTTTATAGGATGTGGAGAGCAGACGAGTAAATGGACCACCTGATGGTGATCACTTACCAGCACCCATAGAGATCTCACCTCACTATAGTGTTATTAGAGGTTTTTCGATGTGCTACTAACCATAAAGACGTAAATGGAGTGCCTAATGCGCTGGTAACCGAAACACAGCAATGTAATTGCTGCTTTGCCGCACAAATAGGAGAAGGGTGGTACCACCACAGGTTGACTACACAAAGTCATACCACCTAAAAGTAAGATAAAACTAAAGTCATGGTAAGATGATCCAAACAAAAGTCTACAGAATTGTGATCCCAATAATAATAACTATAAATTACGTTTTACCACTGTGGAGATCCCCTTACTTTTTAGCGTCGGTGGCGGTGATTCGAAACCACGCCATGTACCAATGAGTTTTTCGTATTTTTCTCGAAGACTTTACCGTACCGTACCGTACATTTACCGACTGCTCTAACGGTTAAGGAAAACATCGCAAGGAAACCTGCACACTGAGATGACCAGTGTGTAAAATGGGGCTGGCACAAAAGATCCTCAAGGGCCGAAGTGCCACTGGGATCTAGGCCCCCATCTTAAGATAAGATAAGATACTTTTTTCTAGTCATAATGAAGTCCTCAAGATTCCAGATTGCGGGAAGGACATGGGACTGTAGCGACGCACGACGCGCGTCACTACGATGAGTACCTACTCACATCGGTGTGGAACGCGCTAGCGAAATTTTCCTGGGACTTCGTATATATACGAGTTCCAAACATCCATAGTTGAACCAGGATATATTGTCACCAGGCACAATACCCCGCCTGATGGAAGATCTTCCCTTTTCCCTTTCATACATCTGACGTTACGTCATCCATGTCCTCATCATAGCGCGTTCCTACAGGACCATAAATATTTGGGCGTAAACTGAACAACTTAACTTTTACCGTTCTCATCGGTTAGAAGGTCAAGGCAAAAGTAGCGAAATAAATTGTCTTTATTGTGCTTCAAATCAAGCTTCCCGAACTATAAGTTGCGAGCAACAGAAAGAAGAAAGAAAGGCTTCTAGTAATATTGAGCCCAGGTACAAAAAGATAACGATACTCATTTCGTTCGAGCGTAAACCTGATTTAGTTTTGTATTGCGTATGTAAATATGGGTTATATATAGTTTTAATATTCTCTCGATACACCTGTGCTTATTTTATTACATAACTTTATTTATGCTGCTTTCGCTGTAATAATTATTCTAATGTTATAAAGATGCGGGATTCTTACTACGATTTGGGGTTGTTTTGAGCTCTCAATATTTCCACGCAGTTATATGCGCCATGGTCACCGGTAGGTTCAATATCTGGAGTTCAAGGTAAGAATCGGTACGGTAAGAGTTCAACTATAAAATTGCCAGTAACCATGAAAGCTTTAAATAGAAGATTGTCTAACTAGAGCGGGAAGGAACTAATTGTCACTAAAAGTTTTAAACACAATAGAAGATAAGATTAGATAAGAGAAAATATAATAGAAGACTTCTTTCAGACGAGAGGAGAGGAGAGGAAAAGGACAGGAGAAGACAGGAGAGGACAGGAGACGAGATGAGATGAGAGGATAGAAGAGAAGAAGATTTTGTATTCGATAGAAGTGGAGCGACTTGATTGAGTATTTCAAATCGTTGGTTATAATTATTCCCAAACTCAGTGGGAACGTGGCACTTAATTCCCGCACAATTTTCAGGTGATAGATAAACCCATTTTTCTACAGGTGTAACAAAAAGATTATTCTAACTTTATTTCTAATTCAATCAAAGTCCTGTACAAGCTAAACAGAGCAACTATTCTCCAACACGTCTAATTTAAATGCATAACTATGTACACAATTTGTCGGCAGCCACTCTTATCTTCCGTCCGTCCGCCTGTTTCGAGCCAAACTTCGCCAAATAAATCTACATAGCACTAGCTGATAAGTCCACATGTTCAGTGGCGTAGAGTGAATTTCTGCCGCCCCGGGGTGAGATCTGAATTTGCCGCCCACCGTTTTCGCGTTTCGGCAAAAAATCGATAAAGAGTCTGTGACTCTACTCTAACATCATTTCAAAAGGGTTATACTCGTAATTAATGTCATAATGCGACATGCCGTGCAGCGCGTTTTTTTAAAGCATCAATAATTTCACGATATAGAAAGAAAGAAAGAATAAGAAAAGATAAAGAAAGAACACATACAAACAATTAGGTACAGAAGATAAAAATAATAATATTAAACAAATATATTATAAAAATTAATAAACCAAAGTAATTAAGTATATGATATAATATGCAGCGCGGTGTTTTTTTTAAATCGGCATAACTTCACTATAATAAATAATAAAGTAAAAAGAATAATATTAGAATAATTTATTAAAATGAAAATTTAATTGAATATTATTTAATATTTATAAACAATTTTTTTTATGTACTTCATGTTATTTTAACAAACTGCGCAGGGTGTTTTTTTTCACCATGTGTGTGGGTTTTTTTGCCGCCCGCCCACCTCTTCCACTGCCGCTCCTTGAAATTTGCCGCCCGGGGCCATGACGCCCTGCCACCACACTTTACATACGGAGGTATCGTGATGATTACAGTTATCTGTGTAAAACGAGAACATTTACAAATGTACCTTTGTCAATGTAGACATGCGTGATAATGATAAGCTGTGGGTATAAATATTTATTGAGTATTATATTATTCGGTATTACGGCACCGACTGATCTAACGGTGAAGGAAAACATCGTGGGAAAACCTGCTTGTTTTCTGAAGGCACGTGAAAGCCACTAATAAAAAAAGCTGAAAATCAGCGCTGCTTGCCTCAGCATTATGCTGAGCTGGTGTACCCTTTTTGGCACTGTACCACACCAGATGTTCTGTGCTGCATGTATTAAACCTTGTATACTTCTGTATTCTGTATTCTGGTGTTTACAACGCTAAATAAACGATTTCAATTTCAATTTTTAATCAAAACTGGGCGCGCACTGTGGATTACGACCTGTAACCCCTTGTGGGAGGGAAGACTTGGGTTCCATAAGGAAGAATTGAGGTTAATAAGTTGATAATTATTATGGTATCCTTAAGCGACAATAGCCAGGTTCTAAATCTCTGGAGCATTCTAGTGGACCAATCCAGGTACCAGAAGCTTTTAAATTAGTTAACAAGAACTCGACGTTAATTTTGTATAAAACTATTCGCAAGTTAATACAAGGTTATATAAATTGTTTAACTTCCTAAATCTGAGTGGGCACTAGCTGTAACTTTCAGGGCTATTTAGTTTCAATTATAATAACTAAACCTAAGCATTGGGTAACTACTATACACGATAGCTTACATTAAACATAAACAACCGTCATAAAACTACCCATAGTTTCTTATTATTAGATTATATTCCCAGCAGAAATAAGGATTCCCCTCACAGAGTACCTTAATAAAAATATGACGCCAATATTATGCCTCTTTCCTCCTCCAATAAAAATAATGTATATAATGAAAATAAAATGGGATATCTTCACTTTCCCAACGTTCACGCTCCCGTTCCTCTAGACATTTATTATGGTTATTCTTTTCAAAGTATTATATACTTTAGCTTTAGCTAACTTCCTGAAGATAGTTTTACGGCCTGAAATAGATGTCGTGTGAAAACGGGAATCTTACATTTTAAAATAAAGCTAATTACTGTATTAAACCATGTTGTTTACTTATGCTATTTTAGAACGATAAAATATTTTAAACTATAGCTTAAGCTTTTTTTTATGGTGGCGTTTTCAATTTCCCATTCGATCTGGTTTCGGCCTGGTCAGTAGAATGTACAGTCGGTGAAAGAAACACAAGGATTAAATTTTCATACATTTATTTTCTCTAATTTTCATACATTTAAATCTCGTAATTTAAAAAAAAATCTTTTAAAAATTAGTACAGTCTTGATCACAGATCGATTATGTAAAGTTCTACCTAGTATGGTTCTTACATCTAATACAACTGCCAGATGTGCTTGACCTGGCGGATCTTCTGACATCTTTGAAATAAAATAATAATTATTTAAAAAAAGTTGTAAAAGTAAAAAAACTTGTTAGGAAATTGGAAATTTTTTTTTTACAATTTTGTAGAACTCAGTGCTATTAAATGGTGTCACTTAGTTACTAATCAATCACTTGCACTCACTGCCTATGCACTTAAAGATGCAACGTCTAACTGGCTGACTGATTTGTAAAGGTAATAAGGTAAGGCTGGTTGATTTACACACACCTGTATGCTTTATGAAAGAAAAGATAAACACTGCTGATTGGACAAACGATCGAAAAAAATCGGTTCGCGCCGCAACGCTGTAAGAAAACAGGATATAGGTATTTCCTGGAAACGCTCCTTCCGCATTATTTTACAATTTATGACATCACAGATACTGGTAAACTAAATTACTGACTACAAAGTTGATTGATAAAAATTTATTTTATTAATATTACACCTAAAATGTTACGAAATTTCTTTAGTCTGTACTATTATTTGTATGAAAATCAATAGCGGATCCAACGGGAACAAAAAATAATGTAACTTATTAATTTTATTATGATCCGGTGCATACAGGATCTAATGGGAATTAAAAAAAACACCGGATCGAATGGGAACTACTCCGTCTGCTCTGAATATTAAAATATAAGAGAACTCTGTCAATCTGATCTTTAAAGGTCCTCCCTCCACTCACATTCGCTTCTTATACCTGTTTTTTTATTTACTACTAAACCCGCATTTGACTTCGATCTCGCCTGATGGTAAGCGACGATGAGGTCGATGATGGAGCATGCGGGTCCAGTAAATGCCTATTCACTTTGGCCTTGAAGATCCCAAGGTTGTAGGTTTCGGGAAATACAGACGCCGGCAGGCTGTTCCATTCCTTTCGTTGTTTCGTCATTCGTTCATCACTCATTCGTTCATTACTCATTCTTTCTACATGCCTGAGTCAACGGAGCATGTCTTTTTTCATCTTATCGATGACACATACATTCAGACCAGCCGTTCTACGTATCTCTACTATAGCTAATATGGCTGCTATTAAATAAATGAAACCAGTAGGCGATCTGGGATCGCGCGTTGTGTGCAGTTTTCAATTCCGTTCCAATTGGCAGCGTTCATGGACAAAGCCATAGTAGGCTGACGAATCAGAGGTTAACTATGGCTTTCTTGAGACCACTGATAAAATTGCCTGGATGAATGAATGAATGTGTGTGAAGGGTCCCTAACTCAGCAATGAATTATAATTTATTTGCATAAATTATAATTCATTGCTGAGTTAGGGACCCCTTCGCGACATCATAGTTTTTTTTTTAAATATATATAAAAATATCTTTATTTTCATGATCACATTACATTAAAGTATGCTAATAGTATAATTTTGACATTTACAACTATAATAAATTAATAATAAGATAACAAATATTAATTGTTAAGGATTTAGTACTTAAATATTTGTACGCTAGAATTAGCAGATTTTTGCATGGCCCTAAAATCTCATACGTAACACCTAATTTATAAACAAAAATCGGACAAATAAATGTATTTCATTTCATAAACGTTGGACTCCGCACTAGGCAACAGCCTGTATAACGGAGGCCGGTTCAATTTTCTTATCTAATAATTACATCAATTTATAATAAGGTATTTTTTTTAAATTTTTTTTATTAAATCAGGAGAGCAGACGAGCAAACGGGACACCTCATGGTAAGTGGTCACCATCGCCCATCGACATCTCACCTCACTTTATTAATATTGGAGGGTTTTTGATGCGCTGCTAACCTTGAGGACTAAGATGGATTGCCTCATGTGCCGGAAATTACGCTGGCTCTCTAACCCTTCAAACCGAAACACAGAAATGCAAGCATTTCTGCTTCACGGCAGAAATAGATAAGAGGGTGGTACCACCCCAGGCGATCCTTCACTTTAGGATCTACCACTACCAAAATTAAAGTATTTATGAGATATCTAATATTTTTTTATTATTTATTTATATTTATATTATACATTTATTAAAATAAACAGAAATAAAATGTTTTTTTGATGAAAGAGTAATTAATTAAGGAGTGTTGTACGACGATGAGCGTGAGTGTTCTAGGAAGTCCTAGTGTGTGTGTGGGGGTGAGTGTATAATGTGGTTTCGTGAAAGTGGGAGGATATTCATGGTGAGTGCAGTCAAGTGTGTTGTGGAAGTCAGTGATAGAGTGATCGTGAAACAATATTTTCCGTTAAGTAGTGACCTCCTAACCACAAACCACAATAAAATGGAAAGGAGGTGTCCCACTGCCTTTGCCCAGCATAGGGACAGCCTATAGGCTATTAAAAAAAAAGTAGTGAAATGTAATTATTGTGTTATGCATATATACATAGAGTAAGTTCACATGCATATGTGGCAAAAGTGTCCCTGATTCAGCATTATGCTGTGACGATATGGCTAGATGCTAGCCACCGCCGCAGCACTGGTTTTCAGTCAGGGTCTGAATTCAGTCAAGTGTAAAAGGCCTTTAAACCCATTTAATAGCATAAATTACGGTTTTGTCCAAATCACTGCTTAGTGTAATCTAAGGTCGATTTATCAGTCGTGAATTGAGCAGCTGACAGAAAGACAAAATGGCCAAAAACCCTTTTAGATACGACAGGATAAGTAGCATTTTTAATCTAGGTTTAGTAACTACTTATCTATCCGGTCGAAGTGCAAACCGATAAGTTTTGTTTAAATAAAACGTATTTGTACGTAAGGCATATGTTTTTTTTTCGATTGGCGGCGTTTGTGATCACAATAATACCCGTCATTCCGGACATGATAGACTTTATTAGTACTATATTTAGTTTCATTCTCCGTGAAGTTCTTGAGCCGAGTTACTGTATCTTGACAACTCTGTGTACACAATGGCGTGATCTAACAGCCTCCAGGGATACATTACCGATTGCTCAGCACTTTTCAAAATAAAATTCGAATTGATACATCGATTTTACGAGTATTTTGTATGGAATATTTAAAAAAATATCAGTACTTATTGAGCATGTCTGTGCACTTTTATTTAAAACAACGATGATAAATGATCCTTAGAAACTACATATTAGGTATAGTAATACAACTCTTAAATATACATATCTTATCTTATCTTATGATAAGGGGCCGGGAATAATCCCAACGGCACTTCGACCCTTGACGATCTTTTGTGCCTACCCTATTTTACACATTGGTCATCTCAGTGTGCAGGTTTCCTCACGATGTTTTCCGTCACCGTTAGAGCAGTCGGTAAATGTACGTAAGTCTTCGAAAAATACGAAAAACTCATTGGTACATGGCACTGCACGGTGTAAAGATACGAGTACATAAATATTGTTTGTTTGTTTATCGCATGGTTAGTGGAAACCTATTGTCAGAGATGTTCAGGCCGCCCGTAGGGCTCTGAGATGGTTTACCGACTGATGTCGATGACAACAACCATGACCGACTGTTTAACGTTATCTCCGAGTCACGGAGGGGCTCAGATGAAATGTGCCACTAGTGGTCACCCATCCTAGTTCTGACCTCGCCCAACGTAGCTTAACTTGCACGATAACTTTATGAACATGCTCCCAGATTTAAATATAAAATTTATTAAAATCAAGAAACCTTACAGACAAATTCTTGCTTATAGGATTTCAAGTTGTAACTCGGTTGCAAGAGACATCATTGAACTACTACTTAAACTAACTTAACCTTGAACTCGAACTTAATTACAGCCAATCAGGCACGACCGCATAGCTAACTTGGCCAATGTTTGTTGAGTACCGTGGCTTGAAACCCAGTCAATAATTTGGTTCTACAGTCATTAATTAAACCAATTACAAGTAGGTATAAACCCTTGCTACCAAATATGTTGAACTTCAGGAGCTCACTGGTCCAATTTCTATACTTAAGAGGGTAGTTTGCGCGAGAAAAATCGTAAAATGTTCTCCCGCCATGAAATCAAAATAAAGTAATATAATATTAAGAAATGAAATTATATATTCCTTATCGGATAGTCAATATTAATGTTTGCATGAAATTACTTTTTTCAGAAAATTTACTCATACTCGTACCATTTATTGCTTTTCATGTGTATTTATAGATATGAAGAAATTAACAATCGAAATTTCACGATTATTCACGCGCAGACGATTTTTCTCTTAATGCCAATACGGTATTAACCTAATTTGTTTTTATTGCATCAATCAACTTACATGGACATCCTAAAGAAGGATCTAAAAATAGTTTTTCGATATCTCAAATAACATCAGAGATATTAATGGTTAAAGTTAGTCTTGGAGAGATGCTCTGTCCCTTTTTAGCAAAACAGTCCTTATTATGTAGCCACGGACCTGCTTGTATGGCGCTACGTAACAGTGACGTCACAATTATCTATAGCCGTCTTTTTCTACCGTTTGATTTTTGATTGCCTGTTAGATTGCTGCATATAGAGGACTCTATATGCAGCGAGGACCTACTTGTAAGGCGCTAAGGAACACTGACATTATGACGTCAGAATTATTGCCGTTTCTTTCTACCGTCTGATTTTTGCTTGCCTGTAGCTATTTTATTTTTCAACGAATTTTAATTATGTTTTCATATTTCACCATCAATTTATAACTATTACTTAATTTTTAAGAAATCCATTTATTATTTGTTACTTGGAAACTACCCTATTGGGACCAACAACCAAAGAACTTTTAAATGCTAAAGTGACTAAGGCACTAATTACAATCTACTGAATTCATTCAGACTGAATTTTCAGTTTGACTGAATTCAGTCAAGTGTACCTAAATGCATTAAGTGTCTGCGATTTATACCCCGCAAACTGAAGCTATCTAAATTGAAAACTAAATTGTTAACTAATTAGGTAGTAAAATTAGTTTAGTCAAGTGTTATAATACTATGCCAGCAACAACTCTTTGTATCGGTTTCGTAACAAGTTGTTTTTCCGTGGGCGAGGAGTTAGCCCGCCGCACAACCCCCAAAATGCTGGAGGACCACACCCGTCGTTGGTCAGCGAGTCCATCGGACTTAGTCGGTAGCAAGCTAGGCTGAACTACCGACCGTCCCCCCATCCGCCACCTGCGGATCTGCGGGAGCTCCGGGCGCCTGACTGGCTCGAGACTGCGCAAGAGAGAGAGCGATGGCGCTCTTTGGTATCGGAGGCCAAGATCCACTTCGGGTCGCTGCGCCAGCGGAGTAAGTAAGTAAGTAAGTATACCTAATTTTCTCAAAAGTTTCTGACTAAATTTCTCCACTTCATCGCGCCAGCGGTATCTGGGACGTCCGACCGGACGTCGTCCGTTAGGGCGTCCCACATACGCTCGTTTGAAAATTAGGTATAATGTTATTTTTTTTATTCCATGCAAAAAGATTAAAATATAGTAAATAAAAGACAATATGGTTAATATTTGCGGTAGTTGGTACTTGGTGAAACTTGTAGTACATGATTAGATTCAAATAATACATCTTCAGGTATTTATAAACAAATACATGAAGATGTGTAAACGAAACCGGTCGTAATTAATAAAATACAGTAAAAACCCGTGAAACAATATATTATACCTATATCATGATTCATGGCACAAGAAGACTGCTCATTCTTCACCTGGTAGATCAAATACACAAATTGCACGATGTTCACGTCAGTCCAAGAGTATCACGTCAGCACAAGGCACGTGTTCATACGAGTGTTACGTTTGATGACGTACCCTTGTGACGTGAACATCATGCAATTTGCGTACTTGATATGCCTTAAAAGTTGCCAGAGATAAATTATATTGTTTATTTAATAGTTTAACAGGCGTCGGCCTGTTTTCGAAGTGATTTAAATCTAAAAATTCAGCCCTAAAAAGCACCAAATTTTGTACTAAATACAAATACGTTTATTTAGCGAGAACATACTAAAAATAGATACAATAAGTAAATTAAACACTTAAAAATTATTAATTAAAACACTCAAAAACCAAAAACTAGATAAGTAAAATAAATAAAGAAGACATTATGGTATTATAATAAAACGGTTCTACTGTGTGCTACAACGATCTCCAACCGACTGCCCCTATCGAGAGCATTTTACCGACCAAGCCAGCAAAAAACCCCCACCGTTCTATCGGGCTTCGCCCTCCAGTGTATCACACTTCGTTTCCTTTCGTTCGTCAAATCCGTTGAAAAACTTTTATAATTAAAACTTATCAAACAATTTGTTGCATCAATCAAAATTATCAATAATTATCGACATAATATTAATTTAATATATTATTTGTAAAATGCACGTACTTATTAATGATCTTGTCGCCGTAGCTTTAATTATAATTTTAACAACCATTTCCGTCGAACCGGAGAATGGAAAATTAACTGAAAATCGTTAAAATCCTTCTTAATAAATCAATGACTACAAAAATATCATTATTTATTAATTTTAAAATTCTCTGAACCTAACATTATAATACAAGTAGGTATCTCTTTACAACTATCAACTGACACCTGCACTAGACAAAGGCTGTCCTGCAGCATGTCAGTCCTCACATGGATAGCCAACGAGATAAGATACTGTCTGTCCTCAACACATCACTTTAATAAACTTAGAAAGGTATTATGACAATAAAGTAATAACAGTTTGTAATATAAAATTAAAATGAAATAGTTAAACTTTTGTTAATGAGGTTTTGTAAATGAGGATGAAGTCGGTGGAGTAAACAACCCAACTACTCTATGCCAGTGAGGTTAACTTCCTCGTAAACTATTGGAATCTGTAATCGAACAAGGGTCAACCCTTCCCAGTACCTAGTTCCGTAAACTATTAACTTTTGTTTAGCTGGCAAGGAAACTTCCATTTTATCATTTTGAAGAGGGGCCTACAATTTCAGTTGGCTTGCAATAAATCTGAGGCGGAACTTGGATTTTTCTGCTTCATAGTGTTGAAACTAGAAACAACGGATTGGATCATGGAAAGATGCAAATATAGTTTTGAAAATACAAGGGTCCGTCCAATTCTACTATACCATTGTATAGTTAGAGGAGTCGCTAAATATACGTAATACGAAAAACTCATTAGTACATGGCACTGCGCGGTTTCGATACCGGACCTCCCTCATGGGAGTCCGAAGCAGCACAGAGCCACTGTGCCACCGACGCTCTTTTATTATTAAGTATCTAGTATACATATATGTGTATATGCCTGTAAAAGTAAAATTTAGTGGAACCAACTAAGAATTACTTAATGTGCAAATTTACCTGTAAAGTGTACCTGAATTTATAAAACTCTGCCTAACGACCTATTTATAATATCTCTACGATTCAGTGACCTAAAGAAAATGTCCTTTTTCTTGTTTATCTGCAAGACTTGTTTCGCGAATTCGTTCCGGTGGACAACAAACAAACGCGAGGGCAGACTGCGAATAATTCACATTATCTCCGACTACAGCAGATAAAGCGCTAGGTATTTATGATGAATAGCCTGTTCGTGACTTTAGATCTGGTTCTAGGGAGTGCAGGTTCTGTGCCTGGGTGCAGACTGCTAGGAACTTATTGTGTGCGTTAACCTGTATTTCTTTTTACACCGACAGCATTTAAATAATATAAAAAATAATCTTACTAAATGGTACTTCATTTAACTGATGTAATTGCCAATTATAGGCATGCTGTGTTTCAAAGTTTTAGCCGAAATTGGGTTATTGATGAAATCAGCTGTAGTGTCTGAACATAAGGCGTAAAATCCAGATAAATATTTTTCAGATAATAGTGGCGTCGTGGCTAGGTCGTCGGACTCCCACGCGGGAGCTCCAAGTTCGAAACCATGCAATGTCGTGTACCAATGAGTTTTTCATTTTTTTCGAAAGACTTACGTACATTTACCGACTGCTGTGACGGTGAAGGAAAACATCGTGAGGAAACCTGCACACTGAGATAACCAGTGTGTGAAATGGGGAAGGCAATGGCAAACCACCCCGTTAAATCTTCTACGAGAGTCGTTCTATGTGATTAATTCCTTAGAATGATCACGACCCCAGCCATGAGGAACACGACTTAGAAGAGAGAGGTTTTTTTAATGCACTTTTTTGTTTTTAAATTTAAGTGCTGTAGATTTTATAATAAATAAATTTTTCAACACAAACCTTTGAATTCACTATCATAAAGCATAATAATTAAAACCCGTTCAAAACTTGAATCAACATTAAAGTTAGTATAAACAAGATGGGTAATTACGCTCTCGCGTTTTGCTACAATTTACTTAATTCTTGTTAATAACTGTTCAGTTCTGTTGGCACATGAATATCATTTAAGGAATTTTGTGTTATTTCCTGACATAAAATCATAATAAACTTTATTTTCCTAAAACGCTAAAGAACGTGGCAACTTGTCGTAAGGAATACGTTCTGTAATATAATTAAGTTTGACTTTCGTTTATGTAATGTGGTAAATTAGGTAAAATATGAAATTGACATAAGAAAATAGAATTTAAATATTATATGAAATGAATTATTATTGTGTTTATTAATTATTGAACTTCAAATGGAAGACTGAGATGGGTGCAAAAGCTAGCGACCTCATCCGACTTGGGGAACAGCTCAACGGCGCCGACTTATCCCGACGCGATTGGTGCTCCCTTAATAGGATACGCACTGGCCACGGCCGAAGCGCCCATTACAAACACCTGTGCGGCTGGACCGAGTCCCCCCACTGCGACTGCGGCGTGGAGTCCCAGACCGTCGAGCACATCACGCGAGTGCCCCCTGCGAGCATACGCCGGTGACCCTGACGACTTCATCCTACTAACCTCAGACGCCGCCGAATGGCTAAGAAACCTGGATATTTGGTTGTGACATATCGCAGTACGTACTGTTATTGTGTATAATTCCAACTGACATACGAATAAATAAATTTAACTTTTTTTTTCTATTAATAAGATTATATCATGTTAAAACGAAAAATATTTGTATGCTACACAATGTGGTAGAAAGTAGTGATACTATATTATAATCAGTGATCGGAGTAGGTAGAGCTCTTTCGGGTCAATGTTCTCAAAGGTTATATTAATATGGATATGATTTCGGGATCCCGTTTTAAGTTATCGAGCAAATGTTGTAAATTACTTTTATAAACCTCGCCCTTACTCGGCGGATTACGTTTTTTTTTAAATTGTGAACTTACGAAGAAGTTAAAACACTACCATAGGTACACTAACGCCATGAATCTTAAAAAAAAATATTTCGCCACCAATCTTAAATGTGTATCAAAACAAATATAACATTAAAAATCTAAATAATATATTTATTCAATCCCGGAAATCCCGGGATTATTGGGCATACTTATCCATATTATGACCGTATGTGGCAAGTACCAAAAACAGCCCTACCTACTCCGATCATAGATTATAATTTAAGAACTCTGTAATGTACATGATTAGACTTAAATAATGTACTATTTGACAGGTTTTTACTGTATTTTATTAATTACGACCGGTTTCGTTTACACATCTTCAGGTATTTGTTTATAAATACCTGAAGATGTATTATTTAAGTCTAATCATGTACTACAAGTTTCACCAAGTACCAACAACCGCAAGTATTAACCATCTGTAATGTACCTACTTTCACAAATTAACTATTTGATTTCATTTGATTTGATTTAAATGTCCCTTACAACATTTGAAATTGTAATCGGCGATATATTTTGTGACAAGACGTAGTACATGAGGCTTGCGGCAGACTCTGGAGAGCCATCAAGGTGGACACTCGAGTGGTGACAGATGGCGCTATGAGCATTCCTTGGAGGACTGCATCTGGACACTGATTTAGTGCGGCCACAAATGTCCACATGGATAAATGTACGAGATGGCGAGTGTGTATGTGTTAATGCGAGAATGTTCAGGGACTACTTGTTACACGCCGTCAAGTGCATGAAATGTCTTTAAAGTCACGCCACAAGCAAGTAAAGCCACAAAAAAATGTTTAAATCTAGAAAACCGAAAAAAATATCAAATTAATTTATTTGCTACAAATACATCTTTTCTATGTATATGTATATTTGGCAAAGGGGGGGAAGTCAGCAAATGCTGACATACTCGAGTACCAAGTATTCACCCCTTATCCCAAGATGTTAGTGGGAGCGATAGTGAAGTGGGTAGAAAAATTAAAATTAATAACTAAAAATCAAAAAGATTAAATAAAATAATACTAAAGCTAAAACTAAACTAAGGCTAAGAAGAAGAAAATAAAATAAAAACTAAAGATAAAAAATTGGGTCAAGTCCAAACGGCTCAAATATGTATGTATCACACAGATTAGTATATTTGCGCCGTTTGAGGGTGTCTGCAGCAGCGGCCGCAAAGCCGGCTCTATAGGAAGTGGCTGGAAGGTGAGACGGGGAAAGGGTGGGGGGGGGGGGGGGGGCGTTCGTTCCTACATGGTAATGAAGCATTATAGCATTAAATAAGCGTCTAATTCACAGGTAAAATTGTTTTTGTTTTATTTAAGATTTAAAGTATTAAATCAGGAGTAGTATTGGCCTCGCGTTGGCCCCATGATAGAATTTCATGTTTTTTAGTGATCTAAGTATATTTATTCTAATTTATATTAAAAACTCAACTCAACTTTGCGATATAATTATCTATTTTTCCATATTATTTCAGGGATTTATCTAGTATCAATAATAATTGCCCGCATATAATATATCCGGTAAAACTTATTATTTTCTTTCTGAGAAAATAATTGAAAGATTGATCATTAAGCTCACCTGTACACAAATGTATAAAAGGAAAAAAAGTAATTGGAAAATAAAATAAAATAAATAAATAAAGATTGGTAAATTAATTTCATCATTTGAGAATCTGATATTTTGAGAACAATTCTTCTCAAGTTACCATATTCACCTAAGTGAAAACATCTTTCACTGCAAATTGTTTAAAATCCAACCTTCGTAAGTTCTTTCTACAGCGTGATTTAATTTTTCTCGTTTCCGCATCCCGCCTGAAAGTCCTGAACCGGTCGTTATTTGTGCGATCTCCTGGCGATGGCGTGACGTAATGAAATCTTTCTGCCCCGATTAGGGGGCGTCGGGAAAAATTGGATCTTTTATTTCAATTATTATTTGGGAATTGAAAAAATAGGAGTTGGAATGTTTGGCTTAAATAATACTTGTTTCTGTGACGTAATATGGGACATTGAATATGAACAACTTTTGTAAAAATGACTATATGTACGAACATGATGTAAAGGATCGTTACAGTATAATGCTTTATTTTTATTATTCTGGAGGAGCTCGTATCCTAGTTGCGAGCACGGCCCGAAAGTGATCGTGCAGGTTAAGCGACGTTGGCGCGGTCGGTACCGGGATGGGTTACCGCTAGTGGCATATTTCATCTGAGCTCCTCCGTGCCTCGGAGAACACGTTAAGCAGTCGGTCCCGGTTGTTGTCGTTCGACAGCAGTCGTTAAGCCATGTCAGAGGCCTACGGGCGGCTTGAACAACTCTGACAAATAGGTTGGCCACTAACCATACGATAAGAAAGCGTTATTCTGAGAATATTTTGAATTTAACACATAAGCGCCTGATGATATATTTATAGCAATTTTAATATTTTCAGGGCCTTTTATTGTGAGAGGGATTTATCATAAGTACCTACTGGTGTACGTAGTACTTATTAATTCCATGGGATTTATTGTAAAATACAAGGAAAACCGTAGATAGTATTTTTATATCAAATATGATTTTTAGGGTTCCGTATTTCAAAAGGCGAAAAAAAACGGAACCCTTTTAGGATCATTTTGTGGTTCGTTTGTCTGTCTGTCCGTCTGTCAAGATGTTTTTTTCTCAGGAACGGGTAGAGGTATCGAGTTGAAATTAATATCAAATACTAAGGTCTATGGTCCTTTGGTGCTGTAAAAAAATCAAGCTTCTAACTATATGCAATCAAAAGATATGGTTATATAAGTCGCATGTTTTAACAATCACAAACTCACCCATTAAAACCTATAGGGTACTTCCCGTTGGCCTAGAATTATGAAAGGCATGACTCTAGGTCAACGGGAAGCAAGGTTTTACAGTACAAATAAAGGAAAAAATCCGAAAATATTAATTTGTAATTCATTATCTAAAAAACATAATTTACGATTATAAACTTACAATTGTAGGTGATAGAAAGTTCATGGTATAAACCAATATATGGAAGAAAAAAAATTGCACTACAAAAAAAAGTTATGTATTCAATCCTACTAACAATGGATGATCCGAGTTGTATCAGGGTTTTTTAATTTAGTAAAAAAAATTATCGAGAATTTTCTTAGCCATGTCTGGTAAAAATTAGACCAGTGGTTTCCAAGATCTTGGACTATGTTTGATGTCAGATGAGATCTCTGGAACGGTAATAGCTAGATAAATTGAAATTGAGCTCAAATATTTAGGTTCATAATACGAAACTGTATGATTACCAGCCCACATATACTACAATAGTTAGATCTTCTCGACCTAAAGTTGTAAATCCTCAGACATAACAAGAGATAACAAATAAAAGATGGCGGCCAAAAATAAAATAAAATATATGTGTAGGCAGGGATTTTAAGATAGCTATGGCGAGGTCGAAGACCGAGCTCCGCCTCGCCGGAGCGTCCCTCTCGCCTTCACCTTCACCTTCGCCTAACCTGCGCCGCCTGCGCGCCCCGTAAAATAATTCCGACTTCCGACAACTGAAATTTTAGAAGCTCATTTACTCTCACCTAAAAGATACCAAGGTTTTTTAGTGTAATATTTATTGGTAAAATACCTGCCTACGAAGCTTTTCGGTAATGTGATATTTTTAATATTATAATATTTTAGGTACCTATCTAAGTAATAATGTTTGATTTAACTAATTTTCGACACCCTACAGCCACATGTTGCTCCTTAAGACGTACTTATGCATACGAAATCATACTACCAATCATAATACCATGTAAATACACCCGCACCATGCCATCACCCTCCCACACACTCAGTACCTCACATACACACTAATATCCTCATTCATACAAACAAACACATTCATACAACACAACACGCACACACTGTTGCTTTCTTCGTCCGTGCAGTCACTGAGGGGCCAGCTGAAAATCAGCGCTGTGGCTTGCCTCAGCATTATGCTGAGCTGGTGTACCCTTTTTGGCACTGTACCACACCAGATGTTCTGTGCTGCATGTAATTAAACTTTGTATACTTCTGTAATCTGTATTCTGGTGTTTACAGCGCTAAATAAACGATTTCAATTTCAATTTTCAATTTTACTGTACCTCTTACAATAAGTAACATGCATGCACACTCTGCCTTAAAGTTTTTTGGAAAAACTTAATTACACTCAGCTTAACGTCCTTGATAGTAATTAAAACGTTACAACCAGCTTTGCAGTTTTGCAAACACCCCGCTCAAAGCAGGCTAGTAAAAAGCAAAAAAGCTATAAAAATATTCCTCAAGTAAGTAAATAACTTGAAGCCGCTTTATCCAGCTCTTCCCATCATTTTTATTTACGGCTCGCTTAGTGACCGTTCTGGGACACTAGCACACATAATGTCTCAATAGTTCCTCTGTGAGAACTTGGTGGACTGGTGGCAATCATCAAAACAATCTTGAAGGACTCGGGGAGCACGTTAAGCTTTCGGTCTTGGCTGTTGTCATCTATTAGCAGTCATTATAAGTCATTTACCCAAGGCATACGGGCGGGCTGAACGACTCTATTAATAGGTAGACCACCAACAATAAGACGAATCTTGAAGGCAGTACCGACTCTGTTAATCCTTGGAGACCACCCTTTTACCTATTTCTTCCACAAAGCAGCAATGCTTGCATTGCTGTGTTTCGGTTTGAAGGGTAAGAGAGCCAGCATAAATACGGGCATAGTGGCCATCTATGTAAGGCATGTTGCAAGACAGCAATTTGGCTAGTACAGGTGCCAGGAGCTAGCAATTAGTAAATGGATACTTACCTACTTACCTGTATCATACCGGTCTTCATTAATTTCTTTAATTTTACCTACCTTGTTTAAATTTCCGTTAAATAAAAATAAAAATTGGTAATGCCTATAGTGTTAAATATATTGTGTATGTGGTAATTAAGATTATGTATCTATTATTAGTATGTTCTAGCTGAATAAACATATTTGTATTTGTAAATTATCAAGGGTAGGTTAGGTTAGTGAGATATTTACGGGCGACCTTGACAAATTACCACCAGGTGACCCGTTATCTGATATTCTCCTCAAGGAGATCTTGACCGTGCTCATCTCTTCCCGCGGGTATCGTAAAAGGCGACTAAGCGAAATGATGGAATACCGAACTACCTCAGTTTGGAGTCTAAACTCCTTCAGAGCCTCATTTTGCCCATAATATTAATCTCTATCGGTCTTTTTTTACTCCTGAGTCAAACGATAGAGGCAGCGAAAGGAAACCCTAGCCTTGATAACTCATGATTCCGGCTTTTGTTTAACCAGTATATTGAAGAAAGAAGAATGGGAGCCGAAGTATTGGAACCGTCTCAAAATTGTAGCACATTGAGTGATGTATCTTTAAGTTATAAAGAATATTGAGTTGGTTGAGTCGACAGTAGAAACCAAGTAACATTCTACGTAATAAGTCCTCTGAGGTCGTAGAATTAATGTTCCTCTATTCTGAATAATTACTCTTTTTTTATTTTCTCGGAGTCGTCGCCAGAAAATGATAAAAGTGTAAGTACAGTGGCGTGTTATTTAAGTGCATTGTTGAATAATTAATTCTTGAAAAATCTCTTTTGCTGAAACATCTCTCTAAATTGTGACTTTATTATTTAAAAGTAGATTTGAACTCCGAGTGGAATGAATGAATGAATACTCTTTATTGCACAAAATTAGTGTGATACAATGTGTGTGATATAGTGTGGTGCAAAACAATTAATACAATCTAGACGGTCTTATAGCGGGCCACAACTGGATGCGCACCGCCTGCGACCGTCGGAAGTGGAAGAAGTTGGAGGAGGCCTATGTCCGAAGGCGGACCACACGTGGCTGTGATAGATAGATAGATAGACGGTCTTATCCCTAAAAGCGATCTCTTCCAGAATTTCCCTGAAACACCTTTCTCGGCTCGAGTACCAACTGGCTGCCCTTGACTCAGTGGAGAAACGCGCTAAGCGCCTTATAGGTGACGAATCGCTGGTGGAGGCTAGACTGCAAAGTCTGGAACATCGGCGCAAGGTTGCCTGTCTATCAGTATTTTATAGGATACATTTCGGAGAGTGCGCATCGGAATTGCACGACCTAATTCCAGCATCTCCATTCCGCCTTCGGACTACCAGGCGCGGGGAGGGGTTCCATCCTTATGTTGTTGATATCCCATCTGCTCGTACGAAGCGATTTGCTTCTTCATTCATTATGCGAACGGCTAAGGAATGGAACAGCCTGCCGGCGTCTGTATTTCCCGAAACCTACAACCTTGGGATCTTCAAGGCCAGAGTGAATAGGCATTTACTGGACTCGCGTGCTCCATCGTCGACTTCATCGTCGCTTACCATCAGGCGAGATCGAGGTCAAATGCGGGTTTAGTTATACAGAAAAAAAAAGAGTTCTCGGCCATGGATGCTCTTGATATCATGATATCACTCTGTCAATCAACTATCATCATATTATTAAATAATAAAGTATTTTAAATTAAAAAAATTACAAGATTAAGAATAACCTTGACATTTTTTAAATTTATAATTCTCTATATGTTCGACATCACATTATATTTCTCGATTGAAACAAACACTGACGAGTGTTACAATTGTACGAACGTACAAATGAACTTGCTTAATGACATACTTTGAATTAACAATATCTATTATATATTTCTAGACACTATTATATATTTTTAAGATTGCATTAAATAAATACTTGTTTTGATATTAATTTTACTAAATAGATACTTATTATATAATTTAGACACTTATTAAAAATTTATATAATTAGCACGCCTAGAACAAGGCAAAATGTATTGGTACCTAACTAACAACAACATCCTGTAAATACACCTACATTTTTGCAAATAAATATATTCTGTATTCTTCTTTGATATAATCTTAGTGCATATTCGGCAAACTTAGGTATCACTCTTGTAGTTTCACACCAGTAATCTGCTACATTGGACAAGGTCCCATCGTTTGACCTATTTCTGTTGTCTCTCTGTGTCTCTCTATTTCAGTATCTCTATACTTTTTCATTTATTTTGATTCTTTCACCATTCAACAAATTAAATAAAGAACAAAAACAGGAATTCGTAAACAAGACCCAACATTTCGTGTCCAAGTAATCGGATACCGAAAAGCTTTTAACTCAAAACAAAGCGAGTCAGTTATTAACTATCACGGAATTAAGAGACGTACATTTTAGCAACATAGCGTGACGGGGAGCACTAAAAATACTCTGTTATTATAGTCACAGTAGTGATGGGGTTGTGCATCTGTGCGAGGACTAGACCAAAGATTGACGCGATACCGGTCTTGGTTGGAACTATAGTATCTATTCACAAACGGCTAGAGACCGAGGAGAATGGCGTGCACATGAAGAGGCCTATACCCAACGATGGGTAACTTTAGGCTGATAAGAAGAAGAAGAATCTATTCACGTAATGTATTTATACCATATATTTATATATACCATGCACAATCAAAAAAAGTTGTAAAGCTGACTGCCAGGATCGTCAATGAAGGATGTTTTTCAATAAGTTCTTACGTTTTCAAGTCGGTAAGTAAACACCTAGACAGAAATTAGTAACAAATATAAAAAGTCTACAAAATACAAGACATTTGGTGCCTTAAAATAGATACAGACGCCGAGTTAGACCCCGAAATACATGGCGACCCAAACTGAACACTTTAAAGGGGGAAAGATAGCGCAAGAACGAGGTATATGAAGAGCCTGGGAAGGCTTTTATGCCTCTGCCTAAGTAGCAAGCAAGACAATCGTAGCCGATGAAAAGATTGTGTAATAAGGATATAATTCAAGAAAAACTGACGTTAAAATGTAACATAATGTAATTTTGGTCTTGGTTTTTATGGCACGTTTTCTTTGTTTCTTATTCTTGGTCTCAGAATTTCTTCTAGACACTTCTGACTCATCACTATTTGCAAGGGAGCTTTCGATCGCTTAAAAGTAGCTTTTAAAATGAGTAGGTTTTATTGCTAGGCTGTATAATTATCTTGTAACCTGATATTTTTACTGATCTGATATCAAATAAAATAAATTGCTTAGTTTTTTGAACTAATAAAATTGTTTGTTTATTTTTTGATGATAAAACACTCTGCCCCTGAAAAAGTAGATGCTAAGTAATACCGACCTTTACAGAATTCGTTTAGAAATGTCATTGCAAGAACTTGTGTATGAGATGCCAATAATTTCTACTATTTTAGAACAGAATGTTGCTTGCTTGCTTATCGTATGGTTAGTGGCCAACCTATTTGTCAGAGTTGTTCAGGTCGCCCGTAGGCATCTGGCATGGCTTAACGACTGCTGTCGAATGACAACAACCGGGACCGACTGCTAAACATGCTCTCCGAGGCACGGAGGAGCTCAGATGAAATATGCCACTAGCGGTCCAGGTACCGACCGCGCCAACGTCGCTTTACCTGCACGATCACTTTCGGACCGTGCTCGCAACTAGGCTACGAGCTCCTCCGAATGTTAGTAAGTATTCATGTTTTGGATAAGGCTCGTAGAGTAAATTAGTATATTTCTAAAAACTCAACTTCTAATTAATATCAACACTCTTAGATGTATAGGTAGATACTCCATAGGTACACTTAGATCTCTACTGAAGGTTAATGTGACAATGACTCCGAAGACTTAACAAAGATTTCAGAAAGGATTGCCTCTTTTAGTAATAGCTGGCGTTAGAGCGTCGGTGGCACAGTGGCTAGAACACCGAACTCCCGTGCGGGAGGTCCGGGTTCAAAACCGTGCAGGGCCATGTACCAATGAGTTTTTCGTATTTTTCGAACATTTACCGACTGCTCTAACGGTGAAGGAAATCATAGTGAGGAAACCTGCACACTGAGATGAATAGTGTAGGCACAAAAGATACTTAAGGGTCGAAGTGCCGCTGGGTTATTCCCGGCCCCCTATCATAAGATAAAAGCTGGCGTTATTGTAATGAACATTTTCGATAAAAATGCGAAATGATACAGAAATTATTGATGTGGGAAGGCCACCATGGTCCTAAACATTTGAACTCAAACTCGAATCTCCTTAAGCCGCAGTTACATATAGTCGTTTTCCGACCGTCTGGGCGGTCACAGCAGGCGGTCACCGGCTATATGGGTATGTGTCACTAAGTTGTCATCGAGCGAACGACGTTTAACGACTTCGACCAACGATCAAGTGTAAACAAAGACGATCGGTGACCGTAGGTCGTCCACCACAGGGTTGGGTTGTCCATCGAATCGGTGAACGTCCAGGTGTAACTGCGCCTTAACTATTACCGTTCCAGAGAACCCATCTGACATAAAACACACTCCAAGGTCTTGGAAACCCCTAGACCAATTTGAAGAATTCTCGACAAAATGCTCTGTTACATAAAATCAACTGTGTGTGTGTGTGTGTGTGTGACAGATATACAAACGCGACAAACTTATAACACCCCTTCCGTCGGAGGTTAATGAATTCAGTAACCTTATCCATTTACATAATGACAGTTGAGCTCAAAATTGTATTTACTAAAATTCTAAACTACACAGTAAACCCTTCAAACGGGACCTCATTTAAAATTACAATTAAAAAGCGGAGAGGTCAACTAGACCCTCAGAGTTGTAGCTGGATGTTCGGACGCACGTGTCGCAGGGTTGGGACAACAACTGAACTAACTGACAACCAAACTTCGATAGTGGCAACACGTTTCATCGCTAGGGTTGCCAGAACACGTAGGGGCTACTGAGAAACTTGGAAGGGTGTAAAAATCTTATAGATACTGTATTTAGTAAGACATTGACAGCTCATCTTCAATCCAGCTTTGGATAAAGGCCTCTTCCCCTCTCACCATTTCTGGCGATCGTGAGCCCGCTCCATCCAATCCTATCCTCCGTATCGGCGGATGTCATCGACCCAGCGTCTTTGTGGCCGGCCTCGCGCTCTGGTGTTCGCTCGTGGTCTCCACTCCAGGTTTTTCCGCGCCCATCAGCTCGCATCCATTCTGGCAATGTGCCCCTCTCATATCCACTTTCTTCTCGCTATTGTTGTGACCACATCACTCACTTTGCGGGGGGCATATTGATGGATTAATAGAAATTTCGCACACATTTTCAGATTATTTTCGATTGTCAATAAATAATGATACTTGATTGTCAATAAATAATGATACTTGATTGTCAATATCATTGACCGGTGTCATTGACTGTGTGCAAGCTGGTCGTAGGCGATAAATGTTAAGTATTTTACACTATAATAAATCAGTGTTTTATAATAAATCAGTGGGTAGCACGCTGCAACAAAAGAAGCTCTAGACCATCTGAGCCACCATTGCCGTCTCAGCATAATACTCATATTGCAAGTTTATCTCCTTCCTGTGACGTAGCAAGCAATTTATTTTTCTTAAAGGCTGAAACAGAGGCGCAATCAAGGGTTGGGCCACTAGATATGGCGCCCCCAAAAGTGTCACAAATACGAGAATACAGCAAACCATTTTGCTTCGTATTTCACTCAGAGAGCGGCTACGAATTTAAAATAGGCGAAACGTTCAAGATGAGGTACATATTTATTGGACTGGTCTGTTATATCATCGGTAGAATAAACAATGTACAAAATAACATTTTAATTGCAAACCTAAAGCGGCAAATAGATACCTGCATATTGCCAGTTTAAAATTGGTTGAGGCAAATGGAAATTGTCATCAGTATTTATTATCTGCCCCAATTGGGCTAAACACCACTTGCAGTGCAATTGGTGATGAGGTGGTCCGGAACAAGCATGCCCCAATGATGATATTAGGTACTTACTTACTCGATATTATTTAAAAATAAAAAATAATAATGATTTTTAAAAAAAAATGCCTAATTAACCTCGCAAAAAAATATGAACTTAGACACATGTAGATGAACTGAAAGTGGTAAATATACCAAGATTTTTATTCTGTAGTAGTATGTAGGTACTCCTAAACCTCTGCCTTGTGTATCCGACATCGTGAATGTGTTTATAGTGATATGCATAAGCGGTTGCTATAGGTTTGCCGGCAGCTGTGTTTAATGAAACTTCAGGGTGTTTCGGGAAACACAGATGAATACTAAATTACTAAAACTAAATTCCGTGCTCCACCTTCGACCTCATCGTCGCTTACCATCACAGGTGAGATTAGGGTCAAACGTAGGTGTGGTCGTATACAAAAATGTAATAAGATTTCCGCGCTAGGTTCACTCGTGGTATCACCACGAGTGAACCTAGCGCCGACTCTGGCCCGATCTTCTTGCCTCATGAAGATAGATTGCCCACAGTGACACGCCTCTCAGCTGATTGACATAGCAATTTACTTCATTGGCGTTTTTAATTTAGCCCTCTTTGTCTCACCGTTTGAGTTTAAATTGAATTAGTCTGATATATGGAGCCAGTATCAAAGGATGGGACGAACCAGCCGGAAAAGGGCAATTTGGGTTGATTCCAATAATAGGAAAAGTTTATCCAGGTTTCAAATGTTAACAACAAAACAACTATTATTGAAAATTACTTTACCAAAACGGAGCGTTATTAGGTAATGGAAAAAGGAATATTCGATTGTCATTCAATTACATTATTGACGTCACAGAAATTATCTATAAGTACCTTATTAAAATTTGAGTAGCAGCCACATAAATGTCGGTCCGGTGGTTTACGTCTATAAATTCTCAGAAAGTCTGGGAAAATATCGGGGAATTATCCGCGAATGTCTAGTCTTATAAGTCAGTCCAAGTAAATGAGTAAGTTGACAGTGGGGGAATTTTACATTGGGGCAATTAGAATATTAGATAGACTAGACGTTCCGGGAATTATTTTTGACCGGACCGATAAAAGATATATAAAAAAATTGGTTATTTCAATATTATTTTCGATGTATTGAATTTTTTTTTTTTTTTTTATTTACTTCTAAACCCGCATTTGACCTCGATCTCGCCTGATGGTAAGCGACGATGAGGTCGACGATGGAGCATGCGGGTCCAGTAAATGCCTATTCACTCTGGCCTTGAAGATCCCAAGGTTGTAGGTTTCGGGAAATACAGACGCCGGCAGGCTGTTCCATTCCTTAGCCGTTCGCATAATGAATGAAGAAGCAAATCGCTTCGTACGAGCAGATGGGATATCAACAACATAAGGATGGAACCCCTCTCCGCGCCTGGTAGTTCGAAGGCGGAATGGAGATGCTGGAATTAGGTCGTGCAATTCCGATGCACACTCTCCGAAATGTATCCTATAAAATACCGATAGACAGGCAACCTTGCGCCGATGTTCCAGACTTTGCAGTCTAGCTTCCACCAGCGATTCGTCACCTATAAGGCGCTTAGCGCGTTTCTCCACTGATTATTCATTCTAATCCCAAAAAAATTGGGCTAAAATTATCAAGTGAATTAAATCACAACGCAATCAAATATTGGTCTAAGCAAAAATTGCAAAAGGTATAGTGGAAGGAAGGAAAATACATCAAACTACTTATACTTTGTGTAATCGTGCAGGTTAAGCAACGATGGGCGCGGTCGGTACAAGGATGTGTGACCGCTACTGGCATATTTCATCTGTGCTCCTCCGTGCCTCGGAGACTGCTTACAGTCGGTCCCGATTGTTGTCTTCAACAGTCGTTAAGCAATATTAGAGGCCTACGGGCGGCCTGAACAACTCGACAAGTAGGTTGGCTACTAACAATACGATAACCAACAAACCAACGCTGTCGCAATAGGTTTTGTTATGTGAGCGACAAAGATGGTATATCAAAAAGGGTATACCGTGATGTACCTACATGTTTGCGTGACCATAGCCTTATACGTGCTAAATATTCACAAAAATTCATTCAGAATTTTGAGATTCGACTTCATCAAAATCTAGAAGCAAAGAACTTCGGCAGACGGCAACATTATTTCCTTCCAGGTCCAAATTAACTGGTATTTATTTTGACTAGGTTTCATATGAAACTTTCTCTTTTTAAAAATTCTAACACAAACCTGAAAATCGCAACGCGGAAAGCTGTTTAAAACCCTTTAGAATTAATAGCCCCGTGATCAATCGAGTTATATGAGTCTCACAGATGTTGCCGCGTTATAAATGACGCCTGCGATTTGATAGACGTCTGTAGGGGGGAGGTCTCGCCTTTGCATATCAAACGTTTGGATCTGGCGTCAGAATTAATCGTTGGACATTGATTCTGTATCTTCTTTGAGGGAGTTTCTTATAGAAAGATAGATTTCGTAGGTCTATCATTTTAGACTCATGATGGAAGGATACGCACCCGAATGCTAATCGGCTTGGGTAAACGGATGGAAATTTTATTTTATTTTATTACAGGTTATTGTACAGTACTACTATCTTATATGTACCGTGTCAAACAATACTACTATCTTATATGTACCGTGTTTCGTGCGAATAAAATAAATTTCATTTCATTTCAAGCATCTTTAAGGAACAGGAAGGAGATTAAGGTAAGGGGTGAGCACAAAAGGTCCCTGAGGGTCGTAAGATAAGATAAGATAAGATACCACCAGGTGAGACTGAGGTGGTGTTAATTTAATGAACCGGGAGTCGTTTGAATTATATGTAAAACGAGTAAACACACTGTATTTTATGAGTAATTTTCCATCACGTACGCGTGAACGAATATATACTGTTTGAAAACAGGAGTTATTAATTATTTTTTTAATACGCGTACATTAATAAACATTTCCATATTAAACTTAATACCAATCCGATTTTCGCCACTGAATGTAAAATTGTAAACACTCCACTGAAAAGGGCATTTATTCATTTAATATAAATTCGTACTATATACTCGTACTGACTCAATTTCAACCATTAACATGTACATAATTAATGTTCATGAGAAATATGAACATAAAACTGCAATTTTCATAACCATTTATTTACCTCCAGGGTGTACACAGTCAAATATCTTTGCTTCGGCGTTGATGTGTTCATAAAAGAGCCAGTACTAAGCCCGTGTGCTCCATCTTCGACCTCATCGTCACTTACCAGGTGAGATTGAGGTCAAACACGGGTTTAATTAATTAAATATTGTGCATTTTGAGTAATGCCTACTTATTCACTGATAAATAGTAGATAAGTAGGTAGCACAAGAACTCATAGCCTAGTTGCGAGTATATGGTCCGAAAGTAATCGTGCAGGTTAAGCAACGTTGGGCGCGGTCGGTACCTCTAATGGCATTTTCATCTGAGATCCTCCGAGCCTCGGTGAGCACGTTAAGCAGTCGGTCCCGGTTGTTGTCGTTTGACAGCAGTCGTTAAGCCATGTCAGAGGTCTACGGGCGGCCTGAACAACTCTTACAAATAGGTTCACTAACCATACGATAAGCAAGCAAGCATGCAAGCAAGTAGGTAGTGATGCAAATAAATTGAAAAGGACCCCTGATGAAATTCCATGCATATTTGAGCGTTGAAGCTGGAAACATCACAAATGTAGAGGGGATTAAAAAAAACCAAATACACAAATATACAAATCAGCGCCGGGGCTTCGGCGTTAATCCCAGCCCATCTCTGTCAATGGATCCATAGATTATAGATATAAGCAGAACTGGCTGATATAATCAGAACTTCATCATAGGCCTGATACGTCTATTGCAGACGATTTAAGCAGCGTCGCGAAAGCATCGCTTTTCGTGGCTAAATCCCTGTAGCTATATAAAAACCCTATTCGGGAGCGGCACACACCCGCACGCGCGGCAAGCGAGTGGTGCGCCGGGTAGGTGAGTGATCTCTCGGTCTTTGATTGCTCTCCTAGCCGCCAGTGCTTCGAACCACTTTCCATCGTGTTCTGACATCCCTTCCGAATCAGAACTTAAATATACATAAACTCTCACGTCCTAATCCCCGAGGGTAGACAGAGAAACTACTTTCAATCACAGGTAGATTTTTTATTTTATTTTTTATTCATCTTTTACCCAGTATAAAATACAGTAATATCTTAAGTGTATACCGCCAAACTGCTTAGCAGTTTATCGGCGGACTTATTGCTCCCTTTTATAAATAATAATTACATTTTTATACTTAAATAGTATAATTACACATCGCAGAAATAAAGATTCACGTGTTTGGGTAATTTCGTGATTCTGAGTACGTGTCAACGTCACACACACATCACAACAGGTCACATTACCTACATCACAAACCAAAACACCTTGTTACCTACCGTCAAACTACAAACCTACATTTTTATAAGTTCCCACTTTTCGCCGTAAGATTTGGTGGACAAACGTAACAGGTGGCCTACCGCCGTCTACTAGGTAAAATAATATCGACTAATATCTTTAAGGCCATCGCACATTGTAGCCACTCGATGCGAACCCGACACGAACTCAACTCAGTGCCAAGCATTGAAATGTGAGCTTTATATCGTATTACATACAGTAAGTTTTCAAAATTAAAGTGAAGTAGTTGTCGACGAGTGGCGCTCGCGTTGACAACTCATCGACGACTACTTCACCTTTTACTTTTGAATTTTGAAAACCTACTGTATGTTATACGATATAAAGCTCACATTTCAATGCTTTGCTCTGAGTTGAGTTCGTGTCGGGTTCGCGTCAAGTTGGTATAATATGCGATGGCCACTAGTCGTCTCGTACGACACCCACGGGAAGAGTTGGGGTGGGGCTTTCTTTAGAACCAAAAAGTTACAAAATGTTATGTAAAAGTATAAAACACATCAAGCTAAAGCGTAGAAAGGGATAGCATGTACGAGTATTTTAATAAAGGCTTAACTTTAAGGACGTAACTACTATATTAGGATAAGGGATTCTCCACAGTTCGGGTTTTTTGACGTCTCGTGCAACTGCAGTTTAGCAATTTGGGAGTTATCAGAACCAAGATAACCAGAACCAACTACCAACTAGTGCCAAGTTCTCATCTGGAGAGCACGTTAAACTGTCAGTTTCACGTGCACGTTACGCACGGAGAGCATGTTAAACTGTCAGTTTCACGTGCACGTTACGCACGGAGAGCAGGTTAAACTGTCAGTTTCACGTGCACGTTACGCACGGAGAGCAGGTTAAACTGTCAGTTTCACGTGCACGTTACGCACGGAGAGCAGGTTAAACTGTCAGTTTCACGTGCACGTTACGCACGGAGAGCAGTTTAAACTGTCAGTTTCACGTGCTCTCCAGATGTCATCCCGGCTATTGTCGTTCGGCAACAGTCATATTAGGTAATGTAACAAGCTACGAGCTACCTGAACAACTTTGATAATATTTTGGCCACAAAGTCCACACGACAAGAAAAAGTCATATCTCAATGTTCCTATAGCCCAAAACTATAGAGAATATTCTGCATGGCAGCGTGCAATCGCAACCTCGTCTCTACAGCAAAGGAATTTAAAAATAGTTCCAGTTGTGAACACCGTTTCATTACGACCCGAGGATTGAATGTTGCAGGTTTTTATTTTACATTTTTCAGTAAATATATTTTTATTTTTGCGTTGGTTTTGATGTAAATTGTACATTTGTGAACCTATTAAGAGATATATATCGCCGAGAATTATTAAGCTGTTTGAACTGTCTTACGTACAGTGGGCAACACATCAGCCTATACCCTTTAGTACTTTGTCACTTTAACTTATTTGACACATTCATATATTTCTATTCTATTTCTATTCTATTCTATATGAATGTCAAGAAATTATAACTAAAAATTATCGCGACGGACTATATAAACACTGTTAAAGAAGCCGTGGTAAGGCAAACATAAGAATATTCGAACCATCTAGCTATTACCTACCGTTCCAGAGATCCCATCTGACACCAAAGATATTCCAAGATCTTGGAAACTACTGGTCTAATTTTTATCAGACATAGTTTAGAACACTCGACAACATTCTGTATTAAATAAGAAAACCGGGTCTAAATCTGATCATCGGTTTTTGAATTATGATGTAACAAACAAAACTACCCTTCTCCGTCGGTCGGGGGTTAAAAAGTCAATTGGTGGACATTATAAAGAACATAGAAGAAAGGCAACCCTCAAGCGTCCTATCAAATTTTTTCAGTCGTTTTCGTGTCCATATAATCTTGGATGAAAGAAAATAGAGACGGGCGTTTTTCAATTACCACTAAAATACCCAGGAAAACTTTATTTTTAGACAGACTCTATGCTTTACGTAATCCGAAACGGTCAAGACTAATTATCTGGAACTGGTTTAAGATTCCAAATTGCAGTAATTGGGAAGCACCTATCTCTAAGACTTTAAAGCCACTACGCCGGTTGTGCCGCTGCCAACAAGATGTTCCTTACAGCCAAGGAGCCCGGCGCCCTGAACCGCAAACCTATAACAGATTTGGGTCTTCGCCAAATGAGTTAATGGTTTATAAGCTCTGGTAAATTGGTCGTGGTTTTATGATAAAGGAAGTAAAATAATAAGGGAAAAAAATTAACAATTTCGCAATGAATAGTCGACGATTATTTATGGCTAATACTTTAGAAGTATCTTTGGTTATGTATTCCGGAAGCTGAAATTATTTCTTCTCTTATAATAAATTGTTCACCGGATTCTACAGTAATATTTTTTTTACTTTTCTTTTTAGGGTTCATTATTCATCAAGGAGTCTGTCTGTCTCAGCCCTGTAGTCTCGGGCGAAGAATAGATCCACGGTAACTTCTGCCTGTCGTAAAAGGCGACTATAAGGAGGGATCAGGGTCGCGGGCGGTCAAAGTGGGGACTTTGGCCGTCCATTGGCTGGCGACCCTGGGGAAGGCAGCAACGGGCTACGGCCGCACGCTGCTGTGACGGGTAGAACCGGGAGGTGGAATGTACACCTCCCAGGAAGAGCCCAAGGCAAATTTTTCACTGAAGATCCCGGAGCCCTCCGATAAGCACGAGGCCGGCCATCGAGGGGGTTTTATTGAGTAAAAATCTCACATGCCTCTCCCCCAGGAGGCTGGGTATCTTTCGAAGATTTCTATCCGTTACCAAAAAAAAGGAGTCTGTCTGTCTGTGCATCTGTATGGCCCATAAGGCCACCTGTTTTAAAATACAGCTACAGTTACAAAAATCTGAAAAAATCTCAAATCAATCTTAATGTAAATAAAATCTACGTAAGGGATCTACGTAATAGAAAGTTGGAAAATCTGTATTAATTATTCTTCTAAAATACTTATGCGAATTGCCTCGGCGCGTTTACGACATCATTACTGGTGACGAGTCATGGATCTACCAGTATGATCCAGAAACGAAGTGACAGTCGACCGTTTGGCTGTTTCAAAATGGACCGACGTAAAACGAAAGAGAAGTGCAGACACGATTTTGATTGAAAGTTTTTTCAGTTTGACGGGGTATCTGGTGTCCGTACCTTTACGAAACCAAAGAAGCATTAATGCTGAATGGTTTCAAAATGCTTGCCAAAAGTTTTTACTGCGGTGTGCAACAAGCGACCAAAGACAGGCCTCTGCTACATCACGACAACGCCCGCGCACTCTGCGCTCAAAACGAGAGACTTTCTGGACAGCACACAGTTACAGTCCCGATCTGGCATCGTGTGACTTCTTTTTATTCCCCAAATTAAAAAAATACAGTCAAAGGGAAATAGTTTTCATCGTCGGAAGAGCACTAGCTGCATTCGAGCAGGCAGTAAAAGAGGTGTCTTATTCGGACTGGGAGAATGGTTTTGAAACCTGGTTTGGAAATATGAAACTATATATACGCTGGTGAAGAGTACTTTGAAAAGATGTAATAATAAAACTGTAAGTAAGCCGTAGAACATTTTATTTTATTTTCGCAAAACCTGAGTGTCCCACGTATCAGACGAAATTTTGATTACCTGTGTAGAACTTTTGCTTTCTCTTTTATCTTATCTTTATAATTTTATTGCACAAATAAACTTATTCTTATTCTTAAAAATACATTCCATAAAATAATAAGTTGTTGAAAAAAAGTAAAAGTAAAGTAAAATACACTTTATTGCTCAAATATATAACAACAAACATGAGATGGAAAAGGAAATACTTACTTACTTACTTCGTTGGCGCAGCGACCCGAAGTGGATCTTGGCATCCGATACCAACGAGCAGCGCCATCGCTCTCTCTCCTGCGCAGTCTCTAGCCAGTCAGGCGCCTGGAGCTCACGCAGATCCTTCTCCACTTCATCGCGCCAGCGGTATCTGGGACGTCCGACCGGACGTCGTCAAAAAGGAAATAGTGAAATACAATTTAGGCGGCCTTATCGCTAATAGCGATCTCTGAAAAAAAAGGAATGGAGTCTGGAATTAAATATTTGTTAAATCTGGTGACCTGATCTCGTAAATTTATTTTTTTGTTTCTGATAACACCAGTTCATCCCTCTATTCGTCTGAGAGAATTAATTTACCCGGCTACTTATCTCGTAATCCTAACCGTCTTACCTTCCCAATTTAATTTGAGTCAAGTGGGCGATGTACTAGGGTTGTGCAAATGATGTCCATTATCCAGGCAACAAGAAAGTTCAGAACGGGGCAGTATTGACTGCGTTACAGGGCCTTAGACAAGATGGAGGTCCGTGGATGAACTTGAGGAGGGGGGGGGGGGGGGAATGTATTATTATTGGTACAGACAAAAACTTACAACCGACCGATCGACCTTACTTAAAACCGAATACTAAAAAAATTACAATAAAATAACTGGAATGGCAACTAATACGGATACTGATATTGCATACTGTTATGTATGCAATATCAGTAACAATATTATGTACAGTATGATCATAACACTTACTGAATTTTATTATACAGATAAACTCTAGACCGAGCTCCCATTGCTGTTAAAAAAGACAGGAGGTAGCTCTTTGTAGAGAAATTCCATTTCCTTTAAATAAGCCAGTGTCAGCCTACGCGAAGTGACAACTCTGACACTTTTTAATATCGGTTTGTTCTTTACACGGACAGTTTGCCTATTTTAAAACCAGCTACTTAAGTAGGTAGCTTAAACGACCCAGAAGAAACCTTGTAGAAATATTTTATCCCACTATCACTATTTGGTGACAAACCCTTGGGGTTTGGGACATCGTATAGGTCCAGACAATGAAGGAAGGAACGCCCACCCCTTTTTCTTTCATCGATGACCCAGACCCAATGCTGATCCAAGCGCACGGCAGTGCGCAGGCCAAGTTCAGAAACTCCGACCGTGAGAACGTCATGCATTGGTAGATTACATTAAATACCGTCGATATTTTGTTTGCTTTTACTAAATAACCAAGGAGCCGGTAAATGTACTAAAGTCGATAAACCCATTGTACACTGAGAAAAATGTTACGCCACGATCTTCCTTACCTAGTCATCGATGGTCAAAAGTAAGAAAAAATGACGATATCTAACAATTATTTACCAAAACGTAAGTACTATTGTCAACTCAACAGAAAGAGGAAAGAATAAAAAAACAATCAGCAAAGTGGGACCCTTTATCATTAACTACTAAATTCTGTTCACGAATTCCATTTCCCCTACCATTCGTATTCGTATTCGATCGCGACGGTATTCGAGCGATTTTCCATACGTCGTAGATCACAAATCAAGGTTTTATCGTGAGAGTCCGGTGCGGGAAACTATGTATCATAAGTGGGGCATCGATCCGGCGGCAGCTGCGATTTATTACCGCAATCCTAAGTAGAGAACATCGGTTACAAGAACGCTGGAAGTGAGGTTCAATTTTTAGATGTTAATGTAGGTAAAAAGCGATTTTACCATCAATCTAAATTCCAATAGAGTTAGGAATTTGAAAATTGCATCAAAAGACGCTCTTTAGTAGCGTTCAGGTGCTGTCGTTCGACATCAGTCGTTAGGCCTTGTCAGAGGCAACAATCCTGACAATAGATTGACCCTAACCACAAGACAAGAAAAAAATAAAGACCCTCTACGGGAAGTCGCTCAGCTTTTCCATAACAGGGTATAATTGCTTGTCAAAAATAAAAGTATACTTGTACTATACGAGTACGTTACCTTAAGGCCTAGCATCATGCAGGATTTAACTGACAGTAGACCTTTGTTTTTCCGGTTTGGTTGTCGTGAGACACTTTCTGTCTACACATAAATTGAATATCATGAAACATTTTTGCCCACTGCCATCCGACACATTTTGGCTTCCTAATTCTATGTAAGCCAGAATATCCTATCGATATTGATGCCTTTTAAGCCCAGAATAAAACACACTTCACTTAAGTATAAATAACATTCGCGTCGCAGCTTATACGGATATAAACAGACGCTTAACAGACCCAGCCTGTTCTACATGTTTCTAAATTAACGGTAAGAACAATCTCCACCTTATGTCATCGAAACAAGGTTTATTTCAGATCCACTAATTTTGACGTTTTAGACGTGTTAACCAGTGGTCAAGAAATATATCTACTTTTAAGTAACTTTATATCTATCGTCTGTAATAGACGGATAGGAAATTCTTTATCATTGAAATTACTGATGAATCTCTAATCCTGAAGCTTATGAGCTAGATTTTTGGCATCGTTAAATTGGCCGTAGGATTTCTTCCATCGCGTTCCATGTTCTACCGTATACCGTAGTAACACGAAATAATTAGACATCTAAAATATTAAAATAAGGCAAGCAAAGCACAAGAATCTAGATACAGGGTAGTGTAATTCGCCAAGTTCGTAAAAATAGGCCAACACACTGACTGTGTATACCAATAAGTATATTTTATACGAACTATTTCGATCTACTAATAATAATCTAATCTTAATGTAATTTTAATGCTTATTATTAAAATAAAGTAAACTAAGTAAGTAAACTTAGTTTAGTATTACGTACTTCTATTAACTTGACTTGTGTTTGAATGAATAAAAATAAATACAAATACATTAGACCCACCTATAACTCAAAATATAATTGACAGATTTTGGAGATCTTCTTACAAATAAGAATGTATTTTGTGTATATTTTCTAATTGTGTATGATGAAATAAATGAATCTAATCAAACCTTATCTACAGTTAACTCAGAAACTTGATGAAATTAGGTTACTGGAAATGCAAAATAATTGAACTTGGTACCCACTTAGATCTTATGCAATAGATTTATACTTGTTTTATGCAAAAAGTTCGCTCGCGAAGCCATGCGAGGTATAAGGCATACTCAAACCGGTAAGAAAGTGTCTAACTATATGTTTTCTATTCGTTTTGGATCAATTTTCCGCAATCTTCTTACAGCCCTCCCAGATGTAAGCGACGTCGATCTTCCCAGTACAGCTTAATTTATTAATGAACTACATGTAATTTTGGCTTTGTTTAAGTAATCACCGGTTTGAGACGTGGTTATTTACATCATGCATGAAATGTACGTGTATATTTTATTTAATTATGGGAAATAGGTACGACGTAGGTAGTATGTTGAAAAAATTCAACCTCCTTTTTTATGAGTATAATATAGAGACTTCGACGCAAACGTGATTGAATTGATCGCTCCTTCGACAGCACTATCGTGAATCACTCCTTTTGGCTTAGCTAAAAAAGTTAAAAAACCATTAGTAATTTGCAATAGGTATTAAGATTTATTATTAAGCTAAAATAAAAAATTAAAAAAACTAATTAAATTATACTAGAAAATTATACTCACTATGTTAATAATAAATAACAGTATCAGTTTAGGCTATACACGTCTCTCTTTAACAATCGTAAATTTATCATACAACTATAGTTCAACTTCTATTTGCTCTTCTGGTGCGTAAAATAAATAATACAAGTTTACTAAATATTTTAATATTTAATATTACAAACTTCAAATATAGTTTCTGTGTTCTCTACTGCTATGTAAAATAATAGAAGTTGGTTATTTGCTCCATGAATTGTGCAATGTGCATTCGTCATCTATGTGTCATACATGCTAACCCACACATATATCGACCACTTCCTTGTCTAATATCTCTCACCTCTCCTAAAGTTTTGCTGAAAATATACTTCATGACGAAGGTGACAAAGACTGTGAATAGTATTTTCATAGGTGGTGAATAGATTGAGCAGAGACTGTATTAGATTAAAGAAAATAATTTTGCTTTAAAAATTAGCAAATAACGTGTAAACATAGAGCTCGAGATGAGAGAAGAGGGACCGCTAGTAAAAATAAAATTAAACAAATTGTTACGTGTAACGATAGAACATAGAAGCTCGCTCGCACTGACAGTTCTTTCCCCCTAGTCCGTAACCATAATATTCGAATATTGCTATCACAGATAACAAGTAACATCCGTTACAATCCTCCCAACTCTATCGTAAACAAATCAATTTATTGCAAACATACGGAAAAACAACATTCAAATAAATCCTTATTCATAGTTTTAGTTTATTTGCGTTGCCCGCCGGCGTAGCATTCATTTGATTAATTAATATTTTTGCGGCAAAGGCCAATATCCGCTGATTTTTGTCCCGTATATCGAAAAATTGTGGCTCGAAGCGGTTCGTGTAAATAGTGCACGGCGTGCGCACGGTATTTCTGAACTTGGCCTGCGCACTGCCCTGCGCTCGGATACCTTCGTTCAACATAAGAACAGCATCGATACCTTTACTCGGAGACACTTAAACTGCTTTACGATTTAGGTAAAATTTTGCATTTATGTTCTGAACCTGGAACTGTGAACTAATAGTTGTTATTTCTGTAACATAATTATTATATAAATGTATAAGGAATATTTGTACGTCTTATCAAGGCAAAAGGTAGCGAACATCACGACATAACCTAAGATCTTTGTAACCTACCTTTACAAATAAATTATTTGATTTGATTTGGAGACTTGGAAATTGATAGTACAAGTACCTACCTATGCAATTATGGATTGAAAAAAAAATCAAGTTTAATTTTTTTTACACGATTTGTCTTCATTTGAATAACTAAGGTATAAGTATTATACCTTTATAGAAGTTATTCTGATTTCCAAACATATTTAATGGTCCCGTTAAAAGTTACCGACTTTCTCACTTAATCAGATGAGCTGAACTTTGAACTGAGTACTAAATTAGACAAATCCATTATGTTTAAAACTCCGCTTGCATTTTTCAAGTTGAATTCATGAGTGATGCTAAGATTGATGGGGAATTCATGGGTGATTATATTGTCCTATGCTTGGATGGAAGAAAAAATAGTCTCACTCCCCTAGGGGCGAGCGGTCGTTCCTTCGTGGTCCAATGTAACACGTTTATTATACATTTAAACTACTAAGGTACTCTAGAGGTCAATTTTTGAGTCGTGATAAGGATTTACATACATAATAGAATAATTTTACATAAGTTCACCTATGTAAATTAACAGTACTGATGTAGATTAGATTACTTAATTAAGAAATAAATTAAGTATCTACTTACATATAGGTACTTTGAATTAGAATATTTAACAAACGAAAATCTCCAATAAGTACTTAAGTATAAAAAAACCTAAAAGAAATAAAAATCATCCCTTTTAATAAAATATATTAATTAATACGGAATAAAATAATTGGGCGTCAGTGGCCTAGTGGCTAGGACACCGGACTCCCATGCGGGAGGTCCGAGTTCGAAACCATGCAGTGCCATGTACCAATGAGTTTTCGGAATATTTCGTAGACTTGTTCACATTTACCGACTGCTCTAACGGTGAAGGAAAACATCGTGAGAAAACCTGCATGTCTGAGGAAATTAACATTCCAAAGGCGTGTGAAATCCACCAAGCAGCACTGGACCCGCTCGGTGGAACATGGCCCATAATCCCCTGTAATGGGAGGCTTGTGCCCCAACAGTGGGGACATTAATAGGCTGATGATGATGATGACATTCCTGGCGCTTACACACGCTATCGGCATATTTCAGGCCGCTTTTCCCCGATCCCTCCCTCCTAAGCCGAGGTCCACCTGGGTGCCCTTGGGCAGTCGCTTCTTATAGTAGTTCTTAAGTCCTCTTCCTAGCCCCCAAAACCAGTGAAGCTGTAAAGGTCATTAGGACCAACAGAATTAGTCATTTCGAAAAAAAAAGATGATAATAATAAATAGAATAGGTTTATTTGCGTAAAAAACAATTTAAACATTTTTTTAGAATTCATGAGAATATGTTATTTTTGCGGTAAGATGACAAAGTAATCATAAAAGTATACTAGTAGCATATTAGTATTCAAAAGTATTCGTCAGTTAAATTAAATTGTGAGTTCAACAGTAACTAATATCGAAGATAGAATACCCTACTAACATAAAACCCATAATATAGTTCATCTAAAACTAGGTCCTAAAGGAATTCCACTATAATTTAACTCCAACCAAACACATTTCTCAAATCTGTCCCTTAAGTCCAACATTGTCCATTTCCCCCTACTACATTCCACTTTAGTGAGTGGCCGCTTCATGGGACATTAATCCGATAGATGCCCAGGCTCCGTCATTGTCCAGACCTCCTTACGAGGTCGACATTCTGCCTACATGTAAGATAGTATAACCTCACCTTTGGGTGGGGCTTTATATCTAGCGGAAATCGTTTTTATTGCACTAATTCATATATTTTTTTATTTATCTTTTCATAACAAAGTTACGCTTAGACACGTCAAGGAACAATTATTACCCGTTATACAAATACAAATATAATAACCATACCAATAAATAGAACCAATAAACATAACATATATTTTTTTTAAAATATCATTATTGAAAACATCACCATATATTACAAACATCATCACATTATATTATAACTTTTAAATTATTACTTACACACTACTAGCTGCTGTAAAAGGGCATCTAAAACTAGTTCCACAAATCCATTTACTGCTCACACAACACACAATAGATTGAGGATTTTTTGTTATTTTATTAAATAAGCACAGCAGACGAACAAACGGGCCACCTGATGATAAGTGGTCACCGTCACCCATAGACTTAGGCACTATGGGTGTATAACCTGACAACAAAGACATTTTATTTTATAGACATCTCACCTCACTGTATTAATATTAGAGGGTTTTTGATGCGCTGCTAATCTTGAGGACTAAGATGGATTGCCTCATGTGCTAGAAATTACGCTGGTTCTCTTACCCTTCAAACCGAAATATAGAAATGCAAGCATCTCTGCTTCACGGCACAAATAGATAAGAGGGTGGTACCACCCCAGGCGATCCAACATTAGGTATCTACCACTCCTATATAGGAGAAAGAACACACATATAGAATAGGTTAGGTTAGTTTGTTTGGCTCCTGTTTTGGTATTTCAACACAAAAGTGTTATTTAATGCATTTACGAGTAGAATGTTTTACTTATACATTTTTGCACTCTAATAAGATTTGTCAAAAGAAAGGCTTAAATTAATTTTAAAATACTTTCTGAATTAATCTGATAGAATTGTGTGTTACTTGCAGTATTGATAAAAAAAACTGTAAAACAGCTCTTATAAATGGAAATGGCACATGGCTTATAATAAACAACAAAAGAATTACTATAAATAATTTAATTTTTTATCTTATTATTTTATCTTATGACAGGGATAACCCCAGTGGCACTTCGACCCTCAGGGATCTTTTGTGCTCACCCCTTACCTTAGTCTCCTTCCTGTTCCTTAAAGATGCTTTGCATCAAGGACGCTGTACAGCTTACAGGAAGGAGCCAATAGTCCTCTGGTTTCCGGTAGGCTACCCCCAGAAGACTCATACGCCCTCCAGCCAGCGAGTCACATTCGCACAGCAAGTGTTCCATTGACTCAACGATGTCACCACAGGCTCTACAGGTGGGTGTAATTTAATTTAAATTGTTATTTACTTAACTCAGCAATTCGGCATTTAAAAGAAATTCTGCCAATTAATTATCTGGTCAAAATTTAATTACTTTTTTAGATCTTTGACAGACTGTTCGCTAATCGCTAGCAAAACCCACATACCTTATCTTTCATTAAACACGACATCGTTCCAATTCATGCTAGTTTAACTCTATTACCTACACATAAGGCTCAATCTATAACCACACTTGACTTACAAACATAGCAACCTACCATTCAACCTTAACATGCTAGCAATACAGTCGTTTGTTGCTTAACAGAAGATGTTTATTTAAGGTTACAGTTACGAGCAAAAATTAGGCTTGTTTCGGTAAAATAGAGTTGCTGTTTCGATGGCAAAGTTAGCTGACCTTATCAATGGATTGTTTGTGGTAAACATGATTATAATATACAAGAGTTTTGTTTATTCTCAGTCTAAACCTTATATATTCCTCATCATCAGCCTATTAATGTCCCCACTGCTGGGGCACAGGCCTCCCCTTACACAAGGGGGTACGGGCCATGATCCACCGAGCGGGCCCAGTGCTGTTTGGTGGATTTCACACGCCTTCAGAAACTTTTAATTTCCTCAGACATGCAGGTTTCCCCACGATGTTTTCCTTCACCGTTAGAGCAGTCGGTGAATGTACGTCATTCTTCGAAAAAATTTGGAATAACTCATTAGTACATGACATTGCATGGTTTCGAACCCGGACCTCCCGCATGGGAGTCCGGCATCCTAGCCACTAGGCCACCGACGCTCTTAATAAAAACGCTCTAAATTCTTACCTAAGAATGGTATACTATTACATTTTCAAAGCCCTATACAAGTGGGTTGCTCTATGGAGCCCTAGGACCTGTGTCTGACTCCGAAGTGAAATTGGGAAACAAGGAATTATAGGTAAACATTCTAGAACTCGGTAGGTCATCGACAAAGATTTAGAAATTTAGGAAGACACCTAAAGGTTTCATGTTTGTTGTAAATGTTATAGATATACTAGTATGTATGGTTTAGGGTCGTTTTGAGCTATATAAGGTCCTTTTTTATGTAACAAATATTTGGAGGGGGGTATGTGCTGGTCATTTGTACCAATTTACACGAAAATATAACCCTTTTATCATACTAAATAAAAATAAACCCCATTATTTTGCGCCTTGGTGGCATAAACTCATTCCATGTCGTTATGAATGAAACGAGTATCAATCATACTTCTTATTTCAGATTAGAATAGCAATAATTCATTCATTTGTAGATTTTTTAAACAAACATTTTTATCGTGTTTCTCAAAAATTTAATAAGTAAAAACAAATTATTTTTTGCCCTATCTTTATTGTTACCTATATATTTATAACTTGTAGAGGATACCCTAGAAATATTTGCCGCTAATAAAATAGGACCCTATATGCATATATATATATCGACGCAGTTGCATGTGCTATGGTCGCGGCTAGATATGACTAAAGCAAATTTCAGTATCTTTCATTGTAAATTAATTGACTTCAAGCAAACACGTGGTAAAAACACAATTTCAAATCAGACACTACGCCGTAGCGCTACGCTCGTAGCACCGCTACGTTCGTAGCAAATCAACAATAAATGTTCTACAGACAAATTAATTAATTACCTTGATATTGTAAATACAAATCTCTTATATAACTTTTTCATAATGCTTGCACACCTACTACCTCTTTCTCTACATCATTTCCTCTTCCCGAAGGTTGCCTGGAAGAGATAGCTCTTAGCGATTAAGCCGCCTAAATTGTACTTCAGTATTTCCTTTTCTATCTCTTGTTTGTTGTTTTCTAATTGTGCAGTAAAGTGTATTTTACTTTTACTTTACTTTACAAGTATCCAACAAAAATGGAAATTCCCAATTACCGATCCCACCACGCACTTTCGTGACGATTTTAAAGAATGAATCATGCATTCACGGCAAATGGCGGGCGTTACAACAACGCCCCCCGAATTTTGCAGCTAAACTTGTAAAGTATGGACGTGACACGAAATCTGAACAGAGAAGGGTAAACACCTTTGTTTTTACCGAGTCTGAATGGGGCACTGTTCTGATTGTACTCGGGATTTTTCTTTAGGAATAAAAGTTGAGCCTTGGTTGACACCCAGACTCTTGGCACAGAATACTAAATAGTACAGAAGGGACACTCTCCTCCCCCACCTGATTCAATTCCCCCGCAGTTAGTGAGCGCGATCAGTAGCGCGCTAGCGTATTTATCTCACTCACACATCCGCAAACTACCGGATGCGTACGCCACGCTGTAATTGTGCGAGTAACAGGTGATTATAATGGGGATTTCACCTTGCTTGCTTGCTTATCGTATGGTTAGTGGCCAACCTATTTGACAGAGTTGTTCAGGCCGCCGCCGCCCTGTTAACGACTGCTGTCGAACGACAACAACCGGGACCAACTGCTTAACGTGCTTTCCGAGGTACGGAGGAGTTCAGATGAAATATGCCACTAGCGGTCACACATTTTTGACCTAAAAATAAATCTTAATGATTTTAATTAATACTCATACTCATACCATTTATTGCTTTTCATGTGTAACAATTGGTCCTAAAAATATATTATATGATCTTACATGAAACCCTGAGTAGGGCACCGCAATATTAAATAAGAGATTATAATAAATTATAATAGTAATAAATGCTAACGGGATAAATTGAATTAAATGTCATTATAAGTTATACATGATTGATTTTATAGTTAAGTATTGGTTTTATCATCAAAAAACTCCTGCAGTGAATAGAAACATTTGTTAAGAAGATATAACTTTAATCTTTAATGCAACTGACCTTTAATTTTCGACGCTATTTTTATCTTTTTTTATTTATTTTTATTTGTTTTTATTACAATTATCTTAATTAATCAAATTTATCTTATTTTTTTAAAATTGAATTGAAATTGAAAATATTTATTTCCAGAAGCACAAAACATGGTCTTCTAATACACACACACATTACAAATTAAGATACATTAAATTAGATTAAAGCTTGTTAAAACTATTAAATTACCTTAAATGAAATTTATAATAATATCAGTAGAACAACACAAAACATAAATATTTCTCTTTTTTTTTTTATTTACTTCTAAACCCGGCATTTGACCTCGATCTCGCTTGATGGTAAGCGACGATGAGGTCGACGATGGAGCATGCGGGTCCAGTAAATGCCTATTCACTCTGGCCTTGAAGAATAATAATAATGTTTAAATTAATTTAATGAATACTAGGAGAATTAAGTGTTGCAAACACTGTTGTGTTGTTGTTGTAGGAATACTTTGTAATCTTATTCTATAAACTTATTCTTATTCATGTTATATTTAATATGATGAGAAATAAACGGCTGTATTATTTTTTCTTTATTTTATTATAATCTGCGTTATAAGGAGTGTCGCGAGTGTGTTCTAGGCTACCTTAGGTCAAGTTTCTTCGAAAACTTAGGTGAGTCAAACACTGCTCCACGCTCCGCCGTCAGCGGTGGGCGGAGGCGGTGAGGCGGATTTTGACGTGTTTCTCCGCGCGGTTAGCCCGAGGTGTCCCGCGAAACCTCGCGGTTGTGCAGCGACTAGCTAACTATAATGTCGTCGACCGCTTTCGGCGTATGCACAAATGTTAGGTTGTCATCATGCAAAGTGTAAATAAAGGCGTTTGGTGACCATATGTAACCGGGCCTTTACAAATCGCTGGGATATTAATAACACCGATCCCAAAACTTGAGTTGAGTATAATTACATAATGAACCCAATGAGTAAAACTGACAAACATTTTCCCACGTGAATTTTGAAGTATGATATCAAAGTTCGGATGATACGCCTGGGGATTTAATGAAACCGACAAATTTGGACAGTTTTAAACGAAGGTCATGGAAACTGGAAGATTTGGTACTTCAAGATTGAAGATGATTGTGGTAAGATGTAGTAAATGCACGTGTCACGGTAGATCTAAGAGATTACGTTGGCAACACCTCTTTGCCTTCCTATCATCTTGTGAAAAGCACGTCTAATAAAATATTAAGAGTTTAAAATCAAACCGCCCGTTATTTAAAAGCTAGGCCCTCAGATCCGAACCCCAAACGGCCCGTAAACCAAACATTGTGTCAGAAATGCGAGATTCGAACCCACGCCTTAAAAAATTACATAATATTTTCTACGGATTTAAATAGTTACATATATTTCTACATTTCTCTTTTATTACAATTGATTTTGTAACTGTTTTGTGTTTAAATAATTTTAAGTTGTAAATAAATAAAATGTTCACACTAAAAAATCATTCATTAGTATTATTTAGTTAAACAATTTTTAGTTACTTGTGCTGTATATTGGAAGACACATCAAAACACAGTTCCATAAGGTTTTATTAGGATTTCTTGGCATTTTAAGTGTCAAATAAATTAAAGCGACCAAGTTAGCCACTGTAAATTATACTAACAGGTAGACCCCGGGGTCTGGTCAGGACCTGGAATATAAAAACCCTGTCGAGAGAGCGCTGTGATAAAATTATTTATTTATATTTGTACCTTGCGCTCTTTCTGAACTGTGAATCAAACTGAACCGTCACGCTCGAGTCGGTGACGCTGAACCTCGGGTATACTCGGCTCCATTCGACATCAAGCGCGCTCGGGTCGGTGACGCTGAATCGGGTATACTCGGCTCCATTCGACATCAAGCGCGCTCGGGTCGGTGACGCTGAATCGCGTATACTCGGCTCTAGTCGTCATCAACTGTCATCAGCCACGTTTACTGACTAACAAGGAGTGCGTCGTTTCATTGTTTATTTCTCTTATGGAGATCTAAGTCGTGCTTTGCGTATTTTTTTTGTAAGTTTTCACTTCTATCGTGTGGTCATAACACCCTCTTTTTTATATTTCTTGATAGGGTTTTTATAAATGTTCTATACTTTTCTCCGTTTTAGTGCGTTACATTCTCGTTTTTAATTTTTTTTATATATTTATTTGTTGTACCCCTGCTAATCAGCATCTTGCTGTTTCCGTGATCTGATATTTAACCCTTTCCAGCTATATTGTCATGTCGCAGAGAGAATGGTGTTACGAAACTTCAGACACGGGTAGGGTCACACCACCCGATTAATAATTTATATTGGAACCTGTGTACACAGGCTATTTATTTGTTTAGAAGCCTTCATTTTAGTTCCTCGTCGGAGGTAATTTTCAAAACTTGGTTGCTCGTAGCTGATGTCTAATCAAAATATTAGTATTTTGTATTTATTTTTATTTATTCTAACACAAGCTAAGTTAATAGAAGTACGTAATACTAAACTAAGTAAAATAATAAGCATTAAAATTACACAATGATGTGCTTGCAACGCTTCTAGCGTTGCAAGCTGTTAGAGAGTGGGAGGACCTCACCAGGCCAGCCCGTGTGGAGGACCACAGAATCGTATCGCAGCAACCTCAGCGGATATTAAACTTGCTTGTCATCGCAATGCGATATATACAAACTGAGACAAATATAAAACAAAATAGTGACTCTAGTAATAAATAATTTAATATCTTTGTAATTATTTGTAAAAAAAATGTAAAAGACATTTCGACCAGACTGGTCCTCGCCTCGGGAGATCTCAGAGCTGGCGCGTACTTCGCTCAACGCGTATGCCTAGCCGTTCAGCGGGGTAACACTGCCAGCATTCTGGGAACTTTACCGCATGGGAGCACCCTAGACGGCGTGTTCGCTTTGTAAAAATAAGTAGGTATACGTAGTTGGAGCGTCGGTGGCGCCGTGGGTAGTACGTCGGACTCCCATGCGGGAGGTGCGAGTTCGAAACCATGCTGCTCTGACGGTGAAGGAAAACATCGTAAAGAAATCTGCACACTGAGATAACCAGTGTGTGAAATGGGGAAGGCAAACCACTCCATTAAATCTGCCAAGACAGTCGTTCTATGTGATCAATCCTTAGAATGATCACGACCCTCAGCAATGAGGAACACGACTTAGAAGAAGAAGAATAGGTAGTTGAATATTGTAAATAGCTAATTTGTAATTATTAATAAGGTACAAAAGTCCTTATACATCGAAGTGTTGTTGTAATACCAGCCTTCCCTATAAGGATGAAATTGAACACGTCGTTTTAATAAAATTTCGAACCCAATGATATTGCTATTCGCAAAGACCTACAACACTTTTTGTATTATTTTTATTTTATTGACCACTATACCCACATTTTACCCCGATCTCGCCTGATGGTAAGCGACGATGAGGTAGACGATGGAGCATGCGAGTTCAGTAAATGCCTATTCACTCGGCATTGACTATCCCAAGGTTGTAGGTAACGGGAAACACAGACGCCGACAGGCTGTTCTATACCTTAGTCGTTCGCATAATGAACCAAGACGCAAATCCCTTCGTACTAATAGGAAGATATATAAAATACTAACTACATAAGGATGGAACCCCTTCTCGCATCTTGTCAAGGCGAAATAAATATGCTGGAATTAGGTCGTGTAATTCTGAGCGCACTCTCCGAAATGTATCCTGTAAAATACCGATAGACAGGCAACCTGGCGCCGGTGTTCCAGACATTTTCAAAATAAGCTATATCTAACCGATTCTAAATTAACAATTGTCTCTAATAACTGTTGTTCAATGTGTGTTAAAATATTTAATAAACTGCCAGATACATTTATAAATCTTCTATTTAACAAATTTAATAAGGAGTTAAGCGGAGTTAAGGAGTTAAGTGAGCGTCGGTGGCCTAGTGGATAGGACGCCGGACTCCCATGCGGGAGGTCCGGGTTCGAAACCATGTAACGCCATGTACCAATGAGCTTTTCGGATTTTTTCGAAGACTTACGTACATTTACCGACTGCTCTAACGGTGAAGGAAAACATCGTGAGGAAACCTGCATATCTGAGGAAATTAAAAGTTTCCGAAGGCGTGTGAAATCCCCCAATCAGCCAATCATTAATAGGCAGATGATGAATAAGGAGTTAAAATGTTGGTTAGCTCAAAGATGTTTTTACAATACAAAAGAGTTTTTGGAATATCAAGACTGATTAAATTATTAATATGAAATCTGTTTATTATGAATTATGATTATATTTAGTACTATAGTGATTATGATTATGTTATGATATGACATTTATTTTTAATGAATTTATTAGGAATGGTTATTATATTGACATTACATATTATTATTTTTGATTAATTTGGTATACGATTGATGAATGAATATGATTATTTGATTAATACTCGTGTACAAATTAAGTATGCCTGTGAAGGTAGAATTTAGCGATTTAAGTAGGAAATTGTATTAAGAACTACAGTGTAAACCTAAATTCACGCAATAAATGATAATGATTAAATCACTAAAAGACTATTTCAAAATCATTGGCTTCGAGATATTGTATAAAATTGTATTAAAAATGATAATCTTATCTTTCAGACAAAAGTTCGTAATTTTTAAATCTAAATCTGTGTTATCCTTGATGTAGACATATGCAACAAAGGCTAGTCTCAATCTGTGTAGAACAGACGACACGGCAATATTGACAATGCAACGCGGACGCGACGTGACCGGAGTACTCTACCGTCACGTCAAAGTGTGTGTTCTCAAGGACGACATATTTCTGAACGATGTTGCCACAGATTGTACAGTCCGTGGGCTCTTAGAAGGGACTTTAGGTAACTGGTAAAATTGGTTTCTATCTCTATCTTACTAGTCTTAGTACATTCACGTATCAATAAGCCCATACCTTCAGTTTAATCGTAGCCAGCGCGTTAGTGGTGTTCAATCATCGGATATTTTTAGGCATCGGAAGTAAGCCTACTTCCTCATAGGTATAGATTACCTACTGTAAGGTAACTTTTAGTGTAAATTACTAGCAGTCTGAATTTTAGGAAGTTTCATGCAATTTGTAGTTGTTCCCCAGTCAAATTTTGGCAAATGGACCTTTTACATCCAAATGAAAATATTCAACTGAGCTGTGCTATTTGCAAGTAATGTTTGTGTTCCTGTAAATATTTCATGTTTCATTAGTAAATAAATGTATACCTTTCATTTCAAGGAATTTGAAATTACGAGTGCAATTTGTATAGTTTTACAATTTAACTGGTTTAAATTTTTCTGGTTTATTGTCGAGTGAATTGAATACTCATGTATTATTTTTTTCTTTGTGGCATTAAAGTGTTTTTTCTTTCTTTCAACCCTGTACTGACAATTTTTGTTTATTTAGTCGACAAACTTTGGAGGTCGTATTTAAAACATAAATGAAAATCCATTCCGTTTCCACACGGTTTCGTTCCACAAAACATAGTTTCCTTCCTCTACAATGTGGCAACACTTTAGATAATCTTCGCTGGGAGCCAACTCGGCAATCGCTGGCAATACCGACGTGACCGTTGGAGCCAAACGAGTGGATTGCTCCCTTGTTCACGCGTTGTGAAATCTTTTCAACCATTCCTGGTTTTCACACGGAAATCCTTGTGATTCTAAGAACGGTTTGTTTAAAAAAGAACAGTTCTTTCAATGCCTTATCTTTAACTAACCAAGAAGTTGCGGTTAGAAGATGGTTCTACTTTTTTTGTAATTTTAACTAGAATTGTGAGCAATCTAGTCTATTAGTTTTTGAAGGTGGTATTTCTGACACTCCACAGACTCAGCTTGGGGTATCACCCTTTTACCCATTTCTACCGCAAAGCAGCTATTCTTACATCGCCATGTTAAGGTTTGAAGAGTAAGAGAGCCAGCATATTTACCGACACTCCATCTCCATCATCCTCAAGGTTACCAGCGCTACGAAAACCATCTAATAACTTTATAGTGAGATGAAATGATCAGCATTACACTCCGTTCAAAAATTCCGGAATACGATGGACTTAATTTTGAAATAAAATAAGTCTAGAGACAAGCGCCTCCATAATTAATTAGATAAGTAAGTACTTAACATCAAATGCTTACACCTGAATAATAAAAGGATTTGACTCTTAAATTTTTGATTTAAATAAAACACTGCTCTCGCATTGAAACGCTCCAATAAATATTACTTAAACTTTGCTAATTTTGAAAGGCTTTTAAGACTCAAACCTCCCTTCGGGATTACGGTCCCCTTCAAAGGTTTTGCAATAAAAAACAAATGCTCCCGCGTCAATCCTAACACTGATTTAGGGGTGGATTTCATTTGCGCGAATGTATGAAATTAGTTTATTGTAATTTGTATTTCGGATACAGGCACGGGTGAACTCATTTTAGTTGGAAACACACAGGTTATGCTTTCAAACAAAGTGGTTTAGCAGTACTTGAAGATTGGATTTATTCCGGATTGGTCCGCAAAATTTGTACCAAAAGTGAAGTCTGTTAAGAAAAATTGCTTTAGATATTTCACAATTTTAACACACCGCAGCGGTGGCGGAAAAAAAATTAAGTATCAAAAATGATTTGTTTTGTTTTTAACAAGGAACATAACGAAATTAAAAAATCCGATTTCTAAAAAAAACGACCAAAAATATCTGCATCTTTGCGCAGATCGTCATTGCATCGTCATAGAAAAAACAAGCTATCCATCAGATGGCAGATCCCCCCCAAACGTGTAAGATTCCTATAGGGGGCGTAGCCATCGCTCTCGAAGATTTTCGGATTTCAGTAACCGATGCCACCGTTTTTTTTCTTCTGAAACCTTGCTAGATGTAAGTTTATACCTAAGTCAATTTCTGAGAGGAATATGTCAGTCTCTAGTCTGATCTAGCCTCTATTTTCAAGCCAACAGGTGTCAATAACCTATACCGTGTCATCAAATCGTGACAGCTCGAAACAGCCAACAGTATGTTTCCAATCATTCGTCAGCGTAATTTGCCGTTCGTACTTTGCCCGGCACTCGTGCACAGAGTATAGGTATAATTGATGTTTTGTTAACAATCAGTTCCCGTTCGTAAAAATGTTGCTACTGTTTTTAAATTTCCACACTCAACTCGTATACTTATACCGAAATATTTTTTAATCCGTCAGGGAAAAAAATGGGATGTGGGGTTAGTGCAGTACCTAGATCGGAGTCGAGCTGCTTTCGTTACTCCAATCATGTTCATTCGCTACTAAAGTCCATTTTTCATTAGCTGAGATACCCGTCACACGGTCAGCACCTAAAATATGGTTTATTTGTATGAAATAATTCTTTTTTATTAAATAAGGAGAGCAGACGAGCAAACGGGCCACCTGATGTTAAGTGGTCACCGTCGCACCTCACTGTATTAATATTAGAGGGATTTTGATGCGCTGCTAACCTTGAGTGACTAAGATGGATTGCCTCATGTGCCGGAAATTACGCAGGCTCCTTACCCTTCAAACCGAATACCGCAAGCATTTCTACTTCACGGCAGAAATACGTACCCATGCGACCAACCCTAATCTAAATCGTTAATTAGACGAAATCTTCGGGATAGGTTCTAGTCAAAACTTAACTGTCATACCAACACACACACACACACACACACACACACACACACACACACCACCCCTTTTATTAACCTTTATTACTGTTCTTATTTTTCTTTCTTCCAAATTTTGTACTTTTAGTTCTGTTACATGTTCATTTGCACTGGTCAAAGAAGAGATCTGTCCTCCGAGATACAGGAACTTCCTAGTTCGGAGGTCAGCGCCTATAGTAGGATAACTGGTTGCTCACTAATGTTATTAAGTTTAATGTAAAATATGCTTAAGTTCCTACTCCACTGTAATTTTACCGCACAAATAAACTATTCTTATTCTTATTCTTATACCTTTTTTTTCAGACAGTCTAAAATATCACCCAGTATACAGGTAGGTATGTAGGTAAGGCATTTACATCGTGTATTTCTCTTTGAAAAAATGTAGGTTTACTTACCTAGTGATGACAGAATGTCGGAAGCATCTAATTTTGTTCTAAATAAAAATGAATAGATTCGGATGTAAATCCTTTTAAGCTTTCGTCCGAAAACTATTTTAAAATTCTATTAAAATCATCGTTCGTCTGTATTAAAAATGAATGGTTTCTGTGATAGAAAGCTAATGCACTTGTGTGGTTCGCAGACAGTCGCAAATTGACAGTTGGTATATCATAGGTATTTAGATAGATTACGAGTAGCTAGGTTCCGATTTAGTGCCGTCGCATAATTAGGCTACAAAGTAGCTTTTTTATTAGATGTAGATATGTCGTAGACAGCGTAGCGTAGGCATTTCACGAACTGCTAATAATCTTAGATAAATGGTCGAGTTCTACTATCTGTCTAAGATTTTTAGCCACTTCGTGAAGTGCGGACCTTAATTCGTCCATAGCATATTCGTATTGTATCTCATATGGATCAAGATACATTAACCTTAACATTAAATGGGATTTATAGCACTTGGTCCTACAAAGAAGTCGTTTCAGAAATGTATGGAGCCTGGGCTACGTCTTTGTGTATATACAAATACTCAGATAGCAAATCAAAAACATTATCGCTTCTAACTCCTCATTTTTCAACACCTCATTAAGGTGAATGTTTATGAGTGATGGTGACCACTTACCGTCAGATCGTTGCACCTCTTCAATAAAAAAAATCCCACACGCCGAAGCGAAGATATTTGACGACAGACTTTACATAGATAGGGTGGTCTAGTATAGTTATACTGAAGTGCTTTTAATACTACCAGTATCGGATTTCCAATATACATGGTGTTGAGTTCCGATCCTCCACCAGTCCACGTTTACAATAAAAGCAAGAAGGCATAGATATCTTTGTCAAAGGCTTGTAAAGGATGCAGAACGGATATTGCTCGCAAGCCTTCTCCCTAGTATCTGACTTTATCTACACGAGACAAGCTTTGCTTTTGGCTTCGCTTCAGTGATTTCTGAGGATTGCGATGGAGATTTAGTGCAGTGTATAAGCTACTATGAGGCTGTCTCAATATAGATATGGTAGGCGACAACCTCGGAATGCCGTTGCTAAGTTATTTATTTATAGTTAGCTAGGCAAATTAAGGGCATGTCAAACGGACCGACCACTTCGTTGCTATCCGTCGTGTCTGACTAGAAACGAATTTTGACATTCGCTTTGATATCGAACATGCATGGTTTGTAAACAAAAGTTTATTTGGGTACTATGCAACGGTATTCAGTTCCGAAAAAACTATGAACATAATCTAGATTTTGTTTATTTTGATGACAAATCATGATTATAAAACGCCTAGTGTGTTGTGGTATTAAGCACGGGGATGGAAATTGTATCGAATATTCGATATCGGTAAATTACAATTACAAGGCACGAGGATCTTAGGGAACGTTCTCACTTCTTCTATTCTATTTTCTATTTGATATAATCTATGAAGTAGATCTATGTGAATAGGCTTTTTATACGATAAAATGCCCGTTATAAGGAGCTCGACTTTGGCACTCATTCTGTTCTATACAGAATCGAGCGGCAAATAGAACCCAGTGAACGACAGTCACAGCGTTGATATAGAATAGACACTGATTACGTGATAATTCCTTTCTATCACAGATCTATGCTGTTTGGTATCTCCCCTACTTTCGGTTAAATTTTATGTTTGTGGCAACCCCGCTACTTAATTTAGGTTTAAAAAAATACAACTGTCACTTTCGCCTCCCTCTCGTCTCAGAAACACAGCACGAGCTCGCATTATAAATTTCGTATTTCTATTAACTTAACCTAAAAATCCACACCCCTTGATCCCTATTATCACCCCTAACCGGTCCTACCCCTGAATCGATTCGTTTCCCTCCCAAATTCCACGAAAAGTTATATTTTGATGTGACAGTGGTTCCAGTCTGCTCCTCGTCAGGTGAGTACCTAGCATACCTAAGTTATTACAACCCCCTGCAAATTGAAGGGAAAACTGTCGCCTAACAACATCAAAAAGGAAAGAACCAAAATTCGCAGGGTTTGCTCTGAACCTACCCCCAATCGCGGCCTATCCCAGGCTGTGCACCCTCTATGCTCCAGGGTGGACATAATTCCGAAACATATGCGATAGATCATAGAATATAATGTAAAGTCAAAGCCGCGCGTAAGAACAAAAATAGGTTTATTATAAGCTTACAGTCGAATATATAGTAATTGTACAGCGCCTCCTGGTGAGGGTTTTAGTTTACTACATAGCTAGATACACTTGATCTATAGAATCTAATATGGTAGTATGGATAGTTTAAACTAGAGGACGCTTATTCTAGTTATACTAGGATCGCCCTAGATGGCATTGCGTTAACTATATATTTATTGATAATATACCCAACGTATTTGTCACATTACTAGAAAGCGGCATTCCGGGGATATCGCGTACTAATTAAATCTAGAAAAGTTCTGCGAGCGGGATTCGAATCAATAACATCAATTCCATTAAATTGGACAATCGATTTATCTAAAATCACCCTCAGGTCAGGACGGCGTTGGTTTATGCAGGAAAGTGTTTTAGCCCATGATTGAATCGACACGTGACTTTTATATTAATTAATTTACTGTGACGCCGGACTTTAGACAATGTATGGGAAAAACATTGCCCTTTGAAGTGTCGTCAATGATAATCTATCTCTTACAAAACATAGTTGCGAGCATGGTGGGAAAGTGAAGTAATATTGGGCGCGGTCAGAACCAGGATGGGTGACCGATAGTGGCATATTTTCATCTGACCCCCTCCGTGCCTCGTAAAGCACGTTAAAGTATCAGTCTCGACTAAAGCGTCGGTGGGACAGTGGTCAGGGCACCGGACTCCCATACGGGAGGTCCGAGTTCGAAACCGTGCAGTGTCATGTACCAATGAGCTTTTCGTATTTTTTGAAGACTTACGTACATTTACCGACTGCTCTAACGGTGAAGGTAAACATCGTGAGGAAACCTGCACACTGAGATGACCAGTGTGTAAAATGGGGTAGGTACAAAAGATCCTCAAGGGTCGAAGTGCCGCTTGGTTATTCCCGGTCCCCTATCATAAGATAAGAAACTAAGATCGGTCCCGGCTGCTGTCGTCTGACAACAGTCGTTAGGTCATCTAAGAGACCTACGGGCGGCCTGAACAACAGAACAAGAAGAATAAGAATAGAAAACCGTTTTCTTTAAGACACAGAGTATAAGTAAGTAATATGTTTTTTTCCCACACAGCAATTACCGAAACAGTTATAATTATAATTAAATAATTATGTAGTATTGAAATTATGTCTGATGGACTGCTGTATCGACCCTTTATTACTGTGATGATATGATCCAAGGTTGTGGTCTTAATAATCATGACCTCAATCAATTTAGTATGAAATCCCTAGAGCCTTAATTGATATTTACTACTAAATTGGATACAGCTCAAGTTATGGTGGTTATAGAATGCAGTTTACGTACGATGTAAGTTAAGTACCTATATTATTCTGTTGAACACATTATTTGATAGACACGACCAAAATCTTGATTGAACTGAACAATTTCTTGAGTGAAGTGATAAAACCTACTTGGTAAGCTCACATGGAAACAAGTGCTTTTAATAATAATAATAAAACACTTACATATTTTATTATCATATTTATCTCTTTATTCTTTCGTCCCCACTTTCGTTTGGCCAAAAACCCGCGATTGTGTGTGGTAGAATACCCCAGAAATGGGAGATAAACAAAGGTTTTAAAACAAAATAATAATTAAATTTATTTCACGCCAACACTGTATGCAAATATATAATACAATGGAAGGTACAGTAAAATGAATACTACAATAAAAATAAATAAAAAACATACATATTTCATAATAACGAGCCTACAGTTATGAAATAAACGTATTTTTTTTTAAACATATATGTATACACTAGGTAACAGTCGGTCTGCTACGGGTCGCTGAGCCCCCGGAGTAAGGAAACAAATCCAGAAAATATACAACAATGCCAGCAACAGAAACTAACCTGGAATTACGGAGAAGCACATCGGATTTAAGTCAGCAGTCGCCTCGGTATTGTGGCTCACCGGGGCCTTAACAAGACAAATGGGGACCAGATGTAGCCTGTTAACACCTGTTATGTACGGCGGCAGGGAACGCGTTAAGGGAGTCGGGTAATGAATCGTGATGCGTGGTCATACTTGCAATGAAATAATACAATCTTACGCAGTAAGACTCTATAGCAGGATGCCAACTGACTTAAAAACTATCACAAATGTAAATACCAAAAACCACGACCCGTTTTACACGAGCGTTTCTGCCACGCACCTGTAAAATGTGGAACTCTCTTCCACCCGACGTTTTCCCTCAGCGCTACGACATGGGATGCTTCAAAAAGAACGTTATTAAATTTCCCTTCCCTCTCCGGTTTTGTATTGTATTGTATTGTAAAAATGCCCACTTGGATCCACTAATTGATCCAACCACGGGATCGAAGTAGCGGTCGTCATAAGTACTTTTATCAATTGGTCTTTAGTCTGAAATTCATAGAGCAAAAAATTTCTTTTTTACTATAACAAAGGATTATTATTTTTTGAAAATGGGTGATGGGTGGACTCATTTAATGATTCTCCAGTAGCACTCATAAGTTCTCTTTAAAAATACCTAAAATGAAAATAAACATACGAAAAAAGGAGAACGGACATAAATGAGAATGTAATCAGATAAGCCGTTCACGTATTTTTACGCGCGTGGCGCATTCTTTCTAGAATACAAATTCATAATGAATTTGAAATGAAAATGCCGACGTGAACTGTCTACGGGGTGTTTAAAGATCATGCTGTAAAAAATGCTGACACGAGCATGATGATTAGAATTTGATGGTAAGAAATAAATAACATAAATTATTCGACTGTGTGCTGCTGCAAGTGGTATGACTGTGTGCAGTGTCAGTCTGGGATGGTACACATTAATGCCGTAAAGTAGCAATACTTCCATTGCTGTGTTTCGGTTTGAAGGGTAAGAGAGCCAGCGCAATTAATGGCACAATTAAAATAAATACTATTCCTGATAAATATAAACAATTGTCTGAAATGTCTGTAATATGTTATGTTTTGAGTGTGTGAAATGTCTAAATTGTATGTGTGTAAATATCTGATACTCATTGTATAAGTTTTAAAAGGTATAATCTCGTAAACGTAGGTACTTCATGTTTTGGTATGCCGTGACCGTGTTGCTGGTGCTACTAATTATTGTGTTTTTAAGTCAAATAAAGAAATTTCAAAATCAAAACCAAAATCAATTAATGGCACTCCATCTGTCATCTCCTCAACGTGTCAAGTCCTCAAGGTTAGTAGCGCATTAAAAACCTTCTAATATGTAATATTATAGTCAGGTGAGAAGTCTTAGGCGACCGTGACGAATTATCATCAGGAGGTCCGTTTGCTCTCTGGTGTCCTTAAGTAAGTGTTTCTGGTTATTTTAGAGAGCCTGAAGACAGAGGACAGAGATTTTGCCAATGAGGATTGAAGGGTGACCAGAAGAAGCAACAGGAGTATTGCAATTCATTCTGATTTGCACAGCAGTGTAACCAAAAAATAATTGCTTTATTTTGCCGTTTTCTGGCGAATTTTCTGAAGTATTTCAAATAGCAATAAAGGATTTTCGGAATATTTTTACACCCTGTACTGACTCGTATTCGAGCTTTACGGGTAACTCAAATAAAATATCAGTACCTTTTCATTATTTATCAGAACACATAATTACATTTTGTGCAAATTATAAGGGCCTTACTTATTAAATTTAATATTGTGCTGTTAATTGAATATTAAATTCTACCCCACCTGCTGTCGGAACATAATTTCAAATTATCTGAACATCGCTCTAACGAATTTAAGCAGCTTTGTTTGAACGTCTAGTAAATCGTAGCAATACTTAATAATAGGTTCATTATTGATCTAAAGTGATTATCATTTACACTTGTACTTGTAGTCAAGTAGAAAGTATGTTCATGGAATCGTGAAAAACATAAGCAGTTTAGATTTCCTTTACGATGTTTTCGTTTACGATGGGTTCATGAAAACTTAATGCCTCAGATTTAATTTTTAGACCAAAAGTGTCCAACCACCTTTATTTGTATACAAAGAGTACATCCTCAGTTTTGAAACTTTTTTATACAATTTCAAAGTAGTAAAGGTTGATGTTTAAATCTCGATCAGGAATCGTCGTCGTCGTGGCAGTCCCTCGTTGCGAGGATGACTTCTGCTAATCCGTTGAATATTGATGTTGTCTCTGGTCCGTCCTGGAGTGGCTCAACAACCCGATCCTGGAGTTGCACTCGCGACCGCATATGCTGCATCTTGTCATCGTTGGCATAATATAGCTGTCACAATTACTTTTAGTCTGCGTTAAGGATATGGTAAGGAAAAATTAGTTCACATAAAATTCCTCAAATGGCGCTCTCTTTTATATTTCGGGCCCGCCTTTAACTACTTCTTTTTGTTAAATTAGGAGAGCAGACGAGCAAACGGGCCACCTGATGGTAAGTGGTCACCGTCGCCCATAGACATCTTTATTATTATTAGAGAGTTTTTGATGCACTGCTAACCTTGAGGACTAAGATGGATTGCCTCAAGTGCCGGAAATTACGCTGGCTCTCTTACCCTTCAAACCGAAACACATAAATGCAAGCATTTCTGCCTGACGGCAGAAATAGATAAGATGGTGGTACCACCCCAGGTGATCCTTCACATCAGAATCTACCACTACTAAACTAGTTAGTTATTTTCGTATTTTTGTAATTTCAATCATCATCCATCTTTTATCCATCAATCGTAACTGGTAGATACGTTTTCCTTTAGGGGCCGTACAAGTATTACGTAAGCATCAAAGGGGGAGTAGGGGGTTTTGACTTTGCTTATTTTTTATGACAACAGGGGTTGAGTGAATGGTGATTACGTCAGCACAAAAAGCGATCAATTTAAGACTTGACAAATTCTGTATAAATCATACCAATGCTCACGTAAACGTGAGGGGGGGGGGGGGGGTGAAGAGCTTTGCTTACTTTCGCTGACAAGGGGGACGGGGGGTTAAAAATAGCTAGAATTTACTAGAGGCCTAAATTCTTCAGAAGTGCGTATCAAAAGTCAAGCTAGAAACCCTATCTTTAAGAGGCTGCATGAGCGACACTAGCGCTGCCAATCGAAAAAAATCATATCAAATAATTAAGGCATTTAAAAAAAAAGTTAGGATTATTCTATGAATGAAGAGGATTTTTTTAGTAATGTTTTAGTATCCTCGTAGTGAAACAATAAGAAACGAAAAGCGAATCTGTCATATGGCTATTCTGACAGATTCGCATTTCGTTTCTTTTTTCCTTCTTGTTTTACATAATTTGTACACGTATGTATGTCTACTTATCATTCTAAATATATCTATGTTATAGGTCTAGCTGGAAGAAATCTCTATTTTAGAGATAAGCTCTACCTGTGTATGTCAAATTTCTTGTTGTTGTATCTTTTGTAATTTATGTGTGTGCAAAATAAAGTATAAAGTTTCTTTTTGTTTCAATATGAGAATACAAAACAATTGTTTTAAATTTCTTCTTCATTCGCGTAATAAACCGGTAAACCATTTCTTTAAATGCCTTAAGTAATTTATGATTTTTTTTCGATTGGCGGCGCTAATGTCGCTCAGGTAGCACATTAAGGCTCAATTTACATTGCCGCGGAATGGAATGGAAGCGAATTTTCGCAACGTAATTGTACATAGCATAATGAACTTTATGTAAATTGTGTAACATACAAACTAAATACGAACCAAAACAGAAAAGTAGCTAGGGGAATTCTCGAGAATGCGCGAGGATTCCCCGGAAGACGCGCGACCTCTTTTTTGGCTCGTATTTAGTTTGTATGTTACACAATTGACAGAAAGTTCATTATGCTATGTACAATTACGTTGCGAAAATTCGCTTCCATTCCATTTCGCGGCAATGTAAATTGAGCCTAACGCACCAGAAGCCGCACACTTCAGTCGCTTCAGTTATAACTTAATATAAGCGCATATGAGAGCTGCTTATATGCAGCGCCCGTTTACATATAAGCACGTATTCTATTATCCGTAGTCATGACGTGACCATACAGGTCTCTAAGGAAAGCCTTAAAAGCCTGAGGAAGATAAGTAATGCTCGTGAAGTGTTAAGTTGAATTTACAACCTGGGCTCGATCGGGACAGTCCTACTGTATTTGCTTCTTAGAGTAGTGATGGACAAAACTTGTGTTAAAGTTATAGTTATGGACTTTTTAAATGTATTATAAAAAAATAAAAATGTTTTTTAATTACCTACCTTATATTAAAAAACCGTATATTGAAAATTTTAAAAAACCCCGACTTACCATTGTACCATGTAAATACACATGCAATCACCCTCCAACACACTCAGTACCTCACATACACACTAATATCCTCATTCATTAAAACAAACACACTCATACAACACAACACGCACACGCTGTTGCTTTCTTCGTCCGTGCAGTCACTGAGGGACCAGCTGAAAATCAGCGCTGTGGCTTGCCTCAGCATTATGCTGAGCTGGTGTACCCTTTTTGGCACTGTACCACACCGGATGTTTTGTGCTGCATGTATTAATCTTTGTATACTTCTGTATTGTGTTCTAAATTCTGGTGTTTACAGTGCTAAATAAACGATTTCAATTTTTTTTAAATAAATTTCATTGTGGAATCATCAGGTCCTCAAAGTTCCAGATGTGGGAAGGTCACCATGGTCACAAACTTGAACCACCTAACTGTTACCGTTCCAGAGATCCCATCATACTCCAATATCCCAAGATACTCCAAGATGTTAGAACCACTGATCCATTTTCATCTGACATGGCTAAGAACATTCAGCAGATTAGACCCGCGGCGCCTGAAGACCTCCGGGCTTCCTTAATTTAGAGTTATTCACGGTCTCACGCAATTTCAACATTATTGCGTCACATTTTGCTTGGAATATTCTTGCTTGGATTATTCCTATGCTTTATTGCTTAGGACCATAATTATTGCTTGTACCTAGTGAAACAACTCTTACTTTCTTTTTTGAATTGTGTCATCATTACCGAATCGATACAACTATACTAACAAAATGCACATCACTACTGCAGGGGTTTGGGAATACGCCGAAGTGGCGACAGTCCCCTGTCCATATGCTGTGACATCTAGCGTGTTTATTGTCGATGTCGAGAGAGCATTGGCTATGCAAAGACATGAGATAAACATATAGAGAACTTCTCTGTCGTGAGTCAGCTTTGACAGCATATAAAACATGATGATGGAACCACCGGTTATAGTGCCACTACCATGGTTAAGGAGGTTCTGTGTTATCTGACCTCTCCTAGTTCACTTAACAATATAGGTGTCAAAGTAGGCAGTGCTGGACTATATATACGAGTCCGGTTCCAGCGCCGGTTCGGTTCGCTGCATCCAATAACATGCTTTTCGACCACCCCCCTTGAAATCGTGATTGGCTTGAACAAACCGAACCGGAGCGTGTAATCCATGCCTTAGACAACCCAGGGTACAGTCTGTACTACGAGCAATTAAAACTCTGGTCTGGTACTAGTGATTAATTACATTTACCCTATTTTGTCTATGAACAACTTTGAAGTCATAAAGGTATGTTTTTTTATTGACTACTTAACCCGCATTTGACCTCGATCTCACCTGATGGTAAGCGCCGATGTGGTCGACGATGGAGCATGCGGGGTCCAGTAAATGCCTATTCACTCTGGCCTTGAAGATCCCAAGGTTGTAGGTTTCAGAGAATACATTACTATTTGAATACTATTTATTTATTCTACGAGATACAAGATTTAGTTTGCTATTGGGACTTGGAAATTCGCTAGATACTGGAAAACATTGATATCGAAATTGAAATTTAAAACGTTTATTTAGCGCTGTAAACACCAGAATACAGAATACAGAAGTATACAAAGTTTAATACGCATGTATTAAACTTTGTATACTGATTTTCAGCTGGCCCCTCAGTGACTGCACGGACGAAGAAACCAACAGTGAGTGCGTGTTGTGTTGTATGAATGTGTTTGTTTTATGAATGAGGATATTAGTGGATATTATCGAAGAAAAGTCTTCCGGAATCTATTTTCATACCTAATCAATATTATAACCAATCTCAATTTCGTCTTCTTTGGCCTTTGCAGAGGTTCACAAAGCTCTATTATCACTGTCTACCTCCGAAATAGTTGTATAATAAAGCCTAAATACATACATAGATTCACGCCCGTTTTCTGCAGGCGTCTTCTTCTTCTTCTTCTTCAGGTCCTAGAACACCTAGTGGTGCATAGGGCTGAGACAATATTCTTCCACCGCGCTCTGTCCGATGCCGCAGACTCTATGGTTTCCCAGGATATTTTAGCCGCATCCAGGTCTTTTTGAAGACTACGTTTCCATGTAGCCCTGGGTCTGCCCAGTTTGCGAGATCCTCCCGTTTGTTGCCAGTTCAAGGAGGCGTAGGCGATGCTATTTGGGCGACGTAAGGTGTGCCCTATCCACAACCATTTCTGCATTCGTAGGCAGAGACTAAAGATGTCCACCTGCAACGATCTTGACAAATCGTTCTCGCTTCTTCCACACTCATCAATCGCTTCATACACGCTCTTCGATTAGCGGTTGACGGCACCCGACCTTTCTTTAAAACGTCCGCAATCTGGTCGACGTATGGCCTTCTAGGTCTACCCTTCTATTCCCGTTTTCCTTATACACCGCTTTTGTTATTCTGGTTTCATTCATTTTTTCTACTTGTCCAAACCATCTTAATATCCCTCTTTCAATATTACTCACTACATCGTCTTGCACACCACACCTTTCCCTTATTACACTATTCCTTATTCTGTCACACCGTTTGGGTTCAATTCGTCAATTTCCCATTACACGGTTACACCACACATACTACGTAAGTAACGCTTTTCCACAGCATTAAAACCTAAATACATGTACAGTATACTTAGGTAAAACAGTACAGCCACACAGTACAAAGCAGCGGAATACGGCCTTTATTTTTCTTCACAGAGCTTTCGCATAATTTCCCTAAATGAGCTCTCCGGAGGTGCTTTCCGGCCCCATTCCGCCTCACTGATATTAAAAGTTGGTCAAATGTGCAGCCCCATTGTCCCTTTGTTTCTATTCTGCGAAGTACTTTTATCTCTCTTTATTGTACTATGTGTGAGGGGTTAGTTTATTAGTGTAATACCTATCTCAACTTTCTGTTACAAGTTTTTAGACCATGGACTAGGGGATTTTTATATTTACTGGTTTATGGTCCCATGATACGGAACCCGGGCCTCTCGCGGCGTCTTAGCCACTAGACCACCAACGCTCTATAGGTACTAGTCTATACCATTACGCTAGCAACACTAGAAATGTCACTGATGTCCTACCAATCTTGAAAAAAAGGTCTATCACTTACACGTTATCCTTAAGATACATGAGCATAAACTAGAAACGTTCGTTGACTATAGTTTCTTTCATGAAAAGAACAACTCGTACACAGGGTATCCTAGTGTGGGATCCAGGGAAATCTGAAAAAATGTAAAGGACACTGTCAGCATGAATATTTTTTTTATTTTATTTTATTTCACTATCTCACCTAACTATATCACCTCCTCCTCAGACGCATACATTTAATTTGTCCATATAAAGTTCCGCACAGGAGTAGTTTCGGCGGGCGCATAGCATGGCCCCCCTGGGAACATAACTCAGTTACTACTCCCCGGACAACCGTTGGCGACCCGCACAAGACGCAGAAACTTATAGGTAGAACGGTAATCTAGCTTGACGATACTTGCTGACCCATTTGCGTGAAAATCTTAGTAAGTAAAGTAGAAGTGCACCGGATAGGGGTTTGGCCGGATATCCGGATACCGAATATCCGGCCGAATGGATGGCGCTACAGACGGCTGAAATTTTAGTGCTATTACATCAGAATTCAAAACTGATTTAATTTCGAATCTAAATATTCAATTCAAATTAATTATCTACCAATCGTCACAAAATATAATTATAATATAACATGCAATGTCAAATCATATTATATATAAACCTTCCCACACTTGCCGCTCCCGATGCAAAGGTGCCCCACAAATAAAATAATTCGAAACATAAAAGACTTGTTAGGTATAAGTTCACACAAAGAAGACATTGCTTATGGCGAAGTCTAAATTGCAAAAATTTTGAAATTATTCTTGTAAAGCACAGTTTCATTATTTATCTCTAACAATTTAACCGCGCATTGTTTTAGTAAAATCGATTCACAGCTAACCGGATTAGATTTATCAAATTCTCAATAATTAAATTCTGCGCAACCATCCACAGTCTAAAAACCACATCAAACACTGGCAAAGCTATAAAGTACAGACATCAAAATAGGTAATATATTATAGGCGTAGACTTAACATTATTTGTAATAATCATCAGGATAAGAGAGCCGTGGTATATAAACAAATAAACAAAAAACATAAAAGGGTAACATATACAAACACATGACGACTGCAATTGACATTCAACTTCCTTCTTGACCTAAGAGGATGTTTGTTTGTTTGTGTGTGCATGTGTCTGTTCCCATCTATCTCCGAAACGGCTGAACCAATTTCGATACGGTTTTTTGCCATAACTTTGGAATTTAACAGCAGCACGTGTTGTTTGTCTCAACTCTCGGTGCGCTATCATTCGTATTAAAAAAGATATTTTTTTTATTATTATTTTATCCTTTTTAGAACATTTTTTTAAAAATTAAAGCGTAATATTTTTACATCATTACTGTTTTACAGCTTAATGTTTTTTTTAGCATAGCATAGCATAACTCTCACATCCGTTCATCTACTTATTTGTATCATAATAATATATTTGAATATTCTTACACACACATATACTCGTACTGACTACTCCCGTATCTGATTTAGCTTTATCTACTCGTACATTTGGAGCTTATTGAGTTTATTTGTAAGGCGAAATGTCAGAAACTTTGGTCACGCACGCTTTGATATCTGTCAATGTATTAGTGAAGCATCACGTCTAAGGAAAAAAGGATATCCATTGCATAAACAATGAGTGTGAAAGAGATGGATTTATGTAGGTACTCAATGTACATGAATTCATGTTGGGTCTGCTTTCTATTTATTTTGACCTCTGTGCACTAAAATATATAATTTTCCCAGTAACACGCTCTGTGACAACAAAACCGCATTACAGTATTGCTGAAATATAAATTTTCAGTTAGAGCGTTGTTACTTGTTAACAACTATATTACGTTAAATCTGTGGGCCATTTGCCGGTGTAAGCGAATTTACAAATTGTGTTCGCATTTCACCGGTTTTAGGAGAAAATTTCGTATTGTGAAAGCTATAGTGCTTTCAGAAATGAGCTTAAAGTGTATTTATAACGCTTACAGTGAATCGACGTCATTAATGTGCCCATACCTATAGTAACTGAATAGATAGAGTACAGAGAAGGAATAGAATAAAACATAATAGAACAGAACAGGATAGAATACGATACAAAATCATCATTTGACCAACATTTTACAAAATAAACGCAACACTTTTGCTGGACTTTTTTTTCCAATTCAAGTAAAGAGCTTCATCCTTCTTATTCCGAAAATACCATGGCTCATCTTGTGTTTCCTACTCGATACGTAAGCAAAGGCCTGCCAATCGTACTACCTTGCGTCAAGTTACGTTTTCGTCATGGAAGCTCTCCCAATTAAGGCAATATGAAATTCTTTTAAACTAAATAGAACTGTCACAACATAAAAGCAAATACTCACAAAGCATTGTTGTGAATTAGTGCAATTCTACGAGTAAAGAGTAAATGAATATAAAGTGCAGGCGTTAGCTCTAAATCCGCTTCATGCTGCTGAATTCCACACTGGCTTTTCTATATTTTTTATGGTGAAGAAAAACAGATGAGCAGACGGGCTGATGATAAGTGGACATCGTCGCCCATAGACCTCTTACTTCACTAAAATATTTCAAAAGGGCTTTCGGTGAACTTCTAACCTTCAGGATTTAGGCTGTGTTTGGCAGAAATAGGTTAGAGCGTAGTTAGTACCTGGGGGCGACTACTTGAAACTAGGTTTCAATTAATAATTTCAAAACTTGTTTTGCTAACTTGTACGAGTACCTATGTAGGTAGGACGCAGTGATAGGTTACGACTCGTGACCCCACTAATTTGACCCACTAGTGGTACAGTCTTGATATAATGGGCTCGTGGTCCCACTGTCTGGTGGGATCATCAGTCAGCCGTAATGCAGTTGCTCTTGGTCCCACTAATTTGGCCATAAACAATATCACAATACTTTAGGAACACAACGTTAATTGGGAAATAGAAAAGCCAACATAATTAACGGGTAGTTTACTGATAAAGTAAAAATAATTATAAATTATATAATTATAAATTTCTTATTTCTCAATAAAGTCACACCACACACACCTCCACACACCATTTCATTATACATTTTTGAGTTTTGACATAATTATTATCAAAGTATGCCATAAACTTGTTCCTTTTTTTCATGTTAATACATTCAGTTATAATGTATAGGTAATGTAAACCATAAATCTTGAATCAAATCTTGACAGTGCTTCAAAGAGGTATGCTCATTTTAAAGAAACAAATTATTCGACTTAAAATAGAGTGGGACCACGAGCCGTAATCTACAATTATTACTGGTAGTCCCACTATGCAGTGGGACAACGAACCTAAATTTATCAGGCTAGTGAGACTACACTACACCTACAGGTGGGACCACGTGTCACACCGCAGTGACATAGGATAGGATGTTTTCTTAGGAAATACTGCAGACATTATACATACTATTCACTAAACGGATCGTTCCCCGGACGATCTTAGCGGTGAACACACCATTTTATTATTTTATGGCAGCACTGCAGTTAACCCATTTTGTTGGATGTCATAGTGCTCCCAGTGCTCTGGACGCTCGTATTTTACTGGACAGCGGCTCTCAACGTTTTCAAGTTAAAACCCCCTATTTAAATAAGTAAGTACCTTTTTCCGACGGATTTAGAATATCAGTACCGCCACTGGTCGGTACGCAGCGTGTCGAACGAAGCGACTAATTCGAGTAAATTGCAGGTGGAAGGACCCATTCAGGATCCGCCTGGCTAGCGACCATCTTCTATGTAAAGCCTGTCGTCAAATGTCTTCGCTTCGATATTGATGTGTTTCGGTAGTGTTTATAGAAGAGCCAGTTTTTCTATTAAAAAAAAAAATTTTGTTTATAAGGGAAATCTACAGCATTAACAATAATAAAATTACATATGTATTAAACTTAAAGAAGGCCAATTACAGATTTCCTCGTTTGTAGTTGACTTGTATACCTACAGAACGCGGTTAACTTTAAGACTAATAATGTAGAATTAACATGAATATATCATACATATTTACCACGAGTATTAAATGTTATTTGTAAGTACTTGTTAAACAAGTGCTGGCTAAGTGACTAAGATTAATATGTGGTGGCGTGAGAGTTTGAGGGTGTGTTGTGTATGTGAGTGTGTGTATGTGAAAGGGTGTGTAAATACCGACTGTTTAAATACCAATGCAGCATTACGGATTAAACACATATATAATATCGTTATTGTTTTGTGACCAAAATAATAACAATAACAATCCTCAGTCACAGCTCCATACATGCATGACAGGGTGAAAAACCGTTCCCATGTAATTTAGTATTTACTCAGCCCTTGTGCTCAATCTTCGGCCTCATCGTCACTTACCACCAGGTAGGGATTGCAATCCCGCAGCTTCTTCAATCCTGCGGGATTGGGGGCGGGATCCCGCGTAGTTAATGTAATTTTCTAGAATTACATTAAAACAACATGTTTTGTTATTAACAAATAACTTTTATTAGACATTTAAAATAATATCAATAGTTAGCTTTGTAACATATACTCGTATATAACAGTATTAAGTGAGATATTAGTAATAATTATAGTACTTTTTATTAAAAATAATCAGTCTACTCAAGGATAATTAGGTAAGTAAAGTTACCTGATAACCTGAGGTGCTTCACTAAATTATTTTGACTTAAAACTTTTTTGGTATAAAATAAAATAATCTACTCATGCTTATTCTTATTCTACCCTTGCTTGTTCTTGTATCTAAAACAATATTATCAAAATGCTTAATGTTATGCTTATGCAGCCTCATAATTCCTAATAATCAAAATCACAACCATTAATCACTTTGCTTATGTGTAAGAGCATATTTTCTAAAGTTAGTACATACATACATAGTATGTACTAACTTTAAAATATGCTCTTACGCGGAAGATTTGGCGCTACTTTTCAAACTTGCGGGATTCGCGGATCCGTGTTTGGCTGGTGCGGGTTCCCGTAGGCCAAAAAATGGTGCGGGAGAATGAGGTCAAACGCAAGTTTAGGCGTAAATAATTTTATTTTAAATAACTATCAAAAAATCCAGAAGCCCGAGATGAGCAAAGTTACAAACAGAAATTTCCAAAAAATTATGTTTTTATTTTGGGAGATTGAACTATACAGAACAACACTCCAATTAAAGATCACTTAACCGAAGTATTCGTGTTTCAAAGGAAAATTTGATTTATAAGGTTCTTTTGTATAATAATGCCGGGCACAGACCTGTGTACCTTATACAGTGAAGATCTTTCGAACGATGTCCTGGTTGTATTGTAGAGCTAATTTCCTAATAGGAGCTAGTATTTCAACTGTAAAAAGAGAAAGACTATAATATAATCGGTCTCAAGAGGGTGCTATTGGTAGTGTTATGAATGAATGAATGAATGAATGAATACTCTTTATTGCACAAAATTAGTGTGATACAATGCGTACAAAACGATTAATACAATCTAGGCGGTCTTATCGCTAAGAGCGATCTCTTCCAGACAACCTTCTGGTGGAGTAATTTTGGTGGAAAAAGGTAGGTTGTGCACCGTTTACAATAATATGTATATATAATATACCCATACAAATAAATATATTTATATATACTTATATATAAAATATCTACATATACACACACACATACATATATACATACATATATACATACATACATAATATTAAAATATAACTAGAAACCAAAGTTGTGGAAAAGTAAGGAAGGAAGAAGGAGTCATTGGGATAGATAGTGGGCCTTAACCTGTGCCTTGAAAATATCTATTATAATCATTGTTATAGAGTTGGCTATGAAAAAAAAACTTACTGTTCTGTTCCATCGCGATTACGTAAACACTGGCACAGATCACAATTGCTTTTAACTGTTATTTTGCCCGATTTAACCGTAAAAACACGAACCCCGCTGTCACTATGTAGTAAAACAAGGCTTGCTAGTTCAACACTGATATTTTCAATCAATCAATCATTTATTCGTGAACATAGGTAATAGTAAGTAAGTATACAGTTTAAATGAGTTGGTATCACTATGCTCCGTCGTTTGACATACAAATATTTTCAATAAATTGTTAATTGTCAATATTATATAAATTATTAAAATTAAATTAAACAGTTGACTAGTAGTAGTAGTATTAATAGTAAGTAATAGTAGTCGTAGTATTAATTCACTAAACACTGATTATGGACATACACATAAATCGGACATAAGATTAATAAAAATGAGGCAAACACTGATTAAATATCTTTGTCACTTAAAATATCATTTACTGAATAATATGTGTTGTCAACTAGCAGTTTGTTCAGCTCGCGCTTGAATGAGTTTAAACAGTTAGACTCCCGTATGGATTTCGGTACCTTATTATATAACTTCGGTGCCATAACAAATACACTCTTTTGTAAGAAACTAGTCCTAACCTTCGATAAACAGGAGAGCTGATCACATCGACGTTGACTTTTAATATTCAAATAAGTGTATATTATTTTTTACGTAAACTACAGTCTCATAAATGTAGAGCGACGGCATTTTGTTTATCTTGTAGGTAGATCAATGACATAATTGTAAAAGTACCTACTTTAATAATAATTATACAACACTTACCATTTAATTCCGCAATATGGCGAGGGTTTTTGAGTTCTTGGTCGGGGTATACACACCACTACTTCAATCTATAGAACTGATAAGTGAACTAACTGAAAATATACCATGTAAATAATGTCATGTCCATTCGAAGTGGAGACAGTCAATGTCAAATTCTAACAATACCTAGTTTATTTATATTATTTTTGTTTAGCAAGCCCACAGATAACTTAAATATTTCATTTTTTTATATGCGTGTATAAGCATTGTCACCCACATACTCTAATATAATTCTCATATACCTTCGTATATGAGAATTATATACAGTTTACCTCTCTGTAGTAATACCTACCTGTAGTTTATACCATAAAGCAGTACTTAGATTGTCGCAGTTGTTAGTTGGTTAACTTTGTATAAGGACTGGCTGAACACGTGTAATCACTCAAGCATTAGCTGAGCCAGGTGCCTATTGCCAATAGTATTATGGAGTGAACTAAATATGTAATTTTTTGGGGCATTAAGTATTTTTTTTCTTCTTCAATGCGACTCAGCGCTCTCCTCTACAGTGCACTTTCCATCATCCAGGACTCGAAAGGTACAATACAAATTGGATCAGCAGACTCCAGTAAATTAGACGTACCCGTCCTTTCTGATGTGGGGTTATTTACAAATCAGATTTTTGCAGAACGAGAAAGGATTTCTTGGGGTCCCTCGAATCGCAGAAAGGCTAGATGTTGTGTTTGGTTAAATATTAAATTGTTACTTTCGAAGCGAAGAGTCACAGATCTGAATATCTACAATCTTGATTACATTATTGCTTTCGAAATCCGAGCTACTTATTTTTATTGTAAGTAATTACCTTATAGTACATTTTTACGAATTTTTTTTTCTATACCACCGCTTCGTAAGGTGCTATAGCTGAAAGGAAAGAAGCGGCGCAAGAAACTTTCAGCAGCACATCTCTTGAAATAAATATAAATTACAATAATTATGAATACAGTCATATATAAACAATGTGCAGAGCTGGAGCTGAATTTAGGACCAAGCCTCTTTATCATTTAAGTAGTCACTTATTTTATAATAACCCTTTTAATAACTCTACTAATTAATAACCCTCCACAATCCTGAAACTTACATGATTGTGTAACCTGCAATCCTGAAACCTAGAATATTGATATCTAAGTGCCATCTACAATCCTGAAATTTACATCATTACTTTCGAAGTCCAATCTTTGATCTTGAACCTGACATTTTTGCTTTCTAAGTTCAATCAACAATCTTGTAACTGACATTATTACTTTCTAAGTACAATTAAAACCCTGAAGCTGCCGACTGAAACTTTCGAAGTTCAATTAACAATCTTGTAACTGACATTATTACTTTCTAAGTACAATTAAAACCCTGAAGCTGACGACTGAAACTTTCGAAGTTCAATTAACAATCTTGTAACTGACATTATTACTTTCTAAGTACAATTAAAACCCTGAAGCTGCCGACTGAAACTTTCGAAGTTCAATTAACAATCTTGTAACTGACATTATTACTTTCTAAGAACAATTAAAACCCTGAAGCTGACGACTGAAACTTTCGAAGTTCAATTAACAATCTTGTAACTGACATTATTACTTTCTAAGTACAATTAAAACCCTGAAGCTGCCGACTGAAACTTTCGAAGTTCAATTAACAATCTTGTAACTGACATTATTACTTTCTAAGTACAATTAAAACCCTGAAGCTGACGACTGAAACTTTCGAAGTTAAATCTACAATCTTGAAGCTGACATTATTACTTTCTAAGTACAATTAAAACCCTGAAGCTGCCGACTGAAACTTTCGAAGTTCAATTAACAATCTTGTAACTGACATTATTACTTTCTAAGTACAATTAAAACCCTGAAGCTGACGACTGAAACTTTCGAAGTTCAATTAACAATCTTGTAACTGACATTATTACTTTCTAAGTACAATTAAAACCCTGAAGCTGCCGACTGAAACTTTCGAAGTTCAATTAACAATCTTGTAACTGACATTATTACTTTCTAAGTACAATTAAAACCCTGAAGCTGACGACTGAAACTTTCGAAGTTAAATCTACAATCTTGAAGCTGACATTATTTCTTTCAAAGTCCAATCTACAATCTTGAACTGACATTATTGCTTTCTAAGTTCAATCAACAATGTTGTAACTGACATTATTACTTTCTAAGTCCAATATAAAACCCTGAAGCTGACGACTGAAACTTTCGAAGTTAAATCTACAATCTTGAACTGACATTATTGATTTAATTATGAATACAATCATATATGTACACAATGTGCAGAGCTGGAGCTAAATTTAGGACCAAACCTCTTTATCGTTTAAGTAGTCATTTATTTTATTTATTAATTTTTAGGGTTATTAAAAGGTTATTAGGGTTATTATCCTTTTAATAACCCTAAAAATAAGTCCAACATATAACCCTGAAGCTGAAACGACTGAAACTTTCGAAGTTAAAACTACAATCTCGACGCTGACATTATTGCTTTTTAAGTCCAATCTACAATCTTGAACTGACATTCTTGATTTCTAAGGCCAATCTTAAATCTACAATCTTGAACTGACATTCTTGATTTCTAAGGCCAATCTTAAATCTACAATCTTGAACTGACATTCTTGATTTCTAAGGCCAATCTTAAATCTACAATCTTGAACTGACATTCTTGATTTCTAAGGCCAATCTTAAATCTACAATCTTGAACTGACATTCTTGATTTCTAAGGCCAATCTTAAATCTTGAAACTGACTTTATTGCTCTCGAAGACCAATCTTTGATCTTGAAGCTGACCTCATTGCTTTCTAAGTCAATTTACAACCCTGAAACTTGCTTTCTATGTATAATATCTTTAAAGACACCTTGTGTTTAGGTGAAAGCATGTCACATTACTTCTATGTTCAATGGTAAAATCCTTTGTAACGACATTTGGTGAAATTTACAAGGGTCACTCGCTAATGTCACTATGGGTGAATTACTTTCCCTCCTTCTTTAGGACTGTGTTAAAAGCCTTAACTTTATGAGAAGCACTCGGGGAAGTAATAATGTTGCCAGTAATAATAATAACCCCCTTGGTCATTGTTCTTGGCGTTATTGGACTTCAAATCGACTGCTTTGAATGAGAGTTTGGTTGCAAGTTACGATTCATATTACTTCAATTAATACAATATAGCCTCCCTATTCTATAGTTGATGGAATTAGGCGTTACTTTGCGGATCTCCATTATTAATTATTAAAATTATCTGGGGGAAAAAGACCCGCCACTCACACTCGGATTCGCACTCTTCAACGATTACCAAATCCAGAAGGATTTACAAACACAAAGGATGAAATCCGATCTCGGCGACCTCCTAAGGATGTGATAAGGATTGGGAGTGTGTGAAATGAATGGGACCTAATGAATAGCAGTATTCCGCTAGAAAATGCGAACTTGAATTTGAATTCGACACGTGTTTCGCCTTTGAACGAGGCATCATCAGCACAAGAGGACAGCGGACAGTTCTGATGTCAAGAGCGAAATTAATATCGAAATCCGTGCGATTATTCCTGAACATGAATTCCTATTTGGAGGTGCCACAAAACCAGTTGAAAGGTTATCTACTATTTACGGAACAACCTGTATATTCATAGGTGTTTTGACCATAAAAATGGCGGGTTTTTCCGCCAAAGTTAGTACATTGGACAGTATTTACGACATTCTTACGCAATAACTATGTAAACAGGCGAAACAGTAGCTATTAGTTCATGTAATATTGACGGATGTGTTTCATACATTGAAGTTGTTCTAATTGATTCAAATTGTGTGCCGCACATAACTCTGACGCTATGATTAACTATGCCAATTTGTGAAATGACATAATGGAAGATATCTGAAACAGACAGGTAATATTTCCTTTCTTTTCTTAGTCAGACAAGTCATTACATAAATTTTGAATTATTTATGTCTTCTTTTATGTCTATCCTTCATTGTCTCTGGTTCTAGATCAGACGATGACCTTAACACTTACGTCATCGTCACGTTTTTTAACCGACGATCAAAAAAGGATAGGTTCACAATTCGATGGATGTATGCATGTGGATTTGTCTCGAAATTTCTCGGTAACTAGAAGGACGATAAGCCCGCCTTTGTACATATTTTAATGTTTTTAATTTCTGTGTATTTTTTTTCCTATGTGTGCAATAAAGAGACTACAAACAAACAAACAACAAACAATTTTCATAAAGTGTAAGATAACTGAACAACTAATTACGATCCTACTATACATATTTAGTATTTGGAAAATATCAAATCAAAATTAATAAGTCTTTCCTTCCACGTTTTGTCACAGATCGCAGCTGAAAAATACCGAATCGATTCCTGAATAATTTAAGTTTTATTTCTTGAAGTTCAATAATCTCTAAAAGTTTTTGGAATCTCTTTTTAGAGATAAGTTCGCCTTTATGTGCTTAATTTTTTTTCTTGTAATACGTACATAATAAGTAAGTAGGTATTTCATTGTTTATCCTATGCACAAATGAAGTAAAGTAAATAAACTTAATGACCATTAATACTCAGCATGTTCTCCTTTCATAATTCTGCTTCTTACTTAACCCAAAAACACGCCCCTCTTCTTGAACAAAACTTGTTTTACTATCTACCTACTTAACTGTCATATAACATATCATAACAGACACAGAACGTTTATATAAACGATCAATACACGTTACAGCCCAGTGACGCAGGTGCGTCTAAAAAGTCTGTTGACTTGGGATTTTAAGAAGATTTCACACGGAAAAAAAAACTCGTAATAGTAACGAGTAATCAGAATAATTTTAATAACTTTTTAGATATACTCTACCAGCTGCGTTATGCCAAATTGGCGTTTACCACAGAAGTAAAGAAGGTTTTATCGACAAGGGATCTTTTGCTCCTGCCTTGGGATGCGTGCCACAGGTTGCTTAGAGGACGTTTGTATTTGATAATATTAGATTGTATGCCTCTCTAGTAATTCACTAGGAACGAAAATAGTATACTTACGGCACGGGCGTAAAGTATAACATTACTCCGCTTAAAATTCCACCTATGAGGAAAACAAATAAGAGGCGCTTTTAAATAAAACTCATGAATATATTTATAGAAAATGATATTATTGTAAATAATAAATATTGGTTAAAATAAAAGTACCTTAACATAACTAAAAATATTATGTGACCGTGTAATATCTAGCATATAGCTGGCTCTGCTAACCCAGGTTGACTCTACACAAATGGGGTTATTCCAGCGATCAAGTAAAGTGTGAGTGTGGTGTCTTCCCTCAAACCATGGAGCACTTGCTCTGCTGTCCCACGTGTCCGACCACCTGCACGCGGGAGGACCTTTTCGAGGCCAACCAGAGGCTATCGATGTGGCTGCCTTCTGGTCGGGAAAAATTTAGTTCAGATCATCAACTCAAAAGAAAAAAGAAGAAGCTGGCTCTCTTATCCTTAAGCAGGCTGCTTTGCGACAGACAGATAAATACGTGATTATTTCCTGAAAAAAATCTCATCCCGTTACGCTCTTTATCTGATCCTCACGAATAAAATAAATGATATTTGCACAGATCCTTGACCTATTCCATACCCTTGATCCTATTCTAATATCATTTACTTTATTCTTGAGGAACGGGATTGGAATTTTCTCAGAAAATACCCTGTATTCACGTTCATAACACAGGTATAAATAGGATTAACTTTCCCTATATAATTAGGATTGTGGCGGATTTCCGTTAAGGCCGACCAGGCCCGGATCCAGGGCCACATTTAGGGGCGACCAATGGCAGAAAAATATACTGACGTAAACAAGAAACGACACTAATAGCAAAGTATACTACACTGAAAACAAAAATACGAATTCAAGTAAATGCATTTATGGGATTATTTGAACTGAGTAAAGATTTTGGTCGCAACAATTAACTTAATATTCAATTAAAGAAAATTTACTTAATAATCCACCCCATATTATATGCAAATGAATATAGAAAAATGTATGTTGTATGGTAAATATACATTTATAATAAGTTACCATCTGAATTGAAAGCCATGCCGTTAAATGAATTTAAGAGGAAAATGTATATTTGGTTGATGAATAATTGCTTCTACAGTGTTAAGGAATTTCTTGAACACAAAGTTGGTACTTAATAATATTTGATGTTAATAGTTACATTTAAAATTAAATTGACATGTAATCATTATGAATTGGTAATTTGTGATCCTTTTAGGAGTTCTTGTTCTTAAAGAGTATTAGTAAATTAGCTTCGTATCCAAAAAAAAACTGATTTTTTGTTAAATATATTTATCTATTATATAAATTTGCACACTACAAAGTGGTAGGATTTGCTGGAACTACCTATGTAATTTTAAGATCCTTCATAACGTATATTCTTGAAAATAAAAATTCATTTTCTTTTCAAATAAGAAGTGCATACACTGTGTATTTTAATAAAAATAAAACTCGCAGTATATGATGGAGCTGAGAAGGGGACGGCTGGTACTACATAACCTAGGGCGGCTAGGACTTCAAATCCGCCTCTGGGATTGCGTCTGAATACTCCAACTAGTCAAACTCCCTTTGTATTTACGTCAAAGCACATTATTGTCTATTCTGGTCCCATTTCATTTATGTTCCATGGTTTATTACAAGTTGCTGTCAAAGGAATTTGTGCAGAAATGGTTTGAACGTTGTCTGTTACTTGTCACTGCAATACCAATTACAACTGGTAGGACACGCGAAAACTGGGAAATAAGGATTCCTCTTCTTCTGTCGTATTCCTCATTGCTGAGGGTCGTGATCGTTCTAAGGAATTAATCGCATAATGAAAAATATATAATAAAAAATTAAAAAAACATTCAAATAGGTATATTCCTTCCACCAATCACTGAGCCCGCACGTACGGTGAATCATGGCCTCATTGCTGAGGCTCGTGATCATTCTAAGGAATTAATCACTTAGAATGACTCTCGTGGCAGATTTACATGGGGTGGTTTTCCATTGCCTTCCCCATTTCACACACTGGTTATCTCAATGTGCAGGTTTCCTCACGATGTTTACCTTCACTGTCAGAGCAGTCGGTTAATGTACGTAAGTCTTCGAAAATTACGAAAACTCATTGGTACATGGCATTTCCTGGTTTCGAACTAGAACTTGCAATTGCAATTCCAGGTTATATGTATTACCTGAGGATATATCTGAGGTACTGATTACGAAAAAAATACTAGTTGAATGCTATCAGCTCTGCTTTTTTAAAAGTCTTTAATATAGCTCTTCACTGAAATCGCCAAGATTTTATGGGAATCGGTCTAAAAACATGAACTTTCAGAGAAAACTAATGCCGGATTCGAAATTAAAACACTACAAAAAACCCATTAAAAAAATATATTTTTTAAGGATCCCTGGTTTCTAGGATGCACTCGCGCAGTCTAGCGTAGAGCGGATACCTGCTGTCAGCTCTTAGTCTTGATTTTCCTCGCTTTCTTAGTCATTATTCATTATAGAATCAACTGGTGAGCGATCAATACAAAAACAAGCATTTTAAAGACCATGTAGGCATAAACACCTGCTTTATACCATGGTGGTCATAGATAGTCCTTTGTATACCACACAAAAGTCTACATTGTGTAGAGTAGGGTATATGTAAGGAGGTGGACGAACAGTAATAGAGCTTATGCTGCAGGCGTGCCCATCCAGAAACGAAATAACGACTTGCCACAATAATAGGGTCGAAGATGGCGGAGTTGATCGAATATCCAGTATCCTACTGCAATTCGTGCAGGAACTGGGATGGCTGATGTAACGAGGGGAAATGTTTAAAGGTCCCAACCAGGTACAGGAGCAGTGAACCCCCTCACAAGAACAATAGGGTATGTGACTTTTTTTAAATTCTATCAATCAATTTATATGGACGTCCTGAAGAAAGATCTAAAATTCGTTTTTCGATACTTATCTCAACTAACATTAGAGATGTTAATGGTTAAAGTTAGGAGAGATGCTCTGTCCCTTTTTAGCAAAACAGTCCTTTACTCGTATATGTAGACAGGACCTGCTTGTATGGCGCTACAGAACAGTGACGTCATAATTATCTGTTGCCGTTTCTATCTACCGTCTGATTTTTGATTGCCGGGTATAATATGTCACTGAATGTAGCTGTTTTATTTTTCAACGAATTTTTGAAATAGAAATATTATTTATTTGAAATATGGGTAATGCAGATGTTACATTATTTCAGTATCACCATATTATGCCCGAAAGCGTAAACATTTTTGTTCAATCATAAATCATCATCTATGATCGGAGTAGGTAGGGCTGTCTTTGGTACTTGCCACATACGGTCATAATATGGATAAGTATGCCCAATAATTCCGGGATTTCCGGAATTGAATAAATATATTATTTAGATTTTTAACGTTATATTTGTTTTGATACACATTTAAGATTGATGGCGAAATAATTTTTTTTAAGATTCATGGCGCTAGTGTACCTATGGTAGTGTTTTAACTTCTTCGTAAATTCACAATTTTAAAAAAATCGTAATCCGCCGAGTAAAGGCGAGGTTTATAAAAGTAATTTACAACATTTGCTCGATAACTTAAAACGGAATCCCGAAATCATATCCATATTAATATAACCTTTGAGGACATTGACCCGAAAGAGCCCTACCTACTCCGATCAGTGATCATCATCAATAAAAATCAATCATAATAAATTAGCAAAATAATAATAAAGGTAACAAAACAAAAACATAATTTTTTTTACAAAAACGTCTTTTAAATAAAGATTTAATTCTGTTTTGACATTTGACAATCAATTTATGACTATTTTTTGGTTGGGTAATAGTTTATTCAAAATAAAGTAACACTAAAATCACATTACATACTTAAGCTAAAATTACAAAACACCTAACTATTTTACAAGTAAAAGACCTGGCCCAGGTCGTTCCCTGCAGGGAGTGTCCCGAGGAGGCTGGCGGGCGTTGCCCCGCTGTATGGCGAGGCTTATACACTGAGCAAAGTAGTGGCCAGCCTTCCGGTCCCGGAATGTCTCCACGAGGCGCTTGCCTATTTCCCGGTAGAGGCAGTGGACTCCAGGCCCCTACGGCCCCAAATATGCAATCACAACCCAGGCCCGCATATTTGCGCCGCTTGAGGTTCTCCACAGAAGCCGCTGCTGACCCGGCCTTCGTCGCCGTGGCTGGAAGGTGGAACGGGGCAAGGGTGTCGCAGGTAGCGTCCCATATATAAAAATATATACCTACACAGAAATATAGACATATATTTTATATATAATTATACTAAAGGGGTACAGTGCGGTATGTTCAATAAGCTAAGAATGTCGTAATTTAAAAAAAATACATGTAATGAAAAAAAAAATGAAAAATGAAAAAGTTTATTTACTTATTACAGGGCACACAAAAAAGGACCTCCGACTCACAAACCAGGTCGAAAACCTGTATCTTGTAAGTCGGGATTTCGTCGCACTTTCTGTGCAAGCAAATTACAAATTATATTCTTAACCTAAAAGGAATTTGGAAAATTTAATCATAAAGGAATTTAGTAAAGATAATGGTAAGAGTGAGTATGGGTGGAGATGTGTTAGGTTGTGTGGAAGTGTGTAAATGTAAATGTGCATATGTAGTGTAGGGTGAGTGGGTGAATATTTGATACTTGGAAACTTCCCTAGAAGACTCTATAGGTGTAGGTACACCTACACAACGCAGACTTTGTCCGTCTCGGCACGAGTCAGGATCTCATAAACTGGTACAAGTCAGTTCGACGTAATGATAAATTGATAACTCCAAATGCGTTCCATTTATCGACTATCAATCCAATTAGGTAAATGTTGTGTATTATTTATTTAGAAACAACAATTGAAGAACAAACTTTACTTTTAGTCAATCATATTATTACTTACGAGTAATATTCGATGTTAAATAATTAAACGTTTTCTTGATGTAGGTAAATACACAGACGCAAAAATAACGGGTCACTTATAAAAACTATCATATATCCTTAAATATGACTTATTAATTAAATACACACATAAAAAAGTACACAAACCTTTTGTACACTATTTAATTATAATTTAAAAAACGTAAAATTTAAAAAACTTTATTTTTGCGTCCCAGTATATAGCCTAGTATGGAGCTCGTAGCCTAGTTGCGAGCACGGTCCGAAAGTAATCGTGCAGATTAAGCGACGTTGGCGCGGTCAGTACCGGGATGGGTGACCGCTAGTGGCATATTTCACCTGACTGAGCAGTCGTTAAGCCATGTCAGAGGCCTACGGGCGGCCTGAACAACTCTGACAAATAGGCTGACCTCCCATATCATTCCCCCCCCCCCCCCCCCCTCCAATAGAGCCGCCAAATCGCCCTCCACCAACCCAGCAGCCTTCCGACCGCGAGGTGAGTCGCGAACATTACCTGACCGAGGTCGCCGACCTCATCGGGAAGTTCAGCGACACACTTCGCGAAGTTTGTGAGGTACTGACGGCCGGTGGAGATGCATACCCTGTAATACTAAAAGCCATACAAGACCTTGCCCCGCGCCTAGAAGGGAACCCACCCGCAGGCCGACACTAACTCCCCAAGGATCTCCCACTTGGTCTCCCTCTCGTTGTGCGCCTACGGCACAACGAGAGAAAGAACAGCGGGAACCCAAGGAGTAACACACATCACACCACACTCCACTACACACCACCAACACACCTTTACGCCACAGTACACTGTGTACTCACATTTTTTAGCTTAGGTTGTAAATAGTAGGTTAAGTGTAAATATTAGATATAAATGTAAATAAAATTAGATAGGTTAGAATAGGTTCGAGCATTATTCACGCTAGCCACAAGGCGGGCGAGTATAATGCCTATCTGTTCCTCGTATACCCACCTTCGCCTCATGTGAGGCTGTCCAAGACCGGGGGGGTAGCCCCCAAAGCCCGCTCCTGGCCCATAGGGCATAGACCACCTGTCTAAGCTAAGCAAATAGGTTGGCCACTAACCATACGATAAGCAAACAAGTATATAATACATAGTTATTAATTTTATATTAATAAATTACTAATTTTATACGTATACCCTCTAGTTATAAAATTAGCATTTAAGAACTGAAACGTTTAATTCGTATAAATAAACAGGCAGATTATTTGTAAACGATTCGAGAAATATATACCTATGTATGACTATTTATTATCAAACCTCGTTTTTGACCTTTAATTTTTTTTAAATATTTTGATTAATAATTTATCGGGAATTAGGTAACCGTGTGATATGTAATAGAGTAAGTATATGAAATTATCTTGTTATTCACCGCCATTATCAAAAACGAAGTATAAATGTTTATTTATTTTTTGTATTCAGTAGGCAAGTAAAACTGATGTAATATAAAAACACAAAGCATCAGTCACAGAAGTGGGACTAGTACATTTAGAGGCGCGTCAACTATTATTTTTATATTAAAAAAAATTAAACAGAATATTACAATCTAGCCTTAAAGGGTAATAAGTATTGTCTTTTGTTTGTTTTTGTGTTCATTTATAATGGCACTATTGTCACATTGTTCACACTTTTTTTTAAATAAGGAGAGGATACGAGCAAACGGACCACCTGATGGTAAGTAGTCACCATCGCCCATAGACATCTCACCTCGCTTTATTATTGAGGGTTTTTGATGCGCTGCTACTACTACAGCTACTGTTACAACTGCGATACTTAAGGACTAATATGGATCATGTGCCGGAAATAACACTGACTCTCTTATCCTTCTGAAACACAGAAATGCAAGCATAGAAAAGCAGAAGCTTTTCGGCAGAAATAGATAAAAGGGTGGTGAAAGAAAGAAAGAAAAGAAAGAAAGAAAGAAAAGAAAGAAATAAAGAAAAGAAAAGAAAGAAAGAAAGATAAGAAAGAAAGAAAGAAAAGAAAGAAAAGAAAGAAAAGAAAGAAAAGAAAGAAAAGAAAGAAAAGAAAGAAAAGAAAGAAAAGAAAGAAAAGAAAGAAAAGAAAGAAAAGAAATAAAGAAAGAAAGAAAGAAAGAAAAGAAAGAAATAAAGGAAAGAAAAGAAAGAAAGAAAGATCAGAAAGAAAGAAAGAAAAGAAAGAAAAGAAAGAAAAGAAAGAAATAAAGGAAAGAAAGAAAGAAAGAAAAGAAAGAAAGAAAAAAAAGAAAGAATTAAAGGAAAGAAAGAAAACTCATTTATTTAACATTGCAATATACGGGATTAGACTTAAAAAGACAACATTAAAAAACAACACAATGTCAAAAAGATATGCTCGGCATGTGCTGCGGTCCAACCGGTACGGCAGAACCACAGCGCTGGTTTTCAGCTGTGCCAGGCATCGCGGGCGAAACGGCAGGTCACGGACCAAACCAAAAATATAAATGTACATAGAATAGCGAAGTGAGTTGTTGATAAATAATATGAAAAGTACAAATAAATACATAAATATCTAAAGATGAAATAGATAACAAATAAAACTGGAGAGAAAAGGGATAGGAATAAAGAGTGAATTCTGTCTCGCCAACCCATGCGATCCCATCACAATCTACCGCCTGTAATATTGTAAAGGTATTAGGCATGTATGTAATATTGTATAATGTATTTTATAAGAGATACACATAGGAAAACTTAGGTATTTACTGGTGACTCACTAAAAATTCAGAAATTTTAAAAATATTCTTTTTTACGGAACGAAGAGAATCGCAAAATAACTGTTAATCAAAAAGAAGAATTAAATAACCGGCGCATGCGACTCTGCATATTAAGGATAGATAATATACAAGCATCGAATCCGAAATGAGGAGATCCGGCATAGCTCATAAGATTAGCAAGCTGAAGTGGCAGTGGGCCCGTCACATCTGTTGCAGAACCGACAACGGCTGGGGTAGACGAGTTCTGGAGTGGAGACCGCGTTTGGGCAAACGTAGTGTGGGACTGGCGTCCCTGCTAGATGGAGCGACGATCTGCGCAAGGTGGCTGGCAGCGACTGGATGAGAAGAGCCGAAGATCGGGCTCAATGGCGCGCCCTGGGAGAGGCCTATGTCCAGCAGTGGACTAGAGTAGGCTGCTGATGATGATGATTATGAATATACAAGATTTTTTGTAAGTGTTGCGTAATTAACTTTTTAATATTTGGCTTACAACATACAAACTGTTACAGTTGTATCAAGTATTAGATTTTATTGTATAAATAGAGGATATGATTAATATTCAAGCCAATTTTCAAGTTCCTAAACAATACTGTTCATGAGATAGACCTGGTAATAAAAGTTGTCTAAAATTGACAAATTTGGTGGGCGTTTATGTCATTTCTCTACGAAAAAGATACTGCAGACGTTAAATATTTTTTTTAAATTATCGACCTTTACTTGTACCTATAATACTCACACCACCTCTAAAACATAATCTTACATTTTAAAGTCAAGTCAAGTCAAATAACTAATGATATGGGTCAAGATAATACATGATATGAGAAATTTTAAAGAATGTATCCCCTTCTGTATGTTTCCCCTTCGGGTTTCGGATCCCTAAAATGTGTAAATACCAATACAAACTCCATTTCTAGATAATAACATAGAATACAACAGAATAATTATCACGAACCAATAATAAATGATAAACTTAACTTGAAAAGCGGAGAAAACCGGAATTCAGCACTTACTTCTGACCTATGCCCCTCCAATAATGATATTCATCCTTTAGTGGAGTGACTTAAATCATTATTATTTATAAATAAATTGTAAATAGTAACTCAAGTTTAATGGCCACTTATTCACGTTTTGTTACATAACAAAGGTTACCCAAAAAGTTTATGTTTTGGTCTAGATATAATTAATCAGAAGCATTGCCAATCGCCACCTTATCACCTTTTGATTGTATGAAGAAACAAACAGGATGGCAGATAGTATGTATGAACTTAGTATCAGGGGGTAATTTTTAAGGTGGCGTAACTCTGTGCTGTCAGCCAGGGGTGGCACCACCCTTTTACCTGTTTCTGGCGTAAAGTGTTTTGGTTTGAAGTGTAAGAGAGCCGCTTAATTACCAGCACATGAGGACCTAAGGATCTAAGTTCTGAAGGTCAGCAACGCATCGGAAAATGTGACAAATTTAAAAAACCGGCCACGTGCGTGTCGGAGGGTGCCATTCTCAAAAGAAGAAAAAGATATTTTTCGTTTTATAAAAAATATATATCATTTTAATATTTCCCCTCGCCTTCAGTATTCTTAGTAATGCTAGATGAAAACTGGATCAGTAGTTCTAAGATCTTGGAGTATCTTGGGATAATGGAGTGTGATGGGATCTCTGGAACGGTAACAGTTAGGTGGTTTGAGTTTGAGCTCAAATGTTTACGATCATGATGCTTTTTCCACGTCTGGAACCTTCTATCTATCTATCTATCAACCCGTATCTGTCCACTGCTGGACATAGGCCTCTCCCAGGGCGCGCCACATTACTCGGTCCTCCGCCTTCCTCATCCAATCATCGCCAGCAACCTTCTTCAGGTCGTCGGTCCACCGGGCAGGGGGGCGTCCCACACTGCGCTTTCTTGTCCGCGGTCTCCACTCTAGAACTCGTCTACCCCAACGGTTGTCGGTTCTGCGACAGACATGGCCAGCCCATTGCCACTTCAACTTGCTAATCATATGAGCTATGTCGGTAACGGTTTTGTGACGAATGACTTGATTTCTAACTCTATCCATCAATGAGATACCGAGCATAGCCCTCTCCATAGCTCGTTGAGCGACTTTGAATTTTCGGACCAGCCCTGCCGTGAGTGTCCACGTTTGAGAGCCATATACCATGTCTGGAACCTTGAAGACCTTTAATAATGTCCAGTATAAAGTAAAGGGATCTCCACAATGGTACGTTGTAGGGGGGTTTTTCGTACGGTATCTTAGTTGTTTTAAGTACCTAACTAATTCGGTAGATTCCAAGTAACAAATATTAAATGAAATTCTTAAAAATTAAAAAATAGGCATAAATTGATGATCAAATGTGAAAACAGAATTAAAATTCGTTGAAAAACTAACTTACTTACCTGGTCGCCCACCTTCCCGAAACACACTTGATAGGATAGTATTACAATTAGTAGATATAATTACTTAAATGTTGTATGGAATTGCTTGAAAGGACGTTTTTTTTGCTAAATATATCGAATTTATCAAGAATGTATTTCGATAAAAACATTATTCCATTACATACTTATACTTAATGAGTCACAAAAAATAACAGTGAATCAGAGCCCACTAGACGAAAATGTCCTTGGAGGACTTTTCTAGAGCGATTCTGAAAAAAAAAACCTACTCATTTTTTCTGCCAATTCCAACGGTCGCACAATGACAATCCTATTTTAAGCTATTTTATATATTTTTAGCGTAAAGTATATTACTTTTTTTGTCTTTTTATGTTACTGTGTTAGGTAATAAAGTTTTTCTCCCAGTCAAGGTCTTTTATTCATACTAGTAACACACTTTTTGCAGATGTCTGGTAGAATAAAGGATTTAATGTTTTTTATTAACCTACATCTACCCTTCAGTTTTAAGTTTCGTATCAACTTCATTCGTTTCGTATCAAACGATTGTCCCAGATAATTTATAGCATAATACCCGGGTCGGCTGATAAGTCCCGGGCCCAACACAGAGATGGCGCCACTAGGGCAGTTATACGCTAGCATTGCATAGTACTATCCCTGACTAGCTTATGTCTAAAGTTTCGGGTCAATAGCTTGGTTAGTGTTCGATTGACAGCATTTTAATCAAGACGATTTAAGAGTTTTTTAAAACATGGAAGATTTGGAAAAACGAGCAGTAATCAGATACTTCCATTTGAAGGGTTTAACGCCTAAAGAAATCAAGGAGAAAATGGACAGCACATTGAGTGACTGTGCCCCGTCATATTCAATGCTTAAAAGGTGGGTTGCAGAGTTACAAATGGGACGGACGAGCACGAGTGATGAGCCTCGCTCTGGACGCCCTGTGGAAGTGACAACTCCTGAAATCGTTGAAAAAATACATCGAATAGTCCTGGAAGACCGCAGATTGAAGTTCTTAGGGCTGATCTTGGAAAATCATTGATGCCAGATGGGATCTCTGGAACGGTAATAGCTAGATGGTTCGAATTTGAGATCAAATATTCAGGTTCGCGGTGCATTTCCGACATATGAAACCTTGAGGATATGATGATGACCAGGAAAAAGTACGTGAACTTCAATTTCACAATATGAAACTGGAAGAATTGGAAGATTATCAGCCCGCCGAAACAATAATAATTAGATGGGGTCTTCTCGAACTAAAGTTGTAGGAAATCCTGAGACATATACATGAGATACAAGAGAACAAATAATAAAATATGGCTCTTACTGCACATCCTTTTTAAAAAATTAAAAGGAAGTGGAGTAAGATAGCCATGGCGAGGCCGAGGGCCAAGCTCCGCGTAGAGCTCGAAGAACGGAGCTTTCCCCCGCCTTCTGGTGACGCAGGCCTAACCTGTTAAATATTCTTAGCCATGTCAGATAAAAATTGGTTCCAGGATCTTGGAGTATTTTGGGATGTTGAAGTACGATGGGATCTCCGGAAAGGTAACAGGTTCGGTGGTTCGAGTTTCAGTTTAAATGTTTATTACCATGGTTACCTGGACTCTGGAACTTTGAGGACTTGGTGATGACCAGGAAAAAGTAAGGGGACCTCCACAATTGTACGTTGTGAGTTTCTTAAATTTTTAATCTCGAGTTATTATTTCATTCATTTATCACTATTGAAAATGGATTCTGAAACTATTTTAATTAGTGAGTATATCTTTTAAACCATTTGTCTCGGTAAACAATATATTGTAAAAAACTCATTCAAGAATGAGTCAGTTAAGTCAATGAACGTAACTTACATTGAAAACTTTCCTACCCATTAATTTGGAACGTAAACATAATAATGCCCACTTTCTCTCTGCAGTGCATGATATATGAGGATATAATTGTATTTCTCTGGATTTCTGATCAAATGATCAATAAAATTTTGCTGGTTGTATGGATCCCCACCTGGGATGGAACACCTTTTTTTTACCTATATTTTTGCCGCAAAACAGATGCTTGCATTAAGGCCTGAACGCATTTACGCTGCGCTGCGCTGCACTGCGCGGCAACGTGCGGCACGTCGCGGCCGCGTGAGCAACTCTCGGGGGTAGGAATTCTGCCGCTGGGTGCGGGGGAAGCAACTGCCACGTTTTGAATTTTGACATGCTTGACAGCCATAGATTTCTACCCTACTATCTCATTGCCAAACGCACAAGATTGTTTTTGATTGGGAGAGTGAAAACTTTTTGGATCAGTGCTAACACTGGCAACTTAGTGCGTGGCAGGGGAAGGCATTAGAATATTTTATTTTTATAAGCCACGCAACGCCGTGGCGCGCAGTTCAGAACTGCCGTTGCAGTTACGCACCGTGCAGTGCAGTGCAGTGCAGTGCAGCGCCAGTGCATTTACACCTTTACTGTTTCAGTTTGAAGAGTAGAGAGTCAACGTAATTCCAGCACATGGACCAGGTCAACAGCGCATTGAAAGCCCTCTCGTAATATTACCTGAGTTAACATTACTATCGGAGATGGTAACAATTGACACAAAAAACTATTTAAATATATACCTAAAGAAAATCACTTTATCTTTTTTGTCACGACTGATTCACATGGAGTAAAGTATATAAAGACGGGAAGCGATCGGCCAGTATCAGTCCGTGTGTGCTCTATTAAGCATCGACTCGTGTGAAACTGATCTAATTTTTCATACTAACTCGTTTATTCACTAACTGGGACAAAATGTTCGATAAAAAGGCACCTGCGTTTACTGAGCTAGGCGAGTTCGGAAGTGTTAGCGTGAGTTTTTTTAAAATACTATATTAAGTTTCTATTAAGCTTAATTTAATAATTAGATAATTTAAATAATAGCAATCGTTTAAACTTTTATCAATGTGTCGTGAACAGTATAGTTATAAAACCTCTATGCTTTCGATTTCTATGTTCTAGGTTCGATAGATATATTCGAATTGTTAATACAAGGGTATCGGGGTCAGCACAAGGATACGTCATCAAACCGTATGATGACGTACCCTTGTGATGACGTGAACATCGTGCAATTTGAATATCGATATACCTTTCTTCTTGTGCCGTGGGTTTAACAATCTTCTGGGCTTGTTTTTCCAATGATAGCTATAAGAGGTAGTAACTTACTACAGTAAACATCCAGAAAAAACCGCGTAATATCCAGATTTAACGTGCCTCTTTTTTCCATTAACCTACAAAGAAGGTTTGGTTATTTATTTGTCATTATCATATTATTGTGTACCAAATAAAGATCCATTTGAATAAATAAAGGATACCCTCAGACCTTTTTTTCAGATAAGTTACTGTTTTTTAGGATGTTATTATTATCTTTGTTAATTTCATTTATCGGTCGTTTACTCAAAATAAAAAAAAGAAATAACAGAAACGTTTACTTATAATACAAGTGTTAAATTAAGGGCTTCTGTCGGAACAAACGTAAAACCAAGACAATTAACTGAATAATGGTGACAGACGAGGTAACTTTCCACCGTTGGTAGTTAGCTAACAAAGCAGACCTAATTATATTATGAAGCAGAGAACTGAAAAAATCTGTATTCTTTCATCGTCGTCACAAATTAAAAACAACATACATAAAATATAAATGTACAAATCCTTTTTGTAATATTACACAGTGAGAAATGTTTCGTTATATGTAACCAAAGAATTTAATTAGAAAACTACTGGTAACTGGTAACCAAAGCCACACTTACATCTTACATGTAGTTAGTTGCTTAATTACTAATTTCAAACTATCTTTGGAAAAAAATTTTTTTTTTATAATTAGGCTTAGCCAAACAGACAATCGAGCCACAAGGGTCTCGTGTAATTACTTGAGAAGTAGTTTGGTTATAATTTTTTTCAGTGTATTTTTCCTGTGAACTAGTAAACAATTTTTTCATTTTATTTTAGACCTGACATTCTAGAAGTTTACTCTAATAGTAGGTGTCCAATTTTTTTATTATCGTGTTGGCATGACGACACAAATCAATTAAATAACTCAGAAAGTATAAATCTAAATTTACTTATTAATGATTTGACTGTAATGGTTTTGCTATAATTATAAGCGGAATATTGTTTCATTCCTTTATCGCTCCGGTAGTTATAGAAGTACATATATCTATTGACAATTTCCAGTACTTCCACTTCTCCGTAATATACGAGTACAGTGGACAACATATCAGGCTCCTTTTTCCTTATTTGACACATTAATACGAACTTCAAGGAATCTTAACAAAAACTTATTGCGATAGGGTTTCACAGAGTAAGCTTGATGTGCCTTCAACTGTACAGATGCACACGAATTCCTGGACTTTCAATTCCGACACAGTCAGTTCTAGTTAATTTAAAATTCGAATAGACAGATATTCCAGCATTCCATTCGGATCCTGGTACCTCAAATTCCAATTCAAATCGAACATCTAATTCTTACAGCTTTACTAACATACGTTATTATTCCAGGCTGGTGGGAAAGTCGTGTTCTCAACGGACGATTTCTTCGCTCCGTGCGAAAACATGCTATCTGACTCTGAACCTGTCTTCATCGCCGACAAGTTCACGGAGTTCGGCAAGTGGATGGACGGGTGGGAGACTCGCCGCAAGAGGACCACCGGACATGACTGGTGCATTCTGAAGTTGGCAACGAAGTGCGTTGTTAGAGGTAAAAAATGAAATTGAAATTGAAATCGTTTATTTAGCGCTGTAAACACCAGAATACAGAATAAAGAAGTATACAAAGTTTAATACATGCAGCACAGAACATCTGGTGTGGTACAGTGCCAAAAAGGGTACACCAGCTCAGCATAATGCTGAGGCAAGCCACAGCGCTGATTTTCAGCTGGCCCCTCAGTGACTGCACGGACGAAGAAAGCAACAGTGTTGCGTGTTGTGTTGTATGAATGTGTTTGTTTGTATGAATGAGGATATTAGTGTGTATGTGAGGTACTGAGTGTGGGGTACGTTTTGGGGTTTTAACATATAAAATTACGAATCAAACTTGTCATATTTATCAAAACTTTTACACACGGGTTAAAAATCTACCAATAAATCAGACAATGATAGATTTTATGCCCAGTGTGTAAATAAAGTAAAAATAACCTTCAATTTACTCAAACACTCTCATTTATCTCCAGCTAACAATTTTTAGCAAAAATCTTTTTGACTTTCCACTGTCACTTCGTAAGTTATGTCGTAAATTATCAAAAGAGCATATGTAGTATGTACTTGCACTTTACTTTAATAAAATTATATTTTATCTCAGGTTTTCTGGTAGATACCGCCTTTTTCACCGGAAACTACGCTCCAAAGTATTCGATTCAAGCCGCTCATCTGACACCTGAAGGTTTGTACATAACTTAGAGACTTTATAGGAATTATCAACAAAAAATATAACTCCATCCTAATTACGAAAATTAATAATTAAAAAAAAAATTATGTCAATTATTTCACTATTTCCTTTTCTATCACATGTTTGTTATTTTATATTTGTGCAATAAAGTGTATTTTAGTTTACTTTACTTTACGAATTTTATCTCTGGTTTTCCTGTCGAGCAGCAAAAGTTGTAGCCTGAAATTTTATTAATTAAAGTATCTTGTAATCAAAGAATAATAGCCAACTAAATACAAAACTCAAAACAACGTTTATCTCCGAAGTAAAACAAGGTATCTTCTATCCACAGAGGTAGCCTTAATACCAGAGAGAGACCTGAATAAAATCGGCACGGCTTGCAGTGCGTGCGACTTGGCACAGATCAGTGGACTCAACTCTGAGAAATGGGACGAGATCGTGCCAGTGACTGCGTTGAGACCAGGCTATGAGGATAGCAGAGTTAACTACCAGAAGGTAGGTACAATTACTGTGCAAGATCCCAACAAATAATAATGTTCTTGTTATCACACTTCGGAGTTTAGGATTACCGTTTGAAATCTCCGTAGCTCTCTCCGTTTTGCTAGGACAGCTGACTCCCATGCGGGAGGTCCGGGTTCGAAACCGTGCAGTGCCATGTACCAATGAGTTTTTCGTATTTTTCGAAGACTTACGTACATTTACCGACTGCTCTAATGGTGAAGGAAAACATGCTGAGGAAACCTGTACACTGAGATGACAAGTATGTAAAATGGGGTTGGCACAAAAGATCCTCAAGGGTCGAAGTGCCGCTGGGATTATTCCCGGCCACCTATCGTATATCATATCATAAGATAAGATAAGATCATCTACGTAGCTGAGATGAAAATGTGCTACAAGCAGGGGTGCAGGGGTGCAAACGATACGTTTCGGTTTCGATGAAGCGCTGATTTGAAGTGGGGAGTGGGCGGAACGCATGTAATTGGTTGTCGCGAACTGAACCGGGGCTGGACACGGATGCGTGTAGTCCAGGCCTATAACTCAACAGCTAATGAAACACATTCCTCAACAGGTGGTCAGTGACGAGGCTTACACTCATATCCGAATCAACATCTACCCTGACGGAGGCATCGCCAGACTCAGGGTGTTTGGCGAAGCCAGACCGGAGGCCCCCCCGACCAACCAGATCATCGACTTGATATCTCTGCTAAGTGGCACCGCTTGCCAAGGTCAGTGTTTAAAAAAACATTCATTGAAGAAGAAAAAATATTATCAAGAAGGGGAAAGGCAAAATCAGTAAGTCCGGTAAACGGTAAACTACTGAAAAGCCTTGGTAAAGTTACTCTAAACAAGTTCGGTTTCTTCCGAGCGAAGAGCAATCTCATTCTCAGCTAATTAATTAACAACATAAAGAGTTGCCCATAGTTAGTTATTAGACCTATCTCTCAAACGGACACTAACGTCGTAGAAGTGAAACTAAAATACAGGAGAGACGTTTTATTACTTACGAATAATTCGGTATTTGACTAAATTGTTTTTATTCCATCAATCGACTTACATGGTGAAGAAGGATCTAAAATTCATTTTTCGATATTTCAACTAACATCAGAGATATTAATGATTTAAGGGGCCTACAGTCGCTAATTGTACGTCTTTTATTAGTAGCAAATATTTGGAGAGAAGTATGTGCTGGTTATTTGTACCACTTTACACGAAAAAATAACCCTTTTACTTGTATGAATATTTCCATACCAAAGAAAAATAAACCCCATTATTTTGCGCCTTGGTGGCATAAACTCATCCATGCTGTTATGAATGAAACGAGTTTTATTCTGACTTCTTATTTCAGTATTAGGATAGCAATAATTCGTTCATTTATAGAATTTCCAAACAAACAATTTTGTCGTTTTTCTCGAAAATTTAATAAGTAAAAAAAAATATTTACCTTATCGTTATTTTTATAACCTATAGATGACACTCTAGATATATTTGCCGCTAATAAAATAGGACCCTATATACAACCTTTGATCTCTACCGCGTATGTATGATAGATAAAGTTTTATCCCCAGAAATGTCACACTTGTGATACACCTACCTATACACACGCCTAATTCACCCATGAATACCCTTGATAGTTCTAAAGTTCTGACCCACCCAGACACATCCATTCCTATTTGTAAATATCTAACTTCGGGGGGAGGAACAAGATATGGACCCTCCTCATACTTTAGTTGCCATATTATGCGCAAAACATATACAAGAGGCGTGCCGGCAGCGCGCTGCGAGCGCAACGTCAGCGCTCTGCCCCTTCAAACTATTTTCATACAAAATATATGAAAGTGAAACGGCGCAAAACATATTATACAAGAGGTGTGTCGGTGCGGCGTGTCGTCAGCGCACCGCCTCTGTTTGTTTTGCAGCTTACGTAGCGTTGAGTTGACGCATCAGGTTGGAGGTGTGTCTAGTTGGGACAAAAGTAGAATTTGTTCAGGTGTCAGGCGTCAGACGTCTGCCTGACATTTCAAATTTTATTTTTCATACCAAATCTTTATAAAAATCAAATCATTTTTGAAAGATTTATGGCCCTAATCTAATTTGAAAATACACAACATTAAGAAATACTTTTTTACAGGCTACTCAAACGCTCACTTCGGCCACCCTCGGAACGTGACAAAGCCATGCAAAGGTGAGAGCATGGGAGACGGTTGGGAGACTGCGAGGAGGCTCGACAGACCTAACGTCATCGAGGCCAATGACGATGGAACTCTTAAAATACCAGGTACGGTTACAGACAATAACTTGAATCTCATACTAGACGATCTTTAAATATTTGTAGCTCACAGCAGTGACATTCTAATCGAAGGATAACTTTTTAAAACACTGGTAAAAGAGATAAAAGTTTTCGACAAAGAAACCTGTTCGGTAAAAAAAAGGAATGATTTTTAGACATGCCTTGAACCTACACAATATTTTCTGAAAAGCGGATCATGGCAGCTTTAAATATGTTTATGCTGTATTGCATGCTATTTGTGCGAAAGATCTTTCAATGTACTATTTATTTCAGGTGAAGAATGGGCAGTATTCAAACTGGGAAGCTCGGGCAGGATAGAGCAGATATGCGTAGACACTGCCCATTTCAAGGGCAACTTCCCGGACTCCGTGAAGATCGAGGGCACGTACTTGAAGTGTGCTGATTGGACCCCGGAACTGAAGACAGTGTGGCACAGCATACTGACACCTCAAAAGGTGAGTTCATAGTTGATAAACGGGAGGTACCCAGAATCTAATGGCAGAAATAAAAAAGGTAGGTAGAACACATTTAAGGTCCAGATTAGAAAATTTGAGGTGGTTCTGTCTAAGAAAGGGCTAACTGCCTAATTTTGTGGACTAAATCTCTAAGACGCAGATAATTATAACACAAATGAAATAATAGTTACCAGTAATAGTAAATAATTAGTTCAAATGAAATAATGACAGTCGGTAATCTGTAAAATACAATACAAAGATTTCAACCGTGGGCACTGAGAACAATAACTTGGGCATTAAACCATAAACAAAACAATATATAAAATCTTTTTCTATGCATAACTTCAAAACAAAGAAAAAATTACCATCAAATACATCGGAATTTCAGTGACGTTTAAAGTTTTGATTTTACTGATGACAAAATAGAAGAGACTAAAGAAAATTGAAGATGAAACGGAATTTTTTTTATAATCCGATAGAAAATGATGATAACAATTATTGTTATAGTAGTGATGATGATCATGATGATGATAATAATGATGAACAACAATGTCTATTGTTGCAGTTGTCAGCACATCGTGAACACTGGTACGACTGTCACTCTGACTTCATCACTCACATTAGAGTGACTATGGCGCCCGATGGTGGCATCAGCAGAATAAGAACATATGGCTACGCTGAGGAAAATGAGGAGAATAATCTATAAAGCCTACATAGAAGAATACTGAAGAAACTGACCATTTTTCTTCCAAATACCTCTTTTCACCATATGGCTATGAATACGTAGTGCGCTGTAGATCGTACGTAGCAATAATAATTATAATTTAGGGTAATCTATGAACGCTGGTCGTTCATTATATACAATTTACGCCTTAGTGGCAATAAGATATTTTTTCTGACTGTACTGTTCTTGTGTTGTTTGAAAGTATACAAATAGATAATGTTATTGAATTGTCTACAAAAATATGAAAATACATTCATTTTTGATTGTTTTTTAGACACAAAAGTGTATGAAAATCGAGAAATACGAACATATTTCAAAGGTGAATTTCTTTAAAGTGATCAGAAGAATATTCATAATGTAGGTAGGTCTTTGACATTTATTAATGAGAAAGAAGATAGAAGAGTGTGATTGAATGACGAATGAGTCGATATTGTAAGTCCGGTTCAAAATATTCCATAGGAGATAAAAGGCTAAAGGTTGTTGGCCTAGCATTGACTTTATACTTTGGATGTGAATATTGCTTTGCGGAAACCGTTGTATTTAGAAATGAAATATATATTCCTTCTAAATTTTGTACAGAATTTGGTTCTTCAAGATTTTGTTAAATAATTAAATACTTGAACGGATAATGTATTGAGGTATATTTGTAATAGTTCCTCACTATGTCGTTTAGGTATAGTTCCATATCTTAGTGTACCTGAAGTTTTTTGTTATATTTTTAAAGTTAAGATAACCCATGTTCCCGTAATCGGGAATCTATAATTGAACAAGTATTAATAATAATAAACATGTGTGCAATATTATTTTTATTTTATTTTCGGATAATGGAAATATCTTAGTCAAAATTTTTTTTTAAACGGTCCATTTATTTAAATTAAATCGACTGCAAAAACTTTAGTCGATTAAAAAAACCGAAAATAAGAACTGTGAAAAGTATCTATAGGTACTTACATATACATCTTATTAAGTCTAGCTTTCAAAGAAAATATTTGAAGGTGATATTACTATGTGTAGAGTCAGCATGAGGTGGTTTCACCAATTTCTGCCGCAAAGCAGCAATGATTGCAATGCAATAATGTTTAGGTTTGAAGGGTAAGAAAGCCAGCGTAATTAACACCACATGAGGCAATCCATCTACCTAAGTCCTCAAAGTTAGCAGCGCATCGAAGAACGTCTGATAACATTATACTGTGAATACTGAGATGCGATGTCATAGGCAACGGTGACCACTTTCCATCAGGTGGTACGATAAACGCCAGTAGATGCTATGTTTATGGGTGGTACCATTTGCTCGTGTGCTTTTATACAATGAAAAAACCTAGGTTCACCTTTTACCACCTTTTACCTAAGTTAATTTAAGCACAGTTCAGAAACATCAACACACACACCTCTTAAACACATTGTCTCATCTCGATCCTTTTCCAAGACACGTCCGTGTGGGTTTAAGAAAAGAAAAGAGAAAAGCATTTTCAAAGACAACTCGACGTAACAAGCTTACTAAACAAACCCATAATTTTACTTTGAATCCACCTCTCCTTTGGATGGGAAATTATTTTTGTTTAAATAAAACAGCTCATATTTCAACGGGGTCAACGGAATGTGTGGAAATGTAATTTCGTGCTCTCACCGCTCTGACACGGGCGAGGTATGTAGGGTTCGACAGGGTTTCTGGCTTCGGTTTTTGTCGATGCTACCTTTTGGCGGAATGTTCGGTTTTGCGTAAGGCGAATCGCACATCGTACCGCGTACCGCCGCGAGTGAGAGCGAATGCCGCCGACCGCGCGAGAAGGCGGTGCCAGTGTGTTAGTTCACAGCGGTTTACATACAATCCAGTACTACTAATTCGACCGCTTCACCGCCCTCCGCGGCGGTGCACAGTGCAATGTGCGATATAAAAACAAGACTATTTAGTAGTATGATCCCTCCTATGAACAAGGGGTCAAGAAAATAGGTCGATGAACTATCTTTAGGTCATATTTCAATGAGGTTAATAGAACGCGGTGCTGTCCAGGAACAGCTCCTTGGATCTATTCGCGGACACCGAGTCGAGACTTCTGGCCTCGGCCGCACGTTATTTTGAAATGACCGCTCCTCCTACTTCAATACCAATATAAATTCAAATTAAATTGTAGGTACAATCAGTCAATACAACGTTGTTATAATAATAATAATGTTGTGTATAATCGAACTCGACACACGTTTGGAAATAGCTGTTAGTGTTGTTATGAAATATATAAATAAACAATAATGTATGGAAATAAAATCTTGTATTCTCACCGCTTAGTGTCAACTGAGTTCTACATTTTTTTAAATGTAGAGTTTGAGAGGGTTTTGATTTCGGCTTCGATCAGTTATTAATGTGAACTGCTATCGAATTAGAGTTATAATTTAAAACTTTTAAACGGGATTTGTTATTTCAACCGGGTCACAGAAAAGTGTGGAAATGTACAGTGGAAGACATATCAAGTACACACACCTCTGTTGAACCATGTCGCAATAAATTTTTGTTATGATTTCTTGACGTTCGTATGAATCTATCAAATATGTTAAAGCGATACTACTGAGTACCACTGAGAACCTTGACTAAATATAAAGATAAAAGAAAGATAATTTTAGTGGTATTCCATTACAGAATGATCAAGAGGTCAAGAAAACAAGTTGATTAAATAACATTGTTTAAATAATACAGTTCATATTTCATCGGGGTCATCGAATGTTTAAAAATTGGTATAGAAACTTACTTAGAATATGGCACAAGAAGACGCTCATCCTTCACAGGCATATCGAATACGGATCACCTGACGTTTCATGCACATGTGTACGTCATCAACCAACTGAGTATTACCATTATTGGATACCAGACAATTGCACAGTTTACCATAAAAATATATTTTCCATGATTTTTAAATTATTAAATTAATTATGTTCATGCACTTGCACATCGAAATATTGTTTTTTTAAAATTGCAAGCTTAGTAAACAATAATAATTTGTATCAGATATGTAAGAATGTGCATTTCGGTAAAAATGGCAACCCGAGTGTGTATGAAACGTCAGGGACTGGAACCCAGAGCCGTAAAACTAAATATTAAAAAAATTAAACGTCAGGCGATCCGTATTCGATATGCCTTTCTTCTAGTGCCATGCTTAGAACCTTGAGTAGGTATTTGAAAACTTTTTGCGATTTGTGAACATTAGGTATGGATTCACCAAAAAGACAACATCAACCCAACCCTAGTGAGAAGTGAGAATTGGAGTACACGTTTTGGAGTGTTTGCAGGTAATACGACGCGCATTTTGAATAAAGGATACTTTTTAACAAAGGAATTTTTCACTTTGCTGCGAAAAGCAACTAAAAAGCAACACAGTTATGCTTTTTGTCATGTGCATTGCGTAGTGCCTACATAGTAAGGTCATAGTGAGTAGTATAATGTCAAAATCGCCTTGTAAGTACAGTGTAATAAGAGTCTCAGGATCAGGATCGGTAAATGAATCACCTTTGTTCATCATCAGCAGCCTACTCTAGTCCACTGCTGGACATAGGCCTCTCCCAGGGCGCGCCATTGAGCCCGATCATCGGCTCTTCTCATACAGTCGTAGCCAGCCACCTTGCGCAAATCGTCGCTCCATCTAGCAGGGACGCCCGTCCCACACTACGTTTGCCCAAACGCTGTCTCCACTCCAGAACTCGTCTACCCCAGCGGTTGTCGGTTCTGCGACAGATGGATCGGCCCACTGCCACTTCAGCTTGCTAATCTTATGAGCTATGTCGATAACTTTTGTTCTATGCCGAATCTCCTCATTTCGTAGTCATTTCGGTAAATGTACTTAAGATTTCGAAAAATACAAAATTCTCATAGGTGCATGGCACTGCACGGTTTCGAACCCGGACCACCCGCATGGGAGTCCGGAGCCCTAGCCACTGTACCGCCGACGTTCAATAAATATATACATACCTACTAACGATGGGATTATTAGGACCAAAAGAAGGGAAACCAAATTTAGAAAAAAACTGAACCAAGAATTGAAGCCATACCATACAGTACAGGTGTTCAAAATCCTAGCCACTATACGTACAGACGACCACGAGCTATAGTATACCATCTGTCAAAAAACTCCGATTAAATCTCAACCTTGTTTGACGTAATCTAAGAAACAGTTTAATAACAACTCGAAACAGAGAGTAGACGTTTAGAGGTTTCATATCGGTTTCGTTAAATCCAAAGAACTTTACGATCCAAAGAACTTGACGTAATATGATACATTTCAGATTCTCAAATTTTGACATTTTGGGTACGTTGACCCGTGGTCGACTGTACTTGACGTTCGGTCAATCTATTATTGTGGGAAAAGTTCCTATGCCCGTAACTATTTCCTGTATCGGTCCAAACTATATTAAATTCCCTCGGTTCGAAACGGACCCGTGTGGCGGGCGGGATACTTCACTTATCCAATTTTGTTTACCGAAAACTTCCAATAGTATTATGGAGGAAGATCTCTCAAACTACTAAAAAGTTTCTGCGTAGTAATGTTGAACTTGAAGACAAAATATCCTAGCATAACATGCTTGTGTGTGTCGCAATTGATAAAAATGATTGAGTATTTTCCTTTCGGATCGAAGAGCAGACGAGGAAACGGGCGATCAGATTGTAACTGGTCACCATCACCCATAGACATCTCACCTCTCTCACCATGCAAGGATTTCTTTTTTGCGGCAGAAATAGTTAATGGGCATAGCCCAGGTTTGATTCTGGACAGAATCAAACCACTTTCGAAATAAGAGACTAAAATTGATACTAACAAGAGAGAAAGAGGAAGTGCTACAAGTGCTCTGTGCTTAGAATGGCTCTCTGTGCTCATACATAATGTACTATACTGGGAACTGGGACCGAAAACGTGCCAATCGTACTAGGATTTAATTTAACCTGTACATATTACGAGGTATTGTACCGAATTAGCAACTCGATCACTGCGTCTGCACGGAACAAACCGGATTGGAGCAGATCGCGACATCCAGCAGATAACGTGTCATAATTCGCTCACAATTTAATGGAAAAGAACCAGTACAAAACTGAGAGGGGTTTTACCCGTTGCACACTAATAAGAGACAGAATGACCTCGATCACTGCGAATGGAGAGGATCGCATCAGACTCTCAGCAGATTACGTGTGCCATACATAAAATTATGTAAGTAAGTAAGTAATATATTTATTTCACACACAGCAATGACCGAAACAGTTATAATTATTATAAAATAATTATGTAGTCAAATGTAAAAATATCGAAATCATGTCTGATAGTCTGCTATTGTTGTGGAAAGGGCCTCAATTCAACTTATTGCTGACAAAAATGACTACAGCGCTGGTATTCTGTTGTACCATGATCGGTGGCTGACCAAAACCTGTCCAAGAGGACAAAGATACAACACCAATAAATTTAATTGTAGATAGATAGTATTAATAAGTGAAAAATATATACCTACATTTACCAAGCATGACACATACATGATAAAAATATCGTAAATAAATAAATATATATACCTACACACAAATATACATATATAATTATACTAAAGGGGTACAGTGCGGTACGTTCAAGCTCAGAATGTCGTCATATGTCGCTCACAGCTCATTTGGTTGATAAATCAAATGCTTTTATGACGTAAAATCTTTACCAATTAAGAATAAGGAATAATCTATATAGTAAGTAATATTAGAATCGATAGTAAATTCTTGAAGAACTCTAGCTCCCACACTAGGATTCCCTGTGTTGTTTGTGGACGACTAGTCTCTTTCCGGTCAAGGTGCAGCAAAAGCTAGAGTAGTAAGAGGTAATTAAGAGGTGTTTTACCCGTTGCACACTAATAAGAGACAGAATTACCTCTATCACTGCGTCTGCATGGATTAAACTTGATTGGAGCAACCAGACTCTCAGCAGATAACGTGTCTAAGCTCATAACTCATTTCATTGATTCATCCAATACTCTTACGGGATAGAACCTGTACCAATTGAGAGGTGTTTACCCGTTGCATACAGATAAGAGCTAGAATGACCTCGATCTCTGGGCCTGCACCGAGCAAACCGGAGAGGAGCGGATCGCGACAGACTCTCAGTAGATAACGTGTCACAAAGTCGCTCACAACTAGTGTTGCAAAGGACTCGAGTCTTCGAGTCACAAATGTGAAGACTCGCCTCGATTATGAGGGACTCAGCGTGCTCACTAGGCTCCGAGTCAAGCGCGAGTCCTCCTAACAAGACTCAAGTCTTAAAAAGGATTCGAGTCCTTTTTGAGACTCGAGTCCTTAGAACACCCTCGAGAACGAAGATTTCACTCAAAGTTCAAATTTTGAGGAAGACTTTAGTCTGATTTTTTGATAGTAGTGAGTATGACGTCATGCCCAGTGAGGTACTGGCACGTCTTGTCCTGTGTACTTTAGGTAACTGATATATATGAAAAATAAGGTATGTCTTCTTCTTCTTCGAAATGGTGCACTTAAAGAAGTGCCATAGTTTAAAAAGTTCCAAATTGTGAACAACCCGTGTACTCTTGTGGATATCAGTGACCTCGAGTACGTTTAAAATTGAAAAATAAGGCATGTCTCCTTTTGAACCATTTCTCTAAGCGTCACCGTTTAAAAGTTCCGAATTGTAAACATCCTGAATACTCTTGTGTGTATCAGTTACCTGAAGTACACAGTTTAAAATTAAAAAATAAGGTATGTCTTCTTTAGCACCATTTCTCTAATATTCTCCATTTAAAAGTTTCAAATTGTGAATACCCTGTGTACACTGAGAGAGACGGATGAGCCGGACTTTCTTTTAAAGTAGGTTTTAAAGTAGTAGACTCGACTCGTCTTTTTACGGAGTGACTTGAGCGCAATTCACTCCGTAAAAAGGACTCGAGCGCACAAAAAGACTCGAGGTCAATGAAGAGCTCGCTAAACTCATAGGCCTGGAGTCCTCGGGTCCCGTTAAAATGAGTCGAGTCCTCTAAATTACTACCGAGTCCTGAAAAATAAGACTCGGAGGACTCGAGTCCTTTGCAACACTACTCATAACTCACTCTTATCACGAACTGATTGACACGTGCCCGCCAGTATGAAGCGTTACTAAGGTTATCGTGGTACCCTCGAAATATTCCACTAAAATGTTGCGTGAAGGTACAAATGGGTTTGCTGGTGGAAATTTTATTGTTCTCTAACTAACGTTGAGTTGGTTGGTAGGTTAAATTAAGTAGTAGAGTAAAAAAATGACGTTGTATAAATGTACTATAAATCCCTGTGGTGGCACCGTTGAGTCAATGGAACACTTGTTGAACAATGTGACTCGCTGGCTGGAGGGCGTATGAGTCTTCTGGGGGTCGCCTACCCGAAACCAGAGGACTATAGGCTCCTTCCTGTATGCTGTATAGCTGGTTTTTAGAGGGTCTCTTAATAACCCGCAAGTTCTAGCTAAGATGGAGCTGACGGTGCCGAGCGAGCATAACCGTGCATATCTTCGCCCGCGGAAATGGAAGTTGTTCCGCATACCGCGGTGCAACACAAACGTGATGGGCGAGGCGCCCCTGACGCGGGCGTTGCGAATTCTAAACGAGTTGGGAGAGGGGGAGCATCCCATTGATTTGTTCACCTGCACAATGACCAAATTCACGGAAACAGCAATCCGACGTTTGTCAAACATATAGTAAATTAGTTTTGTGGTGTCCGTGTGTATTTGTAGTAGTTTTTATGTTTTTAGTAGATTTTATATTTTTAGTTGGCTAGTTTAATTATTTGACATTTATTTATTATTTTTTCTCAATAATTTCACTTATTCAATCATGTATATAGTATTATGACTACAATTTTGAGTTGGGACATCCTGTCATAAAATTGTAATAGGTTTTTCAATAAATTAAAAATTAAAAAAAATCTTTAAGGAACAGGAAGGAGACTACGGTAATGTGTGAGCACAAAAGATGCGTGAGGGTCGAAGGGCCGCTGGGGTTATCACTGGCCTCCTGGCATAAGATATGATAAGATACTATAAGGTACTTACTTACAATAAAAACATTTTGACTTGATTTGATGTATGGTAATGAATAAAAGTAAACAAGATTTATGCTCGAAAAATAATACCTCCGGCAATCGCATGATAAATTTCGCTATTATTTTGTAAGGTAATCCTTATCCGATTCCAAGCTTTGTTACACGGTCGCCATTTTGTAAGAAATCGATTTTTCTTCTATTGGAATTTCCAATAATTTTTCAATCTCAATTATTTCTATTGCGATCGGAGGATCAGCTATTTATGAGAAGACATAGGGGATAATTCAACTTGGACTTTTTTCCTGGAAAAAAATCAGATAATGCCAAATACCTACATACAAACAGAATAATACAAATTCGTTAATTACTCCCGCTGTGGCGCTAATATAGCTGGAAGTTAAATGGTGACAGCTATGACCTACTGAGCTGACCGCTTAAGACTTCAAGCTTAGTGACGTCACAGCTTGATCCTATAAGTTCATATTTTGTATTGTACTTTAAACCTTTAGCAAGGTCTATGTTTAACAACTTTTGTTGGGATCGCGGTCGCCCGCACGCCGCCCTGCTCGCCCTCTAGCGTCCCGCCCCGCGCCCCTCTTGCCTCGCGGGCGACTCCACAGTTAAGCGGTTTACCTATAGTACTTATATGTATGGATATATCGATCATGTTCTATCGGATTGTAGGTACTTGGGTTTTTCATAGAGGCAGGCTTTACAACATAAGCTTTTTGTCTGTCGGGAACTTACGATCGCATGTTCTAGGTAAACACTAGGCACATCACAGTTTTGAGTCATATTTTATTAATTTTCTTGAACCCTTCTTCTCATTGGCAGTCAAACAAAACATAACCTAAGATAGTTTACCTCCAACTAATTCACTTGTGCTGTACTATACGCGTCCGATTCCAGCGCCGGTTCGGATCGCTGCAGCCAATCACGAGCTTTCCGCCCTGTCCACAATTGAGGTCAGCGTCTCGTGATTGGCTGCAGCGAACCGAACCGGGGCTGGAACCGGCGCGTGTAGTCCAGACTGCGTCTCAGGATCCCCTGCCATTTTGAAAAAGAAGGTATCAGACAAAAAAAAAAGAAATAAAATAAAAAAATATTCATGCAAGACAGTGTCTTTTACATTTTCTCAGATTTCCCTGGCTCCCACACTAGGATACCCTGTGTTGTGGGGGCCAGTCTCTTCCGATATATCTATATTATGACGACATAAGGTTATTATTATTATATAAGGTTATGCAAATAATTAAATAATTAAGTATGCGTGTATGTGAGAGGGTGTGTGTTTCACAAGTTTTACAAGTTTTGAATTAACTTGTAATGTACGAGTAACTTGTAAATGACTAAACTTTGAAATTGGTTGCTATTGCCATAATTACCACTGAGTGTAACAAAATACATTATAATTTAATATGTAAAACAATAAGCAAACTAATTGAAAACTTGTCATAGACACTTGTCAAAGTTCCAAATATTATTACAGAACATGCCTACTTACTTGTTTCCATAGTATATAGAAAGTCCTTGCTTGTTTCAAAGTTCTCGTATCTCTATATCTGTTCTTACCTACACTTAAATTATATTAGCTCTATTATATAATGTAGAGATGAGTGGGAACTCGTAGCCTGTTGTTGAGGAGCTCGTAGGCTAGTTGCGAGCACGGTCCAAAAGTGATCATGCAGGCTAAGCGACGTTGGCGCGGTCGGTACTTGGATGGGTGACCTCTAGTGGCATATTTTATCTGAGCTCCTCCGTACCTCGGAAAGCACGTTAAGCAGTTGGTCCTGGTTGCTGTCGTTCGACAGCAGTCGTTGAGCCATGTCAGAGCCTACGGGCGGACAAATAGGTTGGCCACTAACCATACGATAAGCAAGCAAGCAAGTGGGAATGAACCCTAAAACCCATTTTGGCTTTGATTCTATCTTATTTTAACTGCCTATTCTCATAAATACAGTCGTTAAGCCATGTCAGAGGCCTACGGGCGTCCTGAACAACTCTGATAATAATATGTTGGTCACTAAACATACAATAAGCAAGCAATGCATTCGTCGGGTCTCTACTGAAAACTTGTACGTGAATACAGTCTCTTAAGTGTATCAATAAATGGAACGACAAGAGTGTCTTTCTTTTGTTTATCTGAAATATCGGTTCGGATTTCAAATATTCAGATAATGTTCGGATTTCAGGTTTTAGAACGATGTCCAGTAAAAATTACATAGGTACATAAATCGCTGGCAGCGACTGGATGAGAAGAGCCGAAGATCGGGCTCAATGGCGCGTCCTGGGAGAGGCCTATGTCCAGTAGCGGACTAGAATAGGTTGCTGATATAGGTACATAAATTCTCACGTCCATAATTCGCGAGGGGACAGAGTAACAACCTTCAATCACAGGTAATTACTTAAAATTGCTGGGACACATTATAACTTATTGTAAACCTAGGTACTTATAGATATTTAAGTAGGTATTTAAAATCCAAACCGGGATTTCCAGAAGATACTTTATTGTACACAAATACAGGAAAAGTAAAAACTACAGGAATAGTATCACGATATGTACAAATGCGGTCTCATCGCTTTAAGCGATCTCTTCCAGGCAACCTCTGAAGTTAATTGGACATTAAAGGGATTAGCGACAACGTAATGTTAAGATATGAAAAAGGTTACTATTACTTAATCAAACTAAGGCTAAGAAAACTAAAGATAAAAAATTTGGGTTAAGTCCCCCACATCCGGCAGTGTACCCAAGAGACTGGCTGCGTTGCCCCGTTGGATAGCTAAGCTAATCCGCTGGGCCAAATAGGAGCCAGATCTTGGGTCTTTTGACGCGTCGACCAGGCGCTTTGCGAGGTCCTTGAAGACGTGGTGCGCTCCCGGGCCCCAGGGTCCCAATGTTTCAACCCCAAACGGCTCAAATATGTATGTTTCACCCAGATTGGTATATTTGCGCCGTTTGAGGGTTTCTGCAGCAGCGGCCGCAGAGCCGGCTCTATAAGAAGTGGCTGGAAGGTGAGACGGGGCAAGGGTGTCGACGCAGGTGGCATTACTTAATACATAGTAAAGTTAGTAAAATAAAAGTAATATGATTTACTGTTAAAACATAACTCACAATTTGAACATGACAATATTCTCGGCACATATAAGCAGATCACAAGGGCATAGAAAACTCTGGCAATATTTTATTCAGGTGAGATATATGGTCGAATAGAGCGTCGGTGGCGTCGATGCTAGGACGTCGGATTCCTATGTGGGAGGTCCGAGTTCGAAACCAGGCAATGCCGTGAGTTCCTCGTTTGACTAATGAGTTTTTCGGTTTTTTCGAAAGACTTACGTACATTTACCGACTGCTCAGACGATGAAGGAAAACATCGTGAGGAAACCTGCACACTGAGATAACCAGTGTGTGAAATGGGGAAGGCAATGGCAAACCACCCCATTAAATCTGCTACGAGAGTCGTTCTATGTGATTAATTACTTAGAATGATCACGACCCTCAGCAATGAGGATTACGACTTAGGTGAAGGTGATATGATCGATGATGAACATTTAACTTCAGGTTTCCCAACTACTCGTAATTAAGTATACAGTAAAAAAAAATATCCCCGCAATTTAAAAGATAAAAAAATAGATGAAAAATGTAAAAGATACTGTCTGCATGAATATTTTTTTAGCGTGACAACTTTCCAAAACCGGAAACGGTAACAAAACAAAATATTAACGATTCACGTCCGTGGCAAGGTTCATTGATAAACCCGCATTACAGAAACCAATTTATACGGAATATTTCACAGTAAATAGCATCGCAGTGACATGGGTGTGACACGGGGTTGGCCCGAGTGGCAATTATAGCCATATCTAGCTTGCGTCACACCTGCCCGATTTTGTTATCTGTGTGATGTTAAATAGGTGGAGTTAGTTCCTCTCTATAAGACAGGTGGGAGCTCAGGTGGGACGTAAACTTGACGTGGAAATTGTTGTCTAAAATAAACAATAACAATATTGTTTATATTCTTTAGGGCCGGTGTTAAAATAGTATCAGCTAAGATCCTTAGACACCCACGGGAAGAGTTGGGGTGGTGCGAATAGGTGGAGTTAGTTCCTCTCTATAAGACAGGTGGGACCTCAGGTGGGACGTAAACTTGACGTGGAAATTGTTGTCTAAAATAAACAATAACAATATTGTTTATATTCTTTAGGGCCGGTGTTAAAATAGTATCAGCTAAGATCCTTAGTCGCCTCGTACGACACCCACGGGAAGAGTTGGGGTGGTGCGAATAGGTGGAGTTAGTTCCTCTCTATAAGACAGATGGGACCTCAGGTGGGACGTAAACTTGACGTGGAAATTGTGTCTAAAATAAACAATAACAATATTGTTTATATTCTTTAGGGCCGGTGTTATTTGTTTATTTTAGACAACTTTTCACGTCAAATTTACGTCCCACCTGAGGTCCCACCTGTCTTATAGACAGGAACTAACTCCACCTATTCGCACCACCCCAACTCTTCCCGTGGGTATCGTACGAGGCGACTAAGGATCTTAGCTGATACTATTTTACATCTAGTAGACGGCGGTAGGCGAGCCATCTATCACGTTTGTCCACGAAATCTTACGGCGAAAAGTGGGAACTACCTGTGATTGAAGGTGGTTCCTCTGTCTATCTCTCGGGGTTTATGGACGTGAGAGTTTATGTATGTATGTCGATATATATATATATATTAGTAATTTGCCAGTGTAATGGGTACCTTTGGACGGGGGTCGATTCAAGATCGGGAGTAATGACAGTACATTTTTATTAAATGTATGTACCTATTATAATTTATTGTTAATTATTATATGACGAAAGATTTTTGTGATATTGTGGATTGTATATTTGTATTTATAATGAATAAATTGGTTAGTTATTCTTTTATATTATCTAAAAAAAACTACGGAATCGATGCCAAATTATCTTTTACTGATACAAAGTTTGAAGTTTAAGTTACATGCTAATTAATTAATTTATTTATTATTGATCAAGTAGACTTAAAAAAAATCAATCGCACTTGTGAATTAGGTAGCTTGCCAGAAAATTTTACGGCCCATGTATTTTCTATTAACCCAAATTGGTACATATGCATTAATTTAGTCTGCAATTGGTTAAGAGCAGGTTTCTCGAACGCAGAAAGCGCGTGCACCGGTTTGTTATATAATATTTTATTTTAAAAATTAAAACTTTTTTCTGAAAAAGTAAGTAGTAAAGTAGAAAAAGTAAACATTAAACATTCTTCTTATTCGTCATTATCTATTTTTAGACATATTTTTTGTGAGAAAGGGTTTTTAAACTTCAATTATGACCAAAAAACAATCAAAAATGTACCCTCGTATTTTTTTTGATCGAGTGAAGTTAAATGTATGGTGTTTTTTTTACCATAAAATATTCTAGAACGCTTATGAAACTATAACATATATTTTTATCAGATCTAAATAAAGAATATTTGATTGTTTACCGTTGAATCGAAAATAGGTTAATTTCAAAGATCGTGGTTCTTCGTACAGAACAATAGTTTTACAGTCACCGTATATTGACTTTAGAAATCATTTCATCAATGGCGATAGGATTTTGAGGTCCCTTCAGTCGTAACTCACTGTTTGTGTTGGTTTAGATTTGACAAAAGAATTGATGCCTTCGAGATGTGGTGCTGGAGAAAAATGCTCCGAATTCCGTGGACAGCACATCGTACCAACGTATCCATTCTACGTGAACTCAAAGTCACCTCACGACTGTCCTCCGAGTGCTTTCGTAGAATTCTCGAATATTTCGGTCACATTGCCAGAAAAGACAGTGACAACCTCGAAAAACTTATTGTGACCGGAAAAATGGAAGGGAAGAGGCCTCGAGGACGTAGTCCGATGCGCTGGTCCGACCAAATCCGCACCACTCTTGACTCTACAATTCACGACGCCTTCCACACCGCCGGGGACAGAAATAAATGGAGAAAGATCATCCGCCAGAAGGTGATACCTAAAGGTGGTCACGACCCTCAGCATTGAGGATTACGACGCGAGGAGGACGAGTTGGTTTAGATTATGATTGAATCCCAGATTTTTGATACTGGTCGAGTATCGGAAAATAGTTGTGTATGACATACATGAAAGGAGATGAGCCAATACGACAGACAAACAGACAGAACGACATTGTTGCTCTCTATAGTTATAAGTTGGAAAGGGTCAAGTTGAAAACCAGCGTCGGTAGATATATCAGACCCATAAACCCAATTGTTATCATCACAAGGAAGCTAAAGCCAGCTACATATTGTCATCCATTTTAATATAAAATTATAACGGAGATTTGACCACATAATCGTGATGTGTCCCGCGACCAGCGCTCCATCTAGCATGTTAGGCGAGACCTGAAAACCAGCGTGTCGCTGAGGTCTCGACCATTTCATTCTACACATAGGTCAATGCGTTTTATATATAATAAAATAACAATATTGTACCTTTTTACTCATGTGTGAATGAATAAATACTCTTTTATTATTTATTTATTTATTATTATTTTATTTATTATGGGTATCTATACATCTAGCGATACTCAGCTGAACTTGGCCCTTTTAATAGATCATATGTTTATACTATGTAGTATAAACCATACCATTTTAAAAATGTATTCGCATGGTGTAGTATTTCACAAAAAAAAATACAAAAATATTTATTACAATCATTTGACAAAAATGGTCATAATTTTAAGCCAAAAATGGTCTATTAATAAAGGATTTTCTATTTATATTTATATTTCGTGCCTTAATCAAATCTAGGATGACATAAGTACCTATCCTTCTCTATTTAGGTACCAGTAGTTAAAATAGATATTATTTTCCATCGTCTGCTCTATTTTCCGACGCTGGATTATTTTCCGTTAGTCCGCAGAGAGCAGACGCCCCACCGGAAACTATCCGGACAGATGGAGTAAAGTTTCTACACAGCCTGCCACGAATACTGGATCATGTTTATTTTTAATTATTTTTTACAACTTTCTTAATTAAAACCAACAAGCTTTAGCTTGCGACTTCGGTTACGTAATCTTTAAATATTATTATATGTTTAGTAACAGTAGAGCTCATCGAGTCAGTTACAGTGCGTGAGGTTTTGAAAGGGCTTCGGGTTCGGGAGACTTCGGTTATTGATAGCGATACGCGAATGTACTAAAACAGAGACATAAACGAATTTACCCGATACCCGAATCCCCTTCTAATAACTCACAGACTGTACGCTCACAGTGGGCGGTAAAATCTACGTATGATAATAAAAAATATTAAAGAGGAACGCCATCTGTCAATGTCTAGTAAAGTATTACTTTAGTGTTGTTTACTGACGATTTTTAAATACCTTTACGAAAATGGGGTGCCTTAACTTATTTCATATGTGCAGTGCTACGGTTTTCAAGCTACGACCGTAGAGGTCAATGTCTTAGCAAGGGACTTTTTGATAATTATGTTTACGTAGCAAACATGAATAACTATGTAATACTTACTTTATAATCACAATAAACTACAATAAACCAATGCATATTCGAAGTTGTAAATTCTACGGGTTTGATTTGAACCTGCGTGCGACCCTTCCATACTGAGTGTTGCTATTAATTATTCATTATCGACTATTATAATCGTTATTAAAAATATTTTTTTTAATTTCATTATTCCACCCATTATATATTTATTAGGACAACATTCCCTCTACTCAGTTATCACTGAATTTTATCATTATTCAATTATTTCTATACATGTTATTGTAACCTCCCATTATCGCCATATATAATCTTTTCGAAATCAGACTGCAGGTTTTTGTACAAAACGCTAAAATCTGATATCGCGCTCGGTAGCGACATCCTTTGGAGAAAGAGCTTCTGGTCCCCGTCATATCATAACTAAGTATAGTGTGTCATTTTAATGTCATTAACTGTACCAAAGTGTTCAGTATAGACGTCTATTATTCCTGCACTGTTATATTGCCTCACAGTTAAGTACGTTGTCTATTTTATTCAGACGTAGATACAAGACAAAGTTTATTTTAAAACGGTAGCTAAATCTATTATTGTATTAAAGTAGTATTTCTATTAGACGGACTAAACTGACTTTTCATGTGTTGCCAGTTTTTGATGAAATAAAAATAGTGTTGTGACCAAAGATCGAGTTCAATCACTGACCAATAGTTCACCAATCAAAGTATATTTTATTTCATTCCGTAATCGTGTTTTTTTGTAAATTAAAAAGTTAAATCGCTTAGCCTCCCTTTGTATGAGTGCGAAATCCATTTTATTTCAATATATAATTTAACGTTATCTTTATGGCTCACTGTTTGTGTGAACTAAGGGAACTGATTCACAAGTGAACTGAACGCATTACTATAACATTAAACATGGCAACATTATTTTACAAAATGACATTAGCACCTGTCAGTTCAGTCCGTATAAAAAAATTACTTTAGGCAGTCATTGCGCTTGACATTAGTTTTTTAATTAGTAAAAGGCGGGGTAACATAAATCATTGCCTCGTCTTCCCAGAAGCTTAGAAACAGACCCTTTAGTTGTATCATCAGCAGCCTACTCTAGTCCACTGCTGGACATAGGCCTCTCCCAGGGCGCGCCATTGAGCCCAATCTTCGGCTTTTCTCATCGCTGCCAGCCACCTTGCGCAGATCGTCGCTCCATCTAGCAGGGACGCCCGTCCCACACTACGTTTGCCCAAACGCGGTCTCCACTCCAGAACTCGTCTACCCCAACGGTTGTCGATACTGCAACAGATGTGACCGGCCCACTGCCACTTAAGCTTGCTAATCTAATGAGGTATGTCGATAACTTTTGTTCTATGCCGGATCTCCTCATTTCGGATTTGATCCAGCAGAGATACTCCGAGCATAGCTCTTTCCATAGCACGCTGAGCGAGTGTTTTGTTGTATATTGGTTAATATTATACTACCTATATTATAATGTTGCTTGGATACTGCATTAGGACATAGATAATGAACAAAATGCAATACTTAATTGATGCAGTCATTTTTTTAAATCTCAGTTTAGAGGCTTAGGTACACGACAAGGTGACCATGTCAGCCTCGTTAGGGTCACTAAGAAAAGGGAAGGGAAGCTCAAGTATTATTAGAGTCAGCCCTCACTTTGAGAGCCAACATAGCAAATAACAGTAAGTGTTTCATATTATCAGATAAGGGCTGACTCAAAATAACATTGAGCCTCCCATTTTGGAGCCTATTGAGGCCAAATTTCTTCCTCTCAATGTTCCCCAGGTCACACTCCATTGGGAGGTGAGTGAGGTCTTCTATTTTGTTGCAGTTGGTACAAAACGGTGATGCAGCTCTTCCCACCAGATGCAAAAACTTATTAAACGGTATGTGACCAGAGCGTAACCTAAAAGCCAAGACAAGTAGCTCCCTACTGATATAACTACATAATTATATTATGTAATGTAAGTAAATTAGTGCTACGTGCATCACTCTAATGCATTTCCATAGTCCAACGCCTACAGTTCCCTTAAATAGGTATAATTACTTTGCATTTCTAGAAAATGGTTCCATTAACCTCCATTACTAACTGTTAGGTATATTTATACACGTGAATTTTATTAGCTCTACTTTATTATAATTATTGTGTAACATTATTGATTGAGAAATTTGTTATTTTTGGTCAATTTCTCTAGTTGAAAGTTGTGTAAGATGGCTGGAGATAGAAATGTCAGCGGGTTTTAATATTAAGTATGTTGGAGCGTCGGTGGCTTCGTGGCTAGGACGTCGGACTCCCCGGGAGGTCCGGGTTCGAAACCATGCTATGTCATGTACCAATGAGTTTTCGGTTTTTTCGGAAGACTTACGTACATTTACCGACTGCTCTGACGGTGAAGGAAAACATTGTAAGGAAACTTGCATACTGAGATAACTAGTGTGTGAAATGGGGAAGACAATGGCAAACCGCTCCATTAAATAGAATGATCACGAGCCTCAGCAATGAGGAATACGACTTAGAAGAAAAGAGAGACCTACATACTAAATTTTACGGCAATCTTTTTTTTTAAATATTAAAATATTTTATCATTATGTAGGTATGTAGGTAGGTACATAAACCTTACTACCTACTAACATAATTAAGTTTGTACGGAACCCTCAAGGCGCGAGTCTACTCGCACTTGTCCCTTTTTTTTTATTTACCACTAAACCCACATTTGATCTCAATCTCGCCTGATGGTAAGCGAGGATGAGGTCGACGATGAAGCATGCGGGTTGAGTATTTACTCTGGCTTTGAAGATCCCAAGGTTGTAGGTTTCAAGAAACGCCGACAGGCTGTTCCATACCTTAGCCATTCGCATGAAGAACTTAATCTAAAACTTTATATTGAGAGGTCGAACCCAAGACTTTCAGTTGAGAAACCATTTCCTAAGCGCCACCGACCACAAACTATCACATTGCTCCAATATCTCTGCCAACGGTGTCTTCACAAAATCTCGAGTTATATTCCCGTTAGAATTACACCCGTTGTCCTAGTACAGATAAATTATTGGCCTAATTCACACCGTACCGAACGTTAAACAGGAATTCATTCAGGAGACTTCATCTATATTTTTAATATTTAATTGAATCTGTAGGTAAACCGCTTAACTGTGAGGTCGCCTGCGCGGCAAGAGGGTCGCGGGGCGGGACGTTAGAGGGCGAGCATTCCAGCCGCGACTGGCCCACCTACCGCCCGCAACATGCTCGCCCTCTAACGTTTCGTCCCGCGCCCCTCTTGCCCACAGTTAAACGGTATACTTACCTATAGCTATGTGTCGATTCCAGAAATTCCCCGATCAGATGAGATTATCCTTAGGTACGCAGTTTCCAGTAATAATTTTCTTTTAGGGAATGTTACCGGGAATTTTTTGGCTTATTTATTACCTACTACTTAAAGGAATATCTTCAGAAAAAAAAAAACTATTTCTGTCTAATATTGTCAAGTGAAATAAAAAAAAATAACATTACAATGTCAATCTACTTTTATCCTTTTTATAGAGCATGTTTTTTTAAATTAAAGCTTAACGTTTTTATTTAATTCAATTCAATATTTTTATTTTTCAGATAACTAGATCCATTGTGTTAATGTACTTAAAAAACTATGTTAGTAAATATATTCAGCAAAAATTGTTTGAGTTTTTACACTTCGATCAGATGCTGATCAAAGATAACATCATTCGATCAGCACCCGAACAAAGTGTTTAAGGATAGGGGAATCGTACTTTTCCGCTATCACGTTCAGGATGCTGTTGGAGCTGCTCCGAAGCCTGCAAAGCAGAGACGCAGTTCTTTTGCGCATAATGGCTTGAAAACCATCGGTATGTGCGTGCGCAAACATGCCGGAGGCACTGCAGAAACGAGGCAACCCCATCAACATCCTGAAGCCATTATTATACTGTATACGCAGGGCATTGATCGATTTTTTGGTGTAATTGCTCCACAAGCTGCTCGTGTAGAAGGTCTGGCAGTAGGCTTTAAAAAGCGTGATTTTAACTTGATCACTACAACGAGCAAACCTGCGGGCCAGCATATTACACCTTACCGCCAATTCCCTGCGTTCCCTTTCAATGTCAACTTGATCTTTACGGTCATCGGCAACATAATGTCCTAAATACTTAAATCATTACTTTTTTTATATCATTACTTTTTTTATTTACAGTTTAATGGTTTTCCGGCATGGGTTATTTCAAAATTTTTATTTTTGTCTTTTATATAATCAACATTATACCAAATAAGAATAAGAATAAGTTTATTTGTGCGGTAAGATGACAAAGTATTCATAGTCCATACACCAGTAGGAACTTAAGCATAGGTTATATTAAACTAAATAAAATTAGTGAGCAACAAGTTAGTTGAAGTGATCGTTATATCTCAAAAAATTATATCAAATGATCAGTATACCAAAAGAAATGACGACGAAATGACATTTGTTCATATGACCGTTATGACCGGTTATGTTATTATAGTAAATAAATATTGGAACAATTGTATGTTATATGTTTAGTGTTTATTATAACATATGAGCGTTATTAAAATGAAAATATACCAAATGAAATTATAAGAAATGAGACGCACCCCTATACACACACACTGTTGCTATCTTCGTCCGTGCAATCACTGAGGGGCCAGCTGAAAATCAGCGCTGTGGCTTGCCTCAGCATTATGCTGAGCTGGTGTACCCTTTTTGGCACTGTACCGCACCGGATGTTTTGTGCTGAATGTAATATATCCTTGTATCTTATCTTATGATAGGGGGGCGGGAATAAACTCCAGCGGTACTTCGACCCTTGAGGATCTTTTGTGCCTACCCCATTTTACACACTGGACATATATGTGTGGAAATCAACTCACGATGTTTTTTTTCCTTTACCGTCAGTAAATGTACGTAAGTCTTCGAAAAATACGAAAAACTCATTGGTACTGCACTGCATGGTCTCGAAGCCGGACCTCCCGCATGAGAGTCCGGTGTCCTAGGCACTGTGCCACCGACACTAATATCCTTGTATACTTTTGTATTGTGTACTTGCATTCTGGTGTTTACAGTGCTAAATAAACGTTTTTCAATTTCAATATACAACATAGTCGGGTTGCTACAGTCCAGTGTGATGGAACCCAAAGGTGTTCCGTCGCATTCTGGCACGCCGCCCAGCAGGCCACCGGGCGGTAGCTGGGACGGCTAAAATCAGGCTGCAACCGAGATGGCCCCGATGTGAGAAGTGAGAACTAGCGGCTGCCATCGATTTATTACAGGAATTTGTGTGCAAACACGATGCAGTTGTGCTGTGCTATCGTCGGCTGCAAGGCAGTATTGGTTGCATTTCTGGTGTTTGAAGGGTAAGAGAGCCCGCAATTATGCATACAGTATGTAGCAAAAACCATTATAGAGCCGAAAAGCAGGTGTTCAGAATCCATAATTGAACAACTTTTACTACACTTTCAACTCTGAAATCGGGGTATTTCATACATTTCGGTCGTGTAGGTCTGTATTGGCGAAGGCAATAGCAATGCACCCCATTAAATCTGCCACGAGAGTCGTTCTATATGAAATTCCTTAGAATGATCACGACCCTCAGCAATGAGGAATACGACTTAGATGAATTCTGTAATGCGTTATTGTGTGGAACAGCTGAAATTTTTCGCGATTTCAGTGGTGGCCCCATAGAGACAGTGTTTCACTTATGGGTACTGAACACCCCCCTTTCGGTTCTATAGGCGGTTTTTATTACACTCTGTATAACTCAAGGTACCTACTTGAAACGATCACTATACTTACTAGTAGTGGTAGATCTTAATGTGAAGGATCGCCTGGGGTGGTACCACCCTCTTATCTATTTCTGCCGTGAAGCAGAGCATTTCTGGGTTTCTGTTTGAAGGGTAAGAGAGTCAGCTTAATTTCCGGCACATGAGGCAATCCATCTTAGTCCTCAAGGTTAGCACCGCAACAAAAACCCTCTAATATTAATACAGTGAGGTGCGACGGTGACCACTTAACATCAGGTGGCCCGTTTGCTCGTCAGCTCTCCTTATATAATAAAAATATATTAAAAAAACTTACTTAGCTTATTGGCACTAACCCTAAATAACGTGATCACGTTAAAAACATAAGGTTACTATTAGGTTAGGTTAGTTTAGTGCTAACAGTAAGTTAAATACCATAAGTAGTACCAATACCAATACCATAAGACCCATGCGGGAGGTCCAGGTACGAAACCGTGCGGTGCCATGTACCAATGAGTTTTTCGCATTTTTCGAAGACTTACGTACATTTACCGACTGCTCTAATGGTGAAAGAAAACATCGCGAGGAAACCTGCACACTGAGATGACTAGTGTGTAAAATGAGGTAGGCACAAAAGATCCTCAAAGGTCGCAGTCCCGCTGGGATTATTCCTGGCACCCTATCATAAGATAAGTTAAATACCAACCATACTGCAACCACCACTACTGAAAATGACTAATATTTTTAAGCTTCACCCAGAGACGGTTTCAGTGACGTTTCGTCTCCTCATACATTTTTACGGCGGCGTCGCAACCCCTGCAATTTAATCCAGCTTTTACGATGTTCCCAGTCGAATTACCGGAGAAATGGTACCCTTCGCTATGAGTACTTACTTATATTGTGAGAGAAATTCTATTAAGAGGAAAATAGATAAAATACATCAAAAAAATTTAATGAAATAAAATGTAAAGTAAAGTAAAAGTAAAATACACTTTATTGTACAAATATAAAACAACAAACAAGAGATAGAAAAGGAAATGCATGGAGTACTGCTGCCACCTGTGGGACGGCTCAGCTAAATACCAACTGGCTGCCCTTGACTCAGTGGAGAAACGCGCTAAACGCCTTATAGGTGACGAATCGCTGGTGGAAGCTAGACTGCAAAGTCTGGAACATCGGCGCAAGGTTGCCTGTCTATCGGTATTTTATAGGATACATTTCGGAGAGTGCGCATCGGAATTGCACGACCTAATTCCAGCATCTCCATTCCGCCTTCGGACTACCAGGCGCGGAGAGGGGTTCCATCCTTATGTTGTTGATATACCATCTGCTCGTACGAAGCGATTTGCTTCTTCATTCATTATGCGAACGGCTAAGGAATGGAACAGCCTGCCGGCGTCTGTGTTTCCCGAAACCTACAACCTTGGGATCTTCAAGGCCAGAGTGAATAGGCATTTACTGGACCCGCATGCTCCATCGTCGACCTCATCGTCGCTTACCATCAGGCGAGATCGAGGTCAAATGCGGGTTTGGAAGTAAATTAAAAAATTAAAAAAAATAGTGAAGTACAATTTAGACGGCCTTATCGCTAAGAGCGATCTCTTTCAGGCAACCTTCGGGCAGAGGAAATGATATCGAGAAAGAGGTAGTAAGTGTGCAAAGTTTATGGAAAACGTTATACAAGAGAATTAAAAAATGAAAATGTAAATTTATAGTTTATTCAAAATAAAGTAATACTAAAATACACACTTAAGCTAACATTACAAAATACCTAACTATTTTACAAGTAAAAGACCTGGCCCAGGTCGCTCCCTGCAGGGAGTGTCCCGGGAGGCTGGCGGCGTTGCCCCGCAGTATAGCGAGGCTTATACGCTGAGCAAAGTAGAGGCCAGCCTTCTGGTCCCGGGATGTCTCTACGAGGCGCTTGGCTATTTCTCCGCAGAGGCAGTGGGCTCCAGGCCCCCCAATAAAATGTTCAATATCAAATAATTCAACTAGGTATTTGAAAAACTTTTCAATGTGGTTTAAGATTGAGCTCAAATTTTTAGGACATGGTGCCCTTCCCACATCTGGAATCAAGGTAAGGGAAAAGTGAGAGGATCTTCACAATGGTGGTCCCTCAATTTTTTTTTAATATTTAGAATAATAAACAATTGAAGGGTAAGAGAACCAGTGTAATCTGTTATGTAATGTATCGGATTAATTTGTCAATGTCATTAATTTTTTATGTTATTAAGTTTCGTGTTATCCTCTATCTAAAGCAATGGCGTAGACAAGGACAGCGTGTATTTTAATGAAGATTTAACTTTAAGGAGGTTACGTGATGAATAGACTACCCATTATTTTGTAGATAAAAACAGCGAGCGAGTCATTTGTCAGAATCAAACGGAGTCCTTCTATTATTAGATATACAGGACGTGGAAAGTTTGTTTAGTATTCTTTTTGATAGAGATTGATGAGTTCATTCGGCCGTGGAGTGCTTTCCTCTGTAAGTTTGATGTATCTGCACAACGTGATGGCAAACTATTACCTTTGTTCGGTTATTGATTAAAATGTGTGCCTCGAAATGATTGTATAAATGATTGCATAATTGACTGATGTATTAATAATGGCCAGCTTAGACTTGTAGGAACGCGCTATGTGAGGACATGGAATGACGTAACGTCAGTTGTATGAAAGGGAAAAGGGAAGATCTTCCACCAGGCGGGGTGTTGTGCCTGATGACCAGATGTCCTGGTCCAACTATGGATGTTTGGAACTCGTATATATGCGAAGTCCAAGGAAAATTTCGATAGCGCGTTCTACACTGATGTGAATAGGTACTAAACGTAGTGGCGCGTCGTGCGTCGCCACAGACACATATACAGGTCATTCAATCAAACCAATAATGAAAGTAAGTAATTTATTTTAAATAGTATATAGTAAGTAGGTACCTACATTTTTAATCGACAATCATTACAATGTTATAAATATTTTAAAAGTCGGTTGCACGAAACGGTTTTGAAATTAAGTCTTCTTTAAAATACATGTTATCATTATTATCGGATAAGCTCAGCCTCAGATTGCAACTCACGGAAAGTTAATTACCACCGCTTCAAAAGGTACTCATACTCATACCATTTATTGCTTTTCATGTGTTACAATTGGTCTTAAAAATTTATATTATCTGGTCATACATGAAACCCTGAATAGGGCACCGCAATATTAAATAAGAGATTATAATATTTTAAAATAGTAATAAATACTAACGAGATAAATTGAATTAAATGTCATTATAAGTACAATTGAGGAATCAAGCCATCGGCCATGTAGATCAATTTAAAAACGAAATAAAATTAAATATATTGCGATTTATTTTTTCGCATTCCATACCAAAAGCTCCAAAAGCTGCTATGGAAAAAAAGAACTATGTTCCGTTATTGATAGACAATAAGACCGTAAGACAAATATTTTGTTATACAACATGTATAATTTGGTCGAAGACGTATACCATATACTGATGGAATGTGTCCGGAACGAGTCTCTCAGGCGAGATACATTTTTAAAAATATCTTTTAATGTATGGGATATGGGGGGCTGTAACAGCGCCTTGGCCTTTCCCTTATCGGATTCGGCCAAGTCACTGTACAAATTAGTTAAAGCTGCGAGAAGGTAGGTTATATAAATAATGTATATAAATTGTGTACACATTATTTATATAACCTATAATTTTATGTATATAAATTGTACCGAGCGACATAGTCGCACAGGCGACTAAGCTCAAAAAATAAAGATTTAAAAAAAAACATGGATAATTTAATAAGGCCTCTAGAAAGGCATTTTACGTGATTATACCTTGTCTTTATGAAAAGATTATTTATTCATAAATTGCTTATTATCTAACGTATTTATTATTCAAAAAATAATTTACTTACATCTATCTATCTATCTATCAGCCCGTATCTGTCCACTGCTGGACATAGGCCTCTCCCAGAGCGCGCCACATTACTCGGTCCTCCGCCTTCCTCATCAAATCATCGCCAGCAACCTTCTTCAGGTCGTCGGTCCACCGGGCAGGGGGGCGTCCCACACTGCGCTTTCTTGTCCGCGGTATCCACTCCAGAACTCGTCTACCCCAACGGTTGTCGGTTCTGCGACAGACATGGCCAGCCCATTGCCACTTCAACTTGCTAATCATATGAGCTATGTCGGTAACTCGCGTTTTGTGACGGATGACTTCATTTCTAACTCTATCCATCAATGAGATACCGAGCATAGCCCTCTCCATAGCTCGTTGAGCGACTTTGAATTTTCGGACCAGCCCTGCCGTGAGTGTCCACGTTTGAGCGCCATATACATAAGTCAAACTTAAGTATCTACATACTTTATGTTAATCTATCTTTGTCATTTAAATTACTCATCCATTTCATAACAAGAATTTTACGAAGAATATTTCACGGAACAACTTATAAATTAATGTTTAATTTTACGCTTAAATATTTTGCGTAGCTGTTTTTAAACGAATAGAAGGAAATTACAGAAAAGGTCCTCCTCTGAGATCGTCAAAAGATTCTTTTGTCTCAGCTGTCGGTAGGAAGTAGATTGATGAATTGCCGTGTTATTCTTGCCGTATTTCTACTGTGTTGATGGTATTCTGTCTCTTTATCGACCTTCGCACTTGTGGTACAGTTTCTCCTGTACCACAGGGAAGTGGTACAGGAGAATGTGCCATTATTTTTATGTACCACTAAACCCGCATTTGACCTCGATCTCGCCTGATGGTAAGCCACGATGAGGTCGATGATGGAGCATGCGGGTCCAGTAAATGCCTATTGCGGTTGATTTTACCAAGGCCGTATGTGAACACCGTAATTCTGTACCTCAGAAGCATAACACTGTCAATACTTTTCGACCATTTTCTGTTTCTTAGGTATTGTGGCAAATTATAATCTAGAATAGTTTCTTTAATAAGTTAATATAAAAAACTTTGAGGATTTGTTTACCAATTAAGTCCAAACATGACTAATTTATAACAAAATTGTCTCATTTGTAAAATTGGTTATGACACTTACAGTTTAATGCTTCTGAGGTACAGAATTGTTCTTATTATTTTTATAGCATTATCAGCAGCCCACTCTAGTCCACTGCTGGAGATAGGCCTGATCTTCTAATCCAGTCGCTGTCGGTTACCTTGCGTAGATCGTCGCTTCATCTAGCAGGGGGGGCACATAGGAGATCACATTAATTATCAGTAATTTCATGAAAATAATTATATTAATCTCAGTTCTTGTTTCACACTAAGTTTTCGTGCAATAAATGTTGGCACCTAGGGTTGCCATCCGTACTATGTCTATACTATAATGAGGTCGCTACAATAATTTTGAAAACATAAATAGTAGGCAAAAATATTATAATTTGAGAACCGCAATTGTTCAGTGCTCTTTTCGGATCCGAACAGATGAAACCGAGCGGAGTATCTCAGCTGGTGTACCAAACTCCAAAAGAAGAAAAGAATAAGACGTTGGAGAGCGCTGGAAAAACTTACATAAAAGTAGTGTGAAACCAAAAGTTTTCAAAAATAATTAAACAATTTTCAAACTGAATACAAACTACAATATTTTGGGGTTTTTGAGCTCAAATTACTATTCTTCTTCTTCTAAGTCGTGTTCCTCATTGCTGAGGGTCGTGATCATTCTAAGGAATTAATCACATAAAACGACTCTCATGGCAGATTTAATGAGGTGGTTTGCCATTGTCTTCCCCATTTCACACACTGGTTATTTCAGTGCACAGGTTTCCTCACGATGTTTTACTTCACCGTCAGAGCAGTAAGAAATGTACGTAAGTCTTTCGAAAAAACCGAAAAACTCATTGGTTCATGGCATTGCCTAGTTTCGAACTCGGACCTCCCGCATGGGAGTCCGACGTCTTAGCCACGACGCCACCGGCGCTCTCAAATTACTATATGCCCCTAAAAAGGTGGCAACCCTACTTCTACCCCAAAGTAGCATCGACTGATACTGATTGAATTTTGGAACGAAGGGCTCGTTTTTCTCGTTCCGTTTCTCGTGAAACATTGAAGCCACATCGATTATGAATAATTTAATACTGAAATTCGTTTTCCTCGAATTCGGTCATGAAATTCCTTTGACATTTTATTTTTTCTTGTTATTGTTGCACCAATACCTATTATCGAATAACTAAGTACTTATAAGGGTTGTTCATTTGTGAGAATTTTGGATTTCGGTTCAGTAAGCTGTGAATCCGTTTGCAGCTGTAAAGGGGCGATTCTTCTACAATGTCATCTTGTTCTGTCTAATTAATTTTTATTAACTTTTATTAATACGAGGGCTGTTAACCTAGGTGCGATCATTGGCAGAATGTGATTGTGTAATACGGTCACACTAGAACAAGGTCGCTGGGACACATTTTCATTTGAGCTCCTCCGTGTTTTGGAGAGCACGTTAAACTGTGTTTCATATCGCGCACACTAGCGCCGCCAATCGAAAAATATCAACGAATAGGTATGCCTCTGACAGTATAAACTAAGTTTAAGTTTAGTATTTTACGGTATGCATTTCCGCCAAAAATTGCAGTTACTTCAGGAATTCATCATCATCAACCTATTAATGTCGCCACTGTTGGGCCACAGGCCTCCCCTTGCACAAGGGGGTACGGGCCATGACCCACCGAGCGGGCCTAGTGCTGATTGGTGGATTTCACACGCCATTGGAATTTATTTATTTCCTCAGACATGCAGGTTTCCTGACGATGTATATATAAGTCTTCGAAAAAATCCGAAAACTCATTGGTACATTGCTTTCGAACCCGAAACTTCCGCACGGGAGTCCGGTGTCCTGGCCACTAGGCCACCGACGCTCTTCAGGAATTCAAACAATAATAACCTTGACTCGGTCATTTTAAGACTAGTACTAATAATAAGGCTAGTCTAAAAATACTGTTTATCTTTAAGGAGACACACTTATCGAGCTTTTTAATATAATGTACAGACCCAGAAACCCAATTGTTATCATCACATGGAAGCTAAAGCCAGCTACATATTGTCATTCATTTTAATATAAAATTGTAGTGGAGATTTGACCACATAATCGTGTTGTGTCCCGCAACCAGCGCTCCATCTAGCACATTAGACGAGACCTGAAACCAGCGTGTCGCTGAGGTCTCGACCATTTCATTCTACACATAGGTCAATACGTGTTGTGTGTGTTGTATTGTTTATAGGTTAAGAATTAGAATAAAATAACAATATTGTACCTTGTTACTAATGTGTGAATGAGTAAATACTCTTTTATTTTATTATTTATTTATTTACTTATTAATGTAACAAAAATATGTGAGTTTTTTGTCGATTGACGGCGCTATAGTGTGCGAAACATAACGTAATTATGTTACGGCTAACAAACAAGGTTCGGAAAGAACATCTTTCCCGTATTTCTCATCAGTGTCACGTGGACGTATGAAAGCTATATGAAAGCGTACGTGACATCTTTACAAATTCATGTAAGTACCCAAATCCTATATGAAAGCTTCTCCGAGTCACAAACGTGCTTTACTCAATTATTCTGATGGGTTTACAACATGTAGCAAACAATCCCGCCCCGGGTGGAGTAAGTATCATACGTTTTTACCAATTAAACGATGGGCTCATAGCATAGCTGCAAGCAAGGTCATAATGTAATCGTGTAAGTTAAACCACGTTGGTCGAAGTCAGAACTAGGATGGGCCTCCGAGCTTTAAGAGAGGACATTAAACAGTCGGTTTCGGTCATTGTCGCTTGACAACAGAGGCTTATGGACGGCCTAACAACTCTGACAATATGTTTTCCACTAATCTACGCTAAACAAAACCACAGAAAAATAGAAGTAAATAAATAGAGTAAATTACAATATCTTTGGGTCTATATAATTAAACGGTGACCAGCTAATTGACGGATGATTGAGAAGCAAACAAAGTAGTCAAGGTGTGTTTATTCTCACTTTCAAACCGATCCTATCTCTTACATTAGACGAAGATCCTTTAGTTGTGGTGATCAGCGTGATAGTTTTAGAATCGTATAACATTATACAAGGTAAAATCATAATAAAATCATACAAATATCTGTCATCCTTCTACCAATCACTGAGCACACACGGTGAATCATGACCCGTATCCCCTTGTACGTACAGGTAGAGGCCTATGCCCCAACACTCAGGAGGTTAATAAGTTATGAAATGATATGATGATGTTCTCTTTCATTTTGTCAAAACAAATGAATGTGTAAATAGTAATAATAATATAATGTCTTTATTAGGCAAAAAACCCATCATACAAACCATACTAAAATAAATAAATAATACACACACACACACACACACACCACCCCTTTTATTAACCTTTATTATTGTTCTTATTTTTATTTCTTCCAAATTTTGCACTTTTAGTTCTGTTACATGTTCATTTGCACTGGTCCAAGAAGAGATCTGTCCTCCGAGATACATGAACTTCCTAGTTCGGAGGTCAGCGTCTATAGTAGGATAACTGGTTGCTCATTAAATTTATTAAGTTTAATGTAACATATGCTTAAGTTCCTACTCCACTGTAATTTTACCGCACAAATAAACTATTCTTATTCTTATTCTAATGTACTTACAATAAAATTTGAAGTACTCATAATACATGTCATTTCCGGTTCGCTCGGCTCGGCTAAAGTGATCTCTTCTTCTTCTAAGTCGTTTTCCTCATTGCTGAGGGTCGTGATCATTCTAAGGAATTAATCACTTAGAATGACTCTCGTGGCAGATTTAATGGGGTGGTTTGCCATTGCCTTCCCCATTTCACACACTGGTTATATCAGTATGCAGGTTTCCTCACGATGTTTTCCTTCACCGTCACAGCAGTCGGTAAATGTACGTAAGTCTTTCGAAAAAACCGAAAAACTCATTGGTACATAGCATTGCATGGTTTAGAACTCGGACCTCCTGCATGGGAGTCCGACGTCCTAGCCACGGCGCCACCGACGCTCGTAAAGTGATCACCATGCTACTGTTTCCACCACTGCGGCGAGCGGTAGCTTGTTTCGTCCAGGTTTACAAGGTACCCTCGCTTTCACTGGCTTTCCCTGGCTTGCCGTGCTGTCACGCTTGTGAGTGTCAAAAGTGCTTAGTAAGTTAAGTTGTCTTGAGGACTTAAGAGGAAGTTATGTGAGCTAGGGCTCAAAACTTTTAGTAGGGAAATATTTCATTCTTAAAATATTAGGAGAATATCTGTATTGAAAGAGATCTATATTCAGTGTGAGATTCAACCAAGTTTAAATAAGTGACTTAAAAAAAATGCTTTTTCTAAATAGAGGTAACGAGGATGGGCGTAATGGGCAGATAATTACAGTTTATCTTATCTTATGACAGGGGGCCAGGGACAACCCCAGCGGCACTTCGACCCTCAGGGATCTTTTGTGCTCACCCCTTACCTTAGTCTTTAGATGCTTTGCATCAAAGACGTTATACAGCTTACAGCTAGGAGCCTATACTCCTCTGGTTTCGGGTAGGCTATCCTCAGAAGACTCATACGCTTTCTAGCCAACGAGTCACATTCGCACAGCAAGTGTTCCATTGACTCAACGGTGTCACCACAGGCTGTACAGGTGGGATTGTCTGCCGGTCTCATCTTGTGTAGGAGGCTCTTAGTGCCAAAATGGCCTGTGAACACCCCACGGGTGAGTCTCCTGCTATGGTTGTAAATTTTTATACACCCAGTTGTGTCACCATTTCCAATGAACCTCTTGGAGTGTTTTAAGTTGGTTTTTGACCACTTAATTACAGTTTACCAGTCACTCTCTGAAGCAGCTATCAAACTATTATGCTACATCAGATGCTGTCTCAGGGAAACAGTTTAGTGATTTAGAATTTGTGTACCCTAAGAGGCTGGCATGGTCCTCTAAAAGGCCGGAGCCTCAAAAAGAAATAGGTTAAAAAAATACATTTTATTCATGAAGGAGCGGAGAGAGACTACTTTTTCTTTCATCCAAGATTTTATTGGCTATTATTGGGTATTATGGGTGTTATCTTATCTTATCTTATGATAGGGAGCCGGGAGTAACCCCAGCGGCAGTTCGACCCTTGAGGATCTTTTGTGCCTACCCTGGTCCATTTTACACACTGGTCATCTCAGTGTGCAGGTTTCCTCACGATGAAATGTACCTACGTCTTCGAAAAATACGAAAAACTCATTGCTACATGGCACTGCACGGTTTCGAATCCAGACCTCCCGCATGGGAGTTCAGTGTACTAGCCACTGTGCCACCGACGCGACGCTCTATATATAGTAACACCCGTTGTACCCAATAATGTTCCATTTTGTTATCATTGTCATTATCTATTATTACGCCATTTTCTTTGTAAACATAAAATACAAAATGAACCCAGTAAAAGTGCCGAAACACCAAATTCGAAGGAGATAAGAAATTACTGTAAGTGATGTAATTTCATATCGGAAGTATCTTACTCTTAACGTGACAAACGTACACAAGATGCTTGTCTCGTGTACCACGAGACCAAGTATCGACTTTTGTGCTTTGCATAAATTTGCATAAAATGATACCCTCGTTGCAGACGCTTTCAGAAATCGTGTAACTTGTACAAATCCTACGACCCAAGTTTTTTTTATTGTCTATGGAGAGGACGCCGATCAGAGTGGCCACCGGATTTAATTTAATTTAAATTATTTATTTGTCAAAAATGCAACATAACGGAAAATATTCCAATGTGTTACATTTGTCAGATGGAAGTACACAATAAAATTAAGAAACATGTGAACATAAACTATAATTACTTACTGATGTCTATACATCTAACTATAATTGATTTAGATGTAATATTTCAGGTGTCGGTAATTAAGCTGGCTACTTCATCATCATTCATCATCAGCCCATGTCGTCCCACTGCAGGGTATAAGCCTCCTCTCTTTTGTGCCACCCTATACGATCCTGTGCTAGTCGCATCCAGGTCTGCGATGCGACTTTGGCTTAAGCTGGCTACTTATACCGGCGAAATACAGCAATACAAGCAGAAATAGAATTATAATTAGAATCATATATTTCATTCTACAGAATTAGAAATATAGGTAATTTATGTTATACATTATTATGTATTATAAGTCGCCTTTGTAGAATGATTCGTCACAAAATAAATTTAATGTAAATTAAAATAAATTGATTGCCCTTTTCACAACAACAGCAGACCATCAGACATGATTTCAATATGTTTATCTTTGACTACATAATTATTTTAATATAATTATAACTGTTTCGGTCATTGCTGTGTGTGAAATAAACATTACTTACTTTATTAATTGAATAATAATGATAAGATGAACATGTCAACAATAAAAATTCACAATTTCCTGTCCATAAATTCCTTGACCGAATAGAATTCGTTATCCAATGAAAGGTTTTTCAGTCGGTAAGTAAATAGGTAAAAGGGTGGTAGCACCCCAGGCTGACTGCACAAAATCATACTCGTACTACCTTCAAGCCGTTACTCGTAATACCAATGGGTCGGAAACGTATTGTAGGATTACAACATAAATATTAGAGTACCTATATACGAGTATATCATCACATTCGTCGTATATTTGTAGGGAAAATCGAAAACCAAAATATTCCTCGACACGACACAATAAGTTTTTGCATTTGGTGGGAAGAGCTGCATCACCGTTTTGTACCAACTGCAACAAAATAGAAGACCTCACTAACCTTCTAATGGAGTGTGACTTGGTGAAAATTGAGAGGAAGAAATTTGGCCTCAATAGGCTACAAAATGGGAGGCTCAATATTATTTTGAGTCCGCCCTTATCTGATAATATGAAACACTTACTGTTGTTTGCTAAGTCAGCTATCAAAGTGAGGGCTGACTCTAATAATACTTGAGATTTCCTTCCCTTTTCTTAGTGACCCTAACGAGGCTTACATGGTCACCTTGTCGTGTACCAAAGCCTCTAAAGTAATTATTGAATTTATTTTTTTGAAAAATTAGAGAAAAGAAATTTGAGATTTAAAAAAATGACACCACGTTGTCACATTTCCCATAATAATTTAGGAATCATAAATTTTCATCATTTTACTTACTGATTGCGCTGATTCGGGTTCATTAATCAATCCCCAAACTAGATTGCACAGCGATACAAAAGGAGATGAAACAAAGGGATTCACCGGCTTTCGACAGGTTAACTGGGTTTTCAGGCTGCTCCAGTTGGGCGGCCAGCCTCCTCTCATCTCTGCTGCTGAAGTCTTCAGGATAGACACACAAGAGCACACAAAACTTAGGTCTATTAGCGTTTTCCGGAAATATCGATTTATTGCAGTCAAATTGCATGCGACGCGTGCGACGCTCGGCCGGACACTGCTTGCGTCACGAGGTGAGGTTAATAAAAGGATCGCTAATTGAAAATACGTAGGAATGAGGGAGACAGGTAATCACTGTACAATGAAATTATGCCCAATACATACGATTATATCTACGTATAACAAATGTAGGCGGCGCGGCCACTACTTTACGTTAGTGCCACCATTTTGAGTCGGTTCTCTTTTTAAAAGAACATGTTGTGTTTCAGCTAGGCTGTTCACAAAATACCAAAATCCGCCAATTACCAACCACCATCACTTGTTTATGCCGCGAACATGATATCGCCGCACATTATTCTACCCAACATAATGTACCCATCACGGAATTTATCAAACATTCCCCGCGAACAACATCAGACGGGATTATAATGTACCTATTCCTTTTTTCGGGGAAAATAATAAGTTCTTTGGGTTAAAGAGGCTCGAGATATTTTATAACAAAGGCTGAAAATATTAGCTGTAATCTGTAGTAGATTAATAGGCAAGATGAAGTGGCAGATTCTCGTGCGTTGTTCGAAGACAGCTAGTTCTTGAGTGAAGACCGTGATTAGGAAAACTTAGTTTGTACGGCTTTAGGCGGTATGACTGTACAGGTTCAGTCTGGTACCGTTTTACCTACTCGTATTATTAGAAGAACATAGTGTGGAGGTGATGGTATGACTCTATCAAAAGTCAGCCTACATATAAGCACTCCTTATAAGGTCTCAAGGTTACCAGCACACAGAAAACCCTGTAATAACATTAAAGTGAGGTGAGTCGAGTAAGTAAGCAGCATCGGTGGATTAGTGGCTATATAGGACGCCGGACACCCATGCGAGAGGTCCGGGTTCGAAACCATGCAATGCCATGTACCAATGAGTTTTTCGGTTTTTTTGAAAGACTTACGTACATTTAGCGGCTGCTCAAACGGTGAAGGAAAACATCGTGAGGAAACCTGCATGTCTGAGGAAATTAAAACTTTCCGAAGGCGTGTGAAATCCACCAATCAGCACTGGGCCCGCTCGGTGGATCATGTCCCGTACCCCCGTAGTGCAAGGGGAGGCCTGTGCCCCAACAGTGGGGACATTAATAGGCTGATGATGAGGTGAACCTATGGGCGACAGTGACCACTTACCACAAGGCGGTCAGTTTGCTCGCCTGTTTACCTTATACAAAGGCGCTCTTGATATTATGGTGGCAACAATCTGTGCAAAGTTTTTGGCAGAGGTCGAATGGCTTAATGGCCTCTATTGTTAGACCTATGTCTGGTAGTGAACTCTAATATGTTGCTGATGATGGTGAGTACACTTCCGAACTTGGCGGATACACTGCCGTGGGTCTAATAGATATAGTCTTAAAATCCAAGGACATAGAAACAGTTATCGCCAATAATTTTTTTACCTGGCTACCAGACCAAAAAAAATCGACTATTCTGATACAAATTGAGCGTTGTATAGGGAGAAAAAACCTTTTTTTTTGTGAGGTACTAATTATTTTATAATTACTTACTTCAAAAGGATACCTTCTGTAATGGTGAATGTTTTCGTAAACACTCTCTAGCTTGGTATTATAGGATGAAACATTGTATTAATGATTTAGTTACCCGAGATTATAGCGAAGAAACCTGATGCGTGCCGATCGCTCAATATCACGTTATTATTTCCGCTTATAACTTATTATTGGCACCAGGGCGGAATTCAGGCAGATCGACATAGGCGCAGGTCGACATAGGCGCAATTCGACAACGGCGCAGGTCGATTCAGGCGCAGGTCGATATAGGCGCAGGTCGACATAGGCGCAGGTCGACATAGGCGCAATTCGACAACGGCGCAGGTCGATTCAGGCGCAGGTCGATTCAGGCGCAGGTTGACATTGGCGCAGGCCGACATAGGCGCAGGCCGACAAAGGCGCAGGTCGACATAGGCGCAGGTCGACATAGGCGCAGGTCGACATAGGCGCAGGTCGACATAGGCGCAGGTCGACATAGGCGCAGGTCGACATAGGCGCAGGTCGACTCAGGCGCAGGTAGAAATAGTTCATCTGTTCAAATAGAGTTATTTAAACAGATAAAGTTTTAATAATTCTTGGAACTCACAGCATCTTATTACTATTGTGTAAAACCGGTCGGTTGTGTCTAATTCCCGGAATGTGTAGTGTCACTGTTAGGTCTAATTCCCCCAATGTCAAATTTCCCCTTGGTTTTCAACTCGCTGATCCAGAGTTTTTGTTTTATCCACCAGAGTTCTTCTTTGAGACGGTACACTGGTGTAATCTGTATACCCGTACTACTCGTACTACTACCGGAGAGCTGCGCTGTCCCTTTTTAGCAAAATAGTCCTTTATGTAGCCAGGATCTGCTTGTATGGCGCTAGGGAACTGTGATGTCCTAATTCTCTATTGCCATTTCTTTCTACTGTCTGATTTTTGATTGCCTGTAGCTATTTTATTTTTAACTAATTCTGTTTTCTGTTAATTCTGTTTTCACATTTGACCATGACTTTATGTATATTTATTCATTTTAATGTCTATTTTTGCATTTAATATTTGATACTTGGAAAATACCCCATCTATTCAATATCATCTATCTTCTATCCCTCTCACCGCCACGTCACGTCACCAAACGTCCAGGGCCCACGACGTTCCACAATGACACTAATCCTGCCCTGATCGTATCCTCCGAGATGTGACAAAGCCTTTCAAATTCAGGAGGAGCACGTTTTACACAACACTGCTGTACTTACATGCGACCACACAATGGCTCCCTTCCGTTCGATTACAGCCCTTTGTATAATGTATTAAGAGTGGTGAATCTGTGTGGCTACCTGTAGGTACGCGTCCTTCGGTTTCACGACATGAATCCTAAGTTTACGCTGGAAATGTTTTTTGGTTCATGCGCAGATTTTAAATTTCCGACTCGGTCGGCTAAGTGGGAAAACATCGAACGGAAAATATCCTTTTACTTCGAGTTGGACTAATTATTGTTTATTTATATATTTCATAACAACACAAACAGCTATTTCCATACGTGTGTTACATGTAAAGTTCGATTATAACAACATTATTACTATAACAACATTACATTATAACAACATTGTATTTTAGATTGGTTAATACCAATACTTTAATAAGTAGGAGGAGCGGTCATTTCAAAATAACGTGCGGCCGAGGACAGAAGTCTCCACTCGGTGTCCGCGAATAGGTCCAAGGAGCTGTTCCTGGACAGCACCGCGTTGGTGAGGGACAGGGCGCGGTGCATTGGGGCGGCGGCGAGCGCCGCGGTTTGCATGTGCGGCACCGCCGCGCCGGCAGGGCGCGCGGGGTGCGCGGGCGCATGCTGTTCTGAGATATAGGGGGTACGGACAGCGACACGTAAGCCAGTAAGAATGGGTTACTTATTTCACCCCTGATGATTAGTCTCAGGAAGTACTTAAAAAGGGAGAGATTCCTTCTAACTTCGAGTGATATGTAGTCGACCATGCCGAGGATGGACAAGGTGGGGTACATATATGAGTAGTAGCCATATAGTTTTTTGTAAAGGATTCGAACAAACGATTTCTGAACCTTTTCCACACACTGATTTACGGAGGTTAGATACTAACGAGGAGTGGACGCAGCTACTAGTCCAATTCCTGTCTTATTGAGAATGATCGAGAGTTTAATTCTAGGTATTCTGATTGGAATAATCAGTCTAAGGCTCAATTTACATTGCCGCAGAATTGAATGGAAGCGAATTTTCGCAAGGTAATTGTACATAGCATCATGATCTTTATGTCAATTGTGTAACATACAAACTAAATACGAGCCAAAAAACAAAAATGTAGCTAGGGGAATTCTCGAGAATGCGCGAGGATTCCCCGGAAGATGCGCGACCCATTTTTTGGCTCGTATTTAGTTTGTATGTTACACAATTGACATAAAGTTCATTATGCTATGTACAATTACGTTGCGAAAATTTGCTTCTATTCCATTCCGCGGCTTACAATCCATTTCATCCATTCAATTAGATTTGACTAAGCAGGTGGTAGATCCTGATGTGCGGGGTCGCCTGGGTTGGTACCACCCTCTTAACTATTTCTGCTGCAAAGCAGAAATGCTTGCGTTTCTGTGTTTCGGTTTGAAGGGTAAGAGAGGAAACATAATTACTGACACACGGGTCACTCCAAAGCTGTATGTCTGAGGAAATGAAAAGTTTCCGAAGGTGTGTGAAATCCATCAATCAGCACTGGGCCCGCTCTCGGTGGATCATGGCCCGTACCCCCTTGGTCAATAGGAGGCCTGTGCCCCAACAGTGGGGACATTAATAAGCTGATGATGGGGCACTCCATCTTAGTCCTCAAGGTTGGCAGCGCATCGAAAACCCTCTAATAATTAAACAGTGAGGTGACATGTCTATGGGCGACGGTGACCACTTACTGTCAGGAGGCACGTTTGCTCATCTGCACTCCTATTTCATAAAAAAAGCAGTCTGGAAACAGAATGGAATCAAATAAAAATAGGTTTGCGAATATTCTCATTTTTTGCTCAAAGTGCACGATTCATATTAAATTGTGCAACATCCGACGGGAACACTATACGAGAATACGTGGGATGTTTTGTAATAAAAAATAAAAGAAAGTAATTGAATACACTTTCTTTATTAAAGAATAATTAAACATCCAGTTGAATAAGTAATACGGTAACATTAATTATGTAAAAAAATTATAATTAGTTAATTACATACATTTATATGTATTATTTATAGCATTTGGGAGAAAGAGCAAACACTTGATTGAAAAATAAACTTAAAATGAACATTCATTTTTCTTTTCTGGATAATGAACATTGCTTGTCTGAAGCATTCCGCCTTCGGACTACCAGGCGCGGGGAGGGGTTCCATCCTTATGTTGTTGATATCCCATCTGCTCGTACGAAGCGATTTGCTTCTTCGTTCATTATGCGAACGGCTAAGGAATGGAACAGCCTGCCGACGTCGGTATTTCCCGAAACCTACAACCTTGGGATCTTCAAGGCCAGAGTGAATAGGCATTTACTGGACCCGCATGCTCCATCGTCGACCTCATCGTCGCTTACCATCAGGCGAGATCGAGGTCAAATGCGGGTTTAGAAGTAAATAAAAAATAAAAAATAAAGCATAAAGGGAAAAGCGTGACGTCATTATAATATTATCCTGATTATACCAACTATCCAAACTTCGTAATGTAAGAGAAAGAACGCAAAGCTTTTTGTTACCCCATTGTTGTTATATAATCTGTGTTAAGGAGTTCGCTATTAAAGAAATAGTATCAATAAAGTTTCGTTTTTATATTCCTGGTTAGGTTATAGGTGCTTTTATGGGGTAACAAAAAGCTTTGCGTTCTTTCTCTTACATTACGAAGTTTGGATTGTTGGTAATATTATAATGACGTCACGATACTGTTTCTTTAATAGCGAACTCCATAACACAGATTATATATATAGCACCCTCTTGACAGGGTTTATATATTCTTGGTCAGGGTATAGGTACATAATTTTATAATATTTATTAACTTCGACAACGTTTAATTCCTACGTTTTTATGGGTTATTATTTCAGGGAATCAAAATCAATATCATAGCGAATGTATCAAAATCAGGGTGTAACGATGTCGACTTCATCGTCCATATCAACCTCCTTGCCATCAACTTCAACCTCATCGTTAGCGTTTATATCTTCATTTCTTCATTTAAATTCAAAATCATGTTCCCATTCCATTTCTAAATTTCATTATTCCATTAATTTCATTGTTTTATTTGTATTTTCACTTTTTCTCTGTATTTTGTCTCGAACGGACGTCTCCCGTTCACTTTTATTTCCTACTACTACCTATTTTCTGTGTTACTGTTTCTGTGTTCTTTTCCTTAAAATATATTATTTATCACCAAATTCTTCTATTACTTCATCTGCGCACTGTCCTAGAACCCTGCTAGCCGGCATTAAGAGGACAGACTGTAGCAAGGGAATCCGTATGTGAGCTCTCAGAAAACCCTTCGGGGGTGGGGTAAAATCGATCTCTGTCATACATTCGCGTAATGCCGTTAATAACCGAATATGACCGAAGAGCCGAATGATTTTCTAAGAGCTCACGGACTGTTCCTATCAGTGGCGGAACCAGGAGGAGGGCTAAGAGAGCCATTGCCCTCCTAAAACCTGTAAGATCCCTATAATATATGTGTATAAATTTTGTGAGAAGTTGAATGTATGAGTTGTAAGTTGTTTTATCTTTATAGAGAGATTATTCTTATATTTAATCTAGTGTACGATACATTAAGTACTGTATTGTGTCAAGCATATGAATTCACAGTGTCTTAGCTTTAACTGTATTGTAATATTGTACTGTAATAAAATAAAAATTAAAATAATTAGTACCCGTATAAGTAGTAGTAGTTAAATGATTTTGAAAATAAATTTTATACCTACCTAATAATATAGACTAGACGTGTATAATCTTTATGAGATATTGAGTGTGTGTGTATAGTAACAGCTTGATAAGATAAAATGATTTAGTTTTGATAAAAATTATAATGAGATTGTATTAGTACCCTATAGGGATCTTACTGGATAAAAAAGGATATAGGGTAAAAATATAAACACATAAATACTTGTAGAAACATAAAATATTGCTGAACATTTCCAACTTCATTTAACTAAGTGCTGCACTGAAAAATATTTAGAATTTTTAATGGTCTTAATTTTTTACATCTAATTCCGTTAGAGTGTCAGGAAATACTCAAAGATTAATTGTCAAACGATAAAGAAACAATACGTTGAAAGTTCTTGAAAAAGAGGTGCACTTGAAAAGATTCAATTACAGTGAAGTAGGCGGGGCCCTCTCGACGTCCGAAGAGACGAAATACCAAAAAGATTGTGTGCTCAAAGGTGGACCACGGTTAAATAATAATTTCCTATGGTTCACCTTAGTCCACCTGGTGGACCACGGAAGAATATTTTTGCCCGTGGTCCACCAGGTGAACTAAATAGGTGGACCTGGGGAAAGCCCCGAATTTTTTTACTACTTATAGGTAAATACATAAAGAAAAATGTTAAATAATAAATCATTAATTGGTCTGTCAAGTTAGCCCATTAATGTAACAAGTTAAGTAACTCCATAAAATCGATCATAATTGCGTTGCCTCATCGTTGCCCTACTTTCTTGAAAGTTATCCATTTAAAAAAAACTTTTAAATATAGGTACTTTCTTAATAAGTTACTTTGATGGACAAACGAGTATTCGAAATTAAAAATTTAAGTAACCCTCGATACGCTCACTTTTACCTGGTCATCAGGTTCTCAAGATTCCAGATGTGAGTAGGACAGCATGGTCTTAAAAAATCCCAGTAGTTCTGCCGACAGAACTACTCAACAGAACAGGTGGGAATAGACCAACATTTCAGCACAAATTCGAACCACCTGTTACTGTTCCAGAGATTCCATCTGACATGAAAGATACTCCAATATCTTGGAACGCCCTGATCCAATTTTTATCAGAAGTGCTAAGAACACTCTCGATAAAATTCTCTGGTTAATAAAAAAAACCGCGCCCAAATCGGATTATCGGTAGTTGAGTTATGATGCCACAGACAGACATACGCGTGTTATATGTTTTAATTCACTAGAAGTGAGGCGTAATTACGTCCTACTAACTACTGCTAGTAGCATCTTGCGTGGGGAATCGGACTGTCCCGAATTGGTGGAGAAACTTGTCCGCCTGTCTGTCCCTCCTGTTAATATATTTAATTTCCGGTCTCGTCGGAACCGTCTGTTAGCAGTGCCGTCAGCTCGCACTGTTTCATAACAGTAAATCGCCTCTTGTGCGTGCTCTGCAGAATCTCAACGCGCTTCTCGCGTCAGCACCAGACTGTGATGTGTTTGCAAGTCGATGGGCGAGTGTGCGTGATGAGTGTCTGAGGTTCTGTGAGAGTATGGATGTGCGTCCCTCTACAGTTATTATGTAATTATTTATATATATATTTTTGTTCAATTTCACAGTGCCTTAGTATAACTGTTATACTGTGAAATTTTTTGAAATAAAAATAAAATAAATAAATAACACCCTTCCCAAAAAGTCAGAAGTTAAAAATTACAATTAGCACTAGGCCCTCGAAGGATCATGGCTAGAGATGAAAATTGCCAGGAAGTTTTCCTGTAAACTTCCAAAACTTCCGGAACTTTGGAAGTTTTCAGAAATGTTTTACTTCTTACAAAATTTATCTGCTATGACATTAGATGGCGCTATAAAGAAAAACGCATCAGTCTGATGAACGATGTTTTAACTCTACGTGTCATTTATTTTTTCATAATAAATAATTTCCATTCAATTCATAATGATTTATAATTAATTATTCGGGCTAGCGAAAGGTACGAGCAAGAATCTGATAATTTTCGTAGATAAAATTAAGGGCCTGTAAATTTTGTAATAGTAAAACATGATGAAAACTTCCAAAGTTCCGGAAGTTTTGGAAGTTTTCACGAAAACTTCCGGAATTTTCAACTCTGATCATGACCCGTACCCCCCTTATGTAAGGGGAGGTCTATGCCCCAACAGTGGGGACGTTAAGTGCACGTATTTTTGACGTGAAAACGTCCTCTTGAAGTAAGCTGTGTACGAACAAAAACAACAATGTACATCAAAACTTTACTAGCCTACTAATCTGTGACTAAAAAACACAAAGCAATCATTTCATTATTTAATTAGTAAAATTAAAAACAAATTAGCCGTGACTATTAAAAAATAGGTATTTAGTCAAAATAAAATTTTGTTTTGACGTGACACTAGAATTTTCTTATGATAGGGGGCCGGGAATAACCCAGCGGCACTTCGACCCTTGAGGATCTTTTGTACGTACCCCATTTTACACACTGGTCATCTCAGTGTGCAGGTTTCCTCACGATGTTTTCCTTCACCGTTAGAGTAGACGGTAAATGTACGTAAGTCTTCGAAAAATACGAAAAATTCATTGGTACATGGCACTCCATGGTTTCGAACCCGGAGCTCCCGCATGGGAGACCGGTGTCCTATGGTACCGACGCTCTGAATGACACTAGACTTGGTCGGTATGTAGATTTTGCCGTCAGGCATAAACTAAATTTACTTTGACTAAGTATATTCTTTTTATTTGTCACGTCTAATTTATTTTTAATTTAATAAATAATTAAGTATACTTACCTATTAAATATTTACTCCCAAATGCTACACAACTTCATCCTATTCCATTGAATTACACATCGATTGAAATTGGTCTCCGTTTTAAATTAATTACAATAAAACTTTACAAGCAATTTAGTACGTCTAAACCCTTACAAGCTAGTTGTTCCTCATTTACATTATTACAACTGTAATTTTGTTATCTATTTACAGTTCACCTTCACTAAATTACAGACAATATCAATTTTATACAATTATGAATGTAACTTATTTTAAAATCACATTTTCTTCAATCGAAGCATTATGTGCTACATTTACAGTGGACTATTCTGAATTAGTTTTTGTTAAGAACATTCGTTTTATAACATTGTTATTATTCATATTTCTAAGTTACGTAATGTACTATTAATTAAGTTCTTCGTTCTAAATTTATCCCGACCAGAAGGCAGCCACATCGATAGCCCTCTGGTTGGCCTCGAAAAGGTCCTCCCGCGTGCAGGTGGTCGGACACACGGGACAACAGAGCAAGTGCTCCATAGTTTGAGGGGAGACACCACACTCACACTTTACTTGATCGCTGGAAAACCCCCAGTTGTGAAGATTATCTCCGCAACAGCCAACCTGGGTTCGCAGGCGATTAAGCGTTTTCCAGGTTGGCCACGGGAGTTTGAATTAATTAAGTAAGATTGTGTATTTAAAACGGGGACTTTTCAATTAAAATGTTGCCTAATTTAACTAGATATGCCTAACTTAACAATTTAAATGTTACATTTATTTTTTACAATATACTTACAGCGTAAAAAGCATTCGTAAGCTTTTTCTTTGTTTATTTAGCCCAATTATTCTTATTTTTACTAACCCATTAATATTATTTACAGAAATACACGTACAATATAATACAAAACATAATTTCTAAGTTCCATTACTCTACGGAAAAGCATTTGGAAATCGTGTCGACAATTAAAATCATAAAGGTAACTAACACACTGACGGGTGGAGCGACGAGCGCAGCGGATTTGCCGGCGGCGGCTAACGCGCTCGCGGCGGCCTCCACGCACTGGCCGTAAGCCACGTGCTCCAAGCACGTGATCGCGCAGAAGTGCTGGTGTGCGCATGCGCCGTCACAGGATTCTGAGCTCTCATGTTTCACGTTGTACGCTCGTAGATATCTAGAAAAATGTTAAATGTCAACTTATATAGTAGTGAAACATCGCCCAGAATCTAGATCAGAATTTACTCGGAAACGTTTACGAATATAATCATTGGTTGATTTTTTTAGAATTTCCTGAATAAACCTAGAGACGATTCAGGCAGAATCTGGCAACTTATCCACATTGGACTATTGTCTTTAATATTTTAGTAAAACAAATGAAAATTCACCCTACAGTGTACGTGTAGCGCACACGTTCAATTGTGGTTTTAGCAAGGTCTATCAAAGGAATAAAATAAACTATATCTCTACAGATTCCGTAACTGAGTACGCATATTACGGAGATGCATAGGAAGCAAAATCCAATACCCCATTGATTCACCTAAAATATAAAATTCCATAGATACTTGGTGCAGATTTTATCTGATTGAAGATTTGAATTGATAATAGCAGACCTTTTGTATTACTAGTGTAAGGACATGACAAAGGTCCCTCAGATTTGTTACACTTTTTAGTCGGCACAAGTGTCCATTAGACTTCTGCCGCCATTAAATTTTTCGACCCGATTCATTTCGAACATTTTTTTAAAAATAAAACATGTATTAATAGTGATATCCTGTTGTTTAAATCGATGAATGATATTTTAATGTTAGAAATTGAAGATAACAAACATAACATTTTATTAAACTATACTAAACGTTGGACTCCGCACTAGGCAACAGCCTGTATCGCGGAGGCCGGTTCAATTTTCCTTATCTAATAATTACATCAATTTATAATAAGATATATTTATTTATGAGATATTCCATTATTATTATTTTATATTTATTTTATTATGTATTTATATTATACATTTATTAAAATAAACAGAAATAAAGAAAGAATATAAGACTTACTTGTTAAAAGTAACCGTTTCATGTGGCATTCCGAACCGCAGCTTATCGGCCAGGTTGTGTAGCGAGTGTGCCGACACGTCGTACAGCCCGTAGTACTGGGTCAGGTTGTACTCTGGCGCCCACTCGGCCCCCGACAAGCCAGCTTTGTTAGCTGCTTCCAGGTCTAGGTAGTATTGGGTGTAGTCAAGGACCTGTAGAATAGCATGAACTTACTTATTCAAGGCCAGAGTGAATAGGCATTTACTGGACCCGCATGCTCCATCGTCGACCTCATCGTCGCTTACCATCAGGCGAGATCGAGGTCAAATGCGGGTTTAGTTTTATATATATATATATATATATATATATATATATATATATATATATATATATATATATATATATATATATATATATATATATATATATATATATATATATATATATATATATATATATATATATATATATATATATATATATATAATTAGAACGGGTTTTAGAAAAGCTAGTCGAGTCGGCAGCCCATCACTGGTCTCTAATGTCGTTGGTGTTTATAGACATATGGCCAGTGGCCACCATCAGGTGAACCATTAACAGTTGCCTATTCTAATATCTAATTTAAAATTAGCTAATTTCACTTTGTAGAAAAAATATTTAAACCGAAATTCCTGTTTTCATCAAGACCCTGTATCGCCCTTACTTTTTACTTAACGAGTACTGTAATAGTGATCTAATCTGGATACAATTTATTATAAGAAATTATTATCGGTTTTAGACTCTATCTAAATATCGATATGGCTATAATAATATATGGAGATCGAAAATGTATTCCTACTAGTTGCATCAGCTGTTGCTATTAACAATGTTAATAATAGGTATTTAGTTCTAAGTAAATTATACATTCTAAATAATTCATACAACCTAATTACATCGTATCTACCACTTTAGCATAATTTACAGTTGTACATAATGGTAATGGAAACGTAGTACCTACTTTATTATTCTAACTGTAGATATAATTTGTGAATTTCGAAGTACTTAATGTCACCAAAGCGTCGCCTAGCTAATCAATACAGTTATATACCTATCTACGCATGTCTGATTTAAGTAAGTAAGGTAATAAATTCAATATATGAGAGTCTGGGTAGGTCTAGTTAAGAGCAAAAGTAATAACCTCTTCTAATAAAATTGTATTTTTTACGAACAAGTCGAAAGCCTTTTTCCTAGATTATTTGTGTCACATGCTGTAAATATATGAGCCCAGCCTGATATGAGATTTTAGACGGTCTTCTGGGATCTCTCTCTCTCTCCTTGACTACGACATGATTGTATAATTATGCGGCTACTTACCTTACCAGTGTTGATATCGAACTTATAAAGTCTAAGGCCAGGATTGGAGGAGCCGACTGGATCTCTATGAGGACTCACTGATGGCGCCAAAAGCGCCCATGACACTGGACGATCTGTACAGATAAGACAAAAAATATTTATTCGGACTAACTTAAAAATCATTTGGCTTTGTGATCAGAATGTGATTTGATTTCTTTATTTCCTCTCTCTCTCTCTAATTTGATTCTTTTTTTATCTTTCACATCTGGCAATCAACCCAAGACATGCTCAATTTTTATCAGCGTACCCATCCGCTGATCCCGCGACCCGCTACCGCTCATTAACTATGCCACAAGTATAAATTCATTAATAAATAATGAATTTTGTACTTAATGTACGTGTACTTTGTATACCATGAAATATGTAGATATTTTTACATATATTTTGTTGACGCATAATTATAAGTACATGGGGTGAGGAGTCTAAGACCTCAAGGTTGGCATCGTATCGAAAACTCTAACATAAAAGTGAGGCGAGAAGTTTACGAAAGACCGTGACTACGTTCCATGGGGTGGCCGGTTTGCTTTCCTAATAAAAAATAGCATATACTTAAGGTATATAATATGAATGTTTCAATTATATAGAATCTGGGCAGACAGAAACATCTCCGTCAAGACCAAGATCAAACTTGTACGTTCACTGGTGTTCTCCATGTTCTCTTATGGCGCTGAGACTTGGACACTAAGAACAGCAGACCGCACAAGAATTGATTCCTTCGAAATGTGGTGCTGGAGAAAAATGCTCCGAATTCCGTGGACAGCACATCGTACCAACGTATCCATTCTAGGTGAACTCAAAATCACCTCACGACTGTCCTCCGAGTGCCTTCGTAGAATTCTCGAGAACTTCGGTCACATTGCTAGGAAAGACAGTGACAACCTCGGAAAACTCATTGTGACCGGAAAAAAGGAAGGGAAGAGGCCTCGAGGACGCAGTCCGATGCGCTGGTCCGACCAAATCCGCACCACCCTTGACTCTACAGTTCACGATGCCATCCACACCGCCGGGGACAGAAATAAATGGAGGAAGATCATCCGCCAGAAGGTGATACCTAAAGGTGGTCACGACCCTCAGCATTGAGGATTACGACACGTGGAAGAGGAGAGTATGAATGAACAGGTAACGACTCGTGATCCCACTTATTTGACCCACTAGTGGTACAGTATCTTGATACAATAGCCTCGTGGTCCCACTGTCTGGTGGGATCATCAGTCAGCCGTAATGCAGTTGCTCTTGGTTCCACTAATTAGGCGATAAACAACTTACTAAACTTAAATATTATGTAAGTACTCGTAGTCTAATGTTTATGACCTTTGACTCATCAAAGGCTTTACCTATTAAATTTTCTGACATCAAAAAAGCTCTAATGCGCAAAAGGTTATTCACTTTACAAAAGGTTGAATCCAACGAGAAAGTTTTAAGGCTCTTTTCGTAACCATTAAAAGTTACTAATTCTCCTGTTTACCAACTAGCAGACACTAACATTGAAACTTTGAAACACTAAAAAATTCTGGTTCTGTTAACAGTTGTACCTACAACTTTAGTCTAATTGGGAAATTTCTGTTTTTGTAAAGTTAATTATGGTTTCTAAATGCTTGTAAATGAAAAATACTTGCGGTTGTTGGTGCTTGGTGAAACTTGTAGTACATGATTAGACTTAAATAATATACCTGTTTCGGGGTATTTTTAATGTATTTTAGTAATTACGACCGGTTTCGTTTTCAGGTATTTATTTATAATTATTTTCGAAAATATATATTGAATAATTTTTGAAAATAATTATAAACAAATACCTGAAGATGTGTAAACGAAACCGGTCGTAATTGATAGAACACAATAAAAATACCGTGAAACAGTATATTATTTAAGTCTAAGCTTGTAAATGAATTTATTTTAGAATTTGAACTATAGAGAGACTTTTTAAATAGGTATGTGTCTACATGCGCTTCGCACTCACTGTGACTAAGGCAATCGAAATAGGCCGAAACTAGTTACTGGGGATAGAAGACCCGAAAAGCGAAACACGTGTCGAATTTTAATTCATTTTCTAGCGGAATACTGCCATTCATTTAGTCCCCATTAAATTCGTCACGTCACGACGTCGATTTGTCATCCTTTGCGATTGTAAATCGCTCCGGATTTGGTTATCGTTGGGGAAGGCGAATCCGAGGGTTAGTGGCGGGTCCTTCTTCCCCGAATTTTTTTTATAATTAATCCGTAGAACTGTCTTCCAAAACATTCGATTCAATCTTCATTCCGGGATATCCCACTATCATACCTACCGTTATCATAAAAAACCCGGAAAGAATCCGCATGCAGATGTCCGAAGAACTGCCCGGCGATAATCCGCGCGTACTTCCGCACCATCTGCAAGTATATGGTGTTCGCATCCGCCGAGTACGCGTCGTACGCGACGCGTGAATCCGACCCTGGGGCCGCGTGACCAACAATGTACACCTGCAAGAAAAATGGAACGTAAAAAAAATTTCAAGAAAAGGCTTCATGTTTTATTGTTATGTACCTACTTTAGAGTAAAAACATCGTGAATGTTACGACTTACGTACAACGTGTATAGAAAGCCCCACTAAAAGAACTTTGCTGTTGTAGATTGTTTTTATACACTACGTAAAATACACGTTTTCAAGAGCTTTTCAACTTATTACTTACTTAGTGTATTTTACTTTACTTTACTTTATTTTATGTATACGACCAAAAGTATGGTTTCCTTAAGACATTGAGTTTCTTTTTGAACTTAAAAAATGTTTTTTTTTAAACTGTCGCATAAAACGCAACAGGTAATTAAAATAAGGTAAAAAATAGTAAATTACCTAGAAATTAATGATTACTTCCATATAGTGAACACTTTTCAAAAATGACTACTTTCTCAAAATGAATGAAATGGAATTTTAAACAGAGATTCCGAAATAGGTATAGGAAGTGTAAGGGTGCCCGCCCACGTCCGACAAACGGTGACCGACTTTTTGTAGGAGGAAAATAGAACGTACTGATTGCAATAGTATAACGCACAAGTCCTACAAAAAGTCGGTCAGAAATAAAATCGGTACATCCCGATCGATCCGATTGTCGGTGAAAAATGGAACGTCCGGAAATGTATGCGTTAACGCACACTTCTCACCGACAGTCGGCCGCTTGCACTTGCCAGGGAAGGACGTTGTGTGTGTCGATGACATTGCTCAGCGATGGAGATCGATATTGAGAGTTTGATTGAGGAAGTAGAAAAGCGGCCTGCTTTATACAACACAGGATTGGCCGAGTATCACGACAGGAATAAAAAAAACCTTAGTGTTACGGATAACCTTTCCTCTGGATGAATGCACTTTCTCATAATAGTGTCCTGATGTGTAATAGCATGTTCTACTAATGACAGCAGCTCATCAAACGTACTAATTGACATTCTATAATATTTGAAAAACTTGTCTGGTCGTAGTCTCAGATCAGCATGACGAACATAAAATAACCCCTTCAATAATCTCTGAGAGATTATTGGATCAACCCAAAACTTTCTTTTCTCTCTTCTGTTCCTCAAGTACCAAACACAAACTTTCCTCTGTATATCCAACATTCATGACATGGTATACGTTATCACTCTCCATGACGTGCTACTCCCTCGAAAGCTACAGACAAAGTGACGGCCGTGTGCGTAGAGTCGGTCACAAAATCGGTCATAAAAATCGGAGGAAAAATCTGCCCGATTATCGGTCCTACAAAAAGTACGATGTGGGCGGGCACCCTAAAACAAATAAAACTCGGATTAGGAATACTAGCTCTATAAACAAAACGAACTTTTTTTTATGAAAGTGTACTAATTTTCGAATTTTAACCATGTACGAATAAGTTTGTTTTGAGTTCTGTAAAATTTCAACACAGTTGCTTGCACCATGGCACAGTGCTTTTTGGACCCAAAAATGTGACTTCCTCGTTTTATTGCATAAATCGACATAGCTTTTCATCTTGATTGCACCAGTAAAACTCCCAGATGTTAAGCCCGATTACTTTTTTTTAATAAAATAACGAATTTTTCGAGACATTTTCAGCCTAGCGTCGCGAAGGCATCGCTTTTCGTGGCTAAATAACCCTATTCGGGAGCGTCACACACTCCCGCACGCGCGGCAAGCGAATGGTGCGCCGGGTAGGTGAGTGATCTCTCGGTCTTTGTTTGCTCTTCTGCCTCAAACCACTTTCCATCGTGTTCCTGACAACCCTCCCGAATACGTTTCCTCCATGTATCTCTGTCACCCGCGAGCTGCCTCCAATCATCGTGACTGATTGCGAATGCAGTCATGTCACGCTTAGCGCAGTCTTTGAAACGCAGCAGGGGTCTACCGACATTACGATGTGTGTTACATGTTACATGTTCAGCCTAGAATACATTACAATACATTACATACATGTTCATACAACATACAATACATTACATACAATACATTACATGTTCAGCCTAGAATAGATATAAAAAAGTAAATCAGGAAAAAATCTATTTCTTCGTAACTACTTTCATTTTTGATAAAATTAAAACGGAATAAAATGCGCCTGAAATTGCTTCACATACATGCGATTCAGTAAACAGACAAATATAAATGATTTTTTTACAAGAATTTTTTCACTTTTTCAATGGTCATGGTCGCGAAAAATTCTGTAGTTTTTTAAAAGTAAACGTGCTTTACATCTTGGAGTTTTACTCGTGCAACCAGGATGAAAATCTATGTTGATTTATGCAATAAAACTAGGAAGTCACTAAAAAGTGACTTCCTAGTGTTTTTTTTGGCCCTTTTGGGCCAAAAAAAACACTGCAAAGTCATCACGGGTAGGCTGTTTAATCATTTATACAAAACAATACAAATATACTTTATTGCACACCCGGGACAAAAACAAAACATACAACATAAAGACAGGTACAATACAATGTGCAGAAGGCGGTATTATCGCTTTAAGCGATATCTTCCAAGCAACCTTCAGGTGATGGAAAAATCATATGATACATAATATACGGGTGCAATAGGCGTATGAAATAGATACTACCCTCAATTAAATAAATAACAATAATGAAGAATGCGAAACTTTGCAAGCTGCAATGCAGTATTAATAATATTACGTACATACTATAATATATACAAAAATATAATACTTAATATATAATCAAAAATATTATAAATAATAACACACATCATATGCTAAAATAAAACTGCATTAGAAACAAATGGTTAGGCAGTGTATCCACACTGCAATTCGTAATGTTGACGAAGAAGATTTTTAAACATTGGCAATGATTTGGCCTGCCAAATAATAATTATAAATATTACAAATCACCCTGTATAAATAACAATACAATCACCGACATGAAAAACATTCAAGTTTCCATTTCTATCAGAATTATTTGGTATCCTAAAAATAATGACAATCGATTGAACAAACAAGCGATTGCAAACAACGATCGGACAGGCATTGCCAGTGGGAAATATACACATAAATATTGAAATTGAATTTCAATCCGGGACTCTGCCAGGGCGAACTGTGACAACACAAATAAATTGAGTTATAAGCACCACTATGAATATATAAACATTTTCTCGGTATTATTACTTCAGAAGTGATAAATACGTCCATACCTAAAACCTATAAGACTCGTCTGTTTTCTTATTACCGGATTGAAGTTGCCTATACATTATTTTAAACACATGAGCCGCGTAATAGACAAACACTCACTCTGTATTCCTATCCCTTTTCTCTCCAGTTTTAATTGTTATCTATTTCATCTTTATTTATTTATTTGTACTTTTATTATTTATACTTTTAATATATATTTTTTTCGTCCCTGACCGCCGTTTCGCCCGCGATGCCTTCGTCCTGAACCAGCGCTGCGGTTCTGCCGTACCGGTCGGACCGCAGCACATGCTGAGCATGTGTCCTTTTAATATTGCATTGTTTTTTTTATATTTCCGATATTTTTAAGTTTAATAATGTGTGCAATGTTAAATAAATGTTTTTCTTTTCTTTCTTCTTTTCTTTCTTCTTTTCTTTCTTCTTTTCTTTCTTCTTTTCTTTCTTCTTTTCTTTTAAAAATGAAAATGAAAAGTTTATTCACTTATTACAAGGCACAATAATAGGACCTCCGACTTACAAACTAGGTCTAAACCTGTATCTTGTAAGTCGGGACTCCGTTGCACTTTCCGTGCAAGCATATGACAATTTTTAACATTAGTAACATAACATTACATTAGTAACTATATACTACACCTAAAAGGAATTTGGAACAAGTTAATGAAACATTCAAATTTGTTGACAAAAAATTGCTTCTACTCAAAGAAATGAAAAATGTTGAACACTTACCTTTTTTTTATAGAGCTAACATCGATCTTTGCCAGCGTGCTATGGAGCGTAGCATACTCAACGTGAAAAGGACGGATCGCGTCAGGAACACGACCCTGCGCTCCAAAACACGCATCGCTGATGCAATCACTAAAGCATCTCTATTGAAATGGGGCTGGGCAGGCCACGTGTGCCGCATGCATCCGGAAAGGTGGGCAAAGATCGCCATGCACTGGGTGCCACAAGACGGACAGCGGCGCCGAGGCAGGCCCAGGCGTAGGTGGAAGGACGATTGATGGGGGGGGGGGGGGGGTGATCGTTTTATGGAAATAACCACATGGAATGATTTTCTTGGCAGATTTAATAAGGTGGTTTGTCATTGCCTTCCCCATTTCACACACTGGTTATCTCAGTGTGCAGATTTCCTCACGAAGTTTTCCTTTACCGTTATCTTATCTTATGATAGGAGGCCGGGATAACCCCCAGCGGTACTTCGACCTTTGAGGATCTTCTGTGCCTACCGCATTTTACACACTGGTCATCTCAGTGTGCAGGTTTCCTCACGATATTTTCCTTCACCGTTAGAGCAGTCGGTAAATATACGTAAGTCTTCTAAAAACACGAGAAACTTATAGGACATGGCACTGCACGATTTCGAACCCGTACCTTCCGCATGGGGCTTAGCCACTACGCCACCACATTGATACCGAGAGCTAAAATTGTCTGGTAGAAAATTTATAAAAGATTACTGCTGTATTTTCTCAGAATATAATGGAATATAAGTACCTACTTACTAACATTCAGAACTTTTTTTTACCTTTCTGACTCTCAGTACAGGATAATATGAACTTATCGAAAAAAATCCTAAGACAATTGCATTTGTAAAGAATATTAAAGTTATACCACGGGGAGCGAAAATAAATATTTACAGTTGGACAACCGACAGGATGCGGTTTACCACGGGGAACAACCCAAATTAAGCTGCATTTCAAGAGGCGACAGATTGCATATAGTGAAATTTTAAAAAATCGTGGAATTATTTAATACTTTCAAAATGGAGTATCGTAGCCTGGGGTGATACCTTATAATGTATTTAACTAAATAATGTTCACTGAAAAAATAACTGCAACAGTGAATGCACAGGAACGTATAAGAATGTATTGTATGTTCTCTCCTTCATTTTCCTCGTTGTGGCTACTTCCCTACTTCCCGACTATATCAAATTACATTACTTCCGTGGACACTCCACAGTGTAAGAGGATTCAGTAGACTGACTTTACAATGTGGCTGAATGGGCTTCATAACACCGAGGAAGCTTTTATAAAAGTCACTTATAGAACTTGTAAGTTGGTTCACATTTTAGCTAACAAAAGTATGTTTGGCTGCTACCGATTTCTATATGTTCTATTTTTTAATACCATATTTTTATATCGGAAATATAAGGTAAAACTAATTTGGACTCTTTCATATTAAATTGTAGAGTCATTTATATATGAAGTAACTTATATTTAATATCTTTTTCGTGTTCAATATGTGAATGAGTGCTCTCGGAAATATTCGTAGGTAAAATTATAAGTGGTTAAGTATTTCTTAGATAAACCAAGCTACTAAACCATTTCCTCAAACTTACTTGGTGATTCCAGCATACAAATATTCTAACTCAAATGTAACATGTTAAACATGCAGTTTATCACTAAACCACTGTTTGTTGTTTATGTCAGAGTTGTTCAGGCCGCCTAAGTCTCTGTCGTGGCTTTACAAATAGCTATCGAACGACAACAACCGGGATCGACTGTTTAACGTGTTCTTCGAAGCACGGAAGGCTTAGATGAAATATGCCAAAAACGGTCATCCATCCTAGTTCTGACCTCGCCCATCGTTGCTTAACTTTCACGATCCTTTTATAACCATTCTCGCAAATAGGCCCCGCTTTTTTTAAAAATCTCAGTTTAGAGGCTTTGGTACACGACAAGGTGACAATGTCAGCATCGTTAGGGTCAATAAGAAAAGGGAAGGGAAGCTCAAGTATTATTAGAAAGAAAGAAAGAAAGATAGAATGTATTTCCAATAGCGCACACATACAAACAAATAGGTTCAGAAGATAAAAATAATATTAAACAAATATATTATAAAAATAAATAAACAAAAGTAATTAAGTTTGATGAAGGTGGTGTGCAGCACCGGAAAAAGGAGACTGCCTCAGCCTGTTGCCGCAGCGCTTTTAGCATTGCGGCGCTGATTTTCAGGCATCCCCTGAGTGCCAGGGATCACTCCCTAATGATACACAGCGATTAGAGTCAGCCCTCACTTTGAGAGGCAACTTAGAATGAATTAATTAATTAATTAAAAACAACAAACAAACAACAGTTGGCGGGAAGAGATCCCTACGGGATAAGCCCGCCTTTGTACATATTTTAATGTTTTTAATTTCTGCGTATTTTTTTCCTATGTGTGCAATAAAGAGACTACAAACAAACAAACAAACAAACAGTAAGTGTTTCATATTATCAGATAAAGGCTGACTCAAAATAATATTGAGCCTCCCATTTTGGAGCCTATTGAGGCCAACTTTCTTCCTCTCAATTTAAACCACTGTTAGCAATTACACTGTGACACCATACCGTCCCTATTCGCTAAGTCCGTTTGTTACAGTAAAATATTACAGCCTATTGTAATGTTTCATAATTGTGGCTCGGAAATACGTGTCATTTCATATTGTACTTGCATCTGGTATTATGCTTTTACATACACAAAGCTTTCCCAGTCATTATTTATATGACGATTGTGCTCCATTGTTTAGAAAAATATCACTTTTAACTCTCTAAGCCCTTTTTAAAGGTTCAGTGGGAACCTTTTTAGAGCGTCAGTGGCGTCGTGGCTAGGATGTCGGACACCCGTGCCTGTCTATCGGTATTTTATAGGATACATTTCGGAGAGTGCGCATCGGAATAGCACGACCTAATTCCAGCATCTCCATTCCGCCTTCGGACTACCAGGCGCGGGGAGGGGTTCCATCCTTATATTGTTGATATCCCATCTGCTCGTACGAAGCGATTTGCTTCTTCGTTCATTATGCGAACGGCTAAGGAATGGAACTGCCTGCCGGCGTCTGTATTTCCCGAAACCTACAACCTTGGGATCTTCAAGGCTAGAGTGAATAGGCATTTACTGGACCCGCATGCTCCATCGTCGACCTCATCGTCGCTTACCATCACGCGAGATCGAGGTCAAATGCGGGTTTAGTAGTAAATTTTTAAAAAAAAGGTTCGAGTTCGAAACCATGCAATGTCATGTACCAATGAGATTTTCGGTTTTTTCGAAAGACTTACGTACATTTACCGACTGCTCAGACGGTGAAGGAAAACATCGTGAGGAATCCTGCATATTGAGATAACCAGTGTGTGAAATGGGGAAGGCAATGGCTGTTGAGGACTCGTGTAGTATCATCCTTATGCACAATTTCCGAACGAAAAAAAAACTTCATATCGAACATGGCCGCGATCGAAAACGCTACCTACCTATAATTCTTTTTATTTTAAATGTAATACACATTAAAAGTCTTCCAAAACTACTTCTGTTCAATTGCCTGCACCCCTCAAGGAACCCTACAATGGCAAACCACCCTATTAAATCTACCACGAGAGTGTATAGTATATAGTACCGAAAGGGGAGTGTTCAGTATCCATAACTGAACAACTTTCACTAACCAACTCTGAAATCGCGGAATGTATGTAACAGCTGATTTTTTTTTCGCGGTTCAGAGTTGGTCCCATAGTGAAGATTGTTCAGTCATAGTTACTGAACAGCCTCCTTGCGGTACTTTAGGGGTTTTTGTTACACCCCGTATAGGTGTGACAAAGGCGAGTTCCCCGTCAAAAAAGGGTAAGTTACTAAATAATTCAGAGGTTGAAAGATTTACCAGCATACCTGATGGTTAGTCTTACTAACATTCTTCAACAAACACTAAAACGTTCACCGAGAAAGGCACAAACATGCGAGCACTTAACTTAAAAGGAACTTCTTATCCAGTTTTGGTCGTGATCTTGTTACAGCTCGATGAGTAACCTATGTTTAAGAAAACCGGCCAAGTGCGAGTCGGGCCTCGCCATGTCTATAGGGATCCGTAGTATTTATAAGGACTATACGTAAGTATTTGTAAATATTGAGCGAAAAAAACTTTTTCTCTAAATAACCATTCATGATATAGACCTGGTAACAAAATATGTATGTATATAATAATATTCATATATTGTCTATGTATATGTAAGTATTTTTTATTTACGTTCTTAAAACTGTTATGTTGTAGCATACGTATCGGTATATTTTATGTATTATACGAGTAGGTATTTTATAGTAAGTATAATTAAAATAATAATTAATAGTAACTCTCTTCTATTTAATTTATATGCACCTCCTTACAATATCTGTAGGACCCAATGGTTAGCTGGTAGATAATGCCGCGTGGCATTAAGCTCGCCTCATGTACCATTTTTGTGCATTTAAGTGTTAAATAAAGAGGTCTATAATTGTCAATTACTAACTAGTACGTTGTTAAAAAACTTCTAAACAACCATACCCCACACGATAGGGTACAAAATATTTTTATAGATAAATAAATGGGGAATGGGGAAATGAAAAACAGCGCTGCATATTTGGTACCCGAGTATGTCAGCATTTGCTGACTTTCCCCCCTTTTGCCAAATATACATTACATATTCATTATATATCATATTATAATTCTTTGTACTATAATTTTAAATTGTTATGTATATTGGCAATAAATATATTTCTATTTCTATTTATTTCCCTTCAGCGTTCCGTTTCACTTCAGTGTACAGATCCCTAAGGAGAAAAATACGAAATTAACAACCAATTTTCCCGAAGACCCCTATTCTTTACAAAACACGTGAAACAAAGCATACGGGCATTCCCTCAGTAACCGAGACTCTTTAAATATTACTTTCCCGTGCAATTTCGAAGAGGCGATTAGATTAACGAGTTTCTAATCTGTAATTTATTACGGGCGGTACTCCCGGAACGGACGTCCGCGGCCGCTTCCGCCCGCCCGGGTAGTTATGGCACCGCGGTAGTGCGGTATAGTGCACTGAAATACATTATACAACGTGTATTCAATGTAGTCCGTTTGTAACCAGAAAAATAACTTATCGACGATATATTTAGCTTGTTTAACTGACTATTGTGATGCGTGATTCATTAAAAAAAATTGCGAGTGAAAATTACTGGTGATGATTGGATAAGTGTGGGTGTGCATTCGGGGTGGCTGTTGACGAAGCAATCCTGAGACGCTGATATCCCCATATATATATAAAGAATTGTTGTGTGTTTGTTCTTGTTTTGTTAATTTTGTTATTCCATGTTTTCCATTATTGTGTCATGTCTGGCCATGCCAGAATACCAGCTGAGACATGGACCCATTTGCTTTCATACTTTAATTTTATTGTATTATTATTGTATTGAAAGCAAATAAACGTTTGTCCTTTTTCAATTTTTTTTTCATTTTCATAACCATAATCTTCCCCACTTTGTCTAATATTGGATAAATAAGTACTTGCTTCTCTATGGATTTTAATTTCGACACGGGATTCTTACCACGGTTTGGGGTTGTTTTGAGCTCTCGATATATTGAACTGTTACGCGCATGCAACTGTTGTCGCGCGGCAATCATGATCGCGACCACGAATCCCGTGTCTATCTATAGTATAGACAATAACAACGAAAACTTATAAAGTTATAAAAGATTATTTTTTTATTAATAGTCCTTTTTTATTTGGATGAGGGTATGTGCTGGTCATTTGTACCACTTTACACGAAAAAATAACCCTGTTACTTGTATGAAATTTTTCCATACTAAGAGAAATAAACATCATTATTTTGCGCCTTGGTGGCATAAACTCATCCGAGTGAAACGAGGTTCGTTCATACCCGTTATTTCAGTTTTAGAATAGCAATAATACATTTATTTGTAGAATTTTCAATCAAACAATTTTCGAAAAATAAATAAGTAAAAAAAATATTTATTGCCCTATCGTTATTGTTATAACCTCTAGATGACACCCTAGAAATATTTGCCGCTAATAAACTAGGACCCTATATATTATATATCTGTATTGTGTTATACGGGCGGTACTCCCGGAACGGACATCCGCGGCCGCTTTTGCCCACCCGGGTAGTTATGGTACCGCGGTAGTGCGGTAGTCCGGTATAGTGCACAGAAATATAACCTGTATTCATTTTAGTCCTATTTATAACCAGGCCTACTACTCGTATTTATAACGATAAAAAAATTATTATTGGTGATATAAGTATTTAGCTTGACATTGCTTAAGCTGCACGGAGAAAAATTATAATGTGAAAACAGTGACCACAAATATATTTGTAAGTGGTAACATGTTATAAACAACTTTTGCTAATTTATTTAATTTTTGTAGTCTTGTCTTTGGGTTATTTCTGAACTAACCTAAATTGAATATTAGACAAATACTTCAATGGATATTTAATTTCTTTACAGGCGGTACTCCCGGAACGGACTTCCGCAGCCACTTCCGGGTAGTTATGGCACCGCGATAGTGCGGTAAATAAAACGACAGTTAAAATGTCATTTGGTGTAAGTGACATCAGTGGAATGTCTCTTACGCCAATTATGGTTAAAACCATGGAAAATATCAACGTATTACTATTATTATTTATTTATTTATTGTTGTTTGTGAGTATATAGATGTATTTGTACAGTTGTTTTTGTAAATATACAAGGTCACATTTCAAAAATATAGTACTTATATCACAAACTACCTCATCTAGGCTTATAACAATGTCATGAAAATAATGTTATATTCATCATCAGCAGCCTACTCTAGTCCACTGCTGGAACTATGGATAGGCCTCTCCCAGGGCGCGCCATTGAGCCCGATCTTCGGCTCTTCTCATCCAGTCGCTGCCAGCCACCTTGCGCAGGTCGTCGCTCCATCTAGCAGGGGGTCCCACACTACGTTTGCCCAAACGCGGTCTCCACTCCAGAACTCGTCTACCCCAGCGGTTGTCGGTTCTGCGACAGATGTGACCGGCCCACTGCCACTTCAGCCTGCTAATCTTATGAGCTATGTCGGTAACTTTTGTTCTATTAATGTCAATTAAATTTGTCATTGTTAAATGAAGTCAAGAGAAATGACATCTATGCTCGAGCACTGAAGTGCTCAGTGACACTGTAATATGATTTTTCATAGCACTATTTGCGCAATTTATATTTAAACTGGCAACTCTAGCCGTTTGATATTCGTTAGTAACTTTTTTTCGCTCAGTGTATGTAGTGTAGAAAAGTAAGTCTAGTAGTAACATTTAGATTTAGATCCATACAGAAGAAAATTAAAGTTTATAACCATCATAATTTTAAAAACTTACTACTTTTTTTTTTTATAATAGCCTATAGGCTGTCCCACTGCTGGGCAAAGGCCTCCCCTCCTCCTTTCCATTTTTCCCTATCCTCGGCGTCCTTATACCATCCTTTTTGGAAGTGGTCGATATCGTCCTTCCACCTACGCCTGGGCCTGCCTCGGCGCCGCTGTCCGTCTTGTGGCACCCAGTGCATGGCGATCTTTGCCCACCTTTCCGGATGCATGCGGCATACGTGGCCTGCCCAGCCCCACTTCAGTAGAGATGCTTTAGTTATTGCATCAGCGATGCGTGTTTTGGAGCGCAGGGTCGTGTTCCTGACGCGATCCGTCCTTTTCACGTTGAGTATGCTACGCTCCATAGCACGCTGGCAAACCTTGAGTTTGGACTTTTGATCTTTTTACTTTTACGTAATTTTATTGTTGTATAAATTATTACAAAAGTTTTCTCAACCGACAAGTTAAATTACGCCTGAAACTGCCGGCCTTCCGGCATCTTATATGGTTAGTTCCGATACCATGTGGTAACAATGTGTTTATGATGTAATAACATTGTTTCAGTCATTATTTCACTATAATACCCTATTCCTTTACGGCCCCCAACAAAATCAGATTACTGACCGAGAGAATAAAACAGCCTTCGTTTCTCAGAAATGTTCAACGCGCATAAAATATGGGATTGACTTTTGACTTTTGATTGCACCTATTCCGTTTCGTATTTTATGGAGGTCGGTTTCACATATCGTAAAACGGGAACAGAAATCTATAAAAATGCTAGAAATATATACACAATGGTATCAACGTTGGAAAAAAGCGACTCTTCAAATCTTCAATGAAGCTCAAATACATGCATCAAAGATAAGATAAGATAAGATTTATTGTGTAAAAGTTTAGGTAAGAATTACAAATATTGCAGATATAGTTGCATAAACATATCACACTAAGCTTTACCTTTACAGGCATATACACCAAATTCACAAATTAATAAAAACATACATTTATACAGATAATGAAAATAAAAAAAGAATATTTTATAAAATGTATAAGAACATTGATCACTAACACAGAAACTCTGACTATAGTATCATATTAACTAACTTAGGGCTTATATAGAAAGTTGCAAGAAACGTCCTTAATTATAAAGCTTCCTTGCTTGCTTGCTTATCGTATGGTTAGTGGCCAACCTATTTGTCAGAGTTGTTCAGACCGCCCGTAGGCATCTGACATGGCTTAACGACTGCTGTCGAACGACAACAACCGCGACCGACTGCTTAAAGTGCTCTCCGAGACACGGAGAAGCTCAGATGAAATATGCCACTAGTGGTCACCCATCCAGTACCGACCGCGCCAACGACGCTTAACCTGCACGATCACTTTCGGACCGTGCTCGCAACTAGGCTACGAGCTCCTTCCTTAAATCTCGTATCATATCTATAAGAATGTTTCGTGGAACTGAGTGACAAACCATGCAGGTTCTAGTGAGGATTTTTCAATTCTCTATCTCCACATTTCTGTACGATTATCCTCAAGCTCTGTCTAAGTTGCCCATACCTTAATCTTCTTCTATTTTTACTGTATTAGTAATCTGTATCGGTATTATAAGTAAATCATCTAGACTTACCATTTCTTTATTGGAAGTGGCCTTCTCCAGAGTTTTGTCGAGCCACTCCCACTGGCTCTGCGTGTGAACATTCTTCGCTTCTCTCGCTCCAAACAAATTTGTGTTTAGAGCAACTATCCTAAGCTTGCTTTGCGTCTGCTCTATGGTGTAATAGCCCCCTGAAAAAAAATTGGTTATTTAGTGTTCATTTCAGTATTTTTAGTAGGTAAGGTACCCAAAAGGCTGGCCGCGATTCCGCGGTGCATGATTATATTTAGCCATTGGATCTTTAAATGCCTCGACCTGGCGCTTCGCGATTTTTTTAAGTCTTTCTATAAGTGTTAGTTATATTCTTTCGATAAGTTTTAGTTAGTTTTAGATAGTTTTTTTTTTCTTAATTTTAATGCTTTAAAATAATCCACTTTAATCCGTTTTTACTTTTGCATCCTCGAGGAGAAATTCCAGAAATAACTTGCTAGATTGCCAAAAAGTGTTTGCAGTTTGAATTGGAAAACGTGTTCTAGATTTTAAATTCAATTACCTAAGTTAGTTTTAGTTTTTAGTTTTAATTTAATTTTATCTTTTAATCGTTATTTCCTTAGTTTTAATCTGTTTCGTAAATAAATATTACTGTTTTCGTAATTTCCGGGATAGAATTACCTAAGTACAATATGGTTATTATGTAATTTTGTATTGGTTGTGGCTGCACTTACACTAAATTAACAGCTTTTATTATTGCACTTCTACTATATTAATATTATATAGAACGCTACCGAAATAAAGCCAAAAATTATACTACAATAATAAATAATAATTAATTAATAATTTATGTTAGTTTAATATACCGTAGACCTTGCAATCGAACAATAAAGGAACACCACCACCATCGTATTAGAAGTCCTTAAGATTTTTACTTTTTCATTGTATTCGTTCCACCTTCGATAATTCCACTAAACAATATAATATTTTAACATAGTTACTCTTATTTCTAGTGTATGTCTTTACAGGTGAATAAAACATTAACCGTTTGTAAGATAAGACAACGGCGCCGAGGCAGGCCCACGCGTAGGTGGAAGGACGATATCGACCACTTCCAAAAAGGATGGTATAAGGACGCCGAGGATAGGGAAAATTGGAAAGGAGGAGGGGAGGCCTTTGCCCAGCAGTGGGACAGCCTATAGGCTATTAAAAAAAAGATAAAACAAGATTAAAAAACAAAATAAATATTTTAAGAAAATAATGAATTAGGTTAATGACTAATTAAAATAAAGAGATACAAAATACTTAATGTGCCGAAGCCTCAAAAACAAATAGAATTAAAAAAGTCTTTAGTTTAAAAAAAATGCTATCCTATTAATTACCTACTTATGAAAACATATTACCCACCACCGGACCTTTTAAAAAGGTGCCATTATTTATAAATTGACACGGTCTGCGCCACTCGTTATTTTATTTTCTTTTTATATTTTTATAGGTTTAATTTCCGTCTATTGTCGTAAAAAGCATTTCTGATCTAATTTCCTCCTTTTGCCTGGGGACAATAACGTGTTGTGTGTTTACCTATAGGTAAACCGCTTAACTGTGAGGTCGCCTGCGCGGCAAGAGGGGCCCGAGGTGAGACGTCAGAGGGAGAGCATGCGGCGGGCGGGAGGTGGGGTCTGTCTAGCCTAGTCAAGCCTAGTATCACCTTCCATTATGAGATCATTTATAAATTCCCGCGCTCTACCTTCTGGAATGGTTGTTAGTTCACCTGTCTTCCAAATTCAAATCCTGGACTGAAAGTGGTGCTTGTACAGTACAAGTGAAATTTTTCCAAAGCCTGGGTTTAATTTGTGTACGTGATATGTTTGGATCCACAACACTGAGAATTGACTACTATATATTGAATATTTTCCGAAGGCGTGTGAAATCCACCAATCAGCACTGGACCCGCTCAGTGAATCATATGGCCCGTACTTACCCCCTTAGTCAAGGGGGGCCCGTGCCCCAACAGTGGGTCCCACATTAGTAGGCTGATGATGATATTTTGAATGTCATATTCTATTGTATTACATACCATTCTGAAAGGTCTGCAGCGCTTCCAGCGGCAGCCACTTCATCCAGAGATTGGTCAGTCTTTCAGAGGGCGCCGGGTCTAAGTGTCCCAGGACGGGGAATACGAAGTGCGAACTGAACGTGCCTCGCAGAAGATCTGTCATATTTCTGATCGCCTGGTACCGGTCGTCTTCGTTCCCCGTGTACCGAGCTGCTATGATGTCACTGGAAATGAATTGGAGTGTTAGAAGTTCTGTTAAGGCTTATACAGTCGCCAATGTTCTTATCTATTGCTGTGAGGAGTATCTTTAGTTGAACAAAAATTGTTCAAACAGAAACATAGAGGTTTGAAGTATGTATGTGCAAAATATTAACTTATAGGATCAAGTCATTTCGTCACTAGAGTTGACAAAAAACGTACAATTGGCAACTATATAGGCATCTTAAGTCGTCTTGGACTAAGCTAACCGCTAATTTTACAATATGTTGTATTCCCTGACCAGGAAAAAACCCCTGTCACGAGGTCGCCACTAGTTATTTTATAATCTGTCAACACAATTATAAAAGAATCAGAAAAAATGAACGCAATGCAAAAAGTTGTTCCATTTAATTCCGCAATATGGTGAGGGTTTTCATTTTAGTGCTCAAAGCTTTACTATTCACAAAGTTTAAAAAGTCTAGTCGTTATTTATTTAAAAAAGTTTCTCTCCTTGATCAAACAAAAGCCTTTCAATTCATCAAAACTGTTGATGAATCTTCTGACAGACTATTGGGAAGCGATCATATTGAAAAGCGGCTATTTTTGGAAAGTGGAAAATTTGGGAACGACCTCTTTGAGAAGTGGATATTGTAAAACTCTTGGTTTCCACCTGAAAGGAGTAGAATTTCCCTTCTACACAAATCGATACGTTCATCAAACACAAGCCGTTCAATTAATCAAGATTATTAAATAATAACCTTCTGACCGTTTTTTGGGTAGCGGTCATCTTATAACGGTCATTTTGGAAAAGCAATAAATTTGGGAAGTGGATATTGTGAACCTGAAGAGACTAGAATTCCCATTCTTCAGAAATCACAACGTTCATAACAAAAGCCGTTCAATTGATCAAGATTGTTGATCAACCTTACACAATTAAATAAATTTGATCACATTACACTATTCCGCGTTTAGCTTAAATGGCTCCCAATTCGGCTCCGTCGCAACTTTCATCTCCTCTCCCTCCTTTATAATGTCCTGTACAGTCCTATCACTCCCGCGTACCTGAAATCCATGTTCTCATTCCTAGGCTCTGATCATGATGTCGTTCTCAGATCCAACCATGATAATATCCTAAAGGCTCCACTGTGTCGTACCAGATACTACACTGACTCCTTTGCTGTCAAGGCAGCACACCTATGGAACTCACTTCCTCGTCTAATTCGGCATTCGGAATCCCTGACTTCGTTTAAAACGGGTCTCGCTCATCATTATTTGTCGTTGTTGTTGTGCATTTTATTTTCATTATTATGTATATTTACCTATGTATTGTTTACTATCTATTATATATGTTTATTTATTTATATTATGTATATCTATGCATTTAACTATTTTATTATACCTACATATTTATTTATGTATATCATATTACTTTTATTATACTATATTTACTGTATATTAAGTAATAATAACCATTTTCATATCCTCACACTACACTGTCGCTAATCTCATTAATGTCCAATTTACTTCAGAGGTTGCCTGGAAGAGATCGCTTTAAGCGATAAGGCCGCCTTTGTACATATCGTGTTATTATTCCTGTAGTTTTTACTTTTCCTGATTTTGTGTACAATAAAGTGTTTCTATCTATCTATCTATCTAACCTTCTGAACGACTTTTGAGGAGCGGTTATTTTGAGAAGCAGACGATTTGTGAAACGTAGTTTTTGGAAAATCATTAATCTGAAGAAGAATTCTACTTAAAAAAATCTTTAGTAGAATTCCCTTTCTTTAGAAACTAAAACGTGAACTGTCTAGTCTAGTTTTTCTTTCCAATTATCCTCAGATTACTCATTCTATCTACAACACAGAAGTACGCACCCGGTCCACAGAACAAACTCGACGTTCTCGGAGTGGCGCGTGCGCATGTACCGCGCGGCCGACTGTATCAGCTCCAGTGAGCTGTCGCACGAGTAGTCGCCGAACCGGCCCAGGGTTCGAAGGTGTCCCGAGCTGCCTCGTTCGTCCGCTCTCCGACAGTCTACAAAGAAAAGGTATGATTGGACTTTACTTTTTAATACAGCCAATCACAGGCGTTCCGCCCTCCCCCCACTACAAGTCAGCGCCTCGTGATTAGCTGCAGCGAACCGAACCGGGGCTAGAACCGCATACAGTTCAGGCCTTATAGTCGCCTGATACCTTCGCTTCAGCGTTGATTTGTTTCGGCAGTTCTTTATAGAAGAGCCAGTATTACTAAGCCCCTGTGCTCCATATCTTCGGCCTCATCGTTACTTACCACCAGGTGAGATTGAGGCAAACACGGGTTCAGTCGTAAATAAAAAAAGTTAAAAAATGTCCTATGGTTCCCACGATTTTAGAACCAACTGAATATGCATCTCTTTCTTATTCTGTTTATTATTTTCATAGCAGACGACAAACAGTCATCTTATGAGTTATAGTGGTCACCGTCGCCCATAGACATCTCATCTCACGATAATGTTATTAGAGGGTTTTCGAGGCGCTGCATAAGCTAACCTTGACAACTTAGAGTGCCTCATGTGCCGGTAAAATTCTGCCGCAAAGCAACAATGTCTTCATTGCGGTGTTTTGGATTGAACGGTAAGAGAGCCAGCGTAATTACCGGCACATGAGGCACTTCATCTAAGTCTTTAAGGTTAACAGCGCATCGAAAACACTGTATAGTGAGGTGAGATGTCTATGGCTGACAGGATATTTATTATCAAGTGGCCCGTTTGCTCGTCTGCTCTCATACAATGCTAAACCTTAAAATTAAAATAAAATTAAGTAATATATGATAAAAGTACATATCTTGAAGTATCATGTAATTAAAGTTCTTCAACACAGTATCCTATAATACTAAGTAGGTATAAACACCAAAAAATCATATTCTTTCATATAAATTCTAAGTTCTATTTTTGCAAAAGTCATGTTGGTCAAAAGTCACGAATAAATTCATCCTACGCAGTCAACTGTGTGTGGGAATTTAGCACCGATTTAGACGTTTCCTGCTTCCTAAATCAGACGATTGGGCAGTTGATTGAGCAGACATTTTCCTGCCAGGACTACCGACCACAGCTACCAGCGGCGTTTAGAGAGCCGATAACCCAAATTCGCTATTAGATCGACGATGTGTGTTCTGTTCAGGTCCATTGGCACTTCGCTCTTCATCTCTTCATCATGCCGTTAGTATGTTGACTGTATCCTGCATTTATTTACAAACAAACACAATATTTACAGGAGCACACACTACACAAAAATTAAAAAACAAAATAGGAAGAACACATCGTCGAAGTTCCCCGAAAGTGCTATGGTCCCCAGGACACTGGCTGCTTTCTCTCGCTGGATTCCAAGGCTAAGCCATTGCGCAAGGTACGCGCCAACCCTGAGATCACCTGAGGTAATAGTCGACTTTTTTTATTGTAAAAGGGGAAATAGACGAGCAAACGGGCCACCGGTGGTAGTGGTCACCAACATCCATAGACATCTCACCTTACTATAAAATTATTAAAAAAATTCGAGAGTTCATGCTGTCATGGCGTGTTCGTCCTATTTTATTGTTTAAAAACGGTTCACAGTGGTAAATAACCACTGTTTTTTGTAAAACTAGTGTATTTTACCCAAAAATCGTCCGTGTTAAGTGAACATTATATAAGACAGTGAAATGGGAATGAAATACTACAGATGGTGTGGATCCGGCAACCTAACCTCCAATTGCACTGGAATGCAAGACACTAGGCATTCCTATTGCACACGACTCTCCCTTAATCTCGACGTTGGTAAACTGTGTTTTTTTTTCAAAACAGACGCCAAAACGTATATTTGTTTACACCGGATGTTTTGTGCTGAATGTATTATATCTTTGTGTACTTTTGTATTGTGTACTTGCTATATTCTGGTGTTTACAGTGCTAAATAAACGGTTTTCAATTTTAAAGTTCGATTTATTTTCAAGATTCTAACACGGTCATTGGCCAAATTACAGAGTGTAAATTACTAGCAATCATTAAAAAAAATGATTTCTATAAGCTTACCCTTGAGGAATTAGATGGAGTGCCTCGTGTGCCTTAATTACAGTTACCCTTGAAACCGAAAAGCAGCAATGCAAAAAATCGGTAAAAGGGTTGTACTGTACAGATACTTTGTATAGAGTTCCTCCTCCTCCTCGCGTCGTAATCCTCAATGCTGAGGGTCGTGACCACCCTTAGGTATCACCTTCTGGCGGATGATCTTCCTCCATTTATTTCTGTACCCGGCGGTGTGGATGGCATCGTGAATTGTAGAGTCAAGGGTGGTGCGGATTTGGTCGGACCAGCGCATCGGACTACGTCCTCGAGGCCTCTTCCCTTCCATTTTTCCGGTCACAATTAGTTTTTCGAGGTTGTCACTGTCTTTCCTGGCAATGTGACCGAAATATTCGAGAATTCTACGAAGGCACTCGGAGGACAGTCGTGAGGTGATTTTAAGTTCACGTAGAATGGATACGTTGGTACGATGTGCTGTCCACGGAATTCGGAGCATTTTTCTCCAGCACCACATCTCGAAGGCATCAATTCTTTTGTATAGAGTTAACCACCTTCAACCTTTCTTTCGAATAGTACAACCAAAACTACTTAAGTATTTCCAATATGAATCAAACGATTTTGACATTCTACCACAAATGGAACGAACAGAAAAAAACCAATTTTTCCATATTTCCCACATTAGCAAGACTTTTTATACATATTTCATGTGTCGGTTCTATCATCCGATGTCGTCGGGGCTAAGATATGAGGTGTCACGCTGAGACGACAGATGGCACAAACGAGACAGGGATTTCAACTCTAGTCTAGATTGATGGGAGTCTAGATCTGATAATAAGCTCAAGACTTTGCTACAAAATCGGCCGTTGTTTTTAGCTTGTCAATATTCTTCGGTTTATTATTTGCTCTGGTAAGAATCCCACCAAAAACAAATGTGAAAAAAGGGGTCAAATTCGGTACAGTCGGCCTCTACTCAACAATTGAAATTTGAAGTCTATGACGAATGCATTAAAGTTCATTTCAGATCGTAGAAATTTGACTGTTAGTATACATTAGCTTAGATGCCGACTGTACAAGAAACATGCTGGTATGTCGGCTTCGCTGATAAAATAATTGAGATCAATGTGGATGCCAAGTTCAATTAACCTTTAAACTAAGCCACAGAAATATAGAAATATATAATTACTTATCATTGTTTGAATTCCTTAAAAAAATAATTCTAGAGTTCAGAGTCAACTGAAAAGGCTGTCTTATCAGTGTGGTAGGAGCTATTCATATAGCTCAAACAATGTTAAGTAATTATATACAATGAAAAGATGGTCGCTATAGCTGGGCATGGTCATCTTTTCATTGTATTTGTTTTTTGTAAGGGGTGGGTAGCTAAGACGGACCGTGAATGGCTCCAACCGTTAAGACAGTAATTATATCCCAACAGGGATTAGAAGTGTTACTAGAACTCGCCTCAAATCCGATAGCATCATCAGCAGCAGCCTATTAATGTCCCCACTGTTGGAGTATAGACCTCCCCTTGCACAAGGGGGTATGGGCCATGATCCACCGAGCGGGCCCAATGCTTATTGGTAGATTTCACATACCTTCGGAAACTTTTCATTTCCTCAGACATGCAGGTTTCCACACGATATTTTCCTTCACTGTTAGCGTAGTCGGTAAATGTACGTAAGTCTTCGAAACAATCCGAAAAACTTATTGGTACATGGCATTCAGCATTGCATGGTTTCGAACCGTATGTGGGTCGGCGTCCTAGCCACTAGGCCACCGACGACGCTCTAAATCCGACAGCGCAGCATGGAAATCTCAGTTGTTTATAAGCGATGGGACGTGACCCTACCATCAGGTGGACAATTCTGCTCCAGCCGGACGGTTTTATAAAAGAATCTTGCTCCTTTGAAAACTGATTCCTTTACATTAATAAGCAAACAACAGTTTGTACCTACGTCTTCTAGTGTCGCCTTGTGCCGTGTAGAGCGGGTCATAGTGGAAATCCGTGATGTGCCAGAAGTAACCTGGAACAAGCAGTACAAGGTAAGGTTTCAGGTTTTTCAATATCACAGTTAGAAAAACCTCACATACACACTAATATCCTCATTCATAAAAACAAACATATTCATACAACACAACACGCACACACTGTTGCTTTCTTCGCCGTGCAGTCACTGAGGGGCCAGCTGCAAATCAGCGCTGTGGCTTGCCTCAGCATTATTCTGAGCTGGTGTACCCTTTTTTGGCACTGTACCACACCGGATGTTTTGTGCAGCATGTATTAATCTATATTTGTGTTCTACATTCTGGTGTTTACAGTGCTAAATAAACGTTATCAATTTCAATTTCAAAAACATTGAGGAAAATAATAAGAGATGAATCAAATCAAACTTTTTTTATTGTAAGTACACTTAAACTACATTTTTACAACGTCATGTTTTACTCTACCACTGCTACGTAAGATGCTGTATCTGAAAGGAAACTTTGACTAATAACGTGACTTGAAATTTTTCTAAGGACCTTAATTTTTTTCTTAATTTTTGATGAAAAAGTGTCCATAAACAATTTGAGCCAAATAATTCTATTACAACAGTAACCCAATAGGCTGAAAAGTAGAAGAAGATTCTATCACAAGTCCGGATTCATCAATAGTAAAATCTTGTTTAAAAGTGATTGTATAAACATTGCAATAAAGTAGGTTAGGTTAGATTAGATTGTTGGGCTCCTGTTTCTGCATTTATACACGTAAGTGCTACTTTACGTACAAATTACAAGACAATAGTAATGACAGTTCAAGGCTTAAATTCTTTGCATGTGCTACATAGTACCTAAAAGAAGGGAAAGGAACACTCTTACTAATTCCTCTTGCGTTTTTTTTTCGAATTACCGAAAACCGTACAGCGACATACTCGTAACATAAAGCCTACACCCCCCACACACGAACTTTGTGTCGTGACAAGAAAGAATTCTCAGAGCAATAAGAATAGTTCGGCCTTTTTGCTCGAGAAAGAAAAGAAAAACACCCGTTGACGACGGGGAACAAATTCCCAGCTCTAAATACATACGTTTTTCCTCCGTCAGGGGTATCCCAGGGGAACTGTGGTAATTCTTGGGAATTTATCTGGCGGGAAGCCTTCGCATTGGTTGGCAAAAACAACTGATTAATGGCACCCTGCCGACTGATGAACAGGCGTGGGGCATTCAAACATTATTCTTTATACGAGTAATAAATTAACTGTGCCTTGTAGGGTAGATCAGAGTAGGTACAGTGGAGGTCACAAAGTGGTTACCACCTGCAACTTAAACTACTGAATTGATTTGAATATGCTTTCACTAGCTACTACATAGGTTTTGTAAGCTGGTGAAAACATATTTAAATCAATGCAGTATAGTTTCAGCGAAATTTGCGATTATGTAAGTTGCAGGTGGTAACCAGTATCTGAGCGCGATTGTACAACCACAGATATTTCATAGCAGTTTTTCTTTTTATAAGAAGAGCAGATGAGCAAAAGGACTACGCTACCTGATGGAAAGTGGTCACCGTTGCCCATAGACATCTCAACTCACTTTTAATGTTATGGACGCACACTGACTTAAACCTACCAACATACACCCCCTCACACACACACACACCACATACACACACCACACATCACACACACACACCCTCTCACGCACACACCCCTCACACACACCCTCCCATACACGCATACTTAACTGTTTAATTTATTGCATTACCTTATGTTTTCATAATTTATATTGATCGGAAGAGAGTGGCTCCCACAATACAGGGTATCCTAGTGTGGGAGCCAGGGAAATCTGACAAAATGTAAAAGATATTGTCTGCATCAATAAATTTTTATTTTTATTTATTTTATTTTAATGTTATTACTTTATTAGAGGTTTTTAACACGCTGCTAACCTTGTGGGCTTCGACTGAGTGCCTCATGTGCTGGAAATTACGCTGGATTGCTTACCCTTCAATGCAAGTATTGCTGCTTCGCGGCAGAAATAGAGGGTGATGATGATAAAAGGGTGGTATTATTTTTGTTCAGCAATAAGGCAGAAATAGGTGAAATGGTGTTACTAATTTGGCCAAAAGTTCTATCGCTAACTTCTTCTTTCTTCTTTCGTGTTGATGATCTGAATTAAATTTTTCCCGACCAGAAGGCAGCCACATCGATAGCCCTCTGGTTGGCCTCGAAAAGGTCCTCCCGCGTGCAGGTGGTCGGACACACGGGACAACAGAGCAAGTGCTCCATAGTTTGAGGGGAGACACCACACTCACACTTTACTTGATCGCTGGAAAACCCCCAGTTGTGAAGATTATCTCCGCAACAGCCAACCTGGGTTCGCAGGCGATTAAGCGTTTTCCAGGTTGGCCACGGGAGTTAGACCGTATTAATACTCGCTAAGTTATCGCTAACTTAGACCGTATTAATACTCGTACACCAAGGTAAACAAATTACTCAACATTGTTAATCAAACACGATATAGGTGCAAACAATCTCTAACCACCTGGCTTGCAATCTTGGACTATGACAGCACTGAGAAATTGTTGGAAATTCTAGAAGTAGTAAACACACTATTCATGCAGTCACACACCCACACGCTCTCACACACGCACCGTCACCCTCAACAAACACACACCCCTACACACCCTCACCTTTCCACACCCCCTCACCAATACGCACAGTTAAACACACACTTTCACTCCAGCGAACAAGCTTACATCTTATTATCTTATTTTATTAGTGACCCTAACGAGGCTGACACGGTCACCTTGTCGTGTACCAAAGCCTCTAAAGGTCAGATAAAAAAAATCCTACATAGATCTTTCTCTCTTCGTTCGTTATATAGATCTCTCAGTTATAAGGTCATAGGTAGAGGCATAGAAAATTCGAGTAGTATTTGTCTCACTGTTACGTATCAAGGGGTCGTCGTGTCGCCGGGCCCTGACTGAAACTCAGCGCTGCGGCGGTGGCTAGCGTCTAGCCATATCGTCACAGCATAATTTAAAATTGTATACGAATTTTCATTATCAATTATTTATTTTTCCCTTTATAAATCAAAATTTTTCCTACATAAAAGAGTCTAAATCCCGCTACACAGGGTATCCTAGTGCGGGATTTAGAGCATCAACCAATTTTTGTATTAATTTAAGTTACATAATACAGGGTGGGCCATGAATTAGTTAACAATTGAAAAAATCATATAAAGAAAACCATTTGACATATTTTTAAAATTGTTTATTTACAAGAAAGTTAGTTATTTGGAATTTATTTTTTAAAAATAACATCATCTAAATGACCACCGTTTCGATTTTTGCACTCTTCTAAGCGAACACCGAAATTTTCGAATACTCGTCGACAAAGAGACCGCGAGATCGCTGACATTTCTTCACTAATTTTTTCCTTTAGTTCACGTAGTGTTTTTGGTTTATGGGTGTAAACACGACTCTTCAAATAACCCCATAAAAAGAAGTCTGCTGGCGTTAAATCTGGACTCCTGGGTGGCCATGGGATGTCGCCTCGTCTGGAAATCAGCTTTTCCGGAAACATTTCTTTTACTACCGGCAGGGACTCGTTGGATGTGTGACAAGTGGCTCCATCTTGCTGAAACCATGTGTTACGGTTGTAGCCAGCAAATTCCAGTAGCTTCGGTGCCAGGAACTCCCGTAACATTTTCACATACTCAGCAGAATTCACAGTAACCGAACGGCCGCGAGAATCTTCGAAAAAGTAGGGCCCAATAATTCCTTTTGCTGAAATTGCAGCCCATACCGTTACCTTGGGAGAATGAAGTGGCCTCGCGTGTTTAGATTTGGGATTTTCGCTGCTCCAATACCTGCAATTCTGTTTGTTTACGTGTCCGTTGAGGTGGAAATGGGCTTCGTCGGAAAATAAGAGGTTATCAAAATTATTGAATCGATCTAACATTGTTTCGGCATACGACTTGCGCAAATTTAAATCATTAGGTTTTAATTCCTGCACTAACTGGATCTTATATGGATGTAATTTCATGTCTAATTTCAAAATACGGCGCAATGATGTTCGGGATAGTCCTAATTCAGCCGAACGTTTGCGCGTCGATAAATTTGGATCACGTCGAACTGATGCGGAAACTCGCTGCACGTTCTCTTCGCTCCGAGAAGTCCGTGGGCCGCCGGTTTGCTTCACGTTTAGTGTAGATCCCGTCTCTTCGAACTTCTTAACCCATTTCTTTATTAATGGAGCACTCGGACACTGATTTAAATCGTGTAAGTCGTATTCAACGCGAAATAAGCGTCTCACTGTAATGAGCGAACTGTTGTTTAAATAAAATTGTTTCACACAATAAGCGCGCTGCGGCCCCGTGAAGCGATACATTGCGACTAAATTTCCGAGAAGCGAGCTAGTGGTAACGCCCCTCCCCGCTCCCCGCGCGGCTTGTATTAGCGCGGGGTGTTAGGTTTAAATGTTAACGAATTCTTGGCCCACCCTGTACATTTATTTTAACTTATTATAGTTTCACGTACACTGAGTAGACTGCATCTCACTCCCACTCATTATTTTTATATGGAAGTACGAGTAAATGCGGTATCTTAGCCACTACGCACCGACGCCGGAATGACTCTTCATGACACAAAGGGATTTAAAATAAAAAAATGCCTTCTCCTGTTACCAATCCGGCTCAAAAAAATATTTTTAACTAGGTAAAGCCGGCGTTGACTTTGAGCCCGAGCTCCAAGGGCTATAAGTTTCAAGGGTCGTGCGATAAATTAGGACGATCTAATCCTCTGCCAGCGATTCGGCTTGTCTCATTTATTTGCTGAGTTCTGCTCAGCAGGATTCGCCATCTTTCCCGTGTCCCCAAGCGAAAAGGGGTAAAAAGTGCTATAATAAGGGGTATTTTTAAAAATTGCAGCCCAGTAAAGGCGATAATGATAATCTATATTTCAGATCTTAATAAGGCCGAAACGGTAGTCTTTCGACTTCAGATTTAAGATCTTTTCCGGGAATAATTAGAAAAACAACGGTTGTCTTTGGGGACAGATTTTTTGGAAAATCTGGTATTTGATCTGTCACTGATCAGTTAATAGCAGCGATAAATATATTCAATGGTTAATAGCCGCTAATGATTACTAACTAGGTAGTGTTATTAAGAAATAACAGCTTTTTTTTCCGCAAGGACTTTTAGTAAGAAAGATCATTGTACCTAATAGGGTGAAATAGAAATATCATTTATTTGTAAATATGGGTAATGCAGATGTTACATTGTGTTTCAGTATCACCATATTCTGCCCGAAAGCGTACAAATTTTTGTTCAATTAATAAATAAATCATAAATCATCACCAATAAATTAATCAATCATAATGAATTGGCAAAATATTAATAAAGGTCACAAAACAAAAACATCATTTTTTTTACTGAAATATCTCAATTTAAAAAATTACATAACAATTGCTATAATAAAGATAGGTTTTTAATTAATTATAATATAAATGGCAACTTTAATTAAATTTTGATTTTTTCTATTTTCCCATTCGGTTTACGAATCCCTACAAATGAAACTAAAACCGTTGTCCGACTTTTTTTTTCCGACAAAAGAAGTAAGGAAATTCCTGTGACGAAGGCCCATACAGGCCGGCAGGCTATTTAATATTTATGCCCACAGATAAAAAATTACACCAGAAATGTGTACGAATCCATTCCTTCGCCTACCGCCGTGGCGAGTGCGCGCGTGCTACACACCCGCTCCCGCCGTACCAAGCCGCGACATCGCCACGTGTCTGCCGGCCGCCGGCCCCACCGCAAGCGCAGATAACGAGCGGTTATTAAGCGTACTTTTGTGTTGTGCCATTGCCCTTGGATCTGCAGTGACTTATTGGATTGCCTGATGGACGAAACAAAGAAGTCCGCTCCAGACCCGGCTACGCTGGCCCAGCGCCAGACTAAGAAAAAGCGTCCACCAGATAGGCAGAAAGTCGTATTGAAGAACATTTTCGACTCGACGTACGCCGAAGTCGCTGACTCCCGTCGACTCCGCCCGAAGCCCCAAGACCAGAGGCCCGTGTTTCCGCCGCTGAACCCGCCCGCCACCGAGAAGCAACAGAAACAACAGAAGCTCCAGTCATACCAATTTACCCAAGGAAGGCGGTCACTGTCGACTGTCGTGCCATCCCTTCTTCAACCAAACCGAGGACCTAATATGCCCGCTACCATTAGGACCCCCGCCCCTAAAATTAATGTCATCAGTGACATCACATTACCAACCAAGCCTGGTACCGACACTTCCCGTGCCTGTACCCGGGAGGAGACCGGCACCCTCACAGGTGCCCGTCCCAAGGACCCCAAGCCCTCTTTTAAATCCTCCAGTAAAATCACCGCCGGCTGTGAAGGAATAGACTCAACCCTCCGCTTACCTACCGAGGGTTTTTCATCTCTGTCACCAGAACGTGTAGTTGAGTTACCAGACCAAGTAAGTGTTAACTTACCCACTCCAATACTCGGAGTCCCCGCCGACGGCGGCTCCGTCGCGATGTCTAACATAGCCTCGGCTATACAGAATAATTTAACCCCGGACCGGACCGGTATCGTGCCTGGTGGGGGCGCGGCGGGGCTGCGCGCCGCGGGTGATACCATTAGTACGGCACTACCCGCGGGGGACGCTGGCGCTGCGGCCACTGCAGGTTCGATACTGACTACGGCCAAACTTCAACTTAACCCTGGTTCCTGGACCGGAGTCGAACCAGGTGACGGCGCGGGGTGGGTGCCGGCCACGAACAGCGCCGCTAGTGTGGCGTTGTTCGGGGAGGACATCAGTTCCGCGGCGGGCGCGGGTTCGATTCCGCCTCTGGCCCAGACCTTGCCACCACCCAACTCTTGTTCCCGGGTAAAACGCCTTCAGCGCTCACCGTCGATGCCGGATCTTGTGGGGACGGACGAAAGGAGGGAGGTCAAGGTTTTGCGCCGTCTCCGGGAGGTCGGGGTGGACTGGGATCCGGCCTATTCAAACATTTTTGTACAGACACCAGCCTTCCCCCCCAACCCGTCCGCACACGCCGGCTTTTTGCCACCGACGAGACCGGTTCGCATTCCCACCGAGAAGAAAGTTGTTCTCGGTGGAAATGGGAATGGGAACCACGTCTTCATCCCACAGCCCACACGATCGCCCCTAGGTACGCCGGCTCGTAGGAAGCTTTCACCGGAGTGGCTGACGCTGGAGAGCCTCGGGAAGCGCCGCCGCCCTCGCGACCCTTCACCGTCGGACGTTCCGTTGAGGCCCTACGGCCTCCAGGGCTGGGTCCAGGGTTGGGCTCCGCCTGCTCGACACCAACTTCGGCGCCACAGGTTGTTTGTCTCGCCACCGGAGGGCGCATTTGCATTTGGTGTGCGGTTCCCTAGTACCCACCCGTTTGTGGGCCGCGCGCCGCACAGCGAAATGCTGCCGGAGGGCCACTCCTTTCTCGGAGCAGGCTCCGAGGGGGGAGGGGAACTTCGGCCGCTGATGGACTCGCGGGCCGTCGGGGGCTCGTCGCGGCCCCTGCATCTAGGTGCAGCGACCGCGACGGGTTTCTCCGGGCGAGCGCAGTCCACACTGCTGGGCGACGACGCGATGGACGAGGACCCGTCAGGGGCGGCGGGGGGTGACGCCACCTCTTACCTAAACTTAGGTATTATTGGAGGTGGCGACACCACCCAAGCCCCCCGTGACGAGGACCTCTACAAACTGGAGACGTCTCAAAACCGGGGTGCAAATGGCACCCTCCCCGACCACTCGGAGGGACGTCCTGCGCGTAACTCCGGGATCGCATCCACAGCCAACGAAAATCCCCTAGGTGGGGTCTCACAGTCCCAGCAGCCCCCACGCCCTTCCCCTCCCCGTAGGAACCCTCCCACTCCGCCGCCTACATGGTCGCAGCAACCCGCGCCTTCGGGCCCGCAGGGGCGGGGGGGCGTGTCTCGAGCTTACCCGCCCATCGTGGTGGAGTGCCTACCAAATTGGTCGGAGCACACCGCCGCGCTGCGCGGGAGGCTCGGCCACGCCCCTAATGCTAGGGCCTTCGGGACGGGGTTGCGGTTTATGCCGAAGTCGGAGGAGGAGTTCCGCGCTGTGCAACGATATCTAATCGAGGCACAGAGGGCGGACTCCTCCATCCGATTTTACTGCTACTCTCGTAATGAAGATATACCAACTAAAGTCGCCCTTAGGGGCCTCCCTCCAAATACCCCATTCGAAGCTATCCGCGGCGCCCTCGCCGAACACGGCGTTACGGTGCGCCACATGCGGGCCATCCCGCCCAAAAAGGGCCGCCCGGGTTGCCTATTCTTCCTGGAACTGAATCACATGTCCCAGGAAGAACTGAGCAACCTGTATAAAGTCACCGAGCTCCTGTGTCTTCCAGGCGTCACGATAGAGGCCTGGAGGGGCAGCGGGGGGCCGGCGCAGTGCCACAGGTGCCAGGCATTTGGCCATTCGTCGGCGAACTGCTTTCGGCCACCCAAGTGCGTGCGCTGTGGAGAGGCACACTTGGTGGCCGACTGCACGAAGCCGAGAGACGCGACTACCTGTGCAAACTGCGGTGGTCCCCACGCTGCTAGCGACAGGAGGTGCAGGGTGATGAGGGAGGTCGCGAGGAAAAAGCAACTTAAAATGCACCCACCACTGCCTGAACAAGCTCGTCCATCTGCTGTCCGCGCAGATTCCAAAGTTTCACAGGCCCAGCTACCCATCAGGAGGTTCGTCACAGGTCCGTCTGAGATACCGTCGGCTGCCTTGCCTTACTATTGCCCGGGGGCCACGCTGGCGCCGGAAGCGAATCCGCCGACCGAGCGGGGCCGCGCGCTAGCGCCTACGACAATGACAAAAGCAAAGCGTAACCGACGCAAAAAGGCGGTCGACGGTGCCTTAGCGACAGGTGCTCCCTCTTTTGCACAAGCTCCACTCCAGCCTTCAGGACCTGTAACTGCCCCTCAAGTCCTAATCCAGAGCACGGTGGGTGCAGTTGGTCTCCCCCTCCTACCCCCACGTTCCAAGGGACTTACCCGCCCGCCCCAAAATGCAGGCCTCGACCTACACCCACAAACCCGTCCAGAGGGTATTACTCATTCACCGCAGGGCCCCACCCTGCCTACTCAGGTCCAGGTAGGTATCCAGGGGGTCCTCATACCCCCCACTTCAGATACCTCAGTCCCACCGTTCTCTCAGCCACTTTCACAGCCCTCGGGTATGCCCCAAACCGTGGAGTCCCCACGGGCCCGCCGGGAGGCGGATCACCAACGGCTCCCCGGCCTCCACGTGTGGAACCGGTCTGCCGAGTTGATCCGCTTCTTCAGTGAGGTACTGATGGAGCTCTACGAAACACTCATTGCAGGAGGGGACCCTCACTTTGTCATTTTAGGGGCCCTTCATCACCTCACTTCCCAACTCGGCGGTAATATTCGGGACGGCTCTTAGGTTGGTATACTGGAACCCGGGAGGCATTGCCTCCCACTTACATGACCTGAGGCTACTCGCCCAAATGGAGGATATACATATCATCCTGCTGGGCGAGACCAAACTAGCGCCCCACACCAACCTAAGAGTCCCAAATTACTTCGTTTACCGGCGCGACGAGATTTCCGCGACCGGAATGCCGTTTCGCGGTACCGCTGTGTTGGTAAGAAGGGACATAGTCCACGAAGAACTAGAGGAGCCCCCCTACATCACGACGCGCTCTAATGGGGTTAGCGTGAGAGTGGCTGGGAGGACTCTGAGGATCTTCGCGGGATACAGGCCGCCACTCAATAACACCCCCCTTCATCCCACGGACATTCATCGGATACTCGAGGGGGGGCCTACCCTGCTAGCGGGGGACTTGAATGCCAAGCATAGAGCCTGGAATTCACGAGTCATAAACGCTGCGGGTAGACGCCTCCTCGAAGACTCCGATAGACATGGGTACGAGGTAATCGGGCCCATGTCGCCGACTCATGTCCCTACGGACCCGAGGCGCCGCCCAGACATTCTGGACATAGTAGTCCACCGAGACCTTGGTTTCACAATCAACGTAGAGGTGTTGTATGATATTAACACACAGCACCTCCCAATACTAATTTCGTTAGATAGCCCGGATGTCTGCGCGGCGGCTCGGGCTACGAAGCCCAAAACTAATTGGAAAAAATTCCACGCGGCCCTCACAAACTTCCATTTACCTGGCTCTCTTTCTACCTCGGAGGAGGTGGAGGCGGCGGCGACCGAGTTCGCACGGGTGTTCACAAGAGCCAAAGAGACTGCGACCACCTTAGTCCCTCGTGTGACCGGCCGCCGTCCTGAGCTTCCGTTTCCTCTGAGGGAGATGTTGAAAAAGAAGCGTGCCCTCAACAAGTTATGGATGCGATCCCGTTGCCCTCGTGTCAAAAGCGACTTAAATAGATTATCAGAGCGGCTTGCGGCGGAGGTGAAGGCGTTTCGAGGAGCCACCTGGGAGAGTAAAATCGACCAGGTGGGCGAAGACGAAACGTCTTTAAATCACCTTTGCCGAATGCTGACCACCACAAGCAGTCCCAAGTGCCCGCTCGTGGGTAGCGATGGTGTCCGCCGGTTCGGTGCCAAGGATCGGGCGGAGATCCTTGCCGAGCATCTGGAGGGACAATTTACTCCGCATCCTGTCCCTTCAGATGCCCGGTTCGCCGTCCTCGACCACCACATTTTCGTCGGCGACCGTGTTAGGGAGTACCTAGCTACGCCTGTCCCTCCCTTACCCGGGAACTACTTTGTCTCACCTGCCGAACTGGGCAGGACGATCACCCGCCTTAACAAACGCAAGGCACCCGGTCCGGACGGGTTGCCCACCCTAGCATTAGTCCAGATGCCGCGGAGGACCCTGGTCATTTTGACCAGGATCTTCAACGGCATCTTACGTACCGGACACTTCCCCACCGCGTGGAAAATTGGGAAGGTGATCGTCCTGCCTAAACCAGGTAAGGACAGACGGCTGCCCTCTAGCTACAGGCCGATTACCTTGCTGTCTCATGTGGCCAAATTATTCGAGAGAGTGTTCCTGCGCAGACTGCTACCTCACATTAACATCCGTGAGGAGCAGTTTGGGTTCCGCAGTGGACACTCCACCACTCTCCAGCTGGTACGAGTGCTCCACCACCTTGCAGAGGAACTCAACCTCGGGCGGCAGACGGTCGCAGTTTTCCTCGATGTCGAGAAGGCATTTGACCGTGTGTGGCACGAGGGCCTCCTTTTCAAGGTGATGAAGACCACAGCCCAGCCCGGCTTGGTCCGGGTGATCGCTTCCTTCCTGGAAGGCCGAAGCTTCTATGTTTCGGTAGAAGGGGAGGAGTCGTCGCCGAGACCAATTCGGGCAGGGGTACCTCAGGGTAGCTGTCTGTCCCCGTGCCTGTACGCTGCGTTCACCGATGACATCCCCACTCTTGAAGGTCATCTTCGGGAGTGGGAAGACGATGTCATGCTCGCTCTTTTCGCGGACGACAGCGCGTACTTCGCGTCGTCGCGTCGCCCCACCCTCGCAGCTGCAAAGATGCAGCGTGTGCTGGATCTGCTACCTGAGTGGCTGGATAAATGGAGGATGGCAGTTAATGTCGGTAAAACCGCCGCTCTTTTAACCGGCCGTAAACGAAACTTGCCACCAAAACTCCAACTTCGGGGACTGGATGTAGAGTGGCAGAGGTCGGTGAAGTACTTGGGGTGCCATATAGACAGGTCGCTAAGCCTAGCGCCAATGGTTAATAACCTTATCAACCAGGCTAAAGCCGCGCGCGCGCTCTTGCGACCTGTTCTATCGTCTAGGATGCCCCTACGTGCTAAACTGAGACTCTATAAGACCTACATCCGGTCCCGACTCACATACGCGGCACCCGCGTGGCTTCCATTTATCTCAGCCACTAACAAAAAGAGGCTGCAGGCCCAGCAAAACATAGCCCTCAGAGTGTGCACGGGAGCGGGTCGTTATGTCAGGAATGATGTGATAGCCCGCGACGTTCAGGTGGAAACCATTCAGGTGTTCGTGGAGAGGTTAGCGAGATCAATGTATGATCGCGCCGACAACGGTCCCCACGAACACCTGAGGAATATCGCCCCACTGCACGCGCGTCCTCCTGACGCACGGTACCCGCTCCTGCGCGAGTTAGTACGCCCGCAGTCGCCCCGTGGCGACAGGGTGGAGCGACGTGACGGCGCGTGGTGAGCGCAGCGTTCAGGCTCCCCCCCCCCCCCCCCCCCTCCCCCCCCCCCCCCCCCATTGCATCCTTCCGCTCAATTAAATTAATTTAGTTAACCTTAAGCCCGTTTAAATTTAACGGCATCAAACACCGGGGATGCAGTGACACCCCGAGCTTCTGTCCGGGCACGAGGTTCGCCTCCAGGCCCGCACCCACTCCCCCCAGCCAGGGTTCGAGTGGACGACCCGTTTGATTGGGGGGTACGAATCCACCTGAACCGTCAGAGAACGATGTAATTCCAAACTTCAGAACAAAATAATTTATAGCGCTACGCGTGTAAGTCGCCAGTGAATAATGACCGTGTAAGATAAGAGTACGTTGATACATAAGGAGAATTTTTTAAATTAATTACTCTATAAAGATAGGCAGATGGGTTTCTTGATAGTAACTGGATAGCAAATGGTGGTGGTGGTACCTAACTTAGATTTCTCTTGAAGAAAAAAAAAAGCAAAACACTTTATTGCCACAAGAAAAATACATACATTAATATTTTTTTTAAGAACACTTGCAATACCGGAGGCATTAATTGTGCGCTGCATGCCTTGGAAGGAAACTCACTTTACGTTTTTTTGAAGCACCCCATGTTGTATTTATTTATTTTTATTTATTCAAACACAAATTAATAGAATACGTAATACTAAACTAAGTAAAATAATAAGCATAGACTATATAGACTATGTAGATTGATAGCACTACGGGAAAATAACGAATTAAATCTGTCTTTCCCATCCGTTTTCTTAGTGACCCTAACGAGGCTGACACGGTCACCTTGTCGTGTACCAAAGCCTCTAAAGGTCAGATAAAGAAATTTCTAGATAGATCTTTCTCTCTTCGTTTTTTATATATATCTCTCATTTATAAGGTCATAGGTAGAGGCATAGAAAATTCGGGTAGTATTTGTCTCACCGTTACGTATCAAGGCGTCGTCGTGTCACCGGGCCCTGACTGAAACTCAGCGCTGCGGCGGTGGCTAGCATCCAGCCATATCGTCACAGCATAATGCTGAGTCAGGGACCCTTTTGACACATCTGCATGTGAACTTACTCTAAGTCATAGTTACTTTTAAGTAGTGAAATGTAATTATCGTGTTATGTATGTGTGTGTAAATAAATTTTCATTCATTCATTCATTCATTAATAAAAATATTATAATTGATTGGTTTATAAATCATGTTAAATTTTTCTACATATATAGGAAGGTGATAAAATTAAATAGAAATGTGACATTGTTGTTGATATTAATCTAATAATAATTGTAAAGTAAAACTTAATAGATGGCTACTCTCTTTAGATTACGACAAAACTGAGGCTCTAATCATATAACATAAAATTTTACACACTAAACTCATTACGTTCTTCAGATTATTAACACTTAACTTCCCACACTCACACACCCACTCACCCTACGCTACATATGCACACTTACATCATTACACACTCCCACACAACCTAACACCCCCCCACCCATACTCACTCTTATCATTATCTTTACTAAATTCCTTTATGATTAAATTTTCCAAATTCCTTTTTGGTTAAGAATATAATTTGTAATTTGCTTGCACAGAAAGTGCGACGGAATCCCGACTTACAAGATACAGGTTTTCGACCTAGTTTGTAAGTCGGAGGTCCTTTTTTTGTGTGCCCTGTATAAGTAAATAAACTTTTTCATTTTTTTTTTTCATTTTCTTAATAATATCCTAGTGTGGGAGCCAGGGAAATCTGAGAAAATGTAAAAGACACTGTCTGCATGAACACATTTTTATTTCATTTATCTATTTATACTATTGTTGCTGGAAATAAATCCCCCGATTTATTTATTTAATACTAGTGATGCGCGTTTTTATTTTTATTTATTTATTATTGTTGTGTACATATTTATGTGTGGAGCGTCGGTGGCACCGTGGCAAGGACGTCGGACTCCCATGCGGGAGGTCCGGGTTCAAAACCATGCAATGTCATGTACCAATGAATTTTTCGGTTTTTTCGAAAGACTTACGTACATTTACCGACTGCTCTGACGGTGAAGGAAAACATCGTGAGGAAACCTGCACACTGAGATAACCAGTGTGTGAAATGGCGAAGGCAATGGCAAACCACCGCATTAAATCTGCCACGAGAGTCGTTCTAAAGTGATTAATGCCTTAGAATGATCACGACCCTCAGAAGAAGTACATACAAAGTTACTGTATATATAAATTCGCGCCCCGAAATTAAAAAGCTGGTTTATCTGTGCGCTGCACATTCAATTCTGTTAAATTAGAACACAAACTAAATATAAAACAACTTAACAAATACAAATCAAAACATGACCGTAGGTAAAAATTGATATGATAACGGCGGTAGGCACCCATCACTGGAGCGCACGGCGCGGCGGCGGCCAATTTCAAACGAACAGACAAACAAAAATTTCACTTTTACGATTTCATTATATGATGATGATTGATACATAGTCTTAAACACGTCTCAGTAAGATATATAAATAAAAAAATAAAAGATTGGTTACCTAAATGTCTTACGCAACATAAAAGATTGGTTACCGAAATGTCTTACGCAACATAAATGTTTTTATTGTAAACATTCTCTTAGGGTACTTCCGGGCAAGTCGGCTGAGCAGTGCGTAAAAAGGGTCGGCCTTGTCAGCACTCCGTTTTGTCTGTGTCGTGATATCGGGCCGAGTTCGATAAAACAACACCTGTACATTGGTTTAACATTAGAAAATCGTGAAAATAGAATGATTCTAATAACCGTTTTCGAGTGTTGTTGTTGGCTTCGTGTTTATGCATTTAGATACATACCTAAGTGGTCATTTAAGCATGTGTTTTCAAGTGTTATTAAAATACTAGCGCATTTTTTTAAGTAACTATCAGAGTAGGTAGAGCTCTTTCGGGTCAATGTCCTCAAAGGTTATATTAATATGGATATGATTTCGGGACCCCGTTTTAAGTTATCGAGCAAATGTTGTAAATTACTTTTATAAACCTCGCCCTTACTCGGCGGATTACGATTTTTTTTAAATTGTGAACTTACGAAGAAGTTAAAACACTACCATAGGTACACAAGCGCCATGAATCTTAAAAAAAATATTTCGCCCCCAATCTTAAATGTGTATCAAAACAAATATAACGTTAAAAATCTAAATAATATATTTATTCAATCCCGGAAATCCCGGGATTATTGGGCATACTTATCCATATTATGACCGTATGTGGCAAGTACCAAAAACAGCCCTACCTACTCCGATCATAGGTAATTAGGCTTCAATATTCAATAATTTAGTTTTTGGTTTTCATCACAGTAATTATTTCAATAATCAGTAAGTCGAATTAAAATAAAATAAGTTGAATTAAAATAATTGGTAACACGGAATGAGTACATAATCTAGACCAAGTTGACAAAATGTTTGTTTGTAGTCTCTTTATTGTACATTAAAAAAATACACGTTAAAAGTTTAATTATAAATTTCACTTACATTATTATCGACACAGCCGAAACTTGTATCCCTAGTTGGTTAATAAAGAATAATTTCAATGTGAAAAACTTTACCACACACCAAAAACGTGGAAAGAATCCCGTTTCAAAAACATGAATCGTATAACAACGCAAACAAAACCTCGATATATAACGCTTATTATTGACGAACCCCGTAAAAAGCATCAACAAAACTGCTGAACCTCAAAGAAATGATTGCGAAGCGCAATTCAGGAAAAGCCGAGAGGAAATAATGTCAGGAAAACTCATTTGTCATTGCGCATAAAGTGAGTTTACGCCTTCGCGGGCCGCGTTGCGTGATCGACCGGTTCGCGTTCTATAGGCCTCCAGACATACACAGCCGCATAATAACACCCTTGATTGATGAATCCATCCCCCGGCGTTCAACAACGGAATTTTCCCACATGCGAAACTTCGTGTTCTTATTACGGCTTGTTTAACTCGCACTTCGGTGGAATGCGCCCTATTACGATGGATTATCAAGATTAAATATTAGATTAGAACTTGTCAGATGTCCAGGGGCCGGATTCTATTAATACAGTGTAATCTCAATATCTAGTACACGATTGTATAGGGTGGCACAAAAGAGAGGAAGCAGTGGGACGACATGGACTGATCATCAGCAGCTTACTCTAGTCCACTGCTGGACATAGGCCTCTCCCAGGGCGCGCCATTGAGCCCGATCTTCGGCTCTTTCCATCCAGTCGCTGCCAGCCACCTTGCGCAGATCGTCGCTCCATCTAACAGGGGGGCTCCCACACTACGTTTGCCTAAACGCGGTCTCCACTCCAGAACTCGTCTCCCCCAGCGGTTGTCGGTTCTGCGATAGACGTGACCGGCCCACTGCCACTTCAGCTTTTTTTTATGTATAACTAAACCCGCATTTGACCTCGATCTCGCCTGATGGTAAGCGACGATGAGGTCGACGATGGAGCACGCGGGTCCAGTAAATGCCTATTCACTCTGGCCTTGAAGATCCCAAGGTTGTAGGTTTCGGGAAATACAGACGCCGGCAGGCTGTTCCATTCCTTAGCCGTTCGCATAATGAACGAAGAAGCAAACCGCTTCGTACGAGCAGATGGGATATCAACAACATAAGGATGGAACCCCTCCCCGCGCCTGGTAGTCCGAAGGCGGAATGGAGATGCTGGAATTAGGTCGTGCAATTCCGATGCGCACTCTCCGAAATGTATCCTATAAAATACCGATAGACAGGCAACCTTGCGCCGATGTTCCAGACTTTGCAGTCTAGCCTCCACCAGCGATTCGTCACCTATAAGGCGCTTAGCGCGTTTCTCCACTGAGTCAAGGGCAGCCAGTTGGTACTTAGCTGAGCCGTCCCACAGGTGGCAGCAGTACTCCATGCACGACCGGACTTGGGCTTGGTAAAGGTTTAAGAGCTGTCCCGGCGTGAAGTAACGCCTAACCTTACTCAGGATGCCCAATTTTTTGGCTGCGGTCTTAGCTTTTGACTCAATGGAGCGCCCAAAGTTAAGATTGGAAGCCAGATCCAACCCCAAAAGGCTAAGGTGGTCGGTAATCGGTACGGATACACCCCGGAAAGTCGGAGTCAGGTGGAAGGGACTCCGTTTAGCGGTGAATAGACACGCCTGCGTTTTAGTGGCGTTAAACTTGACCAAATTGGCATCGCCCCAATCGGCCACGGCCTTTAAGGTCAAGTCGATACGCTCAACCATGGCCTCTCTTTGAGTCTGGATCTCACCAGCACCAGCGCGCGCAACAGGAAGATATCTCTCCGTAACCGTGCTGTCGTCTGCGTACCCAAAAATACCCGATATGAGCAGATCATTTATGTGCAGCAGGAATAGGGTTGCAGAGAGGACAGATCCTTGTGGAACTCCGGCGTTGATAGCCAGTTGGTCAGACGAGCAGCCATCTAGGACCACTCGTATTGACCGTTCACTCAAGAAATCCGCGATCCATATGCGCAAACTGGCTGGGATTCCATATGAAGGAAGCTTGCTTAATAGGCTACCGTGCCAGACCCTGTCAAATGCCTTAGAAATATCGAGTGACACGGCAAGAGCTTCACCGGTTTTCTCAATGGCTTCGCCCCAGAAGTGAGTGGCACGAACCAGAAGGTCCCCAGTAGACCGGTTTTGGCGAAAACCATACTGTCGGTCACTGAGGAGATCGTTACCTTCTAGGTGTGCCAGGAGCTTGGTGTTCAATACACGTTCCATAATCTTGCAGAGAATGGAAGTGATAGCAATGGGTCTATAATTGGCGGGGTCAGCACGGCTACCTTTTTTGGGCACAGGCTGCACGTTAGCAAGCTTCCAGGACTTTGGAACTTGACCAGTCTTTAGGGAGAGGCGAAACAGGCGCGTCAAGACAGGAGACAACTCAGGTGCACAGTTCCTCAAGACAATGGCTGGTATCCCGTCAGGACCACTGGCTTTATTCACGTCCAGAGTGCGGAGCGTTTTAAGTACCTCCTTTAGGTAAATGCAGACCTGTGGCATTACAGAGTCGCAGTGGGGTAAAGTGGGTGGAGTTTTGCTTCCAGCATCTAGACAAGAATTACTAGCAAATAGAGAGGCAAACAAGTTTGCCTTCTCTTTCGCGGTGTGAGCCAGCGATCCATCGGGTTTGACCAGAGGTGGCAGCGAAGGGCGACAGAAGTTAGCTTCGACTGATTTGGCGAGGGACCAGAAAGCTTTGCTACCCGCAGGGTATGAAGCAAGCTTGTTTCCGATCCGGCCAACATGTTCGTAGCGAGCCCGACGCTGAGCCTTCTTGCAGGACTTGGCGGCTTTGTTGAAGGCTCTCTTTTTATCTAGGACATCCGGAGCTTTGCGCGTCCGAGCATCAGCCCAGGCTACAAATGCTGACTGTTTCAGTGTTTCAGCACGAACGCAGTCCGCACTGTACCAAGGGCGTGCTGCGCCACCAAGAGGCACGTCAGAGAAGGGAATGAAATATTCCATGGCCTGACATACCACGTCGGTTATGGCCGAGGCGCAGCTCGACGGATCCTCAGTAGAGAAGCAGATTTGTCGCCATGGATAAGATGCAAAGAAATGCCGCATCTCATCCCAATCTGCTGACTTGTATCGCCACACTCGCCTGGTGCCTCTAGGGCTTAAATCAGGCGGAGAGTAGCTAGATACAGATTTCACCAGACAGTGGTCAGAGGTTCCCAATGGGGCAGAAATCGACACAGAGTACCTGTCCGGATCAGTTGTCAGCAGAAGGTCCAAGCAATTGGGCGTGTGACCATCAACATCCGGTATGCGCGTGGGGCCATCAACCAGCTGTGTGAGGTTTAGCGACAACGCGAGTTTGTACGCTTCCCTGCCAGCATGGTCGGTCTTCTGGTATGGGAACAACCACTCCTGGTGGTGAGCATTAAAGTCCCCCAGAAGAACCAATTGCGCAGATGGATACCGTTGTTGGGCCACTTCCGCCGCAAGGCTAAGGTGTTCAATTAACTTAGTTGTCTCCTGGTCACCGCTGTGCGAACGGTAGACACAAGCATAGAGCATTTTCTCCAGCCCAGTGTCCACCAGCATCCATATTACAGAAAATTTGGGATCTTCAAGGTTCCGGAGACGCCGACAGCAGATGTCATCGCGAGCATACACGCAGATCCCAGCGCGGGGTTTAAAATTGTGCTCCAGGTTATACCCTGGGTAGAGTAAGTATGACGCGTCTGACGGACATCCGATCTGCGTCTCCGTTAGGAATAGCAAGTGTGGATTTTCAGTTTCGAGGTGGTGGTGAACTGGTTCGATATTGGAGTGCAGACCTCGGATATTTGAGAGGTGCACTTTAAGTTGGAGGACGTGCTTCCGCTGTGCACACTTACTATTCTTTTTGGACTTTATCATGTTTTATATTGGAGAGTGAATAGGCGAGAGAACGGTAGTTGGGCAAGGGGCTGCACAGCTCACCCAGCGGCGCATGCGGGGTCGCCACACGTATGGTAGCCTCATCTGGAGACTGCGGGGACGCCCGAACCCCCCACGGAAATGCCCACCGACTCCTCCAATCCGGTCGCCAACCGGCACGGTGGAGCATTCCGGGATTTTTCGCGAGGCGGCGGGGCAGCCTTTCATAGGTGGCTGGCCTACTACTTGGGCCCCCTACAACCTGCGGTCGGCCAGCGGAGAACCGTGCTTCGGATCCCGCTACCCTCCACGATGAGGCGCCCGGCGCGGCAACACATCGCAGCACCGAAACCGGTGCGCATGTGCAGTATAGCTGCCCAGACCCGTTCTCTTGGTGGCTACTTCGGACATCATGCCGAAACACGACTAGGTCGCTTGGCGGCATGTCTTTGTCCGGAGGGTGGTGACAAGCCGCGGTCAGCCTGGACCTACCACCAGTAGGCTGCTCGTTTATGGCTCCCAGGGTTCATGTGTGGGGCCTTGTGGTAGAAAATACGGATGCGAGCAGCGGAACCGTATTCCCACACATCCCTTAGTCGACTTTTACGACACCCACGGGAAGATATGGGGTAGTCCTATTCTGAACCGGGAACTACACGGTTAAGCTTGCTAATCTTATGAGCTATGTCGATAAGTTTTGTTATATGCCGGATCTCCTCATTTCAGATTTGATCCAGCAGAGATACTCCGAGCATAGCTCTTTCCATAGCACGCTGAGCGACTTTCAGTTGGTGAGCCAGTCGCACCGTCAGAGTCCACGTTTCGGCTCCGTAGGTCATTACTGGTAGGACGCACTGGTTAAAGACTCTTGTCTTTAGACATTGAGGTATGGGCGACCGATGAAAACCGTGCAATGTCATGTAGAAGTACTGATGAGTTCTTCTGTTTCTTCGAAATTCATTTACCAACTGCTCTAACGGTCAAGGAAAACATCGTAAGGGAACCACGCTGAGATAACTGTGAAATGGCATACCACCCACCATATTAAATCTCCCAAGAAAGTTGTTTTATGTGGTCGTTTCCATGGAAAGATGAATAAATGAAGAATACGACTCAGAGAGGCCGTGATTTATAAAAAAATCCATTGTTTGGTTTACTAATAATACTTGATCCCTTTTAAGAATCCAAACACCTTTACACTACAATAAAAACTACCACCACTTAATTTTCCTTTCATTGCCTTTGCTCAAATCAACCCGTAGCTTAAAGCCCTGAAGGTATTACCTACCAACATGACCTCCATTTTGACGTGGGGCGAGGGTGTTCTATACGAAATTAACCCGCGCTGAAGTCGGATCATCAATCAAGCGTACCCCTCAACAAAGAGCGGCCAGCCTGTGATTAGCGAGCCTAAATTATCTACCATCGCCAGCCCGTGTGTGGCTGCTGGTACCATCGGGGAACTAACTCGAAATTAGTATTATTTCTAGCGTCTAGTGCCACTATTAGTAATTGAAGACATATCTACCCAAATACCTACAGTGAAGACGAAATAAAGTGTTAAATAATACATAAACTCTCACATCCATAATCACCGAGGAGGTAGACAGAGGAGCCACCTGCAATCACAGGTAGTTCCCACTTTTCGCCGTAAGATTTGGTGGACAAACGTATAGGTGTATTACTTGTAAAATAGTTTCTAGTAGCTGGACATAGGCCTCTCCCAGGGCGCGCCATTGAGCCCGATCTCCGGCTCTTCTCATCCAGTAGTTGCCAGCCACCTTGCGCAGCTCGTCGCTCCATCTAGCAGGACAGCGTCCCACACTACGTTTGCCCAAACGCGGTCTCCACTCCAGAACTCGTCTACCCCAGCGGTTGTCGGTTCTGCGGCAGATGTGACCGGCCCACTGCCACTTCAGCTATGTCACTAATCGTCCACTATGGTGGTGCTTTTCTTTAGGGATCACACAGCACTTATTACTTATTAAAGAGTTATAGCGAGCCTATTTTATTTTTGTCAACAGGTTACTAACAGCCCGTGTGTTACTGCTGTACAGTTGGTGAACTAATCATGGGAATTCGTATTACAACTAGCGCCTCTGTTATAAAACAAAGATTTTTGGTAAATCTATCCTCTTCTTAGTCGTATTGTTTTTAACTGTTTAATAATACTACTAATTTTAGGCAGATTTAATAGGTTGGTTAGCCATTGCCTTCTCCGTTTCACACAACCAAGAGAAGAGAAGAGATCGCTCTTAGCGATAAGGCCGCCTAAATTGTACTTCACTATTTCCTTTTCTATCTCATGTTTGTTGTTTTATATTTGTGCAGTAAAGTGTATTTTATTTTACTTTATAATAAAAATAAACTAATAGTTACACTGAATTGAACATTTAAGGTGGTTCCTCTGTCTACCCCGTACCCCCTCGGGGGTTATGGACGTTAGTTATGCTGTGCTATGAACATTTAAGAAACACTCGATACAAAGATACGAAGTTATAGAGATCTAAAGCTTGACCAGAAATATAAAACTCACCATAATGCGGGGCACAGGCCTCCCTTGCACAAGGGGGTACGGCCCATGATCCACCGAGCGGGCCCAGTGCTCATTGGTGGATTCACACGCCTTCGGATACTTTTAATTTCCTCAGACATGTAGGTTTCCTCATGGTGTTTTTTAAACCGATGGATGGATTACCAAAACGAAAATGATTCATACACTACAATTAGCGATTTTAAGTTGTAACGTAACACAGCAGCTTTAATACAGTGTAGAGTCATTATAGAGATAAACTGAGCTCTACGCCTCAATTCGTCACACTGCTTATTTGTGCCATAAAGTGTATTTTACTTTTTACTTACAACAACAACAACAACCAGTGTGTGAAACGGAGAAGGCAATCTCATTGTGCAGATTTCCCTACGATGTTTTCTTTCACCGTTAGAGCAGTTCTTTAAGAGTAAAGAGTAAAGAGTATTCATTCATTCATTCATTCATTCTTTGAGTATTCGATAGAAATATGAACACCTAGGGTAATAAGTGGCAAAACCACATTTTTATTGTTATTATTACTTTGTATGTATTTCATTTTCGAGGAAATGACCAAGACAATTCTTATTAACAGAAACAATTATTATAGGTAACAAAACTATAGTCTAGTGAAACCGCTGAAGTTTCACGACGTTACCCTATTTTCCCAGATTGTATTGTTCAGCTCTACTTTGAACAAAGGAGAGCTCAACCTTATTAAATTATCGTGATGTGATGAATTTTCGCCAGGCAGTATTCCCTAGCGAAGCCACCGGTATTCCGGGGTTCTCTAACTATTTGCCCGTATCGTTTACTCTATGTAGACGTGTACAGTTGGCTTGTCTATAAGTAGAGATAGGAAAGTAAATGTAGAGTGGGCTGTGTTCTGATTCTGACTCATTTTATTAAAGCTATAAGTACATAAGCTTCGAAAGTCATCGTCAATAGACAGAGACCAGAGTAAATCAAAGTAGAGATGCAAGCAAAGTAGAATGCGGGCAAAGAAATTCTACAACTGTACCAAACAAGTCTATAGCATTAGTAGTTCCCGAGAAAAACAACTGTGACATACACACATACAGACGGATAGACACCGAAGTCTCACCTTGGGTTCCTTTTTTACCATTTTGGAACGGAACCGTAAAAAAGCGACAAAGAGCTGATTACATTTCGTATAGGAAAATGACAGTTTTAATTCCTAATGCCACACACACTCCAGGTAAAATAAGCAGTTTTAGTGAGGTTTCAGGAGTTGAAATGACCGACGATATGTGGTAGGAATCCTTAAAGAGCAAATGGATGACTTATGGCGGCTTCCCGCGTCAACGTCGGCGCATGCGTGCTGCGCGCCTGTCAATTGCTGAAAACAACTGCCATCTTGCTCTTGATCTTCAAGACCTGCCTTTTTATTTCGTGGGCGCGTTCAGCCCCACATTGGTGACCCCATCAGAAGGTTGCGTGGGGGTCACCAATGTGGGGCTGAACGCGCCCACGAAATAAAAAGGCAGGTCTTGAAGATCGAGAGCAAGAATGTATTTGTCTGTCCCACAACACTATTGACATCGCGAGTATGTAAAAACAGATGGCAGTTGTTTTCAGCAATTGACAGGCGCGCAGCACGCATGCGCCGACGTTGAGGCGGGAAGCCGCCATAGACTATTGTACAGTGGAAGACACATCTAGCTATACTTTGTGGAATTGGAACCCTATCGCAAAAAGTTATTGTTATGATACCTTGACATTAGTATGTTAAAGCGACAAAGTACTAAAGATGTCGAGTGTTGTCCGCTGTACACATGTTTTCTGTGATCAAAATGTAAATCAAAACACAAAATCTAACCAAAACGAGAAGCCACATCGTAAAGCAAACCGTCGAATCCTGTTTAACCGGAGATGTCAGAGGTTTGACGAACGAACGGGTTCAAACCAGATCCGACCGGAATGTTCTGACGAGCGTCTCCGGAAATCAAATCCCACACGAGAGCCTCAATCCAAACGTCAATTTCAGCTAGTGGGGTCGGATTTCCGTGGACACGAACTATGGTTCGGTTTTGGTAGATTATTTTATCTACCAGGCACGAAGCCAGGAAGCCAGAGGGCCAGGGGAATCCTTAAAATTCTAGAGTGCCTTAGAAAATTAAGTAACGGTAGATCCTGATGTGAAGGATCGCCCGGGTTGGTACCACCCTCTTATCTATTTCTGCCGTAAAGCAGAAACGCTTGCATTTCTTTGTTTCGGTTTGAAGGGCAAAGAGAGCCAGCGTAATTTCCGGCACATGAGGCACTTCATGTAAGTCATCAAGGTTAGCAGTGCATCAAAAACCCTCTAATAATAATATAGTGAGGTGAGATGTCTCTGGACGACAGTGGTCATTTACCATCAGGTGGCCTGTTTGCTCGTCCCTTATTTAATTTTAAAAAAAATACAAAATAAGTTTATGTGACTATTACATACATAACTTGACGCTATGTCCATTGTGGAGTAGGGAGAAAGAATGGAGCACCACGAGCTAAATCTGAAGATAAAATAACCTACAAGAAAAGCCCATCAACTCCTGTTATCTCAGAGCTCAAAGTAAAATTCTCACACGAATAATTACTAATTTCAAAAAGGAAAATTGGACTCATTATCAGGATTTCTGAACCTCTCTCAAAGCTTGATAGGTAGATGTACAAGGTTATTCAAATCAAAGCCTGAAAAGCATAAAAATGTGTGCAAATAAATTTTAATTAATTCATTCATTCCTAATGATTTAACTAGGTACCTACTCACATAAAAACTAATTATTGAATATATAAGGTACTTTCGGCCAGGGGGCACTTCGCTTGGGTATTTGCCTGAAATTGTATTCAATAATTTTACCTAGGTATTGTAATATTTTAGAAACTACTGAATATATATTGTAATTGGAATTGACATGTAATCATTATATTATTAAATTATTATTATGAATTAAATAAACTGTTTTTTTTTAATATTTTAGTTTATTCTCCAGATATCACAATTATTTCACATTGATAATAATTTATTGAATAAATGCAAATTTATTAATGAATTGTTAGTAAAATCTAATACTACACATAGTTAAAGAATATTGTAACCATTAATAAAAACCAGAGCTTTCAAAAATAGATATCAATCCAATTATAGTAGATTTAGTTCATTAGTAAAAGCTTCCACAAAGTTCAGTAAAAACAGTTGTGAGTAAAATAACATTGACAGCCATACGGTGAGGCCAACGGCTAACCGCTCAATGCTTGCTTGCTTATCGTATGGTTAGTGGCCAACCCATTTGTCAGAGTTGTTCAGGCCGCCCATAGGCCTCTGACATGGCTTAACGACTGCTGTCGAACGACAACAACCGGGACCGACTGCTTAACGTGGACTCGAGGCACTGAGGAGCTCAGATGAAATTTACTAGCGGTCACCCATCCGGTACCGACCGACCACGCCAACGTCGATTAACCTGCACGATCACTTTCAGACCGTGCTCGCAACTAGGCTACGAGCTCCTAGACCGCTCAATTAAACTCAGTCAATAGACTCAATAGAGCCACTGAGTGTATTATTAAATAGTTAGACTGGAATCATCACGAACGCCCTTAAAATAAAGGTGAAAAGTGCCTACCGCCGCCGCCGCCGGAATGGAAAGAATGGCTATTAATCAAGGGTCTTTCCAAGAGCGTCGGTGGCACAGTGGCTAGGACACCGGACTCCCATGCGGGAGGTCCGTGTTCGAAACCGTGCAGTAGCAGCAAAGATACCCCAAGATCTCGGAAACCCCTGATCCAAATTTTATCATACGTGGCCAGACGTGGCTAAGAAATTTCGACAAAATTATATGTTAAGAAAACCGCAAATAGGATCATTGCTTGTAAAGTTATTATGACGCAGACAAACAGATGCGTATAACTTATAACACCCCTTCCTTTTGGTCATTCATCAGCGTCGGTGGCACAGTGGCTAGGATACCGGACTCCCATGCGGGAGGTCCGGGCTCGAAACCGTGCAGTGCCATGTACCAATCAGTTTTTCCTATTTCATTTCATTTATTTATTTTGCCATAAATCGCGTGTACTTACATTGTGGGTCTTATAAACATACGTTTCAACACGATTTTACCCAATGGGTGTAGCAAATAAATATATAATATTGATTAATAAAAATTAATTTAATTTAAGTTATTATATCAAAACTAAATATACCTAATGAATATAAAATTAAATTATGTATCCAAATCAAATAAATCGCAATATTTTTCGAAGACTTACGTACATCATGAGGAAACCTGCACACTGAGATGATCAATGTTGTTTCCCATATACCTTAACTCTCTATTTTATTTATATACTTTATCTAAGTAATTTACCTTATCACCGTCTGTTGGCAAGATTTATAAATTGATTTTACTACTTTTTTGTATACTGTGGATTACGTAGTGGGTTATGCATTTACTTTATACTTGTATTAGTTACTATGCTTATGTAATCTTTAGTGTATAACTGTTTGTGATCCCTAATAAACTCAAATAAAATAAAATAAATAAAATGCGTAAATGGCAAGTACAAAAGATCCTTAAGGGTCGAAGTGCCGCTGGGTTATTCCCTCCTATCATAAGATAAGGTTGCCTGGAAGATTTCGCTCAAAGATATAAGGCCGTCTTGTATTTTTCTCTATGTATGTATGTTTGTGTATGTCCTGGGTGTGCAATAAAGAATATTTGTATTGTATGGTAATTGTACAGTTTAAGGTGTTCTTTCTTCTTCTTTGTAGTCGTATTTGTAGTCTTATTGATAAGATCGTGTTCATTTTGTTGAATTAACTACATCACATTCTTGACATATTTAATGAGGTAGTTTCTCATTGTCTTACCACTGTAAACCAGTGTGTGAAATAGGGAAGGCAATGGCAAACACCTCTTTACATATGCCAAGTTTTAAAACAATTAGGCAGTGTAGCGGATGCTGAAATAATAACACTGGGGATTCTCCTTATACAAATTATTATAATTTTCAGAATAAAACAAAAGCCAACATGTTTAAAGCCCTCCAAATATTTGCTACTAATAAAAAAGGACCTTATATTTACCTTATATTGAAATTATACCTTATATTGAAAATATACCTTATATTGAAATTAACGCGAAAAGATTTCAAGGCGGTGATTTTTTATGATTTTAAAAGTTCCCGTTTTCCGCAAGATTGCACTGCTCGTTTTCAAAATGGTTTTGGGAGGGAAGCACCTCATCTGAGCACCGTAAGGCGTTGGTGCGCTGAATTTGATCGTAGCCGAGTTTCTCTCCATGATGAGATTCATAGAGGTCGGCTCTCAACTGCGATTACTGAAGAAAATGTGGCTACTGTCAGGCCCTAATTGAAGAAAACCGACGTATCGCCTATGAGGAGATTCGAGGACATTTGCGGATTGGTATGAGCCAAATTTAAAAAGAACATCAACATTTAAAAGTTAGGAATCTTTGTTGTCGGTTGATTCCTCGTGAACTCACCTCAGAACAGAAACGGGCTCGTGTTGATTGGAGCAAAAAAATGTTGTTTATGACATTGTGACTGGAGACGAAACATGGATTTATTGTTAGGATCCAGAAAGAAAACAACAGTTTTGTGAATGGGCTTTCGAAGGCGACAGCAGACCAACAAAATTGTGGCAGGCGAGAAAATGATTGCGTTTTTTTTCTCCCAGTGTGTTCGAAAAAGTTAGGGAAAACGACCAAGAAGTCGCATCCTCTTGCACCATGACAATGCTTCTCCGCACACCGCGAGCAAGACACAGTCATTTGTGGCTTCTGAAAAGGTGGACTTCGTGACACAGTCCGGACCTTGCACCATGTGATTTCTTTATTTTCCCAAAAATGAAAGATTTGATGATAGTTTTGACATTTACGGGGTCAGAAGAGACTGTAATAGCTTTCAATCAGCACGTGTGAAACATGTCCTCAGATCGATGGTCCTCATGTTTTCAAAAATGGTTTGAACGAATGAAAAAGTGTTTAATAAGTAACGGAGAATATTTTGAAAAACAATAAATATTTACTTTACTTATAAACTGTTTTATTTATGAGTTACGCAAAATTTCAATGAGCCCCACGTATGAACAAAACACCTTCCATTACTATCCTTAAACCACCCGCAAAACATTGGTTTCCCTTTAAAGAACGGGGGGAAACCACTCCAGTACCTCACATACACACGAATATCCTCATTCATAAAAACAAACACATTCATACATCACAATGTTGCTTTCTTCGTCCGTGCAGTCACTGAGGGGCCAGCTGAAAATCAGCGCTGTGGCTTGCCTCAGCATTATGCTGAGCTGGTGTATCCTTTTTGGCACTGGTCCGCACCGGATGTGCTGCATGTATTATATCTTTGTATACTTATGAATTGTGTACTTGCTATATTCTGGTGTTTACAGTGCTAAAAACGTTTTCAATTTCAATTTTCAATTGTTTCTCCATCCGATGCGGGCGGGCTTGACTCCTCCGAGGTCCTTAACCAATTAAGGGTGCGGTTGTAGGCTAGCTAAACCCTTGACTCGGCCTGAAATTGACAAGAAAATCGAGCTTCGGCTTTGCAGCGACATCCAGTGGAGTGGACGTAGGTATAATTCATCCCCTCAATTTACTACACCCAACCAACCCTTCTGTTCTCGCACATCAGTTGTGTTAAACAAAGGACGTCATTTGCTATATACATGCATATGTATGTATAATTACAATATAGTGGAAGACACATCAAGCAATACTCACTATAGAACCCTATCGCGATAAGATTTTGTTACGATTTCTTGACATTCGTATGAATGTAAAAATAATATTAAAGCGACAAAGTACCAAAGTGTTAGTCACTATATATCTCAATCTTAGATTAAAGAAAAAATAGTCATCCTCCCCCTAGAGCCGGGCACGCATTCGTTCTTTCATAATCCCAACACTTCTTAATGCGAAACGTTTGAAAGTATGTTGATAATCTCAAATGGCTCAACCGATTTGGATAAAACTTAATTGGCGTATATACGAGTATGGTTCTTTAGAACCTGGAAAAGACAGGCTACTTTTTATCTCGAAAAATATCGGATTTCCACGGAAAATGTAGGTACCTACTCTAGTAAGCATTACAAACATACACCCGAAAAACATTTCCCTTCTGGGCCAGTTAGTCAACGGCTTGTTATCAACTTTAGTGTTTTACTTTTATTATTCCTTGGAGGCAAATTTTATTACAAATTCATTAGCCAAATATCACTTGCGTACGAACTTTAGTTATTTTTAAATTAATTGTTTAAAAAAACATGTCTGTCACTTTTCAATCGCTACGATGGAGGTAACGCAGGAAGCATTTCATGCTATGATCTATTATGACTTTAAACGAGGGTTAGCATATAAGGAATCACATGAAAATTTAATCAGTGCTTTTGCGAATTGGCTCCATCACTTGCCACCATCACTTATTGGTTTCGTGAGTTTAAGCGTGGTAGGAGCAACCTAAAAGATTACCTTACATTATATTTAGATTAGATTAGATTACATACACAAACCCGAAAAACATTACCCTCCAGGGCCAGGGGCAGTCAGGTAAAAATCTGCAGTTGATGCAGATGTAAAAAAAACATTTCAAGTGGACGGAATCACAAAGAAATCTAGTACAAAATAAAAAGAATCCTGTAAAGCAAGAGATAATAAACGAAATAAAATTATTGATGCCTTGAACGTTAGTCCGTTATACCGTGAAATGAAAACATCGCTCAAGGTTTATCTAGAACCCACATCCACATAGTAAATTAGAATAGTAGAAGCTGCCTAGTATTATATAATATTAGTGATCTATAGATACTTAGATAAAGATACCTATAAAGAAACAAGCGATGCTAAAATACTATTGACTTGACAACCGCTGTGGCGAAATTGGATACGCGCTATTGGTGTTTTCTTTATATCGTTTGTTTCTGATATTTGTAAGAAATGTACTTACAAGATTTTTGGATCGAACTAGTTCAATAGTTCTTTTTTTATATTTTAATACAAGCATTGGGTTTTCGAATGTTTTTGCGATTTAAAAGTAATATTTCATTCCTACTTTCATTCATGAAATCAAGGAATGTGAATCTTTAAATAGTTTTAAAAACATACTTGTGAGTGTGACCTGGTGAAAGTTGAGAGGAAGAAATTTGTCCTCAATAGGCTCCAAAATGGGAGGCTCAATATTATTTTGAGTCAGCCATTATCTGATAATATGAAACACTTACTGTTGTTTGCTAAGTTGGCTCTCAGAGTGAGGACTGACTCTAATAATACATACTTGAGCTTCCCTTCCCTTTTCTTAGTGACCCTAACGAGGCTGACATGGTCACCTTGTCGTGTACCAAAGCCTCTAAACTGAGATTTTAAAAAAAAGATATAATTATATACATCTTTATAAATATACTTAATATTATACATTATTATAAATATACTTAATACATATATTTATAATAATGTATAGTTTCGTCATGTCATCCTTTACTCTGTTACATTTTATTTTTGAGAATTGTTTATTAGTTTTTCGACTAGCTGGAAATATTTTTGGCAAATTGTTTATATTTTTTAATTTTCAAAAGTCTTTATTAAATCTTATTAATAAAAAAATAAAAAAAGACTTACGAAAAGCCTTAGTCAAAAATTCCGCCCCGTGTCGACCCCGGCGCAAAGGTCCCTATGACGCTCGCGGCATTGCCACGCTGAATCGCCACGGCCAACCTCTGCACCAAGAACGACCCGGAGCGGGGGTCACAGCCTCTCTCTCTCTCAGGCGAAATATAAACTAATATAAACAATTGTTTATATTAGTTTATATTTTTTTCTGTAAGTGAACTATGTTCTTAAGAGAAATAAAAATTCATTAAGCCGAAATTTGTACCAAAATAAGCAGTCTTTGATTGCACGAGAGACATATTGTAATATATTATGTATATTAGAATATTTTTAATTACGAATATTAGAAGCCGTTTAAGCTTTGTGTTCTTAATTATATTTTGAATTTTAGAATATTTTTAATTACGAATATTAGAAGCCGCTTGAGCTTTGTGTTCTTAATTTGTGTTCTCAGTTTCAGCCGTTTGATACTTATCTTAAAATTACCGATATCGAATATATTATGTGGCTGAAGCGGCGTAATTCCGTGTGCTGGCTACGTCCGATATTGGACTTTGTAAACGCCGTTCTAGAATTTAATTTTGCCTGGCAAAATATTGGAATCTATTCGTGGGGCGGTTCAAAAATTGTTAGTCAACGGCTCATTGTTTTACTTTTATTATCCCTAAGAGGCAAATTTATTACAAATTCATTAGTCAAATATCACTTGCGTGCGAACTTTAGTTATTTTTAATTAATTGTTTAAAAAAACATGTCTGTCACTTTTCAATCACTACGATGGAGGTACCGCGGGAAGCATTTTATGCTATGATCTATTATGATTTTAAACAAAGGTTAACATACACACACAATCACATGAAAATTTAATCAGTGCTTTTGGGAAATTAGCACCATCACCTTTTGGTTTCGTGAGTTTAAGCTTGGTAGGAGCAACGTAAAAGATTACCTTAGACCTGGGCGACCACCAACGGCAGCCACTCAAGAAATCGTCATCAAGGTGGAGTGGCTAATAAAGAAAGTCGCAACACTACCAAGCGCGAGATTCAGGATGAACTGAAGATTGGATCACAGGCAGTTTCCACCATTTTACATGACCATCTTAAAGTTAGGAAGGTTGCATGGATACCCCACTCTGTCACAGAAGAGCAGAAAGTCCGACGTGTAGACTGGTGCCAGTTTATGCTAGATAAATTCGACGGAGGTAGCTCACAACAGGTGACTTTGGTATCTTGTATCGGTTTTAGTTACTATAAGATAAATAAATACAATACAAAAAAATATATTTTGACCTTCCGCAAGAACAGTTTTTCACATGTTTTGAAAGTATGCATGCATGCATAAGTGTATTGATTTTTTTATTTTTTTTTATTTACTAGTAAACCCGCATTTGACCTCGATATCGCCTGATGGTAAGCGACGATGAGGTCGACGATGGAGCATGCGGGTCCAGTAAATGCCTATTCACTCTGGCCTTGAAGATCCCAAGGTTGTAGGTTTCGGGAAATACAGACGCCGGCAGGCTGTTCCATTCCTTAGCCGTTCGCATAATGAACGAAGAAGCAAATCGCTTCGTACGAGCAGATGGGATATCAACAACATAAGGATGGAACCCCTCCCCGCGCCTGGTAGTCCGAAGGCGGAATGGAGATGCTGGAATTAGGTCGTGCAATTCCGATGCGCACTCTCCGAAATGATGCCGCATGGGAATACTTTGAAAAGTTGTAAATAAACATTTGTAATATTTCTTTTATTTTCTATTTGACTCAAAATTAATGGATCGCCCTAGGTAATGAAAGAAATAATTGCAAATGAAAGAAACAATTGGAAGTGCTTAATAGTAAAAATAAAGTTTTTATGATTAGAAAAAACCCAATTCGACGTATTTTAAAATTGTTAGGTCAGTATTTAATGTTTTTAGGACAGGTCAGGAAGCAGGCCTGAAATTCGAATTTTTTTTTCGGGTCCTATACCTATGTGGTGTTCTTTACTATACTAAGATAGTTATAGAAAGAGACGCAACATATTGAGCTTTTTTTTGGATCAAAAGGATGTTTAATGCAATGGAACGTTGTTTCACTCCTCTTTTGATTTTACGAGGGTTGCGCTAGTTGTCGCATATATCCTTATGAAAGGAAAAAGAGACAAACTTGCTGTCACCCGCGGTTATAGCACTTTTACTGGTTATCTCATGCGGGGTGCTGCCATAGTATAAAGGGAACAGTATAGAATCTCAGCGCTCGCCCTGCGAGGTACCTACTCACGAAAGTGCATGCCGTGCACCGTCGTTTATATTGACGTGTTTTACCATTGAAAACCCTGTTGAACGAAGTTTTTAAGTTAAAAAATGAACCCACCAAAGTCCACCAAACTATAATGCTGCTTGATGGAGTTACATCTCACAATCTATATATATAAGAATAGAATAAGAATAAGTTTATTTGTGCAGTAAGATGACAAAGTATTCATACACCAGTAGAAACTTAAGCATAGGTTATATAAAACTAAATAAAAAAAAATATGAATGTAAATATAATATGAATGTTTGTTAGTTTGTGCTCTATGCGTTCCTATACCATTCATCCGATTGCGATGAAACTTTGGTAAGTTGCTGTGCCTACGCCCGGGAAGGTTCCTGAGTTTAAAAAAAACAACACGAGAGAAGCCGCCGCCGAGCGCAGCTAGTACATAATAAATATTAAAATATCATGCGATTGGCCTATCAGCGGCAGCCCTTAAGTTATGTGTCATAAGTCATTACGTATCAATGGAGCCATTATCTTATCTTATCTTATGATAGGGGGCCGGAAATAACCCAGCGGCACTTGAGGATCTTTTGTGCCAACCCCATTTTTCAGTGTGCCGGTTTCCTCACGATGTTTTCCTTCACCGTTGAGCAGTCGGTAAATGTACGTAAGTCTTCGATAAATACGAAAAACACATTGGTACATGGCACTGCGTGGTTTCGAACCCAGACCTCTCGCATGAGAGTCCGGTGTCCTAGCCATTGTGTCACCGACGCTCTATGGATTTGTCGCCATTTGGCGTCAGATTGTTATATAATGAAATAGTTAATCATTAACCTATGCTTAAGTTCCTACTGGTGTATGGACTATGAATACTTTGTCATCTTACCGCACAAATAAACTTATTCTTATTCTATTCCTTGTATTCTTCTTGGTAATGCCATCGCTTCAGTAGCGGTAGCTAATGGCTGCAATAGGGCGGCGGCAGCGGCGACGCGGCGTGCGAATGCCTCGTGCGGTAAGTAAATTTTATATACTGAGTTTCAATACTGTCTTTCTTAAACTATGATGCTGGTCTTACTCACAAAGTTGATTTGTTCGTTCCGAGAGCAAGTAAAAACTTGTAACATTGTTCTTTCTATACGCTCCGAATTGCGGTTGCGACACTCTTTCGTTTATATTTCTTCAAGTTTTCTTTGAAATGTTAACACAGCATATTGCAATTTTCTCCAATTTACTTAGGATAGACCGTGGTAATGCTTGAAAAAATGAGATTCTGTTTAGTTCATAAAAAAGTATACTTGTATTGTAAGTGCTAATTTACAATGCAACTTATCCAAAATTGAAGGAAAGCGGATCGCGCTGCAGTTTTCAAACATCTTTCCTTCAAGGGTCCTATAGTTAATTATTTTCTTTTTTCAGACTTTTTACCCGAAACTGTTTCAAAGTAAAAGAATTATTTCGTTTTAAATGAACACAGACACCTATCACTTTTTAAGTATTTACGAAAACAATGGCTTTGATTCCGGGGTGGCCTTCGAATAAAAAGCTAAACCTAAATGAATTTGTCACGCTCACTTATATTAGATTGTATGCGTCGGCGGCACAGTGGCTAGGACGCCGAACTCCCATGCGGGAGGTCCAATGAGTTTTTCGGATTTTTTAGAAGACTTACGTGCATTTACCGACTGCTCTAACGGTGAAGGAAAACATCGTGAGGAAACCTGCATGTCTTAGGAAATGGAAAGTTTCCGAAGGCGTGTGAAATCCACCAATCAGCACTGGGACCGCTCGGTGGATCATGGCCCGTACCCAAGGGGAGGCCTGTGGCCCAACAGTGGGGTCACTAATACGCTGGTGATGATGTGATGTATACGAGTAAGCGGGATCGACGTCTCACTTAGCGATCTTTGTTAAATTTAGTGGCCACCGATCAAAAACTCACAAACCAAAGAAAGAATACCGATTGCCACAAACACTGGTGTCACCTTAAAACTTACATTACTACTTATTTATTGGATTTCTTACTGTGAATTCAGTTTTAATTCGATAAAGTTATTATTTTATAGATATCTACTCCCCTCTCATGAATCACATGTACCTACCCCTAGTCAAAAGCGAACATCAAAACAACCCCAACAGGGAAAAACACATACATCATAATGAAATTTTCCACATGTTATGCGATATGTCTCTTTCCCATGTAATCTACGATCGAATCGAGCTTGACATGTTAGCTACTTGTTGCTTCGATTCCAAAGCCCTTTCTAATGGAAAAGAGGGAGGAATAATAACCATTACTTATGATTTATTTAGCATTCACGCTACACTGACACAAGGAGATAACGAAACTACTTCAGAAATAACAAAACTTTGTTAAGATTTTATCAACGTTCATTTGAAATTAGCAAAAGGGGTTTTACTACTGGCATTGGCTTAGGTTATATGTTACCACAGCCCTGTAGTCGCGGGCTAAGAATAGAGCCACGGTAACTCCTGCCTGTCGTAAAAGGCGACTAAAAGGAGGGATCAGGGTCGCGGGCGGTCAAAGTGGGGGCTTTGGCCGTCCATTGGTTGGCGACCCTGGGGAAGGCAGCAACAGCACGCTGCTGTGACGGGAGGAACCGGGAGGTGGAATATTCTTATTATATATTTATTATTATATTTATTCTTAGGTACGTTCCTCTGGAGATCCCGGGGTCCTCCGATATGCACGAGGCCGGTCATCAAGAGGTCATCATCAGTTTTAGTGAGTAAATATTTCGAAGATCCCCCCCCCCCCCCCCTCCCCCCCCAATTTAACAAAATATGTTACCAATGGTTTTGTAGTAACTGTTTTAAGGTTACAAATATACAAGGCGTTGGTTACATTTAACGAAACAGTGTATCCTCAGTGAAACTAGATAAAGGATCTTCTTTAATAAGACGTGTAAGAATATAATACGCTAATCTACGTTGGAATCTTATTGTGGTTGGAATATAGGATGCTCCGAAAGAACCGATTGTCAGGTTTAAATATCGAACCTAAAAGTTGTCAAATCGCGAGGAGATTTGAATTTTCTTTTCTTGGCTGTTGTTAAACATTACTGCCTCTCTTTACTTTCAGATGATAGATGGTTTTATATTTCACTGTCTAAACTTGCTTCTACCACTTGGAAGTTTAAAATGCAATTGGATATAAGGTCTTGACAGAAATCACTTTTTGGTTTCAGAGGGACGTCAACCCCCAAACCGCCTGCAGCCATAACGGTTTAGAAAAAATACAAAAGAAACCAAATTTAAAATTGATGTAGATACCGGCATATCATGTTCAAATCTCCCTTTATCTGATCACAAACAAAGTCCGGGTAGTAACGCGAGGAAGCCGCGGGCATCAGCTATAAATATTACATTTCGGAGAATCAAGGGTCGGCGGAAACACGCCAGTATATAGGGGGCGTGGGACTCAGGCGACCCTAACTTGTACCTATTGTTTTTTTAGGAATCTGTACCTTAATGGTCTGAGCTACCGTGATCTGAAATACGCAGCATGGGATCGCGATTTTGCCTACTGACCTCCAAACTTAAATTTGAAGATGGCACCCGATGATGATGACCTTAATGATAAAAAAAACCTTGTGGTGAGATTTTGGTGTCCGTCTGTATGTCGTGGCCTTTTTTCTCAGCAATTACTAATGTTATCGATTTGGATTTTTGCACAGTTGTAGGACTTGGAAATATGTAGAAGAGAGTTATATCCAGCAGTGGATGTATAAAGCCTGAATCAAATCAAATCAAATAGTTTATTTATTTTTTATTTTATTTTTATTTATTTATTTCAAAATCCAAAGCACTTAAATTTAAAACCAAAAAAGTCCATTAAAAAGAACATACTGCCAATTAAAGATTTCCTATTTTAAAACAATGTTTATAGGGAGAAATAAGTTTTAGTGTGTGTGTATATGGATGTGTTTATGGAAATGTGTGTGAGCGTGTTTGTGTAGAAGAGAGTGAAAGGAGTGTGTACATTTGTATGTGTTTGTTCTAGTCTTTACTACATATAATATATCCAGCTACAACGCTACTGTACTAGTACCATCTAAGTATTATTGATTGTTGTTACAATGCCTCTCCTGATTGCAATTATTGAAAGTAGGTACCTTACAGAGCTCTTAAATTATAATAAAGTACCACTACTTTCTACCATATTGTGTAGCATACAAATATTTTTCATTTTAACATAATAGAATCTTATAAATAGAAAAAAAGTTAAATAATTAATTAACATAATAGTAATTAATTTCAATAACCTGAAAAAGAAGATGTAGGCTTGCTTGCTCGCATCTATTCTACGTACCTAAATTAAATTTGGAAATAATAGATATTTTTTATTTATAATGAGGTCTGAAACGGGGGATCAAAATCTGAAAGCGGGCCAACTTGGGCATGTGAGATATCATAATGAAAAGGCTTTGATTGTACATTACAAAACTTATTTTAATTCTATGTGCCACTGTTTTTTACCGTTCTCCTCCCCCTTAACTTCGAAGGTTGCAAGTTGTAAAATCTGAAATAATCATAGTAATCTTCTAACTATATTTTCCGTCCGCCTACTCTAACCTTCACAATTTCAAAACCCAAAAATCCCAAGTTCCAGTCTCGATTCTCACACATCCCTAATACAAGGTAGAAAACTAAGGAAAAAGGTAGAAAACTAAAGGAAAAGGAATCCAGCGCGGCACATTCGTCCAGGCGTTTATAACATGAGTGCGGTATGAATACGGCGTGAAAATATGTTGTCAGCCCTTTGGCCCGCGTTTTATGGGGTTGGAATATTCGGGGTATGGCGGCGAGCCCATCGCTTTGGGTTACGTGTGAAATGGGGTCATTTTTAGATCAGCGAGTATTGAAATAAATCATACTTTACGTACGTTTTTATATCCATAGAGTGAAAGCCTTAAGTAATGAATTTTTGAACGTTTTTGAACTTCTATTTATGAAGGGAAGAAGGAAAGACACACGCCAATTTCACTCTAACTCACATTAAATGTTTCTAAAAACATTGTTATACCAAATTGCAGCGATTTGACGGTTGTCGTATGCCGTCACGAATTTCGATTAAGCCAACGATCGATGGATCCGCTTTATACAGGATATTAGACAGACGGTTGGTCAAAGAGGAATGGCGGGTAAGGAGGATTATTTGGAACCTATTTAGGCTAACTTACCTATACACTATACAGGGTGGACAGTTACGAGCTACCAGAAAATGGTCTTAGGAGACCTTTCCTAACTTTTGGAGCTATTTAAAACAAATTTACAGATTTTTGAAAAAAAAATACAATCAGCGAGAAAAATGCATATTTTCACCAAAAAAAAATTTGAGACCCATCGATTCCATTTCGTGTCAGGAACAAAAGACTCTATGGGGTCAACCGTAACATAATGTAGAACAGTGTACCCCTAAGTCGCTATACTGCATGTCTGCAATATACTATTAAATTCTGTCTAATACTAGATGGCGCCACCATCATTCTCTCGAAATAGAAACTTCCGGTAAATGGCGTTGTTTTTAATTCAGTACAAAGAACAATAAGATTTACTGGACCTGCATGCTCCATCGTCGACCTCATCGTCGCTTACCATCAGACGAGATCGAGGTCAAATGCAGGTTTAGTAGTAAATAAAAAAAAAGGTGAACGCGCATCTGCACCTGCCGTTAGCCGTTTGAAAAATACAATACACATATAACAATAGTGCCTAACTTTGATAATTATAATACATGAAAAAGAGGGATCAATCACTATGAATAGCCTTACTAGGCTATTTCAGGCTAAGTTATCTGGCTATACATAGCCTAAGCTCGTGTTGGCTATGTCCCTCGTAAAATATTGATAGCCCAGATCCATAAACCTACAGCGAAGTAAAGGGTAGTATGTCAGTAAAAGTGCCTAACTATTGTATTGGAGTATCGGGTATCATAGCTTTCCAAACTTAAATGGATAGTAGATTACCATCAAATATCTAGTATACGGTTTTATAGCAGAACGTAAAGTAATTCCAAGACATTATTTACGCGATACAATACAATACAATACAAATATTCTTTATTGCACACAGGACAAAAATACAGGACAGAAGAAAAGATACAAAATACAAATACAATTGGCGGCCTTATAGCTTTAAGCTATTTCTTCCAGGCAACGTTTGGGTGATGGAGTTTTTATAAAATACAATGTAAGCGATGTTCTAGCTACTACACAACCGATGCTCCTCACAGGCTATAACTTTGTAACGATGTCGACTTCATCGTCCATATCAACCTCCTTGCCATCAATTTCAACCTCATCGTTAGCGTTTATTTCACCTCATTTCGTGTTGGCATCTTTATTTCTTCATCTATATTTTCAAAATTCAAATCATATTCCCATTCCATTTCTAATTTCCATTAATTTCATTGTTTTCTTTGTATTTTGCACTTTCTCTCTGTATTTTGTTTTGAACGGACGTTTCTCCGTTTTATTTTTGTCTCCTACTACTAACTATTTTCTACATTTACTATTTTCTGTGTTGTTCTGTTCCTTAAAAATATAATTTCTATTACCAAGTTCTTCTATTACTTCATCTGCACACTGTCCTAGAACCCTGCTAGCCGGCACCTAGAGGACAGAACTAACAAACAACATTTTTAGACTTTCAAAAAACTTTCAATGTTTTGAGAATTTATCGTATATAATATAAATAACTGTAGGTAGATAAGTAATCACGAAAAATCGTTACAAATTTAACAGAGTTACTGTTACATAACCTAAAACTAAGCAGTTACAAATGTACCTGCTAGGGTAGGATCCCCAATTCAAGGCCCTGCGTCCAAAACCAGCAAATCATTCACGCTTATAGGCAGAGCTCGTTTGCGAGCCGACTCGTAACGAGATATTTGTGTAGGATAACGCTGTAGAGCTCTCCTAATAAACCATAGCACGGGAGCTGTAGATCGATTCCACTAAATACAATGGAACTAAATAAAATCTAAACCGCATCGTTATGACGTGTTTCGTATGCTACTATATCCACTAACGATCCAATTTCAGTTAAATACAAATATTCTTTATTGCACACAGGACAAAAATACAGGACAGAAGCTTTAAGCTATTTCTTCCAGACAAACTTTGGTTGATGGAGTTTTTGTAAAATAGAATGTAAGCGGGTGCAAGAACGATTTAAATAATACTAAGTAATATAAATACAACAAATATAGGTACTTAATAAATAATAATGTTTAAAATACATTATTATTATTATTATTATATATTGAAAATCTACATAATTACATTAAATTTTTTACATTCACAGTGTAACAAAAACCAATATAGGTTTGTTAAGAACACTGACAGACCGTCGACGGTCGCATAATATTTGTGAGTGTGTGAAGAACAGCACTGTGCTTGTGCATTTCCAGTGCTAGTGCACTGCTTCGGCAAGGGAACACGTTTATTCTCTTGTGTGCGTTATCGGACAGTACTTCACATAAATAGGTAAAGGTAATAATAACAATAATTACTTAACTTAAAAGAACTTAACCTAAGTTCCGATCGAGTCAACGATCGATCGAACAGTAACGTATTTGTGCATTCTAATAAAACGTTTAGTTTATTAGTCGCAGTTGAACGGTAACAAAACGCTTCAACTGTCAATATAACGATCGAACATAAGTTCCTCCCGAGGTACTTTTGCCCGATCGATAGTAAATCGAAAGGTAGCAGTGGTAGAGTTATGCGTCAGCAGAAGCGATTTGGTGTCCAAATAGAATTGGAACAAAAACTAAATTGAAATTGGATAGAAATAGAACTACAAACGTTGTAATTTAGGCGAATAGGGCCCAAGGTATAGCAGCCGGCCGCATTAAAAAGACGTCGGGCGCAGACGGGGCACGGACGATATTATTAATTTTATCGAAAACCATTACAATTTTATAATATGATACCTACAAGTCAAATTGGATTACATGGATGGATTGACCACTTTACAAGCTATGTGTCAATCTAACATTCAGATTCCAGAATTACAATTTAAAGAGATGACGCTAGACTTAATGAAGCCTACATTAAGGACGTATCTACCGGACCGGAACCTTTGTAAAGCAGAAATCAATACTTTATCTCCTGATCTATAAATAACAAACAACATCCACTCGTCATAAATTGTAGACGGTAAACTGTGCTTTGTACAACAGTTTGAGGGAAATCTGTCAAAACGGGGGTTTGAAAATCACGTTCCCTATTTGCAATAGGCGGTGTAGCTACGAGTACAGTTTATGTATTTACATGGTATTTACATATCTTATTCAATACATTACTGTCTTGTACATAGGGTCCTTGTGTAGACAGGTTTAAGAACTAAAACGTTTTAGATTTCTAGCTACACTCTGTTATACGGAGCTCATTTTGTTTTATGTAAAAAGAGATACGTCATTTTGTTGTATTTTTTAATTTAGTGGCAAAAAAAATATGTTATATTCGGATAAAACATGTTATTTGGAACATCTTTTACTATGAGATCAAGTCTCTGTATCCCTAAAGATATAAAATTCCCTAAAATTTTACAAGGGTCGTAATTTTCAGTTTTCAGTAAGTAGGCACTTACGAGTATATATATACATAGTTACGGATGTGTTTTTCCGGAACCGGAGTCGAAACCGAAGGTTTTAAATTTGATTTATCGGAGTTGGAACCGGTATCGGAACCGGAGTCGGAGGCGAAGGTAGAAAATAGTTGTTTCAATTTTTAACCGTTTTTATTTTTTATAGCTGAACTGGCCAATATTTTTTATGATGACGTTTGCGGCAATAAAACATATTCCTTTATGTAGTCCTACACTATTTAATAACATATTGATATTTATTTATTTACACTTTATTGTACAACAATAGATTTAATAAAAACAATTATAATGAGACATTGTACAAAGGGTGAACATATCTCTAAAAGAGATATTTGAATATGTTGCTCACAAATCTTCGAGATAACCTCCGATTCAAAATTATCGGAGCCGAAGTCGGAGTCGGAGGTGTAAAATCAATCGGAAGTTTCGACCTTTCGGAGTCGGAGTCGAAGCTCCGTTAGATATACTACGAGTAATTAAGTACATGCTTCCTTAATTAGGAATAACTTACCAATTTTAGCCTGTGTGGAAGTAAACAAGATGACACTCAGTGTCAGCACCAAGTTGGCAGCCCCCATGCTGGCTCAGCACTAAGTCGCAAGCATTTCCACTGTTTACTCCATCTATTGTGACCTGGAAAGAAAAATACGTCATTGTACACGCTGATAGTGAAAGACATTTCGACGAACAATTGTGGGGTAACGCCCTAAAAATGATAATGAATTCCATTTTGACAATTGAAGTATGGAATTAGGTTGGGTTTCTTTCTTTGGTCTAGAATGTACCTACATCATGGAATTACTAAGTACCTACAGTTACTAAAGTAAAGTAAAATACACTTTATTTCACAAATAGAAAACAACAAACAAAAGATAGAAAAGGAAATAGTGAAGTACTAACTATTCCATGGTTTACATAAAATGTGGAAAGTCAAAATAAAACCAAGAATAATTTAGTATTTTCTTCATCTACCTATAGGTTGGTTTCTTGTTTGATTGGGTTCATGGTTGAAAGATAAAACTAAATAAGGGAAACAGTACAAATACTATGAAAATGTTGCTACAATCTGTTAATACATAATATTAAAAAACTCCTGTATAAAATAGCTGGTCCCAAGCCCCTGTTTTACAGATAAAATATAGTTTTATTATTTAGTTCACTCCATAATATAATACAATTGGCAATTGGCACCTGGCTCAGCCAATGCTGAAATATTTCTTTTGTCCAAATATTATATATAATATACATTATTAATAACAATAATAACATACACACATACATATGTTTAAATAAAATATTTATTTGATGTAATATGTGAATTTAACAAATAATAATAAGTCTAATGTACACAAATAAAAATTAATTGTAACTTAGAAAATGTCTTAGATTAGGCCCGTGTGGTAGGGTACCAAGGATGCTACATACATACATTACTACTACAGGCTGAACAAAAAGGGTATTCCCAGTTTAGATGTTAAAATCATAAATGAAAATGGTTCTATTCTGTAATTGGTTTATTACTATCTAAAAGTACACGATTTGGAAAAATTAGTAACCAAAAATTATGTTGTCTAAATGACGTCCATTCCGATTTTGGCACTCTTCAAGTCGTGACCGTAAATTACCTATTACACGTTCACATAAACCATTAGTGAGTATCCTTATTTCACTTACAATATTGTCCTTCAACTGAGTTAAGGTTGTCGGCTTATTTTTGTAAACTTAACTTTTGAGGTAACCCCATAAAAAATAATCCATTGGACTCAAGTCCGGACTCCTGGGGGGCCATTTAATGTTACCCTTTATTGTAATCAGCTTTCCTGGGAACAACTCATTCAGGGCTCTAATTGACCTGTCAGTCGTGTGAGATCTGGCACCATCCTGCTGGAAAAATGTATCCGAATTGTAACCTCTACACTCTTGTAAAGATGGCGATTAATTTTTTAATGTTTAGGGCTTGACTACGCTTACGCAGTGAAAGTGTGGGATCTTGTCTTGTCGACTCATGCACTTCTTGAATGACTCCAGGCACTCTTATTTCTCGTGGACGACCGGAACCAGGATTTTTTACTGTCGATCCCGTAGCCTCAAATGTCTGAACCCATTTTCTAATAACCTTTGCACTGGGAGATAAATTAACGCCTCGCAAATTGAACTCCGCGCGATATAACCGACGCGCAGTTATTATTGAATTATTGTTTTGATAGTAAGCTCGTACACAAAATGCACGCTGTGCTCCGGTATATGACTCCATTGCAACTAAATTTATAAGAAATACTACGCATAACGACATTTTTTTTTTCATATCTACCCCATAATTACAATTTATTGAACTTTAAAAGTGCGAATACCCTTTTTGGACACCTAGTACTATTACTACAATTATTATTAATATACATGAGATACATAATATATATGATTTTATTATTATTTATTTATTTTTCTTTTGTTATTTTGTTGTTTTTTTCTCTTTTGTCCTGGCTTAGCCAATGCTGAAATATTTCTTTTGTCCATTTTACAAAAGTTGACCAGCTCTCATGTCAATACCACTTCAATCTTCACCCTGCAAATATTTAAATGCAGATATTTTGCAGCAGTCTGTTCAAAGACTACAAATTAAGGGCGCGCGCTATCCACCGCGTTTTCAGAAGGCCTTTGTGTCAGCCATTTTATCTCTTTTTATATCGAACTGCCTTTGTTTGCGGACGAGGCGCGGGAGGGCGCCTGCGATTTAGCAATTTCCCGCCGAGAAATGGACGTGTTATTATTAGGTTTGTCGCATTAGGAATGACAGTGCTTATAGATATTATTTTGTGAATGTTACATTGTAGAGTTTTGTCAGTGGTTTTTGTAGTTTCTACTGTAGAGTAACTATATGCTGACTATCTTTGTTAGAAATGAAGTCATCCGTCACAAAACGCGAGTTACCGACATAACAATAGCTCATATGATTAGCAAGTTGAAGTGGCAATGGGCTGGCCATGTCTGCCGCGGAACCGACAACCGTTGGGGTAGACGAGTTCTGGAGTGGAGACCGCGTACAAGAAAGCGCAGTGTGGGACGCTCCCCTGCCCGGTGAGCCGACGACATGAAGAACGTTGCTGGATATGGTTGGATGAGGAAGGCGGAGGACCGAGTGATGTGGCACGCCCTGGGAGAGGCCTATGTCCAGCAGTGGATAGACACGGGCTGATAGATAGATAGATTTGTAAGGACTGGCATGCTGCAAGACAACCGTTGGCTAGTGCAGGTGCCAGGAGTTGATTTTTGTAAATGGATACCTACTTGTATTAAATATTGTATTGTATTGTAGTATTATTGTATTATTGGTTGCCTGGAAGATATCGCTTAAAGCGATACGGGCGCCTTCTGCACATTGTATTGTACCTCTCTTTATGTTGTATGTTTTGTTTTTGTCCCGGGTGTGCAATAAAGTGTATTTGTATTGTATTGTATAAGCTTATGAATAAAAAAATTGATTTTGAATTTTAGTAATTAAATAAAATTTATTATGTGTTTTAGGCCTCAATAGGCTCCAAAATGGGAGACTGAATGTTATTTTGAGTCCTTATCTAATAATATGAAACACTTACTGTTGTTTGCTAAGTTGGCACTCAGTGAGGGCTGACTCTAATAATACTTGAGCTTCCCTTCCCTTTTCTTAGTGACCCTAACGAGGCTGACATGGTCACCTTGACGTGTACCAAAGCCTCTAAACTAAGATTTAAAAAAAAACTCTTATGATGTTACATTTAAATTTCTTTGGTTCATTCATGGTTTAAAAAAAAAATATTTATTAAACCAAACAACATTCAAATTAGAATCAAGTAACAATGTGGTTACAATGTATCGATAAAAAAGATATCGGTCTCAAAAAAATAAAAAATAAAATCTCTTTATTTCCATGATCACATTACATTAAACTATGCTAAACGTTGGTATCCGCACTAGGCAACAGCCTGTATCGCGGAGGCGGGTTCAATTTTCTTATCTAATAATGTACATTTTATTTTTTATTAAATAAGGAGAGCAGACGAGCCAACGGGCCACCTGATGGTAAGTGGTCACCGTCGCCCATAGACATCTCACCTGACTGTATTAATATTAGAGGGTTTTTGATGCGCTGCTAACCTTGAGGACTAAGATGGAGTGCCTCATGTGCCGGAAATTACGCTGGCTCTCTTACCCTTCAAACCGAAACACAGAAATGCAAGCATTTCTGCTTCACGGCAGAAATAGATAAGAGGGTGGTACCACCCCAGGCGATCCTTCACTTTAGGATCTACCACTACATCACTTTAGGATCTACCACTACTAATGTACATATAAAATGAGGTACATTTAATTTTTGTTAGACAAAACAAAAACTTTACCCGTTCTTTTCTTCAAATAGACAAACAAAGACTATTAATCTTTGTAAATACCTAATTAGAGGATTGAGTGTTTTCGGTTCTAAAACAAACGCGAAATTGTAGGGAAAAGACAAAATTTATTTACTGAAACACCAACTTAAGTATACTTGAGCCTGGAACGAGCTCCTTTTAATAAATTAAATTACCTGGCTGTTTATTAATAAATGTTGTAAGCGTAGGTAACGTGAATAAAAGCACTAAGGTCTTAGTTACACGAGCGGTTTTCTAACGCTTCGACAAAAAAGTCGCATGCTGGTAATCCGATTTCAGTATATCTGTTCGCTGGCTTCTGGCGACGCATCCGTCGTTATTAAACACCAAGCAATATCAGAGACATCGCTAATGCGTGCCAATCTTGAGATAAAAGACTCTTTTAAAGTCGTCTTTTAAGAGTCGAAGGAATCAAATTATTATTTTTTATTTCTTCAATTTTGTGTTTGTTCGATATTTCCCCATTTCCTTTAGTCATCTTTCAAGAGGAGATAAAAAAAAGGAAACGCACGGTAAAATTTTACTAGTTCTCTTTAAAAACTGTTGACAAACATAAAAGGATAGTACCAATTTTGGTAACAAATTGGGAATTGATCGCATTTAATAATAATTCACCGATAACGTGCAAAGTCAAAGTAAACATTTTTATTGCAAGTAAATAGGTAAGTACCTTAAAATAAATTTTTATAAAGTCATCTTTTCTATTCTAGCACCGCTTGGTAAGGTGCTATGTTTAAATCAAAAAAGCGGTGCAAGAAACAATCAGCAGCACATCTTTTGAAATAAATATACAATAATTAACAATTTAAAAGCTTGAATTCAATCATAACATACGAGTAAGTGCGTTAGAAAACCGCTCACCTGAGTTTACTCGCATCGACTTTATTCTTTAGCTTTAGTATTCATCATCTCTTAAGGTAATTTCCTATATTAAACAAACTGTCTAAGGAACTGTCAGTAAGTATGAACATCAGAGCGTCGGTGGCACAGTGGCTAGGACACCGGACTTCCATGCTCCGGGTTAGAAACCGTGCAGTGCCATGTACCAATGAGTTTTTCGTATTTTTCGATGACTTGCATACATTTACCGACTGCTCTAACGGTGAAGGAAAATATCGTGAGGAAACCTGCACACTGAGATGACCGTGTGTGAAATGGGGTAGGCACAAAAGATCCTCAAAGGTCGAAGTGCCGCTGGGGTTATTCCCAGCCCCCTAACATAAGATAAGATAAGATGAACATCGCGTAGGCGAATTGTATTAAGATAAGATGAACATCGCGTAGGCGAATTATATTTAGAAAATCGTAACATATTTTACGAAAATAAGTCACTTGACATTTAAATTGATAATGGTACTGAGAGGGGAGAAGGGAATTAGGTTGGTTCTAAGAACTTTGCTATATATCCAAGACTCTACACCTGAGTTTCGCAATAATACAATAACGAGCTTAAGCGAACCTGTGCGAAGCTCGAGTTGTTGAACTATGTGTATAATACTGGCTGCACTAGTTTATATTTTAATTATTGACATTTGACTTTGTGACACTCTCTCTCGTCTGTTGTTACCGAACTCTGCTATTAAATAAAATATATTTATTTAAAATATAGCGTTAAGTGAAGGTGCTAGAGAGGCTGTATATATACGTACTCTTTTAACTGAGTTACTGGGAGTTAGATTGTCCGTTTGTCTTTATAACGATAACCAGTCGGCTCATAAACTAACCTCGAATCCAGTGTACCACAGGAGGACCAAAAACATTGATGTTAGGTATCACTACATCCGAGAAGTATTGGAAGACAATGTTTGTTTAATGTATCTTCAGACAAATGATATGTTGGCGGATATTTTTACTAAGGGTTTGCCTGAACATAAACATAGCAAGTTTTTGTTAGGGCTGAACTTACTGTAACTTAGTTTACTTAGTGCGCCTTCATTAAGGGGACGTGTTGAACTATGTGTATAATACTGGCTGCACTAGTTTATATTTTAATTATTGTCATTTGACTTTGTGACACTCTCTCTCGTCTCTTGTTACCGAACTCTGCTATTAAATAAAATATATATTATTTAAAACGAGTTAAGCAATAATCCGAGGGTTGATGCCTACCTCTGGGTTAAATCACAAAAATGTCTTGCACTAACGCAAACACATGTAACAAATGTAAGGAAGGTTTAACTCTTTTCAAAATAGTTAACCTTTGGTTATCTTACACGGGTTACGGACTATTACTACTTTACTTACTTACTTTTGGGGCAAGTGGACACAAGGTAGGCCATCTTGCGCTAACCCTCAACTTTCGCGTTAACAATAACCCAACTTGGACAAATCCTGATTAGTCTCCGCTCTAGGTAGGTGTCTAAATTTCCAGTACACCGTGGCCCAAAATAACGTTGACAACATTAAAAAGTCGAAATTTCAAAAATGGAAAGCTTTGTAATTTTATTTGTTGTCTATTATTGATTTCGCTTATCTTGGCGTCAGTTTAACATTGATTCTCACTTACTAAGTCGATTAATTATAATTTTTGTCCATGTCTTTAAAGCGTGCAGTTATTATAGCGTTGCACGAGAGTGGAAAACGGCATTGTGAGATCGTTAGGAGTATCGACTTTAGTGGCCAGTTAGATTTTTCAACGATTAAATGATTTATGGAGTTCGGCAACATCGCCGACCGTCCTGGGAGACGAAGAAAAAGTAAAAAAAAGTAAAAGTAAAATACACTTTGTTGCACAAATATAAAATAACAAACATGAGATAGAAAAGGAAATAGTGAAATACAATTTAGGCGGCTTTATCGCTAAGAGCGATCTCTTCCATGCAACCTTCGGGCAGAGGAAATGATATCGAGAAAGAGGTAGTAGGTGTGCAAGGTTAAGTGAAAGAACGATTAGGACTTAAAGAACGCGGCATATCATCAAGCAAAGGTTGTCTCGTAATCCACAGGTCAAGGTGAGAAAAATGGCTCGAGATCTCGGAATCAGTTGGTCTACAGTACAGCGTATTGTTAAAGATGATCTCAATTTAATGGCACACAAAATACGAAAATACTGGCTCGAGACTGCGCAGGAGAGAGAGCGATGGCGCTCTTTGGTATTGGAGGCCAAGATCCACTTCGGGTCGCTGCGCCAGCGGAGTAAGTAAGTAAAATACAAAAAGCACAGCTTCTCACAGATAATGATTTTTTAATATCGCTTTGGGAGGTGTCGTTTGCTTAAGCGTCGCGCCGCTACTGGGAACTGGAAAAACATCGTCTTTTCAGACGATTTTTTTTGTCGATTGAACAAGCTCATAACCGTCAAAATGACAGGATCTACTGATCGTCTCGGATCTGCTGCAGTTGTTCCTCATCGTCAAACCGCGGAAATCGTCATGGTATGGAGCGGTATTTGCTCCACAAGCAAAACACCCCTAGTTTTTGTGGAAAAGAGTTTTAAAACTAACCAAAACAACTACAGACGAGACATTCTGAAGGCTGTTCTTCTTGGAGCCAACAGCATTTTGTAAACCAACCATGGATATTCCAACAAGATTCTGCTGCATCTCACAGGGCCTTAAGTGTTCAACGGTGGTTCAAAGAGAAATGCCTAGGTTTCATTAGCTCGCAAGAATGGCCACCATACTCGCCTGATCTGAATCCAATGGATTACAGTATTTCGTCTATCTTAGATGCTAAGGCCTGCGCAACGCGTCACAGAAATTTGGACTCCCGAAGGCTGCGCTGAGGAAGGAATGGGACAAAATATCAATGGAGGAAGTGTGGAAAATTATTGATAATTTTCCCAACCGTTTGACGCTTTGTATCAACGCTAAACGAGGGTATTTCGAAGATAAATAAATATTATTTAATAAAAATAGTTGTATTTTTATACTTATAACTTAATGTCATGTATCTCTATAGTTACTTCAGTTATTTGTACAATTAGTTGCGCTGTGGCTTGCCTCAGCATTATGCTGAGCTGGTGTACCCTTTTTGGCACTGTACCACACCAGATGTTCTGTGCTGCATGTATTAAACTTTATATACTTCTGTATTCTGGTGTTTACAGCGCTAAATAAACGATTTCAATTTCAATATTCAATTTTAGTTATTAACATGGTTGGCTGGAAGAGATCCCTATGGGTCCCTACCCCTTTGTACATATTTTAATTACTATGTATATATTTTCTTCTTTGTGTGCAATAAAGAGACTACAAACAAACATGATGAACATGTGACTTTTTGAAATTGTGTTGTTTTTTAATGTTAAGTCTTTTTAAGTTCTTTCTTTCTAGTTATCAACGTTATTTTGGGCCACCCTGTATGTACAGGGTATATACCGTCAAGAGGGCGCCATTGGTACTTTTATATTTTGTATTATTGAGTTCGCTATGACGAAAATATACGATGATGAAATTCATTTTTTATTACCAGCCAAAACCTGAATCGCTTCTAAATATTCTGCGCCAATAAATAGTGAACATTATACCGCGTTCGCATACAGTTCAAAATTCAAACGTGGCCTCCGTGCCTCGTCTCCTGTGTAATTGTGTATGGCTTGCGCCTTAGCTTGCGTCCCCTCCGTTGACATTTCCTAACTGGTTAGTATTGACATACCGCGGGAAGTGGAGGGGGGGGGGGGGGGGGGCAACGATGATAGATGAATAACTACACGATGAAATTGAAAGGAATATTGTTGCCTTGTCGTCTAAAGGAACGCCTACAAGTATCTACAAGAATTCGGCTGAAATTGAAATTATTTTACAGGATAACGATCAATCAATAATAGGGGTGGATTCTTCTTTCGTCCATGTACTTCGTTCATAAAATTTACAATAAATTTAAGAACAAATTGAAAGCCATAGCTAGGCCATTTCAACTCCCGTCCCTACCTAACATACTTACCCGGTCTAATATTTTTTATAATAATTCAGAAACACACCCCTTTCACCCTTTCACTCTCTTCTACACAAACACGCTCACACACATTTCCATAATCACATCCATATACACACTTCTGTATTCTGTATTCTGGTGTTTACAGCGCTAAATAAACGATTTCAATTTCACACACACCAAAAATTATTTCTCCCTATTGTTTTAAAATAGGAAATCTTTAATTGGCAGTATGTTTTTAATGGACATTTTGTTTTTAAATTTAAGTGCTGTAGATTTTGTAATAAATAAAAAAAAATAAAAAATAAACTGAACAAAATATGTTTTCACTCAAAATTTTCTCTAATTCAAACTATACCAATCATAATACTTACATTCCATCGAAATCAGTCCTCTACTCTTGTTACCGTGAAATTTCGTGACAAATCCACATACCTGCCTACATAAATAGTTCAACGTCTAGAGTTGTGTCCATCACTTTGAAAATCAATATAATTATGATTGATCTCTTTGTAATAGGTATAGCGGTTCCTCTCCACCCAGTTACAGTGATAGTTTGAATACAATTTGAAGAAAAAAAAATGCTAATGCAAACGTTAGTGGAAAATGATAACCCGATATGTATTGAAGATATATGGAAAGTAATGGTCAAGTTGTAAAATATCCAGGGTACCAATATAAACTACATTACAGCGACTTGTCATTTTTCGTATGCTTCAAGCCAATGGTCGATCAGACCGCTTAGGTGTTAGTTAATCGCTACTCAATTGCAAAGAACAACAAACGTTGTAAAACAGTGGAATTGGGCTCATCTAGTAAAAAAATCAAAACCAAACTTTTTTATTTTTACAACGTCATGTTTTATTCTACCACCGCTTGTTTTCGTTCGTGCACTTCGAGCAAAGAATGTGAAAATTGACACATGTACATCTATAGGTATACCCACACTATTCATCATCCGACGGGACTGATCGACACTAAAACTCTTAAAAAAACACTAAAATAATCCATACTCAAAGCAAAACCCCGCTCAGTTTGTTCTAAAATATGGCGCCACATCGAAATTCAAAGGAGATCCGTAACATTCAACACGTGTCCCAATTTAGTTCCTCTTCATTATACGAGACCTCCGCGTTTCTCACTCCTCACTCGTCGAGAGGACGTGTTTCCACTCACATGTTAAATTTCCAGAAATACCTTTGCTGTATTATAAGGGCTTCATTACTACTTTGGTCTCCATTTCAACCAAAATGAAAAAACGTAGGTTACAGTACTAATTTATCAATAATCCAATGGTTAGCGGTATTGACCTTCCACTTTCGCGTACTGGGTTGTAATTTGGTACGATTTTTGTACACACCCCTAGCTTACTTTTAAGAAGTGTTGCCACGGTGGTACCACTTGCACTCGGCTGCCATTTTGAAACATATGTCACTTTTTCATTTTGTTAGAAAGCAAAAATTTGCTTGTACCCAAATTGGAAAATCAATTGACCAGCTGTAACTTTTCAACTATTAATAGTATTAAAAAATAATGTATGACCATTTTGTAGAGAATTTATGAAGGACCATATCCGCTATAGACCATTTTATTGTATCTCTAACCATTTTCGTAAAATTTAGAAAAAAATTAAAATAGAGACACATTTTTTTTCAAGATGGCGGCCGAGTGCTTGTGGTGTCATCGTGGCAACACTTCTTAAAAGTAAGCTATGGGTGTGTACAGCTATCGTACTAAATCGCAACCCAGTACGCCAATCTGCAAGGTCAGGCTGAAATGAGGCCACTACAAGGATTTAACTTTTTTTCGCTGTCTCTTTCTAACACAATATGAGTAATCGAAACGTAAGTTCGATAGGAGGTGTCCAATCTCATGCGTTGTTGTTCGGTGTACCACAGCCCACAATCTTGAATCTAGAAAAGTGGGAAAAATCACTACCTATCGGAGAAAAAAGCAACTCGGATATTCGCTCGAAGAAAAATGCAGAATCCATTACAGAAGATACGTCGGAAATGTCAAGATCGTAAAATGTCCAGATGTCCAACTCAGAGAATATCAAGATCGTAAAATGTCCAGATCGGAAAATGTAACGCGCCCGCCCTAATTTTATATTCATCCAAGGCAGAATCCAATGTCACATTTCGTCTCACAAAAGATAATGCAAAGCCACTATGCGCAAAGAATATAGGCACATAATGTCATGTCTATTTTCCTAAGAGACAAAAATATCCTGGGTACACATGCAATGCAACCCAATACGTGATGGAACAAGTTGTATTAAATTAAACTACCGCCTTACCTATGTACATGCGACCACAAGATAAATACCATCTGTCAAAAACCACCGATTAAAACTCAATCTTATCTTAGCGCTATATGGTACATTTTAGGTAGATAAACCTGTGGTCGACTGTACATCAGCGGAGCGTCTGGGCAAACAAACGGTTTTGCTTACGAAAGAATTCCCCTATGCCGTTGCTTACGAAAATTTGCTTATTCCAACGAAGAAGAATCCAATTTCCTGGCAAAAATCCCCCGCAGACCCGCTCTAAATCGAATAACCCGAATATTGACCAAACGGTTTACATTATTATCATTTTTCGTCTACCCACGTTTTGCTAAGTCAGGTTAGGAATGTTGAAATAAAAAGGCAAAGTTGTAAAAAGTCGGCCAAGAGCGTGTCGGGCACGCACATGATAGGGTTGCGAAATATATTTTGCGATCGTTTTCATACAATTTGCTCCATAAGTTTGTTGAGTTCTATTTCGCAACGTAACTTTGGTACAGGGTTCGTTATAATTTTTTATTGTAAGTAGTTAACTACCTGATCTAATTATTATATTTTTCTTTTCTTCTGTACAGTTACAAAATACGGATCTAAAAGCGCGAGCCCCAGCGCTCTGATGGCTTTTTCTAACCGAAGTTCTGACATTTCAAAGTTTTCTTTTAAAATTATTGACCTAATGGATAACAAATTGTTCCCACTATACACTAATCGAGTAATAATTACAACACTTGACAATTATCGAAGTGGATAGGCATAATCGATACGCCATAATTGTCTGAAACGAGTGGCACAATGGAAACAACTCGAATTGTAGAGACCACTAAAACTTCCTTATACTGATATTGAATAATTTATCACTGAGGGTAGTTTAATACCTACCTCGCTGTACCGTAGTGCAAAGTAAAGCCTCTCCTTCCAAATAATAAGTATGTATTAAGCACTTACTATGTCTTCTTGAACTAAGTTAAAAGTTTATAGATATGCCTAGGTATTTATTATAGACATTTAATATGAAAATTAAAAAAAAATCTTATTATTAATAAAAGAGCGTCGGTGGCTTAGTAGTGGACACCGGGTTCGAAACCATGCAATGCTGAATGCCATGTACGGTTTTTGTGATTTTTTCGAAGACTTTCGTACATTTACCGACTGCTCTAAAGGTGAAGGAAAACATTGTGAGGAATCCTACATGTCTGAGGAAACGAAAAGTTTCCGAAGTACCTATGTGAAATCCACCAATTAGCATTGGGCCCGCTCGATGGATCATGGCCCGTATCCCCTTGTGCAAGGGGAGGCCTGTGCCCCAACAGTGGGGATATTAATAGGCTGCTTATGATGCGGATGATATTATTAATTAAAATTCAATATATTTTCAATGTACTTAAATGAAAAACTTTTTATCAAGCGCTAATTTGTGTTTAAAAAAATTAACAAGATTTTTTTTTTATTTTCCCGAATTTTATTCGTATTTATTCATGTTTGATCGCTGTTTCGGAGAGTGGGCTGACTTAAACCCATAATTATCTGACCATTAGACCCGCTCGTCACCCATCAAGCGCTGTAGCACACCTCGTCGTTCAATTCGCCTAAATTACAACGTTTGTAGTTCTATTTCTATCCAATTTCAATTTAGTTTTCGTTCCAATTCTATTCGTACGCCAAATCGCATTCTGCTGACGCATAACTCTACCACTGACACCTTTGGATTTACTATCGATCGGCCAAAAATACCTTGGGAGGAACTTAGGTTCGATCGTTATAATTTGACAGTTGAAGCATTTTGTTACCGTTCAACTGCGATTAAGTATAATCTATACGTTTTATTAGAATGCACAAATACGTTACTGTTCGATCGATCGTTGACTCGATCGGAACTTAACTGAAATTGCATCGTTAGTGGATAGTAGCATACGAAACACTTCATAACGATGCAGTTTAGATTCTATTTAGTTACGTTGTATTTAGTGGAATAGATCTCCTGATTACAGATATAACTTTTTTGTTGGAATGTGTACTAGCACTTTCCGAAGCGGTGCAGCGGTGGTAGAGTGAAAAAGCGACGTTGTAAAATGTACTTTTACTTACTTACAATAAAAAAATATGTTTTCTGATTTCCTAAGTCAAAATGCTAAAATTTGTTATTAATAATTTTCCATCTTAGAGGAAATAACTAGATGCATTATGTTACGGGCGAAGTCCGCGGGGTGTGCGGTGTTAGCACTGCCCGGGCAGTGTCGACTTTGCCAGAGGCAGAGTTCAGAAATATCGATTTTTAGCGGACACGTTACCTTGCACTGTCAACACTGTTGAACCAGCGGTGGGCCAAGAGGCTCTTTGTGTGGTTGTCATAATGCAACCTAACAATCTAATACGTCCAAGTCAGTTCCGCGTCTATTATGTTTTAGTGAAACAGTTCATTTGCCATGCCATCACCCCTCCCACACAGTCAGTACCTCACGTACACACTAATATCCTCATTCATACAAACAAACACACTCATACAACACAACACGCACACACTGTTGCTTCCTTCGTCCGTGCAGTCACTGAGGGGCCAGCTGAAAATCAGCGCTGTGGCTTGCCTCAGCATTTTGCTGAGCTGGTGTACCCTTTTTGGCACTGTACCACACCAGATGTTTTGTGCTGCATGTATTATATCTTTGTTACTTCTGTATCGTGTACTTGCTATATTCTGGTGTTTACAGTGCTAAATAAACGTTTATCAATTTCAATTTCAATTTTTAATCGGTCTGAATTTTTCTAACTCTTTATTATTCAGACTCTATGCAAAGTCGACACTAACACCGTACACTCTGCGTACTTCGCCCGTAACACATATACTCTTAACATATATCGATATTGCAGTGCAAAAGGCATGTTCGCCGACGCGAGAGTCCCTGACTTCTATGCTATTCTCAGAGCTCGTATAGCATCGTTCCAAGAGAGATTGTTAAAATCGAACAACATAATTTTGTGTGCTATACACGAGGACTATGCCAATGTTTTTATGAAACACTGGATGGCCGTGCACCAGTGTGAGAACGGCACATTTTAAGTAGTTAGTAGGTACCGCCAAAAATTGTATCTATTAGTTTATTTTATCTTTTAGCTTTTTCTTTATATATCAGTTTATAGTTATAGTACCTACAGTAAAATTATATTATATATTGTTACTTTGTAATATGGGTGTATGCCTGAATTAAATACATTTATTATCATATACATATATTCGGAAATACTTCTGAAATAATTTCGTTAGTATAAAGTATATTAGTTATATTTCGCTACGGCGAGGAAAATTTTAGGGTAGCACTTGATAAATGTGAGTGCATTACTGGAACATCAAACTTTTACGATCAAAGCCGTGACTGTAATAAGCTAGGGCGGCCATGCGTTCACGCGAACCGGGACATGTCTCAGTGGGTCCGTGAACAAATTATTTTTTTCTCCGTCCCGAATTCCGATCGAGTCACGTTCTATCGAATGTACAAGGTCATGAATTTATATTATTATAAGCTAGATAGATTGCAATATTATTATTGTTATTGTTTATTTATATATTTCATAACAACACTAACAGCTATTTAGAAACGTGTGTTACATGTCTAGTTCGATTATACACAACATTATTATTATAACAACATTGTATTGACTGATTGTACCTACAATTTAATTTGAATTTAAATTGGTATTGAAGTCATTTCGAAATAACGTGCGGCCGAGGCCAGAAGTCTCGACTCGGTGTCCGCGAATAGGTCCAATTGACATTATCTACAAACACTAGGCAAACAGAGTTCCTTATGAATGAAGGCAGTTCGTTAATCAAGATCAAAAATAACAGTGGACCTAGGTTGCTGCCTTGGCCATTGCCAGATGTGACACGATAACTGTTTGAATTTGATGTTGGATGTTTATGTTGAATAATAATAAAATTGGATTCGTTATGTTTACAATGATATTATTTAACCAATTTAAAGTATTTTTCTTTATTTTGATATTATTATTATTATTGAACGTTTCTGCCACGCACCTGTAAAATTTGGAACTCTCTTCCACCCGACGTTTTCCCGCAGCGCTACGACATGGGATGCTTCAAAAAGAACGTTACAAAAGATCTCTCCCTCCACGGCTTTGACTAAAAATGTACTCCGAAATGTAGGTATTTTGGACATAATTTCGCCACCGATTTTTACAATTCCATCGGTGGGATTATCCGACCCACCACCCCGTCCTTCATGGCCACCCTGTAATAAGGTCGCCCAACGGTAATGACGCGCGATTTAATAAAGCGATCGGTTGAATGCCATTTTAAACTTTTAATGGATCGCCTATATTTTTCCACGGAGCACTTCCATTTGCCGCTTCGCTGTATGTCAGTTCCGTTGACACCGAGTTGTTGTCTGTCATTTCCGTGGACACCAATTTTTGACAGGAATATCTTTCCTTTTATTTCGCATATTTTGACATGGAATCATATGACATATCTTATACACTCGCCTCGTACTGGTGGATACTTCGGCTGAGCACCCCATAACGAAATTGGCAACTTTGAGTATACCATTAACTTAGCAACCGATCAACCTATCAGGTCGCTCGAAATATTGAATGACAGCGTCACTCGACCCCCTTCTACCAATGGTGATCACAGTTCTCTATATTAACATCAGTCGCTTCCAGAAGTTGCTTGCGTGAGGGTGTTTTGTCGCAAAAAAAAAGCACCCCTCCGCAATAAAATTGAAATAACTTTGTCAAAAATAGTCAAATTAGAAACATTCAAAAACTAGAGAGTTGCCATTGAACTCATCTATCTTAAAAACTATTTCTGTTTCAGTAGAGCCCACCAAATAATAATAATAATATTTCAAAAATCAATAAATTACCATGCCGCTGAAAAAATGTCGAGACAAAGCAAGAAAACGAAAACTGAGCGTGAAAAATCAAATGCAGAAGGACAACGCATCTACCGTACGATTTTTTTTAACAAAATCAGACACAGAGCACAAAATGGCGGCCGATCAAAAGATGGTGGACCAAGTAGAAATTTGAAGCGTTCGCTATACCCGGTTGTGGGGCCATCTGGAATGACTGCTAAGCGTCGTATCATGGTGTCCGATAATGTACCTGATGACTCCGACGCTGGTTATGAGTGTCTCAACAACCATGGCCCATCGATGCACAATGATTCCATGTCTGACGGCAGATACCTTCTGCCGGGGTGATTTTTTATACCAGTTTTAATTTTAATTGTTAATAATTTATGTATATGAACAAATTAGAATCGGGGTCCTGTTCGTTTTCAAGTTTGTAAAAAAAATGACGTAACCACGACCGCGTACGTCGTACCGCGTCCCCGATATTTAACTATGAATATAAAAAGAAAGAAAGAATGAAAAACACTTTATTGTCACAAAAAAGTGCATATTCAGTTAACTTAACTACAATTTTACACATTAGGCATTAGGCATCTGGCTCAGCTAATGCTGAAAACGTAGACTGGCTGCAGAGAGCCCATGTCTAACAGTGGGCTAGAATATACTGTTGATAATGATGAAAGTTCATAATTAAAGTTATAAGTAAAATACACTTTATTGCACAAATAGAAAACAACAAACAAGAGATAGAAAAGGAAATAAGGAAGGCTGAGGCAGTCCCCTTTATCCGGTGCTGCACACCACCTTCATCAAACTTAATTACTTTTGCTTATTTATTTTTATAATATATTTGTTTAATATTATTTTTATCTGCTGTACCTAATTGTTTGTATGTGTGTATTGAAAATAAATTCTTTCTTTCTTTTCTTTCTTTCTTTATTTAGGCGGCCATTTCTCTATTCTCTTCCAAGGAACCTTCGGCCAGAGGAAATCTTTTCGAGAAAGAGGTAGTGTGCAAGGTTTATGGAAAACGTTATATAAGAGAATTTTATTTACAACATTAACATATACCAAGGTAATTAATTACCATTATCGTTCAGTGGTTCAGTAAAATTTCTGTCTTCTTCTTCAATTTAAGAGCTATGCTCTTGTCGGTGTAGTAAACGCCACTGTGCCATTGGTCTCGGTACATACGAGCCATTAACCCGGCCCCAGGGAAGACAGAGTCACCTTCTCTTGCCTTCCACTGGGGTAATTCCTGTCCGGCGCGTCCCAGTCGCGGGGGTGGGCACCTCACACCTCAGTAGGCCGGGGTGTGTAGGTGGCGGAGTTCGGATGGGGACCCAGTACCGCGGGGTATAACGCGGAACCCGTGCCCAGGGTTACGGGTGAAGTCCTCAACGGCTGTGACAGCGGAGATGGCAGCCATCGGTACGGCGGCACAGGCGGAGGAGGCAGGTCACTATGACTTAAACTAGGAACCTGACAGAGGGCAGCAGTACCTGTCAGTACTATACAGAGGCGGAAGAGGTGGGCTATGGTACGGCTCTGAAATAGATTATACTGAGCGCAGCTGCAACAGTGTCGACGGTCAGTGTACTGCGGTGCGGAAGGCAAGGGGAAACCACTGCACTATTTCCCAAAAAAGTAGTAAAATGAAAATGTTGAAAATTTCTGTATTCAGGATTATTCTTCTTCTTTAGGTCCTGGAGCACCTAACGTCCATTTTTTCATTAGCTGAAGATAACCGTAACACACAGCAAATGTGATTTATTTATATGAAATTCATATTTTGTGTCGTGTCGTGCCGGCCATAAAGAATAGCACCATCCTAACACTTCCCGTGGGTGTCGTACGAGGCGACTAAGTGACTTCGTGGATACTATTCTACACCTAGTAGACGGCGATAGGCTCGCCACCTATCACGTTTGTCCACCAAATCTTACGGCGAAAAGTGGGAACAACCATAATGAAGGTTCTTGTGTCTACCGTCGGGAATTATGTCCGTGAGAGTTATGCTGAATACATATTTTTGTACAAAAAGTGATCAATTTTCCGCAAAACTATATATTATTTTGATTGTCATTAATAAAATGTGTGTTTCCTAATGAAAAATTGTGTGCTAATGAAATAATGTACTTTAGTGGTGCATAGGGCTGAGACAATGTTATTCCACCGCGCTCTGTCCGATGCCGCAGACTCTATGGTTACACAGGATTGTTAGCCGCTTCCAAATCTTTATATTCTTTGGTATTCTGATATAAACAAATCTAATAATAGACCCTATTTTTGGCTCTCGGCTCTCAATGCTATTGGCTATTATAATAGTAATGTCCGGTCTGTGAATCTGTTGTGTATGACGTCAGTCCTCGGGACACACTGTATAATTGTAATTGGATAACTTCTACAACGTCTACCATGACATACATGCACAATACTTTTATCTAATTATTGTAATGGGTATTTTTCATCTCTAAATTGTAGTCAAGATTCGTGGGAGGTAATCTCCCTAACTTGTTTCTGGCTACACTATTGAATTTCTGAGATATTACACCGTTGAGTGTAGTTATTTATTTCATTTTACACCTGTATTTTTAGAAAAGCTTTTCCACACAACCTTGTAAATTCTTTTTACCAGAAAAAGCTCAGGTAAAAGTTACCCGCCAATTCATCGCTCGGATACGGTAAGCCGCTTATCTTTCTGTGGGGGAAAAATTGGGGGAATTCCTCTCCCTTATTTCGAAAGTAATTGCCATATTGAATTCGAAAGCGTTATTGCTTTGTGTGGCATTCGTTCGTACCCGTAGCTGTAGATAGTAATTGTATACATGACATTCGTTCGTACCCGCAGCTGTAGATAGTAATTGTATACATGACATTCGTTCGTACCCGCAGCTGTAGATAGTAATTGTATACATGACATTCGTTCGTACCCGCAGCTGTAGATAGTAATTGTATACATGACATTCGTTCGTACCCGCAGCTGTAGATAGTAATTGTATACATGACATCATTATATATATAAGTAATGTTAAGTAAATTCAATTACGTACGGTCAGGATAGAAATAATATATGAATTTTCGTGATATATAAATTGAATAACGGACACGAAAAATCGTTCACATTTTGTGGTTATGTTATATCACAGACTGTACTTATGTTGTACATATAATATTACGTTTGCTGATCACACGTTCGGGCTGGCATTATCTATTAAATCAGTATGGTGTTTGACAGTTAACTGACCGGAACGTGCCGGCCCGAATGTGTGTATAGGACGCCTTACTGTCCCTTCAAAAATCCAGAATGTCATAATAGACCCGTGTTGGTGTTTATGTCACAATTCCGGAAGTGTAAATTATTTCAAAAAACCCTAAAAAGGTTGGTTTAGGTTTGTTAAAAATGGCAGGTCAATTACAAATATACTGAGTGCTCGCATCCGTCATGATATAACTTTTTAATTTTGTATTTTGGATTCAGAAGTGTCCGTTAGATTCTAATATTTGAAACACATACCTAATATAAAATGCTATAATAATTTGCTTGCACAGAAAGTGCGACGGAATCCCGACTTACAAGATACAGGATTTCGACCTAGTTTGTAAGTCGGAGGTCCTTTTTTTGTGTGCCCTGTATAAGTAAATAAATTTTTTCATTTTTTTTTCGTATTAGTCGCATCATGTCTGTTGAAATAGGCTAAAAAAACATTATCCTTTGATACGGCATACCTACATAAGACACAAAAATTTAGAACAGATCAATTGCGTTTGGCCACTTGACAAAAGATCCAATAATAAAATTTTAACATTGAAAATTACGTCAAACATTTCAGCGACCTAAACCAACCCACAATATTATGATATAAAGTATCATCAAGTAGTCTAGTTATTTCTGAAGGCTCGCCGTAAAACCCCAATGAAAGGGAAATGTTTTCCTTTGATTAATGTTGCCATCACGAGTACCTACATAATGTTGACTTTGATAAGTTAATCGAAGTGTCACGGACTTCAATACTTCACTACACTTTTAAATAGAGCGATGTAGCGATAAAAGTTTAATATAGAAATGTACTACCTAGTTTTGTCTAATAAATGTATTGTAATTCTATAGTTTATAGATATATTTTTTTAATATTTAATAATTTTATTAATACAAAAATACAATAAATTAAAATAAAAAAAGACTTATGAAAAGCCTTAGTCCAAATTTCCGCCCCGTGTCGACCCTGGCGCAAAGGTCCCCATGACGCTCGCGGAATCGCCACGGCCAACCTCTGCACCAAGAACGACCCGGAGCGGGGGTCACAGCCCCTCTCTCTCAAGCGACGGTCGACCTCCATGACAAAATCCTTTGCCTCCGCCCTTCAACAACCTGTCGTTTCAACCGCAAATGGGACAAAAACGTAGTTTTTCTCCAGAGCGGCGTACTTCTCCCGTTTTCTTTGCGCCGCTGCTTCGGCTGCTGCTCCGGCTACCCGCGCAGTCCGTCTGAGGTGACTAGCGGCTTTTATAGATTATAGCGTTTATAGATTATAGATATATTAGCCGGATAGAGAAATGGACGAATGTGGAAATGTTGCATATGGTGAAGGAAAAAAGCAGAATAATGCAGTGTGCATTATTCTGCTTTTTTCCTTCGGAAGTAGGTATCTGTGTCGGAAATATGACTATTTAGCAGATTTTAATTTATTGTATATCGATACCACAAAGTCTTAAGACGAAGGTATACAATCAGTGCGTCCTGCCTGTTATGGTATATGGCGCTCAAACGTGGATACTCACGGCAGGGCTGGTCCGAAAATTCAAAGTCGCTCAACGAGCTATGGAGAGGGCTATGCTCGGTATCTCATTGATGGATAAAGTTAGAAATGAAGTCATCCGTCACAAAACGCGAGTTACCGACATAGCTCATATGATTAGCAAGTTGAAGTGGCAATGGGCTGGCCATGTCTGTCGCAGAACCGACAACCGTTGGGGTAGACGAGTTCTAGAGTGGAGACCGCGGACAAGAAAGCGCAGTGTGGGACGCCCCCCTGCCCGGTGGACCGACGACCTGAAGAAGGTTGCTGGCGATGATTGGATGAGGAAGGCGGAGGACCGAGTATTGTGGCGCGCCCTGGGAGAGGCCTATGTCCAGCAGTGGACAGATACGGGCTGATAGATAGATAGATAGATAGAATTTATTGTATTGTATTTGTTTTGACAATAACTCCTGGAAACAGTTTTTAATTTTTTTATTTTTTAGGAATTTTTGTGACATGGATTTTAATTCATTTTTTTGTAATTTTAATTCCTTTTTTATAACGCTTATAATGTAGTTAAGATTGACATTGAAAGAGTTTAATTATTATTTTTGATTTTTATTTTTAATTAATTTTTTTTATTATTCATACACAAATTATGATTAGTAGTAGTAGAGCTAATTGTCTCGGCCACATAGTCAGATATAATGATTTAATTAAATCCATAATAGAAGGGACAATTGAAGGAAAACGACAGAGAGGTCGTCCCAGGAATGGATTTAATTAGCAGTTAAAGGATTGGAGCGGCAGTTCGTCGTACCAGGAGTTTGAGGAGATAGCGGGGGAAAGAATCGGATGGAGACTGCTGCAGGGGCCTGCCCTTTTCAATTCAATTCAATTCGTTTATTCCAAGTTGGTACAAATTGAACACTTTTGTTCGTCAATAATATTCGTACAAAGTAACAAATCATAATGGAACCAAAAATAAAATAAAAATATATAGTAATCAATTATACTAATTCCTTGATTACGTCATGACCACGCCAAGCATTATCATCGTTTAAATATTCTGGAACACTACGAGTATTATAATACGATTTTTATAAGAAATTTCTTATTCGTCAATTTCAATATTTTTTAATATTTTTTATATATTTTTTTATAAAATTTTATACAACTGTGAATGACTTCATAATTTTTGTTAATCTCGTTCCCGGCAATACATACTTTTCTTTGAAGACATATCATGCTTTTTCTTCTCTTAGAAGAAGAAGAATTCTATCATCATCATCATCAGCAGCCTATTCTAGTCCACTGCTGGACATAGGCCTCTCCCAGGGCGCGCCATTGAGCTCGATCTTCGGCTCTTCTCATCCAGTCGCTGCCAGCCACCTTACGCAGATCGTCGCTCCATCTAGCAGGACGCCCGTCCCACACTACGTTTGCCCAGACGCGGTCTCCACTCCAGAACTCATCTACCCCAGCGGTTGTCGGTTCTGCGACAGATGTGACCGGCCCACTGCCACTTCAGCTTGCTAATCTTATGAGCTATGTCGATAACTTTTGTTCTATGTCGGATCTCCTCGTTTCGGATTCGATCCAGCAGAGATACTCCGAGCATAGCTCTTTCCATAGCACGCTGAGCGACTTTCAACTTGTGAACCAGTCGCACCGTCAGAATTCTATAGTTAACTTTTATTAAGTTTCTGTTCTTGGTTTTAATGGGGTTTTTTTTTATAAATTCTTCATTAATCATCCTTATATAAACAATTGCATAACTAAACTTAAGGTATACAATAACATGTGATGTTGTTACTGCTACAGGCTAAATAGACACCTTCTTAAGTAATTTACCTGATTAATAATTGCTCATTACATCTTGAGATGTGTCAAAGTTCAGTAGGTACTAATTTTACATTATATTGTGAATATGTAAGCTATTGTATAGTCTTTACTTTTTACATGTTACAATAAATAAATAATTAATACACTAAGTAATATATCGCTACGAATAGCGGGTAAAAAATAAAATAAATTATACAAAAAGTACATTAGACAATTTTTTTTTTTTTATATGTATAACTAAACCCGCATTTGACCTCGATCTCGCCTGATGGTAAGCGACGATGAGGTCGACGATGGAGCATGCGGGTCCAGTAAATGCCTATTCACTCTGGCCTTGAAGATCCCAAGGTTGTAGGTTTCGGGAAATACAGACGCCGGCAGGCTGTTCCATTCCTTAGCCGTTCGCATAATGAACGAAGAAGCAAATCACTTCGTACGAGCAGATGGGATATCAACAACATAAGGATGGAACCCCTCCCCGCGCCTGGTAGTCCGAAGGCGGAATGGAGATGCTGGAATTAGGTCGTGCAATTCCGATGCGCACTCTCCTCTCTCAAATTCCTCACAAAGGAATCCCTTGCGCGAATTCCTCAACAACCAGAAAAAAACCGCGAACCACCACGTCCCCGCGCTCTAATCGCACTAAAAGTATATTTTTTTTAATTTATCAAAAATACGTTGTTTATTAATTAGTTACGTAAGTCGACTTATACGATCATTTTAATAGCATAGAACAAGAGTGCTAAAAATGTTATTTCCATGCCCAGCCTTTCCCTTTTCTCTCAGATAGTGACTTTCAGCGTTGCAAAGACTGTTGAGTAAAGTACTGCATAAAGATACACGCTTCTTCAATCTTCGTGTTGAAGCTGTAGCGAATCCAATCTTCTGTCGGAGTAATATAATAATATTACCTAGGACATCTAGATATTATTACTAGCGTAAGAATTTTCATATTTTTAAAAGGTATGGTATAAAAGTGTTCAGGAAAATTTCGAAAGATGGAAGTAGTATGTGCGGCAAAAAAAATTAACGGCTACTCGAAAGTACTTTAAAGTGGTAGATCCTGATGTGCAGGATCGTCTGGGGAAGTACTATCCTATTACCTATTTCTGCCGCAAAGCACCAATGTTTGCATTTTTGTGTTTCGATTTGAAGGGTAAGAGAGTCAACGTAACTACTGGCACATGTGGCTCCTTCGAAGTCCACAAGGTTAGCAGCGCATCGAAAACCTTTTAATAATACATACATACATAATACATACTATACAATTAACTTACATTTTTAATTTTAATTCAATTTATTAAATTGTATTAGAAGACATTATGATGACCATTTATCTGTAATTTTTCTGGTAAAATAAAATATTTCATTTCATTATCATTTCCATTACTTATCAGAAAACTGGTTTTAAGTATAATTATTAATAATAAAGTTTTGTTTTAATGACAGTTTTGAACACTAAAAATAAAATAAATTACAATAAACATACATAAATACATATACTCACGCCTGTTTTCCGAAATAAAATAAAATAAAAATTGCCTATATTTTGCGATTATTACATTATTAATTTTTTTTTAAACTGTTTAAAAAAAAAAAGGAAAAAAAATATTTAATGCTTCTTCTTCCCCAATTTCTTCCACTCCTTTCCGTTTTCTGTTTTTCTGACTCCACGATTTGAAAACTATTAAATATTAATTAAGTTTTGTGATAGATTAAACAAGAACACATGTTAAACTAAGTAAATTAAGTATTTACTTTCTCTTTTAACTATGCTGCAAACCACATTCTCGTACTTACAATAAGTTATTTCAAATTGTTTCATTTTTCTGAATTATTTTTTAGTTTCCCTCATACGTGTTACATTAAAGCATAGTATGTATCATGTGCGCGAAGAACACGTGTCGCACCTCGTGTATCACAACACAATCCTCCTCTATGCTCGGGTTGCGTCTTAAAACTCGGACGACAATGTGGCCCTTAGCGCACTATTACACAATTAACTACTTACCTACATAATTGTTTACCGAAATTCGATTATAACTTCCGTATCCCAAACTTAAGGACAAGTTAAATATAACACGACATAATAATCCGCCAAAGTTGCTTAATGACGTAACTTAGATGTATTAGTGGCCGAGAAAGTGAGATTGAAAATGTTCCGATAGTTACACCAGAGCCGCATTTAGGGGACGTATATGGACTCCTTATTTTAAATTCTTTTCTTTGTATTCTTCTACTTTCTATGCTATGATCTATTAAACTAAACCACAGTACTAAATACTGTAACAGTTGATAATATTACTTACCTATGTAATGTAATAACGGGCTGGATTCCGCAACTCGACGTCTTCAGCGCTTATTTTGCGTGTGATGGGAACTACTACTTACTCGAGCCACCCCAACCTCGCCAGAAAGTCCAGCAGTTCTTTAATGTTCTGCAGGATTTTGACAAGTGATCCTGGGGGGGCAAGGCTTCCCGCCCGGTAGGTGGTCACCTCACTGCATTCCAACAACACGTGGGCGACCTTCTCCTCTGCCTCCATGCATGCTCTGCATAGGGGGCTGTCTGTGATACCTATGTTGAAGAGGTGTCTATTGAGTGGACGGTGTCCGGTTATTATCCCAATTACCTTTCGGAATTGGACTCTGCTGAGACGCAGGAGCTGTCTGGTAAGTCTCGGATCAACCTTCGGCAGGGCTTTCCGAGACTGCCTGCAGTCCACGACCTTGAATTACCTATTATTAAGTATAAATACCTATAATTCCATTAGCTAGGTATACTATAGGTGTTCCGGAGGTATGCATTAACTTCGCCAAACACTTCTGTAGCTATTACTTTACATATTCGACAATGGAAGTGACCTTAAAAACCGCTTCGTTTTCGAGTTACTCGCTATTTTATTTTACTAAATTTAATTGAGTTATACAATGTGTAAGGGTCTTTATTTATGCCCGTAAGAAAATCTGAAAATAAACAATAACAAACTATTTGCCTTTCGTTTGTACGTGTCATTAATAACTTATGTCATGATTGTCGAGTTTAAATTAATCGAAACGTGACGTTGCCAGCTCGGATAAAGAGTATGGCATACTAGGTAATTTAAGGCAAGGCATTTAGTTTGTATGAAAATAAAAAATATTGGTTTTATTAAAATTAAAAAATGTGACATTTTGGATAATGAGTAGTCATTCGATGTTCTGAGTACAGTGTCGAAGTTAATTGCATAACCAAAGGAACACCTTGCACAAGGTACTTTTTAATTACATGCTAATATTTCAGAGGACATCCAAAGCTTACCTCAACAACGATTATCTAAAAATATTTTTTAACTAAATTTTCGAGAAAAGCTATAATATTTGTTTCTCACATGGAATGTATATTGACAATTTTGAACGTGTTATTTACCTACTAAAATAATCTTGTATAGCAAATCTTCAATGTAAAGCGATGGTTTTTATTGTATGGGAAGTTAACATATAAGTTTGAAGGTTATTTTTCCTCAAAATATGTGCATGTAAGCATTTTATATTTATTTTTTACTGTAATCGGTATTATTTTACAGTTTATACAGAACCTACATCTTGTCTACTACGTAACAGATATTTTCTCCAATTTAAGGGTATTACTTTAAAATTTTAATTTTCCAAAGTTTCACTTTTTCACAATATTTCACTTACTTTTTCTTATTTTTCATATTTTTCATATTTTTTCAAAATATATTTCATATTTTTCTTGAGGAGCTCGTAGCCAAGTTGCACGGTCGGTACCTGGATGGGTGATCGCTAGTGGCATATTTCATCTGAACTCGTCCGTGCCTCGGAAAGCACGTTAAGCAGTCGGTCCCGGTAGTTGTCGTTCGACAACAGTAGTTAAGCCATGTCAGATGCCTACGGGCGGCCTGAACAACTCTGACAAATAGGTAGGCCACGATAAACAAGCAAGCATATTTTTCTTTATTTTATTTCGCTCAAATTGTGTTACAAGATTCTTACTCAACATTACAATACGACAAAAAATCCCTTTATGAGAAAATATTTTTATTTTTCCGGTATTACGGCCCCTATTTCAGGGATATGAATACAAGGATATATTCGTACAAAAAGAACCTTTATGGTCCCGCGACTGTAATACTAGATCAAATGGCAGAAAATACACTAGACAATTTTAATACTCATACTCATACCATTTATTGTGTTACAATTGGTCTTAAAAATGTATATTATCTGGTCATACATGAAACCCTGAGTAGGGCACCGCAATATTAAATAAGAGATTATAATATTAGGTTTATACCGTTTATATATTTATTGTTTAGCTGTCTGAATCTGAGTTAGCAAATGTGATGACTGTCTCAGTACTTAACAGTTATTTCTTATAGATTGGTGATTAACATCTTCTTCTTCAGGTCCTAGAACACCTAGTGGTGTATACAATGGGTGGGCTGAGACAATATTCTTCCACCGCGCTCTGTCCGATGCCGCAGACTCTATGGTTTCCCAGGATACATTAGCCGCATCCAGGTCTTCGGTGATTAACTTACTAATAGTTATTTTGTAATTAAGTATTTTAGTGTTAATTTAGTATCCCTTCATTATTCAATAAATGCATTACCATTTACTAGTATTAGTAATTTACTGAACTGAATATAAATGAATATTGTATATTATTTTTTATTATATTTTTTTATTTGGGTAGCTTACAGCCTTATTTACAAGTTACATATACATATATAAAATCAAAAGCCATTTATAAAGCTTCCACAATTAATGTAAAATTAATAACAAAACAATTCTTAATCTAGATTAAAAAAGTAAGTAAGTCTAGTAAATAAGTTCTCTCATATAACGTTTTCCATATACCTTGCACACCTACTACTTCTTTCTCGATATCATTTCCTCTGCCCGAAGGCTGCCTGGAAGAGATCGCTCTTAGCGATAAGGCCGTCTAAATTGTACTTCACTATTTTCTTTTCTATCTTATGTTTGTTGTTTTATATTTGTGGTGTATTTTACTTTTACTTTACTGGATACCATAAATAGGCAGAGGAAAATTCGTTAGTAAGTAAGGAGCAGCGGGACAGCCCAGCAGTGGGACAGTATATAGGCTAATAAAATATATAAAAAATATAATACAAAAATAAGGATTTTACAATTTATTGTGAAATCACTTTATGGTTTCCCCTTATATTTTACTTTTTTTAATTTACGACAAAACTCGTGTTTGACCTCAATCTCACTTAGAAAAGTTAGTCTAACTTATTTATTTTTTCATTTCTGTGTAACCTGTGTAACGACTGCACTTAACCCTTTCAAGTAGTAAAAAAATACTCCAGAATATGTCCCTAAAAAGCCTGTTTCGCCGTGGGTTTACGCCCTTATAATCATAAACAATTTTATATGGAGCGTTGTAAAGCCATGTCCACACGCACTAAGCCATGCGTCACGTATAGGGCTGTGGAAATGGTTTTACATTTTGTTTTAGGGCACATTTAATCACGGCTTAATGCAGTTACATGGTTCCGTAGTCCGCTTTTGTTTAAATAACTGGGGACTGGTTATAAACCGGATAAAATTTAATCCTTTTCAAAAAAAAATGTGCCATAACAGATTAATGGTATATATCCTAAAGCTATTTTAATAAATTAATTTGGGACAAAATAACGAGAGAGGTAGTACTTAAAGTGATACACTCTAGTAAGTAAAAAACCGGCCAAGTGCGAGTCGACCTCTCCAATCAACGTCACCCATAGACATCACACCTCACTGTAGGGTTTTTGATACGCTGCTATCGTATTATCTTATCTTATGATAGGGGGCCGGGAATAACCCAGCGGCACTTCGACCCGTGAGGATCTTTTGTGCCTACCCCATTATACACACTGATCATCACAGTGTGCAGGTTTCCTCACGATGTTTTCCTTAACCGTAGAGAGTCGGTAAATATACGTAAGTCTTCGAAAAGTACAAAAACTCATTGGTACATTGCACTGCACGGTTTCGAACCCGAACCTCCGCATGGGAGTCCGGTGCTCTAGCCACTGTGCCACCGACGCTCTTTTGATGCACTGCTTACCTTGAGGACTAAGATGGATTGCCTCATGTGCCGGAAATTACGCTGGCTCTCTTACCCTTCAAACAGAAACACAGAAATGCAAGCATTTCTGCTTAGGTATTCAGATTTGTGTCAAGTTACAAGTCATAATACAAAGTTTAAATTAATAAACAGTAAAATTGTCATAAACAATTATTTAATACATGGAAATGAGAATTTTTAAACCCTCGTATCTTATCCCGTTTACGAGGTAGAATGGCGTAACAGACGGACGAACAGTTGGATTGGCAACAGCTTTCAAATTTTAATTTCACACACGATTATCTCAGTGTGCAGGTTTTCTCACGATGTTTTCTTTCACCGTTACAGCAGCCGGTAAATGTACATACGCGTAAGTCTTTCGAAAAACTAAAAACTCAGTGATACATGACATACGAGTAGGTATTCATGGTTCGAACCTGGACCTCCCGCATGGGAGTCCGTAGCCAATAATACGTCATTGACACTCTTCACTAATTGACGAGACACCTATTTACTGGATATGGCCTCCACAACACAGGGTATCCTAGTGTGGCAGCCAGGGTAGCCTGAGAATATGTACTCGTAAAAGACACTGTTTGCACGAATAATTTTTATTTTATTCCCGAGGAGGTAGACAGAGGAACCACCTTCAACGTAGGTATAGTTCCCACTTTTCGCCGTAACATTTGGTGGACAAACGTAGTAGGTGGCGAGCCTATCGCCGTCTACTAGGTGTAGAATAATATCCACAAGACCCTTAGTAGCCTCGTATGACTCCCACGGGAAGAGTTGGGGTGGTGCTATTCTTTATGGCCGGCACGACAGGGCATTTTTTTTTATTTTACTTACTCGAAATGTAAAAAAAAATAAGTTTCTCCCTCGAATCTTACTTATCCACGTACGTGGCGTAGGAACTGATTGAGAGCAATTGAAAGAGGAACAAACAGTTATCACATTGTTATCAGTATTTATTTTACTATACTAAACAGTTATCACATTGTTATCAGTATTTATTTTACTATACTAATATATTAAAATTAAATATCTACATTGATAAATCTATTTAAAAAATCATCTTTAGTATTTTTTTTCTTAGTCTAAGTTTAGTTTTAGCTTCAGTGTTACCAGTATACCGTGTTCAATGTAAATATTTTTGTATTTTCGTCACAAAATATAAAAATAGTTAAGTATTAATTTAGAGCCAATTACAATAATTGATACTTCTCAACTTTTACAGTTGAAAAATAAACATAAAATAAACCGTGACCAAAAATCTTGCTTTTACGCTTTTCAGAACAATTATTTAAGAAACTTTATTTTGAAGGTGGGAAGGTGTCAGCCTGGAGTGGTAACCTATATTTGTGGCAAAGCAGCAATGCTAGTATTGCTGTGTTTCGATTTGAAGGGTAATTATCGGCACATAATGCACTCCATTTAAGTTAACAAAGTTAGCGGCGCATCGAAAACCCTCTATAACTTCATAGTGAGGTTAGATGATGGTGGCCATGGTTGACAGTTTGCTCTCGTTATATAATAAAAAAACACAATAAAACTGCAAAATTTAAATTAAAAAAATACAAACCTGCCTACACGCGCAATCTTCCAAGCACAGTCAAATCACCAAAGTGCTAAGATATGAGTACACAACATACGAGTCACACTTTACCATCACTCTCACTGACCGAAACACGTAAGATTCCCGAACGACCGAACGTCCGCTCCCATGCACGGTCGGCGGCAAACTGAGCTCTTTTCTGGCGAAAATTCCAAGTTTGAAAATGGTCGGAAAAGATCGGAAATACTCGGGTGCATGGATGGTCTGTAACGGCAGTTATAGGTAGATGTAACGGCATCTTAGGCCTAGCTCAGATGGTAGAAAAATTCGTAGATCGTATGCAATCGAAACTTTTATAACATCACTAATCTAATACGCTAAAACTGTCCGCGCTTCAGACAAAAAGTTAGAACACATTCGGATATTTTATTATAGTATTATACCTAAATTAAATCTCCATACAGATTTTGGGCCGTACGCGAGTTCTAGTTACTCCTTATCCGGAATTTAGAACCGGAATTGACATCCGAATTTGGAGCCGGAATTCAAAATCCGAAATTTCTGGAGTCTGAACCCAGCCTTAAAAACCGTTTCATTGTATTACTTGTTTGTATTTGTTATCGATGTTTGCCGGTTGCAAGTGGTTCTAGTTTCTAGCTATTTTCTGAACTAAAATTCTACACTTCAATAAACCGCTACGCGGGTGCTACGCTCGCGTAGACCTTTGCTACGTGTTTTAGTTTTAGTCTTTACGTGGATAGATACTTGTATGTAGGTATTATTAAGCTATTTTAAGTATAGTATAGTATTAATAAGTATCGTTTTGTATAAACCTCCTACCAAAAACAGACTTGTGCTTTATTATATTGTTCTATTACACAATTCTGTTTTTGGTAGGAGGTCGGCCGAGTGAGTTCCCATTTTTAATGTCTGTGAATGGCAGTTGAAATAACCCTGCCATAATTTACTATGGCTTTCATTCATCTCGTTATAATAATAAAGAGTCTAGACCGGAAAACGGTTCTTCCTTAAAATTCTACCTTTAATTTTTTAAATACTATGGCCACAAAAATCGGACTACTCGTACTTACGCCTTCTTCGCTCGAACAATGACGTGAGCACTGAGAGCGAGCCATGGAAGTGACCCATAGGGAAAATCATTGTATGGGGAAATTCGAGTAATCTTATTTAGATTGTAAAAGAAGTGTATTTGATCTCTATTTGGCGCTGCGTAAACGGATTCTTGCGGGCCGATGTTCAGAGAACTTATAGTACTGACTTTACCATCCTTGTATGTTTACGAAATCAGTCTATTTGTGAAATCTTAAATACATACGAGTACCTTCACGCCGACGAATTCTAAACGTATCCCAATTCTTCAATATCCCAAAATCAAGTCTTCGTTTTTACCAACTTACAGTTTATATCCGTAAAAACATACAACCATCTTCATGTTGATATAAAAAAACATGAATTTCTGGAATTCAAATTTAAACCCACCTAAGACGGACCTTATGTAAAAAGGGTTATTATAAAATAAATTACTACTTAAGTAATAGGCTGGTCCTAAATTCAGCTCCAGCTCTGCACATTGTGTTTGTATATAATTGTATTCATAATTATTGTAAGATATATATTTATTTCAAAAGATGTGCCGTTGAAAGTTTCTAGCGCCGCTTCGTTCCTTTCAGCTACAGCACCTTACGAAGCGGTGGTAGAGTAAAACATGACGTAATAATGAACTATACGGTACTTACTTACAATATAAAAAGGTTGATTTTAATTTATTTTTTTGAAAACTTTATGATTGGTGTCTCGAGAGAATGTACTACAGTGTATTAAGACTGTCTAGGTAATTGCAACCATTAAACAACAAAGTATAGTAGTATAGTTTGACATATTGTTTGACGTATTAGATTGATTTTATTTTAACATAATTTTATATTTTTGTTATATTATTATTTATTAACTTTGACATTCAATGCAATTTAATAACTGCATGCGTCTATGTCTAGAGCTCAGAGTAGTAATTTATGATCTAATTGATATGCAGGTATGTAATATAGGTAGATTGTGTATCTACCGATATTAGGCATACAACTTTCGCATAGTTGTATGCCTAATATCGGTAGATACACAATCTACCTATATTAATATTTTTATCTAAGAACTTTTTAATACCCACAATCACACAATAAAGATATTTGTATCTGCTCAAATCGCATGCGCCAGCTGGCAGACGCGGTTTCCTTATAAAACTTCTCTAGCGAGCAATCGGGTGAATTTCAAAATCTTTGGTAAAATTCCTTAAGTTGCTACAAAAAAGTGAAAATTTAAACTCATTCGCTGTCAAAGTCAGTAGCAGTTTTAGGGATCCGTAACTCGAAGAAGAAAACTAAACCCAATTTCTGTTGCTCCGCCGTCCATCCGTCTATCCATCCGTCCGTCTGTCACGCGCTTCTACCTCGTAAACGGCGCAACATACAGACTTAAAAATTTCTCACATCATGTATTCCTTTCCTTGACCCAAAATATATTTAAAATTTTGTAGAATTATATCTCATACAAGTAAAAGAGGTCGATAAACATTTTGTACTCTACTGTGTTCATTCATTGTTTAGAACTTATCAAGAACAGTATGAATATATATTTTTCGTAGAGAAATAATGACGTAAGCGCCCGTTAAAGTTTGCAACTGTAGACCACTTTTGATACCTGATTTATCTCATGAACGGTATTATCTAGGGACTTGTGAGTTGGCTACAAATTACAATAAATAAATCATTTATAAAGAATAAATTGGTCATATTCTCTGTTAAACTTATTGGTTTAGTATTGAAACTTGTTATATCTTTAACAGTCAGTAAGTTTTGATAAAAATAAGCAAACGTTTTTGCTCACTTTTTGCTTTACCATGGAACTGGCAGCTCTTGGCCGGTTTTTTTACTTACCTAATTTAATACTGCTAGGGTTAAAGTTATTAAGTTGCTAAAAAACTGAGGCTTTAAACTTATTCACTGTCAAAGTTAGTAGCGTTTTTTATTAAAAGCCGAGGTCAAACAATCTTTCATGTTCCAGAGAATACCTTAAAAGGGCGGGCCTTTATAAAAAGTCCGTTCTTTTCAACTTTTGTTCTCAATTTGAATTAATTCGAAGTCACTTAACGTTTTTATGTTTTCACTTAGTTCAAAGAAGTCGTTACTTACAGGTAATCTCTTGAGAGTATTAATTTTTAGGGTTCCGTACAGTTAGAGGTGATAATGAAATTGATATTACTAACGCTGCCAGAATTTACCTTAACCTAACTTCTATGTGATTCTTTTTACCTAATAGCGGACGAGCCACCGCCCATAGATAACTCACCCCACTATAATATTACAAGAGGGTTTTACGATGCTATAAAATTTAATAATGATTTTTGATAACATTTTATTTATTATTATATATTTATTTTATTCAATAATAAAAATAAATAATAACTAATAATAAATAATAACAGGGTATTATTTTAACATTAAAAAATTACATTACAAGTAATCAATATTCAATACCAAAATTACTATTGACGGAAAGAAAGAATAACACTTTAATGCCACAAAAAAATACATATTTAGTTCACTCGATAATACTATCGGCAATGGGCACCTGGCTCAGCTAATGCTTGAGTTAAAACACACAGCGCTGATTTTCAGCCAGTCCTTAGATAAAGTTAACCAACTAACAACTGCAACAAGAAAGAACCCTCAGTGAACAGAAGGCTCTCACCTGCCATTTTTTACTTTTCAGTGGATGGAGTCGTTATTTTCTTTCAATATAAAATTAGAATTGGTAGAGTCTGTTCAATTTCCTTTGTGTACCTGAGCTGATGGTATGATGAAGGAAGCTGGATGAATATAACTGAGAAAACAGACGGTTTCGCCGCAACTATATAGGAAAAACAATTATTTTTCAAATTTCAAAGATTCTTTCTCAGTCCTTTTTATTAAATTTTATTTAACTTTACTAGTTATTATATTTTGGTAATCTTACGAGTCGATTTTGATCTGCTACCAGAGATAGCTTTAAGCGATAAGGCCGCCTTTGTACATATCGTGCTACTATTCCTGTAGTTTTTACTTTTCCTGTATTTGTGTATAATACAGTGTTTCTATCTATCTACCTACTTCCGCTTAAAATATTGCTTTATAGCGATATTCAGTATCGAATACTGTAACTCAAATTAGGGCCATTCTTCGGCCGTTTCAACCGCTGTAATTATTTTAAACACGAAAACTGTCGACGAGGACAGTTGTACTATAAACAACAATACGGGTCCATTTGTACTAATAACAACAACAATAGGGGGAGCGGTATGGTTGTACTATAAACAACAATACAGATCAATTTGTACTAATAATAACAATATGGGGGAGCGGTATGGTTGTACTATAAACAACAATACAGGTCAATTTGTACTAATAATAAGAATATGGGGGAGCGGTATGGTTGTACTATAAACACCAATATGGGTCCATTTGTACTAATAACAACAATACGGGGGAGCGGTATGGTTGTACTATAAACAACAATACGAATCAATTTGTACTAATAACAACAATAATACGAGTGAGCGGTATGGCTGAGTAACATGGACACTCTCCTTTACAAAGTAGTAGTTAGAGTCGGTGTCCACTTAATTTATTTTATAGCCTATAAATCCAATAAAACCTAAACAATCCTTCTGTTTTTCCAAAATAAAATAAAAACAGTTTTTATTGCAATGTGTAAATATCACAGAAATCCAACTATTAGCGTCCTCTACTCTAGAACAATGACGTGAGCAATGACAGCGAGCACGGTGTTTACCCATACGTCACTTATTTTCACACATTTGACGTGCCCGACTAATGTATGGAAAAATGCTCTAATCGCATGCGCTAACTGGCAGACGTTTACTTATAAAACTTCTCTAGCGAGCAATCTACATAGGGGTGAATTTCAAAATCTTTGGTAAAAATGGTATTACCCTATTTTTATTTACCTTTATCATTTGGACTTGACTTGAGACCACTTTTGTTATAAGTATTTAATCCTACTATAGATCTTTTCAATAGTAGTCCTGATCCCGTAAAATCGTTACGTACCTACTAATGAGTTTTCCTCTGCCTATCTGTAGTACCTACATGGTTTTTTTTATTTTATTTTTTATTTACTTCTAAACCCGCATTTGACCTCGATCTCGCCTGATGGTAAGCGACGATGAGGTCGACGATGGAGCATGCGGGTCCAGTAAATGCCTATTCACTCTGGCCTTGAAGATCCCAAGGTTGTAGGTTTCGGGAAATACAGACGCCGGCAGGCTGTTCCATTCCTTAGCCGTTCACATAATGAACGAAGAAGCAAATCGCTTTGTACGAGCAGATGGGATATCAACAACATAAGGATGGAACCCCTTCCCGCGCCTGGTAGTCCGAAGGCGGAATGGAGATGCTGGAATTAGGTCGATATCTATGCTGGTATCTAGATTAATCTAGATAACATGTAGGTACTACAGATAGGCAACTCTTAAGAGTTGTTTTATTATTAATTCTACATTAACTGTGGAAGCTTATAAATGGCTATTTTTTTAATATATGTATATGTAACTTGTAAACAAGGCTGTAAGATACCCAAATAAAATAAAATAAAAATATTTCTTTTAGTACAGCATCCCAGACCAAAATACCTAAGCTAAATCAGGGATCCGCAGCGGGTCGAGGTATCATCCGGCGGCTCGTTACTCACTATCGAGGAGAGTTTCCGCTTAGCTTCCGTCCGCCGCATTTGTTACTGACTCCCACTACTACAGGATGTTAAAAATATTGACTTTTTATCTAATTACCTACTTTAAAAACTCTATCAAACGTCGTATTTAGAAAATAGAGTTCAAAAAGTAGAAATAAATAAAGAGATATCGTCAGGATCTCTGGTTAAAATGGGTGTTCCTCAAGGTTCAATTCTCGGTCAATTTTTGTTTCTGGTGTATATAAATGATTTGTCATATGTAGTGGAGAATATGTCAAATATCGTATTGTTTGCCGACGATACTGCACTCATATTCAAAGTCAATAGACAAGCCAGTGAATTCATTAAAGTAAATAGCACTCTTGCACGAGTACTGGAATGGTTTACTGTAAATATTCTACAGGGTGGGCCAAGAATTCGTTAACATTTAAACCTAACACCCCGCGCTAATACAAGCCGCGCGGGGAGCGGGGAGGGGCGTTACCACTAGCTCGCTTCTCGGAAATTTAGTCGCAATGTATCGCTTCACGGGGCCGCAGCGCGCTTATTGTGTGAAACAATTTTATTTAAACAACAGTTCGCTCATTACAGTGAGACGCTTATTTCGCGTTGAATACGACTTACACGATTTAAATCAGTGTCCGAGTGCTCCATTAATAAAGAAATGGGTTAAGAAGTTCGAAGAGACGGGATCTACACTAAACGTGAAGCAAACCGGCGGCCCACGGACTTCTCGGAGCGAAGAGAACGTGCAGCGAGTTTCCGCATCAGTTCGACGTGATCCAAATTTATCGACGCGCAAACGTTCGGCTGAATTAGGACTATCCCGAACATCATTGCGCCGTATTTTGAAATTAGACATGAAATTACATCCATATAAGATCCAGTTAGTGCAGGAATTAAAACCTAATGATTTAAATTTGCGCAAGTCGTATGCCGAAACAATGTTAGATCGATTCAATAATTTTGATAACCTCTTATTTTCCGACGAAGCCCATTTCCACCTCAACGGACACGTAAACAAACAGAATTGCAGGTATTGGAGCAGCGAAAATCCCAAATCTAAACACGCGAGGCCACTTCATTCTCCCAAGGTAACGGTATGGGCTGCAATTTCAGCAAAAGGAATTATTGGGCCCTACTTTTTCGAAGATTCTCGCGGCCGTTCGGTTACTGTGAATTCTGCTGAGTATGTGAAAATGTTACGGGAGTTCCTGGCACCGAAGCTACTGGAATTTGCTGGCTACAACCGTAACACATGGTTTCAGCAAGATGGAGCCACTTGTCACACATCCAACGAGTCCCTGCCGGTAGTAAAAGAAATGTTTCCGGAAAAGCTGATTTCCAGACGAGGCGACATCCCATGGCCACCCAGGAGTCCAGATTTAACGCCAGCAGACTTCTTTTTATGGGGTTATTTGAAGAGTCGTGTTTACACCCATAAACCAAAAACACTACGTGAACTAAAGGAAAAAATTAGTGAAGAAATGTCAGCGATCTCGCGGTCTCTTTGTCGACGAGTATTCGAAAATTTCGGTGTTCGCTTAGAAGAGTGCAAAAATCGAAACGGTGGTCATTTAGATGATGTTATTTTTAAAAAATAAATTCCAAATAACTAACTTTCTTGTAAATAAACAATTTTAAAAATATGTCAAATGGTTTTCTTTATATGATTTTTTCAATTGTTAACTAATTCATGGCCCACCCTGTAGTTCTGAATGCGAAAAAAACCAAATGCATTAAATTCAATTTGCCTAACGTAAAAAAGGTAGAAAACACACTAACATTAGATAGCAGTAAGCTGGAGTTGGTTAACAATATAGTTTTCCTAAGGATTACCTTAGACACTTCATTGGGGTCCTCATATAAATTCATTGTCCGGAAGATAGTTTCGCCGCTTATGCTGTGCCGTTAGAAAGATAAGACAACTAACTGATGTAGCAGCCGCACGGCTAGTATATTTTAGTTGTTTTCACATCATAATGTCTTATGGCATTCTTTCATGGGGTCTAGCGGCTGATACTGAAACCATCTTCATTCTACAGAAGAGGGCAATCAGAGGGCAGAGTTGCAGTATGATGTGATCTCTGGAACGGTAACAGTTAGGTGGTTCTAGATTGAGCTTAAATGTTTTGGACCATGGAGCCCTTCCCACATCGGAACCTCAAGGATCTGATGATGATTAGGAAAAAGTAAGAGGATCTCCACAATGGTAATGCGGGGTTTTATTTTAATTTTTAAATTTAGACTTATTTCCTATGTTTTTTTTTACCGTATGTAGATACCACAAACATACGGCAAAATCGACTTGATAGACTCTATGTATCGCCACATAGTTTTGGAACACGCAAAAAATAATATTCTTCCCATGAAAATAAATTTATTTTAGTCTATTTTATTGTGCATAAAAATATTTTCTACGAAATCAAATATAAGATCATTTATTAGCATAAAACAAGGGTACAAATATAGATTTATGAATTACAATACACTCCGATTTTTTATGGTTACTATATTTATTCCTGATATCATAAGTAAGTCTGTGGTAGTAGTAGGTTCTATTCATAATCTGTCAAATTGTCCCTTTATCACCCTGTACATGCACTATACTAGAAATAGAAATACTTGAATCGCTTCTTGTTGCAATCCATTGCCTGGTCTAATGACTAAAAGCATTACGGTTAGTCGCACAAAACACGCATTAAGCCTGGATTTATTGAATCTAGCCAGGTCAAATTGGGTACCTATATCCTACTATTTTACTTAGTATCCTTCTACTTTCCTCTTTAAGAAATTGTACTACTAAATATTGAATCAAAGACACTTTGTGATTCAATCATAGGTAGGTAACGAAGGTATAAGTAGGGCGTATTATACCAAGTGAACGTACGTCAAATAGAATAGATCTCAGCGCTGCGTACAGCTATTTATTTGTTATTTACCTATACCCATAATATGAACCCGTGCGAAGTCGGGTAAACGGTAAACGAGGCTAGTTGCTGCTTGCTTATCGTATGGTTAGTGGCCAACCTATTTGTCAAAGTTGTTCAGACCGCCCGTAGGCATCTGACATGGCTCAACGACTGCTGTCGAACGACAACAACCGGGACCGACTGCTTAACGTGCTCACCGAGGCTCGGAGGAGCTCAGATGAAATATGCCAATAGCGGTCAAGCATCCAGGTACCGACCGCGCCAACGTCGCTTAACGTGCACGATCACTTTCAGACCGTGCTCGCAACTAGGCTACGAGCTCCTCAAAGAGGCTAGTAAAATATAAAGTAAATGCCAAACAAACAGGCTTTCATATAAATAAATAATGAATGATAAATACATGATGGTAACATCGCATTATTATTTATTTAATAAAGAGAAGACAGGCGACCTGATGGTAAGTGGTAACTATCACCAAAAGACACCGCACCTTACTATAATATTTTAGAGGATTTTAGAGGCTCTGCTAACCTTGAGGACTGAGATGGAGTGCCTCATGTGCCGGTTATTATTCTGGCTCCGTTACCCTTCAAACCTAAAACACAGCAAATCAAGAATTGATATCCTTTGCAATAGGAATAGGTAAAGGTATCGCTGTAAATAAAAAAGAGATACAAATATGAAGTAATCAGTACCCTAGGGTTCCTCGTATCAAGAGTCCAAATACAGAAATATAAAATAGGATAAACAAAGACATTTTCAGAAAAGAAAGACACTCTACATTAACGCGTAACCCTTTGCACAAAACCTGGTGATCTGGAAAGAGTTACGGATAATAAATACTTATTAGAAATTGTTACCATAAGAACCATCCCAAGAATCGAAACAAGAAATTGACAAACCTGTATTGAAAACGTTTGAAGAGGAAGAGCAAAGCGGAACAAGAAAGTTTACTTAAACCCAAAATGTCTTTATAAATAAAATGGGATCGATTCAAGTAAAGTAAGGGATTAAAGTGGCTGTAGATGCCGTTGAATGGAGGGCAATTTATTGCGTCAAATCGTCTTCGTCGGGGGAGCGATTTTGAAATATTGACTGAACGCCTGCAATTTGGAGGAAAGTAGTGCTGACGAGAAACTGTCTTAACAAAACAGGCCAAAACCACCAGCATATAGTTTTTCAATGTCAACTGTCATGTAATTACATCAATTGTAACATGAGTGCTAGTTTGTTATGCGAGCATAGCGCGTAACACAACATATAGCACGAGTGCCAAACACCAAGTCAGTCTGGTAGTCACTCATGACTGACAGTATCCTCAGATACTGTAATTTTCAGTAAGCTTTACGCTAATCTTTGACATAATTCTAGAAATCAATTTAGAGTTATACAGAAATGACAGTGGCCGTAAAACACGAAAACCGAGGAAGGCAATAAAAATCACGACTGAGACCGTTTCAACACTGGTCTCAGTTTATATCTCAGCACTAGATAAACGTTGGTGGTGACACGCAAATCGTTCGGGTTCTGTATAAAATTGTCTAACCGATAACCTGCTATTACGATCACGCGAATTGATTCGCTCTTTACCTACCTCTGTAACTGTGTAGGGAAACTATATTCATAGTCTTTTTTTCATGCGTTTATTACCCTTGACTGAATTTAGTCGACGATTCAGTCAACGATTTAGTCAACTAATTAGACAAGCTTTTGTTTATAGTCTGTAAATAGCAGATTAACCGTACTGAAAGCTTACACTTGACTCAAGTGTAATATACAGGTTTGAATAAATGAACCGTACCTGGAGGGAAAGTACCGTAAATATTGAAGATAGCAAATTTTACTCAAAGGAAACAGTCCTTTATTTTTTTAAATAAGTAAAATTGCATTCACTGATTTTAGAAAAAATGCTTGCCTCAGCCGGTAATCGAACCGACTAAAATCCGAAAAAATGACACCTGTATTTTTATGGCAGCAATCGATAGGGTCAATCATAAGAATCAAATCTCTCTAATAAACATTGCATCTTAAATTTAAGGAAGACAATGATCTAATATCTTTAATATTTAGGATACTTTCCCTCCAAGTACGGTTCGTCTATTCCACCTGTATAATTATTAGCCCATTAGGGAAAAACTTAAAAGCTTAGGCAAATAAGCAAGGAGATGGAAAGAAATAGATTTTGAAATAAATACTTATAAAATATTACTGGTTAGATTAAACGTCAACTTTCTTTGTTCAAGTGACATCAAACATTTTATGGTTATTTTTTGTGTAAACAGATAATTTTCTTATAATTGCTTTCGATTTGCTTTCGATATGGGCGAGAAAAGTTCGACGGAAAAGGAAGTTTTAATAGCGATAAAAGATATTTTGTCCAAGAGCGGGCAGTTAAACAAATTTCAGGCTGAGGTGAGACAACCATTTGATTGGAAACCCATGGTAATGGAGCTGGTCTTGTTAGATCCTGTTCCCCGAAATCGTCATTTAGATCATCATAATCCCCCCTCCCGACTCTCTAAATCCCTCATGATTATGACTCCACATTTTGCGTACTGACTTTTAGAGCGCTTTCACATTAGGCGGTTTGACCGCGCGGCAGCAGCGCTGAATGAATGAATACTCTTTATTGCACAAAATTAGTGTGATACAATGCGTACAAAACGATTAATACAATCTAGTCGGTCTTATCGCTAAAAGCGATCTCTTCCAGACAACCTTCTGGTGGAGTAATTTTGGTGGAAAAAGGTAGATGCACTAGCAGACGTCACATTACTGCGGCTGCAGCGCTGCTAAGTCGCCAAGCGGCTGCTAGCGACTGCACGGCACGGTCGCGTTGCTGACGCACGGTTTTAGATGGGGTGGAAAGTGTATGCTATTGACTCAACGCCTACTGCCCGCACGCGGCTATATACACGCCGTATGTGGTCGCGCTGCTAATTGTTATATGGTTTCCATCCGCGTAAGAGCAGCGCGCGCGCTGCTTAGCCGCCTGATGTGAAATCGCTCTTAAAGATGGCACCCGACGAAAACGGTAGAAAACATAACATTTATCTTTAAATTCGTTGCGACATTCCCCAAATTACATATATACATGTATAACTTCTGAATATGTCCCTTTTCTCCCTAATTTAAATATCGGTTTCCTATAATTGTCTCCCAGGAAATATTGAGCTAGAATCGCGCCTGTTAGGAACAAGGAAAATTCTGAAATAAATAAGGAGAGCAAACGAGCAAATAGGCCTGATGGTAAGTTGGCACCGTCGCCCATAGACATCTCACATCACTGTATTGTTATTAGAGGGTTTTTAATGCGCTGCTAACCTTGAGGACTAATATGGATTGCCTCATGTGCCGGAAATTACGCTGGCTCTCATACCCTTTAAACCGAAACACAAAAATGGAAGCATTTCTACTTCACGCCAGAAATAGATAAGGGTGGTGGTACCAACCCGATCCCAAAGGCGATCCTTCACATCAGAATCTACCACCTGTATAGGATTATTTAAGTAAAATTGTTAGAGCGACGGTGGGACAGTGGCTCCCATGCGGAGGTCCGGGTTCGAAACCATACAATGCCATGTACCAATGAGTTTGTCGTATTTATGGAAGACTTACGTACATTTACCGACTGCTCTAACGGTGAAGTAAAACATCGTGAGGAACCTGCACACTGGGATGACCAGTGTGTAAATGGGGTAGGCACAAAAGATCCTCAGGGGTCGAAGTGCCACTGGGTTATTCCCGGCCTCCTATCGTAAGAGTTTACTTCTGTAAAATAGTTAAAATACAAGTCCTCTTTGCCCCCAAGAGCTTATTTTCTTCCTTCAAAATATCCACTTGTTACATAATACACTATTTAACTCCTTATAGATGCGAGCAAAAGTGACTGAGGTCTTACAACAGAGACAGAGCACGAACGGAGACAAGAGACTGGGCCCCCCCGAGCCCTCGGAGGAGGTTCTGCTAGTCAATGAACTGGTCAGAGAGTACCTCGAGTGGAACGGGTATGTACAGTGGAAGACACATCAAGCTATACTCTGTGGAACCCTGTCGCAATAAGTTTAGTGTTATGAATTGATTCCTTGACATTTGTTATGAATGTGTTGCATTATTTTCAATTCGCACACAGTGGCGTGAGGTTTGGTGCCGTGTTTTTCGGGAACTTTGTTGAAAGTTACTCGTCTAGGGTATAATATGTCGCTCAAGGAATCATAACAAAAACTTATTGCGACAGAGTTCCACGGAATATAGCTTGATGTGTGTGTCTTTCACTGTACCTATATGAATTTCTCCCAGACCTATTGTCTAATGATAGCAATGAGATCGTGGTACTTATACTGCGTGTGATAATAAAAAGTCCCGCCTTTCCTACCCCGGTAATAACCCGGAATTACCCGTGTTCCAACTGCAAAGCTTTAATTATCCTCAAATCATCTTCTTTGTCTTTGCCTCATCCCATTATTTGGGGTCGGCTCTCCTCGTTCTCAAAATTCATCGAAAATTCATCGAACCACCGACATCGCCAACATGGTAGTTTTTTTCGTTATAAACAAGTTGAACTCGACTATAGACTGAAATATAATTCTAGGTACCTATACTCGGCCTCCGTGATGACGTCAGAGGCCGCGATGCCGAAGGACAAGAAGTCCAGAGCCAAGCTCTGCGCCGAGGTCGGCGTCCGGGACGACGAGAAAAGCTCGGCCTTACCGCTACTGTCCAACATCGTGGCTGCTTACACCGAGCGGATCCGGAGGAAAATCAATAAGATCAAAAAAGATGGGTAGTAATCTATGGTCAACTATTGTAATGAAAATTCTTGAAATATAACATTTTAGTAAAGTAAAATATGCCTACTAATAGGGTATTTGACTTCTATTTTTAATTATATCAATCAACCTACAAGGACATCCTGAAGAAGGATCTAACATTAGTTATTCAAAGTTAGTACAGGAGAGATGCTCTGTCCCTATTTAGCAAAACAGTCCTTTACATGTAGCCATGACCTGCTTATATGGCGCTAGGGAACAGTGACGTCATAATTCTCTATTGCCGTTTCTTTCTGCCGTCCGATTTTTTATTTTATTTTTCAACGATTTAAAAAAAATACAAAAATATTTATTGAACCAAACAACATTGAAATTACAATCAAGTCACAGTGTATCGATAAGTAAGACATCAAATTAATTATTAATATTAGTAATTTTAATTCTGTTTTCACATTTGACCATCAATCAATTGATGTCTATTGCTGAATTTTTATGAAATGAATTTAATATTTGATACTTAAAATACCCTATTCCCTCATTAGTGGCTGGTATAAGGATATCTTTGAAGGTGAATTTCCTTTCCTTTAGTTAGAGAGTGGCCGTAACTGAAGCACCAAATTCTCAGACAATGTAGCATAGTGTCGCAATTTGTTTTCGAACAGTTGAATAATGGTACCTATTCAACCTCATATGTTAGCAATGGTCCGTCCAACATTGTTAATACAATAGATTTCTCTATTGACTCCAGTCTTAGTACAAACTGTCTGAAGGACAAAAGGGTTGCCTCTATTTGACCTTATGTTTGGCGTCGTCAAGTACGTTGTAGGACTTGTAGGAATAATGGAGGTAGACCCTAATTTGTAAGTCACTTGTGGATGTACTACCCTTTTACCTTCTATCTCGAACAGTAATGTTTCCATTGCTGCATTCCGGTTTGAAGGGTAAGAGAGCTAGCATATGAGGCAGTCCACCTAAGTAATCAAGGTTAGAACCGCTTGAAAAACTTGTTCCAATGTTTTAGTGAGGTGAGATGTTTACAGAGCCGAAACGTGGATACTGACGGTGCGACTGGTTCACAAATTGAAAGTCGCTCAGCGTGCTATGGAAAGAGCTTTGTTCGGAGTATCTCTGCTGGATCGAATTCGAAATGAGGAGATCCGGCATAGAACATAATTTTTCGACATACGAGTAGTTCATAAGATTAGCAAGCTGAAGTGGCAGTGGGCCGGTCACATCTGTCGCAGAACCGACAACCGCTGGGGTAGACGAGTTCTGGAGTGGAGACCGCGTTTGGGCAAACGTAGTGTGGGACGCCCCCCTGCTAGATGGAGCGATGATCTGCGCAAGGTGGCTGGCAACGACCGGATGTGAAGAGCCGAAGATCGGGCTCAATGGCGCGCCCTGGGAGAGGCCTATGTCCAGCAGTGGACTATAGTGGGTTGCTGCTGATGATGAGATGTTTATGGGCGACGGTGACCACTTACCATCGGTAGCCCGTCTGTTAGTCTACGTTCCTTCTACGGTAGGTAAGTAAGAAAACTTCGATGATTCTGAAAATCTCAGTAGTACGTGGATAACACATCGGCTATACCCTTTTAGTGCTTCGTCGCTCTATCTCATTTAAGTAATTCTTACGAATATCAAGGAATTATAACAATAATTTATTGCGACAGGGTTCCAGAGAGTACAGTATGATTTATCTTCTACTGTACATGTCTGGAATCGAGCATGTGTCCGCTCATACGGAAGTCTGGCTTACGAAATTACTATTCCACCGATGCTCTCATTGGTTTTAAAAGTTTCATTCTCCATAAACAGTCCATATTCATGATCCAACAAGCCAAATTGATGGCCATGAGTCCATTAGGGCCAACCGACCAACGTATGTTTCGAGCCATTACTTGCTTAGCGGGGGACGGTGATTTATCATGGCGTAACGTTCAATCAGAGATCGCTGATGGAATTTTGTTTGCACCATAGCATAGAAATCGTGCAGTGCGCCACACTTTCCCAAACTAGACCGCAGCTTCCTCTCTTAAGGCAGTACCCGAAACAGATCAACAGAACCTTCAACAGGGGTGGATCGAATGCCGATTATCATATCAGCAAATGTTGTTTGGCCGTTGCAAACAGAATAGCATCAGTGCTTCCGGCACGGTGGGTCCGTCACGTACCTTCTTTTCTTGACACTTTCTGTATAATCATCATCATCAGCAGCAGCCTACTCTAGTCCACTGCTGGACATAGGCCTCTGCCAGGGCACGCCATTGAGCCCGATCTTCAGCTCTTCTCATCCACTTTCTGTATGTTGCGTGTGAAATAAATCATTTACTTAGAAACGAAACTAGCGAGCGCCAGTCCACTCAAAGGAATTGATAGTAGAATTTTTCCACAGACGAAGAAGATTTTTTTAATAATGTTTTAGTATTTTAGAAGTAGAATGCGAATGTGTCAAAAGTGGCAACTTTAAACATTTTCGCTTTCAAAAAAAAATTGAGCTGTATGCATTGCATTCGTTTGTATTAACTTTGTATGAGAGCAAATGATTTTGCCCGGCCCGTAGATCGCCTTTTTAACCCCCGACCGATTGAGGGAGGGCATGTTATATGTTTGACACGTTTGTCTGTTTGTGTGTTTGTCTGTGGCATCATAACTTTACAACGGATGATCCGATTTGGACCCGGTTTTTTTTAATTTATAGAGAATTGTTTCGAGTGTATTCTTAGCTAGGTCTAATAAAAATTTTACCAGTGGTTTCCAAGATCTTGGAGTATCTTTGATGTCAGATGGGATCTATGGAACGGTAATAGATACCTAGATGGTTCAAATTTGAGCTCAAATGTTTAGATTTAGGTTCTTGGGATGTTGGAGTATGATGAGATCTCTAGAAGGATAACTGTTCGGTTTTGAACTCAAATGTTTATCACCATAGTGTCCTTCCCACATCTGTAATCTTGAGGACCTGGTGATGACCAGGAAAAAGTAAGGGGATCTCAACAGTGGTACGTTGAGGGATTTTAAAATTTTTAATTTAGATTTATTTATGACTTATGATAATTACCATAGACGATATCATTTCCGATATTAGTTGAATTTGCAACATAAAGCCTTTAATTTTCCCTTGGTTTCTTATATTCCTGGCTGAATGAAAAGCGTATATCAAGTCAAGTCTCAGCTCCTTTCTTCAAATTGGAATAGCATCGTTAGACGGCCCTTCACTCCACTGTGTCAATTTCCTATAGAAATGTAGTATGAACGCGTTGGTTGAACGACTGTCAGGAAACAGGAAATTCTTTAGACTGTACCTACGCTGTGTAACTGACTGAATGCTGACTGATAAAGTTGGTAAATGTGCCATCGAAATATAACTACCAATAATATTTTGTTAGCTTTTTCCCGCGTCTATATCCGACCGAAATCCAAATAGTCTTGGAGCCGGATCTTAGCTTGGATTTATCTGAATCTCGTAGCAAACCATTTGTTTGTTATTCCCAAAAACCGAACAATTATACCGATATGTAGGTATTTAAAGAAATGCAAATTCTTAATTTTTTTAGGGATACCCGAAGGGAAAAACGGAACCTTATTGATGTAACTCTATTATCCGTTCATTCGTTTGTCACGAGCTTCTAGCTCGTAAACGGGACAAGATATAGGTCGAAAGCAGCGACGGGAAGCGGTTAAGTTTCGGACTACACTACGACGGCTCCAGCGACGGTTCGGTTCAGGAACCACTACCGGCCGTGTAGTCGACTGCATTCAAACTCATGTGTTGCGCTCCAGCCCCGCCCACTCGGTTCAGGAACCGAGCAGGCCGGTTCCAAGCTGAACCGTCGACGTGTAGTTCACAGCGCATTTTTGTTTCAGTTTATATCAAGCGTCGGTTCCATGGAACCGACCGATACTGGAACCGGCCTAGGAACCGTCGTCGTGTAGTCCGGGCCTAAACCATGGCTTGCGCCGTCCCCTCCTGCTACCTCATCCATATTTTACGAGTATAGAGAAAATCTATCTATTACCGTTTTGGCTCACCACGGTGTAAATCTGTCATCACTTTTCATTTCTTTTAAGGCGAGCTATAAAACGTAGCCATTTTAATACAATCGTAAAATCGTTTGACCTGACCTACCTTTTTTACGTATTAAGTAGGCATACGCAGCCTTTAATCAATTGTAAACCCACGAAGATATACAGACGTACGTACATACGGAGACCACATCGATCCCTGGTTGAAAGTAGATAAATCACCATCTCTGTGAGCCAGTAATGGCAGGACACACGTCGATGGGTATTGTAAGTTAGTGTTGCAAGAAAATAAATAGTTTTTCGATAGACTATCGATAGTATCGTCTCGTCACAATATTATCGATATTGTCGATAGCTCAAATGAAAAATACTATCGGTAGGCAGCGGCAGCGATACTTTTGGAAACATTGAATTCATTTCATTTCATTTTCATTTATTTATTCGCAAACAAATATATATTTGTGTCCGAAATTTAACAAAACATATTGAGGATATTACATTACACGTCAAAAAGTATAAATTGGGTATAGAATATGTCAATAATAATTAATAATATATATACATTTTCATGCTCCTAGAAATTCATTAACGAGTAGAAACACGTCTGCAATAACAGTGACCTCAACTTCTGTCTGAAATTACTAAGCGTGATGTCGCTTTTGAGCTCCTTTGAGTTCGATACTATCGCGATAGTATTTTGAGTGAGCGGTGAATGAGCGAGTGACCGATAGTCATAACCGTCACTCACTCATTCATAGTTCACAACTACCGAGATGAAGAAATTTGACCTCAATAGGCTCCAAAATGGGAGGCTCAATATTATTTTGAGTCAGTCCTTATCTGATAATATGAAACACTTACTGTTGTTTGCTAAGTTGGCTCTCAAAGTGAGGGCTGACTCTAATAATACTTGAGCTTCCCTTCCCTTTTCTTAGTGACCCTAACGAGGCTAACATGGTCACCTTGTCGTGTACCAAAGCCTCTAAACTGAGACTTTAAAAAAAACTACCGCTCGTTCTATATAATTCACCCGCTCATTCAAAATAGTATTAAAACAGATACTATCGCTCCAAGATAGTTTTTAGTCATAAACTCTCACACTACCGATAGTATCGTTAGTCTAAAACGAGCAATACTATCGGTAGTGTGAGAGTTTATGGCTAAAAACTATCGATTTTATCAAACTGTCGATAGTTTTACAACGCTATTGTAAGTAATGGACTTAGGGCCATCAGTCGAGAATGTCGAATGAGATCCATTTAGCGGGAATGCATATAGTTGGACGTAGGTATCATTAATCTATGTATGATAAACCTTTTTCGCTTAGCTTCAGTGACCTACGTCTAAATAAAAAAAACGTTTTGCAAAGCACTATCCAATACACTTACATTTTTAGCGTTCCAAAGCCAACTGGGCTAGGAACCAAAGAAATTTAGGAACCCTTATAATTTCGTCATGCCGATCTGTTTATGTTACACAGGGCGTCGAATTTTAAAAACCTCATTTTTTGTCGTCGGTTAAAAATAAAATCTAAGTAATATTATTGTCCATTGTTAAATAATTTCAGATTTCCAATAACAGAAGTAGAAGAGATTATTTATCAACTCTAAGCAGATATCACAATGGTAAAGAGACCAACTCGCGTCCCTTGAGTATAAGGATCCATTAAGACCCATATAGGATCTATTGAATCGGCTTTTCATTCCAATTCAGGGCTGAACCGCTAAATTCAATTCTACAAGGTATATTTTGCTGGGACACATGGTTGACACGTTCGGTGAACAAGTCTTCGTCTACTTGTCTACCTATTTTCAGAGCTCTTTAGGCGGCCCGTAGGCCTCTGACAAGGCCTATACCTTGACTGACAGTTTAACGTACTCTCGGCCTACTCTCGGCGTACTCTCGCCCCATGTGCCTACATGAGGCTCAGATAAAATCCATCTTGGTTTTGACCGCGTACAAAAGTTGCTTAACTGGCACGATCCCTTTCGGACCATGTTCGCAACTAGGATAGTCCCCAAAAACATATTAATAACGTAAAACATGGTGCTCGTATTATGAGCAACATGTCTTACGTTTTTGACTTATGGGGAATACAGTTGCCAATTGAAGGTTTTTTCGCAAGCGACGTACCTACGTCTACTTCTTTATTATATTTATTTTTATCATTATATGATTTAATTATTTTATATTTTTATGTGTTTTATTATCGCATGCCTTTTTTAAACCCCGACCGATCGAGGGAGGACGTGTTATAAGTTTGACACGTTTGTCTGTCTGTTTGTCTGTGGCATCGTAAGTTGACAACGGATGATCAGATTTGGACCCGGTTTTTTATTTATTTAATAGAGAATTTTGAGAGAAACTTGAAACTTGTCGAGAGTGTTCTTAGCTAGGTCTGATAATAATTGGACCAGTGCTTTCCAAGATCTTGGAGTATCTTTCATGTCAGATGGGATCTATGGAACGGTAATAGATAGATGGTTCGAATTTATGCACAAATGTTTAGGTTTAGGTTCTAAGATCTTGGAGTATCTTGGGATGTTGGAGGATGATGGGATCTATGGAACGGTAACAATTAGGTCGTTCGAGTTTGAGCTCAAATGTTTATAACTATGGTGACCTGCCCACATCTGGAACCTTGAGGACCTGATGATGACGAGTAAAAAGTAAGGGGACCTCCACAATCGTACGCCGGAAATTTCTTAAATTTTTAATTTAGAGTTATTTGGACATAGGCCTCCCCCAATTTTTCCCACTCCTTCCTATTTTCTTTTATCTGGCTCCACGTTATTCCTAATCATGATTCCTACATCCTCTCTTATTTTATTTTACGTAAAAAAAGTAATACTGTGACAAAAATTGTTCTCAATTTCAAGCGTCCGTAACTCCGCCGAATTATACGATGAACATCCCATTGTCCGAGGCATATTTCAGTTCTATTACCTGTATAATCAGTTAGGGGACACAATGGCTCTCTTCCACCGGATTCAATGAAGCCTGGCTCTCGAGATGGATGAGGAGCCGTTAAGTGCTGATGATCGGGAGACGAGTGGCCATTGACCAGACGGCTCGAAAGGTATGTCTGGGAGTTGTAGGTGTTTTTGTACAAGTTCAACTTTTTGTTTCAAGGTGGAACACGGAGTCCCTTCCACCTGACTCCGACTTTCCGGGATGTATCCGTACCGATTACCGACCACCTAAGCCTTTTGGGGTTGGATCTGACTTCCAATATCAAATTTGGGCGCTCCATTGAGTCAAAACCTAAGACCGCAGCCAAAAAATTGGGCATTCTGAGTAAGGTTAGGCGGTACTTCACGCCGGGACAGCTTTTAAACCTTTACCAAGCTTAAGTCCGGGCGTGCATGGAGTACTGCTGCCACCTGTGGGACGGCTCAGCAAAATACCAACTGGCTGCCCTTGACTCAGTGGAGAAACGCGCTAAGCGCCTTATAGGTGACGAATCGCTGGTGGAAGCTAGACTGCAAAGTCTGGAACATCGGCGCAAGGTTGCCTGTCTATCGGTATTTTATAGGATACATTTCGGAGAGTGCGCATCGGAATTGCACGACCTAATTCAAGCATCTCCATTCCGCCTTCGGACTACCAGGCGCGGGGAGGGGTTCCATCCTTATGTTGTTGATATCCCGTCTGCTCGTACGAAGCGATTTGCTTCTTCAGTCATTATGCGAACGGCTAAGGAATGGAACAGCCTGTCGGTGTCTGTGTTTCCCGAAACCTACAACCTTGGGATCCTCAATACCAGAGTGAATAGGCATTTACTGGACCCATATGTGTATCTATGTAATCTCCACGACACAGGCAACGCCTAGTGTGGAGGTTATAGTTTAATGTGAAATGTTAAGTAAAATGTGGTTAACGAATAATAATAAAAAATATATATTTTTCCACCTCAACATTTAAGCAACGTTCATTCATTCATATATTGGTTCATCAGGCGAGATTGGGGTCAAATGTGGGTTTAGTGGTTAAATAAAATAAAAAGAAGTTCAATTATGTAGCCTGCCATAGTGTGTAATTTCGATACTTATGTGTAGAATCACCTGGCTTGGTACCACCCTCTTATCTGTTTCTGTCATAAATCAGAATGCTTGCATTTCTGTTTCTGTTTGAAGCGTAAGAGAGCCAGCGTAATTTCCGGCACACGAGGCAATCCATCTTAGGGTTTTTGATGCGCTGCTAACCTTGACGAGATCAGCAACGCATCAAAAACCCTATATGAAATAATACAGTGAGATGAGATGTCTATGGGCGACGGTGACCACTTACCATCAGGTGACCTGTTTCCTCGTTTGCTCTCCGTATTTAGTAAAAAAAATTGTTAAAAATGTCTATTGCTTATGTATGATATTTTGAACTCTATTTATCTTTTACTATAAAAAAAACTTTAAATATGTAAAGATTCCCCGGATTACACTAGTGGAGATCCCCTTACTTTTTCCTGGTCAGCATCAGGTCTTCAATTTTATATTATTATTTGTATTAAGTACATTTATTAAGGTAATATTAATATTTCAAAATTCTTCTACAATGCAAAGCTAAATTTCGTCAATAAATTAAAAAAAAAGACTTATAGAATAGAATAGAATAGAAATACATTTATTGCCAAATCATATAAATTCAAAATTATAGAACAAAGCATTACATAATATGTAATGTATATTTGGCAAAAGGGGGGAAAGTCAGCAAATGCTGACATACTCGGGTACCAAATATGCAGCGCTGTTTTTCATTTCCCCCCTTATCCCAAGATGTTAGTGGGAGCGATAGTGATAGTGGGTAAATAATAATAATAATTAAATTTAAAAACTAAACATCAAATAGATTAAATACTTATGTGAAGAATTTAGGTAAGAATTTGCCAAAAAGAAATAAATAAATAAAAAGCTATGAAAAGCTCAGTCAAAAATTCCACCCCGTGTCGACCCTGGCGCAAAGGTCCCCTTATTTGTATTAAAATATTGTACACACACATATTAGATGGATGAGTAGATATCACAAAAATCATATTGAAGAGTTCCCACTACTTTGTAAGAGTTCTGTTCCAATACAGAACAAACATAATGTCGAGACGAGTAAACAAAACTCCGACACAAGGAGAGCACAAATGTGGCAGCTACACGACGGCATGTATCCGGAGTCCGGAACTTGGTCGATACGAGTATTTGTTGGAAAATGGGTGCTTTTCAATGTTGTTCGAATGCATTGACTGTTCTAAAAGTTGGGTGATGTTTTCGTTTCTTTTTTACTCCGACCAACGAAAGGGGTTGTTATAAGTTTGACGCCTATGTCTGTTTGTCTGTATGTCTGTTTGAGGCGTATTTTTTTATCTTTTTTATTGACTACTAAACCCGCATTTGACCTCGATCTCGCCTGACGGTAAGCGACGATGAGGTCGACGATGGAGCATGCAGGTCCAGTATGTCTGTTTGTCTGTTTCTGAACAAGTCTATTTTTCTACCGATGATACGATTTGGACGCGATTTTTTTTCAACAGTGATTTAGTGTAAAGCGTTTTAGTGTTTTCGTTTTGTTAAGTCAGGAGTGTTTAAAAATTAAATCAGAAGTTTCCAAGATCTTAGAGTATCTTTAAAGACAGATGGGATCTCTTGAATGGTAATAGTTAGGTGTTTCGAGTTTTAGCTCAAATTTTTATGGTGCCCTTTCCACATCTGGAACCTTGAGGACGTGACGTCTACCAATAAATGGTAAGGGGATCTCCACAATAGTACTCATACGCATACTCATATCATTTATTGCTTTTCATGTGTAACAATTGGTCTTATAAAATATATTATATGTTCATACATGAAACCCTGAGTAGGGAGGGCACCGCAATATAAAATAAGAAATTACAATACATTATAATATTATATTGTTTTATACATTATAATATTAATAAATGCTAACAGGATAAATTAAGTTAAATGTCATTATAAGTTATAATTGATTTTATTGACAGTTAGGTATAAATAAAAATATTAAAAAATAAATAAAAAAAATCGAGAATATAATCGTAAAACGATGATTTCTTAGATTTTTATTTAGTTACAATTTTAATTAATTTTGTTACTTTTTACGATGAATTTTAATCGGGACAACTTTCAAAATAACTTGAATTAATAAATGCATGAACTTTCAATAAACTCAGTGTTTTTTCTTCAATAAATGTGTGTTCTACCAGTAATGACCTACGGAACCGAAACGTGAACACTGACGGTGCGACTGGTTCACAAATTGAAAGTCGCTCAGCGTGCTATGGAAAGAGCTTTGCTCGGAGTATCTCTGCTGGATCGAATCAGAAATGAGGAGATTCGGCATAGAACAAGTTACCGACATAGCTCATAAGATTAGCAAGCTGAAGTGACAGTGGGCCGGTCACGTCTGTCGCAGAACCGACAACCGCTGGAGTAGACGAGTTCTGGAGTGGAGACCGCGTTTGGGCAAACGTAGTGTAGGACGGGCGTCCCTGCTAGATGGAGCGACGATCTGCGCAAGGTGGCTGGCAGCGACAGGATGAGAAGAGCCGAAGATCGTACTCAATGGCGCGCCCTGGGAGCAGCATATGTCCAGCAGTGGACTAGAGTGGGCTGCTGATGATGATGAAAATGTGTGTTTTGTTTTTAATCCCTGACCAAGTCACTGTGTGTATAAAACGATTATTATCACACAATAATCAAATCAAAACCCCCTTTTTGCCCCAATAACAAATTACGCGACACAAAAAGGCTTCCCGGCAAAGTGGCGTAACTCGAATCTATCAAAATTCCGGTCTCGTATATTCGGTCAAGTAAATAGTGAGCGGTCGGGCACATATGAGGGTAATTAATTGTATTTCCCGCCTGCCACGTGTGCGGGGTCGCCAATTTTCTTATTTATCGGCCCGAATTCTTGCCCATTAGCCGAACGGCTAGGTTAATAAGCCTGTTTGGGACAAAGACAAATGGATTGTAATTATGAGACCAGAGACTTAAAATCTACTTGTGATAATAGGTTTGTTTTAGGATTATTGCATTTCGAGTTTAATACTTATCTTATCTTATGACAGGGGGCCAGGGACAACCGTAGTGGTAGATCCTAATGTGAAGGATCGCCTGGGGTGGTACCACCCTCTTATCTATTTCTGCCGTGAAGCAGAAATGCTTGCACTTCTGTGTTTCGGTTTTAAGGGTAAGAGAGCCAGCGTAATTTCCGGCACATGAGGCACTCCATCTTAGTCCTCAAGGTTAGCAGCGCATCAAAAACCCTCTAATATTAATACAGTGAGGTGAGATGTCTATGGGCGACGGTGACCACTTACCATCAGGTGGCCCGTTGGCTCGTCTGCTCTCCTTATTTAATAAAAAAATAAAATTAAAAAAAAACAACCCCAGCGGCACTTCGACCCTCAGGGATCTTTTGTGCTTACCCCTTACCTTAGTCTCCTTCCTGTTCCTTAAAGATGCTTTGCATCAAGGACGCTATACAGCTTACAGGAAGGAGCCTATAGTCCTCTGGTTTAGGTAGGCTACCCCCAGAAGACTCATACGCCCTCCAGCCAGCGAGTGTTCCATTCATTTTAGTTTAATACTTAATTGTATTTACTTTGTTAGCTAAAATTCTGAACGATATGAAGTTAAGTCCTCACTTAATTTTATTATATCAAAATAACCATAATTATTACAATTTTACACTTTATAAATAATAGAAACTTACATGTCAAATATTTTTTTAAAGCTAAAGTACAGTAAGCTACGTAAAGTAAGCCCGCCCAAATGTTCACATGCTGCATTTCCTCGCTGAATAGCGAGAGAAAGGTGCTGGTATAACCACAATTATAAGAAATACAATATATTTCTTAATAAAAAATCTTTCCTGAATCAAACGACAACAAGTATATTATCTAAGTACATCATTCACATTAGTCAGATACCTTCTTTTATATAAAAATAAATAAAAATGCCATTTATTTCTCGTCTTATTACAAGCAAGTAAAGTGCATATGTTAGGTTTTTTTTTTATTTTTTATATCTCTATTTAGAGGCTTTGGTACACGACAAGGTGACCATGTCAGCCTCGTTAGCGTCACTGAGAAAAGGGAAAGGGAAGCTCAAGTATTATTAGAGTCAGCCCTCACTTTGAGAGCCAACTTAGCAAACAACAGTAAGTGTTTCATATTATCAGATAAGGGCTGACTTAAAATAATATTGAGCCTCCCATTTTGTAGCCTATTGAGGCCAAATTTTTTCCTCTCAAATTTCCCCAGGTCACACTCCACGTATGTTAGGTTAGTTGCATTAATTAAAATTATTAAGAATATATTTTTTTCTTTCAAGATGAGAACCCCTCTGCGGGTAAATGCCTCCTCTAGAGATAACCAAGTGTCCCTGTCTTTCGCGACGTTCATCCAGTCTTCAAGATTGGAAGACAAAATATGGACACATGAAGCAACAAAATGGACAGGACCAAAATGGACAAGAAGATCGGATAGACCCCTAGCACGATGGGTCGATGAAATAGACAACTGCGCTGGAGAATAAATAAATTTATAATTTAATATATTTATTTAATGACAACACTATACAACGGAAAGGTACAATGAATACTACAAAAAAAAAAAAAAAAAACATATATATTTCCTAATACCGAGCCTACGATTAGCACCCACACTAGGTAATCCTGTGTCGTGGGCGCTGTGGTGGGGAGTGTGTGTTCTGATTTGTACCTAAATGTACTGTAAGTAATGTGATTTGGCGAAGTAAAATTGTATGAGTAATATTAGTGTTTCTATTTGTAAAATTAAATGATTCGAAAAATAATTAACAGATAAAGCGATGAGAATTAAAAAACTAAAAAGTAAATAAAGCCCAGTGGGTATGTCCGCTAAAAATACCTACCCCATACCCAAACCGTCAAACAAGATGTACAATAACAAAGAGTCTGGAATGACTAATATAATATACGTACTGGACATTTATATTTATTTCACAGATTTATTTAAACTATATTTGACTACAAGTAACTAAGTAGCACTTAGGTTGTCATACTTAGTAAGTACAGACACAAAGACCAAAAACAGACATTATTTCTTTATGGTGAGAAATTCTTCAGTTTCCTCGTAGGTTAGTGATAGAAGCCAATCAGTGATTTTAAACTTTGTTAGACAACTGGATACTTTTATATGCATGCTTTTTAATGTTTACATCATTCGCGAGGTATTTACCCCGTGTATAAGTTTAAGGTAGATAGATAGATAGATTGGATCGGCACCGGGGCGTGCGGGGCGTATCGCTTACTCACGTTCCATAAGCGTCGCACGGGCCGGTACTGAGCCTCCGGCCTTATGTCATCTTTCTGTAGTCCGTACTCTCGCCACGGTTAAATCCGAAAAGGCTTTTTGTTTGGCGTGTTCTATGTATTATGCATGTTTTGTAATTGTTTTTTTTTAAAAAAAAAAAAAAGAAAACAAACGAACGAAGCCAGAACGTAGTGTAACTTACAGGTGATTTAAAAAAACATAGGTATCATATGTTCCACCGAAAACGGTATGAAAATCTTTTTTGCTATTTGTTAGTGTCATTGAGATACCCTTTTATGGAGTAAAAACATTTGACTAGAAGCCACTTGGAACCATTAGTTTTAAATTGGCTAGCAGGACCATTTTTAAGGCGACTAGGCAGATTATTATACACTAAAATTGCCATACAGAAGGAATTCTTTTCATACAAGTATACTCTGGAACTTGGCAAATAGAGACGGTTCTTGTGTCTCGTAGACCTTGGGAAGACATCAGCGTGTATTTTGAAATATGGCGGATATTGTCGAACGAAAATACATCATCATCAGCAGCCTATTCTAGTCCACTGCTGGACATAGGCCTCTCCCAGGGCGCGCCATTGAGCCCGATCTTCGGCTCTTCTCATCCAGTCGCTGCCAGCCACCTTACGCAGATCGTCGCTCCATCTAGCAGGGGGGCGTCCCACACTACGTTTGCCCAAACGCGGTCTCCACTCCAGAACTCGTCTACCCCAGCGGTTGTCGGTTCTGCGACAGATGTGACCGGCCCACTGCCACTTCAGCTTGCTAATCAAATGAGCTATGTCGATAACTTTTGTTCTATGCCGGATCTCCTCATTTCGGATTCGATCCAGCAGAGATACTCCGAGCATAGCTCTTTCCATAGCACGCTGAGCGACCTTCAATTTGTGAACCAGTCGCACCGTCAGTGTCCACGTTTCGGCTCCGTAGGTCATTACTGGTAGGACGCACTGGTTAAAGACTCTTGTCTTTAGACATTGAGGTATGGGCGACGAGAAGATGTGACGTAACTTCCGAAATGCTGCCCAACCCAGCTGAATTCTTCTGTCGGCTTCTTTCTCGAAGTTGTTTCTACCTAATTGCACAGTCTGCCCGAGGTAGACGTATTGTTGCACAACTTCGAGGGCCGTACCATCGACGATAATCGGTCCCGGAACGACATGGTCATTGAACATGACCTTAGTCTTGTCCAAGTTCATCCCGAGACCGACACGTCGTGAAGCAGCATTGAGATTGTCCAGCATTTCTTGAAGTTCCTGCAGCGACTCCGCCATTACGACTATATCATCGGCAAAACGTAGGTGTGAGATGTACTCGCCGTTTATATTGATGCCGTGTCCTTTCCAGTCCAGGGTCTTAAAGACATCCTCCAATGCGTTCGTGAACAGTTTCGGAGATATAACATCTCCCTGTCTTACTCCTCTGCGCAATTGGATGGGTCTTGTTTGCTGGTTCTGTACTTGGACAGACATCGTCGCGGCGTCATACAGACATCTCAACACTTCGATGTATCGCCAGTCGACTTGGCAACGCTGCAAGGACTCCAGAACAGCCCAGGTTTCGACGGAGTCAAAGGCTTTCTCATAGTCCACAAATGCAAGACACAGGGGCTGATTATATTCTTCACTTTTTTGTATAATCTGCCGCACAGTGTGGATGTGGTCTATGGTGCCAAAGCCTCCCCGAAATCCGGCCTGTTCCGGAGGTTGGAAGTCGTCGAATCTCCGCGCAAGACGATTCGTGATGACTCTCGAAAACAGCTTATATACGTGGCTCAGGAGCGAGATGGGTCTGTAGTTTTTGAGCAGAGTTTTGTCTCCTTTTTTGAAGAACAAAACTACAATGCTCCTGTTCCACGCCTCCGGAGTTCTCCCACTGTGTAGGACGGAGTTGAAGAGCTTCTGAAGTTCCCTCAGTACAGGGATTCCTCCTGCCTTAAGGAGCTCAGAAGTGACACCGTCCTCACCAGGGGCTTTTCCATTCTTAAGCTGTTTGAGAGCCAGCTCGAGCTCGCCTAGGCTAAAATCTGGCAGTTCATCGGTATAGCGTCGGGTTAACGTGGCTCTAGGATCTTCGATTGTCGGATCAGGCCGCGGAGCATGAGCAGCATACAGTCGGCCATAGAAGTCTTCGATCTCGGCGAGTATCTCAGGCTTGGAGGTGACGGTTCTGCCACTAGAAATTTTGAGCTTCGTTGTGAACGAAAATACACAACTGCTTAATGTACATACATGGTACGAGCAAAATTTGTGAAGATTTAAAAAGAGGTCTACAGGAGTCCATGTAATAAGTCTTAGATACTTCGACGGCTTAGATTTGTGAGTTTTAAATTGCGACCCCGGTTTTAGCTTTCAGTGGGTTTTTTTCTTAAAAATGCGAATAAACATTTACAAAATTGTTACACTATAAGCATAACAAAATCCCATCATAAAAGGACCACTTAGGCGATTCGCACACTGCTCCGCTCTCCGCCGCGGTGGGCGGAGGCGGTGAGGCGGATTTAGGTTCTCCGCGCGGTTAGGCGGAGATAACCGCGCACCGCGCGATCTTGAGCGGTTTCAGTGTGTAGAACGAACGCGGTTTACATACAAGTCCAGTACTGCTAGCTCGACCGCGGCGGAGGGCGGTACATTGTGCAAATGGCCATAAGGGTATTTCATCATTATTATGGTAACCTATGAAAAGTAAAATCTCATGAAATGCAAGAAATGCCCCACGGTATTATTTATTTGCCAGTTCTACCCCAACTTTTTTGTGTGACTTCGCAACAGATTCCAGCCCTTCTCCCAGTACATATTCCAGTCGAAAATAAGTATTAATCGCTACCGCCCCAACAGGATGACGGATGAGCGATGTCATCGCCGACACACAGTTTTCCCATTAATATTAAATTGTAGTTTGCTGTAAATAATAAAAGCGAGTGGCGGCGGGAATTAAAACCATATGCCGTTGTTCTCAAACTGTGTCGCGACGCGACACCCCTGGGGCGTTGTTCGTAGTTAGAAACTTTGGTTGTTTATAATTATTAATTATTTATATAGATAACTGGTTTAGTAGCTAGTTAAAACGGGATTTTTACCACAACTTGTTGACAACTAACCGTCAGTTGCAGTTAAGTCTTCATTAAAATACCTAGACATAGACATATTTTATTGATAATGTTCATTACACATCAAAATACACTCAGGCATTATATACTAATTTAATATGCAGCATATACTAAGATATACACACAGATAAAAACAAATACACAAACTCCCGGAGGAACCACAGAACAATTATTCATTATTTAACCATGTCAATTATAATATAATATCAATTAAATGCATGCTACATGCTATCCCTTTCTACGCCTTAGCTCTAGATAGAGATGACACGAAATTTAAGGAACATTAAGGACGAGTGAGGATTAGAAGAAGGAGGAGGAGGAGGCTTCTCAAATACAACACTCGCATAGAGAAGCCTAACAGTGAGGTGTTTGAAGAGTCGTGAGTTTTCGAGCCTTTCTATATGACAGCGCTAGAAAGGGATGTCACTAGACTTAAGGTACCCATATAATCCAATAAATCAGTAAATACATAAAGGAAGGACTCACGCCCACTCAGTGAAACAATTATTTTTTTCTTTATCCAAGAGACAACCCGTGACTGAGGACCTCCGCTGCGTGACGCGGACGTACCTATACGCTGCGTGTGAATACAGAATATCCATTGCTTGTTATGAAGTTAAAACGTCACCCAAAAAAACACGATAACAAGCAATATATATATATCGATTACTGGAGATGACAAACAGAGGTTGTTCCTGAAGGTTGTTCTTGTTGTACTTTTCTGATTACGATTTTTTTGACAAGGGGTTGCAGTCACACGGTTTTGAGAACCCCTGAATGGTAGAGATTTGATGTAAAGTCATAAAAAAATATTTGTGATTGAACGTTGACATAGTGTTAAAAATGTATACGTTGTTTGATTCAACTGAACAGAGTATAGCAGCTTTTTTTTTTAATGGATAGATTATGTTCTCGTTCGTATCATAGTTTTAACAATACAAAAAATAATTAGTAATGGGTATTAATAATATTTCGGAAGTTACGTCACATCTTCTCGTCGCCCATACCTCAATGTCTAAAGACAAGAGTCTTTAACCAGTGCGTCCTATCAGTAATGACCTACGGAGCCGAAACGTGGACACTGACGGTGCGACTGGTTCACAAATTGAAAGTCGCTCAGCGTGCTATGGAAAGAGCTATGCTCGGAGTATCTCTGCTAGATCGAATCCGAAATGAGGAGATCCGGCATAGAACAAAAGTTATCGACATAGCTCATAAGATTAGCAAGCTGAAGTGGCAGTGGGCCGGTCACATCTGTCGCAGAACCGATAACCGCTGGGGTAGACGAGTTCTGGAGTGGAGACCGCGTTTGGGCAAACGTAGTGTGGGACGGGCGTCCCTGCTAGATGGAGCGACGATCTGCGTAAGGTGGCTGGCAGCGACTTGATGAGAAGAGCCGAAGATCGGGCTCAATGGCGCGCCCTGGGAGAGGCCTATGTCCAGCAGTGGACTAGAATAGGCTGCTGATGATTAATAATAATGCATTCAGTATAGTTAGTGTGCGATTTACAGAATATAAGCAGTGGCTTGTCTAATTAGTAGACTAAAACGTTGACTGAATTTAGTCAAACGTAATGAGCCCATAAATATTTTTTTTTATGGTTACACATTATTAAAATTCTAGATACCGTAAGTACAGTGACATAGATCTTTCTAGAGATATGACGTAGATAAGGAAAGAAAAGAAAAGAAAAGAAAAGAAAGAAAGTTAAACATTTATTTAACATTGCATTATGCATACATTATTAAACTTAAAAATATAGGAGAGTATATTATTAGGCGGGCGCGCGCTGGCCGCAGAGGGCGCAGGACAGAGACGAGTGGGCACGCTTGGAGGAGGCCTACACCCGAAAACCGGGGACTTCCGACGTTATTAATTAAATGAATGGTTAACAATTAATTTAAATTCTTTTTATTGTATAATTTGGGAATTGAAGAAGTCAATAAAGGCTTTTTTTATTATTAGGTATGTTTTAATTGAGGTTTCTGCAGCTAGAGCGCTAGAGAGTGGAGCAAAGACGCAAGATATTCTAATTTTATCTACATTCAAGGCGTATTCGTAATATATTGTTACGATTTCTATAAACTCTCTTTTCTTCGCTCACTCTTCTCATCACGGTAATGATAAAAACATTTAGAATTTCCCAACACCCTAATGATGGGAATGTTTTAGCGAAATTAATTTTGCGCGAATAAATTAAGTTAAATAAATTCCTCAGAGCTAAGCCCCAGTAATAATGTAACGTGAACCCGGGCTTTATAAATGCCCCATAAGCCCGCGTGAGCGTTTATTTAGCTTTACGAAATGCATCTTCAGGGCCAAATGCAAAGTATCTACGTGATTACAGAGATGTATTTAGAAAAAATTAGGGGCGCGTAAGAAAATAGGTCATATAGAGGTCCATAAAATGGCATACTAGGATCCCAATTAACGTGTCGTAGTAAGTAGCCCTTGCTACCTTTTAGGTTGTCAGTGAGGGAAGAGAGAGTTGGGAGAATTGTTGTTTTTTTTTTCAAGGCAAAGGGAACTGAGCCTATACAGCCATGTCTGATGTAAACTCTTTGAAGTCCTCATTAAAATGCTGTTATGACACATTTCAACGCTATCTGGGAGAATCTTCCACGCTTCTGCACCATCCGAACCAAAGAAGGCGTCCCGGATGCAGTATGACTAGAGTTGGGATAAATACGAATGATGGGCCAAGTCAGGGTTGCCCGCCTACATAACACTGAAAATTAAATGGTCGAATAGGGATAACGATTGGCCGATAATCTAAAAGGTCAATGAGTGCCTATTTTGTTAACGATGGAAAATCTTTCAAAGACAACCATTAATCGTAATCATTTTGTCTGCCCGAAGATAAAGAACACTGTTTTTTTTCATATATTGTTAGACTAAAGTCCAACAGAAAATTAATGATTTTGTTCCAATAAAAGCATACCTTTTCTTGAATTTTTTTTAATAACGGACACTTCTGAGAAATGTATTATTTCAAAAAATCATTCAGATTTTGTGGTTATGCTATATTATATTTGGTTATACACACATTCGGATCGAAACGTTCGGGCTGGCATTATCTATCATATCAGTATGGTGTTTGATTGTTAAGCGAACCGATCGTGTCGACCCGAATGGGTGTATATGACTCCAAATTTTTCCGCCAAAACTCCAGAATGTCATGAATACCCATATTGTCATTAATGTGAATCATTTCCGGAAGTCTGTATTATATAAAAAAAAAACATAAAAAGGTTGGTTTAGGTTTTATAGATGTTAAAAATGGCAGATCAGTTTCAAAATATACTGAGTGGTCGCAACCGTCATGCATGAGTCATGAGACCACTTTTTAATTTTGTATTTGTGATTCAGAAGTGTCCGTTGGATTTAAATAATAATAAAAATGTAAAGGTACTCTAAAAATTATCGTGTAAGTCACATGTCTGTTGAATAACAGGCCATTTCTGACATTGTCTTTTTACCTCGTTGTTTCAGAATGTAACTTTTTTTGTCCAGTTTGTGCTATCAAAGTGTATTTTACTTTACTTTAGCCAGCCTCCTGGTGAGTAAGACCCCTCTAGGTAAGCATAGAAGGATCTTACTCACCAGGAGGCCGGCTAAAGTCAAGTAAAATACACTTTAATTTCACAAACTGGCCAACAACAAAAGATAGCTACATACTTAGGAAGATACTATTTAAGTACCTAAGTACCGGAGATCCCGAGCTTCACTCACTAAAATCCCCTTGATGATCGTGTATGTAGGAGGGCTCCAGTATCTCCCGTGGAACGGTAACTGTAGCTCATTGCCATAGATAGACCAGGGAGGTGTTTTAATGGGGGCCTGAGCCCCTCCCAACTCCAACCCTGCACGATAATGCCGCATCCATAGCACACTGGACCACTCCCGCCTCGCGACAGCGGCCACTGCCATGCAAATTGCTAGAATAATACTCAAATTGAAATATTTTCCCCGTATCCACTATCCAAAACTAACTCTAACCTAACGCCACAGAGTTTCAACTCCAGGCGAATATTCTAAATGAAAATGTTGGCTGATATTATTTGACGAGTGGCGAATGAGTGTCCTGAATAAATTTGCAAGTGGTTTACACGTTAAGCGGAGGTATGCTCTTAATGGCGTGGCGGTGCCTTGTTTTAAATTACTGCGTCCAACGCAAATCTGTAATGGGAGCTGCGATATTCCTCTTTGAGGTGCTTTGTTTCACTGCTTTAATTTGGAGTTTAATTTAATGAGCGACATGGATATTACGAAATTATTGCAATAATTTGCAGACTACCCGTTTCGGAAACAAGTTAGAATTGTCTACATTAAATTAGACGGGGTTCTACGAGTAGTTAAACCTCTAAACAAAGCCCACAAAGAACAGCCATGGAGTACAAATGAATATTAGGAACGAACTGTCTCTAGCAATGGGGTAATGATGAAAGAAAAGCTGGTTTACTTCAAACAAGAACTTGTTCCAATACGAGCATATGAAGTCGGCTTGTTAACTTCAACCAAGAAATTGTTCACTTCAACCAAGATCTTAGTCGTATCTATCAAGTAATTTGTTCAAATGAATAAAAATTATTTTAGTTACTTTAAATCTAGTGTGGGACACCCCGAGGTGGCTGGCAACGACTGGATGAGAAGAGCCGAAGATCGGGCTCAATGGCGCGCCATGGGAGAGGCCTATGTCCAGCAGTGGACTAGAATGGGCTGCTGATGATGATGAAATCAAACAAGCTTTCTTTCAGTGATAGCCGTGTGCTCTCTGCTTGCAACTCAACACGAAGCAATGCGATACGAAAGGCATGCTCCATCGTCGACTTCATCGTCGTTTACCATCCGGCGAGATTGAGGTCAAATGTGGGTTTAGTGATAAATAAAAATAAATGTGTCGGGTGGCTCATAGGTAGGTACATTAACGCAGGCTACATACAAAGGAAGCGGTACGGCGCGGACGTTCGAATTTAAGTAAGAAACGCTCAAACGGCGCAAATATACCAATCTGGGTGAAACATACATATTTGAGCCGTTTGGGGTTGAAACATTGGGACCCTGGGGCCCGGGAGCGCACCGCGTCTTCAAGGACCTCGCAAAGCGCCTGGTCGACGCGTCAAAAGACCCAAGATATGGCTCCTATTTGGCCCAGCGGATCTTAGTTAGCTATCCAACGGGGCAACGCAGCCAGTCTCGTGGGTACACTGCCGGATGTGGGGGACTTAACACAATTTTTTTATCTTTAGCTTTCTTAGCCTTAGTTTAGTTTTAGCTTTAGTATTATTTTAGTGTTATATTATATTATATTTTATATTTGTGTATAATAAAATAAAACATACTAAGTCAGTATTCGATAAAGATTATAGTAATATTTTATGATGTAGTAAGTAAGTAAGTAAATATATATTTGCAGAAATATGTGTACATTTGATCTTATTACAATATTATATAGGCAGTATCCACATATTTTACTTTTCTAGGTGTGCAAATATTTGTATATGAGAGAATATTTTTTTATAATTACTGAAATTAAATTGAGAAGGCAGTGCATCAAATATCATTAACCATTAAATTGTAAATTAATTTTATTATTTAAATTAAACTTATAAATTAAATAAATCAAAATTATAAACAAATACCTGAAGATGTGTAAACGAAACCGGTCGTAATTGATAAAATACAGTTATAACCCGTGAAACAGTATATTATTTAAGTCTAATCATGTAAAATTAATTAATTATTAAATTATAAATACAAGATCTCATGTCAAATTTTATTTATTTTTTATTTGTTTAGTTTCTCTTAGGGAAAAATACATAACTACAACAGACTTATAATATATGAATAAAAATATGCTAATAATAAATTTCCACTTGTAAATTATAAGTCCTTTAGATATTATAAGTAATTTAGAACAGTCTTGAACAATTAGGCAAAAGGTAGGTAACTATAGGCAATAGGTATGCAATCGTGGAGGTATTACTTCGATGGTAATCACCTATAAAGTTCACAATTGAATGGCGAAAAATATTTATTATGCGACGCGGAAGGGCGTTGTCATGGCTAGTAAAGTGAACTTTATTGACGTTCAAGACCGTTCAAAATCTTTCATGCTTACCTACGCCGCGTCAGCGCCGCGGTCCAGCCTTTGACAAGATGATAATGAAATTCACTTTTTTTATTATTATTGTCTTTGGTATTGTGTTTCAAGGCACAATAATTCCGCCAATTCAAGTTGTAAGGGAGACACATCGTGAAAGTGACCGGTTATGACTAAGTTTATCCACATACATCTATGTATAAGTATAGTAGGGTTTATCGTAATTTAGAATTATGCACTTTTTGTCAAAATTGTCCGGAATCTCCACCTACAACAAACATAAACCGGCACACAGGTACATATGGATGGACGATACAATTGAAATTCACTTATGATCTTTCTTTAACAATGAAAGTAGCATCGATTCGTGGGTGAGGGTGGCCGCCAAATTTTGCGATTATCACAACTCACTCACAACTTAACTCAGTTGTTTGTGTGTGTGTGTCGGAACTAAATAATGTTTCTTTCTTTCTTTTAACAACAAAATAAGACTTGTATTTTCCCAGCATCCCGTGCTAATGCAGTCCAGGACCCAGGGTTCCGTCGCTCGAATATTGCTCTAATTACGTTTCGCTGTACGTTTTCTGCAGTGCGAATTATAAACGTCGCTTGTCGCTTGTGCCACAGTACGCTTTTTAAACAGAACTAGACTAAAGTAGTGGTTACTAGAGTACTTGTAGTGGTAGATCCTAATGTGAAGGATTGCCTGGGGTGGACTTGTATTTTAACTATTTTACTTCTTATCTTACGATACCGGAATAACTCGATGGCACTTCGACCCTTGAGGATCTTTTGTGCCATTTACACACTAGTCATCTCAGTGTGCAGGTTTCCTCACGATGTTTTCCTTCACCGTTAGAACAGTCGGTAAATGAACGTATGTCTTCCATAAATACGAAAAACTCATTGGTACATGCCACTATGGTTTCGAACCTGGAACTCCGCATGGGAGTCCGGTGTACTTAAATAATCCTATACAGGTGGCGGATCCTGATGTGAAGAATCGCCTTTGGGATCGGGTTGGTACCACCCTGTTATCTGTTTATGCCGTGAAGTAGAAATGCTTTCATATCTATGTTTCGGTTTGAAGGGTAAGAGAGCCAGCGTAATTTCCGGCACATGAGGCAATCCATCTTAGTCCTCAAGGTTAGCAACGCATCAAAAACCCTCTAATATTAATACAGTGAGGTGAGATGTCTATGGGCGACGGTGACCACTTAAAATTAGGTGGTCCATTTGCTCGTCTGTTCTCCGTTTTTCAATTAAAAAACATTGATACATGTATCATGTATCCAGCCAGAATAATTATAAATAAATACTTAATATGATTTATTGCTTATACTGTTACCGTCTACAATATGCGTTAGATTATGTTCTTTATTCAATAAAGTAAAAGAGTAGGTATGTAAAAACATGTATACTTACTTACTGCAGTTTCAGTTTTTTTTACGTGTTACACATTTAATTATCCAAATATCAAATAATGTTTGTAATAGTGTAAATATTTATTGATTATATTTGTAACTCTTTATCAATGTAAATAAACCACTTTAGGGTTACTATTTCAAATCTAAAAAAAATAATTATAATACTACCTGTCAATACTACCTGCGCAAGGTGGCTGGCAGCGACTGGATGAGAAGAGCCGAAGGTCGGGCTCAATGGCGCGCCCTGGGAGAGGCCTATGTCCAACAGTGGACTAGAGTAGGCTGCTGATTATGATGACCTGTCAATATTTCAAAATTGAAATGTTCTGAAGTTTCTTGCAGAAGTGAAGATACTGTTTTGGGGTACATTGTACTGTGGTTTTGTAGACGATTTATTTGGCACACGTTTCTCTGAAACTTGTTTGTGGAAATTGGGTTTAGAGTAAGATAGAGCAGAAAAAGATTGTTGCAGATATTTTGCTTTGCTTTGCTTTTCCTAGCTAACCACTCGTGTAGAAAACTTTTCCAGTTCACTTGATACAGAAATACCCTGCCCAAAAAATAAAAACCGTCGCCATATTACGGAATTCAATGGAACAATTTCTTCCATAGTAACCACATTTTAGACTACTTGGAGTGGTTAATGAAGTAGGTATTTAATGGCAACGTATTAAAATCACCATATTTTTTTAAAGTTACTCTTTGCATTAGAGTACTGGATAAGATAGATAGATAGATAGAAACACTTTATTGTACACAAATTCAGGAAAAGTAAAAACTACAGGAGTGCATAGGCGGCCTTATAGCGATCTCTTCCAGGCAAACTCTAAGAATAAGAAGATAAGAATCGTAGGCTACATGAGGTTTGGCTTCACAACCCCCGCGAAACCTTAGAGGGCGCTAGAAATCCAATTTCTGTGCCTAGAACCCTCTGTCTATCAAAACTCAAAACCACAACAAACTTTGAAACCTCCAAGCCCTTCGAGAATAATTCTTGCGATTCGTCGAGAAATATCAAAGTCGTCAAGGTATACTCTGTGGAACCCTATCGCAATAAGCTTTTCTATGATTCTTTGACATACGTAGGAATATGTCGTATAAGTTAAAGTACTGAAGAATATAATCGTATTACCTTTTCATCCCGCTCGTCTTACCGTTTAGTTTATTTAGTTATCATCTATTATGATACCCACAGTATCATATCCCGCTGGCTATCATGCTGCAAGACAGCCGTTGGCTAGTGCAGGTGCCAGGATTTGATTTTTATAAATAGATACCTACCTACTTGTTTCAAATTATATTGTATTATATTGTATTATATTGTATTATATTGTAGTATTATGTATTATATAAGCTTTGAATAAAAAAAATGAATTTGAATTTACTTATTCGTCTATAAAATCTCATTTCATTACAATTTTAGCACATAACTTTACATGTTTACCTCTAGATTATCGTTGCTTGGTTTCCGCCTCCAACCTCGTCAAGCTAAAGCAGAATTATCAGCGCCATGCTCTAGACTACTCTAGAGTATGTCATTATGCTGAGCTGAGGCCTAATTGGTACTACAGCATCTACGCCGTCAATTATTAATTTAGTTGTTTAAGAATATATTGTATAATATATCCTATACTTACCATTAGTGGAATTGCATGTGTGTTGCAGAAAACAAATAAACGTTTTACCATTTCTATTTCTATATAGCCTGATGTACAGTTGTCCACTGTACAACCCTCCCCCACTTATTCTATGTTTCCTTTCCTATGTAAATTTCTAGTGTGCAATAAAGTATTAATATATCTATCTATCTAACCCTGGCCAGTTCAACCTGCTACAATTTACTTAAAATAAATCATTCAATCCCTCACGGATTCGGTAACACTGAACATCAAAAAACTCTTAAAACCAACCTTATATAGTTTGTTGTTGTTGCCAACCAGTATCAGGGAGCAATCACACACCGAAGCCCATGGGATGGGGGATGAATAAAGGGTACTTATTCGGACAGCCACTCGGAGTCTTCGGGAAAAGACGTGTCGTATAAGAGTACCTACGCGCGCGTCTTGGGACGTCGCGGCGGCGTAGAGGCTGGCTGAGAAGGCTGGTTTCAGTTGAAGTAAAACCGAACTTAGAAATTATGCTTCTCTGTAATAATAATAATAAAATAACAATAATATTTATACCAATTTAAATATATGTACCTACTTAAATATAATCAGATCAGTATAGTTTAAAAGTAAACATTCAGTTCAGCTATTTAAAATTAGGTATGTATGGTATGTTTAAAAAAAGTCTCAAGAAGTATAAAAAATACATTGAACTACATAAATTATGTTAACCTCTCTTGATCTATGTTAATTTACTCAATACGTTAGACTGAATTGTCTACTGTCTCGCTCCGATTCTAAGATTATGCAATTACAGTAAAAACTTGTTTATCCGTAATTAAAGGTTAATTTTCCACTACTATTTGAGGTTTCGTTGGACAAAATTGGTTCTCCTAGCGGGATCTGAACGAGCGACCTATGGATCCTGCACGAAGACTGGCTGAAAATCAGCGCTGTGTATTTATACGCAAGTGTATTCACTCATTGCATTAGCTGAGCCAGGTGCCTATTACCAATAGTATTATGAAGTGAACTAAATATGTATTATTTTATTTTTTGTGGCTATATAATGTTTTTCTTCTTCTTCACGAAGGACCAATTTTTTCCAGCGAAATCACGAATATTGATGGAAATTTACCTTTTATTGCGGACAAACATATACACTCTTAATTGCGCCTTGGAATTGAATTTTCAGACGTTTGGTTTCAGCTTCAAACAAAAATGTATTTCAGCTGGTCTCTATTACGAAGTGCAATTTCACGGTACAGAACCACAGCGTTTTCAGCCAACTCGGGCTCGCCGCTGGAATAATTTTTAGCCTGAAACTGTCGTGGTGTATACTAGTATAGCCTAGTACTAGTGGGTGAATATGGCTGGTTATACACAAAGTTTTTCTCCTAAGGGCGTAGGAAGCTAATGCCAGGCAGTCGGTCTGTTCCAGAAAATGTGACCAAAAGGAAGACCTGCAAACCGATTATACCGCCCCCAATACCCTCTTCTGGAGAAAAATCCCTCTCCCCGATCAAAATGAAATATTGACTGAAAAATTAAACGCGCACCTTGCACCCAGCTAGCGAACCGAATTGTGTTGTTGTTGTTGCGAATGGGATAGGTTAGTTAGTTTGATTTGATTTGATTAGACCGACTTTTATTTTCCTTTTCCCCTCCAGTTCCTGCGGTCACAGCAAAGTGCGACCATATCACACTGCTGCTTTCCCCAGGGTCGCCGCCCACCAATGGGCAGAAAAGCCACTACTTTGGTCGCTCGCGACCCAGACATCCCCTTTTTAGTAGCCTCGTACGACAGACAGAGGCTACCGTACGTAGCTCTATTTTATTCTTCGCCTGAGACAATATAAGACTGACATTTTTTTAACCTTGGAAAGAAGAAAATGATAGGCTACCATCTTCTTCTTTCTAGTTCTTTATGATTCTTAACGTTTAAGGGTTTTAAATTTACACGATTTGTATTCATTTTTTATAACGGGGAAAATGGCGCTTGAACTCGTAGGCACGCGTCAGTATTTAGGTAGGTAACATTTTGGTAACTGCAGTTACCTAGAAACTTCAGTTCGATCGGTACCATTCATAGATTATTTACCAAGATAGATGCAACTCTGTCGAAACGTCGAACAAAGAGTATAACAAAATAAATAATAAATTAAATAAATATCGACGCGTCCAAAGCCCCGTTTTCGTTATTTCGTAATGGTTTCTACACTGAGAAAACAGCTTATTTACAAAAAACTTGTAAACAATTCTATCGCAGCCCCTTTGTTGTCCCATTACATTAATAAGAGTGCTCATTACCAGTTAGTTGGCAGGTGAAACAGCAGAAATGGTAGGTAAATGAAACGCTTTGTGAGAGCCTACTTTGAACAACTTTCTTTGTAATAACGTAATTAGAGGGTGTGGTGATTTACCTCGTTGAACAATGTTTTATTTTTGTTTTGGTGCTTTTTAACAGAAGACAAAGCAGGTTCCTAAAGTAAAACCAAGAGCGCCAACCGAAAGTAGGCTACCTTAGTTTTTGTAGCACAGAACCTATAAATAAATTAAATAAATTTTATTTTATTTAACGCCAACACTGTATACAACGGAAAGGTACAATGAATACTACAAAAAATTAAATAAAAAACATACATATATCCTAATACCGAGCCTACGATTAGCACCCACACTTGGCAGTCCTGTGTCGTGGGCGCTCTGGTGGGGAGTGTGTGATGTGATTTGTACCTGAATGATAATGTAAGTAATGTGATTTATAAATAAATAAATAAATAAATAAATAAATTTTTATTTCTTAAAGTTTTACAATTTTGTTTAATAAACTATATTAGGCTATGTACTAAAACTATTTTAATCCACTGTTGCCGAACTAGGTGTAACCTGTATTTCAGCATACAGTGCCCCTCCTCCGAGACTCTTACAATTCAGCCATTGTCTAAACACAATTGTTTACAGAAGTTCATTTAAATATTTAATCAAAAATAGAAACAAAAAAATAAAATAAAAATAATAATAACTAATAATATTAAGGTAAGTAAAATAATATAAGTAATATTAAAGTAATATTAAAGATCCTCTCTGGGCTTAAAGAAGGGCTTTGGCGAAGTAAAATTGTGTGAGTAATATTAGTGTCTCTATTTGTAAAATTAAATGATTTGAAAAATAATGAACAGATAAAGCTATGCGAATTAAAAACTTAAAAAGTAAATAAAGCAATGTACAATAACAAAGAGGTCTGGAATGACAAATATAATATAAGTACTGGACATTTATTTCACAGATTTATTTAAATTATATTTGACTACAAGTAACTAAGTAGCACTTAGGTTGTCATACTTAGTAACTAATGATTGTTTTATTTTTATTTCTATTTGTATTGCAATTTTTATTTTTTATCTTGTAATAATTTTATTTTTATTTTTTTATTGTAATGTTTTTATATTGGGTTTCTTTATGCCATTTTATTAAAAAAATATTATTATTACAAACGCGTGAAAAAATTAAAAGTACCTAATAAAATAGAAACCGACTACACTGAAATCGGCGATCAACAAAATATTACTGGAAAGTCGAATTTAGTAGTCGGTTTCTATTTATTTTTTTAATATTTTTTCAGCATGTTTTCTTAAATGACAGTAAAACAGTAGGGCCGAGCGCGCATTTGATTTTCACGATTCCTTCATGATTTTTTCCTTCACAGACGCCTAGTGTAGTACTAAGCGTATAGGTGATCAGATCATTATAAATGTACTACAAAATTCACTCCAAGCTGGTTTTTTCCAGTTTTCCCGTGAACCTTTATTGCGTGTTCCTCCTCGTTCCTTCCGTTCACTTGTTTTGTCGGCTAGACTCGTAATCCGTCTTCATTTCGCGCTTTATTTTGTCAGTTGAAGCACCTTGAAACCCCCTGGAGCTCGCTCTATTGGTCATGTAATTGGATTGTCTTGAAGTTAGTAAATCTGAATTACCTAAGGGTTTTATTTCGTTGTTGTTTATTAAGTATTCGTGCGGTATGGGTAAGGCTGGCAACACAGCTTAAACACTGCCGAATCTGGCGGCAATGTAAGTAAGAAAATGGCGTCGCATGTAATTACAAAATGAAAATCCGAATTAAATTGCAACATCATACCAAAATTTAAAATTTAACCGAGATCCAAGTCAATAAGTAAAGTTGGCAAACTATGATTAGCCACATTATTTATTTTATTATAATATAATAATTACTTAACTAAAACAATGAGTTTGCAAATCATTTACGTTATTTGATTAATTTCAGATATCGAGTGTCGTTATGTTTTTCACCTATACATACCGTAGTAAGCATATATCACTAGATAAACTAATTTATAGGTAAGTAGCAAATGAACTCATTGTGCTGTACCTACCTATTTAAAGTTTAACTTGAAAAGCTCCCAATGAATATTTGAAACAACCGTTTAAACAAATGAACGGCAGACTACGGCTCTGAAAATTAAATCATGCTGGTAATTATACAGGCTGGACTAAATGACAGTAACGATCACTGAAATGGGACAATCAACAGTCAGGGTGTGACCGCCATGTTCGTAAAAAGCCTACACACTTATTAATGCGTAATTGAACATTGCGACGACGTGACGAGTAGGTAATTACTACTTTCGACCTTCCTTTAACTCAAAATCTATGGTATCTACGCACTTATAATTTTACTTGTCTATTAAGCTCAAATAGTTCCCGAGATGTTGATGTCAACAAAGCGTGTTTTTCAACATGAATAAAGTTAAAATGCGAACGATCGAACACTCAAGAGGGCAGGAGCAGAGTTTTAGAATAGATAGCGTGTTTTTGAACTTAATCCATGTTGAAAACCACGCTACCTATTCTGAAAGTCTGCTCCTGCCCTCTTGTGTGTTCGATCGTTCGCTTTGGAGCGAAAACGAGTAACTAGGTACCTACCTAACAGAGCAAGTGTATCTTCTGATGGTAAACACACGCCCGGCTCACGCTACAGTGCAGTCGAGTAAACCGCCGCCTAGAGAAGTTTCAACTTTGAAGCTGTTTTACACGGTAGCACAACATTACTGCACACTCCATCATAGAGCGGTTCGAGAACAAACAACGTGAAATAAGAGTAGCTGCTACTAGTTTGGAGCTTAAAAAAATTCTAGGGTTATGTTCTGGAGAGTAGGTACCTATTCCGTAAGTAAGAGTGCCAACATGAATTGGCGGAATTATTGTGCCTAAAAACACAATACGAAAGGCCATTAAATTTTTGAAAAAGTAGGAGTGCCAATAATTAAGCAGTAAAAGAAAGAAAATATCTTAAAATAGTGTTAAAATATGAATAGCATTTTTTGCTAAAAGAGTCGCAAGAATTGTAGAAATCTTGTGGCACATAGTACCTAGGTATCTGACATAAAAAAACCTCACATTTGAGCAGGGCAATGTTGCATTACGAAACTAAAAATGATAAGGTACAGTGATTTTGATTTGTCATATATTTGCCTTCTCATATCCGCATGTTGAAGCCTTTAAAAGTTTTCGGGTTCTCAAGCTCATTTAATGGTTAGGTTTACTTAAATGATAATTAATATTTTAATTTAATTAAATTGAATTAAATTAAATGAAGCCAAAGATGAATCACTCGCGTTTACAGGCTGGCTGACTGGCTCTTCCTAAAAACACTGCTGAATTAACAAAAACGCATCAAGGCTAAAACAGGGTTATTTGGCGACAGACATTATATGAAAAGTGGTGTCTAAACTTGCTACCCAGGCGGATCATGAAAGCTGCCTCGGATTAGTTGTCTCGAACGGCAGGCTCACCAAAGTTTAGGAGTTTCAGAAATCTGAACCGTGTTACGGAAACACTGGTCCGTCTCTGCACGGATAAATGTAGGTTACCAGCGTTTTAAGTTGTCGCAATAAAAGGCACGTGAACATTACCTAGGCCACAAAATATGAAAAAACAGAAGGTCCGCTCCTAAATAGCGCTAGGGTAGCTATAGTTCCCAGTTTGTAAGAAAGACCATTGTGAAAAACATTTCTAGGAATGTACCTTTAAGTAATGCCTATCATTCGCTCGCGCCAGAGGTTTTCTCCCGCCTTTTGTGGCATCCACGTCAGCTTTGTTTCGTTTTGTCTTGCAAATTGTTTTACAGTAGTGCTTTTCTAGTAAGAATGGTGTTTCTTGCTCGAAGAACTTCGACAAGATGTGAATAATGTGTGGGACAGTAAAGTAAAGTCAAATAATTGCTGCATCCCGATCCGTACTTGGCTGGATTTTGAAGAGCCATACAGCGTCCGAGACGCCTTCTTCTTTTGTTCGGATAGTGCAGAAGCGTGGACTATTCTTCCAGATAACATTGAAATGTGTCACACCAGCATTTTAATGAAGACTTGAAAGAGTTGTTTACATCAGATCAGACATAGCTGTATGAGCTCAGTTCCCTTTGCCTTAAAAAAAACAACAATCGCTCGCGCCACAGCGCGACCATTTCGCGACTAAAATCGTCTTATAGAATTGTGATCGCTTGTACGCAAAGCCAATATCGCGCGTTAGTATTAAACGGACCTTCTGTATCTATATATTTTGTGCCTAGGCTAGTGCTTAGGCACAAAAGGCTAGTGCTGCCCTAGTGGCCAGCTAGCTGGCTAGACAGGCCGACGTGGAGGCGTGGCAGGTATCGTCGCGTGTCGGCCATTGTTTGAGCTGTAGCGGCTTCGACACGCAACGCCGTTGTTCCCGATCATGCTGTTGCTACACAAATGTGGTGAGGACTGGAAAGGGTTCCTTTGAGTTTTCTTCAACCTTTGAATTAAAGGCAAGTTTATATGGAGTCAGTGCTGGTCCAAAATAGTACATACTCATTAGTTTTCCATAGGATTAAAGTAACTGGCTTCGTATAAACATGCAATAAAAATGGCTAGGAAACAAACACCATTAGGTAGCCTGAATTTTTAATCACAATTAAGTATGTACAGTCGATCACAAGCTAAAGTATACCATCTGTCAAATTTTATCGATAAAGATCAACCTTATGTCCGCGTAATAAGGTTATTTCAGTTTCAAGAAATTTGACGTTTTGGGTAGGTTAATCTGTGGTCGACTATACGTATTGCGCGCGTTAGTGAATGTTTCATTCCCATTTATATGAGCTGGTTTGTTCCACATTTTAGTTCCGTGTTCCGACTATTCCCGAGTTCCAGCCGTTGAGTGACAATAGCGGATATTGAAGCCCCCACATGCTCTTTGCGTGCCCGTCAGCACGCTATGACAACTCTATTATCGTCTTGGTATTACAATATTTTACTTTGTTCAATAAATTAATCTTCAAAAAAAATCCTATGATTATGATTTTATCAGACGACCCCCACGGCGAAGGAAATGCTCTTAATATCTAAGTATCCGCGTGACTACAATGTAATAATTTGTATAAATTCTAGTATTTTTCACGAAGCGTCTACAGGATCCAATTATTTTGAGCGGACGATACCACCAATATGTGTAAATTAAAATTGGATATCCGCAAAATCAAAGACCGGGATACCTACATAATACGGGATACAACAAAAGTATCGCAAAGTGAAAAAGGAAAACCGGAAATTATTTGATCGCGAGATTTAGAGTTAATATCACCGGAATAGGGACAGGACAGAAGGGAAAATAACTCTTTGTGCGAATGTCCGATGATGAAAATCAATTTATCGGAACCATTAGTTATTTTGACATCTTGTATTGCCTTTGTGATGATGAATACGTTGATGCGATGACGGTGAGATCGCAAAGATTTCGGTTTCAGACGTTTTAAAACTTGCATACATGTAAAGACCATTTTTTATTAGCTGCAGATACCCGTCACAAATAACTGTCAAATTTGAAGACAATTTTAATTTAAACACATTTTTATTGATGAAAATTTATCAAAATAATGTATAGTTTTACATGTAAATAAAATACATATTTTTATACGAGTAGGTATCTGCAGCTAATGAAAAAATTGACTTTATCTATTTACTGAAGGAAGGAAGTGAAGGAAACCACCACACCTAAGAAACCAAACCTACACTGCATACCTGAGCGAGCATACTATCTTTCAAGAATCGTGTTATGATCCAATGGGCTAAATAATAGGTAGGTCCTAAGTCAAACCTAGCTAGAGCGTCGTCGGTGGCGTTGTGATGGCTCATTGGTATATTAGGAGTCGCAAAGCCGTATTTTTAATTCGACGGAGTAAACTGAAGTTTCTTGCCACAGGTACTAATGTGACGTTAAACCATAAAATGAAAATCGACTTGTAAAAAAAATAAAACGGAACACATCACATTTAGCGTGAAATGAAACGTCGTCGTCTCCAATGTCAATGTCATTGTCTTTCGCTCAGCTGATTTTTGTTTTTGTGCATGCGAATCGAATTGTCCCAAAGTTATTTTACTACGCAATATTTAAAATCTGTATTAACATATATAGTAAACCATCGTGTCTTGTCTTCTTTGTATGCTTTTACGATAATTATCTATCTATGAACAAAATTCTGCATGGAGGTAAGGTTATTTTCACTTTGTTTACTATCCGCCGATTTCGTTTCAGTCTGTGGTTCCTCTGATATTTTATACTTGTTCTATAACTATCATTATTTATGTTAAAATTAAGAACTCTAATCATCTGTTTACTATACTATAGTACATAGAAAGAACTATTATTGTAAACACTACATAAGGTTGTTTACAACCTCAGACGAATTTTTGAGCTATATACCACAGATCAAAGATATAATGGCTATATACCTTTCCCCTGATAGTTTTGGTAGATACTCTTTCGTTGTCATCGTTTTTCTCATGCTTATTCATTCTTCCTATGTAATATTAATTTGTTGATTATATTATTTTAACCATTAGCAACCTTAAAATTCTTCAAATCCAGTTTTTGTATTTCAGGCTCCTTCCACAACATCCGAAGAATGTCCTCAATACCAGGCGCAGTAGAAAACAAAATAAGGAACAAACTGCAATCTTTAGGAACGAAACACTTAGACATTATAAATGAATCGTACATGCATAATGTACCCAAAGGCGCGGAGACCCATTTCAAAGTTGTTGTGGTGTCGGATAAGTTTGAGGGTCTGCCTTTGATCAAGGTAAGCATTATGTATGCTGATGAAGAAAAAGAAGAATAGTTTTTTAAATATCCCTGTAGAATTTATTGTCTAAATTGGTGGTAGATCCTGTAAAAATTCTTTAAACCAAAACCGAAATTCAATTTTATTTATTGTAAGTACATTTTTACTCTACCACCGCTTCGTAAGGTGCTATAGCTGAAAGAAAAGAAGAAATTAGAATCAGCAACACATCTTTTAAAATTTTGTCTTCTTCAAATCAAATCTGTAAATTCCAGAGGCACCGGCTGGTCAACGATATGTTGAAGGAGGAGCTGCAGTCTGGTGTCCATGCCCTGTCCATTGTAGCCAAGACACCCCAGCAGTGGGAGGAGAGCGACCAGGTGGTCGAGAGCAGCCCCAATTGTAGGGGAGGGTTTGGTAAATAAGACTTGTCATTGACTAGCTAGTTGTTAATTTTAATTAAATTTTATTTATTTAAAATATTTGAATTTATTTTCCTATAAAAGTTAGTAGTTCCGTGACAGTGCACTAAGGGGAATAAACAAGCCAGACCGGTTACGTCGCATGCATAATGATCTAAATATCTGTATCCATAGGTCGCTGGTTCAGATCCGGCTCGAAGGACCACTTTTGTTTCGTCTTTATTCGCAACTGTCAAATCTATTGTCTCGTCTAAATGTCAAAGTCGCCGTCAGCCAGTCATAGTCTATGCAAAGGAGGTTGGACGCCACAACAGGCCTCTAGCGCTTAAAGCGTTCGGCAGAGTAGCGCAGAAAATCAAATTCGTCTTACAATTCGCTACCAATCCTCTTGGCCAAATCAGTTTGGCCCCGAGGAATAATAAAGAATATTAAAACAATTTCACATTCCTTCAAAAAACTTACTTTTTGTCTCATGCCTGCAGATTTCCTAATGTTTTCCTTACATGATTAGATTCAAATAATATACTGTTTCACAGGTTTTTACTGTAAAAATCTGTGAAACAGTATATTATTGGAATCTAATCATGTACTACAAGTTTCACCAAGTACCAACAACCGCAAGTATTAACCATTTTCCTTACTTAAAATATGTATAACTCTCACGTCTATAATGCCCGAGGAGGTAGACGAAGGAACCATCTTCACCTTAGGTAGTTCTTTTCGCCGTAAGATTTGGTGGACAAACGTGATAGGTGGCGAGCCTATTGCCCAGTATCCACAAAATCCCTTAGTCGCCTCGTACGACACCCACGGGAAAGATGGGGTGGTGCTATTCTTTATGGCCGGCACGACACGGCACATTACCGGCAAGACACGGCACTGGCCGGCACGACACGGCACATTGCCGGCAAGACACGGCACTGGCCGGCACGACACGGCACATTGCCGGCAAGACACGGCACTGGCCGGCACGACACGGCACATTGCCGGCAAGACACGGCACTGGCCGGCACGACACGGCACATTGCCGGCAAGACACGGCACTCGCCGGCACGACACGGCTTTCCTTGCAACTAAATTAAAATGCAAAATACTTATAAAATCATTTATTTGTTCTTACTACAATATAAAGTCAGTAAATCTTAATCATAATTCGACAATTATAATTATTTGTATAACAATACTACGATTCAATCTTAATTGATACTTATTAAATTTTGATAGATATTTATTCAATATCTATAATATACAGTTGCAGATGAGACTTAACGCTCCTAATAGGAGATTCAGTTACTGGTTTCGAACCATGAAGAATGAAAATGAAAAGGTGTAGAATGTACTTAGTGACACTTTTTTGTAATTTATCTGGAAAGCAGAACATAATATTCATACTCTGACATCGGGCTAGAGGACAATAGGAGATAATCCTGCAATGTTTTACTACTAGAGGCGCCACTAGCACAACGGTACGTAGCCAATCAACATGTAGATACGTTCCTTTCCACCAAATATTTTTTTATACTTCAGATTATTTTTTTAGGTTTGCTATTTGAAAAAAAAAGCTATAGTAAAATTGCGATGATATGATATCATCACAATTTTAAAATTGCGATAATATCATGATATCATCAAAATTTTACTATAGCTCTCAGAAATTAAATTAAATCAACCCAAATGAAAGAAGAAGAAAAGATGCCATGGCATCATATGGCCATTTCAAATATGATAAAAGCTATAGTAAAATTGTGATGATATTATGATATCATCACAAGTTGACTATAGCTTCGAGAAATTAAATTAACCCAAATAAAGAGTTATTTGTGATATCTTCAAAAATAACGTTTCGTTTTGCTTTTCTGTTTAAACAGTATGCTAGTGGCTCCATCTACGCAACGCTTTGCGTTTTGTCTTATTAAGCCCAGCGCACTATAGCAGTGTGGCAGCGAAGCGGCTACTTCGATACCAATTTAAACTAAATCTTAACTTTTCTAAAAAACGGTTCTAAATGGCAAGCACGGAAGGACTGGTTTATACCTTTTAAAGTGATTAGTTAAGCAGGACTTTACACCTTTTCGAGTGGCAAGGACAGTTCAAACAAAATCCTACTGTCCACTGTCCTTGCCCCTTGAAAAGGTGTTAACGAGCCGGACACGTGACAAGGGTAGGGTAGTGACAAAAGTAAAACCAAGCCTTAACAGCCAGCATGCGCAGAGCCGAGCGCAGGAAAGGTTTTTGCTCCTAAGGACCTCCGAGATTAGTGCTTCGTACTTCGTTGCCATTCCACTTGTGTGAGCTGGCCTTATTGTCCTCTACGACCCTGGCTAATTTCGCAAGTTTCAGCTCGTGTGCACCATATTCCGCCTCATCGTCAGTTTGAGGCTCAATTTACATTGCCAACATACAAACTAAATACGCTTTACCGGTAGGGGAATTCTCGAGAATGCGCGAGGATTCCCCGGAAGACGCGCGACCTCTTTTTTGGCTCGTATTTAGTTTGTATGTTACACAATTGACATGAAGTTCATTATGCTATGTACAATTACATTTCGAAAATTCGCTTCCATTCAATTCCGCGGCAAACAAAATTGAACCCTACTATCAAATGAGATGAAAGAAATACTGGCACATTTTTACAGCGATTTTGAAACGGTAGCGGAGCGAACCCAGAGAAATCTATTTTTCGGTTTTCTAGACTTCTACGGACGATCGCACATTGCACCGATCCGAATTATCCGACTTCGGATGACAGACTCATTCATAAAAAAGATTGTCAACCAATCAAATAGACGGAGGCATCCGTGAATTAACGGATTCGTACGCAGTGCGCGGTCGGGCTATGGGCATGCTACCGCTTCAGTTACAAAAACGCTAAAGGCGTTACTGCAACACGTATTTCATGTCACACGATAGAAAAATCGCGAATTTAACTTTAAAAACATGCAACCGCTTAACTGTGGGGTCGCCTGCGGTGCGGGAGGGGCGCGGGGCGGACGGGAGGTGGGGCCCGCTCGCCCTCTGTCGTCCCGCCCCGCGCCCCTCTGAAAGAAGGCTAGTGTAGACTGCGTGGGTGATGATGATCGACGATGACGGTGTAAGACACGCCACCGTCTAGTTGTATCAGATGTTGTAGTTGTCCAGACGTAGCTTCCCCTCGTTCTCAGTCAAATATAGTAAATCCGCCATGGTTTGCTCACATATCGCTTCCTCCGCCTTCTCGGACATCTGGAATTAAATGTAAATGTTTTTTAATTGTTTAGGGAGAACAGAAGAGCAAACGTGCCTGATGGTAAGTGGTCCCCGTCGCCCATAGATATCTCACCTCACTATAATGTTATCAATGGGTTTTCGAAGCGCTGCTAAACTTGAGGATTTATTATTATTTTACACCCCTGGTAGATTAGATACCATGAAATCCCCTGACACTATGAGGTATCAGATCCTTAAGGTTTTAGATGTGGGAAGACCACTATGGTCATAAATCATACTCCAACATCCCAATATACTCCAAGATCTTAGAACCACTGATCAAATGTTCATCTGACATGGCTAAGTACATTCAACAAGTTAGAGCTGCGGCGCCTGAAGGCGGGGGGACCCTCCGGGCTACGCCCTACGTGGAAGACGACGGAGTCCCGACTTCCAAGATACAGGTTTCAACCTGGTTTGTAATTCGGAGGTCCTATTATTGTAATAAGTAAATAAAACTTTAGTTGGAAATGTGTCAGTCGTGTAAACGATCCAGAATCTATCTTGTTGATATCTCTTTTACTTATATAGTGCTGTCCCTCTTGCACCTCTCTCGCCATCTTGAAGCTGTACGGTGTAGGATTGTTGTCTCGGTGTTTTATAATTAAATCTCGTTTAATCGCAAGTTGCTTGCTTGCTTATCGTAGTGGCCAACCTATTTGTCAGAGTTGTTCAGGCCGCCCGTAGGCATCTGACATGGCTTAACGACTGCTGTCGAACGACAACAACCGGGACCGACCGCTTAACGTGCTCTGCGAGGCACGGAGGAGCTCAGATGAAATATGACACTAGCGGTCACCCATCCAGGTACCGACCGCGCCAACGTCGCTTAACCTGCACGATCACTTTCGGACCGTGCTCGCAAGTTATCTTTGATTTGATGCCTATAACCCTTCACTTTTTCTTCAATATCGTTCTGAAATATCTCTATATTACTTACCGGTCTATATTTAAAATCTCCTGATGGTGGGCACTTGAAATTAGGTCCAAAGTTGACACTGACAGTCACATTCTTATGAAGAGACACTGATGGATAATAACAACCCTGAAAGATATCAATGAAGGCAACTCCTTGGCATTCTCCGTTCTTGAAATAGTACACTTTACTCCCGGGCAATGGTTTGAGGTTACTGAGGGATTCTTGGATGTTGTCCTTATCTTCGTAGTAGAGGTGACTTTTGAATTTCACCAACGGCTGTAAATAAGATTGGTGTGGATTTAGAACTTCCTCATTTTTTTTCCTCATTGCTGAGGATCGTGATCATTCTAAGGAATTAATCAAATAGAACGACTCTCATGGCAGATTTAATGAGGTGGTTTGCCATTGCCTTCGCCATTTCACACCGTTGTTATCTCAGTATGCAGGTTTCCTCTGTTTTGCTTCACCGTCAGAGCAGTCGGTAAATGTACGTAAATCCTTCGAAAAAACCGTAAAACTCATTAGTACATGGCATTGCCTGGTTTCGAACTCGGACGCCGCATGGGAGTCCGACGTCCTAGCCACGACGCCACCGACGCTTTAGATATATACATAAAATTGAGCTTGATTCTAGATAACATTTCGAAAGTTTTTCACATATTGGTAATAATAAATAACCCAGCCACGTCATGGATGAATCAGTTTTCGGTTTTTTATAAGTTTGCTTAATAAAGAATTCTATGATAAAAAAACCTTCATAAAACTACTGTTACTACATTGTGATATGGTCACCATCAGACTCACCCTATCTTTGTAAGTGTTGGGCGTGTACTTGGTGGTGGCACTGTCAGGCAGCACGACGAGGAACCCGAGCGTGTCGCCCTCGCCGTAGCCGCTGCTGTAGTGCTTGCCGCGGGACTCGTGGAACCTGGAATAATTAATAAAATGTTTATGTATGTTTTTTTTTAATCTCAGTTTAGAGGCTTTGGTACACGACAAGGTGACCATGTCAGCCTCGTTAGGGTCACTAAGAAAAGGGAAAGGGAAGCTCAAGTATTATTAGAGTCAGCCCTCACTTTGAGAGCCAACTTAGCAAACAACAGTAAGTGTTTCATATTATCAGATAAGGGCTGACTCAAAATAATATTGAGCCTCCCATTTTGGAGCCTATTGAGGCCAAATTTTTTTCCTCTCATTTTTCCACAGGTCACACTCCACTAGGAGGTGAGTGAGGTCTTCTATTTTGTTGCAGTTGGTACAAAACGGTAATGCAGCTATTCCCGCCAAATGCAAAAACTTATATAACGGAATGTGACCCGAGCGTAATCTAAAAGCCAAAACAAGTAGTAGGTTTATTATGTTTATGTGTATTATATGTATCGATGTATTTCTTTACATTTACATATGTGTATGTGTATCCTAGTGGAATTGTTATGTATTTATATTACATAACAATTCCACTAGGATACACATACAACGTAAATATAAACCACAACATATTTATATATGTTGTGGTTTATATTTACGTTGTAGATACTATCTTTTTTTTTTTTTTACATTAATATTTTTCATAGTTGTTTATTAGACTAAGTTCACTATTACTTCCTTATTATATAGGTAATTTAAATCAAAGGTGAAGCTACAACACATGTCCTAAGATTAGTGGAGAGGCGACATCCGAAGCGAAACACTTGGGTTTATAATTAATGCTGTTATAACAATAATTATATGTTATCTTGTCAGTTTTCTTACTTATGTAATGTGACGGATGAATAAAAAAGAAATAAAATAATATATAGTGCGTGAGCTTTTAGTTAAACATTCGGATCTTGAAAACTTCGGTGTGCTTCGGTTATTGTTAAATCGCTTCAAACGAATAGATGGGATATCAACGACATAAGGACATATTTTTATAGGATACATTTGGCAAAGTGCGCATCGGAATTGCACGACCTAATTCCAGCATCTCCATTCCGCCTTCGGACTACCAGGCGCGGGGAGGGGTTCCATCCTTATGTTGTTGATATCCCATCTGTTCGTACGAAGCGATTTGCTTCTTCGTTCATTATGCGAACGGCTAAGGAATGGAACAGCCTGCCGGCGTCTGTATTTCCCGAAGCCTACAACCTTGGGATCTTCAAGGCCAGAGTGAACAGCATTTACTGGACCCGCGTGCTCCATCGTCGACCTCATCGTCGCTTACCATCAGGCGAGATTGAGGTCAAATGCGGGTTTAGTAGTAAATTAAAAAATTAAAAAGAGGATGGGATGCCGGAATTAGGACGTATAATTCCGATGTACACTCTCCGTAATGTATCCTAAAAATACCGATATGCAGGCAACCTTTGTAATTGTTGCAGACTTGGCTGTCTAGCTTCCATTGGCGATTCGTCATCAACATTCCTCAAACTTTTTTCCCCGTCACCATAGGATTACTGACCATAGGCTTATAATAGGCGTGTAGGCCTATAGAGGCGGCATCTCTTCTACCTCTCTTTATTGTGTTGTATCGAGGTGAAGGAGTGTTGAGGGACGTAGTATGGGTGTTTGTATTACCTGGTGCCCTTGCGACTGCGCCACGAGTAGCCGAACTTATCGTAGCCGAGCGGCGCCTGTAAGTTGGCGTAGCGCCGCCCCCAGCCTAGCCTAGAGGCGGCCCCTTCCGGCATCTCTTCCACTACTGCTTCCCAGTACCACGACCCTCGTGATACTCCTGTAAAGAGGAAAGCGCACTGAGCGATTATGCAACGTTATCAGGCGCGAAAACCGAAAAAACATTTGTATGGGTTCGGTCCCAATTTAACACGGTCGGTCACAAATAAATAAAATTAAAACAGTTACGTAGGTTAAGTTGTTGGACTCCTGTTTCCGCATAAGTGGTCCTTTATGCGTGCAAATGCGTTTCAAAATAGTTGGAGTTTACTAACGGCGTAAGAAGGCGGACCGAATCCATAGAAATCTATTTATATTTTATTTATTCACTATCGATTAAATATACAAAAAAAACAGAACTGAACGCCCTACATTCGTTGTTGTTTACTCGATAGTGACGTCACACTTAAGAGCGTCATGGCGAATAGCGATCACGTGATATACAGATTAAAAAAGAGCGATTTTAATCTTCAGTTATTAAATTTGATTGAAAATGTGATTTCATTATCGGAATTCAATATATTTCAGTCAATTTGTAACAGCCAGCCTGCGGAGTGTAGAGCCAGCAACACACAGGACCGGTAGAGTCAGTGTTATTCTCACCATGTGTAGCCCGCACCATGCAGTAGCCCTTCTCGCCAGTGACGGCCAGCCTGTCTTCTGATATCTTCAGCTGCGGAGCGCGGTCGTGTAGAGCCAGCAACACCCCTCCGGGACACAAGGACCGGTAGAGCCAACCCGGGATAGGTTTGCCGCTCCATTCGTGACTTTCGTCGAATTCCTGGCGATTTGACGAATGTCGGTTTTAGGGGCAGTTGGAAAATGTATAAATACTCTGGTGGTAAATGTACTAATCGAAAACATAATGGCATAATAAAATACAACTGACAGAGAGATTTGTCAAAATAAAAAATAAAAATATTTCAAATTTGTGTTACAAAAATAACGAACTAGGCACAAACCAATGTGTACATAGTAGTAAGGTAACAAAGCTCTGACGCCAGTGGACGTTCGTCAGCGTATGTTTTGAACTCGCCACATGTTTTTAAAATAATCATATTTATGTATACATACTGTTACTACAATGCCCCTTTACAGTAGCTATTACAGTTTAAGTATTATTATTTTTAATTACTAGATAGGTTCTTATGGGATTAGTTTTATACTGACTGTGATTTTTATTTTTATATTATTTTATTTTATTTATTTAGGTATGCCAACAGCACATATATTTCACATTTCAAATAATCTTAATAAAATTGTACTTTTACTGATATATGTGCCAATTAAAGACATACACAGCATTCACTAAAACATCGGGTAATTACTTATAACGTTAGAGCATGGGTCTAGTACCTTATAACAATATACCTTATACAACTAATAGCAACTAAAAACAATTTAAAACAATTACTTTTTAAAACATAAAACTGTGATGCCTCTGGTGCATTGTGCTGAGGAGCCAGATATTAGTTTGTATACCTACACTATAAATAATAAGTAATAAAGACTAACCAAGTATTGTAATTTTTTTTCTGACGGACTAATATCTTGCAGAAATGACAAACATAAAAAACAGGTCTATCACAAAATCTAGATAACACAAGTCTTAAATTATTATTAGATTTAACGGGTGATAAAGGACTCCTAAGTAGACAAACGTCGGAGCAACCTCCGTGATAATTATGAAGGAAGTAACATCCGTTAAATCTAATAATTATTTAAATGTCTCACTTGAGTTTTAGTTCCAAAACAAGTCTTACCTGCCTAAAAGGCGCATGCGGATCAGGCTCAGCCAAAATATACCGGTACCCGTCCTTATTAAACGGATGCTCGGTGGGGTACCCGTGCGAGGGTAGTTTCAGCGCCCCCAGGTCCGCGGTGCGCCCCTTTTTACCTACGGGGGCGCCGGGATCAGTGGCCCCGCCGACTGCAGGACGCCGCTTGCCTTGACGACCCTTCACGTTTCCTCCAAGAGTGACTGCAAAGGGGATTTTTTTTAATTATTTTTCATCTCATCTCATCAGCCTATTAACGTCCCCACTGTTGAGGCGCAAGCCCAATGCTGATTGGTGGAGCTTTTTTCCTCAGAATGTTTTGAAATTTCCTTCACCGTTAGAGCAGTCGTTAAATACGTAAGTCTTCGAAAAAATCCGAAAAAGTCATTGGTATATATTATTTTATTTACGACTGAACCCGCGGTTGAACTCAATTTCACACGGTGGTAAGTGACGATGAGGTCGAATATGGAGCACACGGGGTTAGTAAGTACTGACTCTTCTATAAACACTGCCGAAGCAAATATATTTGACGAAAAACTTTACATAGAAGGATAATCGCCAGGCAGGCGAACTTTAGAAATGGAAATGGAATTTCTGGATTTGGTAATCGTTGGAGAGGGCGAATCTATGTCTATGTCAATAATCCACCAATCAGCAATGGAACAAGTAGTTAGCAATATATTTTACCAAATCGTAGAAAAATGACGATTGAATGTCAGTATTTTCCAGCGTGTATAATGTTTAACATATTTACAATATCAACGTGAATACCATGCCTAAACTTAGTGACCTGAATTTTATTATAGAATTTCCTTCTACGTTATAGATGTAGAGAAGTGATAAGATGGAAGGTTTTGAAATTCTTATTCGATAGAAAACGCGAACGATTCTCGCACACGGGTGAAAGTAAGAGATTAGTCAATCGTTTGCCCTAAATAATCTCATCAACCACTAAATCATTATCTGGAACATAAGAGCCACTAAGCTCCCTTACTGCCTGCGCAAAAATACATATGAGGAGAGACTACACATTCTTGAGGTGCCGACGCTACAGGCACGGCGTACCCGAGGTGAACTAATCGAAGCATACAAAATCTTATCCAATAAGTATAACTGCCCGGACTTGCCCAGACTCTTCAATGTGAATACTATACACAGAGCCCGGCACAATAATGACTTGCAACTGAAGACCACATGTTCAAACACCTTGGTCGGCCATAATTCTCTCAATAACAGAGTCGTGAGATTATGGAACAAGCTACCGCAAGAAGTCGTGGATGCATCTTCAGTCAACAGTTTTAAAAATAGACTAGATAGGTTTTTAAACAGTGCATAAATAGTGGTGGACTTAATTAACTAATGACTGAACAATACACCAGCTTAGATATGGGCGCATCAGCTTAATGCTGCCTGCTCATTAATAAATAATAATAATAATTTATCACTAGAAATACATAAGAGTTCAAAGAAAGTTGAATAATAATTGATACTAACTAATAACCTTGGGAATGTCACAGGGCTAGAGCGATAACAATACGCATATTATAATTCAATTCACTAAATTCATATACGATGTAATAACGGAGATGCTATAGCGATGTGTTTACATACCACCTATATCCTTTATATCCTCATACAAGAAAAAAAATTAAGAATCCCTTATAAGAGAACAATACGTGATTCACCATACATAGGTAGTTAATTTATTAATAACAAGCATGAGTCATTGTACATATAAATAAATATGTACACATTTAAACAGAAGGGATTATCGGAAAAATGTTGTACTAAAAATAATATCGAAATTTATTTAATATTTTTTTTAAAATAACTTACAATCCATGTCGAAATGGTGCACCAATGTTATGTAAACTGAATCGGTGACTAATTTTTCATTTCGTTCAAAAAGATAAGATAACGATGGCGACGAGTTGGTATTTTAGTTAGAGTATTATCGGATCAAGTCGTACCTACATCTAGACTGTAACTTACTAGAGTAAGCACGTACGTTTATAGTAGCAATAAAAAAATATCGATTTAAAAATACATCGTAAGGAATCTCAACAGCTATTGTTTTACAGCCATATAAGTGTATATAGAGTAGCTATATCGAGAATACATTACATCCGTTATATAAACATTTGTTCAAGGCGATTGTGATAACAGATCTACGTTATAATAGACATGATAATTGAAAGAAAAATAAACTTACCAGCCATAAGAGTTCAAGGTAATAAATGGAATATAAAATCAATGGAAGTGAAGTGAAATCGCACGGCTACCGCGGTTTGGACTTATCGAGGGAATACACAAGTATACGAAATATGTGTGATCGTATGTCGACGTGAACGTGCGTGCACGGTAGTGTGGGTGCCTTGGGTGGTGTTTACAAACAGAGGCTCAGAACGTCATTATTCAATAGCATGGAGTCAGTCTAGTAGATCGCGTGCACTGCCAATCGAATGTCTTACTTAGTTTTTCAGACTTTTAGCTCGGATCCAATCCAATGTTTCAGTTACATTTTATGCGTCATCCACTGCGCATTAATAGTCGACTGGATGGGATATAATATAAGTTGGGATTCGAACGTAGTTGGTAAGTCAATTACTATATTTAATTATCATCATCATCAGCCTATTAATGTCCCGACTGTTGGGGCACAGGCCTCCCCTTGCACAAGGGGGCACGGTGCATGATCCAATGCTGATTGGTGGATTTCGCACGCCTTCGGAAGTGTTTCATTTCCTCAGACATGCAGGATTCCTCACGATGTTCTCCTTCACCGTTAGAGCAGACGGTAAATGTACATAAGTCTCCGAAAACAACCGAAAAACTCATTGGTCCATGGCATGGTTTCGAACCCGGACATCCCGCATGGGAGTCTGGCGTCCTAGCCACTAGGCCACCGGCTTTCTTTATTTTAATATTAATTTCGATAATAGCACAGAGGTAGTAACTATTAGGTAAAAGCGAGCTAATGAGACGAAAGTGACCTGGGTGGGTCGCGATAGTTCAGTCGTTTTTGCGTTGTTTAGGTAGGTCGTAGGTTCAAATCCTGATGAACAAAAAACTTAATCAATTTAGAGCATGACGCTAATTTATAAAAATAAATTACCTAACTGTAGTTGATTTAGATTAGAGAAAAAAGAAAGTACATACCATGGAGTAAACGGATACGAAGATAGAAATTTACGCCTGAATATATTTTTTATTACGCTGTTTTTATTAACTTTCCCAAAAATATAACTTAAAATATAATAAAATATTTTGACCTACTTGCACTTAACTTTACATAAAAATGCGGTTCGGATGACAATGCGTTTAACGATATCTGCAGAGAGCGTCGGTGACACAGTGGCTCCGTGGTCCGGGTTCGAAACCATGTGCAGTGCCATGTACCAATGAGTTTTCCGTATTTTACGAAGACTTACGTACATTTACCGACTGCTCAAACGGTGAAGGAAAACATTGTTAGGAAAGCTGCACACTGAGATGTCTAGTGTGTAAAATGGGGTAGGCACAAAAGATCCTCAAGGGTCGAAGTGCCGCTGGGATTATTCCCGGCCCCCTATCATAAGATAAGATAAACGATATCTGCTTTGTATATAAACATTTTTAATACATTGATGTTGTTAGTTAAAAATGCTAAGATGTTTATAAAGAACTGGAGTACATCGATCACCGTCTGACTAAAACCGGCAATATCACGCACGTGATATGTCCCATAATTTATAATAAAACCGGCAATATCACGCACGTGATGTGTCCCATAATTTATAATAAAACCGGCAATATCACGCACGTGATGTGTCCCATAATTTATAATAAAACCGGCAATATCACGCACGTGATGTGTCCCATAATTTATAATAAAACCGGCAATATCACGCACGTGATGTGTCCCATAATTTATAATAAAACCGGCAATATCACGCACGTGATGTGTCCCATAATTTATAGTAAAACCGGCAATATCACGCACGTGATGTGTCCCATAATTTATAATAAAATACCTGTTCCTATAACGGAGGCAAATAGCTACTACGGTTTAATTTCTAAATTAAAATCCTGGTTGATCCAGAAGGCTACCTACTCAGTAAATGAATTCTTAGGAGAGTAAAAAATATATTATAAATTTTTTATAAAAAATCATTAATTATATTTTGATTTTTTGGCAGTTGACATTATTAACCCCCGACCGATTGAGGGAGGGCGTGTTGTAAGTTTGACACGTTTGTCTGTTGTCTGTGGCATCATAAAGAATGATCAGATTTGGACCCGGTTTTAATAGAGAATTTTGTCGAGTGTTCTTAGCTAGGTCTGATAAAAATTGGGGCAGTGGTTTCCAAGATCTTGGAGTATCTTTGATGTCAGATGGGATCTCTGGAACGGTAATAGCTAGATGGTTCGAATTTGAGTTTTAATATTCAGGTTCATGGGGCGTTTCCGCCATCTGAAACCTTAAAGATCTGATGATGCAAGCATTGCTGCTTTGCAGCAGAAATAGGAAAAAAGGTGGCACCTTCCCAGGCTGACTTTGCAGTCTTATCACCAATATTTGATTGCTTGATTTCCTGTTCAAATTATACCGAAAGTAATTTCACAAGAGCCAGTCGGCCAGGATAACTGGACAAGACTTCATTATCTGACTCCTATAAACCTGTCTAAAAGAAGGATGGCGATGTTCGATACATTTTGAGGCCTTATATCTTTTACCAGGTGGTAGAACCTGATGTGCAGGATCGCCTGGGTTGGTACCACCCTCTTATCTATTTCATGCTGTGAAGCAGAAATGCTTGCATTTCTGTGTTTCGGTTTGAAGGGTAAGAGAGGAAGCATGATTACTGGCACAAGAGGCACTCCATCCTAGTCCTCAAGGTTAGCAGCGCATCGTAAACCCCTCTAATATTAATACAGTGAGGTGAGATGTCTATGGGCGACGGTGACCACTTACCATCAGGTGGCCCGTTTGCTCGTCTGCTCTCCTTGTTTAATAAAAAAAGTTAAAACAAAAGGCTACAAACCCGTAGCAATGCCCATATCGGTGACCTTGAGCTGACCCTGCCGCACCATGGCCTCGTAATTCGGCTTGATGGCTGAGAGTTGAGGGTTGTGCAGTCCGAACATGGCGCCGAGATCGCGGTCTTCCTCGTAAGTGAATATAACTTGGATGTCCTTTATCAGAGCCCGCTGCACTGTCGCATACCAGGATTGGGTTACTCTGAAAAAAAAACAACAGGTCAGTGATGCAATCAGAAAAAAATCTACATGAGCGATTTCAGATGGACCTGCATTGCATCTCATCTGTGAAAAGTTTGACAGGTGCACAGCACACTCCCTCGTGTGTGGAGGTGATATATCGACGTCCCGCAGACAGGGGTCAGACTAGGTTTAGGTCGAATGTCTGTGTATCTAACCAAAAATTATTACTGAATTTTTTGCGGTGCGGGCGCGGCCTCGTATAAAAACACGCTCTAAGGCTCTCCGCTGTGCGACTTGAGTGCACACGTCAAGTAAATATCCATTGCCGGTTGTGAAGGCAAAACGTCGAATGCACACGGTAATCAAGTCAGCAACGAATGTCGTATCCTGACCTGTACTTACTCCACTACTACTACTAAAACCACCTGAACCTGTACTAACTCTAGGGTACTTTATTACTTTTTACTTTCAACTGTAAAAATATAAAATTCCAACAAGTTAGAATTATATCTAAAAAATACCTTTATTTCGCCAGAATTTGACATATGCAGTAAAATAATGATGCTGTCGTTTTATTTATAAAAAGAAACAATAAGTTTTTGTTTATTATTCAGCCAGTGATAAAAAATCTTCTCACTGAAAGAAGTTTGAGACCTTATATCATCAAAACTATCATCTGCAATGGATTTTTTTTTTAATTTCACCGATAAAGACATAATTCTTCGACAAAAAAACGAAAAAATAAATACTACGGCTAGCCTGGAACTGAATGTAAATCTCTAGCATTGGTGCCCTAACCACTACCCCACCAAAGCTACATGGGATGCAGAATTTTTAACTGGATAGCAGATTTCTTAAATTGTTCAGTTATCTATCTACTAACTCACCCTACAAGTCACCATAACATGTTAGTTTTTTTTTTTTTTTTTTTTTTTTTATGTATAACTAAACCCGCATTTGACCTCGATCTCGCCTGATGGTAAGCGACGATGAGGTCGACGATGGAGCATGCGGGTCCAGTAAATGCCTATTCACTCTGGCCTTGAAGATCCCAAGGTTGTAGGTTTCGGGAAATACAGACGCCGGCAGGCTGTTCCATTCCTTAGCCGTTCGCATAATGAACGAAGAAGCAAATCGCTTCGTATGAGCAGATGGGATATCAACAACATAAGGATGGAACCCCTCCCCGCGCCTGGTAGTCCGAAGGCGGAATGGAGATGCTGGAATTAGATCGTGCAATTCCGATGCGCACTCTCCGAAATGTATCCTATAAAATACCGATAGACAGGCAACCTTGCGCCGATGTTCCAGACTTTGCAGTCTAGCCTCCACCAGCGATTCGTCACCTATAAGGCGCTTAGCGCGTTTCTCCACTGAGTCAAGGGCAGCCAGTTGGTACTTAGCTGAGCCGTCCCACAGGTGGCAGCAGTACTCCATGCACGACCAGACTTGGGCTTGGTAAAGGTTTAAGAGCTGTCCCGGCGTGAAGTACCGCCTAACCTTACTCAGGATGCCCAATTTTTTGGCTGCGGTCTTAGCTTTTGACTCAGTTACAGAAAATATTAAAAAATAAAAACTCGCCTATCCATTCACCCGTCTACCTACCAGAAACCTACTTGTACTCTATAAATAGGTATACCTTCGAGGCATGGTGGTCATGGCTTCCCAGTACTGATCTATGTATGGTATGATCTCCCGATCCTTACTGAACAGCAGTTTGTTGCTGCCATCCTTGACACTCTCTTGTATTAGATTTGCGATCGCTGTCAGGCACATCTGTGGGAAAGCTGAAGAAACAAGTTGTTATAGTTTTGGCAAAATTAAATAAACTGGCAAACCTAGGACACTCCTTGAAACCTGTGAGTGTCCTAAGAGACTTTTGATCTTCTGGTCGAAGCTGGGTTGGTTAGAAATCTAGCTAACCCAACATACTACTACCACACATAAATTATTGTATCCAAGATTTAAAAGTTAAAGTATTCCAGAGTCAGACTGTCAGTTGTACTCAATGTCCTTAAAGTCTTCAACTAAAATACATCTAGTTCTCCCTTTCTATGGCATAGTTTTAGATAGAGATGACACGAGATTTAAAGAGAGCCTTAACATTAAGGATGTTTCTTGCAACTCACTGAGAGTTTATTAATGTTTGGTTGGGCAGTTTTCAAAAGCCAGTCCTTGCTCCTAGTCCTTTAGTAGACCCATCACTTTCTTTCAACTTACGAGCCTGGTTTTTCTTGAAAGTCTCCAGTCCTGTCGGAGAGCAGTTCTTGCAAATAAACAAATAGTTGGTCATAAACGGCACCAGCTTTCCCAACTGGTACCCGATGCAGGACTCGTGGAACCATCGATTGCAAGACGCGCAAAGTAGTTCAACGATGTTTAGGTTCCGATCTTTCCCGCTAAAAACACAACAAACATTCTAAATATAACCTATACGGGTGCGACGAAATACACTTGTTTTTATGTCTACATACCAGTAACAAGTGACCTGAGATTCCCCAGTAGATTTATTCGATTTGGTCTTTTCATTTTCAGCTGGCTTTTGAGATTCCAAAGTAAAGGAAGCAGTTTCTCCCTCAACAGATTTCTTGTTTCCCTCTGCAGATTGTGACGACATTTTACATGTTATTTTAATAATTTGACTAAAAATTATTTCATTTACTTAATTTATAGATTCATCTTCAATAAAAATAGCTAAATTCATGTATAAATAAGAAAAAAACTTCAAAATCGAAGAACGCGCACCCACCACATCAGTGTTCTAAAATACGACTAAATTAAGCAGACTTGAAATGATTGACAACAAACAGCGTATTGATATTAATTGTCTATCGCCATTTACGCATAAATCTCACATGAGTGTAAAAGAGTTAGCTAACGTTAGTCGTGATTTAGCTGGATTATAATATTGGTTCAAAAACCTCATCCAAAGTGACAGCTGTCAATTCACATCATCCACCATGATTCGTTTACATAACAGGCATCGATTCGATTTTTGGGTCCACCTTTAGCGATAAAGGTTAACGAAACGTTCCGCTCACTTGGACACAATTTAGTACCTATATGAGTGAGCGTGACAGTTTAATTTAGGTTTAGCTTTAGATTTGGAGTACGGACCCCAGTAATCCCAGAATTTGTAACTTGTGTACAGTCTGGCAAAATAGAGTAGAAATTAAATAATGGCAACATTCCATATATTGATGTCAAATCACAATGACACATCCATACTAAATTTTTTTTAATATTTAGTTTTACGGCCCTGGGTTCCAGCCCATCCATACTATTTCCTTAAGTGTTGCCATTATTTAATTTCTACTCTTTTTGCCAAACTGTAAGCTTAATGTCACGACTTTTTCGTAAGTAGTAGTAAACGGCAGTAAACGCACCCTTTAACGATTTTTTTAATATTTTGAAGTTTAAATTTTTCATTTGTTTATTGTTTGTGATTTGTTTTTACGTTTTTACAGCCTAAAAATGGTTTCAACGGCGAAAAATATGGATTTCGGAACAAATACTGAAGAGTTGTGTGCAGAGTTGAAATTGAACCAGGAGAACAATCTTCTGCAAATCGTGAAGGAGATTTGTAGTGAGCCGGACAGCAAATTGTCTCCAAAGTTGAAAGGGAAAGTGAACAGAATTGTGGCCGACTGTGACCTGAAGCACTACTCCAGCTTGCATAAAGTTAGCACGGCTGATGAGAGCGCCTCTGTGTTGCTAGGTAAGTTTGATTTATTCATAAACCAGCTCAAATCTCAGAAACTTCGCTCTGAAGGATTTAGAGTACTAGTATAACCAACTAATGATACCCTGGTACTTCTTTTTGTCGTGTGGTTAGTAGCTAACCTATTGTTAGATTAGTTCAGGCTACCCATTGTTCTCTGACATGGTCTCGGGAACAACCTACAGTTCTCTCTGAAGCACAGAAGAGTTTATGAAGATCTTATCATCTCGTTCAGATAAAACTCGGTTACTGTTTTCGTACCTTTAAACAAACATTTAGTACCTGCATTATTTGTTATAATTGTATTCAATTAAACCTCTAAATCTTCCCAGGCTTCATGCGCCAAACATCTGTCGAGCTAACATTTGATGAACAAACAGAACTCAACCAAGCTTTCATAAGTAAAATAGAGAAGAAGCTCCCAGCTTGCATATCAGAGCTAGATCGCCTGAAAAAAACCAAGGAAAAATGCTCAGAATACCGGAAAGACAAGATGAAGGAGCTGCAAGAGAGAGATAGCAAGCTGGATATGCTTCAGGAGCAAAAGAGTGAGAAGATGGAGCTGATGATGGAGTGGCTCAACCATAGGCTCCAAGGTGTTACAAAGTTCAGTGACAATTCCAGTGAGTTGTTGACACTCAAGACTAAGATTGTGGACTTGAAATCCAAGTAAGGAACCATACAAACTCTTACCATAAAAAGTTTGGTTTTCTATTTTATATAATAATTTAGGTATGATTGTGCTGTGGAGGTAATGTTCTGCTTTGAGCTGCTAACCTTGAGGCTTTAGATGGAGGGCCTTATGTGCCCATAATTACTCTTGCTCTCTTACTCTTCACATCGTAACACAGCAATGCAAGCATTGCTGCCTTGCTGTAGAAATAGGTAAAAGGGTGGTACTACCCTAGGCTAACAGCAATGACTCATACTACCTTCAATTGTCCAAAGTATTACTTTAGAGAGTCGGTGGCCCAATGGCTAGGACACCGGACTCCCATGCGGGAGGTCCGGGTTTGAAACCGTGTAGTGCCATGTACCAATGAGTTTTTCGTATTTTTCAATTGACTTACGTACATTTACCGACTTCTCTAATGGTAAAGGAAAACATCGTGAGGAAACCTACACAGTGAGATGACCAGTGTGTAAAATGGGGTAGGCACAAAAGGTCCTCAAGGGTCGAGCTGTCGCTAAGGTTATTTCCAGCCCCATATCATAAGATAATATGATTTATCTATATATTGATACAATGTATTGTAGTGTGCTACAATACATTGTATTTAAAAAAATAATTGAACTTTGCATAGGCCGCTGACTAACAGAGATAATTCCCTATAACAACTTTAACATGTAATTTGTAGGTAGTAGAAAGTGCAAAGATGAGTCAAGTTGAGTTAATATTTCCAGTTGAAACAAACCCTAAACTCAGAACATTTTCCAGGATCCTCCACCTGCAAATCCTGCAAAACATTTTCACGGAGACCAACCAGTCCATCAAGGCATACACTGAAGTCCACAAGGACCTGAAAGATTCCATCAAGGACACTGAACAGAGGATTAAACACTTCCGTGGCATTATTGAGGGTGATTACGATTTTTAGAAATACTTGTAGTTGCTGTTAGTTTTTTTATTCAACTAGGCTAAAATGCCTGCGTTAGAAGTGGCCCACAGTGGTCCAAAGGTGTATCTTTAAAGTTGAAGGCCCATTATGTCCCATAGCATTTTATTTATATGAACTATATCACTAAAGCTTGTTTTCATGAAGGTACGAAAGACAATTTTTTCTTTCATCCGTGCTTGTTTTATAATAATGAATGTAGATTTTAGAACTATACTCAAGTGAGACTTTTGGCATGAATTAAAATGAATGCCTTACGTTAGGTTAAAGGGGGTCATCCAAGAAAAGTAACGTAACGAAAAATATGTACTTTCGAGAGCTTCGTGTAACGAAAATTTAAGACTTAGAAAAGTAATAGTTATACCATCGTAAAGATCGGTCACACTACAAGAAAAAAAATGCTCGACGCCCCCCTCGACACCCTCTGGTGGCGACATAGGCCGCGGAAGTGAACACTAAAAATGAGGTGTTACGCGGTTAGCGTTCAGTTTAAAGTGAGCTAGCGTCGAAACTACTCGACTGATTTGGACCAAATAAACGATATATTAAAGAATAGAGTATACGCTATGGTTTGACGTTAAAAAAATACAGTTTGCGATATTAATAAAGTTGACGTTGATTCCAAGTGAAAATGACAAGGTCGTAAGAAAGAAGGCAAAAATTAGCAGAATAAATGCCGTTTGCGACCGACCAAAACACTTTCGGGAGCGAGAGCGAGAAGAAAGAAGCCCATAAAAATAAATAAAAAAATTCATCTGTAAAATGATTTTTGCTCGAATCGGCTTTCAAAACCACAGTTTATCTTGTTTTCAATTAAAAAACAAGCTTTAGGGCTCAAATTGAAAAAAAAGAATGGGAATAGAATATGACATAATGGACTTAAAACTTCATAGAGCCTGTAGATACCATAATTAATAGTGAATGATTATGTATGATTAATTAATTACTTACAAAAATATTAACTATGTGAAAGATCTAATTCTTGTCTCATGTTGAGATTGTTTACTGTAATGAGATTTAAATGTAGAGATGCACCGGATAGGGATTTGGCCGGATATCCTGATACCGAATATCCGGCTGACAGCTGGCTGATATATCCAGCCGAATGGAAGACGTTACATACAAGTGATGTAATCGCATGCGCTCACGCGCTCACACGTACGTTTACTCGTAAGTGTCTGCTAATGTTTTTTTTTTGATATTTTCTTAATAAAGTAATGAAAGACTGTTTAGGGATAGGTAGATAGATAAAAATTTCTTTTGTTTTTTATTTTTATCATCCCATAATTACGACAGTTATTGTAACTTAATGAGACGTTAATCTCTGTCTTTATTTTTTGTTCAACTTATTGTCGAATGAAATATCCGGCGCGGCCGGAAGCACCTACTATTCAGCCGGATAGGCCGGATACCGGATACAAACCAGATATCCGGTGCATCTCTATTTAAAAGTGTTAACTTAAATCCAATTTGATTTATTAAATTGTGATACTGTTTAAAACTTGTCAATTTTATTCTTTCTCCGCCCTGAGATACATTTTTTTTGATTCTTGTTAAAGTTTATTTTCATGTGTAAACTCCCAGCCCCGGAAATTAAGAACCCTGTCGCAAAATTTTTTTGTTATTTCTTGACATCCTTATGAATGTGTCAAAGCTACAAAGGATGTCTTGGCCACTATACATTGAGTTTTATTTAGACATCTAATCTTTGATTCCAATAACAAACCCTCAGTGAATGCTACATTGAGCCCCTTGCTCGATTGAGCGACGATCTACGCGCTTATCAGTTGCAATGGTTAAAAGTTAAAACGATTAGTGTAATGACCGTTTTATCCGCGTGAATATAGCTTCTGTAACTACCTACTTAGATGCCATCAAAATGCCTACCTACAAAAACCGTACGATACGAACAGAGATAACAAGGTTACTATACGAGTTAAATACACATTAATCGTTTAAAATCCAATGAAATTTAAACTTTGTTTCTATGACTAAACACAATATGATTCACACTTGATTAGTTGCTGCAGTCGTCCTCTGACCACTGTACAGGTCACATGTGTTTATGGGTTTATATAAAGAATAATTAACGAGGCGAAGATGAGCGAAGGATTATGGAAGCTTTTCAAGTAAGTAAACAGTCCATTTACGTTTGAGCATGTCTTGTGTACCCTCTTATTTATTTGTTTGTGTATTATACACGTGCTTCAATAATTCTTAATTGTTTTCCATTTTTTATTTCATTACAAACCGGCACATAATATCTTTATTTGGATTTTTGTGAGCACCACACTTGATCAAATACGTTGCGAAGCCAAGTATTATTCCTACCGCTTTTATTTTTATTTCCCTAGATAAGAATGTTCTTTAGCTAAACAGGACTTGGGTCTGATATAAATAGAACGAATTAGGCAATAACAATCATAATCTGTGATAAATATCGAGCAACATTTATTTAATCTGATTGATTATGTCCTGGGCAATGTTGAAATCCGTTTGACGCGTATACCTATCTATAGGAACGCCACCAAACTCAAGAAAACCCTATGATAAGAATAAGTTTCTTTGTGCGTAAGATGACAAAGTATTCATAGTCCATACACCAGTAGGAACTTAAGCATAGGTTATATTGAACTAAATAAAATTATAATACTTTAGTCATTTTATTTTTACCTTTGTATTTTTAGGATCTCGTATCTCAATAGGTAGAAACGAAACCAGGATCACTTTTTATATTTTAAACGTATGTGACCGTTATTTGTACGAAACATCCTAGTTAAGTCTTCATTAATATACAAGCTATCCCTTTCTAGCTCTAGATATACTTGACACGAGACTTAAGGAAGCCTTTTACTTTAAGGATCTTGCAAGTCTTATATGGGCCAATGCAGCCTGAAATGAAGCTTTATTATTAACTTCATATTCCAGTTCGAAATCTGAATGAAACCTCGAGCACAGATGAAATAATGGGTATAACTATTATTGCCAAGAGGGAGCCATTGGTAGTTTTATAATCTGTGTTATGGATCTCGCTTTTATTATTTCCTGGTCAGGGTTTTTTCTTGCCTTGATGACTTGATCATGGTCAGGAAATAGTAAGTGGATCTCGTAATTATTAATAACCCTGAGGTTTTCCTAACCTGTTCTTTAATGGTAACATAGGACTACCTAAGTAGGTAAACATTACAAAATCACTTGCTTGATATTATAAACACGATAACTTATCGTAATTCTTTAAAACTTTCTTAAAGTTGTTGACTGATAAGAACATTATGAATACAGGAAAGTACTCCGTGTACCTACGTACCTACTTGTTATATGTTTTATTTTACTGCCTGACCCATTTACTCGTGCTTATCAAGAGGAAATCGAAAGTATGTTTCCTCTAGACCACAGGTTCCCAAACTTATTTCGCCCACCGCCCACTTTTAGAATCAAAAATTTTCAAACGCCCCCCAATTATTTTAAACTTACTACTCGTATCTGTTGCACACCTTAAATATAGCTATTGCAATTTTTAATTTTAAACATGCCATATCCTATTTCAGAGCAATAAAAAGCATACTTAATCTTATTTAAGGGTATTTTTATACAAATTAAAACAAAGTTTTGAATTTAAACGATCTGTAAGATTGTTTATTGAATAAATAATCTTACAGATGACTTATGAACCAGCCAATTGATACAGGAATGCACAATTCAGGTTATTTAACAAAAACTTGTTAAAACATGATTGCCCGCGGTCTACTATCTACGAAAATTACCTATCTAGGAGTACTAATAACTATTAAAATGCGAAAGTATGTCTGTTACCTTTTTATTTGTTTGTTTGTGTCTACTTTCATTTCGAAACGAAGCGACCGATTGACATGATTTTTATTTCATATATTCAATAAAACAGGACAGATATATGAACTACGCGGAGAGAAATAGCGAACCGAGTTTGAGCAATCTCTTAACTAATATTAGTTGATGTTCACAAGTTGTAGTTGAGAGTCGAGAGCTCATGCAGTCGGTGTCTAAGAGGCTTCTTAGCTAAATGAAATTACAAATCACCCCCCAAGCCTCTACACAACGCCCCATTTTTTTTCTGGGTCTCTTACCGCCCCCCTTTAGGCCTGCAGCGCCCACAAGGGGGCGTTATCGCCCACTTTGGGAAAGGCTGCTCTAGACTGTAAATTCAACAGAAATCGAACCAGTGGTGCCCATTTCAAATACTTAGTACCTACCTATTATTTCTTTATTTCCACGATTTTTCTGACACTGTTTTGCCCAAGGCTTGCCACAAAGAATTTATGTATGTATCTTAATGTCAAATACAAGTTAATTACAAGATAAGGGTCAAAGCTGGTCAAGTTCGGTGTTATTACAACCAGATTATTACACCAGAACCAGAAGCACAAAAGATCCCTGAGGGTCGAAGTGCCGCTGGGGTTATCTCTGACATGTCATGAGATAAGATATTACAACCAGATCATAATCATGGGCTAACAGCTAAATATTGGACACAGACATGAAAATGTACCCAGTCTTCAGCTCTTTTAACTTATATACACTCTCACATCTATAATCCTCGAGGGGGTAGACAGAGGGACCACCTTCATCATGGATAGTTCCCAATTTTCGCCGTAAGATTTAGTGAACAAACGTGATAGATGGCGAGTCTTTCGCCGTTTACTAGGTGTAGAATAGTATCCAGTAAAATCCTTAGTCGCCTCGTACGACACCCACGGGAAGAGTTGCGGTCGACGAGACAGGTTTTTTAAATCGGCCAAATATAAATATATCCCACTTTTTTTTATCTTTGGATCATGCCTAGAAGCATAAGGCTTGAATAAAGTAAGTACCCTTTCCCAGTTTATTTTTAACTTGACGTCTTGACCAGCATGTTTTACAAAAGAAACAACAACAAACAAACAGTTAGAAATATTGAGTCAAAATTTTATGTAGGTACCTAACTAAAAATTCTATAAAATTGTAAAAATGTGATCACCAAATGTTGTCCAACAGTAGTCTGCTATACACAAACCCATGGCTTCATTTTCTGGACGTGAAGAACCTAGTAATAGGTACCTATCAATTTACTTTTCTACCTACTAAAACGTTTTATGTCTATGTTCTCGATATCAGATAGTACATACATACAATAAACTATGTATTATTTTATTATAGTTACTAGCTGTTGCCCTTTGGCTTCGCTCGCGTGGACCTTTTTTTTAATCAGAAAGCTCCGCGGGCGTGCGCACAACAACTTACCAAAGTTTCATCGCTTTTTTATATTTTAATTATATTATACTAGCTGTGCCCCGGCGGCGGCGGCTTCGCTCGCCTTTTTATTTCATACTTTTCCTGGGCATCTGTTTGCCACAAGCCCAAGTTTGTCATTTATTTATACCCAAAGAAATTTTAATTATTACTTTAATATTTCCTTGTTTATACCCATATTTTTTTTAAATTTACGACTAAAACCACGTGAATGGTTTCCGGGCAGCTCGTACAATTCCTATTCCTATTTAATGGTTCGATCTCACCTCATAGTCAAAGATTGAGCACATACGGGCTTAGTAATAAATACTGCCGAAACATATCTATACCGAAGCGAAAATATTTGACCTTGCTGGTGGTAGGACCCCTTAAGGGTCCGCCTTGCTTCGGTGTTGATATGTTTCGGCGGTGTTTATAGAACAGCCAGTACTTACCAAGCCCGTGTTCCATCTTCGAACTCATCGTCACTTACCACCAAGTGAGATTGATGTCAAACGCAGGTTTAGTCGTAGGTATAAATAAAAATAAATAAGCGAACCTTAAATTCATGCCGTGTCGTGCCGGCCTTAAAGAATAGCACCACCCCAACTCCTCCCGTTACGAGGCGACTTAGGGATTATGCAGATATTATTCTACACCGAGTAGACGGCAATAGGCTCGCTTGTCCAAATCTTACGACGAAAAATAGGAAAACTACCAATAATAAAGGTGGTTCCTCTGTCTCGGTGATTATGGATGTGACAGTTATGCGTAAATTCACGATATTATTGGTCTTGTAAACCTTCCCAGCACGATATCGGAAGCCCTAGGCGTGCAATGGGCGCCGCTCGATGTCCCCTTACGTCGGCGACTGCAAACCCTGGCGGCTGCTGGCTGGATAAGCATGGTCCTGTTCGGAGAAGTCTTCTCCATATTCCTGTACCTCCGGCTGGCATACTCCGACTACTGGTGGCTCGCCGTGCTCTATGCCGCGTGGATGTTGAATGACATCGAGATTTGTAACCGGGGCGGGCGGAGGTACGTGTCTAAATTTTCCACTTCCTAACCATGCTGTGTTTACACGTTAAGGGTTACGACCTAGCTCATAACTTTATATTGATTTTTCTGTCATTTCTCTGGTTGTAATCTGTTGTGTTTACCTAATAAATAAATTAAAATTATATATGAGTAGTAAGATGGAGGGGTCTGATGCTTGCTTGCTTATCGTATGGTTATTGGCCAACCTATTTGTCAAAGTTGTTCAGGCCGCCCGTAGGCCTCTGACATGGCTTAACGACTGCTGTCGAACGACAACAACCGGGACCGACTGCTTAACGTGCTCTCCGAGGCACGGAGGAGCTCAGATGAAATATGCCACTAGCGGTCCTGATACCGACCGCGTCAACGTTGCTTAACCTGCACGATCACTTTCGGACCGTGCTCGCAACTAGGCTACGAGCTCCTCAATCTGGGGTCTGATAAGGGGGTATCTTAAGGCAATACGCGTGGTGAAACAAGGAAAAAGCGTCAATCCCAAATAATATGTTATTCTGAATTAAGGCACTTATTAGAGCTTCGGTGGCTAGGACGCCGGATTCCAAACCATGCAATGATTGTTCAAAACTATGCAATGTCATGTACCAATGAGTTTTTCGAATGTTTCCGAAGACTTACTTATATTTACATGAAGAAAATATCATGTAGAAACATGCATGTCCGAAGAAAAAAGGTTTTTAAGGCGTGTGAATTCCACCAATCAGCACTGGGCCCGCTCTGTGGATCTTGACCTTCACCCCGTTATGCAAAGGGAGGCCTGTGCCCCAAATAGTTGAGACGTTAATAGACTAGAAGGAATTTATTTATAAATTGGACTTCTTCATAACTACCACTTTTATTTGAATCGTATCTACAGTCCGTGAGCTCAGAAAGGGATTCGGAAATCGGGTAAAATCGTTCTGTTTCTGTCTTAACTATTACTACATTCGCGTATCCCTGTCTTTCTCAAAGTGGGCGACAACGCCCCCTTGTGGCGCTGGAGGCCTGCAGGGGAGCGGTAGAACGCCCAAAGAAAATTGGGGGGCGTTAATGCGGTATAGGGGGACGATACCTGATTTAAAAGTAAGGCGAAAAATTATGCTTTCCTGATATTTCAAAATAAAATTATATACCTTCTACAACTCATGTCATCATCATGAGTCTTCTCGAGTCTGCGGCATCGGACAGAGCGCGGTGGAAAAATATTGTCTCAGCCCTATGCACCACTAGGTGCTCTAGGACCTGAACAAGAAGAAGACAACTACATCACTAATTTAGATCTTATTCTTACCCTGATTTTGTTTTATTTGTCACGGCTTTCTTAGCTCGTGTGCTGTGTTTGTAGCAATGAAGCTTTTATAAACAACGTGATTTGTGCATGATTTGACAGAATTTTCGGTTGTAGAATTTTTGTTGGTTTTAACATGCTCAGTATGAAATCGGAGAGTGCATCAAATTCATCCTTCACATTAGATAAGTTTTCAATCAATCAATCATTTGTCAGATAATACACAATCTTACATGTCATTAAAATTCAAAACTTTGTTTTAATTTGGATAAAAATACCCTTAAATAAGATTAAGTATGCGTTGTAATTGCTCAAATATAGGATATTGCATGTTTAAAAATAATAATTGCAATAGCTGTTTTTAAGATGCGCAACACATAGCAAGTTTAAAAATTTAGGGGCGTTTGAAAATTCCTGCTTCTCAAAGTGGGCGGTGAGCGAAATAAGTTTGAGAACCTGTGGCGTATCCTATACCCGAAGTCTCAAGACCCGAAGACTCACGCACTGTAATTGATTTGACTTGTAGGCACTATAGATAATTCACATCTGATCAATTCTCCATATTCCTTTAACTTCTAGGTTCGAATGGGTCCGCAACTGGTCGTGGTGGCGCTACTACCGCGACTACTTCCCCATCGCGCTGGTGAAGACCGCCGACCTAGACCCCTCGAGGAACTACCTCATGGCCTGCTTCCCGCACGGAGTGGTCTGCTCTGGTGCCTTCGGGGCGTTCGCCACCAACGCTCTCGACTTCAATAGGTAATGGCTGGTCGCTATATTCAGCCTTAGCCCAATATTGGGAGGGTCACTTATACGACTGCTGATTGTGGTGGGTCTTAGGGCTTTCCACCACAGCTGTGCGAGGAAGCGAGGCGGTGAGCGAGAAAAAAATCCACCAATAGGATTGCCTCATTATCACGTCATGATTAAAATGGAGCGATCCTATTGGCGGATTTATTCCTTTTTCACCGCCTTGCTTCCTCGCACAGCTTTGGTCGAAATGCAGCCTTATAGTGGATCGCAACGACTTTTATGTTATTGAGGGGGGTCATAACACTCTATTACCCCACCTGCGACAAGTAGGTCCTTACTTTCTACGCTATCACCTGGACCCTGGACCCCTCGAGGAACTACCTCATGGCCTGTTTCCCGCACGACGTTGTCTGCTATGGTGCTACCAACGCTCTTGACTTCAATTTGTAATTTTCGTATCCTTGTTTTCTTTGTGTATCTTGTATGGAATAAAGTGTTTATCATCTATCTATGTATCTTTTCACAGAACCTTCCCCGGCATGACTTGCAACATGATAACCCTCGGAGGTCACTTCGTGGTGCCATTCTTCAGAGATTTCATCCTGGCTCTCGGAGGATGCTCCTCATCACAAGAGAGCTTGATGTATATGCTGGACCAGAGACGGCATAAGGGGAAGTGTGTGGCCCTGATCGTAGGGGGGGCTGCTGAGGCCTTGGACTCCCACCCTGGAGAGTACAAAGTGATCCTGAGCAGGAGGAAAGGGTTCATACGCGTTGCTATGAAGTCTGGGTGCGTAGAATTTCTTTCATGACACCTTCTTCCATGGAACACTCATGGCACAAGACAGCTCAGGCTCTTCGTACGTACGTTCGTGACATACCGTTTGTTTTGCCTTTTTTCTTGTGCTATGGTTACACTTGCCTGTTTTCCTACTCTAATCCCATTTACTTGTAGTTAAGTCTCCATGACAGGCTTCGTGGCTCCGTGCCAGACTCCAATGTAGGAGGAAGGAAACCATCCAATCAGTGTTATGCAATAATGAGATTTTTTTTTAAATTAAAACAAAAACTCACATAAAAAAACAAACACACTCATACAGCACAACACGCACACACTGTTGCTTTCTTCGTCCGTGCAGTCACTGAGGGGCCAGCTGAAAATCAGCGCTGTGGCTTGCCTCAGCATTATGCTGAGCTGGTGTACCCTTTTTGGCATTGTACCGTACCAGATGTTTTGTGCTGCATGTATTAATCTTTGTATACTTCTGTATTGTGTTCTATATGCTGATGTTTACAGTGCTAAATAAACGTTTTCAATTTCATATTTACAGATTCATTTCACCAAAGCATATTTACAGATTCATTTCACCAAAGCATATTTACAGATTCATTTCACCAAAGCATATTTACAGATTCATTTCACCAAAGCATATTTACAGATTCATTTCACCAAAGCATATTTACAGATTCATTTCACCAAAGCATATGTGAGCTCAATTATTTACATAACACCACTATATGGCTATATTGTTTTTTGGTTTTTTCGAAAGCTCTAAGTATTTACCTTTGCATTGACGCTTTGATAAGGAAGATTATTTTCTGTAGGTAAAAAAAACTGTCAATGTGAAAAATCCCCTTGGAATAACTAGTTGGACATTACAGTTGCACCACGTAGAATACCCCAAAATTTGGTTATTCTCATAAATTTAATAATTTTGAAATAATTAAAATATTGGTCTTTATGTAAACGTTGTTGTTCTAACCTGTAGATATGCATCTTGTATTAAATCTCTAGAAATGACTTTCACGCTATTTACCTATAATCAGAGATCGGATTAGGTAGTGCAATTTAGGGTTAATGACCTCAAACGTTATATTAATATGAATACGCCCGCGGGATTGCGGGATTTTGGAAAAGTTCTGTGTATATAAAATACTTTTTCTCCTAATGGGTATTCCAAAAGGAAATCATGTCATCATCCCTTTGGTGAGAGAGGGACAACCGATACAGATTATAGTCCTAATGGTAAGCCCATTAGGACTATAATCGGGGTTTATTGTCAATTTCTCAGAACGCTCTTATCAGTCGTCGCCTTTGTTATGCCGAAACAATACATTTTCTAAAAAAATGTGAAATGTAAGGTAAACAACAATATGCCGGCAAATTTATCCTCGTAAAAATCTTAATCCAATGTGACGAGCTCTTAGCGAATTTGTAATCCCGGGATATTGTTACTTGTTGGGCATGTCCATGTTCATATTTCGTCATGGAATCCCGCAAAATTACACTACCTAATCCGATCACTGCCTTTAATGCAGAACTTTCACTAACTGTAAACCATTTCCTTTTCAGGGCCCCGCTGGTTCCAGTGTTCTCATTCGGCGAGCCCGATGTGTTCCGTCCGTTCAACAACCCGCAGGACAGTTTCCTCAGGAAGTTCCAGGAGACGTTCCGCAAAGTCACGGGAATTTCGCCCATATTCCCCATTGGGAGAGGCTTGTTTCAGTACAGCTTCGGAGTGGTGCCGCTACGAGCACCAATTACTACAGTCGGTCAGTTCTGCATGTAATAAATGGATGAAAGAATATAAATATATAATATAACAGCGTCGGTGGCCTAGTGGCTAGGACGCAGGACTCCCATGCGGGAGGTCCGGGTTCGTAACCACGCCATGTACCAAATAGCTTTCGGATTTTTTCGAAGACTTGTGTACATTTACCGACTGCTCTAACGGTGAAGGAAAACATCGTGAGGAAACCTGCATGTCTGAGGAAATATAAAAAAAACCAAAGGCGTATGAAATCCACCAATCAGCACTGGGCCCGCTCGGTAAAACATGGCCCGTACCTCCTTGTGCAAGGGGAGGCCTGTGCCCCAACAATGGGGACATTAATAGGCTACTGATGATGATAAAATATACTTACATGATAACTTAGTGTGAAACAGTGCGTGGTTTGTAAGCCCTTGGGGAATTCAGCACAGAAATCGGTCTACTAACACCCCTCTCCTCTAGAACAATGACGTGAGCACTGAAAGCGAGCCACGCAATTGATCCATAGGTCATATATTTTCATACACTTGACATTTCAGTGCCCGACTAATATATGGGAAAAGTACAAATTGCATGCGCCAACTGGTGGACGCGGTTTTCCTTATAAAACTTCTCTAGCAATCTACATAGGGGTGAATTTTAAAATCCTTGTAATTCGGGTACCGGATAAAATATGTCTTTCTTACCACAGTCTTAGTACATGTGCATATCGCTATCAGTATCTAAAGCCTCAAGAAGGGAAGCCCTAAAAATCCTCTTCTAAAAACCCACGCACTAAACAAAGCAATCATTACATTCACAGGTTTTTTTTGCTTTCCCAACTCAATTTTGCACAACAACCATTTTTCCATTTCCTAACCATGCTGTGTTTACACGTTACGTGCCTTTCCACTAAAGCTGTGCGAGGAAGCGAGGCGGTAAGCGAGGAAAAAATCCACAAATAGGATCGCGCCATTATCACGTCATATCACGTGACGATTAAAATGCAGCGATCCTATTGGCAGATTTTTTCCTCGCTCACCACCTCGCTTCCTCGCACAGCTTTGGTGGACAGGTAGCCTTAGTTACGACCTAGCTCATAACTTTATATTGATTTTTCTGTAATTTCTCTAGTTGTAATCTGTTGTGTTTACCTAATAAATAAATTAAATTATCTAGACAGTCTTATCGCTAAGAACGATATCTGAAAAAGGTGAAAAGGTAGATTAGTTTATGTAGTTCAGTGGAGGATATGGCGTCATGCCCTCTCCCCCACCCCCCAAAAATTAAAATAAAACGTAATATAATCAAAATATGTTTATTTTCGATTGGCGACGCTAACGCGAATATAAATACATAATATAGAACTCCCCCCAATAACAATTTTCATAGGTATAAACTTGTTTTCCTAATCTAATATTACCCCTTAAATTACAAAACAGTTAATAATTACCTAACATGGTTTTCTGTCTTGGCATATACAACATTTCTCTGGTCCGTTTCAGTTGGATCTCCAATGGAAGTGAAAAAGAACCTAGACCCAACTCCTGAAGAAGTAGACGCAGTTCACGCAGAGTTCACTCAGAAGCTGGTGGCGTTGTTCGAACAAGAGAAGAGTAAACACTTGAAGAGCCATGACGACGTCCGTCTGGTCATCACGTAGCCAGTTGAGGACTTGGCTGGAGAAGTATCAGGTTTGATTCCGTTAGCTTTTATTTTATTGAAAAAAGGTACCTAGGTATAGCTACCTACTACACATCACGGAAAAATATATTTTTTCAACACACTTGCTCGTAAAGTGGCTCGTAAGTGCTAGTGCTTTTTACTTAACATTTTTTTTTAAATCTCGGCAAAGAGTTTTTACTCATATGTTTAAGAAATTTTTATTTTTCCTTGCAAGTGGGTTGAAAAACGTCGTATGAAACGCGTGAGCATTGGTCATTACACTCGGCTCCATCACACCCTCGCCTTCGGCTCGGGATGTAATCTAGCCTCGAGTGTAATGACCAACTAAGCTTACTTGTATCATAATGTACTATTATTTATATTGTTAAAAACAGTGTAAAGTTGATTTTATATTACGTTGGGTAGCTGCTTGGCTGTGGCTAGTATTTAAAGGTAGCAGGTTCGATTTTGTGAGCTTTATAATTTCCTTGAAAAATCAGAAAAAAAATACTTTTTATAATGTAAAAAAAACCTGTAAATCTTGATTAATTTTATATTATTTTGGGATTATAAAATTAGCATTACAAACGCGATTTTTATCACGATTTTGGTTATAAAAGTTCATAAAGTTAATACTTTTGTTATAAACTTATTTTTTTATAAATTGCTGTTACAAATCTATCGCCATTTACACTTTGGTTGAACTTTGGTGGAATTATAGACATAATTTTAATCTATCGAAGGAATAGACTGATTTTGTAGATATAAGTTTTGTTACTATACTGATAGTTTACTTATAATAAAAGGTTTATATACTTTCTTTTAACAGAGCTTTTAATTTTCATCATCATCAGCAGCCTGCTCTAGTCCACTGCTGGACATAGGCCTCTCCCAGGGCGCGCCTGTGCTATCCATGGGAGGAAATGCCATAATCGCCACGCTAGGCCTGCGGGTTGTCGATCGCAGTAGACGGGTCGCTTGCCCCGATGACGCTGCTGTCCGTCACCGTGCTTCTGGTATTTTGACCCAGCCAGAATTTGAGTGGTTATACCGCCACTAGTCGGTCGCCAGGGACTCGTTCGTTAATCGGCAGGATGCACCACGTGCAGGTGAGTTTGACATTTGGAGGTCTAGATGTTGGTGATTACATCCCTTTTTTTTGCTTTTAATTTTACGGCTACTTAATGATTAATCTTTTATTTAAATTACCAATATTCTTCATTAATAGGCTAAAATGCGTTTTTAGCAATTAGCGTAGGATCCATTATGACACTAAAAAATTATGTTTGGACTAAAAAAAATGTAAAGTCCAGAGATTCAAAATCGCAAAAACCGTTTCCAATAACGGTTCCAATAGTAAGGTCCCTCTTCGTTTGACCACTCACATTTTGTTTTTTAATTTTTATTTATTTATTTATTACAAAATCTACAGCACTTAAATTTAAAACCAAAAAAGTCCATTAAAAACATACTGACAATTAAAGATTTCCTATTTTAAAACAACGCCTGTAGGGAGAAATAAGTTTTGGTGTGTGTGTATATGGATGTGTTTATTGGAAATGTGTGTGAGCGTGTTTGTGTAGAAGAGAGTGAAAGGGGTGTGTACATTTGTATGTGTTTGTTCGAGTCTTCACTACATGTATCCAGCTACAACGCTACTGTACTAGTACCCTCTAAGTATTATTGATTATCGTTACAATGTCTCTCCTGATGGCAGCGGCACCGCCATTGAACAAGTCCAACGATGATTTTTTTTTTATTATATGACCTGTGTATGCGACGGATAATAGAATTTTGTGCATAGTTAGTTCGCGATAAGGGCACACGTGCAAAGGCGCGCTATTCGAATTGTTGACGATTCCGTGCTCACGAGCGATTTAGAGCCTCTCAGTTTAAGAATCGTCTCTCTCTGCGTCTTCTATCGCGTATATAATAGGGAGTGCTCTTCGGAACTATTTGACTTGGTGCCATCGTCTACTTTCTTGAATCGCACCACTCGTCGGCGCGGCGGCTCAATTTTCACCCGCATTTTCTAAAGCCTTGGGTGTCTACCACGACCCGTTTTACACGAACGTTTCTACCACGCACCTGTAAAATGTGGAACTCTCTTCCACCCGACGTTTTTCCACAGCGCTACGACATGATGCTTCAAAAAGAACGTTAAAAAAGTCCTCTCCCTCCACGGCCGGCAACACACAAGCAATACCCCCTGGTAGGTATAGCACGTGTCTCTAGGCGACGGTGACTACTTACCATCAGGTGGCCCGTCTGCCTGTTTGTAGTAGCTAATTTATATAAAAATAAAACAGAATAATGATGTGTGTCGCGCAACAAAAGCGCAGTCATCGAGGTTAACTTGTGATAGGTACTAGTGCGGAAAGTTTACAATTCCAATGAAGGTTACAAATGAAACAACTGTGCGAATTTTTCTATTTTTATTTATTTTATATGTACATTTTATATACAACGTAACTAACAAGAGCGCGGGGCCCGAGGCTATGGCACGATGGCAACTCTTTTGAGCATCATTTAGTCGATTAGCTTCACGTTTCCCTTATCGTTTCATTAATGAAGGTATCATTATAATTATACACAGTATACAAGAGCGGGAATGATACAGAATATATCGGGCATGCTACTACGGTACTGTCATCTGTTTTAAACAAAACGCTAAGAATTTAGGGCCAGCGCCGATGCAATCTCGACTAAAGATAAATTATAAAATTTTTTTAAGGTTTTTTTAATTCGAACACGGCGGTCACTCGCGACGTCGTCGTGTTCGAATTTTGAAATATAATAGTTTTTTTTCGAACTGTAAACGCCGTTAATATCCACTAATTCATTGTCAACCAAATAAATCTACTAGGCTGCGCCTCTGTAGTGTTCATCGGGGCTGGGCCTTACAGGTGTACAGAAAAAAAGCTCTCATCTCATTCCCATACATCATTCAAAAATGAATATGCACTTACCTATTCTTAACGTCATACTAAAGTTAAAATGATACACAATATATTTATCCATGATAATGAAGACGATAATGATTATATAACACACGTTTTCGAACAATCATAAAAGCTCACACTGTTACAGCGTTTTGTGTAAAACATTGTAAACATTAAACTCTAAACATATGGCATTAAGGCTACAAGAAGAAATATAACTAAAAACTGTATAATATAGTATCGTAGTATCATGCGGGCGTCAGTCCAGATCCCGCCCATTGGACAGTCACTCGAAAAACTGGAGCTCAAGGACAAAATCACCTAAATGAGATAGAAAATAATAACGATAAGAAAACCATCTGACATTAATGACCTGTGCACTGAAAATCCTACTTAAAACGATCAATTTTATACAAAAAGAGATAAACATACCAACATAAATTTGAACATTCAAGAACATATCGCACAGAAAACGTATAAACTTAGTAAGGCAAACAAAAACCCTACAGGTAAAATTGTCCTGGAGCTCCGAAAACCCAAACACAAACTTAACAAAGGCTTAACCATATCTAAAAGGCTATATAGACATTAAAATTAGAAAGAGTCGATGCAAACAATATAATTACAGTTGAATTAGACACATTGGAAATTGGCACGTCTCACATTAAAGATCCATACGAAATATCTACCCTGAAGATATTACAGTCTTAACAAAAGATAACAGTATTTTAAAATGCCATATATAGAAGAACTTACACGAATGTTGTCATTATTAGTAGCGTCGAGGAGAGGTCCAATTCGTGACTAGAAATCTAGAAATATTTTCGTCCTAAATTGTAAAAGTCAATCCGGTATCTTGCCTTTCGGAGAATTCACAGCATTAGAGTTCTATTACACCTTCTAAACGTAGTAACTTCTGCCTACACAATCTTATTTAACTATCCTTCAATTGCAAGAAAAGTTCTAAGAACTATTAGGCTTCGATTAAGACATACCCGGTCCCTTTCTACATCATGGCTCTAGAAAAAGTTATCACTAGAGTTTAAGTAGCTAGTATTTTGAGACAACTTCTTGCAATTAGCCATATATTTTTTAGAGACAAAAGTTCACGCACAGTTGACTGCTACTGCTAGTCTAAAAGTTCCCATGCCTAAAATCTCAGGCATATGCATATCCCTATAATCTCTATCAAAAGTTTGATCCCAAGAACGTGTAATTGTCTAAATCGATCCGTTGTCTATCAAATATTCTGGATGAAGAAAATTTTATAGACGCGAACGGATCTCATGGACTAGTCAAGTCAAATTAAGGCGTCTTCGCTCCTTGAGCGCCAGTCACTTTAAGTATTAAGACGATGCTTAAAAAGTCTTTGAAGCGGATTTGCTCACGCTTGCTTTGGATGCGCCGCCGGCGCCGGCGGGGCGGGCTTGAAGCATTGAAGTAAGAACGCCGTGTATAAGATGAATGCTATTGCCAAAGCTATCAAGGCGTACATGAAAATGTTGAGCTCCGGTTGTCTGAATCTGTTCTTTCGGAGCCACTCAAGCACTTCGTCTTCGGACATGAGATCACCTGCAAAATTTCAAAAGGACTGTTCTTATTATAGTAAGAGGCTATACACAAAATGTATTTTGTTTTGCAATTTAGTTACCTCAATCTATTTTGAAGCACATGCTAAATTGAACACACTGCGCATGATGTTAAGGTAGAATCTACAATAAATTATTTTAGTCAAATACCGGTAACTGATACCAATATTTCACAAAAATATTTATTATAGATACTACTTTAACAGCATTCGTGTTGTGTACATTTTAGTGTGTGCTAGAAAAATACAGTAACCGCTTTCGAACTTTGAGCATTTTGCTTCAAAATTATGGTCCCTGTTCCCCGGAAATCCAAATATCATTATCCCTAAGTTATAGTTCTCCTGTACATCATGCGATCCTATTATAATGTCGTCAAGATATATCTTACCTCTGTAAATACTCGGGAACCGTTTCCTAAAGTAAACGATAGCTGGGAGTTTGGTGACGCCCCATTTACGAGCGTACCGAGGATCATACATCTTTACAAATGTAATATCCAGGTTATCCGTCTCGCTGTCAATGTTTTCCAATTTGTCCAGTACTGCTCTGCTCTCCGGTGACTTTTCATCTGAAAGTTGAAAAGTGACGATTATGTTAGTTAGACGCAATTTTAAAATCCCATTGTTTCTATTTTCATCATTATCAGCATATGGTGTCTATTGTAGGACCTATACCAACCAACCAACTCCTGAATTTGTTTTTCCATCAATAGTTTAATACTTACAGAAATACACTGCTAAGAACTCGTTTTCTTCTAACAGTTTGTCCAACATTTTACGGTTCACCTCCTCAATTTCATTTTTAATTTCAAAAACGTCTTGAGAAGTAAGCCATTGTAGGATCCTGTCAACTTGATGTAAATCGCCGTCGTATAACATTGGCACTTGTTTACGGAAATACAGTAAGGTGGGTATGTTGACGACATTGTATTTGGCTGCTGCTTCTGGACTATTGATTTTCACGAAGTCAATACCAAATTGGTCAACTTCTCCATCGATTTGTTCTAAAGATTCAAGGATTTCTTCGCATTCCGGACAGTCGTTGTCATCATCTAAAAAAATTAATAATTCTTGTTATCTTATTCTATTGGTGCGGTATTAATGAACTGAGAGCCATTTTCATTAGATATACTTAGATTAGCTCTACGCTATACGTACAGAAGAATACAACGAGTAAATGGGATTCGTGAAGCAGTCTCTCCAGCATTCTCTCGTTGACGGATTCAATTTCATCAGCAAGCTCTCTGTTGTCATCGTCAATCAGCCATTCTAGAATAGATTCCTCATTTTGTAGATCACCTTCGAAGAGAAGTGGATTGCCGTTTCTGTAATTATTCAATGCTTTAATTTTCAATTCTTCTCCACCATAAAGTGTTTCTATGTTTCGATTCTCACCTAAAGTAAACCATAGCTGGGAAAGTTTTGATTGAGTATCGTTTGGCAAGCTGCGGGTCTTGGATCTTCACCATGTGAATTCCAAAAACATCACATTCATCGTCGATTTTTTCCAATCCTTCAAGTATATGCTCGCAGATATGACAGTTAAGTTTATCTGTAAGAAGTAACTGTTATTATTATTTGTTTAAGTGCAATTCTGATTCGAGGTTTTACTGATATTCTACTTACAAAAGTAAACGGCTAGATACTGTGTTTCCTCGACCATTTTCTCCAGCATTACTCTCGTTATAAGCTCAATTCTATCCTCCGTTTTCTGCGTGATCAACCATTGTAGCACTTCCTCTTCCTCTACTAGCGATCCTTCGTACACATTCGGTATATTGTTCTCAAAATATACCAGTACTGGGAAGTCTGTTACTCCGAATGATTCCGCTATGGAGTAGTCCTGGGTTTTAACGAACTTGATTTCATGTCTGTCGCAGTCATCGTCAATGTTCTCTAGTTCTTCCAAGATCCCCATACATTGCTCACAATCAGGTCCGTCTGAAACGTTTTATATAATTATGTTGTCAATTAAGTATGTTGTTTTGACGACTTATCGGCAACTTTTGATGGAGACTATAAACTGTCCTTGAATAAAGGCAGTAAACATATGTACTAATAGTAATCTATTAAAAAAATAAGTAATTAAAACTAAATACTGCATAATGTGCTTCATTCAGGAACTCTATAAAACTGTGGGAATATAGTAAAGAGAAATGTGACAATAAAGTTAATATTAAACTAGTAGGGAGTGAAGAACTAAGAAAGCTCTAATATAAAAACTTCCTATCTAACCGAACACATCTAAAAATGAAACAACATCTAAAGAAAACATGCGGCATGCTACAGATACAGTTGAAACGACGACACAAGGGACAAATCAAGGTTCTTTTCTAAAGGGAGTAAAGTGCCAATTGCTGGGTAATAAACATGAAAGGGATAGGAAGTACCCTCTTGTTCCTGTCCCTCTTCCTCTTCATTTTCTACTGCTTTCTTTTTCATTGACTTTCTCATCGCTTTCGAAGTGCAAATATCACACAGCGTTTTGTTCCCTAATAAAAGCAACGTGGTTAATTTTAGATTATAAAGGTACCGCTGATTAAAAAGTTCCAACTTTAAAATATTCAAACTTTTCCATTGATTAGAATTTTTTAAAGAAGGATACCCTCAAATTAGGACTCCAGCTGCATTATTGAAGGACCGTCAAGTTTATTTCGTTAAAGGAATCTCGAATTTGAAGGTACAGTAGTAAGCAAGTGAAATAATAGTGTAGATAGTATCTATGCGTACTTATCTTTGAGTATGCTTGTAGAGTACCTTCGTGAGAATTGAATAAAAAGTTTTAATACTTACAGAAGTACACAGCTAGGGATCCTGACTCCTCGATCATATTCATCAACTCTTCCCCCTCTAGGGCTTCTATAACGTCACCAGCAGGATTCTTTTGAGTTAAAAGCCAGCTTAATAGTTGCTGTTCTTCATAGAGGTCACCTAAAACGAAAATATTCTCCTTTTTAGAATAAGCACTTCCTGCGCAGCTTCATTTAAATGTATTGTTCGCTTCTTTGGTTTGTCAAGGCAGTCATTTACGTAGTTACAGGACTTTGGTACCAATATAAGGCCGATTTTGTTCTCTTGAAGAAGTGACCGATGAATTAATCTTGATCAACACTTGATACGTTTACCTGTTGTGTATTATACATTACCAGCATATATGACAGGATCTTTGGACCCCAATTTGAAGAACAAAACAGCAGGTAGGGCGAATACTCCATACTCCTTGGCCATCTGTCTGTCATCGATCTTGACAAAGTTGATTCCTGCTCCGTCAGCATCGTCGTCTATGTGCTCGATCTCTGCCAGCACTCTGGGGCACTGTTTGCAGTCATTACTGTCTAAAACATGTCATATGTGCAATACAATTGGAATTGTAGTAAAGAAGTTATTATTGGTAATTTTTCAATAGACCGCATCAATTATTCTACCAGAATGGTCAAAACCATTGCTGCCATTAGATTCTAGTCCAGTTTGGTTTTGGTTCTATGTCCAATTCACTTCAGAGGTTGCCTGGAAGAGATCGCTTTAAGTGATAAGGCCACCTTTGTACATATCGTGCTATAATTCCTGTAGTTTTTACTTTTCCTGATTTTGTGTACAATAAAGTCTATCTATCTATATATCTATCTATCTAGTACACTGTTTATGATTCAGGTTCTTCTTTTTAGGTTTATTTTATTTCTTACAATACTTACCGTCTCATCTATTAAGAATAAACTTTGTTTTATTGAGAAACCCTCAGATCACACACACTAATATTCGAAAGAAAACTTACAAAAGAAAACTGCTACATAATCCGATGTCTGTCGTATCTTCTGAAACATCTTGCTATTGACCTTTTCAATATGATCTGTCAATTCCATATTCTCGGGGTTTGTTAGCCAATCCTGTATCTCTTCCTCGTCATCCATGTCTCCGTCGTAGTTGATATACTTTCCTTTTCTGAAATAAGTGATGCCTGGAGGGTTGCGGAAGCCATACTTCTTTGCCATTAATCTGTCCGCACATTTTACTATTTTGATTCCGTATTCTGCAGCCTCATCGTCTATCAGTTCCACATGTCTAAGTATTCTTGGACTTTCTGGATCTTCTTCTTTGTCTATAAAAGAAATTAAATGAACATCCGTCCTATTTAATTCAATGTCACGTTTACTACTTTGACTACTTACAGAACACAACGGCTAAGAACTCCTTAGTTTCGATATACTTGAACAATTTGTCTCTATTTATTTCCTCGATACTTTCGTCTTCCTTTTGTTTGACCATCCAATCTAGCACCTCAGACTCATCCAACAGATTACCTAAAATAGTGTCACAGTTACTTAAATGCTGAAAAACCTAAACCAATAATATATTTTTAAAAGAAACCACATCCATTTCATTATAGTTTGGAAACTCACCAGTTTACATCCAATAAACGACATGCTCGGATACAACTACAGCAATACCATGCTGACATCATTCGTGTGTAATGTGTAATGACAAAAATTAACATTTAATAGAAAAAGTGTATTCATTTAACAAAATTATTGACCCAGCGCTGACTCAACAATTCAACGTAACAAATAAATAAATAAAACATCCATGCGAATTTTCCGCCAACCATCACAACTTACATTATCGACATATTGTCACACAACGCCAGCACTGCAGTGGCAGTAACCAAAATGCCGTCCAACACAAACATTTTATAGAAGTCGACAGAGGCAATAGACTTAGGTGTGTCTCTTTAGAGATACTTAGGTCTTTAGACTTAAGTGTCTCTTTAGACATACTCAAGTCTATTGTCTCTGTCGACTTAAAACTCACTAAATAAACCTGTCGATTACGATACAGTGATTCGAACTAGGCTCTCGTGTCTCCGTAATCAGTGGTTTATAAGGAGTTTCCAATTCCAATTGCGCGTGATGTTATTGATTTTCTACGTGATTGATCATATAAACCACTTATCACCGAAATCTTTTGGATCGGAACCGGCCGGCTTCCCGATCCATATAGAATTATAGACGAAAATGATATGAAAAGATTAATTGAACAGATATGTCTGGCATTGCGTCTATGCAAATTAAAATCAAGTTAATGTTAATGTTGGTACAAAACAATAAGAACTATGATTTATTCTAGAAAGTAATATTAATATTTTATCAAATGTATTACAAAATAATGAGATTTCATGAAGACTAGAAAACTATATGAACATGAAATCCTTACAACAATTAGTCTTTCAAGATGGCACGGCAAAATACAATTAAAAATGCCTTGTTGTTACGTTTCCTCTCACTTTTAATTTCTAAATATTGGAATCAAATTACAATCAAAATAACGATTTGTACACCTGCTTATAATGTTACTAGACGTCCCAATATTTAGTCACCACCATGTCCTTGAATTATTAGAACATATCGTCAAGTACGATATTTTGAAAAGGAATTGAAAATCAGTGTGAGCTGTATTCACATCATCAATAACATATTTGCAGGGTTTACTACTTTTAATGATTATGTGGCAGTTACTGTTGTGAATGTGAATACAGTCCATATGCAACATGGAAATACAACATCAACCCTGTTAAGTGCTTGCGGGAATCAAGGGACACGAGGTTATTATTAAGCTAGTAATGTTAATATGCCATGACAAATCGATGCATCGTTAGACTAGACTATTATATTAGACAGAGGTGAAACCGAACTCTGCAAGGGCTAGATGACTTGTAACATTCGTGTCCGCTTGACGCTCACATGCACGACTCTCCGGCTTGCAGTAGCATCGGTCACGATACTAGCGCAAGTATAATTCTAACATAGTAATAGTTTACCACCACCAATTAATATTCTCAGAGTCGAATAAACCTTTTTTTCCTTTGCCGGGTTTGTCCTTGGTTGCGAGTGCCTTGCTTTTTTTGCCCTTGGTCGGTTTCTCCGGCTCCTTCTGCGTTCGGGGTTTCTCTGCCAATTTCTTGGCCGGCATCTTGGTCGGCGTTGCTTTTGCTATTTTTGTCGGACTTTGAACTTTAGTGGGACAGCACTGGTAGGGTTCGTAAGTCAGTTTTGGGACAGCCGGTTTCGCCCCCAATCCAATGTAGAAACAGCGATCGCCTGCAGTCAGTAAAAATCTTGTTTTATAACCGGTAGACATGGCAATTACAAGAGAGTTAACTGCGAGTTAATACTGTGCATGTACTTTGTTTATGCGCCTATGTTATGCGCGCTATTAATTCTAGAATGATTTGTTAGTAAGTATAAGAACTGAAAACATTTTTATTGGAAAGCGTCCGCGAATGACTGCAGGCGACAACTGGAAAGTGGGTCCCATGCGGGCGCCATTGTTCGACCATGCAGATGTGTGACTGGGATATCCGTGCCTCCGTGCAGGGGTTACCTCTCAGGGTAAACACTACTCGTTACCTGTAAATATTCGTTTTATTCTACTAAAAAAACCGTCATCTTCGTCGTCGTCGTCGTCGTCGTCGTCATCATCGTCGTCGTCATCATTCTGATTATGGCGACTAATCTTTTTACCTACTTTGATTTTTGCCCCTTTCCGCCTCTTAACTGGTTCCTCTTCTTCGTCATCGTCTTCATCATCTTCATTTTCATCGTCGTCGTCTTCATCGTCATCGTCGTCGTCATCATCGTTGTCGTCGTCGTTGTCGTCATCATCATCATCATCATCAACGCCATCATCATCATCATCGTCGTCATTATCATCATCGTCGTCGTCATTATCATCATCGTCGTCGTCATTATCATCATCGTCGTCGTCATTGTCATCATCGTCGTCATCATTGTCATCATCGTCGTCGTCATTGTCATCATCGTCTTTGTCATCATCATCATCTTTATCATCATCGTCCTTGCTTTTAAGTGAGCGTTTGACGGTTTTAGTGCCAGGGTACCGAATTTTTAATTTACCGACATTTTTCCATGTAGCTTCCTTATTTGTATTATGTAATTTTAAAATATTTTTAATTTTTGACAATTTAGATTGAACAGTTTTATCGTCATCATCGTCGTCCTCGTCATCTTCTCCGTCATCATCGTCATCATCGTCATCATCATCGTCTTCATCATCGTCGTCATCATCGTCGTCATCATCATCGTCATCATCGTCGTCGTCATCGTCATCATCGTCGTCGTCATCATCGTCTTCATCGTCGTCGTCATCATCGTCGTCGTCGTCACTGTCATCATCATTATCGTCATCCTCTTCAACGATCTTCTTATTAACTTTTCCACCACTGTTGCGTTTATTCTTTTGATCACTGGTTCCAGGAAATCTGACTTTAAGCGTTCCCATTGTCTTCCATTCAGCTTGTTTCACATTCTTTGGGGCAATCTTTCTGGCGGTATTTGCTTCTTTACTTCGTGCAAACCCCGAGGCTTTTTTATCACCATCTGCATTGGCCTTCGATTTAAGATTAGCTTTATTTTTTTTGCGGTGGCTATCTTCACCTGCAGGCATTAGTAACTGTCATGCAAAATGACATAGCTCAAACATCCAGCATATAAGGCGTAAAGTAATAACATTTTTTTTAATTTAAAATATAAAGAATGATGTCATGCACGTAATATTTCGTTTTCCAATATTTTTATTACTATAAAAGAAAAGAGCCCTTTGTCGGACATTAAAAGTTTATAAATGGATGTGGATTCTTACTTTTCTGATCTATAAGCCACTGGAGAACCTTTTGTTCGTGCTTTAAATCACCTATAAACAGGATAAAGTGTTAGAAAATATTTTAATACCGAAGTTCCATGAATATACATCAAAAATCGCCATATTGGATCGCATTTCTAATAATTATGTAAAATAGAAAAGGTTACACATAATCGTTATTTAATTTTTATGTCACACACTTTCATTAAATCTTCGCTTTTCATCAGATTTGTTTCTATGTTTATAAAAATATTTAGATTTATAAGATGGTCTCCATTAATGCATAGATCAAACATAATTAAAAAAAAAAAAAACATAATTTTACTTACCATCATACATAATCGGCACTCCCGTCTCGTAATAGACCAAGGCTGGGAAACTAAAAATTCCGATATCTGATGCCAATTTGGAATCCTTAGATTTCACGAACTGAATGTCGTATTTGTCAGTATCATCGTCAATAGTCTCCAGTTCCTCCAGGACTTCGTCACAGGTATCACAATTGTCACTATCTATAACAAAAAGGTTTTTATCACTATCACAATTATAAACTGGTATTTGAAATTGAGTAATTGTAGGCCAATTTAACTACATCAACATAAAAGTGTCAACAGAATATACGATGCCACAATTATCAAGTCAAAAATTCCGCCCCGTGTCGACCTTGGCGCAAAGGTCCCCATGACGCTCGCGGCATTGCCACGCTGAATCGCCACGGCGAACCTCTGCACCAAGAACGACCCGGAGCGGTGGTCACAGCCCCTCTCTCTCAGGCGACGGCCGACCTCCCTGAATCAATTAATTAATTATTATCAAAATTGCTAAATTAGTTGTTTTTCCGTGCTTTTGCCACCCTGCTATCGCATAGTTATCATTGAAAGCGAATATTGTGTGTAAAACTTACAGAAAAATACGGCAAGATGTTCAACGTCTTCTATCAGATCCTTCAACGTCTTTCTATCGACACTCTCAATCACATCTGGCTGAGAATCATGCAGTTCCAACACCCATTTCAAGATCGCCTCTTCATGCATAAGGTCGCCCTCGTAAATCGTCCTAAACTTGTGTCTATAGAAGGCCAATGCAGGTAATTCTGAAAGATCGTATTCTTTGTCGATTCCTTCATCAGATGTTTTGACGAAATCAATGTCTTTCTCTTCACATTCATCATCGATATTCTCCAATTCGCTTAAGATTTTTTGGGATTTTTTATCACCTTCCACATCTGTAACAAAGCAAAATAAAGTAAATAGTAACATTGTTTACTCAAACTATCAGAGATAAATAGTAGATAATCATCATGTTTGTGCAGTCAGATTTATACGTACAGAAAAAGACAACAACATGATCGTTCTCCTCTAAAATCTTGTCCAACATTCTGGAGTTGACTTCTTCTATCTTTCCAGGGATCTCAAGAGTGTTCTCATCGGTCAACCAGGAGAGAACTTCATCTTCATCCTCGATGTCACCTGAAAATGTATATCAAGGTCTTAAAATTGAGATTTTTTCTTTAGTCTTTCTTTTGATTTCATTTCTTTAGGTAAACCATACCTTTGTAAATTAGAGGATCTTTGTTTCTGAAGAAAACAAGCGTGGGGAAGGTCTTGATTCCATATTTCTTAGCAAGAGATACGTCTTCAGTGGTAACGAAAATGATTCCCGTCTCATCCAGTTCATCGTCGATGTTTTCTAGCTCATCCAAGATGGTGTCGCATTCTTCACCTTCTTCGCAGTTACCACCTGAAGAAAAAAATAAAGAGATCCTTTCAACATCAGATTACGACAATAAAATGTTCGTTTATAATGATCCCTTCTGAAAATAAATTACAAGTGCTCTAAATCTTAGAACATTAACGAAGAATTATGTTCAACTACTCTTCAGTCAGACAGAGGTCTACTTACTGAAATACACGACCACATATTCGTGCTCCTCAATAAGGTCTGTCAGGATTTCATCAGTAACTTCTTCAATTGTCGCGCTGTTCTTTTGCTCAATAAGCCACTCCAGTACTTCATCTTCATTCATAAGGTCGCCCTCGTATATCGCTGGGATGTTCTCCTCGAAATAAACCAAGGTCGGCAGGTGGTCTATACCAAACTCCTTAGCTTCAGCGTCGTTGTCCATTCTCACTATTACGATGCCTTCCTTTTCCAGCTCGTCGTCAATGTTCTCCAGCTCATTGAGGATCCTGATATCTTGTTTGTCGTCCTTGTCATCTAAAATCATAGTATTTTGTTAAAATTATAATGCTAATTTCAAAAACAAATGATTAAGAGTAATATTTAATGTAGTTTTACTCACAGAAGATTACGGCCAAAAATGGGGTGCTCTCAATCAGTTTATCCATCATCTCGTCAGTGACTTCAGGGATTTCACTGTGCCGTTTCTGGTGAAGCAGCCAGCCCAATAGTTCCTCTTCTTTCATCAAGTCACCTTCATACATATGAGGGATTCCCTTCTCAAAGAACACCATAGTCGGTATAACATCAATGCCGTATTCTTTCGCCTCTTTGTCATCATCGATTTTCACAAACGCGATATCATTTTGGTCACATTCGTCATCAATATTCTCCAGTTCAGTCAAGATCTTTTGACTTTTCTTTTGATCCTTGTCGTCTGAAATTAATTCGAAGAACTGTATTTCATTTATATGTCAGTTCTTGACAGAGCAGTTTAAACAAAACTTCGAGTTTAAAATTATTACTAATGATGAAATTCGAGGCGGTGAAATAATTTAGGATCCTTGTATTATTTCAAATGCCTTAGCCAATGTTAAAACTAGTAGGAAGTGAAAAAATACTTACAGAACAACACGGCAACGTAATGCATTTTCTCTATGATCATGTCGAGCATCTCGTCGGTGATGTCTTCGATCTCATCGCTCTCGCTTTGATATCTGAGCCACGCGAGAACCTTCTCCTCTTCTTCCAAGTTTCCTTCGTAGTAAGTCGGAATACCCTTTTCAAAGTACAGCAACGTGGGAACTTTGTCAATGCCATATTCTTTAGCTTCATCGTCATTATCAATTTTCACAAACGCAATTCCTAGTTGGTCACATTCGTCATCAATATTCTCCAGTTCGTTCAATACCTTTTGTGATTTACGGTCGTTATTGTCATCTGGGAACAAGTTAAATGTTTTTATTTTTTTATTTGCATAGTATTTTATATTTATTAATGAACTGATGATATGATAGTGTTTATGATACTTACAAAATAACACAGCTACAGTCTTCCCATCCTTGATCAGACGGTCCAACATTTCATCAGTGACATCTTCAATTTCATCTTTCTCTAGTTGGTCAACCAGCCACTCCAGAATTTCTTCCTCGTTCTCAAGGTCACCTGTAATTTCATAGCACAGTTTTATCAACAACTTTGTCTACTTAGAACTTGTTTCTAACATTTTAATTCTTTGAAGATTTAAACTCGGTAATAAAATTTCAAAGGCCAAACAAACGAGACTGCAGAATTGTGTTTGATCAAAAGATTACTCTTGTTTATAAGAAATGTTCCAAAATTGTTCTTACCGTCGTAAACATTAGGGATCTGCTTTTCGAAGTAGACAATGGCTGGAATAGTGTCGATGCCAAAGGCATTGGCCGCCTTCTCATCGTCAATCTTAACGAATTGGATGCCATGGCGGTCGCAGTCATCGTCTATCTTCTCCAGTTCAGCTAGGACCGTCATCGATTCGTCATCTCCATGATCGTCTGGAAAAATAATCCACTTAGAGTTTATTCTAGGCATATCTAGTAAAATCCAACCTATGATTTACCACATGGTCAACTTTTATTTTTGACATCTGTAAATGTTTCGAATAGTTACAAGATTGCTTGATCCAGATGGAATGATATCACTTAAGATTTATTACAATGAGATAATTTTCTATTAATTGTAGGAAACTGTTACAGAATAAGAGAGGTTTATTTCCTCTTATCGTCGCGTGACATCTCAGCAGTCTTTACTCTCTTCTTCATATCTCGAAAAGACCCAATTCCATAACAAATTCTCGACACACAACACCAAGCGAGCCTAGAAACTACATTAAAAATAATCGTCATTACTCACAAAAGACTACGACAAGGTTGTCCACGTTCCCGATGAGTGTGTTGAGTGTCTTGGCTGTGACGTCTTCAATGACGTCTTCCTCGTCACCGGTGGACTTGTTGGCAATCAGCCATTCCAGCACATCCTCTTCTCTGCTCAGCTCACCTACAATAGGACACTGTTTGTTACTTTTATTTTCTATGTCTAGTTGTACCCTTGGTAGTTTATCAATACCATCTATATTTGATTGGTAGACGATTAGAGAAACGGAGTATGTACGAGTAGTTCCATGTTTTCTGGTAACGTCATTTATTTCCCAAACTGTCTTCCTCACAATGTTTATCATTTGTTGTTCTTAGACTATTTGCATCACCATTATTCAAAGCAAATCTCATATGAAAAGATGTTCTACAAAATTTTATTGAAGGAAGTTTATTCGTAGTAACCGTTAGGGGTAGCGACGCTCTTGTATCAAACAATTTATGAATGAATAGCTTTACATCCCACCAAGTTTTACGTAACATCAAATCGTTATCCAATTTCGTAATTCAAACGTCAGAATGGTAAGAAATGACTCACAAACCTTCATAGATAATGGGTATTTCATGCCTATAGTACACCAGTCTTGGCAGGTCTCCAAGACTGTACTCCTCAGCTAGTTCCTCGTCGTGGATTTTGACGAAACCAATTCCTAGCTGGTCCGCCTCATCGTCGATGTTCTCCAACTCTTGTAAGGCTTTTGCACATCTCTTGCATTCTGGCTTATCTGTAACATGGGAAGTGACTCTTTCAACATCCTTTACAATCACTGTATCGATATGATCGAGTTCAATGTCCCTCGCACTTCATACAATATCTGAAACAGTGCTGTTAAGATTAAGAGCAATTGTTCAAATAATTTAGTTCTGTGTGTTAAATAGTTATGTATGTGCAGGAATTTGAAGCGTAGTGTCGTGCAATGTGGGGTGCCTTGAGCTATTGTAAAACACAAATACATATATAATTGTCATTTCACAGGGAGCGAGAATCATTTTGATCATTTGCCGAAAATGTAACATTAGATCCGAAAATTAATTCACAACATTTAATGTTCTCAGGGTTCACTAATATTGTTACCACAGCTATTCTAAATATATACGTTTCTAACAATTTATTGACACAAACTAACATTTAAGTCAATAACATATTCTATAACCCAGACCGTGATATAAATAGAAAGACAGTGTAAACAGTTACTACCAGCGGCAGACTTTTGTCAGATATTTAGGTCAAGGTCATCAGAAAATTAACTTTGAAGAGTGAAAATGCTGTTTCTGGGATCATAAAAGAATACTTTGTTTCTCTGATGGATAAGAATGGATTTTTGACTGTTGTTAAGGAGACAGAATGTAGGTACTGACGTGGTGGTCGTGACAGGTCGGTCCGTCAATCCGAGCTTGCTGGCGGGACGCAAATAACTCGGCAGAAATAGCTCGCCTCACGGCCCGATAATGCAAACGCGTTTTTGATACTAGCTTTCCCTTAGACCAGACAGATGGATAAACAGTGGATGCTGAGTTTAACATAATGTTCCAGTCTTAAAATAGGTAGTCTAACCCAAACACGTGAGGTAAAAGAAGAACAAGCTAATAGAATATACAGAAATATAGGAATAGACCAAAGTGTTGCGCGGATAGCCCAAGTGTACCAGAGGATCATAAAGTTAACAAATCATAATCAGATAGACCAGACGAATCCATCGATCGAATTTAATTAGACTACTGAGTCATGCCACGATATTTTGTGTCCGAGCCAAAAGTTTAATTAGCCGTATTCATCATAGGATTCTTCTTCTTTTCTCATTTAAATAATTGAAGCTATGTTTCACGATTCAATTGCCAATGATTGAAAATAATGCTTTCCCCGCGACGAGCCTATCGCAACAAAAGCGAAACACATGTCTGTAACATAAACTGTAGGTACAAAAATATACACTACTCTACGAAGCGTGAAGAGTTACTGCCAAGCGACATTAAGGAGCATGCCGGCAGCCGGAATTCTTACTTACTGTTCGAAGGGCCGCAAGTCTTGTGATCAGGACCTACGTCAAAAACACAATAAAACACACAGCACAGTGTACAGAGAATTCTAAACCTTAATTCTATAGTAACTATTATAGGCGATAGTAAAGATAAAGATACTATTAATTACTCACAGTACTACTAAAAAGAAATGTACAGTTCAACCGGAAAAGTCGGTTGTTGTTAGTCGAAAAGAGTCTTCAATTTACCACGATAGCTGATAAAACTGACGAAGAACAAACCCCAGGGGGAAACAGGACGACACTTACAGAAGAGGACGGCTACATAGTCGGTGTCCTCGATGATCTTTGACAGGATCTTCTGGTTGACCTCCTCTATCCGGTCCGGGAGGTCCATTGCTTCTAAACTCGTCAGGAAATCCAGGACGTTTTCTTCGTCCATGAGATCTCCTAAAATGGAGAAACATAATGTTAATACACGAAGAGAAAGTTTACGTTGAAAGACCTCAATCGTCAGATGATAATTTTGAAGTTTTTATCTCATTACGAATTGTAATATCTATCACTACCTACTTTGAAGACATTACGCATGATTTTATTTATTATCTCTAGACCTCGAGTGAGATTTGGTATAATTTTCGAGCCAAATCGTTTCAGTTAGACCACGGGAAATACCCCAGTTTTTGTAGGTAATGGGAACTACTTATGATGAAGGTAGTTCCTCTGTCTACCCCTCGGGGATTTTGCACGTGATAGTTATATACCTATGTATTGTATAGGTAATGCGTAATCAATTGTTCCTACTTTCGTCTCATTAAGAAGAAGAAATCATGCTCACCGTCGTAAATGTTCTCACGGAAGTGCATGAGGGCGGGGACTTACGTGATGTCATACTGCTTGTCTTTGATTTTGACGAAGTCCACGAATATCGTGACTTCCGTAAATTTACCGAATTCGGACGTCCATGAATTCATTCGATGTGAGTGGATGCAGGAATGCGTAATCAGTTGGTCCTATACGAAGAACAAATCGCTCACCTTCGTAAATGATCGGTTCCTTCTCACGGAAGTACGTAAGGGCGGGGAATTTCGTGATGCCATACTGCTTGGAGAGCCGCTTGCGGGTGATCTTGACAAGTCCACGCCGAACGTGTCCGTGACATCCGTGAATTCGGCGTGTGCGGATGCACGAGTGCGTAACCATTGATCCCACATTCATAATTGATTAAGAAGAAGTCGTGCTTACCGTCGTAAATGATCGGTTCCTTCTTACGGAAGTACGTGAGGGCGGGGAATTTCGTGATGCCATACTGCTTGGAGAGCCGCTTGCGGGTGATCTTGACAAGTCCACGCCGAACGTGTCCGTGACATCCGTGAATTCGGCGTGTGCGGATGCACGAGTGCGTAACCATTGATCCCACATTCATAATTGATTAAGAAGAAGTCGTGCTTACCGTCGTAAATGATCGGTTCCTTCTTACGGAAGTACGTGAGGGCGGGGAATTTCGTGATGCCATACTGCTTGGCGAGCCGCTTGTCGTTGATCTTGACAAGTCCACACCGAACGTGTCCGTGACATCCGTGAATTCGGCGTGTGCGGATGCACGAATTCATTGGTCCTATATTCATAATTGATTAAGAAGAAGTCGTGCTCACCGTCGTAAATGATCGGTTCCTTCTCACGGAAGTACGTGAGGGCGGGGAATTTCGTGATGCCATACTGCTTGGCGAGCCGCTTGTCGTTGATCTTGACAAAGTCCACGCCGAACGTGTCCGTGTCATCGTCGATTTTCTCCAGCTCTTCCAGCACCTTGTCGCATGTCACGCAACTTCGGGCATCTGAAAGCAACATGTAAGATTTCAATCTTATACTTGCCGACCTTCGCGAGCTAAAACCACGTCTTCTGCGCAATTTCAAAATCGTTTGGCTAAGATGAGAGTGCAGTGGTAAAAAGTGGATTATATAAAATAGAGGTTAGGTAATTAGGTAATCTAGTTTATACTTTTATGCTTATACTTATCTACTACTTCGTGAGTTGAAAAATAACTATTTTATGGAATTATCTTCCCTGCATAGCATTAGGCAGGCATCATACCTAATACTTACTTAGTTTATAAAAATAATTCAACAGTCTCTACAATAAAGATACCTATTTTATTTATTTTATTTTATTTATTGAAAATCTACATAATTTCATTCAAACATTGACATTCACAGTGTAATAAAAACCAATATAGGTTTGTTAAGAACACTGGCAGACCGTCGACGGTCGCATAATATTTGTGAGTGTGTGAAGAACAGCACTGTGCTTGTGCATTTCCAGTGCTAGTGCACTGCTTCGGCAAGGGAACACGTTTATTCCCTTGTGTGCGTTATCGGACAGTACTGCACAGTAGTGTCCGTATGCTGTGCCCCACACAGTCACGGGTACGCTGCTCATCACAGGTGTTACCATTTCGAAAAAAGTTTAATTAAATATTTTTAGTTAAAATTACATGTTTTTAATAATTGTTAGTGGTTATAATTCTAAATTACCTACAGTTCTAATGTTTGTACAAAGTATTGTTTAATTTTGTTTTTGATATTCTTACTATTAATTTCAGTCTTCAGTTTTTCTGGCAATTCGTTTATTAACCTAATGTTGTTATCCGATTGGCCACCTCACTATAATATTGCAAAAGGGTTTTAGATGCGCTGCTAACCTTGAGGACTTAGGGATGTAATATAATTAATATATTTCCAGAATTGAAAACAACAGTTGTAACACAACAGTAGAGAGGAAAACCGTCAACAAAATAATTTTCTTTCATAAGCTTAATGTTGGCATGGATGAAAAAATAATAGTCGTTCCTTTATGGTTGTTGAGGTTTTTAGTGTAGGTATATACCTAGATGTTTCTGTGTAGTGTGAAGACCAAAAAATGTGCTGGAGACCAGGGTTTAGAATATAAAACAAGTTGTTTATTGGAAACCTGGGCTAACGGAAATCTTACAACGCAATTACTCATACTTTCATATACACTGTTAGTTTACTCATATCATATGATAGGTACGTAAAGTAACTTCCTAGTCCAAAATATCTTTTTAATGGTCTCTAAAACAGTCTACCTCGATACATTGTCAGAAACAGTTACTCGCAACGACGTAGAATTAAACATCGTAAGTTTCCTAAAAAAAACATGTAAAAACAAATTCTGAAGTGTACATTCGCTAGTATTTACGATGTACTATGTGTTTCATGGTCTAGCCCAGCCCACGTTAGATCTCAATACGTGGTTTCAGAGCTTTAAAATTAACGTCTCAGGTTTATGTCGGGAGAACGTTAAAATTATTGATGGCCGCTATAATGAATTACAAATAATCGTAACATCACTCACCGCAGCCAAATATTTGACGTGCTTTCTTGGGATGTTTAACATGTAGGTAAGTATTATGATAGAAGTGCCGGAAGGTAGCGATTGTAAATGAGGTGATGGGTTTGAATCCCGAGGTGTATCCTAGGAATTCCATGGCCCAAGTGAACTATTGCCTTTCCGCACGTACTTACTTATGTCACACGTTTTTCATCACACTTGCGGAATAAATCTTATTATTCGCAACATGATTTTGCAACAATACATTTTTTTTCTAAAATTAGTAAAAAATTTGGATTCGGAACTAAATGCTGAATCGAAATCAATATATTATGTAGAGGAAGTCGTGTTCTGACCCATTTCAGTACCGGTTCTAGTTCCAGAAAACTAAACTGAACGATGCTATATTTTATAAGCATATGTGTATTGAAAAACAATTATTACCATCGGTAATCTTGGACTGTAGTTCACTCTTGAGCGAGGATGAGAATAATTTGGCGAGACAATACGGGACTGAAAAACGCATCGGGACTTCTCAGCTTAAGAGAAAAGGAAAGACAATAATTCCAAAGAATGGTTGTTAGAATGAACTTAGGATGGCCAAGAATAATTTCACTCTAGCCTAGCAAAGCTAGCTAGTCAAAGCAATGGTTCTTGAATTTACAGAAAATATCTCCAAAAAAATTTCATCAGTGCTATCTGCTCTAGAGCTATCTTACTTTTCCTTCATCGCCGAGGCAATGTTAAAGTTTAGTCTTACACAAATTGATATGTATAATACTGAAAACGGACACTGCAACAAAAAAAATTTTGGACAACGTATACCTACTTACTCGACTCTAGCTAGACAACTGAAACGGAAAAATAAATGTTGGAGTACTTGAGGTAGCAAGACTATCCTTTCTATCTCTTTCTTACTCGGATTCCTCATTGATGAAGGCATGATGTGGCCACATCAGTGAGTAAAGTAATTTCGAGGGTTGCCGTCTGTCCTTCCCTGGTTAAGGTAGGACGATCACTTTGCCCACCTTCCAAGTAGAAGGAAAATCCATCCGTGTTCCCGTTGAAGAGTCTGGTCAGTGTGATCAGCCTCCTTCTCGGCACGTTCCTTCTACTTGGAATGTGGACATTCTATGCGAATAACATAGAATAGAACGACGCTCTTGGGAGATTTAATTTAGAGGTTTGCCTTTGCCTTCCCCATTTCACACGCTGGTTATTTCAGTGTGCAGGTTTCCTCACGATGTTTTCTTTCACCGTTAGAGCAGCTGTAAATGTATATAAGAGTTTCGAAAAAATTTAAAAACCCATTACATTGCATGGTTTCGAACCCGGAGCTCCCGCATAGGATTACGGCGTCCTAGCCACTACGCCATCTACGCTCATCTTTACCCATAACACGTGGTAAAATTTAAGTTAGTATGAGCATAGTTTCATTGAGTTTGAGGACATCTAATTCTGCTAACAATTCATTTTTAAATAAATAATGTGTCCCGGCTAGCTGCAATGTGCTTGTAAATAGGCTGTCAGCGAGTGGCATATTTATCACTGCTGGGCATTTTCCAGGTGCACTCGACATTGGTTTTGTTTTATAACCGTAACATATTTCGCGTCACCTACATTAACATGTTGCACTGCTACATTTACTTCGATTGCATGAAACAGTATAAAAAGTTTCTCTTGAAAAAATCGCCCATGAGCGAAAACTCATTAGTACATGCATGGCATTGCATGGTTTCGAACCCGGACCTCCTACTACGCCCCGACGCTCTTATCCTTCATATTTTAACAGTTCCATATTCTGAGTCAATCATTATCATAAGACCATTGACCTGGAAGACGATTCTCGCAGCGTTCGACATACAAAAGTCGAACGCTACGAACGTCTTGTCACGCTCACACATGTAATGTGAGCGAATAGATAGGACTAATGTCGAATTCGACATTCCACTACGAGAATCGCCGTCCTGATCCAGATTATTGTAGGTACTTGCACGAGAGACGTCCCGGGATGTCGCTATGTTACAATAAAGTTTATAAATATCAGTATATTGCGCAAACGGCGCCCCAGTTTACATGCCTTAGTTATTTTCAGTGCCTAAAAGTAATTGTGATTCATAAAGCGAAAAAGATGCATCTGCGTATCAGACGCGGTCGCAGGGGGCGGTCGAAGCAGAACCTAAAATTCATTGCGATTCCCTGTATAATCCCCCTAAAATCGACAGTTACCTACTTTTAAGAGTGACCTCTAAATGTTGTGCTAGGCTAGGGCTGCGCCTGCGGCGAATGAATATCCGCTTGATCCACAACACATGAATTTTTGAGAACGCAGGAATGAATTTACGAGGTTTTCCTAAAATGAGCAACTAGACGGGTCAGGATCCCGGATTCGAACCTCGGAGCCTGTCTAAGCACCGCTTAAAGATACACAAAGACAACTTACTTTTCAACGTTAAGCTTTTTAAGCAATCTAAGTTTTAGGCATGTTTCCATTCAGATAAATTGCTTTTCAGACATTGATTTTAAGCATTTTGCATTTTAGACATACCTACTTATAGAAAAATTGAGAATCTATGACTATTGTTATATTAAACAGAGAAAATGCCGTTGGATTGGGGACACATTGCAGAGGACCAGTCACCACATCCTTAAGTTGGCACTGGAATGGAATGTAAATGGCACGAGAAAGCCAGGCCGCCAAAACATACCTACTTGGCGTTGTGTTTTGATGGAGGCCTAGACGTCAGCAAATTATTAATTACAAATTATTAATTTACCCTAGATTTGGTTATATTTGATTGTAATAAGTTTGTCGAGTTTCTCAACAAAATCTAGTATGTATTTGTTGCAAAAATCAAAATTTGGTCATAAGTACCTTTGAAAATTAACCCTGAATTTAAACAATTTAGATCACGTAAAGATGGAATAAAATATAATCTCACGGGATTTAGATCCCAAAGTTACTAATTATATAAGTTAACTTTAGAGTTAACTTTTTTTTTTAATACGTTGATGACCGCTTGTAATTGTCAACGAGTGTTCTTAACTATGTAAAATTGAAAAAAAAAAGGTAAAATTGTATCAGGGGTTTCCAAGATCTTGGAGTATGTTTGATGTCAGATAGGATCTCTAAAACGACGATACGAGGAGTTAGGTGGTTCGAGTTTGAGCTCAAATCTAACAGAACAAATTCCAAATTAAGTCAATTCCGAACTATATAACTAATTGCTTGTGACATTTCTGTTACCATAGGACATGGTATCCCACAGTGTAGACTCACAAATGTTTAGAATCATGGTGCCTTACCCACATCTGGAACCTTGAGGACCTGATGATGTCCAGAAAAAAGTAAGGGTATTTCCACAATGGTAAGTCGGGAGGGTTCAGGCGCATGGAAATGTCATGCAAGCGCAAAACGTCGGAACCGCGGAACGTTTCGCAGAATGTTTCTTAATTTTTTAATTTACTCATTTTCATTAGAAAACACAAACCTACATTCGTAAGTAGAACGAAATGCTATAAACTGCACTGTTCTCTTCTGTAGTTATAAATAACGTCAAAGTAACATAAACTCTTGTTTAACGATGCTTCATTGTAAAGGCCAACTCATGGTTCCATCTGCGTTTGATCTTTATTTTGCTTTATTTTTAGACAACTTAATATTTGTAAATAGACTTTCTCCTTGAATGTAAAACTTAAAATACCACAGGATGTAAACATTTGTGGGAAAATATTGTGAGCCAGAGTTCTAAAAAGGCAAAAAATATATTGTATAATCAGGGCAGGGCAGATGGTCAAACGGGCAACCTGATGGTAAGGGTTACCACCGGTCACAGACATCTCCTCACTATAATGTTATTACAGGGTTTTCGAAGCGTTTCTGACCTTAAGGACTTACATATAGTGCCTTCATGTGCCGTTATTACGCTGGCTCTTTCATTCTTTTTAAACCGAAAAACAGCAATACAAGCATTAGTGCTTTGCGGCAGAAGTAGGTATCGTAGGTACTTAAAAAGGGTGACAGGCTGGCTCTACATAGAGTCATACCTACCCTCAAATATTTTAGACTTTCTGTTGATATTACCTATGCTATTGTAGAAACTAGAAACACGCTGATAACTGCTGATATCAGCTAAATGGTTACCAATACCTGTAGATTCTTCCAACAAGGTTTTTGATATAACTGCCAGCTCAAAACTCTTCTCTCTTTGGTCTTTTTGAGTACCGTAGATGCTCTAAGTCTAAATAATTAATGTAGGTACTACAGATTAGCAAAGAATAGTGGATTTTTCCCATACATTGTTAGCCCAAAGTCTGTTGAATCATAGGCTATTTTTGACTTTGTCTTTTGCCATGGATATGACGACAGTGATCATGTGATAATCATGATAACGGAATTATTTAGTTTGTTTATTAGGAATGCATGAAATAATTGACTACCTACTGAGATGTGTTTTCACGTGATTTGATTATAATAACCGGTCCCTACCTAGCAACAATAATTATTTATAAATACTTACAACAAAACATAATGAGAACAACTCTAAAATTACAGTATTCTTAGGAAAATGCCCGCAATTTTCATTAATCCATTCCTCAGATTGATAACATACGTGATTTTGGATGAAATCCAAAAGAAACAGTTGTACAGAATGCTATGTCTTTTCTTGAAAACATAGCAACTGGGCCTATTAATACGACAAAACGTTTTACGACTGTAACTCTATCGACTTCCATGCTAGACAGCCATGAAATTCAGGAATGTGTTAATTGTGAACTAAAATCAGAAAGCGATCCGCTCTAGGGCACCGCCAGCAACTAAGATCCGATTGTGAAGGAACCTATGTACAGCAGTGTTTTGAGATATGATATTTAGAACATCAGGATTCATAATGAAGAATCACAGGAGATTTAGCGGAGAAGACACCGAATTTAAAAAAAAAACGTATTTTAACAGTCTGGTGTTCTCTTGTGATAAGAGCTTTCAGTCCGTACCTAGATATTAATGTATCGAGTCAATTACCTTTTGTGAATAAATACTTAAAAACTTTCATTAAAGTTGTAGGTATTCTAGGTAGGATGGAATTAGCAAGTACAGTCAAGGTTATGGGTTCAGGGTCAAAGAGTGTGTGGAACTCCTCAATGCCAAGCCAACCAATGAGATACTCTCATCAATAGCTCAGTCTGATGATGATGGGACATCCTATAGACTTTAGACGAAACAAAATACATCTGTAGAGTTTATTCCTAGGTATGTAGATAGGCATGAGTCAGTAGTGATAAAGACACATTAATTTTCTCCTAACGTCCCATGACCTATATCATTCAAATGTAAGTAAGTAAGTAAGTAAGTAATACGTTTATTTCACACACAGCAATGACCGAAACAGTTATAATTATGATAAAATAATTATGTAGTCAAAGGTAAACATATCTAAATCATGTATGATGGTATGCTGTTGAATGTTTTGTTTATGTTGTTGTTGATGTTGCTGTCAGAAGTAGGATCATGTCTAGAATAACCTCACCCGCCCCGTTTTGCCACAACACACATTTCTATTATAAGGACGAGAACTTGGCTCACTTCAAAACAGAACGAGTGTTTCACAGATTATACAGTTATTACATTTCGCAGAAGACTTACAATAGCTCAAAAATATCTAGCTCTAGTCTTAGCCAAGAAACATAGTTGCATTCGAACCGGACTGGGCTTCGACAGTGATTTATTGCACTTTTGTGTCTACCTAGTCTGTCCGGCCTGCATCCCTCAGATGACTGAGAGACGGATTATAGATGAAGCGTCCACCGAACGCGTCACCGTGCCGCTAATAGAGACCTAGCGACTCCTACTGCGGAACGCAGTCCAAGTTCACAAAATGCACTTTTCGTGAAAGGTGATCGAGTTGGCATGTCAACGAACAGTATACATCGATCTCATGACAATTGGCGACAAGCAAAAATAGTCGGAATGCCAATAGCACGTAATGTAAGTCTATTTCAGCGGCACACCACAGTTTTAGCCGAGCTGCGAGCGTAGGCGCCTGGCGGCCTTGGGGAGCCAGCATCGGAGGAAAACGAGACTCGGCGCCATTTTAGGTCGCGCCGCATCGGTCGGCGGCCGGTCAAGTTTTATTGTCTCCGGCGGGTTGCATAATGCCGTCGAGCCGCTCGGCGAGCCGCTCGCGAGCCGCTCGAAGACCATAACCCATTTGGACGGGCGCCGTCGCAGACGTTTCGACACGGCGTCGGCCCGCCCTGGCCGGCGGCCAGCTTTCGAAAGCTCGCAAATTTAGCGGAGACACGCGCCGCTCGGCGGGCGGCGGCCGAGTGGCCGGCCGCGGTCGCACTTACACCAGTACACAGCGACGAAGTCCTTGTCTTGCAGCACTCGCTCCAGCTGTTTGGCGGTGACCTCCTCGATCTGCGGTTCGTGTTTGGGCGCCGCGGGCGACTTGCGCGCGGTCGCGGCGGCGGCGACGAGCAGGACGACCGCCAGGGCCTTCAGCCACCGAGCCATGGCGAGGACGCGCGCGGACTGACGCCGCGCCCGCGCGCCCTGCGCCTGCGCCGCCGCCCGCGCCCACCGCCGCCCGCGCGCCCGCCCAGCGCATGCGCGCGCCGCCCGCCACCAGCCGCTCTCGTCCCCACATAGTATAGCAGAAGTGTTACTCCCCGCTGACCTTCAAACGAGAGACAAGCGTCGTCGTGTGCGCCGGCAACTGCTACCGTTTGGACAGAATATGGGTGGAACCTCGTCGTTTGTTGTACAGCATGATGTAATGCGACTGTGCCCCGTGTGGCGATGCTGGCAGAAATACTTTACTGTTCTTTATTATTGGTAGGTACTTACGTGATAAACTGCACTCCAGCTGCTCTCTATCCGGAGACCTTGCCTGGACGTTTTAGATTTGTTTACATCGCGATCTGACAGAACCTATATGTGATACCTACAGTTGGACGGGAACAATAGGTCTTCATAGCGTACGGATCTAGTCAAATCGCCATCAACCAAACCGACTTATCTTGTAATTATTTTTTGAAAAGCAGACGAGTATACGGGACCACCTAATGGTCACCGTTGCCCGAAGACATCTCACCTCACCATAATGTTATTACACAATTTTCGATTCCTAACCTAACCTCGAGCACCTAAGTCCTTCATCCAGCTAAATGAAGGCCTCGTGTGCAAGTAATTAAGGCCTCGTGCAAGTAATTACACTGACTCTCTTACCCTTCAAACCCAAATACAGCAGTTGAAGCAGACTAGCTTCATGGACCGGTGGTGATGATATCTATTATTTATTCTGTGATGATTACTGATGATATGTCAAAGATCGGGTTCTATTGGAATAGAGAAGTATGTGCCAACACAGAAAAGAAGCCTGGTGAAAGAAGTTCAGTCAGCGATTTTGGTTCACCCAGCAAGAGGTCAATAAAGGTGTTCGTAGGTACTACTTGAGTTTTTTCCAGAAGTGGAATATTTAGGCTCATTAACCTGAAATATGGAGTTCCTACGATGTTCACTTGATTCCGCAAATATTAATTATAATAAAGGTGAATAATTATTATTTTATTAAATAAGGTAGCAGACAACCTGACGGTAATTAAATGGTCACCATCGCCCATAGACATCTCAACTCACTGTATTATTATTAGAGGGTTTTCGATGCAAACCGAAATGCAGATTTGCAAGCATTTTTGCTTTGCGGCAGAAATAGATAACAGATGGACGACCAATTCAAATTGAGTTACTTGGTTTCATAACCAGTTGAAATAATTCACGTTGACAACTGTCAATGTTCCATTACCGCGTTATCAGCTGAAAATCTATTAAACTTCTATTTGACACAAGCAATAGATCAAGTACAGCTGTCAACGTGAATAATTTCAACTAGTTTTAGAACGTAGCCTTAATACTTAATTCAAATGTCACCGAAAATTCAAAATAAGTGCCTGCGCTTTGTATAAGAACATCAAGCCGCATACTCGGGTCGGAAGACCTTACACACAGAAGTGCTTTGGATGAAGTGCCCTTGGAGTCCAATTCATCGATATCCAAGTGGGCGAATAGCAACTATTTCTTTGCCGTATGATTTGAACTTTAGATTGAAGAATCTAAAGTTTAAATAACGTTTTATTGAAGAATAAAACGTTATTTTACCGGCATAACCGCAGCCTGTTTATCTTTTTAAAATTTCAGAACGCAGAACCAAACTGTCAATGTCAAACTGACATTCTACTTGTGTAGAGTTGTATTGAAGAGATTTGTCGATATCGATACTTTATACAATCACCAAAACTAAGACGCGACAACATGGGTAGTGAAGTTATAAAATAAAAACCCGGAAATTTAATTGACACAGTTTAATATTCTCCAATATAACCAGGGGCATGATAAGATGTGATAAATAAATGTGTTAAATCAGTATTAATTAATAATGTAAGTAGATTTCAATTTACCTAGTTTTGATATTAAGGCGTTAGTGCACGGTTATGATTCGTAATTTTGCTTTAAATCTATCTTCAGGCACCCCAATTATTTCTTTTTAATTTTTTAAACAAGCAGGATGATTTATTGCATGTCAATTAGTAGAACTGTTTGGTAGAAATTGAAATTCCATTTAAATGAGTAACATAGTTATTGATTTAATGGTTAACTGCTACTTATTAATCCTATATTATTTTATATTTAGTTCATTGTTCCGTCCCGTGCACGGACCGTCGTCGTCGTAATGTAAATAGACCTTTAAGCTGAATGGAAATAAAATGAAATTCACAATGGAAATTATTTATTTACAACTTTACACTCTCAATCGATATCGATTGTGAATTTGTATACCAATTCTTTTCATCTCTATGAGGCGCCATCTTTTCCAACCAACCAATCACAATCAACCTCAAACGTCACATGTCACGAGGTGGGGGAGTGCGATTTCTGAACGAATTATTTTCCGTTTCGCCGTGCTGTGTCAACAATTTCTCGCCGCGCGCGGCCCGCGAGTATGTAAGTAGGCAGCTAAAGAAAAAGTTTATTGTGAATGTGCAGTGCCTTGTGAAATAAAATGAATATTATTTGCTAACTTACTGCTGTTCCGTGTAAAGTGGCATAGTTTCTCATCTATTGCATAGTTGGTAAGTGGTATTTTACTCAACGTTTATTTGCACATTTCTTACCTTTGTTTCGCAGGAATTTTGTTTGATTTGTAGCTAATAATGTTCTTATCGTATGTTGCTATTGCTTAGTCATAACTCATAAGACAGAGTCCTTGCCTTTTTCGTCACGAAATTGAAATTAAAAGTATTGGAACCTACCTACAACATTCATGTAAAAATGGAGATTGCTTGAAACTGTCGTTATTGGTACCTAATTCCGATTGTAAAACGATAGGGATAAAGCTATTGATTAGTCACTTTGCACGTCGGTTTTATCAGCAAAATAGGCGAAAAGTTATCACAAGAAAACATGGAAATGTGAATAATATTTTTCTCAAAGGCATTTCATGTATAATTGTGGTACTCCACGACCCCTACAAATAATACAATTAAATTCTTATCTATGGAACTGAGAATAGTTAAAAGATTTCTGAGGGATTTAATTTGTATTTATTTGTTCCTGATGATAATTATCCAGTAAAAGTTACACCCCAGAGAATGTGTTCATGCTTTGGGTAAAATACCAAACTTGAACTTGGCTTACCTTCATCATACATAATCTTCTATTTACTACAAAATGACTTAAATTAGTACTTTAGTTGCCAGATTTTTTATCTTTTGGTTAGCCATTCTACAAAACAGTGAAAATTTTAAGTATAGAAAAGCTGATGTTTTATGTGAATGTAGATCTCTATGTAGATCTATATCATAGAGAGGGATAACATGTATTTTATTGACTTAACTTTAAGGGTTTTTACTGCAACTGACGGTTATCCTTTGCAATCCTTAGTTACGATATTTCTTTCTATGGTGTTTCAAAAACTCTTTATCAAAAAAAATATTGTTGGTTCTCATTTCCCATATCTTTTATTACAAATACTAGTGGAAGATTTCCTAAATATGTATGTCATATAACTTAACTAGAGAACAGAAAGTAAACAGACAGGAAAACATCCAATGTTAATAAAATTCCATGATGTTAATTTTCTAACATAGTACACCGGCAAAGATAAAATATTATATGGACCATTAACATCAAGTGTGATAATATCTATAGGTAATGTAGGAGTCACATATGGAGGAACAAGGGAAGAATGGGTTAGCCACTAAAAACCTAAATAGTGTTAAATGCCAACTGTTGGTAAATAGGCAAACCATTAAAATGATAAAACCAGTTAGAAAATTTGGTATAGTATGGAGATACTAGATTAGTATTGCAACTGTTGTTAATATCCCATCTACTTGTACTAAGTGATTTGCTTCTTCGTTCATTATGGGAATGGCTAAGAAATGGAACAGCCTGCCGGCGTCTGTATTTCCCGAAACCTACAACCTTGAGATCTTCAAGGCCAGAGTGAATAGGCATTTACTGGACCCGCATGCTCCATCGTCGACCTCATCGTCGCGTACCATCAGGCGAGATCGAGGTCAAATGCGGGTTTAGTAGTAAATTTAAAAAAAGGATTTAATAGTAAATAAAAAATAAATAATAAAAAAAACTTTAAATGTCGTCTCCTGAACATTTTACTCATTTCATTCCCATTCTTTCCCCTATTTATACCCTTATTTTTTTATCTAATAAGATTGTTTTAGAGATTGTAAGATTGTATCGTCTCTTAAAGTTATCATTATATTCTGATACCAGCTCTTTGTTGGAAACAATCAGCTGCCCTGCCATTGTGTTGTGGCCAACAATAAAACAATAAAAATTGCATATCTGTGCCTGTGCAGTGAAACAAGGCTGCCTTTGGCAATAATGCTACAACAGTTTGCCCATTTGGAAAATGTACGTAGAATATATATTCTTCTAAGTCGTATTCCTTATTACTGAGGGTCGTGATCATTCTAAGGAGTAAGCCACATAGAACTACTCTCGTGGCAGATTTAATGGGGTAGTTTGTAATTGCTTTCCCCATTTCACACGCTGGTTATCTCAGTACTTTATACTTTATTTGCACACATAAATTACAAAAGAAACAACAACAAAAAATTTGAACGTACACAGGTAGAGCTTATCTCTAAAATAGAGATTACTTCCAGCTAGACCTTTAACATAGAGATATTTAGTGTGATAAGTAGACATACATACGTGTACAAATTATATAAAACAAGAGGGAAAAAATGCAGATACTAATAAATTCTCAATACTTAACACAAGAACTAAATTGTACATAAGCTAATCAGAATTACTTGAATACATTGCGCAGGTTTCCTCACGATGTTTTCCTTCACTGTCAGAGCAGTCGGTAAACGCACTGTAATGTAATGTAGAATGGACATAGAGACTCAATTTTCGTAACATTCTCTTGTTTTGAAACTGTTTTGCATATAATATTTTATTCTTTTAAATTTGATGAAAAACACTCGTAATATCCCAATATTTTTCATTAACCACTCCACCACAATGCTCCATGGTGGCGACGCTTGCGCCGCAGTCTCGTGCCTGAGAAGCATTGTTGATTTAAATGATAAGATATCGGAAGAGACTGGCCATTATAACACAGGATATCCTAGTGTGGGGAGCAAGGGAAATCTGAGAAAATGTAAAAGAACCTGTTTGCATGAATAAAATTTTAGTTAATAACTTTTTTTATTGTCTCTTATTCTAATCTATAAACTTGTAAATTCTTCTTCAATATATATAATAATATATAGATTAAATATTGCAAAATAGATAATTTCCTTTGATTAGATTCCACGCTATATCCCTTGCCGGGTAGGCAGAGAATATGAAGCGCCACGAATATCTGTCTTGGCTTGGTTTCACGCATGTTCGCTGTTGGGGTCGTCGTTCTTAAAGGAATTTAATCATTTAAATATAATTGTTAAACAATGTTGTTAATTGTTACACATGGGTTGGGTATAGCATAATTAGCAACTGTGCAAATTATACTAGATTTACTATAACAATATCTTAAATTGATTCCATGGGCGAGAGGGCGCTGTCTCCTCTGGGACGCGACGTGCGTTAGCACTTTCGCGCCCTGTCATCTCGCCAGCACTCGGCAGACTGCAGGTGCAGCTGCCGAGGCGGCGGCCCAGAGGAAACACCTAAAGTACTCCAACCTGGAATCGATGTACGACTTCGTGCCTTTGGCAGTTGAAAACGCGGGACCATGGAGCTCCGAGGCCAAGGATCTGATTCGCGCTGTGGGGAGACGAATTAAGGAGAGAGGTGATCCGCGAGCCGGACACTTTTTAGTACAGCGCATTTCCCTCGCCATTCAGCGAGGGAACGCCGCGAGTGTTTTAGGTACTTTCGGCCAGGGGGCACTTCGCGGGGGGCTGTTTGACTGAAATTATATTATATAATTTTTACCTAGTTATAGTATGACATTGATTTTATTATTTTATTTTTATATTTTTGACATCAAATTACAATATCTTGTACATAATTAAACTTGAAACTTAAACCTAGTTGCTAACTTTAATTGAATTATATTCAGTACTTAACTGTCCATCGATATAGGCATGTTTAAAAATGTTATCAATAGCATTTACGATACAATCTTAATGTCGTTAAATTACGATTGATTAGATTGGACTGATGGAGTCATTCTAGAAATTTCCACCAATAAATAGGTAAGTAATTGTTATCTGGAAATTATTGCAAACTTTATCAATAATAAAACAATGAAATCAAGTATCTATGGAATTATCAGATGGGCTAGTTCTCGGAATGTCTCACTGGTTTACAAGTATATAAAAAAAACGTAACATATGAACCAGTGTTTACGATGTCTATAAATTTTATAAATAAATAAGATTGTTGTTAGTCTGTTAACCAATAAAATATTCGGAATAATTAAGACTAATCAAAATAAGAAAACAAATTACAAAATTTGTGATACATAATACCTATTACATTAAATGTAAAAGTGCTAATAAACGAAATTAAGAACTCGTTGGTGCTAATATATTGCACGTCGTTATCCTATAAATACTAAATAAATTTTATAACCAACATAACAATTACAATAAGACAGATACGGCATGCAGGTGATTATCACTATCGAAGTTATCGCCGACCTGATATTGGGAGGAGTCTTATCGCAAGAAGCTCAGTGGTTACGTGGACATTCAGCCGTCAACACAAAAAATGGCCGAAAACCGCGCAGGGAAAGCCGGGATCAACGCCGAGGCCCAGGCCAAGATCAACAGCAAGTATAATGATGAAATCGCCCATGAGACCCTCGAGTGGATCAAGCTGCTCACCGGTGAACCGAAAAATACCGCCGGTGACGCCGAAAACCTCTACGATGTTCTCAAAGACGGGATTCTTCTTTGTAAACTAGTCAACGCTCTGCAAGAAGGTTCAGTGAAGAAGGTCAATCAAACCACAATGGCGTTCAAGTGCATGGAAAACATTAACGCGTTCTTGGATGCCGTGAAGAAGTTAGGAGTGCCCGCTCAAGAAACCTTCCAGACTATCGATCTGTGGGAGCAGCAGAACCTTTACTCCGTCGTGGTTTGCCTGCAGTCTCTGGGCAGGAAGGCGGGTAATTTCGGCAAGCCGTCGATCGGACCCAAGGAGGCAGATAAAAACGTCCGCGAATTCACTGAGGAACAGCTGAAGGCCGGGCAGAACGTCGTTAACCTCCAGTACGGCACGAACCAGGGTCAGCAGAGCGGCATTTCTTTCGGTGGCAGACGTCAGATTTGATTATTTCTTTATTTATGATTACAATAAATGTTTTTTTTATAATTTTCTAATAGTAACTTTTCTTTCATTTGCCCTGGGTGTGGTCAAAATAATAAACGTAATGCCTGCGATTAGATAACGACTTGGCTCTAAGTGTTTTATTGCAATCGCTATACAATTAAGGGTATTCCAAGAGTCAATATTCGTAGTATTACCAAATCAATTTACCAATTGCAATCATTAGCGAGAAGTTTATCTTTTTCACGAATTGTATTACTGAATTAAATTATATACTCATTAGAAAGTAGTAAGACTTTACTTGTGCAGAGTCAGTATGGGGTGGTACTATCCTTTCACCTATTTCTGCCGCAAAGCAGCAATGCTTGCATTGCTGTGGTCCGGGTTAAAGGGTAAGAGAGCCAGCGTAATTACCGGCATATGAGGCACTTCATCTAAATCCGCAAGGGTAACAGCGGTTCGAAAACCCTCTTGCTTGCTTATCGTATGGTTAGTGGCCAACCTATTTGTCAGAGTTGTTCAGGCCGCAGGCTTAACGACTGCTGTCGAACAACCGGGACCGACTGCTTAACGTGCTTTCCGAGGCACGGAGGAGCTCAGATGAAATATGCCACTAGCGGTCACTCATCCAGGTGCCGACCGCGCCAACGTGGCTTAACCTGCACGCACCGAAAACCATCTAATCAAATTATAGTGAGGTGAGATGTCTATGGGCGACGGTGACCACTTACCATCACGTGGCCCGCTTGCTCGTCTGCTCTCCTATACAATAAAAAAAACTCGTATTTTATTCCATATTAGTAGTTACTGGGTTTACGCTGACCCAATGATATATCATAGGATATAAAAATAGCAGAGTCCAAGGCCCCAGCCATTAGTGTTGTCATATCCATAACCTTTAAGAAATGTCGAGGGGAAAGCTTTCCTTCGAATAATATTGGCGTCAATCCCTTTTCTGACGTCACTACGGCTTATCGATCCAACTAAAATACAAATTGATGTCTACCAAGAGACATTAGAAACATACACACTTATATGTATAGGCTTTAGTTATTGTATGAAATAAACGTTCTTTAGCTTTATTATCTTCATGAAACCAATTGATATTGGGGACAGATAGATATGACATGATTCCAAGATACTTATAATACCTTTCGTACGAAACATCTTTGCGTCGGTAAATTGTAGGCATATCAGTGCATTATAAATTTGCAACGATGTAAAGATAACCTTAATCTTTTATGTTCAAATCGATTGGTAATTTCCTTTTGAAGTTTCAACCGCAAAACTTTGATCTGCAGTCACTTTTTTATTACAAGCTATCTATATAATAAAAAGTGACTGCAGTCCAAGTTCTGCGGTTGAATTTGTACCAGAATAGAAATATTCCAGTCTGGAACATAAAAATTGAGAAATGAAGAACTTGTTAGAATAACTGATAAATGATTCCTTATAGCTATAATTTCCGAGAATAACTTTTAAGAGACAGATCAATGTACAACCATTTCTTCTGTAGTGGAGCAGTGGACTGTAGAATGAAAGTCGCGGTCGGTTTCCTCGAAGGCTTCTTTATTGAGATTCTACCTTTTTCCCTTTTTTCAACTGGACTGTTTCCGGATTTCAACTGTGTTTTCACGGCAAAAATGCGCTACTTATATCCCCCACAGAGGTGTCGCAACTAGTACTACAGAGGGATACCATACCGCGTGAAAACGCTGTTTTACAAAGTTTCGCCTACTTAGCTCTGTCTTTTCTTATTATGCTAAGTAAGTACACAGTCATTAAAATGTTTTATTCCGAACTTAAGCTATTATATACAAACTTATTATAACGTCTCAATTGTTATAAGCTTGAGCGTCGTAATGGATTCATCTCATGGGTCGTATCATTTCCCTGTTGGTTTTATTGTTGATCTGCATATATTACGAAGTTTAGTGGAGCAACAATGACTTGGAGTCGAAATTGCAGCGAAAACATCGCTGGATCTAGCCAACCTCTGGACCAATGTGGTGACCACTCCTAATAGACATCGTACAATCTTAGCTAGCTTACATTAAACATTCTTTGATAATCATCAGTCAGCTCATTTACGCTTTCTCCCAAGAACTGTTGGACTTTGCCTGGATTTCACGGGTCCGGTTCCAGTATTTTTTTGGATTTCGCTTTTAGGTTTATGGCCCAGAATACACGGGTCTGGTTCCAGCCCTGGTTCGGTTCGCTGTATCCAATCACGAATCGCTGACTTCAAGTGGGAGAGGGCGGAACGCATCTGATTTGTCGCAGCGAACATAACCGGGGCTGGAACCGGACCCGTGTATGGGTCATAAATCTAAAAGCGAAATCCAAAAAATATGGAGCATGACGTCATCACTTCACACAACACCGTCACGGTCATGCCAGCACCCAGACCCGGCCGGAAGGCACGGTCACGCGCCACCAGCCAACGGAAACACGGATATCCGACCCCCCTGTATTTTGTCACAGCTTACAAGTTGTACCACTGGGTTAAACTAACCGCTGTGGTTCTAGTTCTTTCCCCGCGGGGGTCTGTGGTAACTGCTGACGAGGGAGGGTAGGGAGATCCTTAGACATAGGATAAAAGGGGCAAAGGAACACGTGTGCAGAGTGACCCTAACTTGATAAGTTTTTCACGCATGGAATATTGTTGTTATTGCGTGTTCATTTTCTTTTTAAACCTCGAGCAAAAAAGGGGTTATTTATAGGATTGATTCGTTTGTCCGTTTGTTTGTGGAATCATATCTTAACTACCGATGATCCGATTGGATTTTCTGGCTACCTCTGATAAAAATTTGAATAAGGGTTTTGAGACCTTGCAATAAGTATCTTTCATGTTTCTGATCTGAACAGTACTAATAGTTAAATGGTTCGAGCTAAAATGTTTAGGACCAACCATAGTGTTATTCCCACAACTGGAACCTTGAGAACCTGATGATGACCAGGAAAAGGGAATCTCCATAATGGAAAGTGAGGTGTTTCTTGAATTTTTAATTGTTAGTTATCAGAGCTTTGCCTGAACAACTTGGTGTTTGATTTAATTTTTACTTACATTCACATGCAACTCCATACCTTATCCCTCCTTACCTTATCTTTCATACTAAATTTTATTATAGGTATCAGCAATTAATCATATGTGATTATGATTGGTTCGATTATGGTTACGATTGTCAGATGTCTAGTCGTAAAATACGTACAATACCTACTTACGAAATACTTACGCCTACCACAGAATACACGTCATCAGCAGCCCATTAATGTCTCCACTGTTGGGACACAAGCCTCCCTTTGCACAAGGGGGTATGGGCCATGATATACCGAGGGGGTCCCATACTGATTGATGGATTCACATACCTTTTCCTTCACCGTTAGAGCAGTCGGTAAATATACGTAAGTCTTCGAAAAAATCCGTAAAACTCATTGGTACATGGTATTCAGCTAAACATGGTTTCGAACCCGGACCTCCCGCATGGGACCCCGGCGTCCTAGCCACTAGGCCACTGACGCTCTAGAATACACGTACTTACTGAGAAGGGTAGAGTTTTTATAATATTGGGATGATTTATCTCTAGACATAAAGTTAAAGCCACGCTCAATATAGTTTAATATAGGGCACATAGTAGCATCAACATGAATTAGTCACTGAGTGTACTATCTATGAATAGTATAGTATCTTAATTTACAGATTATGACGCGTGTTTGCTTTTCAACGGTGTAACGAACTCGTAGGTAAGAGAGCTAGGTATAGAGGTAATTTATTATCTTTTAGTTTAACCTTCAGTTAGATAGGTAACTAAGTTATAGAAGTTGCAGAGGATTAGAAGTACCGTGGGAGGCTATATATGGCTATACGCTGTGGAACCCTTGCGCAATAAAGTTTTGTTTTTTTAATATAATTTCTTTTATGAATGGTCCCTGCTAGTAATTTACACTGCAATTTGGCCAATGACTGTGTTGGAATCTTGAAAATAACTCGAACGTTTTGGCGTCTGTTTTGAAAAAACAGTTTACCAACGTCGAGATTATGGGAGAGTCGTGTGCACTAGGAATGCCTAGTGTCTTGCATTCCAAGTGCACTTGGAGGTTGGGTTGCCACACACAGATCCACACCATCTGTAGTATTTCACTCCCATTTCACTGTCTTATATAACGTTCACTTAACACGACGATTTTAGGTAAAATACACTAGTTTTACAAAAAAATATCCACTGTAAACCGTTTTTAAACAATAAAATAGGACGAACACGCCATGTCAGTATGAATGCAACAACATAACCTCCGTTTTGTTATTATTTATTGATATTCGTATGAATGTGTCAAATCAGTTGTTGCGACAAAGTACGAAAGGGTATATAGCCATAAGTCTAGTACACAAGGTTGTCCCTTTATTGTTCGAAGGCCTTTGCAATGCAAGGTTCTTTCAAAGATTGTGATATCTCTGCTTCGTTTTACTTAATGAGTCCCTGGGTCCCTAATTACGAAACAATTAATTACAAGCCAAATATGACAACACTAATATAAATCCTCATACAAAATAGCGTTGCCAGTTTGGACTTGTAATTACAAGGCTTGTTTTTCGTGATATAACTAAAGTAATTCCGTCATCGTTTGCATTCCATCTGCAAACACTATCCACTACTTTTTATTTCATCCATGCTAATACCATAAGGCATAGATGTAAATATTTTATTTCTTTTCTCATATTTAATTCCTAATAACTAACAACTTTAGGGCTACAAGTCAAGCCCAGATTACTAGGCTACAAGCTAGGCCAGATTGAGCTTTCAGAGACTGGACCATAATATTCGATCATAATATGGGGAAAGTTACGTTTATACCTATTACAATTTGTATGCCAATGACACATGATCAAGATGATTCATCATCTTCCAAATTGTGTCTATTGATGTATAAAGGTACATTGGTAAACATCCATACACGTTATAAATATCTTATTACGTGATTTTGAAAGTGAAATCGCTATTTTGGCAAATCATGCCACAAGATTATCCCTCTACTTCCGACTTCTGATTAGTGCATAAGGAAGTGTTAAATGATTACTTTTTAGGTAATAGTTTGATCTATGGCGAAATAGATGCGTGTTCTTCATCATCATCATCAGCCACTGTTGGGGCACAGGCCTCCCCTTGACAAGGGCAGGGGCATGGCCAGGCCATCATATGGGCCATGATCCACCGAGAGGGCCCAGTGCTGATTGGTGGATTTCACACGCCTTCGAAAACTTTTTAATTTCCTCAGACATGCAGTGTTGCTTTGCTCAGTGTTTTCCTTCACAGTTAGAGCAGTCTGTAAATGTACGTAAGTCTTCGAAAAATTCCGAAAAACTAATTGGTTGGTACATGGCATTGCATGGTTTCGAACCCGAACCTCCCCGCATGGGAGTCCGGCGTCTTAGCCACTAGGCTAGTACATGCACAGGCAAGTTGCTAGTACACCGTTACCGCCTTTGCAGAATATCTTGGCGTCGCTCAATCCTTCTCGTGTCACACTCGTATATCCACAACACTCGCCATTGGCTCATGTTGCTAAATAACACTCTACTTTCGTCTACTATTATTTACGTTCAGTTTCATGTTTACCACCCTGCATTCTGAGGGTGTATACAACATGTTTCCTCTATTCCCACGTAATGCGATATCGATTGAAGTTGCAAGGCTTCTGTAGTCAAAGTGAAGTGACGATACGCTACGCCGCCTCCGATAGATAGCCCAGCCCGAGGCGCGAAGGCTCTATCTACCGCCAGAGACTAATTACGTCGAGCATTGTGGACCCCGGAATAAGAGCAACAATATTTACGTGAACACATATACGTTAACTCTGACCTGCCTATCGTGTATGGTGTACTGCTGCCACCTATGGGATAGCTCAGCAAAATACCGAATACCAAATAGCTGCACTTGATTCAGTAGAAAGACTTTAGTGTGCTGTATGTGGATGGGTGGTGGTGGAAGCGATTAGTGTGATCTGTTTGTGGATGGGTGGTGGAGTGTGTGCAGAGAAATTTTATTGTATTGTGAGAGAATGAATGAATGAATGAATACTCTTTATTGTACAATGAATGTGTGAGTGACCGAGAGTAAATAACTGTGATTACATTATTTACTTTATTTCATTGTTTATGTAAAGTTTGTAGTTTAAGTTGACATGTTTCTTAATTCCATCTGACAAATGTAACGCATTGGAATATTTTTTCTGTTATGTTGCATTTTTGACTAATAAATAAATTAAAATTGCTAAAAGGCTTATAAGCGACGAATCTCTGGTTTATGCCAGACAACAGACCTTGATGGAACACCGGCGCAAGGTTCGCCTGCTTGCCTGGTTTGCTTTCGGTATTCGATACATTTCGGAGAGTGTGCGTCGGAATTACACGACCTAACTCCGTATCCCTTATTCCGCCATCGCGCGACCGGAAGCGGGTTACCTATATTGTTTACTTAAAATTATTTAAATGTTGTTATGGTACTACTGTTCTCCAGCATCACAAATTGTCGTAAATTTTGTAGTCTATAATATTGCGCATTGAAAATTATGTGCCAGTTTGTAATTAACCAGTATTAACTTCAACAATAACGTGACTATGGTAATCTTAAGGGACTCGGGGCCACGTCCCTTGAGGCGGCTCTGTTGAAAACTACCGTTGTTCAATCGCGACTAGATTATCTGTGTAACGGAATGGTATCCGCAAGGCAATGGCTGTCGGAGGTCCATTGATGGGCAGTGCAAGTAAATTGCGTGGAAACGCTAAGTTATAATGCTTAGATTATCGACTTAATTACTTAATTTTAATATGTTTTGTGGAAATAAACTAAGATAAACTTAAAGTTTAACACCCTTTCTAAAATGCTATAATTTCAAAGCATCTTTACGAAGAATACTGTTTCTCTTTCGTAAAAGAAATAAATTATGTATACTTACACACGCATACACACATCAACACACCACACCCGTAATTGGTAGCTTTTGCTTCCGATCTCAAGACTAAACTTCGTCGCAGGGTTACGGAATACACACACACAAACACTCTTTTCTCGTTCTTACTACATAAATAAAGAGTTATGGAAGAGCGTGGCCCTCTGACACAGGTGTTGTCACTTAAAAGAGGGTCTCCACAAATGGAAAAAATTGTTGTACCTTTTTTGTTGATGAGTAAACCTTTTATATTTATTTATTTATTTTTACTTACTAAGTTGTAAAAATTCAGTCCAACTCTTCCATGTCAAGGGATTCGAAAAAGTATCTTATTCCTCATTGGAAAGAATACTTTATTTGGCAGATTTAATACGATTTGATTATAATTTGATTTCACACGCAGGTTTCCTCACGATGAAGTCTTTTGATAAAAGCGGAAAACTCATTGGTACATGACATTGTAGGATAGTTTCCATATTTACTACAATTTTTCACTGTGATAAACGACGTTCAAACCAAGTTGTATGTAGATTTTTACTTTATAATTAAATTAAGTAATTTAAATAAACGTCGAGCGTAATGATGGATGAGGCTATAACATGGCACAGAAGCAGGTGAAAGTATTCTCTTGAAACTTTGTAACATGCACATGAAGGTGATATTCTGAGGAACACGCGAAACTTATCTAGACCTGTCTTTAAACGAGCAGGACTTCACTTTCAGAGAAAGCTGTTTACCCAAAGCTCTAAGATAAGTTATATCTTGATCAGATAGCCCGACTTTCAAAATGTCTTTGTTTGTTAAATGTGTAAAACGGAAAATTTCGCTAAGAAGTCCATGAGGCATTTTCAGACGATATGCTGCTCTTATATTATAAATTTATTATATAGCAGTGAAAAGTATACACCTGTAATATCTACTTACATCCGAGTATTAATAAGTACTTACAGTACTCTAAGTAACTTCGTAGAAGTTATCGCAAAGGTATTTATAATTTTACGGTTAAATCACTGTTCCGTGCAATACTGCGGAGATTTAGAATGAAGTTATGTCATGTAGCGTTTACTTTACATAACGTCTGAGTTTAAAATCTAACTACAGTATAATTTCTTCCGAAGTCAGTATTATGTTTATTATCCTCTCTGGCCCTTTCACCTATTTACCTATAATAAGCCGTTTTTTATCCTATAAGCTGTCCCACTGCTGGGCAAAGACGTCTCCTCATTTTTTCCACTTTTCTCTGTAGAAAAAGAAATAGAAATAGAAAAACCTTTTTATAAAAATAAGGTATTAAACCTTATTACAAAACGATAGACAAGGTTACAAGGTTATTAAAACCTTTATATTTTTAAGGTTGACTGGAAGAGATCGCTTTTAGCGATAAGACCGCCTAGATTGTATTAATCGTTTTGTACGCATTGTATCACACTAATTTTGTGCAATAAAGAGTATTCATTCATTCATTCATTCAAAATATCTGTAAAAAATATGTAAAAATTATCACAAAATGAGTAAGATTCTAAATTGATTCATATTTTACATTCTGACAAGTGATAACATATGATATGATCTATTAAAAGGGCCAAGTTCAGCTGTGTAGCCAGATGTATAGATACCTATACCTCTACCGACGCTGGTTTTCAACTTGACCCTTTCCAACTTATAACTATAGAGAGCAGCAATGTCGTTATGTTCGTCTGTCCCCAGCCTCCTTCCCCTAACCCTGTTGGAACCCATCTAGGCCTCCCTCTTCGCCAGCGGCCATCATCACACAGCCTTACCTTACTTAAATTCTTTACTAAGATCCGTCAAATAACATTGAAGAACATCGCGAAAACCGAAAACCTTTTCACAACAATAATGCTGCTAGAATGCCAGTAGGCTGGTCTTATTTTCTTAATATGTCAGGTAGTAGGTACTGCACCTTCAAAGATATAAGTTACCAGTTTCCTTGAACTTAGTAGGTACCTTGAGCAATCAAGGGATGGTCTGATGATCGCAATGCTTGCTCAAGATTCTATGCTGAATTGCTACATCGCTTTTAATTTACATTTCTATTGCAGTTTGTTTAAAATGAGCTGATACATAATATTGCGCGATGGTATTTACTTTATATGCTTATAGTAGACCGTCGGTGGCCATTGGGCCTGCAAGGGAGTCTGGCGTCCTAGCCATTGGGCTAGGACGCCAGACTCCCTTGCAGGATGTCCCATGCAGTGTCATGTAGCAATGACTTTTTCGGATTTTTAGAATAGAATCACATTTTAGAAGACGTACGTATCCTCAACCAGCCGGCAAACTGCATTCCTTTATTGATATCATGTTATCCTCAGTCAACTCCTCTGTCTCTTCCTCTATATTATTTGTTTTTGATTCAATGTGCCGTCGAAATATACAGGGTTTCATTGCCACTCATGTTAGATGCAAAACATGAAAAACACCAAAGAACATTAATTAACTGCGCATCAAAGGCAATTGGCATCCACAGCCGTTTGATAAGGTCAATCTGTATCAATACGGTGCAGGTTAACGAATAAATCATCGCCGGGGCGCGCTCCAGGGCCATTTCAATTGGTGCTTGGCCCCTGCGCTGAAACTGTGACGTAAAGTCTTGATGGGAAGGGGATATATTCAAATGCAGTATAAATGCGATGTATGTTAGTACGCATAACCTTTATTTAGTTTCTAGTCTTAAGATCTGATACAATGCCGATGCCTCCTTTAAGTACGAAATACGTGATAGGAGACGCGATGTCTCCTATCCCTCTCCTCCCCTTCTTCCACCTTAAATAAATGAAGGCAAGTCAAGGTCAAAGTCAATGTTTTTTTTATTGAAAATGAGAACTTAGAGAACACTTTTGCAACGTTCTTTTTAATCTACGACAGATTTGTAAGGTGTATTGCTGAAATCAAAGAAGCTAGTAAGAAACAATCAGCAGCTCATTTTTTAAAATATTTATTTTTGGATTTTCCTCAATTATCATCATTAAATGAGAGAATTTGGAAGGTGGTCCTGTCCTACATAAAAGGGTTATTGTTATAGAAATCGGTTGCTTTCACTATATTATTTTGAGAGGGTCGTAACTTCTTAGCGTTATCCTGGTTGTTGACTGGAACCTTTTTTCACACTCCACTTATCTTCAGGGTTCTCTTGACAGAGTTGTCAATGTTAAGCCTGTTGGCACTTGTGTGTCGCTTTTCACAACATCGTGTTGGTTGACCAATTGCTTTCTGGGTTGGCCCGAGGTCTTGCTTCCTCATGTACAACAAACCAACTAATATTTTTGAATGTATCTGTCTGTATCTTATATTTTTGAATATATCTACTTTCAGTGTCACACTATCCATCGTCCACCAGTGTATTAACATTAACAACCTTGGAAACGCATGGATTTTTACAAAGCTTATGTCCGTATTCCGGAAGAACCAGTCGGTTCCATGTCGGCGGGTCGACTTCACTGTTTTCACCTATCAGCTCTGTGTATCTCATGCGTTTACATCGGTAGCGTTTTATTTACATTGTTACGCGCGGTTTTTATTTATCACCATGGATAATGGTTCTGGTATGTTGTTGTTGCGTCATGGCTTGGTTATAAAAGGGTTTCATTGGATGGATGTACAAAGGATAGCGAGACGGGATGTGCAATTTAAGTGTCTGATAAAAGAGGAGAAATATAGTCTGTGCTATGCATGTAGATACCATAGTAGATATCCACGATAACCTTAGAAGTCCATGTAATTAAGGCTAGGGTGTTATGTTAATGTCTAATGTTACTCACTCCCCTTTCCCTTGCGGAAACGTTTATCGGTTCTTTAATTAGGCTCGCTTACAACTTTCAGATCAACAAGAGCCGCTTCGCCGTAAATTCCTTTCAGTCGAGTTATCTAGAGAGATCTGCATCGTATTCCGTTTAATGTTCCGTTTCAACGGTCGATGTCTTTTGCATTACTGTTTAACGCAACCAAAGTGCGGGTACACGCTCATTGCGGCAGCTGTCCGTATTTTACCGGTTGCATGACCGTTTGCCCAATGGTTGACCGACATCTTAAAAACCAGTTTGACTAAATACCGACCGCATTTGCGGTGGACCTTGGCATTGGGGAACCTCGGAACTTTATGAGTAATGCCTTTGCTTTTTTCCCTTCTAATACACGAGACGTCGTTAGCGTTAAACTAGTTGCGTGAGTTGACTGTGAATCAGGTTTTGTAATAGTTCGTGTATTGTTGTTATGACTAATTTGTTAGTTGGCTTTTTGCGTGCGCCTCCGTCTTAATTGTTGAACAAAAAGTGTCTGAGAATTGGTGTTAAAGCGTTTCTTTCCCAACTCCACTCTACTACAATTTCGCGCATGAGCACTTGCGTCAATATTTTTAATCGGCAGACCCCGTGGTTTTGTTTTGTGTAACAAATTACGAAACTGCATTTCATTCACTACTCAACAGGGTTGCAAGATTTTTAATTGTGTTGACGAAAATCAACTTTAATTAACTTTACCTGGTTTAGTTAGAAATGGTTGGAGATGAGTCTTGGATGCTGACAGCTTTTCTCTCGTATTAGTTCGCTTTCTTTTAGAAAAAGTTTCTATTCCAGCTATAAGGATTATAATCACTAATCAGTTTACCATATCCAAAGTGATTACTATCTGTGGTTATAGACGGACATTAATGTCTGTAAATAATATATGGAGACTCCTTCGTGTACTTACATTCAAAGAAATTGCTTTTAAAATCTTGGAGAATCGGAATGTTATTTCTATCATTACATCTCTGTACAATTCCATTTCACATAATGATTTACTAGCCTCAAGGTTATAATTTATGTTTTACTTCGAAGTTGATCCTGTATGTGTCATTAAATGGCAGGTGTTCGCCGATATTACTCCTACACAGCCTGGTACTTTACATATAGGTTGAGAGCTCACTCTCAACTAATTATTTAGACCCATCGAATTGCTTACAGACTAATTGTAAATTAAAAAGCTAATAAGGTCAATGTAATAGACCGTCGTGTCATCTCAATTTCATAGTGATATTTGTCATTTGAAGTCAGGGTTACACTGGTTTTTATGTCTCGTTTCGGACACCACCAAAAATACAAAAGAAACTGTGTAACCTCGATCTCTAGATGCGAAGTCACAGTATGAACCTCAGAGGTCAAATTATTTCGGTTTTATTTGGAAAGCCTTTTATGCGTCACGATATTCTTAGGGTCATTTATAAGATTCCGCTTCAATAACACCTTTTCATAAGCACGGGTCAAACTCTCGTCCATATATCTATACCTTACCTATGTGTATATGTAAGTTTTTTTACTATACCAACATAATTGAAGAGCTTCCCTTCCTCTTCATCTGAAGGTAAATCAGAGCCCCGCGGGGAACACCTTCCAACACTGCGGCTCTTGAAATTCTGGTGGTACGAGTATACTTGTTATGAGAATGCGCCATCTACATGCCCATCTTGTTGGTCGTTTGCTCTGAGATCGCTATCTCTGTCTGCAAACATGGTTTTTGCTGTGCCACATTCTGATGATGCAAGTTTTTTTCCTCACAACTTTTGTATTTAAGTGTAGTGAAATTCTATGCTTGAGCGTATGTCTTTACTCCAATTTCCAAATTCTGACATTATGCGTAGATTGGGCGTTTGATCTGAAGTCTTCATTACCTTCCCTGATGTCATACCAAGAAATCTCCGTTGTTTTCTTAGTGAATGTTTGAAAAAATAGACAAAGATGGCTTTTAATGATAATGACTTAACTGCATTAAACAGGAAAATGTTTTCCTTATAAACTGTGACGTCATAATCGCCAGGACTTTGACAAGTTTACCACTTATGGTTTAAACCAGGGGTTCCCAAACTTATTTTGTCTACCGCCCACTTACTATTTTTTAGCGCCCCCATTTTTCCCCTACTTAAAAACGACTATAACTTCAAATTAAATTAATTAATTATTGTGAGCTATATTAGCGGAGATTAAACATTAATTCTAAACGAAAATTACCTATCTAGGAGTACTAATAACTATTAAAATGCGAAAGTATGTCTGTTACCTTTTTATTTGTTTGTGTGTCTACTTTCATTTCGAAACGAAGCGACCGATTGACATGATTTTTATTTCATATTATCAATAAAACAGGACAGATATATGAACTACGCGGAGAGAAATAGCGAACCGAGTTTGAGCAATCTCTTAACTAATATTAGTTGATGTTCACAAGTTGTAGTTGAGAGTCGAGAGCTCATGCAGTCGGTGTCTAAGAGGCCTCTTAGCTAAATGAAATTACAAATCACCCCCCAAGCCTCTACACAACGCCCCCATTTTTTTTTCTGGGTCTCTTACCGCCCCCCTTTAGGCCTGCAGCGCCTACAAGGGGGCGTTATCGCCCACTTTGGGAAAGGCTGGTTTAAACGAATGTGCTTCCCCACTTATATAATATTTTTCGAATCTTTTTAGTTAAAATATCATCATACCAGTAAAAATCATAGTTTCACTGTTGTATTGTCGAATGATATAAAAAATAGCATTCTTATTGTAACGTGAGTCAATAATTGGTGCTTTAACGATAATTTCAACGATGATTTTCTGTAATACTCGTATTCTATACCTATGTACATTTTCTTTCATACACGAACGAAGAAATAAATAAGGATGACATGGAAAACCGTGTCGAAGAAGTTTCATTGTCAAACCTCGCATAGATAAGATAAAAGGGGGCTATTCGTTTGTCTTTTGTTTTATCAGTCGAATTTAATAAATCATTGTCTGTGATTTGATTAATTACCTTACCGGACGTGACGGAAAATTAAATTATCAATGGGTTATATTTTTTCTCTTTACCCTGTTAAATCTTGCCCATATACTTAGTTAACATTCATTCCATTAATGATTACCTACTGGCGCTTCTCTTTTCTGATTATGTTTATTGTATTTAGTTGGTTTTCTGTGTTTTCTTTATTAACCACTTCTACTATTTTTTACACATTAACATTGCCAATACTCTTCGTTAACCACTCCAACTTGGCCAAAATGCCTGTTCACCACAGTTGTCCAGAGGTGGTGCGATCCAGCGACGCTTGCCTCGTCTCGTGCTCTAGCATTTGATCCATTGTGGCTTAAATTCATTGTTATTGAATTCCTACTTAAATGTCCCATAATTGGCTCTAATTTTCGACACAGCCAATGTAGTGCGCAAATCGCAATCCGACCCCGGAGGTCAGCTAATGGCAATTTAGCTTCGGGCTGACTCATGCCAGTCTGGTGCTGGTACCACGGCGCATTATATGCTTTTACCGTTCAACTTTCGACAAGGCTGCCTCTTTAATTCGCTTGTCAGACAGAGGCTGTCTGTCATTCTGGATTGGTCAGTTGTATTTCTCGCATTCCCTGTTTTCATATTTGGCGGTCAATTTTCTTGTTCGCTGTTTTCCTTCGCTTGATTGTCATCTTTATAAACAGCATCATCATCAGGACGATACAGCATCAACACATATGGTCATAAATTTACATTACAGTTTTCTTTATCTCCTTCGTTTTTCTTTTCATAGGCTTCAGTTACTTTAGGAGCTCGTAGCCTAGTTGCGGGCACCGGTCTGAAAGTGATCGTGCAGGTGAAGCGACATTGGCGCGGTCGTTACCTGGATTGGTAACCGCTAGTGGCATATTTAATCTGAGTTCCTCCGTGCCTCGGAGCGCACGTTAAGCAGTCGGTCCCGGTTGTTGTCATTCGACAGCAGTCTTTAAGTCATGTCAGAGGCCTACAGACGGCCTGAACAACTTTGACAAATAGATTGGCCACTAACCATACGATAAGCAAGCAAGTTACTTTATTTATAAAGATGAATAACTTGACATTTCTTTACGTTTCTTCCAGTCTAAGAGTCTCTATTTTATTACAGGATTTTTTTCTTTTCTTTAGAAGTTCAAACGTGGTTACAGTTTGTACGATTTCTCAATTACATTGGCATTTTTTAGTGAAATAAATGTCTTAAACCGTATTTTGCACAGTTTTACGTAATGATTCATATATTTGGATTGCCAGTTTGATTACAAGTAATTCTCCGAAATATTTGTGCAATTCGCTTAGGTATGTAGGTAATCTGTAATTATACTTACGTAACCTTTGTAATTAGTAACATAATCTTATTTATTGGAATAAGTTTTTGGGTCAAACATACTTCGAACAAGTTGATGAACATTTTAACTTCATCACTAGCAGAAGAGATGATTTCATAATTCCATATGTTTACTCTAATGATTATGCTCTTACAGTGTTTGCTAATTATATTATCGTTTGCTTTTGTGTTGAACAAAATTATGGTGTTGAAAGCGCCTGTGTGAAATAGGTACTGTCTGTGTCAACGATCTTTGAACCCATTCGGTTTTCGATCGGTTTTGTACACCAAACTACAATTTCATTGTGATTCAGCGGCTACGTTCACTAACATAAATATATTTTCTTAGATTTTTAATTTTGCTGTCATACATACGTAAGCTATGAGGAAAAACAGATACCGACGTTGACACGTCGAGATAATTTTATGCACCATATCGTCATATTGAATAACCATGAAGTTATTACAAGACCGTCTAGCCGTTTATGCAGTGAAGTCTAAAAATATCCACGTTATGGATTCATGAAAGCCGGCAATGGTAGGTAAGTGAGTGGAGAGGTGTGGTCTACCAAAGCCATTTGGTGAAAATGCCACAGGTCATGGCAATCACGGGTCACATCTAACCGACTGGCTTGACCAATATTTGGCCTTTGTTTCTTGACACTTTCCCCGAACTTGAGAGCTACGACTGTAGTTCAAGGTTTAAAATCCTCTAGCGTCGCTGGTCGTGACTTTCTTTACCATAATGGTTTTTGACATATTTATATTTGCATTTGGTGAACTGTTTGTTCCAGCTCTCTGTCTGGTAAAATCTTAAAGACGAGGCTTTTATCGCCCGCAGGTATAGCTGGGTCGATATGTACGCCTTTGTTGTATTAGACTAGACTAGAAATGTCAGAGGTCATAGACATGTTCCTTCAGTGCCAAAATGTTGAATTCCTAAAATGTTTATTGTTTTGATTTGCGTATGGTACTGTACAATGTTTTGATCGTTTGGGTTTAAAACGTCCAGTCCATAAACGTCCATTTCCCAAACTGAAATGGTAGATCGTGGTGTGCAGGATCGCCTGGGGTGGTACCACCCTTTTACCTATTCCTGCCGCAAAGCAGCAATGCTCGCATTGTTATGCTTCGGTTTGAAGGGTAAGAGAGTCAGCATGTCAATGTGTGCTATGCAATGTGTCCAGGTGTGCTATTTACACATTGCATAGCACACATTGGACACCATGACACATTGGATACACTGCATAACACACTTTGACACATTGGACACATTTCATTTTGAGATTCAACATTTTGCAAATTCAACATTTTTTTCACTGAAGGGCATGATTGATGATAGACGTATTATTGGTTTTGTAGGATTGGTATCCATTCCATGAGTCCATGGCATGGCTTGCCCAAAATAGAGGGCTTTGGTTTTTGGCCTATTTCTTCGGTACAGATTAGTTATTGTTAGTATCGTGATAATATCACGGGAAAGATTACTTGTTGTGTACTATTATTTCAAAACATGTGCTGCTGAAAGTTTCTTGCGCCGCTTCTTTCCTTTCAGCTATTGCACCTTACGAAGCGGTGGTAGAGTAAAAAAGAATGACGTTGTAAAAATGTACTATAAGGTAAAAAAACACTTTGATTTTGAGTAAACTACTAGTCTCTAATTTCTTCCTAATTCTTATAAGTTTTTGTTATGATTCCTTGACATTAGTATGAATGTGTCAAAGTACTAAATAACCAAAATAAACAAATATTACTTCTGGGCATCATAACTTCGGCTTCTTTCTTACCTTCGGTCACACAGCACAAGAAGTCTTTTTGTATTTGGATTTCTTATTACGCTTAGATCTTCTACACCTAACAGACATCTAAACATCATCTTTACTTCCAACTTTGTGTCCCTAATCAGAAAAGTAAACATTATAAGTTAGACGTAGCTTTCTGTAGTGTTCCTTTTGGCTGTCTCTATTCAAGTGTAATCCTAAATCAAAAGGATACAGTCAATTCACTAACTCATTGCCTTTCGTGATGTTATGGTATCAAGGTCGGTTAAATAACATGTCTAATTACTGGTTTAATCACGTCAGTGATGCGTGTAGTGCAGGCATGCAACATCTGATATTGTACTCGAGTGTAATCAGGTTAATGCTTGTAATTTGCAGTTTTTCGCGGTATATTTTGAAGTATTGGATATCTAGTCGATATTCAATCAAATGATAAAGGCGGCTTGATTCATCATCATCCGTCACCATCGAAATACCTAGTAATTATGTTATGTAAAGTTATACAAAACTTATTAAAATATACGAAGATGATCTCATTGTGGCTGAAAATAGCATAATTATTAAATAATAATCTTATCAGACGTGATTATCGAGCCAAAATATATTAGATTTAAGATACAGTCACCAACTGGGTTATTAATTAAAGAGGTTAATTTATAGACTTGTTTCATTATATTCATCAGATCAGCGATATAAAATATACGAGCCTCGTAAGCCTTTGAAATATAACTTTCACAATTTCATATAGGATTAATACGAGCGAAATAGGTAGCTAGGTAATATCCCTTAACTTTCCCATCTCATCAGCCACCATCTAGATTCTAGATTGTATCACGTTCGCTAATATCACAGTTATTATTATATTCGTTCCATTATAAACCAATCACTGCGGAGAACATCGAATTTGTCCGCGACTACTTATTTATCGCCGATAATTCATTTTGATTCGATAAGATAACGGTTTTCTTGAATTTGGGTCGCTGTGAACATTGGCTAGTATTGTTTTCGGTTGGTTCGTGTGCATCTGTGAAGTGACTTTACTCGTATAATCACTTCTTTAACTATGTGAATGTGCCACTGGATCGTGAGAATTCTCGAGTAACGGCAGGTCGGTTGTGGATTATCGTTTCAAACAATTTGGTAACCGAAATTGTAACTGAGAACTTAATGGGCTGTTTGGATTAAATACGGAACTCTGCTTACCTCATATTCACATCAGAAAACGTTTGTTGCATTTCATTTCATTTTCCTTTATTATTGTTCTTTTTTGTTTTCTTTCAGTTTATATCGAGTTTTAAATTGTTTTTAGTATTAATTTTATCAGTTTTATGTTTTCTTGGCTTGGCCAAAGTCTGTTACATGTTTTCCACTGGTGACAGAAGAGATCTGTCCTCCGAGTTACAGAAACTTCCTAGTTCGGAGGTCAGCGTTTATTGTTACCTTTTGCTCACTCATTTTATTTAGTTTAATATACAGGGTGTAACATTAAGAACGGTCAGTATGGGAAAGTCTGAAACTATAAGACATACGAAGAAACCATGTCATCAATTTTAGTAACAAGAAACACTGTATTCATACATTTAAAAAAAAACTGTACTCAGCCTGGGAATCGAACCCGGTTGTTTTGAAAAAAAAATCCAACACTATTTCTATTTAGATATCGATTGTGTAGGTCTTAAGGAATAAATGTTAGTATGAAACGTGATGTTTAAAATTAATAAAACGCATTGTTTCCATATCTTTTAATTTATTTTAGTAGGTGTTCGAAATGACTACCATTTTGTAAAATACAACATTCAACTCGTTTAGGTAACGATCTTACTATTGAATGTTGTATCTTCAGGTGGTGAATTTGCGTTAAAATTGTCTCTATGGCTGCTTTTAGGTCTTCAATTGTGTCGTAGCTTGTTTTGTACACTTCATCCTTAATATCTAAATATAAATAGTGTTGGATTTTTTTTCAAAACAACCGGGTTCGATTCCCAGGCTGAGTACAGTTTTTAAAAAAAATGTATGAATACAGTTTTTCTTGTTACTAAAATTGATGACATGGTTCCTAAGAACAGATCTTCGTATGTCTTATAGTTTCAGACTTTCCCATACTGACCGTTCTTAATGTTACAGCCTGTATAAATTAAGCATAGTGCTTAAGTTCTTACTTGTGTATGTACTATGGATACTTTGTCATCTTACCGCACAAATATACTTATACTTATTCATTCGTCATCATTAGCCTATTTTCACCCTCCATGCCAATCCAACGTATACACTTTGTTGTCGCCGACATATTGTATTTCTTGTCCCTTTACCTCGACACTATGTTGGTGCGATTGGTCATTAGTTGGGTCTTGTCAGAAACCTCAAGCTTTGCCGCGCTCAGCTCCTGACCTGAAGCTCATTTGGAGTTGAAGAAAAGATTACAATATCGTCCGCAAATCGGAGGCTAGTTAGTTTCCTCTACTCATCTTTTGGCCGTTTCGAAGTTTGAAAACTTCTTTGCTATATACTTGAGTAGTTTATTCAAGCTAAGCGTTCCTAAATTCTCCTATCTATCTCTTCAATATCTTTTACTCTTTCATAATTCTGGTCTTTGTATTCACACTGCTACTTGCTTATTAATCTGCACTTCTGCTCAAGTTCCGTTCCACTGCCCACACACAACATTTACTTATCCGAATGTAGACCAAATGCGCAATTTGCTTACAACTGTACAATATTATGAATCCACATTTGCATGCTATACCTACCTTAATTTTAATTGTATTCGCGCAGATTCGTTTCTCACTTTCAGATTTACCTTTGTAATTGGGGTTATTTGGGCAGAGTTGCGCTTTCATTCGGTTTCTCGTCTGCTTATCGTTAGATCGTGTAATGACGTGTTTATTTACGCTAGTTTCCTATTATGTTTATTCATAAGTTTTGCTCTTTTCTTATTGTAGCGTTTTCGAGTAATCTTCTTGTCTCTTTCTCAAAAGTGGGCCTTGTTTCGTGTTGTGTGATATCTACCGTAACAATTCCGCAGGCTTTAACTGCTTGCTTTTTAGTAGCTTCTTTTATTCTGCCATTTTTTTTTTACAAAACTGGGCCACACGTTTGACTTACTTACCTATATCAAATCTTTACGTTATGGTTTTCGGTTTTTATTCTTTTTCAATTATTAGATACTATTAGTCGTATAGTTGTATGAACTTAATGGAACTTAAGACTACTCTATGTTTTCTTCTTTTACATCGGCAGTGAAATTTAGTATTCTGTATTTTCTTTTATATTTTATTTTTTATTTTATTTTTTATTAAATAAGGAGAGCAGACGAGCCAACGGGCCACCTGATGGCAAGTGGTCACCGTCGCCCATAGACATCATTATATTGCTTACATGTTTTTATTATATTTCTAGTCGATTAACCCCGACCATTCGATCTTGCTACCTATTACTGCAAAAAAGCTAATTTTTTTCCATAGATAACCACGTTACGGTACGTGACAATGGTTTACTCGACTATTAACTATTACGTATTTTATAAAAAGGTTTACTTTCACCGATTATAGTAAGTAGTTTCAGCTGTGACTGTGGGTTTTCTCGCTGTGTTTCTGACTTCTCGTTTTTGCATTAAACGTCTATTACCAATAAGTGTTGAATATAAGAGACCAATCATTTACTATTTGTTGAATGGGAGTATCTCCTTCGGTTCTATTTCTTCATTTATTAATTTCCTTTCAGATTTTTGTCTTGGGACGTCATAGGATCTACCTATGTATATTTTTTAGCCGTTATCTGTGGATTTTTCAGTTTATCTAAGCTATGTTTTTGTGGTCAGGTACCATTACTGTGTTTATATGATTAATCAAATATCTCTTCTGCATTATGCGAAATCACTTAAACACTAACTGCAGCCGCTGATTTCTAAAACGATCTTCCATCTATAACAGCCTTACAGACGTCCAAAAATGATTGATTGCTAACAGTTTTCCATACTTATTTAACATTGTTACTCTACACCTATTTAACATTTTTTCCTGCGCTCGCGCACCGGAACGGTCGCCGCGGCTCAACCGCCGAGCGGACGTGAATGCCATTTTTTTAGACCCATTACACAACGCGTACGAAAGTGTATCATACCCATTCGGAACGAAAGTGAGTTAATTGTATTCTCAGGTTTATATTTTATACATACTTGCGGTATTACGGTTATAATTATTATCAATGTAGGTAATTATTAACATTACGTAACTTTATTACGAGTTTATTGCACTCCTTTTAGTGGGTGTATGCGTTTCCGGCTTTAATTCTGTATTCATGAGGTTGTTTGTTGATGTACCGTTTATGGATATCTGTCGTGATATGATTTGTGATTATGAATGCAAATCTCCTGCATTATGCATGGCTTGATTTATTGTTATTAAATGAAGCAGAATGACATCTTATTACAACTTTTGTACGTTCAATTTATTTCTCGTGAATTACATTCACTGTAGATGTAGGTGCATCTTTTCCTGGTCTGGTTAGTAGACTTGTCTCATACAGTAATTGTCACTGTAGATGTTAATTGAAAACGCAGCTGCACTGCTTCATGTTCTCCACTTGGCATTAATATTTACATTGTAAACAGGATTGAGTCAGTTCTGTGTAGGCAGTCAATATTTTAGCAAACCTAAACGAAGTCTGACGATCTCCCTTATACATGCTCAACCGAATGTCAATGGTGTATTCTGAGATTCGACCGTGAAAGGAAACATGTCGTGTAAGCTTACTGTCATCGATTTGACCTAATTTCCCATTTCTTTTTAGCTCCCTTTAACTAATTATTCATTACCGACATATCAAAAGTTGGTTGACAAATCGAAAGAGACATCAATATACCTACTTACATCTAGAGATGAATGTATTATTCTTTCGTTCTATCAAAGCCTAAATGGGTTTTAATAATGACTAGCTGCGCCCCGGCGGCTTCGCTCGCGTTGAATTTTTTTGCCTCAACAACCTTCCCGGGCGTACGCACAACAACTTGCCAAAGTTTCATCGCAATCGGATGAATGGTATGGAACGCATAGAGCAAAAACAAACAAGCAAACATTCATTATACATCATCACATATAGATTTCATCGCATATTATTACTGGTTCTAAGTTCCCTATATTCTGTGTGTCCCTAAAGTTCCTGCCTTTCTATAACGCACCATATTACTTGTTCCAGTGAACAATGACGATCGACAAGCAACTAGTATGGGTGCGGGACCCGGCCGAAGGGTTCGTCCTGGCTCGTCTCCAGGAGCTGATGGGGGAGGAGGCGGATGTATTCCCCGTGGACAACAAGTACCCTCGGCGCGTCTGCAGCTTCGAGGACATATTCCCCGCCGGGGATCCAGCGAAGGAGGTGGACGATAACTGTAAGTAATCTCACCTGTTGTTCCATTAATAATAATAGCCTTTGTGTGTATTAGCATAGTAAAAGAGGGTATTAGGCATACACCGAAATCCCCAACTTACAGCTGGTGAACCAAGTCGAAGAAGACAAAGTCTGCATCGCGAGGCGCCATAACCTTTAATTAAGGCCTTACTTACCCTTGAAGATTTCGGCGCTTTTTGGAGTCACATCTCTTTTCTTTTGAGTACCAACATAATTTGTCAAGGACTAAACCTTCGAACTCAAAAGTCTGGTCCAAAGTCGCTCCCCCTGAAACATGCAGTCTCTTCCTACTGCCTTAAACCCGAAAGCGGTTACCTGAATCCATTTTGCAGCTCATGCATACACAACGCATGTTGTTAATGTAGGTACAATTTACAATAGATATTTTTGTTAATATAATATGTTATATATATAATACAATAGATATAGCGGTTTCGGGTATTTTGTGTTAAATTTATTTTCTTTCGATCCCTGCCTTAAACTACGTTTCCCTTGGGTAAAAGATATCCCTTTCACAAGGGAAACCTTACGAGCAATTCATGGGTCATCCATCCATGGGCTTTCGTAACAACCTGATGACCTAGTTACCCCGTACTATAGCCTCTAGAGTAATAAACAGACCGTAAAATTCGTAACCTTTCCGCCATTGTGGGAAATGTTACGGTTTTTCTTTGACTCGATCAGTCAGTCAGGTTAGCAGCTATTTGAAAACTCTGTAATAACGTAGTGAATTGAGATGTGACGACGCTGACCACTTAGAATCAGGTGGCCCGTTTGCTCGTCTACTCTCCATAAGAAATAAAAAAGAAAGAATAAAGAACTAACAAGTTCCCATTCTCTATTCCATAATTTCATTCGCATGTGTATTCATTCACTCAAGCATTAGCTGAGCCAGATGCCTATTGCCAATTGTGTAATTAAAGTATTATCGAGTGAACTAAATATGTATTTTTGTGGCTATAAAGTGATTTCTTCTTCTTCATCAATCAATCTCAGCCCTTACTTGTCTGCATTCGGACTTAGATCTCCCTCAATTTCCTCCAATTATTCAATTTATTAATAAGTTTCTTCATTACCAAAAAAAAAATATCGAAAAAAATGACTATTTCTTGGCGGTCGACCCTAGCTTAATAATTCGATAGAGGACATCAATAGAAACATAAAACATCTCTTGATAAATGGTCCTAAAGTATCTCTGAACCCAGATATTTGATCCAGTAATCTTACTAAAAAAATAATGCTACTTTCAACATCGAATATCTGTGTTCAGAGATACTTTAGGAGTTTCTGCCAAGATATGTTTTATGTTTCTATTGATGTCTTCTATCGATTTATCGACCTGGGATCGATCGGCGAGAATTCGTAATTTTTTTCAAAATCACGGAAAGTTATTCAATTTATTAATAAGTTTCTTCATTACTTTCAGGTGAACTGATGTTCCTAAACGAAGGCACGCTACTGAACAACATCCTCACGCGATATCGCAAGAAAAAGATTTACGTAAGTATTGATAAAACAATTGTAACCCAATCCCTTTTAGCTGCTGTAATGCTTTCTACACACAAAATGAATAGACGATCATAATCTTCAGGCAGATTGAGTGCTGTATTGTTTGCTGATAGATAATATGAGTCATACAGTAAACAGTGTGACGTCAATTGATATTTTCACCTTGAAAATGACGCTGTATTTAACATGAGAAGAAATCTGTTGTAAAAATAAATATTGATGAAGCATAATAGCTTTGGAGGTTTGTAAGACCTGTTTACATTCCTGTTCATATTTTCTAGACAAGCGGTCTCACTACCTAATTCTATTTAGATAGATCAAAGATTTTGAAATTCAACTTCATATAGATTGCTTGCTAGAGAAGTGTCTTACTTATATGAAAACCTTGTCTGCCATTTGGCGCATGCGATGTGAGCGTTTTCTCATAATAAAATAGAAAAGTACAATTTCAAATTGATATCTTGGAAACTATTTGAGCGATTTTTATAAAGGCCATGGAACCTTTTTGGCACACCTACTTTCCGCCATATCGAAAAACAATACTATTTCTTGGCGATCGATCCTAACTTAATAATTCGATAGAGGACATCAATAGAAACGTAAAACATCTCTTGATAAATACTCCTAAAGTGTCTCTGATATATTTTAGTAAGATTACTGGGTTAAGTATCCCAGATATTTGACCCAGTAATGTTACTTTTAAAAAATGCGACTTTCAACATCAAATATCTGTGTTCAGAGATACTTTAGGAGTTTCTGTCAAGATATGTTTTATGTTTCTATTGATGCCTTCTATCGAATTATCGACCTGGGATCGATCGCCAAGAAATCGTCATTTTTTCAAAATCACGGAAAATAGGTGTGCCAGGCTCCATACTAAAATGTTCCATGGCCTTTGAGATTCAGAAATGTACCATACTTCGTGTGCATATGGTTGAGATTTAATAAGTAAGTAAGTAAGTAATACGTTTATTTCACACACAGTAATGACCGAAACAGTTATAATTATGATGAAACCTCAATGACACAGAATCCCAAAGGGATTCTGTGTCATTGAGGGGACCTTAATATACATACAAAATTACAAATAGATCTTGAGTTATAGGGGGCCGAAAATGACTCGAAATGGTTGCTGTAATATAACACACGTCGTGCGTCGTCGCCTTTTTTTCCCGAACTTGGCGGACACTCTTCCGTGTGTCCAAATAGCTAAAGTAAAGTAAACATAGATTATTTTTTACTTTTGTAGTATTTTGTTATATGCATCAAAACACGTAACATATTTTTTTTTTTTAAATTTCACCGGCATTTTTTTTTATACTTGCAGTGCGGGGTGTACTTTCAAATGGTTTCAATTTAATACAACAGAGATTGAAACTTCAAAATTCATATTGTAACTTCCTTTACATTATATATAATGTTTATTTTTCAGACGTACGTGGCTAATATTCTGCTAGCAGTGAATCCGTACGAGGAGATACCAGAAGTGTATTCATCGAATACCATAAAGAAATACCAGGGGAAATCTCTGGGAGAGCTGCAACCTCATGTATTCGCTATAGGTTTGTAGATTTACCTGGATCTACTATAGTTCCATTGCATTATACATGATTAGACTTAAAAAAAAGACAACATAAAAGAAACAATGTTAAAGACACATGCTCAGCATGTGCTGCGGTCCGACCGGTACGGCAGAACCGCAGCGCTGGTTTTCAGCTGTGCCCGGACGAAGGCATCGCGGGCGAAGCAGCAGGCCAGGGACCAAACTAAAAATATATTAAAAGTACAAATAAATAAATAAATATCTAAAGATGAAATAGATAACAATTAAAACTGGAGAGAAAAGGGATAGAAATACAGAGTGAGTGTCTGTCATTGTGCGGCTCGTCATTCCGATGGAAAGCGGTTATTGTATGTGTTATAAGAGTTATAACACTATTATTAAGCGATCTGGAAGAAATCGCATAAATTGTACTTCCCTATTTCCTTTTCTATCTCATGTTTGTTGTTTTATATTTGTACAATAAAGTGTATTTTACTTTTACTTTACTTAAGATCTTGTTGGAATCTAAACAAAAGGAAGACAGGTTACAGTCTGAGAGATCTTGGAAAGGGATTCAGGTATGAGGTAAAATCGGTCTCTACATTCGCGTATTGCTGTAAATAGCGTATATAGTGTTGGTGGCAAGTGGTTAGGACGCCGGACTCTAATGCGGGAGGTCCTGGTTCGAAACCATGCAATGCCATATGTACCAATGAGTTTTCGGATTTTTTCGAAGACTTACGTACATTTACGTGCTCTAACGGTGAAGGAAAACATCGTGAGGAAACCTGCATGTCTGAGGAATAAAAGTTTCCGAATGCGTGTTCCGAAAGCGTCGGTGGCCTAGTGGCTAGGACGCCGGACTCCCGTGCGGGAGGTCCGGGTTTGAAACCATGCAATGCTATGTACCATTGAGTTTTTCGGATTTTTTCGAAGACCGTACAATTACGTGCTCTAACGGTGAAGGAAAACATCGTGAGGAAACCTGCATGTCTAAGGAATACAAGTTTCCGAAGGCGTGTGAAATCCACCAATCAGCACGGCCCGCTCGGTGGATCATGGCCCGTGCCCCCTTGTGCAAGATGAGGCCTGTGCCCCAACAGTGGGGACATTAGTAGGCTGATGATGATGATGATCGCCGTCAATAACCGAAGTCTCCTTTAAGAACCGAATCCCTTTCTAAGAGCTTATGGACTGTAAATCCTAACTACATCTAACACTACCTGCCTTTTAGGGGTGCTACACAAATCAGTATGGCGTTTGACAGTTAAAGCCGACTCGAAAGTGCCGAGCCGAGTATGTGTGTAGCATCCCTTATGCAAATGGTTCTGCGTTCGATTCCTGGTTTCCTGGTCCAACCAGAAACCAGATTGATCATCCTTCATCATACTCCACAATAGATTTCCACAAAATAACACATTATTCCATCAAATATTGCTTGCTTATCGTATGGTTAGTGGCTAACCTATTTGTCAGAGTTATTCAGGCCGCCCGTAGGCATCTGACATGGCTTAACGACATCAAATATTATTAAGTAGGTATATAGGTTTAGTATATTTAAGTGCCACACTTCGCCTGCCTTTCATATCAAATTGCCGCTTTATGGGGTTTACTGGAAGAGATAAGAGAGATAAGTCACGCCCTTTGTGCTTCATATACATATTTTTATCTAAGTTGGTATAACAAAAAAAATTGTGTGTACAATAAAAAAGTTAAACAAATACTTAAATATTTTAAATGGTTAATACTTGCGGTTGTGGGTACTTGGTGAAACTTGTAGTACATGATTAGACTTAAATAATATACTGTTTCACGGGTTTTTACTGTATTATTATTTATTATTAATTACGACCGGTTTCGTTTACACATCTTCAGGTATTATATGTCCGATCTGAGGGTACATATGGCCCGCTATCATTCTCCGGGTTGTCCTCACCCTGTGGGTTCTATTTTTACTTTTTTTTAAACCAGCGAAATATAATTTATTAAATTTTATAAGTTACATTTAATTATTTGTTTGTGTACATTATCAAATTAATTATTACTACATTTCTTTTCTATTGCTCTTGTTTCTGTAATTGTTTGTGTATAAATAATTTTAAGTTGTAAATAAATATCTTAAGACATTTATTAACTATATTGACTCAATCAACTTATTTTAGAGTTATTTTAACAGCAAATTAGTTACTGCCAGTCAATCGACACTAACTAGCCACGGGTCAACCATCTCAACAGCAACCACTAGTCACCGGTTAGACATTCAATAGTAACCGGCCATACGAGAGTCCCCTGATAGCAACCAGTTACAGTTAATTATTCGGAGATGCAATATTCTCTAATAAAATATCAAGTCCGACTGCCTCGTCGACGAGTCGCAAGAGAATGATCGCACATTGGGTCGGGCGCCCGCTTTTATAGAGGCCAGGTAGTGGCGGGCGACATGACGTGGTATTGGCTGTTGCTGCGTGTTTGCTTCGTCGCAAGCGCAGGTGGGCATTGCACGTGCACTATGACGTCACTTGTTGTTTATGTATTATAAACAAATACCTGAAGATGTGTAAACGAAACCGGTCGTAATTAATAAAATACAGTAAAAACCTGTGAAACAGTATATTATTTAAGTCTAATCAATAATTTTTTTTTTCTTTTCAGCCGATAAAGCGTTCCGCGACATGAAATCTCTGAAACAGTCACAGTCCATAATAGTGTCTGGAGAGTCGGGAGCGGGCAAGACGGAGTCCACTAAATACATTCTGAAGTACCTGTGTGATCTCTGGGCCAAGGGGGCCGGGCCGGTGGAGCAGAAGATTTTGGACGGTAAGTTCCTATCTTAACCCGAGCGAAACTACCGCCATTCCCGAAAATAAAACATAAAATTAAGGCATTTGTCAAAAAAGTATACAGTAAAATTAACCAATGCTGGGCATACATGGGTTGGATTATTATTAATTACTATACTAATCATTATTAATTATATGAATTGAATTGGATATTATTATGACATATTATTATATAGGTAAATTATGCATGAAAGGAATTATTAATTTTTTTAATATGTTAGTATTAAATAATTGTATATGTATAATTAAATCGTTGTATGCCTACTTCATAGGTCGATTGTAAACATGTTATTGTAAACAATCTTTATAACGCTTGCTTTTCGTATAGTTAGTGGCAAACCTATTTGTCAGAGTTGTTCAGGCCGCCCGTAGGCCTTTGACATGGCTTAACGACTGCTGTCAAACGACAACAACCGAGACCGACTGTTTAACGTGCTCTCCGAGGCACGGACGAGCTCAGAATATGCCAATAGCGGTCACCCATCCAGGTAGCGACCGCGCCAACGTCGCTTAACCTGCACGATCACTTTCGGACCGTGCTCGCACCTAGACTACGAGCTCCTCAATCTTTATAATGAATAAATATGAATACTTAAGTAAATTCAAAAAGTGGTGTAAAATAGTTAGGTATTTTGTGATTTTAGCTTAAGTATGTATTTTAGTATTATTTTACTTCTTATCTTGAATAAAATTTCATACTGTCAAAAAGTGGTTGGTTACATCGCCTAATACAGACGGTACACGGAGAAAGGGTTGACTAATTTGATCCCGGCACGACAGGATGAGCCGCGATAGCTCAGTTGGTTAGAGCAATGCCACGGAACGGCAAGGTCGCAGTTTCAAATCATGCTCGCGGAAAAATTTCCAACCACTTTTGCTAATTTATTTTCGCTGCTACTTGAATTGTTTGTAGGAAGTATATGACAACCCTGTCAATTGTCGCCATAGGTAGTTTAAAAAAGTTTAATATACAGTTCGCTATTAAAAAAATACTTCCATGTAATTCCGCAATATGTATGGCGAGGGTTTTTATAGTCCTGGTCGGGGTATAATAAAAGATTTCAATGTTTCAGCGAAGTAGAAATCAGTAGTGTAATATAATAAAAGTCTTTGAATGTTTCGTTATTCGAATATATCAGCATTTGGGCCAAAAAATTACAATAAAATCCCCAATGAAATAAAAAATTCAGATAGTTACTTTAGATAATTACTTTTGAAAATAAATTAAAAATGGTTATGAGTATGCCTAGTGGCTGTGCATTTTTCAATATAAACGAATTTTATAATATTTGACACATTAACACGTACAATAATATTTATACTAAGACATGACATGTAAATTAATTTTATGAATAAATTATGGTTATGATTGTCTCAAACTAACCATCGTGCATCGTCAGTTTAGTTTAGTTTAGTTTATTTAATTCAAAAATATGACAAAACTAACTTACAAATAAAAATACTAATGAAATTTATGTAAAATATCTTAATCTAAATCCGAACAGAGTTTATTCCATTTCAAAAGTTAATGTCTAGTGTTTTTTAGGCTGGGTGAAATGTGTTTCAGTTGCACGAAACATCCTTAAAGTCTTAAAGTTCCTCCTCCTTCCGCGTGAAAAATCGTGAAATGTTCTCCCTCCATAAAATCAAAATAAACTAAGAAATGAAATTTTATATTCCTTATCGGATAGTCAATATGAATGTTTGCATAATATTACTTGTTTTCAGAAAATGTATAGATATGAAGAAATTAACAATCGAAATTTCATGATTTTTCACGCGCAGACTACCCTCTTAAAGTGTTTTAAATACGTGATAACCTTTTCTACGCCATAGCTCTAGACAAAGATAACACAAGGAAGTCTTAACATTAATGTTAATGACTTCCTTAAGTCTTGAGTAATTGTTTTCCTGAAGGAAATTTCTTCCAACTCACGTTAAGTCTCTTGCCTTATCTAATACCAACGAAAAATCTAAAATAAAACCCTCTTGTCCCCAGCAAACCCAATCCTAGAAGCGTTCGGGAACGCCAAAACCACTCGCAACAACAACAGCTCTCGTTTCGGCAAGTTCATGGAGGTCCACTTTAGCAGCAAATACCAGGTCGTGGGGGGGCATATCTCTCACTACCTTCTGGAGAAATCCAGGATATGTACCCAGAGCGCGGAGGAGAGGAACTATCATGTTTTCTACTTGTTGTGCGCCGGCGCACCGCAGGAATTGAGAACTGCTCTGAAAATTACTAAGCCTGATGATTACCAGGTAAGACTGCTTTTTATTGTATAAGGAGAGAAGATCAGCAAATGGGCCATCTGATGGTAAATGGTCACCTCTTCTTCTTTTCTTTTATTTGCCACTAAACCCACATTTGACCTCAATCTCGCCTGATGGTAAGCGACGTTGAGGTCGACGATGGAGCATGCGGGTTTAGTAAATGCCTAATCACTGTAGCCAAGATCCCAAGGTTCACCTCACCTCATCATCATCAGCAGCAGCAGCCTATTAATGTCCCCACTGTTGGGACACAGGCCTCCCGCACAGGTCGGTGATCTAGTGGCTAGGACACCGGGTTCCCATGCGGAAAGTCCGGGTTCGAAACCATGCAATGCTGAATGCCATGTACCAATGAGTTTTTCGGGTTCTTTCGAAGACACTTACATTTACCGACTGCTCTAACGGCGAAGGAAAACATCGTGGGGAAAGCTGCATGTCTGAGGAAATGACAAGTTTCCGAAGGTATGTGAAATCCACCAATGGCCCGCACCTCCCACCTCACTTCACTATAATATTATTACGGGGTTTTTGACGCGCTGCTACCCTTGAGAACATAGATGAAGTGCCTCATGTGGCTCTCTTACGCTTCAAACGGAAATAGCATTGCTGCGTTAAACAGAAATAGGTAAAAGTGTGGTACCACCACCAGACGTGTGGTACTACTACCAGGCTCACTTTGCATACCCCAATTCAGAAATTGAGATTTTGTAAATCTACTAAAATATGTACTTATATCGCGTTTATCAAAAACTAGATACAGTTTTCAATTTTATTCGCAGTATTTGAAGAACGGTTGCACCCAGTATTTCACCTCGGCGCAGTCTGCGAACAAAATCACGGCGGGTCAGAAGAGCAAGCAGCAGCAGACGAGAGGCGGCCTCCGGGATCCCATACTCGATGACGTGGAGGACTTTGGGAGGCTGCACCAGGTAAATAGATTTATTGAGAATATATTTTAATATATAAACAAAATTGGAACTAAAGCGGAAGAAAAATCGTTTGTGAGTGAGATTGGCCGTCGCCTTAGGAAGAGGGGTGGTGACCCTCGCTCCGGGTCGTTCCTGGTGCAAAGGTAGCCATAGCGATCCAGCGCGGTAACGCCGCAAACGTTATGGGCACCTTTGCATCGGGAGCGGCAAGGGAGGAGGTTTATATATAATTATTTATTAGTTAAGTTGACATTATTTGTATTTCTATGAAAATATTATGTATTGAATACAATAATAAATAAACAGTAACAATACATGAAAAATATATATAAAGATTCCTCCCAGCATGTCGCATCGTGGTAGTGTCCCCAGTACGCTGGCGGCATTCCCTCTCTGTATAGCCAGGTTAATATGCTAGCCGAGGTAAGTGCCAGCCCTGCAATCACCAGAAGTCTTGATGAGACACGCTGAAAGGTCCTTGAAAAAACTAAGGGATTCCGCACCCCATGGGCCCATTGTTTCCACACCGAACGGCACGAACATGTAAATTGGGTTCTAGGTCTTGATATAGACATGGAAGACGAGAAAGAAAGGCCATCTCTTTATTGTTAATTCAACTTCAGAGGTTGCCTACGATTCGATTCTGGTAATACAGCCCTGGTAATGCTGTACTCGCATAATATTTGCTGCCAAGTCTATATTTGGTTCTCAAGACCTAGGTTAGACCTAATTTGAAAGCCAGATCACATTTGTCTAGATATCTAATAGTACAGGTCAATAGTATGAGTTTACCATATTGTTGTAATTCTACAATTTACAATGACTTGGTAATATATATTTAACCCCCGGCCGGTCGAGGGAGGGCGTGTTATAAGTTTGACACGTTTGTCTGTTTGTGTGTTTGTCTGTGGCATCATAACTTGACAACGGATGATCGGATTTGGACCCGGTTTTTTTAATTTAATAGAGAATTTTGTCCAGAGTGTTCTTAGCTTTGTCTGATAAAAAATGGACCAGTGGTTTCCAAGAACTTGGAGTATCTTTGATGTCAGATGGGATCTCTGGAACGGTAATAGCCAGATGGTTCGAATTTGTGCTCAAATGTTTAGGTTCATGGTGCGTCTCCGATATCTAAAACCTTAAGGATCTGTTGATGACTAGGAAAAAGTAAGTGAACTTAAATTTCACAATATGAAACTAGAAGAATTGGAAGATTAGCAGCCCGCCGAAACTGTAATAGTTAGATGGGGTCTTCTTGAACTAAAGTTGTAGGGAGTCCAGAGAAATTAAAGATGGCGGCCAAAAATAAATGAAAATGATGTGGAGCTTGGCATTTTAAGATAGCAATGGCGAGGCCGAAAGCCGAGCTCCGCTTAGGGTGTAGCCCGGAGCGTCTTCCGCCTTCAGGCGTCGCAGGTCTAATCTGCTGAATGTTCTTAGCCGATCAGATGAAAAATGGATCAGTGGTTATAATTATAAGACTTGCTTATTTCATATCCACAGGCCCTAACCCGCGTCGGCCTAACCGATCCGGAGAAGAAATCCGTGTATTCAGTGGTGGCTGCGGTCCTCCACCTCGGTAACATCCAGTTTGAGGACGACGGCGGCGCCAAGGGCGGCTGTCGGGTCTCCCCCGACAGTGAGCCGTCGTTGGCGACAGCGGCCGAGTTGTTGGGAGTGGACTGCGGGGAGCTGAGGATGGCGCTAGTGTCGCGGTTGATGCAGAGCTCGCGGGGCGGCCTGAAGGGGACCGCTATCATGTGAGCATAGAGTCCTTTAAGTAGATCACGCCGTCTGCGTTGGGTAAAACCTACGCGTATGGCAACAAAAAGAATAAAATGTCATGTCATTTTGTGTCGTTAAGGGCCGCTTGCGCTAAAGTGCGGGTGAAATGTTCTTAACCCGGGTTAGCTAACCCTAATTGTCTATTGTATTAAGCACTAACTCTAGGGTTTTCTCTTAACTAGACTGTCGTGCCTAAGTGTTGCTTACTGTCGATTTTTGATTCCCATTACCCAATGAAGGTGGTGAGATCCGCTTGACGGACTTTAAGTACGCTTAGGCCTAGACTTATATGCTACGGTTCCGGATTCAGTTCGGTTAGCTGCAGCCAATCACGAGGCGCTGACTTCCAGTGGGTGGAGGGCGGAACGCTTGTGATTGTGTGTGTGTGTGTGTACAAACGCAAATATCTGCCAAAGTATCAACTTATCCTGAGGTGTTGTGCACTAAGGGTTGTTCAGCGGGGCCGCACGGATCACGCACAAGGTAAAAAATCAACGAAAACGTGACCGCTGGTCTTACTTTGCGTGACTGTCACGGCGCCATAGTAGTAGTAAATACTGATGTCGGTCACTGGTTCCCGCCACGTGACGCCACGCCCGCCAGTGAATGTGTTAAAACCCTCATGCACAAACAAAATAAAGTAAGGCCCTCAGTCACCGGCAGTCCTGCAAGGGTGGCTACGGCAGCGGTGGGGAGACTGGCAGGACAGAGGGTTCTAAGAATCCCTGGGTAGGATCCGACTGCTTACAAAATCTGATATGGACTCGAAGGACTGGGTCTAGAGGCGTAGCGATCACCTGCGAGATGGGCAGTGACATAAGGAAGTCAGCTGGTGGAAATTGGATTAGAAAAGCCCAAAACCGAGGAGAATGGCTTGCATTAGTGGAGACATACATCTAGCAGTGGGTGGACACCGGTTCCAAAACCGGTAATAATTACCCGACAAAAGGTACTCAACTCATTGCCTGACAGTTGAAATAGTGCAGGTTTCAAAACCGGTTCGGGAAAGGCACTCCCTTTTGTCTGGTAATAATTACCGGTTCCAAAACTGTACTCGACAATTAACCCGATAAAGCGAAAATTGTTTCGGAACGTAACCCTACTCAGCGTTCATCTAAATAAAGCACCCTTTGTAATTTCGTGTCTTTGTACACAGGGTGCCCCTAAAAACGTACGAGGCGAGCAACGCTCGGGACGCCTTGGCTAAAGCAGTGTACAGCCGTCTGTTCGACTACATCGTACATCGCATCAACACCAGTATCCCGTTCCAAGCCTCCGCCTACTACATCGGAGTCCTGGATATAGCTGGCTTTGGTGAGAGGGCATTATTCATTACTATTATAATTATTAATTTCGTTTTAGCAATGAATTTCGTAACCAGTTGTGAAAGAAGATTTTTTTCTCCATGTAACCTGCCTTTATGATAACTCGAATTTTTATAGGTATCACGTTTTAACTCTGACCAGGAATATAAAAAGACGTCTAGAGGGCGCCATTGGTAGTTATATAATTTGTGTTATGTAGTTGGCCTTGAAAAAAATAGTACCATTTAATTCCGCAATATGGCGAGATTTTTGAAATTCCTTGTTTGGGTATACTTTACCATACCCCTATTCTTTTGCAGAGTACTTCCAAATAAACAGCTTCGAGCAATTCTGCATCAACTACTGCAACGAGAAACTGCAGCAATTCTTCAACGAACGTATTCTGAAGCACGAGCAGGAGTTATACAGGCGGGAGGGGCTCAACGTGCCGGAGATCAAGTTCATTGACAACCAGGATTGTATCGGTAACCAGCAAAATATCACCCAACCCAAAATATCACCCAACCCAAAATATCACCCAACCCAAAATATCACCCAACCCAAAATATCATGCATTTCTTACGATACGCGGAATAAGTTAAAGAATTTATTTCCAATAGCGCACACATACAAACAATTAGGTACAGAAGATAAAAATAATATTAAACAAAAATTAACTGCAGTATAGTTTACTAAAAATTAAATACCAACACGATTAAGCCCCATTTTCATAGTTAACCATGTCCTGTTATTTCTGTCAGATCTGATCGAGAGCAAGAACCACGGAGTGTTCCACCTTCTGGACGAGGAGTCGAAGCTGCCCAAACCTGAGTTCGGACACTTCACGCACTCGGTGCACAAACAGCTGGGAAATAATAACTCTAGGTAAGATTTGTTTAATAAAATTTAGAAACGCAGTTCTAACCATGTCTCTAATTTTAAGTTTAATATGATGTAGTAATTAATACCTCTAAAACGTTTGGGTAGGTATTACCGTTCTCTATACGATGAAGGATATTGGTGTATATGTGTGCGTGCTGGGACAGCACACCTCTGGGGTTTGCTTCTAATAAAGCGTCAGTGCGTTAACACCTAACCGTGGTTTCACTTGTGTGTGTGTCCGCACTCGCATACCTACCAGATATCATGTGATGGCGTACGAAAAAGAGAATACTATTGCGTTGATATAGCGCTGTCTTTATCTAATACGCTATCGCATGATATCATGATTTATTCCAGATTGGAATTTCCGGACCTACCATTGTAACAATTTTACTAAATTTTTTGCCGCTCCGCTACCCGCTGTCATAGAGTTTACAGCCTAACAAAGCCAAATATTGAATAAATAACGCCGGCTTGCACGAAAGTCGAATTCAGAGATAACCCGAGTGTTAGCGCCCGACCCGGGTTAAATCACAAAAACGTCTTGCACCAACGCAAACCGTGAAACATTTTGTATGAAAACCATAGAAAATCCGCGAGTTAAAAAAGAGTTAACATTTAACCCGCATTTTCAGTAAATAAAATGAACTATATCTTTTCAGGTTGCAAGTGCCCCGTGCGTCCCGTTTGAAGGCGCACCGTGTGTTGAGGGACGACGAAGGGTTCCTTCTGCGGCATTTCGCCGGTGCAGTCTGTTATAATACCGTAAGTTGCATTACTGTTTCTTTTTAGGCTTTCTTACCTAAACGGTAAAAGGAACCCTTATGTGAGACGTCTGTTCGTCCGTATGTCACGGCAATTAATAATGCTATCGACTTGAAATTTTGTACAGTTAGAGGATTTCCTTGAAGGGAAGGCAATGGCAAACCACCCCATTAATTCTGCCAAGAGAGTCGTTCTGTGTGAAAATTCCTTAGAAGGATCCCGACCCTCAGCAGTGAGGAATACGACTAAGAAGAAGAAGAAGGCTTGCTTGTCCGTATCTATTCTAGGTAAAAGTTGGTAATATTTTTATTGATAATAGGGTTTAAATCAAAACAAGTGGGGTATCATGTGATAGGAATGATTGCACTTTACAACACTTTTTATTTTACATGCCAAAGTTTTTTTACGCTTTATGTTCGATCTGTGTGTGTGTCTCAACGTAGATGTTAGTTGATTTAGCCTTTATCACATTTTACAACGAATATTTATAGGCAGTAGGAGGTTTACATCTTGTATCAAATACCACTAAACCCTAACAATGGAAACGTAAGTAGGCAAATGATGATTGAAATTGAAATCGTTTATTTAGCGCTGTAAACACCAGAATACAGAAGTATACAAAGTTTAACACATGCAGCACAGAACATCTGGTGTGGTACAGTGCCAAAAAGGATACACCAGCTCAGCATAATGCTGAGGCAAGCCACAGCGCTGATTTTCAGCTGGCCCCTCAGTGACTGCACGGACGAAGAAAGCAACAGTGTGTGCGTGTTGTGTTGTATGAATGAGGATATTAGTGTGTATGTGAGGTACTGAGTGTGTGAGAGGGTGATGACATGGTGCGGGTGTATTTACATGGTATTATGTGTGTGGATGGTAGTTCACAGTAGAGGCATAATATTACCGAACACTTCCAGATTGTGAAGGACAGTAGTTACAGGGCACCTAAAGAATGTACGGAGCAGTGTCCGATTTTTGTAGATCAATTGTATAGATTTTAAGTTTTCTCCTGAAGGTGTCAAGAGTCTGCGCGTCTCTAATATACCCTGACCCTGATTAGTATACCCTGACCAGAACAGAGAAATGAGATCCTCGCCATCAACTATTTTTTTCATAGCAAACTAATACAGACAATAAAAGTACCAACAGTGCCGCCTTGACAGGGTTCCATCAGGATATAACTATGGTTAATACATCCCTGATTGTCATGTCTTTATTTACAGAACCAATTCATAGAGAAAAACAACGACGCACTCCACGCATCGCTGGAGTTCCTCGTACAGGAATCCCGGAGCGCATTAGTACAACAGTTGTTCCAAACCAGTGACAACAACAACGCCAAGGGCAAGCTGAACTTCATATCAGTGGGTGCCAAGTTCCAATCCCAACTTACTCTGCTCATGGACAAACTGAAGGATAACGTGAGTTCATTAACAACACCAGTTCAATTTATTTTATTTACACATACACAAGTAGGTACAGGTAAGAGATAGGTATATGAAGGTGTAACATGACTCAGGGCTCAAAAGATGCACTCACTCACCCTTATTTAATGTCTGGCTATCTGACTCCCAACTAGGTTTCCCTGTGTGTGGGATATCAGGAATCCATCCATAGAGGAACGTGTCTCGCTCGATACATTTTTATTTCCACTCAAACACTGCACTTGTATATTTAATTTTACTATTAAATTACTTGCAAGTTGCACCACCACCGGAAAAAATAATTAGAATGTAGGTATAACATAGTAATATTCACACTGTTGTATTATTGTATGCATAAAAAATTATGTTATTAATTTATAAACGGATACTTAGTTTAAAGTGAAATAGATATTTCCTAGTACAACAGTTGTTTCAAACCAGTGACAACAACAACGCCAAGGTAAAGCTAAACTTAATATCCGTTGGTGCCAAGTGCCAATATCAACTTACTCTACTCATAGATAAACTCAAGGAAAACGTGAGTTCATGTAACAATACTACTTAGTACATACAACAGTTGTTTCAAACCAGTGACAACAACAACGCCAAGGTAAAGCTAAACTTAATATCCGTTGGTGCCAAGTGCCAATATCAACTTACTCTACTCATAGATAAACTCAAGGAAAACGTGAGTTCATGTAACAATACTACTTAGTACATACAACAGTTGTTTCAAACCAGTGACAACAACAACGCCAAGGTAAAGCTAAACTTAATATCCGTTGGTGCCAAGTGCCAATATCAACTTACTATACTCATAGATAAACTCAAGGAAAACGTGAGTTCATGTAACAATACTACTTAGTACATACAACAGTTGTTTCAAACTAGTGACAACAACACCTTCAATATATAATACACCTTATAATGCACCTTCAATAGACTCGTATAATAACTTGACAACAATATGGATAAATATTAATGTTTGTGTTGTTGTTAATTTACTGACATTCGTTATAATTCTCATTTAATTTTATTGACCTTTGAAATTTTTAATTTCAATTTAATGTATTTAATTTGTATTGTATTAGAAGACATTACTGATCATTTATTGTATCTAATAATGCTTCTGGAAAAATAAAATATTTCATATTTACAATACTAGTTTTGAGTTTTATGAAAGTGTAATTGTGGAATTGTCACAAACTGGTCAATATGAATAAATCAAACGTCAACACATAATGTCACTCTGACAGGAGTAAAAATTAACTCTGAATTCGTCAGGAGAAATTTTTTCAATCGACCGTTGAAATATTACTCGATTATTTATTTATTTTTATTTATTACATTTTCAACCTATTATTATATTTTATTTATACATAGAAAAAAAAACCAACAGCATCCTTAAACCTTAAAGAGTTTGTCTTGATGCTGGTAATAGAATAGGTTCCAAAACACGACGTGAATTTCTATTCTATTCTACCTTTTTTTCAGGTAATTATTAACTATATTGGAATGCTCCCCTTGTTTGTATATTTATCGTAACTATTGTCAGAGTTTATCAGGCCGCCCGTAGGCCTCTGACATGGTAATGTTTCCCTAACTTCCCTCCATCTTCCCCCAGGGCACAAACTTCGTCCGCTGCATCAAACCAAACTCCCGCATGATAGGGCGCGAGATTGAAGGCTCCCTAGTACTAACACAGCTGGAGTGTAGCGGCACTATAGCCGTTCTAGAGCTTATGGAGCACGGGTACCCGTGCCGAGCCCCATTCGCAGATCTCCACGGCATGTACAAGGGGTATCTGCCGCCTCAGCTGCAGAATCTGACGCCCAAGTTGTTCTGTGAGGTTAGTAGTTATTTTTTTAAAGTAATATTTGTAGTGTTTTACTTTGATATACACATTACCTATTCTTCATAAACCTGGTGAAAAGATGGTCAAAAGGTGGATTCGATTCCGGCGATGTTTGCGTCGCAGTCTTGTGCCATAGCCTTTGTCGCTTTACTTTTATAAACTTGGTTGTAGAACTCTAGTCAGGGTCCGCCTGGCTAGCGACTAAACCTTATTGATTTTGTCGATGATATTCAATACAAGGGATGTACAGAAAATAGAAAATACCTATTTAATTTTATTTAAAATATCTATTTTTTATCAGGCGATGATCCACAGCCTGGGTCTCTCAGACAAAGACTACAAATTCGGCGTGACGCGCGTGTTCTTCCGACCCGGAAAGTACTCCGAGTTCGACAACATCATGCGTTCCGACCCGGAGAACTTGAAGGCCATCGTGGACTCCGTGCTGGCTTGGCTCGTCAAGTCGCGCTGGCGAAGGGGCATATTCGCTGTGCTGTCTATTATTAAATGTTAGTACCTTTTTTATGTTGAAGGAAACCAGAGGAGTAGACCTCCACCTCACCAGGCGGTCGTCTACTCCTCTGCTCTGCTTTCTACGGGTACATGAGACACTCCACCTAAGTCCTCAAGCTTAGCAGCGCACTGAAAACCCTCTTACCATATTTTGCTGACGTGAGATGTATGGGCGACGGTGACTATACATCTCATACTGCTCAAACATCTCAAGTCAGCAAAATATTGTAAGAGGCTTTTCAGTGCGCTGCTAAGCTTGAGAACTTAGGTGGAGTGCCTCGTGTGCCAGTTAGGGGAAGAAGGACCCGTCGTCGGATTCGCCCTCTCCAACGATAACCAAATCCAGGATTTACAATCGCAAAGGATGACAAATACGACCTCGTAAGGATAAGGATTTGTCATCTTTTGCGATTGTAAATCATTCTGGATTTGGTTATCGTCAGGGAGAGCGAATCCGAGGGTGTGTGGCGGGTCTTTATACCCCCAATAATTTTAAATGAAATGAAATGAAATTTATTTGCCAGAACAGTGAAAATTATAGGTGATTTAAAAATCATAGGTATCATATGTTCCACCGACAACGGTATGCAAATCTTTTCAGCTATTTGTTAGTGTCGTTGAGATACTCTTTAATGAAGTAATAACATTTGTCTAGAAGCCACTTGGAAATATTAGTTTTAAATTGGCTAGCAGGACCATTTTTAAGGCGACTAGGCAGATTATTATACACTAAAATTGCCATACAGAAGGAATTCTTTTTATACAAGTCTACTCTGGAACTTGGCTTTAGCACTTAATAATCCATCTATCATCCCTTGTCTGTCCACCATTGGACATAGTAGGCGTCTCCCAGGGCACATGACACGATCCTCTGCCTCCCTCATCCAACCATTACCAGCAACCTACCTTATTTAGATCGTCCGTCCACAATAACTTATAATGGATTTTAATACTAATACACGGTCCGAAAGTGATCATGCAGGTTAAGCAACGTTGGCGCGGTCGGTACCAGGATGTGTGACCGCTAGTGGCATATTTCATCTGAGCTCCTCCGTGCCTCGGAAAGTTAAGCAGTTGGTCCCGGTTGTTGTCGTTCGACAGCAGTCGTTAAGCCATGTCAGAGGCCTACGGGCGGCCTGAACAACTCTGACAAATAGGTTAGTCACTGAGTGGCCAGCTGAAAATCAGTGCAGAAGCTTGCCTCAGCATTATGCTGAGCTGGTGTACCCCTTTTGGCACTGTACCGCACCGGATGTTTTGTGCTGCATGTATTAAACTTTGTATACTTCTGTATTCTGGTGTTTACAGCGCTAAATAAACGTTTACAATTTCAATTTTTTTTATAACCCTATGATAAGCAGCAAGCAATACTAATACTGGATACTGATACTGGATTTTAATTTTAATACTTACGTTTTTTTAGAAGAGTATCCCCAAGCCATTATATTCTCGCTATCTACTATCCTGCAAGGCGGCTGACGAGGCCAGTGCAGGTAGTAGAGACCGATATGTCTTATCCATACATTCTAACTACATTGTTACTTGGTTGTAATTTGAATGTTCTGGTAGTTATAGTTATTTCCGCAAAGTAACGCTTAATTCTTGTAACTACCCTATTTTCAATTCCAGTAAAGAACAAGATCCAGTACCGTCGTGAATGCCTTATACTCGTACAGAAGACAGTACGAGGCTACTTGGTGCGGAAGCGTCACCAACCGCGCTACCGTGGCATCGCCAAGATCAACGCCTTACAGCATAACCTTAAGGACATGGAGGGTTCCGTCGGTCAGTTGAAGAAAGAAAAGGAAAACATGGTGAAGAATATTGTGAACCTGAGGAATTCTATCAAGGGAGCTTGTGGGACTATCAAGGTACGTTTATATTTAATTCCAGTGACATTTATTCTGGTTTAGAAGTTTAGTTCAACGCCTTACAGCACAACATTAAGGACATGGAGGGTTGAAGAAAAATGAAAACATGCTGAAGAATATTGTGAATCTGAGGAATTCTATCAAGGGAGCTTGTGGGTTGTGGGACTATCAAGGTACGGTTCTTCATAGTTTTAGTCATATTTTGACGGTTGAGAACAAAGTTCTTCAGCGTTATCTTAAAGATATAGTGGGTTCTGTTATTCAGCTGAAGAAAAAGGAAAGCATGTTGAAGAATATTGTGAATCTGAGGAATTTTATCAAGGGAGCTTCCCTTGATAAAAGATCAAGCTATGTATATATTTAGTTCTAGTGACATTTATCCTTGTCTAGACATAGTCAAACTAGATAGGATAGATCATAGGTTTGCAACATAACCTTTGGACTAACACATGGGGCGTTCAGATGATCAGCTGAAGAAAGTTCTTTCTAGTTCTTTTCTAGTGCGAATGTGTAGATTGTTTAACGAAGTCATTCAATAGTATTTTTTCCCAACTCAATTTTTACAACAATCATTTTTCCACTTCCTAACCATGCTGTGTTTACACGTTAAGGGTTACGACCTAGCTCATAACTTTATATTGATTTTTATGTAATTTCTATGGTTGTAATCTGTTGTGTTTACCTAATAAATAAATTAAATTAGAATGCATGCTGAAGAATATTGAGAATTTCCTAAGAGAGAGAGAGAGAGATCTGAGTTTCGCAACCAGTTGTCAAAGAACATATTGTATTTTTGTTTCACAACCTTTTTCTTGAGTTAAAGAATTCTACCAATGGTCATGAAGAGGTTTCCAAAGAAAATACATGAAGGGGTCTACTTTTATCCTGCCTTGTTGTCATGTCAGATCATCTCTTTTAAATCAATGTTTTCCTCGCAGGGTAACGAAAAGATCACGCGCACAGAAATAGACCAACTGTACAGCAAGTTGTCTAAGGATATCGAAGTTCAGATGACTGCTCTCAAGAAGGCGATGGTGGATCAGAAGAACAGGTATGTATAGCATAACTCTCACATCCATAATCCCCAAGGGGGTAGACAGAGGAACCACCTTCATCATAGGTATAGTAGTATACTTCATATACTAGGTGTAGAATAGTATCCACTAAGACATATATTAAAGACTATAGTATATTTAAGACTATTCTGATTTGCGTCGAGTTAAACCGATGTGTTACTGTTATCAGGGAGGAGCAAGATCGTCTGCGTAGGATCGAAGCCGAGATGCGCGCTGCTGAGGAAGCCAAGAGGCTGGAGCAGGAGCAGATACGACAGGAAGAGGAGAACCGCCGCCTGTGAGTACAATGAACAACACATAACGTTATACCCTTCAGTGTAGAGCTTTATGGCCGATATGAATGGGCACGATCGTTTCAGTACATTTTTCTAGGTGTCAGCGGGGTGTAGAAGAACGAGGGTGCGGGGCATATCCGGGGCATGACACTTCGCGGCAGCCCATACTCATCCCTCGCTGTTCTACTCTCCGCTGACACCTAAAAACATTTGACGCGACAAGATTGACGCGCACTCTACTTTGTCGTTTTAACGCCATTGGCTATTGTTTGATTACAACCGCCTGGGCTGGGTTTATAATAATAAGTGTTTTCTCAAAGATGCTCGGAAATATGTTTCATACATTCAAAAATGCGGACGGGAAGATTACTGTCTTCCGCGTCGGTGCCCCGCGCCACCATCGCGAGCAGCTCCAGCTCCTACTGTACAACGCCACTTCTTTCCTTTTATGGACGCCTAGTACTTTCAGCTTGCAATCAGTATTTGGAATGTGATTTTTTCGACTTATTCGCATTATTTGAGAAAAATTCTATACAAGCCTCGGTGGAAATAGCCATTTTCGTCCTAAGAGCGTTTCTAAATGCTCCACGCCCGGAAATGGCTAATTTCCTGGCTTCTGCAGTAATGTAATATTACTGTCCATTTCTTAAATACAATAATATCTTGTGAATTCCTTTTTAGGAGATACAAAAAATTTAAGTTTCTTCAAAAACAATCCAAGTTTCATGCATAGAGATTTTATTACCTGTATCTAGATAGATTGTATTAAAAAATCAATTCAGTATGAAAACCCATTTTTAACCCCCGACCGACCGAGGGAGTGTTATAAGTTTGACACATTTGTCTGTCGTCGGTCTGTTTGTCTTTGGCCTCAAATCTTGATAGCGGCTGATCCGACTTGGACCCGGTTTATTAGTACCATGGAGCCCTTCCCACATCTGGAACCTCAAGGAAAAAGTAAGGGCATCTCCACCATTGTTATCTTATCATTATAAGTCGGAAGTTTTTTAAATTATTAATTTAGAGTTATTCGCGTCACAGTAAAGCAGAAATGGAGGCGCGAAGAAAGGCTGAGGAAGCGGAGCGCCTACGGTTAGAGGAACAAGACCGCATCGCGGCTCAGAAGCTGCAGCAAGAGTTGGAAAAGGCGGCGAAGGCAGACCAAGAAAACAGAGAGAGGTACAATTACTTTCAAAACGTTCGTGGTAATAAGAAGCTTCGGTGGACATCAATGCGGGACATCTAAGAATTAATCACATAGAACGGATTCAATGTCTTGGCAGATTTAATGGGGTGGTTTGCCATTGCCTTCCCCGTTTCACACACTTGTTATCTCAGTGTGCAGGTTTCCTCACGATGTTTTCCTTCACCGTCAGAGCAGTCGGTAAATGTACATACATCTTTCGATAAAACCGAAAAACACATTGGTACATGATATTGCATGCTTTCGAACCCGGACCTCCCGCATGGGATTCCGACGTCCTAGCCACGGCGCCACCGACGCTCCAAGATAATGCAACATGACAGAAAATATTCCAATGGAATATATGTCATTTGTAAGATATCTAATTACCTACTGGCCAATTAATCTTACGAGCTTCAGATAAGTCGTACGTACAATTACCTACTAAATTAATATTATTTCACTACCAGATTGGAACAAGAGCGAAGGGACCACGAGATGGCAGTCAGGTTAGCGAAGGAGACCAATGGACACGTGGAAGGATCGCCGCCTTCGTTACGCAGGTATATTACACTTTACCCTTTATACCATAAGTTTGTTAGGGAAAGTTTTAAATGGTGAGAAGAAAGCACTGTGCTACCTACGAACAATCCAAATTTCGATGGTATGTTCCGAAACCACTTTAGCTTTGTCTGGTAATGTTTTGGAACCTAGTGATTATTGCCCGGACAAAGGGTGCTTGCCTGAACCGGTTTTGAACTGTCACGCGAGTACCCTTTGTCGGATAATAATTACTGGTTTATATCTTTATCTTGACGATATTTAGTACTAAATTTCGAAAGTTATTACAGGAAATACACATAGATTTGAAATCGTCAGCGTATTTGGAATATTTATGTATTTTTAAGATATAGTTGTGATCGATAAGCAAATGGAAACCAATATTTCGTAAAAGCTTCATTGGGTATACTTCGCCCCCTTTGCTGACAATGTATAAATATAAAACACGCAACGCTTCCATTTCTTACAAAATCGAAATATTCTAATATAAATTCACTGTACAAACGAACAAGTGGTCGGCGAGTCTTCTGTACATAGCTTCATCACACGATTTCGATGGACCAGAGATCGGTTCAAAAACGCATTGTTTATCTCCCAATCTTGGGAGATTCAACACATCGGATGTACTCATGGGTAAAATATTTTTCCGAAATGTTTCCAAGTTATGATTAGACTTAAATAATATACTGTTTCACGGGTATTAATTGTATTTTATTAATTACGACCGGTTTCGTTTACACATATTCAGGTATTTTTTTTAGGTGTTCAGGTATTTAATACCTGAAGATGTGTAAACGAAACCGGTCGTAATTAATAAAATACAATTAATTAACAACAACAGTATATTATTTAAGTCTTATCATGTGCTACAAGTTTCACCAAGTACCAACAACCGCAAGTATTAACCGTTTCCAAGTTATTTCATTATATTTCATTCCGTGTATGGGATGAATTAGAATATCCCTACCGCCACTCAGTAAACGTGTCGTACGAGGCGACTGACACGAGTAACTTAGTAGCTTGCTGGTGGAAGGACCCCTTCAGGGTCCATCTGCGACCACCCTTCTATGTAAAGTCTGTCGTCAAATATCTTCGCTTCAGCGTTGATGTGTTTCAGCAGTGTTTATTTAAAAGCTAGTACTTACTAAGCCCGTGTGCTCCATCTTCGATCTCATCATCGCTTAGGTACCTGGTGAGAATGAGGTCATCCGCGGGTTTTAGTATTGTTTCTACAGTATTTTGAAATTTTTCGGAAAATTACCCTATTACCCATCTCTAAATGAGACAAAGTGATAATTTCGTAATCTATTATCATTAGGCGAAGCCACAGAGTAATGATGTGATATGTTTGCACAGTGTTCCCACAATGGACTCCGTCAATGGAGAGCATAAGTTGAACAGGTACCCACAGATGGAATCATTTCTAAGCACGCTGCCTTCGGTACTTTGGTTATTGCGTCCTCTTTCAATTACTTGACGTTACCCCTCATTTTATTGACATTAGTATTATCACAATTATACTTTCTGTGAGTTGCAAGAAACTAAGGCGTCTTAAGTCTCCGGTTAAGCCATAGAGATGCTATGGCGTAGAAAGAGATCATGTATTTTGAAGAACAGTTCGTGCAACTGATTCTTTGTATCTTTTAAGTTATACAAACTTGTGCTGTTTGAGTTGTGTGAAAACCTGCATGACTGACTAAAAAGTCTTCGAAGTCACTGGCCCTGCATGATGGATCATCATCACCATCATATAATGTATTCATAAACAATCATAAATTGTGTTTGAATATTTGCATGCCAAAAATAATAATTAAACTCTTTCAGTGTCAACCTTAACTAAGTTAGTCATAGTCAAGTCATAATTTTTTTTAAAACTGAATCCAAGGGTTCTCCCCTATCTCCTCTTGCAAGGGAGCTCTATGTCCCCAACACTACACTAGGAACATAAATGACTAATTAGGCACCCTAATCAGACAGACTTGAATTGAAAGAGGACTTGTTTCTGACACCTACTAACTCTACTAACACTTCCAGGCTATCGCTTCCTTTTCTATAACGCACGAAATGTGGACTAATTGTTGTGACTACACGTATGTATGGCATATTTCTTTAGAAATAGGGGTTTTTGAAACATGTTCTAATAAATTAGAAAAAGGAGTGAAAAGAAATACGCGAGCAGGATTGGAACCTGCGACCTTGCCGTTCCGTGGCAGTGTTCTAACCAACTGAGCTATCGTGGCTCATCCTGCTGGCTTCAAATTAGTTAACCTTTTCTCCGGGTACCGTCTGTATAGGGCAGGGGTTCCCAAACTTATTTTGTCTACCGCCCACTTTGAGAATAAATTATTTTTTAGCGCCCCCATTTTTTCCCCTACTTAAAAACGACTATAACTTCAAATTAAATTAATTAATTATTGTGAGCTATATTAGCGGAGATTAAACATTAATTCTAAACGAGACTTTTACTATAATTCGCAAGAGTTAACTTGAAACCTGAGCGCAGTCGGTAATACACAACGGCGCTCAGGTCTCAAGTTAACTCTTACGGGCTACACCTGCCAATGAGTTGTATGTAGTTGAGAGTCGAGAGCTCATGCAGTCGGTGTCTAGGAGGCCTCTCAGCTAAATGAAATTACAAATCACCCACCAAGCCTCTACACAACGCCCCCATTTTTTTTCTGGGTCTCTTACTACTCCCTTTAGGCCTGCAGCGCCCACAAGTAGGCGTTATCGCCCACTTTGGGAAAGGCTGGTATAGGGCAACGTCATGATATCTATACCAGCTTAGCTACGAGTATGTTCCACCGAGAAAGGATTGACTAATTTGAAGCCAGCAGGATGAGCCGCGATAGCTCAGTGCCACGGAACGGCAAGGTCGCAGGTTCGAAATTCAAATTTTTTATTCGTAATATGAATGTGCAATAACACGAACAAACATTTGGATTAATAATTACATTTAAAAAAACATCATTGTTAATTATTTAAATAATAAATCATAATAATAAAAAATAAAATAAAAATATTAAAAAAAACAACAACTGAATAATGTCAAGTAATACATGTAATGTAGTTAATGTCAATTGGATTTTGAATTAATGAATTCGTCAAAATTATAAAAAGTCTGCTCGAATAGCCATGCTTTTAATCGGTACTTAAACGACTTTATAGTAAGCGCCTCTTTAACGTTTAAGGGAATGCGATTATATACCGAGGGGCCCATTACATGAGTCAGTTTATCTGATTTTGCCAGCCTCAAGTCCTCGGCGTTCCAATTCTGCTCGCGGAGTTTTTTTCACCCCGTTTTCTAATAAGTATACCTAGCATGAGAAATGCATAATAATTAAAATAAAGGTTCTAATCTTTCAAAAGAACAATTTTTCCCGAAAAACATTCGAAAGTTGCAAAAGTAATTTCTAGTGCGACTGTTTTCTTTGTGTGAGTATCTAAGATGCATTTTCCTAATTTCGAATTTCTTTTTGTGGAATGTTGGTCTAGTCGTGATCGTGATTTTTTACCCTTATGTATTTTAATGTTAGAAGCTGTAGAATGAAAGCTATACATAGTTTTTTAGTAAATGTCTAGATAGTACTTTATTTAGATTTATCTGGAAAGAGGGGACTCTGTAAAAGGGTCTGTGTTGATAAATAACAGCAAAATAGTCATAGGAACTAATATCTGTACTCTGTACCATTAGATAAGCGGAAAATTGTTCACACTCTTAATAGGGTATTTGACTTTTTTTTTCATCTATCAACTTACATGGACATCCTGAAGATGGATCTGAAATCGAATCGATATCTCGACTAAAATCAGCTATATTAATGGTTAAAGTTAGTAGTGGGGGATGCTCTGTCCCTTTCTAGCAAAACAGTCCTTATTATATAACCAAGGACCTGCTTGTATGGCGCTACATAACAGTGACGTCACAATTATCTATTGCCGTCTCTTCCTACCGTCTAATTTTTGATTGCCTGTAGCTATTTTATTTTTCAACGGATTTTAATTCTATTTTCACATTTGACCGTCAATTTTTGAGTATTTTCTTATTTTTATTAAATGTATTTAATATTTGATACTTGTCAAATACCCTATTCATTGTTAGTTACTTCACAAATTAGATATTTCATAATTTCAGTTGATTTATGGCTATCGCTTTTCCAATGGTACAGTTCTTTTCCATTGTAATGTATGGATCAACATGCCCATATGTATTTATCAGGTCCGAACGAGTGAGAATGCAGCAAGCGATGCAAGGGAAGCAGAAGTACGACTTGTCCAAGTGGAAGTATTCGGAACTAAGAGATACCATCAACACGTCCTGCGATATCGAGCTCTTGGAGGTGAGTCAGGGGCGGAATTTCAGGGTCTGGGATATCGGGGTTTTGTTTGACAGAAGCGGTGGGTCATAGGTGCTGTTATATAAGAAATAAATATAATTTGATATGTGGAATCTTGTATTGGCATACCAATACTTAAAGAGCATTTATTATGTAAAAAAATATAAGCTGTAAGATTTCAGAGCAGTGCATATCCTGTGTATTTTCATAAAAAAATTATTAGAACAATACTCCTAATAAAAGTTTGCCCAAGTAAAATGCAAACTAGGTTTTTTTTATTTCACTCCATCCAGAGAACTGACGGTTAAACTTAAACCTATATATAACCTACCTTCGTATGCTCGGTGCCGCCTCTGATGGCAAACATAATATTGCTTATATAAGCAATAAGGATCGGAGAATAGGAGCGTCGGTGGCCTAGTGGCTAGGACGCCGGACTCCCATGCGGGAGGTCCGGGTTCGAAACCATGCAATGCCTTGTACCAATGAGTTTTTCGGATTATTTCGAAGACTTACGTACATACGACTGCTCTAACGGTGACGGAAAACATCGTGAGGAAACCTGCGTGTCTGAGGAAATTAAAAGTTTCCAAAGGCGTGTGACATCCACCAACAGCACTGGGCCCTAACAGAGGGGACATTAATAGGCTGATGATGAATGAGGATCGACCAATGACTTTATTTGCTTCATGGGATCGACTTCGGAACAGGAAAAGAAGGAGAAATGTTATAAAGTGTAATTTGTAACGAGACCGAAGTCGCCTCTTATACATCTACAAAATAACATATTTATAGCATAATCTCGACATCACACGCACCGTGACCCCACTTTCTGCAATTCACACAAAATTCACAGTATATCTTTGATTTTTACACGTAATTATAGCACTTGGAACGATATTTGAGTAGTCAGCGATAAGTGCCAATCTCTTTATTCTGAAACCTGTGGGATCTACCAAAAATATGCAATTACGCACACATCTTCAACTGTGTAAAATTGTGTATTCTTTATGGAACACTGCGGCGGAGGTTGCTCCGTCGTTTCGATCTACTAATAATTTCTGTACCTCAGAAGCATTAAACTGTAAGTGCCATAACCAATTTTACAAATGAGACAATTATACTTATGTAAAAATTAGTCATGTTTGGACTTTGATTAAGTATAAAATTGGTAAACAAATCCTCAATTTCTAGATAATTTGCCACAATGGCAAGAAACAGAAAATGGTAGAAAAGCATCTACACCGTTATGCTTCTGAGGTACAGATTTTAAAAATGTCCCACTTGAGTTTTAGTTGTAAAATAAGGAATTGTCCGCCATAGGCGTGCCGCCACGAGTTCCACCGTCGGCTGAAGGTGTACCACGCGTGGAAGGCCAAGAACGCGCGAAAGACCACCATGGCCGAGCAGGAGCGCGCACCGCAGTCCATCATGGACGCAGGTACGATACAACAGACATTCTATAAAATTTGATTTATTCTAAAAAAATTAAACATTCTATAGATTACAAATGATATCATCATATCATGTATTCATAAACAATCATAAATTGTGTTTGAATATTTGCATGCCAAAAAATAATAATTAAACTATTTCAGTGTCAACCTTAGCTAAATTATAAGCACGTTATAAAAAAGAAAATTAAATTACAAAAAATAATATTAAAATCCAAGTCATATTTTTTTTTTAAACTGAATCCAAGAGTTCTCCCCTATCTCCTCTTGCAAGGGAGCTCTATGTCCCCAACACTACACTAGGAACATAAATGACTAATTAGGCACCCTAATCAGACAGACTTGAATTGAAAGAGGACTTGTTTCTGACACCTACTAACTCTACTAACACTTCCAGGCTAAATTATTTTTTATTAAAATCCATGTCACAAAAAATATTAAGATAAAGAGGCTTGGTTCTAAATTCAGCTCCAGCTCTGCACATTGTGTTCATATATGATTGTATTCATAATTATTGTAAGATATGTAGGGTCCTATTTTATTAGCGGCAAATATTCCTAGGGTGTCATCTATAGGTTATAATAATAACAATAGAGCAAAAAAAAATTTTCAGTTATTAAATTTTCGAGAAAAACTACAAAATTGTTTGTCAGAAAATTCTACAAATGAACGAATTATTGATATTCTAATACTGATATAAGAAGTAAGAATGAAACTCGTTTCATTCATAACGACATGGATGAGTTTACGCTACCAAGGCGCAAAATAATGGGGTTTATTTTTCTTTAGTATGGAAAATTTTCATACAAGTAACAGGGTTATTTTTCGTGTAAAGTGCTACAAATGACCAGCACATATTGGCTACTAATAAAAAAGATCCTTATATTTATTTCAAAAGATGTGCTGCTGCAAGTTTCTTGCGTCGCTTCTTTCCTATACACCTTACGAAGCGGTAGTACAGTAAAAAAATGTACTATAAGGTACTTACCTACAATAAAAATTACGATTTGATTTGATTTTGATCAAAGTTTTTATTTTGTATAGTTCAACTGGTTCAAATTAACTGGCAGTATCGAAACTGTAAAATAATTTCGGGTTTTTTAATATAATAAAAAAATTCGGGAATAGCTCATTATTTCTACGCCCGCGTCTGCCGCAACATCCCGTTCTTGCGGCATTTACTTGGCATAAATTATGGACTTAAATTACTTGACTTATGTGACTTACACACTGTTATGCGCTAATCTAAAAAAAATATTATTACACCATGAAATCAAGCTACTTTTTTCCAATCAGCAAAAACCCCGCGTCTGCCGCAAAAGGGAGAGATCCCCGGCGACACGACTAGCTTAAATTTACTTGGCATAAATTACGGACTTAACATACTTGACTTATCTAGCACTGTTATGCGCTAATGTAAAGACAAAAAAAACATTATTACACCATGAAATCAAGCTACTGTTTTCCAATCAGTTAAAACCCCGCGTCTGCCGCAAAAGGGAGAGATCCCCGGCGACGCGACGGGCTTAATTTACTTGGCATAAATTACGGACTTAACATACTTGACTTATCTAGCACTGTTATGCGCTAATGTAAAGACAAAAAAAACCATTATTACACCATGAAATCAAGCTACTGTTTTCCAATCAGCAAAAACCCCGCGTCTGCCGCAAAAGGGAGAGATCCTGGGCGCTCGCCACCGCTACTTCCGCATCCCGTTCGTGCGACCCGCCGCGACCGGCGACGCGACCGACCGCCGCGGCTGGTGGTACGCTCACTTCGACGGACAATACGTCGCGAGGCAGATGGAGCTCCATCCGGATAAGACGCCAGTATTGCTGCAGTCGGGTGAGAATACATTTTAATATTTTTTTGGCGTCTCTTGTTTGCTGTCGCTGAGCTAGCTGGGGGGGGGGAGGGGGTTTATGTGTGTGAAATAACTATTACTAGTATACATGATGTTACAAAACCCCCCTATAAAGGATCTGGAGATCGAAATACAACGTAACTAAATAGAATCTAAACTGCATCGTTATGACGTGTTTCGTATGCTAATATCCACTAACAATACAATTTCAGTTAAGTTCCGAACGAGTCAACGATCGATCGAACAGTAACGTATTTGTGCATTCTAATAAAACGTTTAGTTTATACTGAATCGCAGTTGAACGGTAACAAAACGCTTCAACTGTTGATAGAGTTATGTGTCAGCAGAATGCGATTTTGTGTCCAAATAGAATTGGAACGAAAACTAAATTGAAATTGGATAGAAATAGAACTAACAAACGTTGTAATTTAGGCGATTTGGGCTCCAGTATGTATAACTGAACAACTTTTAATAGGGGCCAACACTAGACGAAAAAAATATCAGCTGTTTTATACATTTCGGTGGTATAGGTATTGAACTTTTGTATTGAACAGCAGATTTATTTTCGCGATTTCAGACTTGGTCCCACAGTGAAATGTGGTCAGTTTTGGTTACTAAACACCCTCTATTCGGCTCTAAACGATGTTTTTGTTACGCGCAGTATATTTCGTCGTTTTGCATCGTATTATCGTTGTCAAGATTAGCAGCGCATCAAAAACCCTTTAATAGTAATACAGTGAGGTGAGATGTCTTTGAGCGACGGTGACTAGTTACCATCAGGTGGCCTGGGTTTGCTCGTCTCCATTCCTTGACTCATTAAAAAATACACAGCTCATTGTCAGTGCAAATAGAAACCATAATTTGAAGTGGGTGGTAATTATGATTTCTATTTGTTTTAGACAAATAGGTTAATCATAATCTGACGAAGGAGCTCGTAGCTTAGGTGCGAGCACGGTCCTAAAGTGATCGTGCAGGTTAAGCGACGTAGGCGCGGTCGGTACCTGGATGGGTGACCGCTAGTGGCATATTTCACCTGAGCTCCTCCGTGCCTCGGAAAGTACGTTAAGCAGTCGGTCCCGGTTGCTGTCGTTCGACAGTAGTCGTTAAGCCATGTCAGATGCCTACCGGCGGCCTGAACAACTCTGACAAATAGGTTGGCCACTAACCATACGATAAGCAAGCATAATCTGACGAGGACGACTGCTGTAATTATTTAAATATTTGTAAATTAGACCGTGTATTTGATGTACCGGCCGGGCCGCAGCAGCTGAGCGTTTGCCTTTTTGGCTATGTATCGTAATTTTTATAAATTTTTTATTTACTACTAAACCCGCATTTGACCTCGATCTCGCCTGATGGTAAGCGACGATGAGGTCGACGATGGAGCATGCGGGTCCAGTAAATGCCTATTCACTCTGGCCTTGAAGATCCCAACGTTGTAGGTTTCGGGAAATTCAGACGCCGGCAGGCTGTTCCATTCCTTAGCCGTTCGCATAATGAACGAAGAAGCAAATCGCTTCGTACGAGCAGATGGGATATCAACAACATAAGGATGGAACCCCTCCCCGCGTCTGGTAGTCCGAAGGCGGAATGGAGATGCTGGAATTTGTTAACTAATACTAAGTAACTTGTATCTTGCACTATGTTCCATACAATTTCAAATAAATATATTTTATTTCTGATGTGTATTGTTCCAGGAGTTGACGATATGCAAATGTGCGAATTGAGCTTAGAAGAGACGGGGCTGACGCGCAAGCGCGGCGCGGAGATCCTGGAGCACGAGTTTGAGCGGGAGTGGGCGAGGCACGGCGGCGTGCCCTACGTGCCCGCCGACATGCGCAAGCGCTAGGTGTGTACCAAAGATTCATCGTCTAAGTGCTGGTTTACACTTGGTCAAATACAGTGGCTAGTGAAATGAAATTTATTTTATTCGCACGAAACACGGTACATATAAGATAGTAGTATTGTTGGAATAGATTATACATGTTTCGCCATTATTTTGGTATAACTCGCAATAATACAATAAAATTAAGTCTACCAAGTAAAAAAGTAAACTTGTAGTACCAAGTGTAAACCAGCTCTGTCGTATTCCTCATTCCGCCAAGTACCAGCAAATATTCCTCAGTGCGGACTTCTGGCTTGAAGGGGTGATTTTTCGTTGTTATTGTTGGTGATTTTTGTTTGAAGGTTGCCTGAAAGATATCGCTCTTATTTAATTTATACTTTATTTGCACACATAAATCACATAAGAAACAACAACAAGAAATTTGACGTACACAGGTAGAGCTTAGGGGGCGTCCATTAATTACGTGAGGTGTTCAAGGGGGGGAGGGGGTCAAGCTAAATCTTACTCAATCTCACCTGGGGGAGGGGAGGGGGTTTCGAAAATATCACGTAATTTTTCCATGGACAGAATTAGAATAAATCTTTTATTCATTTTTGTTAAAGTATTTATTATTTAATTTTATCACAGTGAATGTAAGTAACGGTAATAATCTCAACTACTAGTCTTTGCTAGTCTTAAATAAAGATAATAGAATAAATTGTGTTCTTGTTTTTTTATTTTTTTTATAATCCAACGCGTTCATAATCAAAACACAAATTTAAAAAAATCTCACGTGAGATTAGGAGAGGGGGGGAGGGAGTTGAGGAAAATCTCACAAAATCTCACCAGGCGGGGAGGGGGGGTTACAAAATCCTAAAAAATGCCTCACGTAATTAATGGACGCCCCCTTATCTCTAAAATAGAGATTTCTTCCAGCTTGACCTATAACATAGAGATATTTAGAATGATAAGTAGACATACATACACGTGTACAAATTATGTAAAACAAGAACACAATTGTACATAAGCTAAACAATATTACTTGAATACATTCATATGAACATATTTTATTTTATTTATTTTTATTTTATTTATTTTAGCCAACTTAACAGCTTTCTATTTAAATCTACACATATATCATACACATAAACAGACAATTATAAAGTTCGACAAATTACAATTATTATTATTTTTTTTATACCGAGGATAGAGTAAATAAAAGGTGGAAGAAAAAATACAACACTATGCAAACCAAAATAATCCCAGTGCAAATTGTCTGTCGCGTTGCTTGTCTGTGAGGTTGAGTATATGTGAGTGTAGTGTGAGTGTGGTGTAGGTTCTGTGATCAGGAGATATGATGGTTAGTGGTTAGTGGCTGCTGTGGCCGTCTAGTAGCGCTTGGGAAACACGCTTTATAAACAGAGTGCGCGTGAGAAAGAAGACGTCCGCGTCACCGAATCTCTTGTCATAAGTAGTGACTATTCTGTGTAGGACAGAGTTCTGAGCGTAGTTGGTGTGAACACAACCAGCGTAGAAGGTCCGCGTGCGTCTATATAATACTTACAGCGATAAGGCCGCCTAAATTGTACTTCACTATTTCCTTTTCTATCTTTTGTTTGTTGTTTTCTATTTGTACAATAAAGTGTGTTTTACTTTACTTTTGATTTTGATTTTTCGTCGACGACGAAAAACTAATCTCAAGCCGCACCAAAATGAATTGTTTTACTTTTATAAAAGTTATGTATTATATGTATTAAGTTATGTATTATTAATGTAAATGTTTATCTCTAAGAGCCTCGATTAAAAGTAATCGGTGGTGATCCGACCTCCCGCCCCGAAACCTTCAGGGAAGAGGAGGGTCGGAGTCCCTGTTAACAAAAACTGTGTCTCCTAATACTTTGCTGACTATTGTTGCCGTGTGGATAGCTGCCTGCTTCTGTCCTATGTGTATATTTATGTGCGCGTCCAGTTTGTCACAGTACCTGTGTATACTTTTGGCTACTACTCCTGTTGCTCCTATATTATTATATTAATATCTTTAATATATTGTACGACACTATACTGTACATTGAGTACAGTACAGTGTCAATGTTAAACATTTGAATTCACAGTGTAAACTGTATTACTGTGCAATTGTTGTAATAATAAATAAAATAAAAAAATAAAAATTAATATTCACGATACTGTAACATAGATTCATCACAGTTTCGACTATCGCGGGACGAATATAACACTGTGATTTTGTCACTTGTGTTTTCAAAAGCTGTCACTGTTACTTTAGCCCAGATCACTGATTTTTTTTCACAGTGAATATATTGAATTCCCGTACATCTGATAAAAACGTGATTGTTGAGAAAATGGCAAATGACTGAAATTGGTTTTCTGCTGTTTTCTGAAAGTCTCCTTTTGAAAATGTCTAAAAAAAACCACTTTATTACCACAAAAAAATAAAAAATATACATATTTAGTTCACTCCATAATACTATTGGCTCAGCTAGTTTTCTAGAATTTTCATAGTATTCCAGAGGCCATAGGCTGTAAAAAAAACAGCCTAGTATTAAGTTTTTTTTTTAACTTACATGTGTTTATCTCTTTTCAGATCGCACCATTCCTAGGAAGAGCTTATAACATGGAAGATCTCGGACCTGTTAGGGGATTTAGAGTCCTAATTCCATGCACATAAAACACAGTTAAATACAACACGTAATCGAGTGCTTTACACGTGCCTTGCATCGTTCCTAGGCTTATTTTAGTGCAATATAAGTAGCAAACTTCCACCGTTAGGTGTTGCCAGATATTTGAATTCATCTCATTCTTTCGTTTGCTTTTAGAAAGAGACGGTTTCTGGTAAAGAAGTATGAATGTAGAGTTATACTATGATGGTAAAATATTTATAAAGCGTGTAGTATGACGATCAGTGATTAATAACGTAGTGCAATTTTAAATATTCATAGGTCTATCCGGCGCGAAGGACCAATTTTCGTTTTTTAGTCGAAAAAAAAATAATGGATACAAAGTGATCACAATTTAGAATGATCTCTATTTTCATGTAAATGAGATAATTTTCAAATACTGTCTTTTTTTTTCGTTCCTACATGCTTTGCTTCTATAAAAATGGACTTATTCAAATCTGTGTAATTAATTGTACACAATATACTTCTAACAAATTAAAAAATATTAATATTTAGTTGTAGTAAATACTTTACATTCAATAAGTACACTAGATTTATTTAATTAATTGTCTAGTTTAAACTAAAATATTCCATAAAAAGTTTTTTTTTTTTTTACATAGTTTTTGGTGGAAAATAACTGTGATTGTTTTTATAAGTGCTTCAAACATAATATGAATTAATGTTACTTTCTAACGATGATTTATAGCCGAAATATTTAAGTTCAAAATAGATTATTATTTATATCGATAGAAATCATCGAATAGTAATGAACACTGATCGGAGTAGGTAGGGCTCTTTCGGGTCAAAAAAAGGTCCTAAGTTATCGAGCAAATGTTGTAAATTACTGTTATAAACCTCGCCCTTACTCGGCGGGTTACGATTTTTAAAAAATTGTGAACTTACGAAGAAGTTAAAACACTACCATAGGTACACTAGCGACATGAATCTTAAAAAAAATTATTTCGCCACCAATCTTAAATGTGTATCAAAACAAATATAACGTTAAAAATCTAAATAATATATTTATTCAATCCAGGAAATCCCGGGATTATTGGGCATACTTATCCATATTATCCCATGTTCCAAGTATCCCTACTGATATATCCCTTCTAGTAGGGATAGATGGATTTTTTTTCCAAGTGTCCCTACCGGTAGGGATAGTTTTCTAAGTATCCCAACTGTTCTGAAAGTTGAACAGTCGTAAGGAAAATTTTCCAAGTGTTTCTTTAGAGTTGTTGTAGCATAGAGTTTATATATGAAGTATTCTTGAATTACCCACCCCAGTTCAAAAAAATCGCTGTAAAGCTATTTCTCAACACTTGAAAGCACCGAAACCCCGAGAACAGGCATATGTGCTACGTGATTTTGTTATTCAGAACGCACAGATGCAACTTGTAACGGGAGAAATGACTGTAGGTCTTTTTTTTAGACATGTTGAGGTAAATAATTATTTTATAAATATTGTCCCATTAAGGGACCATGGACTCACTACTGTCCAAACTCAGAGTTAATATTTATTTTTCTCTAAAATTAAGTTTTCTTTCTGATAGTACATATACGTAGTAGGGAAAAATGGATATAAAAATTCCAATCATCCCTACCGGTAGGGACGATTGGAAAAAAAATCCATCTATCCCTACTAGTAGGGATATATCAGTAGGGATACTTGGAACAGGGGCATATTATGACCGTATGTGGCAAGTACCAAAAACAGTCCTACCTACTCCGATCATAGGTAATGAATTTTATACAAAACTAAAATTAATATTATTAATAGGTTTTTAAAAGATTGTAAAAATCGCTGGCGAGATTTTTATGGGAATTTACAGAAAAATATTTATTAATTATTCCTATTTTGTAAATAAAGACTGGCGCACGGCAGTTGTAGTATTTTGAAATTCAGTATTTTATTTTACTGATACTGAAGATAGTATTTTTAACAGTATTTAAGAAATACATTCCTTTTAAAGACATCTTTATCTTTTATATTTATTGGATTGTATGAAATAGCAGCTTAAAACCTGAAACATTATGTTATAATGTTATTCTAGATGAAGTGTATACATTTGGATGAAAGTACAATATTTTAAAGACCAAGTGCCTTAAGTTACTGAACTGTGTAGAATGAACACATCTGTGTAATGTTTTTGCTGTACCAAATTAAAATGAGGTGTGGATTCCAGAGTTTCATTTAATTTTACCTTCCTACCGTCTTTGTGTGAATAAATGAATGAATACTCTTTATTGCACAAAATTAGTGTGATACAATGCGTACAAAACGATTAATACAATCTAGACGGTCTTATCACAAAATTAGTGTGATACAATGCGTACAAAACGATTAATACAATCTAGACGGTCTTATCACAAAATTAGTGTGATACAATGCGTACAAAACGATTAATACAATCTAGACGGTCTTATCACAAAATTAGTGTGATACAATGCGTACAAAACGATTAATACAATCTAGACGGTCTTATCACAAAATTAGTGTGATACAATGCGTACAAAACGATTAATACAATCTAGACGGTCTTATCACAAAATTAGTGTGATACAATGCGTACAAAACGATTAATACAATCTAGACGGTCTTATCACAAAATTAGTGTGATACAATGCGTACAAAACGATTAATACAATCTAGACGGTCTTATCACAAAATTAGTGTGATACAATGCGTACAAAACGATTAATACAATCTAGACGGTCTTATCACAAAATTAGTGTGATACAATGCGTACAAAACGATTAATACAATCTAGACGGTCTTATCACAAAATTAGTGTGATACAATGCGTACAAAACGATTAATACAATCTAGACGGTCTTATCACAAAATTAGTGTGATACAATGCGTACAAAACGATTAATACAATCTAGACGGTCTTATCACAAAATTAGTGTGATACAATGCGTACAAAACGATTAATACAATCTAGACGGTCTTATCACAAAATTAGTGTGATACAATGCGTACAAAACGATTAATACAATCTAGGCGGTCTTATCGCTAAAAGCGATCTCTTCCAGACAACCTTCTGGTGGAGTAATTTTGGTGGAAAAGGGTAGGTGAACCGTCTTTGTGTGAATAATGCAAGAAAATACCAACCGAAATCATTTGCCTTTTACGTAGTCGTTTTGTCCGTGGCATCAAATCAAATCAAATATTTGTTGAAAGTAGGTTTTTTTTATTAAATAAGGAGAGCAGACGAGCCAACGGGCCACCTGATGGTAAGTGGTCACCGTCGCCCATAGACATCTCACCTCACTGTATTAATATTAGAGGGTTTTTGATGCGCTGCTAACCTTGAGGACTAAGATGGAGTGCCTCATGTGCCGGAAATTACGCTGGTTCTCTTACCCTTCAAACCGAAACACAGAAATGCAAGCATTTCTGCTTCACGGCAGAAATAGATAAGAGGGTGGTACCACCCCAGGCGATCCTTCACTTTAGGATCTACCACTACCACTAGGTACATACAGAGTTCTTAAATTATTATACAGTATCTCTATTTTCTACCACATTGTGTAGCATACAAATACTCTTCATTCTAACATGATAAGAACCTTATAAATAGAAAAAAGAAAGTTAAATAATTAATAAACACCTAACATCAAAACATCTATCACCTTTCTCTATCCCGATGGTTAGCAGGGAGAAAACTCGAAACGAGTTATGCTACACCATTTATACATATTTTATTTTTTAGTTTATTAAGTATTATTTTTTTGTATTTTGTCTATGTGTGTAATAAAGATTATAATAATAAACAGAACTATCTTAACCGACAAAACCATCCACCACAACCGACCAGACATCACACTCCATGATAAGATGAATAAAATAGTTTACCTTATAGACATAGCCATACCCAATACACATAACGTTACATCAACACACACAGATAAGATTTCCAAATATACCGATTTATCAATTGAACTAAAGACTCAATGGAAAGTGCAAACAGTCAAAACTATACCAATCATTTTGTCATCCACAGGAGTAATCCCAAACACACTTCACACCGGCCTCAAAACACTTGGCATGCACGCCCTCACATACAGACTCCTACAAAAAGCAGTTATAATAAATACATGCAGAATAGTTCGCAAATTCTTATCAATAGAAGAATAATCTTAAATTACTATAAAATACTTACATATTTATCTTTTTATTTTTTCGTCCCCACTCTAGTTTGGCCAAAAGCCCGCGATTGTGGTAGAATACCCCAGAAATGGGAGATAAACAGAAATTTAAAAAATATATAATAATAATAACTCATTGATATAGCCGTCCCCAACACACACAACCTCACCACCACCCACGCTGAAAAAATAGCAAAGTATACGGACCTCTCTATAGAACTGAAGACCCAGTGGCGGGTAAACACTGTTAGAACTGTACCCATCATAATTTCATCTACAGGAGTCATACCCAAATCCTTACACACCAGCCTGAAAACACTTCAAATACACCCTCTTACTTTCATTCTTCTTCAGAAAGCTGCCATTCTAAACACTTGCAGGATTGTTCGAAAATTCCTGTCCATGGACACATAAGCGTCTCACATTCACTCATCATCAACACTCTCATACACCGATCAACTCACTTTATTTCTTCTAATTAACTCTACTTCTAATACTTCTTTCACTCATACTGTCGTTTGGCCAAAAGCTCGCGACAGTATGGTAAACTCACCCCAATAATGGGAGAAAAACAGTAATATAAATAAATAATAATAATTATAATAAAGCAATACTAACAGACAAAACCATCCACTACAATAGACCCAAGGAACATAATACTCTAACGAGAATAGACCTGACATAACCCTCGTAGACAAGCCTCAAAAACAAGCATATCTGATTGATATTGCCGTCCCCAATACTCATAACTTACAAAAAACAATATCTGAAAAAATACATAAATACACAGAATTAAAAGAAGAAGTACTAAGAATATGGAACCTTGATAAAGTATACATTGTACCACTGGTGCTTTCTAGTACAGGCGTAATACCCAAACATTTACATCACAGTTTGCAACTAATAGATCTCCCCAAAAATACATATATCACAATGCAGAAAGCCGCAATCCTGAACACTTGTCGGATCGGAAAATTTTTACAGGATGAACCGTCAGGTGAAACAGTTTTAGGAGGTGAACCTCACTTGGTCCTGGACCCGTGAGCTTCGCTCTAAACTGACCCCAGAAATGGGAGAAAACCTAACAGGTAAACAAAATAACTAATTATAATAATAATAATCTACTTCTAATACGTCTTTCACTCATACTGTCGTTTGGCCAAAAGCTCGCGACAGTATGGTAAACTCACCCCAATAATGGGAGAAAAACAGTAATATAAATAAATAATAATAATAAACACAATAGCAATCAATTTCATACAATACACATACATAATATACGTATACCGTATAATTACGACCACAGGTCAACCTACCAAAACGTTTGAGAATCTGAAGTGTATCAAATCAAATCAAATCCATTTATTTTTGGAACAACAGAGGTTCAATATTTGTTAGTAACAATGCAGGTACTTAAGACTATGTTAGTAATTATTTACAAAGAAAAACTTAAAGGCAGACGGACAGAGAGTTGTTGCGTTCACCGGGACCTACCCAAACCCGGTCAACACACGAACCCAGTGTGTCTTTTGCGGATTATTTAGACATCGCTAAATCTGGTGTAATAGACGTGAAAAATTTTGTCAAACTAAAAAAATATTGTACGAGTTAAATGAAATAGAAAGAGTGAAACAAATCTGCGAGCATGATTTGAACTTGCGACCTTGCTGTTCCGCGGCAGCTATTGCTGCTCATCCCACTGGTTTCAAATTAGTGAATTATCACATTGGATATGGACATATAACGATTCGAATACCATAACAAAAGTGTCAAATAAGAGCAGGAACATTTAAAAACATGCGATGGTCCATGGTATCTAGAGAGCGTTCCATAACCAGTTGAAATAATTCACGTTGACAAGTGTCCATGTTCCATTAGGTACCACGTTATCAGCTGAAAATGTAACATATTTTAATTTATCACAATCACAGACATCTAAGTATAAGCATACTTCTATTGGTAACTCTGTGATCACAAGTAATGGAACAGCTGTCAACATGAATGATTTTAACTGGTTTTGGAACTCACTCTTAATTTATTTGGAACGAGTTTTTTTTTAGTCCAAACCGCAAGTTTAGTATTGTTGACCATCATGTGTAAAATACTTAAATATGAAAACCATTTGTAATTTTAGTAAATGGATAATTAAACCATAATTATCTTGTTTTATTTATTTCATTATTAATATGTGGGAAAGATTCAGATTATTTTCTCAAAATATTTCGGGTATTTTCGAGATTGCCATGCTACTGCTTGTGATTCACTGAACATACAATCCTATGTTTTAAGAAGCGGAACTTAATAGTATCTCTGATGATTTTTCTATGGAATTTCTTCCCATCTATCGACAGCCTGACAATAATAATGACGTCAAATAGTGAAGACCGTACCAATATCGATGTTTAGTGGTGTAAAGTTATCGATAATTACCTAACCGATATCGATAAATTCAACCTAACCACGATTGGGATCACTGGTCGCCATATTTCTTCAAGGCAATAAATATGTAATAAATAAAACAAAGATATTGATTGAGTTGTTTTACTATAATTTCCTGTTGTTATACCTAATTCCAACTATTTTCATTTTGCGTAAATAAATATGGAATAGCAGTTAATTTACTTATGTTTTAGATTTTGAAAATACTAAATATCATAAATATATTATGATAAGAAAATTACTTAAGAATCTTACGATATAGAAATTTTTCTTTTAGTTTGGCAAACCTCATGTGATTAATAACATGGGATGAAATTCAATACATATTTTTTTTCAACGCACTTTCTAAAGGCTGCTATGATTGTCAAAGAGTGTGTCGGTGAGGTTTTTGTTGTGGGTTTTTATTGCAATTTTATTCATTTAATTCTATTTAAAATGAAGAATTCGTGTTATCGACACGTTTAAAGAAATCACAATTATAATAATAATCGAATTTGTACCATTTATTTTGAAAAATTAGTGAATAAAAATGGTATGTTTTGGACATTTCGGAAACCTGTTGTTATTGTTATCTTTAGGCCTAATCGGAAAAGTAAACTCATTAGCTTATGACGGTAAGTATTTTCCAAATTTCCTAGCATTAACATTTATCTATAACAAGGACTTTGAATTGGAATTCATTATAACTACAACTGTAGAATACAGCCAAAATTTTTTTTACATTTTTAGACTTGTAGTTAGGGTTGCCACCCGTACTCTATAATAGAGTATTGTACGACACGAATAAAGTACGCTAAAATACTCTATCTGGTTATGAGTACTAATGAGACTAAATAAATTGGTATCCAAAGTCGCAAAACTGAAGATTTTCCAAATATATACGGATTCATTTCATATATTTTGTCTGTGCCTGCCACTTCAGCGTTCACTGAGAGAGTTTTCTCCCTTATGAATGTAAAGTGGAAAGATGCAAGGAACAAAGTTACCCTAAACTTCATTAAAAACGAGCTGATCATATATTTTAATTTAAATTTTGATTGCAAAGAGGCTGTAACAATCTTCAAGAGAGACAAATATTTGTTAAATCTTGCGAAAAGTAACAAAAAATATGTTTTTAAAGATAAATAAGTAACAAATAAATATGTACTCTTTTTTATGCTGTGAATTGCTGTGTACTTTATTTTTGTTCTACCGAAATGAATATATACTCTATTCGTCCCAAAAAAGGTGGCAACCCTACTTGTAGTCCATATAATAACTTGAGCTGAGAATTATTGCATGTTTTCACGCAGTACCTAGCACGACCTAGCTATTTTAGCCAGTATTAGGTGCCTACTGAAAACTAGGCTATAATAAACTCCAATTTCCTTGAGTTAAAGAAACAACTTGTTATAGATATGTATTTAGTGTAATGGCTCCTCAAAATATTGTAGAGACTGATAAATATAATATAATATACCTACTGAACAACAGTATTATTATTTATTATTGAGCTGGCAGGAAATAGCCGAAGTGCCCGTAACTAGGATGGGCTGTAGGTATATCGTAGTTCATTCTACTACTAAAGTCGTGTTCCTCATTGCTGAGGGTCGTGATCATTCTAAGGAATTAATCACATAGAACGACTCTCGTGGCAGATTTAATGGGGTGGTTTGGCAATTGCCTTCCCCATGTAATGTAATGTAATAACGGGCTGATTTCCGCAACTTGACGATCATTCTAAGGAATTAATCACATAGAACGACTCTCGTGGCAGATTTAATGGGGTGGTTTGGCAATTGCCTTCCCCATGTAATGTAATGTAATAACGGGCTGATTTCCGCAACTTGACGTCTTAAGCGCCTATTTTGCGTGTGGTGGAAACTACTACTAATCGAGCCACCCCTTGCCTTCCCCATTTCACACACTGGTTATCTCAGTGTGCAGGTTTCCTCACGATGTTTTCCTTCACAGGCAGAGCAGTCGGTAAATGCACGTAAGTCCTACGAAAAAACCGAAAAACTCATTGGTACTTGACATTGCATTGTTTCGAACAAGGTCCTCCTAGCCACGACGCCACCGACACTCTTATAGTACATAGTTCATTCACATTTAGGTATATTGGGTGGTGTTATCTTTTCTCCTGCCATAATACTAAGGTAAACAAATTCAACTAAGTGTTCCTAAGCTTCACAAAGTATCTGCAACTGCTTTTCTTCCAGTACACTGGCTTGGGGGTGCTACGACTATTGAGCGGGATGTACCGTTATCATCAAAACAGACTGTTGACATTTATTGTTACCCGGGCACATCTAAGAATCTTCTGTCTTTGTGGCAGACAGTTAAGGTAAGATATTTGAATCATACTACAGGACTGTTACTTCTTAGATAATTAAAAATATGTAATTTACAAGGTTAGGTTATGGTGTCCTGATAATAGGGTAGTTTCCAAGTATTAAATAATAAATGCATTTCTTAAAAATTAAGAAATAGTCATAAATTGATGGTCAAATGTGAAAACAGAATTAGAATTCATTGAAAAATAAAATAGCTACGGCAATCAGAACAGTAGAAAGAAAGGGCAATAAGTTTTATGACGTAACTGTTATCTAGTGCCATACAAGCAGATCCTAGCTGCATATAAAAGACTGTTTGGCTAGAAAGGGACATAGCATATGTCCAATACTAACTTTAACCATTAATATCTCTGATGTTAGTTGAGATATCGATAAACTAATTTTAGATCTTTCTTTAGTATGTCCATGTAAGTTGATTGATGCAAAAAAATTAGGTTAATACCCTATTGCCGAGTAAAGTTAGTGTTTTGGAACTAGTACATTTTATTACTCGACAAATGACACTCCTTGTCCGAACTGGCTTTCGAGTGAGCACTATTTCAACATTCATCCAATGAGTTAAAATAATAAGAATATTATTTAAAATAAATAAAGTGTTATTTATATTAAAGGAAAGGTCTTCCTTCATCCCTATATCGAAATATTCATCCCTTTTTACTTCAACCTTATATGAATGAATTCAAAACAAAAACATCTACCTACATAATTAAAGTCTAATTCTTCTTGTCATGTGGTTAGTGTCAGAGATGTTCAAGTCACCCATAGGCTTCTGACATGGCCAATAAAAATACCATCTTAATATCACTTTAAAATTAAAATGTTCAATATGTACTCTAAAAATGGTAGCTCAGTTATTGCTAATAAGAGTTCAAGCGTATTATGAAAAAAAAAAGTTTTTCGAAAACAATCCTTTTTATAATTTATATGAATATGTATATAGCACCCAAGAAGTAGTGGTAGATCCTAAAGTGAAGGATCGCCTGGGGTGGTACCACCCTCTTATCTATTTCTGCCGTGAAGCAGAGATGCTTGCATTTCTGTGTTTCGGTTTGAAGGGTAAGAGAGCCAGCGTAATTTCTGGCACATGAGGCACTCCATCTTAGTCCTCAAGGTTAGCAGCGCATCAAAAACCCTCTAATATTAATACAGTGAGGTGAGGAAAAAAAGGAATATTTCCAACTTGACGATATCGGAAGATTGAACATTTTAAGTTATTTACTTTAATGTAATTAGTTAATAAGATTTATTCATAAGTACTTATATTATTATTAATTTTTTTTGTAATTTTTACATGCTTGATGTAACATGAATGAATTTTTAAAACTTTCAGTTCCACTTAAAAATAAAGAATGATGAGTTCAGCCAGTACATCGGCGTTGGACCCGAGGATGTGTTCAAGGTCTATACAGAGGACAGCTATGGCTGGTCTGTCGTCAACCCCTTCCAGAGAAAGGCTCAGAAGAGTATCTCCATCAATCTTTTCTCCCCAACTTGTATGGCCGTCAATACTAAACAGAGGCATAGTATTGAATTGCAAATTATCAGTGAGTATCATTCAAAACCCTCCGTCTTATCTTATCTTATATATCAGCGGCACTTCGACCCTTGAGGATCTTTTGTGCCAACCCCATTTTACACACTGGTTATCTTAGTGTGCAGGTTTTCTCACGATGTTTTCCTTCACCGTTAGAGCAGTCGGTAAATGTACGTAAGTCTTCGAAAAATACGAAAAACTCATTGGTACATGATGTAAAAGTATGTGGAAGACACAATGAAACCACGATAGTAGGGCAATGACTGATCTTTATTAATTGAGGTACAATAACAACATCTTGTAGGTAGATCTATCTTACATCTACCTACCTGACACATGGCACTGCACGGTTTCGAACCCGGACCTGAGTCAGGTCTCCTAGCCACTGTGCCACCGACGCTCCCTAGTGAGTATCATACAAAACCCACCATAGACAATTTGTATTCTGACTATTTGTCTCCCCACTATTGGGGCAAAGGTCGACTATTTATGTCCCTACTGTTAGGGCAAAGGTCGGTCTATTAAGAGGCCAATGCAGTATGAGCCTTGTTCTGATTGGTGTATTTATCATGTCTTTAAATGTGTTTCTTCACAGTCGGGTAAGTTATGAATAAAGCTTGAAACTTGAAACTTGCTGCACCACCATCACTCGTTGTTTCAAAATTTTTACCAACAATGTAATTCAAACATCTTTTTCAGAGCATGCTTTAAAGCCCAACCTTAAGCGTGTCTGGCCAGGCCTAAAACTGAAAAATTATGTAATGAGCTACATATGCCCCACATCTTTTCAGAAACAGTTACCTTAAAAATATATTCACTGTATAATCTCAGTTTGATAGGACTCTCATTAAGAGAGATTTATTTCTACTTAGATATTTTAACTGTTTTTATACTTTGAAATAATTAAATAAAAATAGCCTTTATTCCTTGCCAAAATAATTAACTTATTAACTACTATTAAATTATCAACTAGGTTTGACATCGGCAGGTTGTCCCTGGACATAGTCCTCCTCCAAGTCCTTCCACTTTTCTCTCTCTCGGAGCTGCTCTTCTCCATCCCTTGGGCAGGTCGTCCTCCCAGCGTCTTGCTGGTCGGCCTCTTTTACGTTACCCGTCTCGCGGGTACCACTCTGTGATATTTCTTGTCCATTTGTCCCTTCTGGATCTTATCTTGTGACCAGTCCATCTCCATTTCAGGGTTCTCCTTTATAATTTACTATGTCAATAATTGACAATAATTACTTTTTACTTATTAATTACTTTTAACAGGTATAAGAGAAAACGTTTAATCTCTCATGAAGCTGAATCTCGTAAGATATTCTTTAATCCATATCCATAAGATTCTTTTAGTAAGGTATCAAATATGACCTGCCAACAGGAGTGGACATATGGCGAGTTTTGCTCATGTTCGTGGGATTGTTCCTGATCATCTCTTCGCGGGCTCTGAGTGGGAACCCCGTGTTTTTCTACCTGTGTGGGATCTTTGTCGGCGTGTTCGCTTCGTTCATGGTGTTGGTGTATTACGTCAGCAAGTTATTGCCTAGGGTGAGTACTTAGATTTTTTTAAATCAACTGTCTTTTTACAAACAATATGAACCCTAGTAATAAATGATAATAATAATCCGAAATGAGGAGATCCGGCATAGAACAAAAGTCATCGACATAGCTCATAAGATTAGCAAGCTGAAGTGGCAGTGGGCCGGTCACAACTGTCGCAGAACCGACAACCGCTGGGGTAGACGAGTTCTGGAGTACATACATAAAAAATGACCCCAATCCCCAAAACATTTGTTACAGAAAACCCTAACCTACGGCATACTAATAGGCGGATGGACGGTGGGCGTATACCTGTTCCAACAAGTTTGGGAGAACATCCGCAGCATAGTGCTGACGTACCAAACCTATGCGTTCTGGTATACCTTAGTGGTCAGTTTCGTGAGCTTCCTCGTCTGCTACCGGATAGGACCGCCGCGGAACGAGCGCAGCAAGAATCTCGTCATGTGGATTTTGCAAGTGAGTTGTACCTAGTTTAGTACTGTCGCCCACAGGTTAACCTACCCAAAATGGCAAAAATCTTAAATGTACCATATAGCTCATCCTTAAGATTGAGTTTTAGACTGCCTTTCCACCAAAGCTGTGCGAGGATGCAGAGCGGTGAGGAAGGAAAATATCCACCAATAGGATTGCTTCATTTTACTTATGGTGTGATAACGAAGCGATTCTATTAGTGGATTATGTGGAGTGATCCTCGCTCACCGCTCTGCTTCCTCGCACAGTTTTGGTGGAAAGGCAGCTGGTATACTTTAGCCAGTGGTCGACTGTACAAGTACAAATATTTATTCGTTTGTAAGAATATGTGTACAAAGTACTAAACCTATGAAAATAATTTAAACAGTGTTACCATTTATACACAGGCCGTAGGAGTTGTAATGATATTCTTCAGCAGTGAATACCAAGAGGCTTCTGCCGCTCTGATAGTCTCGGCGCTCATTGCCAAGTACTTCCCGACCTCGTGGACTCGCTGCATACAGGGCTACTGGTGAGGACTAAATATAAAGTAGTATCCCGACCTAACCGTAGTAGGCTCGTTATTAGAAAATATTTATTTATTTACACTTTAATGCACAAAAAAAGGTGTACATGAGGCGAGCTTAATGCCTTGCGGCATTTTCTACCAGCTAACCATGGGGTTGGGTTGGGTTAATATGTATGTTTTTTTAATTTTTTTATTGTAGTATTCATTTTACTGTACTTTCCATTGTATATAGGGGGCCCTATTGCACGAAATAACACTTATTGTAATTACAGGCCTAAAACGGCAACATTTGACACTATGATAAAAAAAAATGATCATAATGTTTGATTCATAAATAGAATAGCGGAGACGGAGTTACTTTCTTCGATAACAATTTATACTAAACCGACTCTAATATACGGGCTGGTCTGGGATTCCTCGCTTCTCATTGCTTGTCGCCACCCGAGTTGCTTGACATCGGCATGTCATTTGAACCGTTTTTCAAATCAAATCAAATCAAAAGGCCATAAATTAAAAAAAAAACTTTATTTGTCAGAATACATTGTAAAAAGGTCTTAAATTGTTTATTGTATTCCGCCTGTTAAAAGGCGTACAAAATATCAGGTACCTACATGAAATATAAATTAAAATAAAGCCAATTTTAATGCTAATGTGAATGGTCATTATACTCCTTAACGCTATAGAAAGAATTTTCAAGCAGCCATTTCAACAATTCAGTTTTAAAGATTCTACCTTCTAACACCCTTATATCATGAGGTAATTTGTTGTACACTATTATGCACATGTTATAAACATTTTTATGTATTTCCGGCATGGGGGCTGCCATAGCTTGTTCATTATTTGGGACCTCGTCTGCCTAATGTGCAAATCGCTTCGCTTTGTAAAATGAAGCATATTGGCTTTAACGAATAAGCATATGTCCTTAATATACATACACGGCAAGGGCTTTTTAAATACATTCAGGTTTACTTTACATTGTAATCGAAGTAAGTCGCCTTACCTCCACTTCAAAAGTGTGCGCTGGGCCTGTACAAGAAACAATCTTTTCACGAATTTTTCAGGCGTCGCAGGTTCCCGCCAAAGTTACGCATGCTTACCAGCGAAGAATATTACGAGGAAGGTGCTCGGGAAACCAAGCAAGCGTTGGAAAACTTACGCAAGTACTGCTCAAGCCCTGACTGCGCGCAATGGAGCATCATGCTCAAGCTCAACGACTCCAAAAGGTGAGATTGTACAAAGCTTCGAAGGTGGTACAGTCGACCACAGGTCAACCTACCCAAAATATCAAAAGGCCATGGATGGAACCTTAGTAGGTGTGGCACACCTACTGTCCGCCATATCGAAAAAAAAGACTATTTCTTGGCGATCGATCCTAGCTTAATAAACCGATCCTTCTAAGTCGTGTTCCTCATTGCTGAGGGTCGTGATCATTCTAAGGAATTAATCACATAGAACAACTCTCGTGGCAGATTTAATGGGGTGGTTTGCCATTGCCTTCCCCATTTCACACAATGGGTATCTCTGTGTGCAGGTTTCCTCACGATGTTTTTCTTCACCGTCTGAGCAGGCGGTAAATGTACGTAAGACCTTCGAAAAAAACCGAAAACTCATTGGTACATGGCATGACTGGTTTCGAACTTAGACCTCCCGCATGGGAGTCCGACGTCGTAGCTACGACGCCACCGACGCTCTAATAAATCAATAGAAACATAAAACATCTCTAGATAAATACTTTTAAAGTATCTCTGTACCCAGATATTTGATCCAGTAATCTTATTTTTTTAAATGCTACTTTCAACATCAAATATCTGTGTTCAAAGATACTTTAGGAGTTTCTGTCAAGATATGTTTTGTTTCTATCAATAGATAACATCAATTCGATAGAAGACATTAATGTCTTCTATCGAATTATCGATCGCCACAACCATCGTTATTTTTTTTCAAAAATACGGAAAGTAGGTGTGCCAGGCTCCATACTAAAATGTTCCATGACCATGAAATGTGCCATATTTCGTTTGCATATGTTTGAGATTTAATCGAAGGTTTTTGACAGATGGTATACTTTAGCTTATGGTCGAAAACAACGGAGATCGGTGACCGTAGGTCGGTCGCCGAAGCGGTCAAAGACTACATGTAATTGCGCTTTTACTTTGTTAGATAGATAGCACATTATTAGTGCTCCTAGAATCAACTAACCAATGATCACATAGCTCTCACAACCCCCGCAGATTCGCGAGCTTCGTAGAGGGCAACTCCCACCTCAGCGACGACGAAGTCATGGACTTTGAGTCGTATGCGTTCTCTATGGACCGTAAACGGAAACCTGCGCCCGTGGCCAACTCCACTGCGAATGGCTTGGAAATATCTGATGATGACTCCGATTTGGAGGACGAACTTTGAAGCATTTAGAATGGAAATGGAAGCAAAACCACCTTCGGGTATACGAAGATTTAGAAGAAAAACTTGGGGGAAGGGGGAGGGGGGGTAATTGGAAAATATTATAAGTACTAAAAAGTCCAACAGTGGGGATATTAATAGACTGATGATGATGATGATACTAAAAACATACATTTAAACATACAGACCCTTTAGAGATCTTAAGTTGGGGGGGGGGGGGACCCCCTTAGCTACCACCCTTCCCCCTGGATCCCCCACTGTTTTTGACGTCATATAAGGGCGTTTTCAGAGTCGTGATTATTTCTTCACGCATGCGGATTAGTTCCATGCGTTCATGTTTCATACAACATTTCAGTATCAAGCGGGACACCGGATGCGGGGTGCGTGGAGACTTTCCAAATTGATATTGTAAAAAACGGGGGCAAACCCGCGTGCGAGACGAAATACGACCCTGAAAACGCCCTAAGTCTAGAACTTCACGGGTCCGGTTCCATTCGTTCGATCTGCTCCATCCAATCAAAAAATTCAAGTGGGCGGAGGGCGGAACATATGTGATTGGTTGTAACGAACCGTACCGGAGCTGGAACCGGACTCTTGTAGACCGAGGCTTAAACGAACTATTCCCTGAGAGAAATATAAACTTTACTAAACAAAAATACAGCCTTCTATTTTTGCTTCGCGTAAAAAAGATCTAAATAGGCGCGAAAAAAAACCAGCTCAGCATAATTAGCTTATCCGATTATACCAGCATTTACTGATATTTCCGCTTTTGCCAGATAATTATGTAACAGGAAATAAGTGATTTCCATTCGTTAAATTGTGTATAAATGTTTGGTAATGCTATTCTAAAAGGAATTTCTGATTTAGTATATTCCTGAAGGGAATGGTACGTTTACTTGACATTGTGTTCCTAAAGTTATTATCTCGGATATTTTATATTTCTAGTTATTGGAGAGGCCTTATCAATTGTAAAATGGTGCCGATTCTGGTGTAGTCGCTAAATCTAAATGGAACTGTCTCGCTCACTCTTAAACTAGATTGCGTAAGTGTAATAGAAAGAAATAATGTATTTCCAACAGCGCACACAAACAAAAGTAATTAAGTTAATAGTGACGTTTCGTTTAGGGATGTTTTAATATAGCGAGTTACATCCCAGAATCGGTGCCAAGATATATCAAAAATTGTATAAATAGTTGTAAGAAAATTTAGTTTTAGTCCGAATAATGGGTGGGAAGGAGACAAAATTGAGAAAATGAATTGGATTGCGCAGACGCACACGGCCCAATTTACCTAACTTTGGTATAAATAATTTCTGCAGAACTGTTTATATGTTATGATCTCTGTTTTAGGTTTTTATTTTTACTAATACCACAGCTGTACTATAAGGTCGAAATTTCAATTCACTATATTATATCTCGCAGAGTACCTATGTACTAACACAAGAGTACATACAAGAGTTAATAAAAATACCTAGGAAATTAACCAGAGAGAACCAATGTACTAAGGCGGCCTTGTCGCTTGGAGCGATCTCTTCCAGGCAACATAATGAATGAATTGTTGTCTGATAAAAATATAAGCCCAGAATGCCAGATCTTGCTATGTAATTATGTAGAAAGTGAAAATTTCGAATTTAGGTTAGTTTGTTTTATTAATGTTAGTTCTGTAAATATTTGATTTACTAGTGGATTGTATTACACACGTAACACGTCTACAACACAAAAAATAAGATATTTTGTGTCCATGATCCCAGAGGGGGTAGACAGAGGAACCACCCACAAGTAGTTCCCACTTTTCGCCGTAAGATTTGGTGGACGTGATAAGTAACGTATTAATTACTTAAAAAGTCAATCATTAACGGTGAGGTGTTCAAGTAAAAATGTCATTTTTAGCGTCCTTAATTAATTTTTTTGCATATGCAATTCCCCGAATGTCCAGTTCCCTGGTCAGATTTTAGTGACTGGACATTCGGGAAATTGGACGTAACGCCCATGATCCCGGCAAAATACCTAAAACTTGTTTCTGTCTAATGGAAAAAATGAAATATAGGTGTAGAATAGTATCCACAAAATCCCTTAGTCGCCTCGTACGACACCCACGGGAAGAGTTGGGGTGGTGCTATTCTTTATGGCCGGCACGACACAAGCACACTAGTAAATTGATGAGAGGACTGAGTAGGTAGTCATGAATAAAACAAAATGCTTGTTAGTAATAAATAATAATTTAATTTTTGCATTTTATGTAGGTAGTTAGAGTTAGTATACAAGGTTTTTAGTATTTTTTTATAAAATAATGTTTTTTTTTTTTAATAATATAGCACCACATACTTTGTATAAATACTTATGTATAGAAATTATGTGATTGCATTAAACTTAAATCTAAGTTAGGTTCTTACAATTGTAACTGTTCAGATCAAAGTATATACCGATAAGGCCGCCGTCTTCATATAATTTTGGAACCTGAATAGAAATTTTATCAATTGGCACCGACTCTTGACACTCGCTAAAACATCGCTAAACAAAACCTCACCCTCACTCGTACAGTGTCAGTTTAATTTAGTTTCAACATATAGCGACCATGCCAGAATCGATGCCAATCTCCAAGTAGATTTTGTAAGCTTGTATACACTGACCAGAAACATGAAAACGCTCGCCATATTACGGAATTATTTTTCTTCAGGTCCTAGAACACCTAGTGGTGCATAGGGCTGAGACAATATTCTTCCACCGCGCTCTGTCCGAAGCCGCAGACTCTATGGTTTCCCAGGATACGTTAGCATCCAGGTCTTTTTGAAGACTACGTTTCCATGTAGCCCTGGGTCTTCCACGTTTGCGAGAATTATATGGTACTATTTTTTTCATAGCAATTCCATAACATTATAAAACTACCAATGGGCGCTCTTGACAGGATTTTCATATTCCTGGCCAGGGTATATATTTATTTGTTGATAATTAAAGTGTTAATTAATTTTGTGTGACATTTTTTCTATTCTTTATTTGTGTGCCTGAATAAAGTTGTTCATTGAACACAATATTAATGGATTGATGTTATTTTATGAAACCAATTATCGATTTCTGCTAATAACTGATTGAAAATTACTAAAACTTCTACAATACAAGATTGTTTTTAATAGAAATTGTCAGAAATGGCAACTCTACCAACATAAAAAATGAAAAAAAATATGTTAGCGTCGGTGTCCTAGTGGCTAGGACACCGGACTCCCATGCGGGATGTCCGGGTTCGAACCATGCAGTGCCATGTACCAATGAGTTTTTCGTATTTTTCGAAGACTTAGGGTGCCCGCCCACGTCCGACAAACGGTGACCGACTTTTTGTAGGAGGAAAATAGAACGTACTGATTGTAATAGTATAACGCACACGTCCTACAAAAAGTCGGTCAGAAATAAAACAAACTTTCCTCTGTATATCCAACTTCCTCTTAAGATTCATGACATGGTATACGTTATCACTCTCCATGACATGCTACTCCCTCGAAAGCTACAGACAAAGTGACGGCCGTGTGCGTTGAGTCGGTCATAAGAATCGGAGGAAAAATCTGCCCGATTATCGGTCCTACAAAAAGTATGACGTGGGCGGGCACCCTTACGTACATTTACCGACTGCTCTAATGGTGAAGGAAAACATCGTGAGGAAACCTGTGCACTGAGATGACCGGTGTGTAAAATGGGGTAGGCACAAAAGATCCTCAAGGGTCGAAGTGCCGCTGGGGTTATTCGCAGGCCCTATCACAAGATAAGATAACGTAAGAAATGGCTGGAATGCGGTCCCTTTCCCGCGTCCCACTTCTTTCCCCGCACACCCCCATCTCTTGCAACCTGAATCCTTAGTACCGTTCACACAGTAATTCATTATGGAAAGCAAACGTCTACTTTTCATACATTTTTATCCACTATTTGCTTCAAAGTTTTTTGCACACTGTACTCGGTCTCGAAGTTCGACTGATGACGTCACATTTCTAATTACATTTGTGGAGTATACCTATATATATATATATATATATATATATATATATATATATATATATATATATAACCGGTGATATCAGGATACTTGCTTGCTTATCGTATGGTTAGTGGCCAACCTATTTGTCAGAGTTGTTCAGGCCGCCCGTAGGCATCTGACATGGCTTGACTGCTGTCGAATGACAACCGGGACCGATTGCTTAACGTGCTCTCCGAGGCACGGAGGAGCTCAGATGAAATATGCCACTAGCGGTCACCCATCCTGGTACCGACCGCGCCAACGTCGCTTAACCTGCACGATCACTTTCGGCCGTGCTCGCAACTAGGCTACGAGCTCAGGATACTGATACAAGTTACAGCAGATCTTTTTCTTTTTTGTCAAATAACACCAAACCTATAACTTAGTTCCTATTATTTGCTAATGTCACGGTGTATGGCACTTAATGATTAATTAATAATTAGTAAAGGATCCGTGGACGGAGGGTTGGTTACGATCTGGCGCGGCTGGCCTTCTTGCTCTTATCCAGCTCCTGCGGCGGCGGCGGCGGCTTGGCCGACATGTGGCGGCTGTACAGGCTGGAAAATAACAATAAAACAATCATATAACATAAAATTTTACACACTAAACTCATTACGTTCTTCAGATTATTAACACTTAACTTCCCACACTCACACACCCACTCACCCTACACTACAGACACACACTTACATCATTACACACTCCCACACAACCTAACACACCCCCACCCACACTCACTCTTACCATTATCTTTACTAAATTCCTTTATGATTAAATTGTCCAAATTCCTTTTAGGTTAAGAATATATTTTGTAATTTGCTTGCACAGAAAGTGCGACGGGATCCCGACTTACAAGATATAGGTTTTCGACCTAGTTTGTAAGTCGGAGGTCCTTTTTTTTGTGTGCCCTGTATAAGTCTACTACTATAGTCTATAGTCTGTCTACTTCATAGTCTTTACTATATTATTTTTTATTTTCAAATAGGCATAAGTTTTTTTAGTCATTACATTCAATAGTATTTTTTCCCAACTCAATGTTGTACAACAATCAATTTTCCACTTCCTAACATGCTGTTTACACGTTAAGGGTTGCGATCTAGCTCATAACTTTATATTGATTTTTCTGTAATTTCTATGGTTGTAATCTGTTGTGTTTACCTAATAAATAAATTAAATTAAGTAAATAAACTTTTTAATTATTTTTTTTCAATAAGAGGAATATAAAATAACATAATTCACTTACAGAGAAAATATAAACAATTTAGATCTTAAGTCTTAGAGTATCTTTGTGGCATATGGGATGTCTGGAAAGGTGATAGCTAGATACTTAGTTCGAGTTTGAGCTCAAATGTTAAGGACCATAGAGCCCTTCCCCCATCTGGTATCTCAAGGACCTGTGATGATGACCAGGAAAAAAAGGATATCTCCACAATGGTAAGTTTTTTTATCTAAGTCGTATTCTCTTTGATGAGCGGTCGTGATCATTATATAGAAATAACCACATAGAACGACTCTCTTGGCAAATTTAATGGGTTGGTTGGCAAACCAACCCATTAATTGCCTTCCACTTTTCACACACTGGTCATCTCAGTGTCCATGTTTCTTCATGATGTTTTCCTTCACCGTTAGTCTGTAAATAAGTTAACGAAAAAACCAAAAAACACATTTGGATATTACATTGCATGGATTCGAACCCGGACCTTCCGCATTATAGTACATCGTCCTAGCTACTACGGCACTGACACTCTAATCTAAATTATGTACCTACTATTGATATTATTATTAACTCTTTATTGTACACAAAAATTATAATACAAACTTATACAAAAAATATGTGAAACACAAAGGGCGTGACTTATCTGTTACAGAGATCTCTTCCAGCAAACCCCATAAAATGTCAATTTACTTAATATCAAGGCAGGCGAAGTGTACACCTAAATAAATATACCTACTTAATAATAGAAAATACGTACATAAATATAATATAATACATTAATATACAAATAAATAAATACTATATACTAACATAAAAATATAATTATAAGTAATATAATAAACCTACCTTATATTATAACTAATATTTATTAGTAGTCATTATTATTTATTAGTATGCCGTAACCAAGAGCTCTGTAAGAACACGGTTTTAATAAATAGTATGAAATATAATCGTATGAAATATAAGGTCCCTGTGACCTGTCCCTAAGTTATCGACATAGCTCATAAGATTAGCAAGCTGAAGTGGCAGTGGGCCGGTCACGTCTGTCGCAGAACCGACAACCGCTGGGGTAGACGAGTTCTGGAGTGGAGACCGCGTTTGGGCAAACGTAGTGTGGGACGAGCGTCCCTGCTAGATGGAGCGACGATCTGCGCAAGGTGGCTGGCAGCGACTGGATGAGAAGAGCCGAAGATCGGGCTCAATGGCGCGTCCTGGGAGAGGCCTATGTCCAGCAGTGGACTAGAATAGGCTGCTGATGATGACCTGTCCCTAATACAACATTGTAATTTCCTTGCTTTACGCCCAATGTTTATTTCTGTATTAAAGTTATATCCAAATATATATGATTAATGGACGTATCTATCAGACTAGGAATATCTGATTCATGGAACAGGGAACCTGATAATCTGGATGTGGAGCACCATAATAATGAGTGAGATAAACTCACACTCGGTACGTCTCCGAGCGCAGGCAGTCCAGCACGTACGAGGGGCCCAGTTTGAGCTGGTCCTCGATGTGCGGAACCCAGAAGTTACCTTCCAGGTGTAGTGCTGACTTGTTGAAAATAGGATAAATCACACTGTGCATTGTACATGCCGGCCGTAAAGAATAGCACCATCCCAACTCTTCGCGTCGTGGGTGTCGTACGAGGCGACTAGGGGTATTTGTGGGTACTATTCTCCACCTAATAGACAGCGATAGACTCGCCATCTATCACGTTTGTTCACCAAATCTTACGGCGAAAAGTGATTTGTAGACGTGAGTTTATGTATGTATACTCACACTCGATAGGTCTCAGAGCGCAGGTAGTCGAGCACGTGCGAGGGCCCCAGTTTGATCTGGTCCTCGATGTGCGGGACCCAGAAGTTGCCTTCCAGGCGTAATGCTGACTTGTTGCTCGCTAGGTCTAGGGAGCCTGCAGGATAAATACAATTGAAATAACATATTGAGAATTTAACAGGTTCAGTTCCAGTTACGGTCCCGTTCGTTGCATCTAATCGCAAAGCCAAAGACGGGTTAGCAGTCTTGGCCGTCCCAGACTGTGAAGTACCAGCCTAAGCTAAGAATAGAAAACTAGCTGTTGTCCACGACCGTCCGTGTGGAATTTCAAAGCATTCATCATCATCATCAGCCTATTAATGTCTCCACTGTTGGGGCACAGGCCTCCCCTTGCACAAGGGGGTACGGGTCATGATCCACCGAGTGCTAATTGGTGGATTTCACACGCCTTCGGAAACTTTTCATTTCCTCAGACATGCAGCTTTCCTCACGATGTTTCCTTCACCGTTAGAGCAGTCGATAAATGTACGTAAGTCTCCGAAAAAATCCGAAAAACTCATTGGTACATGGCATTGCATGGTTTCGAACCCGGACCTCCCGCATGGGAGTCCGGCGTCCTAGCCACTAGACCACCGACGCTCGAAAGCTTTAAAAGCAGTATCCCTCGGGAATTACAACTTTAATCGGGATGATAGTAACTTACGTTCTTTTGCAGACTTCTGCCAATTTGGGCCCTGACATAGTCTGCCTTAAGGGAAATCCGCTCCTGCGCAAAGCGCTGATTTCAACTGAAGGAGGACGAGCGCACCGAATCGAATCCGTGAAGTTCTAGCCATAGGCCAAACCGGACCCGTGAAGTTCTAGCCATAGGCTAGGCTATGAAGTTATATGTACCGATATCAGGCGGCAGCACGACCAGCCGGTTGCCCTGGAGGTGCAGTTCCCTCAGCCGCGTCAGTTGCCCCAGCTCGCGGGGCACCTCGATCAGATCGTTCTCTCGCATCGACAGCTGCCATACAACACAACACATTTACATTACAGTTGTAATAACTAAGACACTGTGAACAGTGGGTACTAAAAGTATCGTATATAGTAACTTATTTATTTATTTACACTTTAATGCACAAAAAAAGGTGTACATGAAGCGAGCTTAATACCTTGCGGCATTTTCTACCAGCTAACCCCATGGTTATCTGGTAGAAAAGTACCAATGGTCCCTCTTGACAGGGTTTTATTATCCTGGTCGATGTATAAATTGTTCCACAGTTGAATATACATCAACCCTATCATTATCTTGCTAGCCAATTTAAAACTAATATTTCCAAGTGGCTTCTAGACAAATGTTATAAAAGAGAAATAAAAGAATATCTCAGCAATACAACAAATGGCAGATAAGATTTGCATATTTGCATAACCCGGGTTATGCAGAAATGTTTAGCTTTGTAACTTAGCAGTATTCAGCTCAAATATTTACCAAAAAACAACTTTCAAGTCATTCATTCATCTTTTCACAAAATCGCAAACATTGGTAACATAATTCCTTCCATCGACTGGCAAATATGCAAATCTTATCTGCTATTTGTTAGTGTCGTTGAGATACTCTTTTATGGAGTAATAACATTTGTCTAGAAGTCACTTGGAAATATTAGTTTTAAATTGGCTAGCAAGTCAACGATAGGGTCGATTTATATTCAGCGGTGGAACGATTTATACATCGACCAGGATAATAAAAGCCTGTCAAGAGCCCCCCATGGGTACTTTTATAGTCTGTATTTTAGCTTGTCCCAGCTCTTAGATTTTAATATACAGAGCAGACGACCCCAACGGTGAGCAAGTGTGAAATAATGAATTACTACAGAGGAAGCAAGAGAGGCGTGCCAAGACAGAGATTCGTGGTTCTCTCTGCCTACCCCGCAAGGAACATAGCATGAAGGTATGTATGTCCTAGTTCAAGTGATTTTTTATTTCAGTTTTGCCAGTTTAATACGAAACAAAGTTACGTTTTCCTCCTAATTAATTATATTGATTCAAGGAAAATAAAGCTGAAATTGTAGTATAGTATGACTAACAAAGTTACTCACAATCTGTAAATTCTTCAAGTTGCCGATGTCTGCTGGCAAGTATTCGAAATCATTGTCGCCCAAGTATAATGCACGGACACTCTCTGGAAGTTAATGAAAGTATATTGTTTTAGACATAAGTATACAGACATATATAGGCATCACAGACAGCCCCTTGTGCAGAGCTTGCATGGAGGCGGAGGAGACGGTCGCCCACGTGCTCTTGGAGTGCAGAGAGGTGACCACCTACCGGGCGGGAAGCCTTGGCACCCCAGGATCACTTCCCGAAGTCCTTCAGGACATTAGAGGACTGCTGGACTTCCTGGCGAAGTTGGGGTGGCTCGATTAGTAGTAGTTTCCACCACACGCAAAATAGGCGCTTAAGACGTCAAGTTGCGGAAATCAGCCCGTTATTACATTACATTACATAAGTATACAGACTGAACATAAAAATTATTTCAAATGTTTGTAAGCTTGAAATAGTAAGATAGATGTTAGTGTAAGTTTAACAATTATCAAGAAATATAATAGCCTCTATATCCCACTTGTCTCGTTGAGTAGTCCCTCAGTAGGATGAATGAGCCTCATGAGCCATGAGAGGCAAATGGCAATATCTATAGAATATTTTTATTGATATTATTATTAATGAGTAGGCAGCAACTAGCTGATGCGCCCATATCTAAGCTGGTGTTAATACATTCAATTTTAACCAGCTTTAAGTACTTATTTATTGAGTTCATAGTCACTATGCACTATTATGTTATGTTACGTTTTTGTCCCATTTGCGGTTGAAACGACAAGTTGTTGGAGGCAAAGGATTTTGTCAGGGAGGTCGGCCGTCGCCTGGGAGAGAGGGGCTGTGACCCCCGCTCCGGGTCGTTCTTGGTGCAGAAGTTAACCATGTCGATTCAGCAATGCCGCTAGCGTCACGAGCACCTTTGCGCCGGGGTCGACACGGGGCGGAATTTTCGACTAAGGCCTTTCATAATCGAAGCCTTTTTTTATTGACGAAATTTAGCATTTTAACTGTGATTTATAATTGTTTATGAATAAATGGATTTGAATTTTTAACTTAACAATAAATCGGATTTAAAACTATGCACTATTAAAAAATCATCATAAAGAACTGGATACAAACCCATCATAAAGAAATTTCCAGGCAGCGTCTTCTCATTTAAATTATTGTACGTAAGATCCAAGATCTCCAGCACGGGGAAGGCACCGAACCCCCTCGGCAGTCCATACAGCCGGTTCAAAGACACATTCAGGATCCGGAGTTTGGGCAGAGATGACAGGCTGACAGGCAGCTCCTCGATGTAGTTATTGGCAAGATTGAGAATCTCTAGATTTAGTAGGTTGGCTAAAGCTGCTGGCACCACTTGTATCTTGTTGTGACTTAGGGATAGCCGAGTTATGTTGGCAAGACTGACTGGAAAGAAAATGTTTTTAATTTCAATAGAAAAGTACTTGTACTAAGTTTTTCGGATATTTTTGAAGACTTATGTACCTTACCGACTGCTCTAATGGTGATGCAAAACAAAGTGAGGAAACCTGCATGTCTGAGGATATTAAAAGTTTCCGAAGGGGTGTGAAATCCACCTCACAGCATTCCTCCACACCCACTGCTCGGTGCATCATGGCCTGTATCCCCTTATGCAAAGGGGATGCCCCAACAATGGGGACAGTAATAGGCTGATGATGAATATATTTTTATTCGGCACTATAGCCACAGTATAAAATAATAATAGTCCTAGCTCCAGAATGCAATAAAAAAATATATTATGTAAAATAAAGTAGGTAGACTTTATTGCACAGGAACTTAGTGTATACTCTATGATGTACAAACCGCTTATTACTCCAGGAAAAAGGCGGGTTCCCATAGGAAAAAACTCCGTGTGAAGTAAGACAAGTGTGTACATAAAAAGTAGTGAACATAAATAGGTGATATTGGTGGTCTTCTCACTAAGAAGAGCTCATCCAGACAGTCCATAGCTTTATTTTTTAAGCTCATTTTTTTTATGGGTGTGGTCCTAAACAATTGCAACTGGTATTATTTTTGATTTCATTCACAGTACTTACACTCTACACGAAATAAACATTATATTCCACCAGGATAAAAATATAAGGTTATATCAACAAACAGCTGACAACCCTCCCATACAAACGGGGTTTCTAAACCAGTCCCAAAACTTGTTCTCGTTCCATAAAAGGTTAAAACAACTTCAGGGGCAAACTTACAGAGGCCTGGTATTTCATCGAGGCTTGAGATCCCTCTATCTACCAAATCGATCTCGGGATTGTTGATTTCCTTCGCATCTTCGATAACTTTTTTAGCTTTCGACATTTTCCCAGTGTTAGGAATACACGAAACTGGAGGATGACTCATTGTAGCAGCTATATTTTAACGCCTCCGCCGCCGCCCGCGCACCCCACCTCTTGCTGGGTTACGAAATCTATTTCCTATTGAAATTTTTAATACGTTGAAAAATCGGTAAGACAATACAAGAAAAATTACGAAGGTGAATTAATTTTGAGATTTCAAATTTTCCTTTTGGCGCAAAAATTGGATAATGAAATACTCAAATTAAATTCCTGAACGAAATTTTTTGACAGCAAGTGTTGCCACCTAGGTCGACCCAAAAATTCAAAATGTATGTATGTATCGTATACACGTTCTACCCGATTCGATTACCCGACGTAGGAGGCGAATCTCGCATAGTTTAGCATCGACATCGATCTATTTCACTCATATAGACATGAACGTAACTAAAGATGGGAATCAACGACATGAGTGAGCGTATAAATGTAAAGCAAGACATTCAAGAATCGCCAAGCTAAGCTAGAACGTGTAGGTACTTAAATGTTCCTTTATAGTAGATAGCGCCATCTAGCGCTTTGTTTGAAAACATTTTGACAATATTATCATCAATTGGGTTTGATTACATTAATGACGCGGTAGCGGACAGCGATTATTTTATCTACAAAAGTCAAGTTATCGGTACCAACAGTACGTTGTATAGTAGTACTCAAATGAATATATACCTAAATTACAACATTTTAAATTGATATTACCTGCAGAAAATCGTACTATTGTTAATTTTACTATTAATTAAAGATACCCGTCACAAATAACTCAAATTTGTTGATGATTTCGAGGAAACACATTTTATCAATGAAAATTTATCAAAATAAAGTATAGTTTTGCATTTTAATACCGAAATTTGATTACTTTTTGTATAAAAATTTGTGTTTCATAAAGGGTCTTTCAAATAGAGCGGGTCGATGTTAATAATTTGTGGCGGCTATTTTGTTTTGGCGACATCTGTCAAATCTGTTGTTTCTTATTCAGTCGCTGATGCCAAATCACCATGGCAAGTTACACGGTTTAGCAGCATGTGCAAATGATAAAACCTTATTATCAAAATGAGTGTTCGTTAGTGCAAACGTTGCCCGCATTGCGCCCATTTTACGGCAGACGCGGTGGCCCTTCAAAGTCTACTCTCCAACTATTGGTGACCAAATTTGAGACGACCGGTTCGGTAAACAACCAACCAACACCTTTACGTCAAAGGAACGCCAGATCGGCCGAGAACTTCGCCGCTGTACGTGAGAGTGTTCAGGAGACTCCGAGGCAGTCGATTTCTCGCCGTGCACAAGAACTCGGCCTTTTGCAGACTTCAACTTGGAGAATTTTGCGTCGGGACTTGGGCCTGCATCCGTACAAGATCCAACTGACCCAAGAGCTCAAAGTTAATGACCATAGACAACGCCGTATGTTCGCTGAATGGGCTTCGGAACGCTTGGAAAAGGACCCCGATTTTGGCCGAAAAATAATCTTTAGCGACGAGGCACTTTTTTGGATGAATGGTTTTGTTAATAAGCAAAATTGCCGTATATGGGATGACCACAACCCACATGAGGTTCACCAGGTGGCAATGCATCCAAAAAAAGTTACTGTTTGGTGCGGATTTTGGTCTGGCGGCGTCATTGGTCCGTACTTCTTCGAAAACGACGTTGGCGAGGCCATCACCGTCAACGGCGAGCGCTACAGATCAATGATTAACAATTTCTTTTGGCTTGAATTGAACAATATGGACGTGGACGACATGTGGTTCCAGCAAGACGGCGCTACGTGCCACACAGCGAACGACACAATGGACATTCTGCATGAACGGTTTGAGGGTAGGGTCATCTCTCGCAGAGGTGACGTGAATTGGCCACCAAGATCGTGTGATTTGACTCCGCTAGACTTTTTCTTGTGGGGTTTTCTGAAGTCGTAGGTCTATGCCAATAAGCCACAATCGACCGTAGCCCTGAAAGCCAACATAACACAGGCCATCGCTCAGATTCAGCCGGATCTATGCAGCAGAGTCATTGAAAATTGGACCTCTCGGATTCGTGCCACCATTCGAAGCCGCGGCGGACATTTGAACGATGTTATATTCCATTCATAATGGCATAAAATGGCCTTTCGAATAAAAAAAATATTTCGTTAATATCTCACACACATCTTGTTTTATTCAATTTTAACATCGACCCGTCCTTGTTGAAAGACCCTTTATAAATAAATTACATTTTACGGGTTACGGGTATCTCCAGTTAATTCAGAGTGCGTTCCGAAGTAATTCACGTTGACAGCTGCTGTACACATTCCATTGATTGTTTTAAATAAAAGTTTAATAAATGTTCACCATTTTTTGGGAATGGCCTTTGCCCAAAAGTGGGACAGTCCATAAGCTATTAAAAAAACTGTTCACCTGTTAACACGCTACCATTAGCGTGTTAACAGGTGAACAGTTTTTTTAATAGCACATAACATGCACAGCTGTCAACGTGAATTATTTCAACTGGTTTTGGAACGCACTCTAAAAAATGAACTTATGGTAGGTACAGTCGACCACAAGCTATAGTATACCATCTGTCAAAAACTTCGATTAAATCTTAACCTTATGTCTACGCAATAAGTAGGTTGGCCTGTGGTCGACTGTACATATGATTAGGATCTTCTCGCCGGGTACAGAGCCAATATGACCACATCCTTATCTGCAGTTTATTTGTTGTTGACTTGTTCTATTGGCCTTTGTTTTAATTAATTTGACTCTAATTATCTCTGTACCTAGCGTACTTTGTTCTTTTGTTAGTTTTAGTGTTAACAGTCGTCAGTGCTGTAATAAGCAATAGGTATCATTATAATCTATTTATCAAATAGTGATAGTGATTATGAACTTGACAACAGAATTGATTGGTGGCTAATTTGTGTCTGATAAGATTCAAATCTTTGTGTTTCAAATTTTCGACAGTAATTAGCAGGTAATTATTCAGCGACTTTCTGATTCTAAGTAAGAATAATAGTAGGTAAGTTCATCTTAGTATATTTCCCCACAGTTTTAATTTAGAATACCTAACCTAAGATCCGGTTTGTCGGGATCATGAAAATATTAAACTAAACATGACTTTTCAAAGTTTACAACCCATGTACGTCTGTACTGTAACATCAGGTTATATCGGATTGCATACTGACTACTATGCACAGAGCCAAGAGCGTCGGTGGCACAGTGGCTAGGACACCGGACTCCCATACGGGAGGTCGGGGTTAGAAACTGTTCAGTGCCATGTACCAATGAGTTTTTCGTATTTTTCGAAGACTTACGTACATTTACCGACTGCTCTGACGGTGAAGGAAAACATCGTGAGGAAACCTGTACACTGAGATGACCAGTGTGTAAAATGGGGTAGGCACAAAAGATCCTCAAGGAACGAAGTGCCGGTGGGTTATTCCCGTTCCGGCCCCCTATCATAAGATAAGATGCATAGAACCCCACAAAGCACTTACTCCTTCGACTTACCTATCATTATTATTTGTATGTAAGGGTAGGATTACAGTCCATTAGCCAGTGCGACTTTAAATATCGGTCAAAGTGTCGTTAGGGGGGCGCTAAGAGAAGTAGAAGGAGCCCTGCATCGTCGGCTCTTTGAGTGGTTGTCATAATGCAACCTAACATAACCAACCTACTATATCCGAGTCGATTTCGTATCCACCAGATTTCTGTGACACAGTTCATTTTTTAACTAGTCACAATTTTTTAACACTTCTCTCAGTGCCCCCTTAGCGACACCCCAACCTAAATATCTATTGTAGCTATCCCTTGTTAGTTACAACTCATGCCCAAGGCCAAAATTCTTTATGAACCGTATGATGTTCTTTGGAGGTTGTGCTTTGAAATCCTCAGGAGTCTTTAATGACCTCCTACAGAACAGCTTCTGTTGTGAAATAGAGCTTCGCATTCAGAGTATTGTAGAGGGTGTTACCTCCTCCTCACAGCAGAATATGCAGCTGGTGACTTATCATGTTGCCCCTATACGTACACTATTACCCTACTTGTGCAATAGAAAACAAGTTATCTTGTGAAACTACTTTTTAATCACCTTTTTATTTTTGCAGCCATGAGTGAGCGTTTGCAGCCTCTGAAAGCCATTAACAACCTGCTGGAGGGACGGGAGCCATGGCAGATCGTCACCATGACTGCGTCCTCCGTGCTGGCTCTAATATGGGCACACAGCCTTTGCAATGGGAGAGAGAGTAAGTTGCCTCTACTACTAAGACTTGCAGTCTAATTGCACATAACATCCTTAAAAGTTGTCTTTTATTTTTATTTACGACTAAAATGGATCATAGAGGCTTAGTAAGTACTGGCTCTTCTATAAACACTGCTGAAACACATCATGATGAAGCAAAGATATTTGATGACAGATTTAAAATACAAAAAGTACACGCTAGATAGAGATGACAAAAGACTTTAGGAAGCCTTATCGTTACGGACATTTGTTGCAATTCATAGTCAGCATGCCATCACCCTTGGTACTGGCAGAAACGCTAATAGCTAGGCATGCTCTTGGAGAGAAAGAAGGAAATGCAATATGCACTAGCCACACTCTTCAAGACTCAAAAATTGATAAGACAGCATGATACAGGCCCTATTTGAGAGATACCTGGGGATATATTCATAGGAAATAATTTTACTTTCGGTTGTAAGTCTACGGGAAGTAGGAGACTAAGGTAAGGGGTAAGCACAAAAGATCCCTGAGGGTCGAAGTGCCGCTGGGGTTATCCCTGGCCCCCTGTCATAAGATAAGATAAGATAAGTCTGCTATTTGTTGGATTTAATTTTGATTTTTAGTACCTATTATAGTACTCAATATCATTCATCACATTTAAAAATCACAACTGCATAAGTAATTAAACAGAAGAATGTAAATGCTACCTTGAATAAGTAGTTCATGATAATGAATGAACTTGATACCTTATGTATCATCTAAGTATCCAATGTAATGCATCTTTACATTGCAAGTCCATTCGATATTGAATCCTATAAGAAGCTATACTGATCGTTTATGATTCAGTTGCATCAAACTCCATTGTCTTCTTTGTGCAAAACATTTTTATCTGTGACACACATTGTTAAACAAATAAGTACTTTATAAACTAACAAGATATTCTGTGTTTGTGAGTTATATGCATAACTATAATATGAATGAGTTTAACTGTATAGGATGGAAGGTTATCAGAGAATAGTAAGGGTACAGTGGAAGACACAGTACCTTACTATGGTACTAGAAGTTTAGTACCTTGTCGCTATGACTTTTTTGACACATTCGTGCAAATGACAAGGATTCTTAACAAAAACTTTTTGCGCAAGGGTTCCACGGAGTATAGCTTGATGTGTCTTCTACCATAGTGTTATATTTATAACTCCAAAAAATCGCAATCGGTTATGGTCCAACAGAATACCAGCGCTGTAGGCATTGTTGTCTGCAGCAATAAGCTGAGTTGAGGCCCTTTTCACAATAACAGCAGACCATCAGACATGATTTCAATATGTTTACCGTTGACTACATCATTATTTTATCATAACTGTTTCGGTCATTGCTGTGTGTGAAATAAACATATTACTTACTTACTTACAATCGGATGAATGGTATAGGAACGCATAGGGGACAAAGAAACATTCATTTTATATATATAGATTATATTAGTTCTCCTTTTTACTCCAAACAGCTGTAACCACTAGGCTTCGCAAAGAGTTCTTCCGATGGCTGCGCCGCGTCCCCATCGTGAGGCGGAAAATCGAGGAAAAGATGGCGGAGATCACCAGTGACTTCAGGAAGGATGTCACTAAGAGACTGTCCGGCGTCACAGTCAGGAGACAGCTGCCCCAGAAAGGGTTGACTGCTGAGCAGATAGCTGAGGAGGTGCACGATCATCTTAGTTTAGGTTAGTAGTAGTTTGTGCAACTGTCGCGTAATAACAGCCATTGTAACATAAGTGCTAGTTTGTAATACGAGCGTAGCGAGTGTCACAATAATGGCACGAATGTTACAATGGCTAATTACGTGCATACAGTACTTTTCTGCAACCATGAAAATATAGCTAAATAACAGAAAATACAAAGTATAATGTCAAATACGCGCCATAACAGCTCATACTTTCTCTACTGCAACTGCGGGATGATAGTATTGGTAAATAACCATGGCAAACATCGACACACGAATGGCCGCAGATGTTGCCTTGATGATGATGCGAGGAGATCATGGGGATAAAAAAGCGTTGAATGTAGCGATTTTCTGAATAAAGATCAAATAACTCCGAACTGAAACCCAGCATGTAATTCGGATTTGCCTTTTTGCTGCAACTTTGATACAGTTGTTAACAGTTACCTAGTTTTAATTTTGATATAAGTTCCAATTCCAATTTGCGCAAATATATATTTTCTTAATTCTCCATCAGGCGCCTACGACTGGAAGAAAGGCAACGTCTCCGGCGCAATATACCACGTGAACGAGGACATAGCTAAAGTAGCGTGCGACGCGTACGCCCTGACCGCGTACACCAACCCTCTCCACTCGGACGTATTCCCTGGAGTGAACAAGATGGAGGCCGAAATCGTACGGATGGCCGCCAACCTGTTTCACGGAGACGACGACTGCTGCGGCACGGTAATTATACCGCTACACTATTTTATGTATGATTCTACATTAACACTATTTATAATTCAACATCGACACTATTATTCTACATCAACTCAATTATACATTTCTACACTAACACTGCAATTCTACATCTATTTTGTACATGATTCTACATTAACATTATAATTTTACACCAACACTATTATACGATTCCACACATACACTGTAATTCTACATCTACACTGGATATGATTCTACATTGACACAATCATTATACATCTACACTAAGATTCTACAACAATATATGATTGTACATCTGATTCTACACTAACACGAACACTATTTATAATTCTACATCTACACTAGATATCTACCTTTACACTTATTTTGTGTATGATACTACATTAATACTGTTTATAATTCTACATCGATACTATAATTCTACATTGACACTATAATTATCCATCTAGATTGTCTAAGATTCTACAACACTGTGTAATTCTACAATCTCATTGAATATTAATGCTGTGATTCTACATCAACATTATTCCTTCATGACACTAACACAAAACGAATTTATAGTAACGCTACACAGAACCCATCTAACATCAAAGATACTCCAAGATCTCGGAAACCCCTGATCCAAATTTTATCATACGTGGCCAGACATGGCTAAGAACACTTGAAAATTATCTGTTAAATAAATAAATAAAACCGCAAACAGATGCGTATAACTTATAACACTAGCCTAGCCTAGTTGCGAGCACGGTCCGAAAGTGATCGTGCAGGTTAAGCGACGTTGGCGCGGTCGGCACCTGGATGGGTGACCGCTAGTGGCGGAGAGCACGTTAAGCAATCGGTCCCGGTTGTTGTCATTCGACAGCAGTCGTTAAGCCATGTCAGATGCCTACGGGCGGCCTGAACAACTCTGACAAATAGATTGGGCACTAACCATACGATAAGCAAGCATAACACCCCTTCCTTTTGGTCATTCATTACTATTATCTACACATGTAATAGTACGTTACATATCACATCTATGTTATCTACACGTTACATATCTGATTTAAAAAAAAAAAATTCTCCCGTGTTTCCACAAACATGCAAAACTAGTTGTGGCAATAAAAGCTAATTTGTGTATAACAATGTTTGTTTACGTGTTCGTACCTATATCTTTGGCTATTCAACCGTGACTCCCATTATTACATTGTAGTTTACGTGTTCGTACCTATATCTTTGGCTATTCAACCGTGACTCCCATTATTACATTGTAGTTTACGTGTTCGTACCTATATCTTTGGCTATTCAACCGTGACTGCCATTATTGCATTGTAGTTTACGTGTTCGTACCTATATCTTTAGCTATTCAACCGTGACTCCCATTATTACATTGTAGTTTACGTGTTCGTACCTATATCTTTGGCTATTCAACCGTGACTGCCATTATTACATTGTAGTTTACATGTTCGTACCTATATCTTTGGCTATTCAACCGTGACTGCCATTATTACATTGTAGTTTACGTGTTCGTACCTATATCTTTGGTTATTCAACCGTGACTGCCATTATTGCATTGTAGTTTACGTGTTCGTACCTATATCTTTAGCTATTCAACCGTGACTCCCATTATTACATTGTAGTTTACGTGTTCGTACCTATACCTTTGGCTATTCAACCGTGACTGCCATTATTACATTGTAGTTTACGTGTTCGTACCTATATCTTTCGCTATTCAACCGTGACTCCCATTATTACATTGTAGTTTACGTGTTCGTACCTATATCTTTCGCTATTCAACCGTGACTGCCATTATTACATTGTAGTTTACGTGTTCGTACCTATATCTTTCGCTATTCAACCGTGACTGCCATTATTACATTGTAGTTTACGTGTTCGTACCTATATCTTTAGCTATTCAACCGTGACTCCCATTATTACATTGTAGTTTACGTGTTCGTACCTATATCTTTGGCTATTCAACCGTGACTGCCATTATTGCATTGTAGTTTACGTGTTCGTACCTATATCTTTGGCTATTCAACCGTGACTGCCATTAATACATTGTAGTTTACGTGTTCGTACCTATACCTTTGGCTATTCAACCGTGACTGCCATTATTACATTGTAGTTTACGTGTTCGTACCTATATCTTTCGCTATTCAACCGTGACTCCCATTATTACATTGTAGTTTACGTGTTCGTACCTATATCTTTCGCTATTCAACCGTGACTGCCATTATTACATTGTAGTTTACGTGTTCGTACCTATATCTTTCGCTATTCAACCGTGACTGCCATTATTACATTGTAGTTTACGTGTTCGTACCTATATCTTTCGCTATTCAATCGTGACTGCCATTATTACATTGTAGTTTACGTGTTCGTACCTATATCTTTCGCTATTCAACCGTGACTGCTATTATTACTCGTACATTGTAATCTTGCTTACTCGTATTTTATGAAGTTATCAGAGATTAACCTATTTGTTTAAAGCATATAGAATTCGTAATTACCCTCTTCAGAACAATTGCACTGATAATGAGCTGTATTTTTTTTAATGATAGTAATGTAGCCTATGTGGCGATAATTATGTTAGCTCTCTTACCTTTTGTGGCGACGCACGACTCGCCACGTACCAACACATATGGGTGTAGAACGCGCTATCGAAATTTTCCTGGGACTTCGTATATACACAGTTCCAAACATCCATAGTTGGACCAGGACATCTGGTCACCAGGCACAACACCCCGCCTGGTGGAAGATCTTCGCTTTTCCCTTTCATACGACTGACTTTACGTCATTCCATGGCCTCACATAGCGCGTTCCCACACCTTTCAAACCGAAACACGGCTATGCAGGCATTGCTGCTTAGCAGCAGAAATAGGTAATAGGGTGGTATCACTCCGGGCTGACTGTACATATTAGACGGTTTTTGATGCACTGCTAACCTTGAGGACTAAGATGGATAGCCTCATGTGCCGGAAATTACGCTGGCTCTCTTACCCTTCAAACCGAAACACAGAAATGCAAGCACCTCTGCTTCACGGCAGAAATAGATAAGAGGGTGGTACCACCCCAGGCGATCCTTCACATTAGGATCTACCACTACTAATTAATCTTATCATCAAATCAATATAAAAAAGTATAACAATACTTATTTACCTTTGTATTTTAAAAACTCCATCACTTAAAGGCTGCCTGGAAGGAATAGCTTAAAGCTAAGACCGTCAATTGTATTTGTATTTTGTATCTTTTCTTCTGTTCTGTATTTTTGTCCTGTGTGCAATAAAGAATGAATGAATACTCTTACAGAATAAAATAATCTCCTTATAGAGATCAGAGAGATAGAGATTTTTTATTTTTTATTTTATTTTATTTATAAGGGAAATCTACAGCATTAACAATTATAAAATTACATATGTATTAAACTTAAAGAAGGCCAATTATAGATTTCCTCGTTTGTAGTTAACTTGTATACATATAGATTGTATACATATAGAACGCGGTTAACTTTAAGACTAATAATGTAGAATTAACATGAATATGTCATACATATTTATCACGAGTATTTAATGTTAATTGAGACATTATCTCTCTCTTCTTATCTCTTATTCTCTTTAATCTCTTTTTATAGAGTATTTGTATTGTATTGTACCTACTCGTATATCTATTCCAGGTAACAACAGGTGGCACAGAGTCAATAATGATGGCATGCAAGGCATTCCGGGACCTTGCTTACAGCAAGGGCATAACGAGCCCTCAGATGGTAGTGCCTTCTACCATACACACGGCCTTCGACAAAGCGGCGCAGTATCTCAACATCTCCGTAAAGACTATACCGGTGGACCCTGAGACGATGACGGTTAACGTTGAGGCTGTGAGGAAGGCGATTGGCAGGAGGACTTGCATGGTCAGTGGTTAGGTATTTTCCAAGGAAGTTGCATTCTTACTAAAGTAACTGGAATGGGATCTCCATTGAAACAAAGTGGCCCCGAACGTTGTAGGGACTTTCTAAGGGAATTGTTCGGGGAAATAAATATACTGACTGTCGCGGGTCAATATATTATGTATTATGGATGCGCAGTTAACCTTGAGGACTTGGATCTCTATCCAAGCCTAATGTGCCAGAAATTACGCTGGCTCTTACCCTTCAAACCAAAACACAGCAATGCAAGCTGCTGCTTTGTTACAGAAATACGTGAAAGGATGGTAGCACCCCAGGGTGACTCTCCAGTTTCCACAGAGGCACACCATCTTCAGCTTTCCTCCAAATAACCAAGATAATTTCTCTTCCAGATAGTGGGCTCTGCCCCAAACTTCCCATACGGCACCATGGATGACATAATCGGCTTATCGAACCTGGCACTGGAGTACGACGTTCCGTTACACGTCGACGCTTGTCTGGGAGGGTTCGTGGCTGCCTTCATGCCTGAGGCCGGCCATAGCGTGCCTGTGTTTGACTTCAAACTGCCTGGAGTGGCGAGCATGTCTGCTGATACGCACAAGGTAACTCTACCTGACATAGAGTAAGGCGTGTCTGTTGATACCATAGGAGTCAAACTACTAGCTCTAGGCTCTCCTCTAGAACAATGACGTGAGCACTGACAGCAAGCCACGGAATAGGACATAAAACGCAAAGCGTTGCGTAGATGGAGCCACTAGCACACAACTTAAACTTAAAAGCAAAATGAAACATTATTTTAGATATCACAAATTTCTTGTTATTTGGGTTAATTTAATATAATTTCTCAAAGCTATAGTAAAATTGTGATGGCATCATATAGCCATTCCAGAATAGCAAACCTAAAAAATCTGGCAAGACAGCGTGGCGCGAGTCTGAAGTATAAAAAAAGATTTGGTGGAAAGGAACGTATCTACATGTTGATTGGCTATGTTCCGTAATTTATATGTGTCATGGTAAATGGAAATTGAAATTGAAATCGTTTATTTAGCGCTGTAAACACCAGAATACAGAAGTATACAAAGTTTAATACATGCAGCACAAAACGTCCGGTGCGGTACAGTACCAAAAAGGGTACACCAGCTCAGCACAATGCTGAGGCAAGCCACAGCGCTGATTTTCCGCTGGCCCCTCAGTGACTGCACGGACGAAGAAAGCAACAGTGTGTGCGTGTTGTGATGTATGAATGTGTTTGTTTGTATGAATGAGGATATTAGTGTGTATGTGAGGTACTGAGTGTGTGGGAGGGTGATGGCATGGTGCGGGTGTATTTACATGGTATTATGTGTGTGTAGGTATATAATATATATTTTTCACTTATTAATACTATCTTCAATTAAATTTATTTGTGTTGTATCTTTGTCCTTTTGGACAGGTTTTGGCCAGCCACCGGTCATGGTCCAACAGAATACCAGCGCTGTAGGCATTCTTGTCTGCAGCAATAAGCTGAGTTGAGACCCCTTTTCACAACAACAGCAGACCATCAGACATGATTTAGATATGTTTACCTTTGACTACATAATTATTTTATTATAATTATAACTGTTTCGGTCATTGCTGTTTGTAAAATAAACGTATTACTTACTTACTTAATAATGTTGTATTTTTCTCCGTTCCAGTATGGGTTCGCTCCGAAGGGCACGTCCGTGGTTCTGTACAGGAAGCCCGAGTACAGACACTGTCAGTACACCGTGACGACCGAATGGCCCGGCGGGGTGTACGGATCCCCTACTGTCAATGGTACGTTCGCCTTCTCTAATAACTTGGAGTGCGTTCCAAAACCAGTTGAAATTATTCATGGTTAATACTGGCGGTTGTTGGTATTTGGTGAAACTTGTAGTACATGATTAGACTTAAATAATATACTGTTTCACGGGTTTTTACTGTATTATTATTAATTACGACCGGTTTACACATAACCGTAACGAAACCGGTATACCGGTAACCGAACGTGAATAATTTCATATTAATATAATATAATATTAATATGTAATTATTCACGTTCCATTGCTTGTTTTGAATACAAGTTTGATACATTTCAGCTGTTAACGCGGTAATGGAACATGGACAGTTGTTCATGTGAATTATTTCAACTGGTTATGGAACGCTGTCTAGATAAGTGTGACATTCTGCCTATACGTTCTACAGTATCTCATTATACAGGGTGTAACAAACCCCCTTGTAAGGCGAAAAAGGAGTAGTATCAGTATCCATAAGTGACCAACTTTCATTATGGGGCCAACTCTGAAATCGTGGAAAAAGAAGGGGGGAGGGGGGGGGGAGGTGAATTGGTGAAATAAGGCAGAAATCCATGCCATGTCACTGTTCTGTGGTTCCGTATCCCGACTATTGTTGTCCGTTGGCAGGCAGCCGGGCGGGCGGGCTGATCGCGGCCTGCTGGGCCACCATGATGTTCGTGGGAAAGGACCGCTACGTGCAGATGACGGATGAGATCGTCACCAAGGCCAGGTTCATCGAGGATGAGTGAGTTATTGATTTTAACCCCCGACCGATTGAGGGAGGGTGTGTTATGTTTGACACGTTTGTCTGTTCGTCTGTGTGTCTGTGGCATTATAACTTGATAACAGATGATCCGATTTTGATCGAATTTTGTCGAGAGTATTCTTAGCTAGGTCTGATAGTCAGTGGTTGCCAAGATCTTGGAGTATCATTGATGTCAGATGGGATGTCTGGAACGGTAATAGCTAGATGGTTCCATTTTGAGCTCAAATATTCAGATTCATGGTGCGTTTTCGACATCTGAAACCAGGAAAAAGTGAGGCCCGGTTAGACGAGGAAGAGGTAGTTCCCATAATATAAGAATAAGTTTATTTGTGCTGTAAGATGACAAAGTATTCATAGTCCATACACCAGTGAGAACTTAAGCATAGGTTATATTAAACTAAGTAAAATTAGTGAGCAACAAGTTAGTTTACAATAAACGCTGACCTCCGAACTAGGAAGTTCCTGTATCTCGGAGGACAACAGAACAGACGTTGGCCAAGCCAAGAAAATATAAAACTGTCAAAATTTGAAAGAAAGACCAATATAACACACACACACACACACACACACACACACACACACACACACACACACACACACACACACACACACACCTATACTTATAGTAAATACGTAAATACTTATATGTATTATATTATATATTATCCTATTATTATTCTCCTTTCTGTCCTTATGTTGTTATTTTAAAAAAAATATTTAATGAGTGGAATCTGATTTGGCATACAAATATTTAAAGAACATTTACTATGTATAATTTATTAAGCTGTAAGATTTCCTGCAAAACAGATAAAATAAAATAAATAAAATAAGGGGTGATAGGAATGCATTGTGGAAATTATGGAATGGTATCTTGTATGTTTCATTGTATTTTCAGGCTCCGCAAAGTGGAGGGTATCTACATATTCGGCAAGCCGGCGACGACGGTTATAGGTTTCGGCTCGAAACAGTTCGACATATTCAAGATGGCCGACGCACTGCACAAGAAGGGCTGGAGTTTGAACGCTTTGCAGTTCCCCTCAGGGTAAGTTTCTTATCTTGTCTTTATGTTTTATTTTCATCATATTTTTTATACATAGAAACGCACCATTTCCACCAGTAACAAATTTTACAGTCTGTCATAAATTGTACAAAATTTTACAGAATGTAGCCTATAATTTTTTTTTGTTGGTACCATATAATATCGTATGAAAGTGGGAAAGAGGTACATTTAGAACAAAGAACAAGCACATTTTACTAATTTAAAAAATCACAGAGGTGAAACTGTTCTGTTACCGACCGTGACAGTGACCAACCCCTTTTGGATCTGATCTGAATAGAATAGAATAGAAAACCAATAGACCATATATAAAAAATATCTGTAAAAAATATGTACAAAATATCACAAAATGAGTCGGATTATAAATTGACCATATTTTACATTCTGACAAGTGATATAATCATATGATATGATCTATTAAAAGGGCAAGTTCAGCTGTCGCCAGATGCATAGATACCTATACATCTAGCGACGCAGGTTCATCTGATCTGATTTTTATTTTTGGGCATGACTTGGATAAGGAAAACAACCAGTAGATCATGTTTGAGGTAGATGGGGGAGGCCTATGTCCAATATTGGACGCTCAAAGATTGAACATGATGATGATGATGATTTTTTTTTATTATAGCCTGTACTAAAGTCTATTGCGTTGCCAATATTTTTGTTTCGTCGATGAATTTGTTACGACTTCCTGTCCCAAGGTAGGGAATATCTAAGCAATAAATCGAAAGATGGAAAAGTTATGTTGAAGTATGTTATTATTACAGAATCCACATCTGCGTAACGCACGCGCACACGCAACCGGGCGTGGCGGAGCGGTTTGTGGCAGACGTGCGGGCGGCCGCGCGGGTGTGCTTGCAGACCGCGGGGGAGCCTGTGCAGGGCAAGGTGGGTTGTTGCCCCGAGGGTAACTGTTGTCTTGACACTAAGTTTGGTTAGAACCAACAATTTAAACCACATCACATTTTAAACATATGTTACCTTTGACTACATAATTATTTTATTATAATTATAACTTTTTTCCCCCTTAATTTAAATAAAACTAATTGTATCTTAAAACATAATACTGGCATAAGCCACAGACGGATAGATGGAGCGACGATCTGCGCAAGGTGGCTGGCAGCGACTGGATATTGTTCAGCAGTGGACTAGAGTAGGCTGCTGATGATGAAGCCACAGACAGGGCTTGTGCGCCAGTAAAGAATCGGTCGTATTTTTACCTATTTACTTTTCCAAAAGTTGACAATAAAATATAAATACTTAAATCTATTTCGGTCATTGCTGTGTGTGAAATAAACTTAGTTACTTACTTACTTTTTATGATGTTCCAGTCCAATAATTTCTCACCAAAAAAACGTTCCTATTGACTCTAATCGAATCTAAGTCTAGTGTGGAAATTTTGACCGTTTTCCGAAAAGTGTAACAGATTTTTTTTTTATTTACGACAAAACGCGCGTTTTTTCTTTCATGAATGGCTAGTGATTTACACTCTGCAATTTGCCAATGACCGTGTTAAAATCTTAAAAATAACTCGAACGATTTAGCGTCGGTTTTGAAAACAGTTTACCAACGTCTAGATTAAGGGAGAGTCGTGTGCACTAGGAATGACTAGTGTTTTGCGTTCCAAGTGCAATTGGATCTATAGTATTTCACTGTTTTATATAACGTTCACGTAACACGGAAGATTTTTAGGTAAAATACACTAGTTTTACGAAAAAATAACAACTGTAAACGATTTTTAAACAATAAAATAGGACGAACACGCCATGATAGCATGAACGCAACATATAACCCTGAATTTTTTTTATGTCAAAACAACTTCTGTCACTTTGACATTCCTGTTAGATGCAGCCATCTATCTCGATTGGCAGATACTTAAGCTGGAAAATCCCACATAGTTTTTTTTTTGGACATCTTAAATCTATGGTCTAAATTGAGCACAAATTGTTTCCAGATGGCGATCTATGGCGTAGCGCAAGAGATCTCCGACCGAAGCCTGGTGTCAGACATAACTAAATACTTCATAGACTCTACGTACTATTTGCCAAAAACCGAGGACATCGCGTAAAGGAGAATGCCCACCAGTGGTATAGGGTTAACCCCTAGTTGTGTCATAGATGAAAAATCAATTCATAATTTCTACTTAGAGTGATTCTTCACATCGCATATTTTTGTGTAATTCGCATGGTCACAGCCCCTCTCCCTGAGGCGACGGCCAATCTCTGCCACGAATTGTTTCGCCTCCGCCCCCCAACAACCCGTTGTCTCCACCGCGAACGGGACGAACAGGTAGTTCTGTTGGAGAGCGGAGTACTTATCCCGCTTTTTGTCCGCTGCAAACTCGGCTGCTGCCCCGGCCGTTCGTGTCGTGCGTCTGACATGGCTGGCCGCAAACGTACTAACGCACGTGGCGTCCCACAGCACGCATATAAAGTTATGAGCTAGGTAAAAACTAACTTAAATTGTAGCGTTTATTTCATTTTTGAACAAAAAAATGTGCCATGGAAGTTCCATCAGAACGTGCGATGTGAAGAATCACTCCAACATTAAAAAATAACAAGACTGCGCTTCCCGAAAACCATGAACAAAAATATAAAATGTATTTCAAGATATTTTGATACAAACGTAGTCCGCTTTTAAAGAGTAGAATTTAAATAATATTAGTTTCCTTGGATCGATGGAAAATTGCAATGAATTTTTTTTTTGCAAGTTTGTCTGGAGAGGTCGCTCTTAGTGATAAGACCACCTGCTATATTAATTGTTCTGTAGACATTGTTTCACTTTAAGTTTTCGTGTAATTAAGTGTTTTCATGCATACTTTTACAGCAAAGGTTGGCATTATTTGAATGAGCCAGGTGCGCGGGATAGCGGTTGTATAAAAAATTGCGGATTAAAAAATGCAATACCTAAGTGCTTTTGCGTAGTCAGGCTAGGATTTTGAAAATAAAATAAGACCTGGAGCACAAGGAAAGATGACTTATTCTTAGGATACACACTGATCTATGACACCCGGCGTGGCAGTCGTCTAGGCTTCGGTTTCAGCTCTTCCTGCAGGAACTTTCACGGGCAATGTCCAGGCACCACATATAGAGTTTTAGCACACAGATTTCAGCGGGTTCAGGTGTTAATCGGAAAATTAAGTAATTAGCGAGAGCGGGTTCAGACAGCCTGTACTATCAGGTCAATTTTATATTTTTATTTACTACTAAACCCGCATTTGACCTCGATCTCGCCTGATGGTAAACGACGATGAGGTCGACGATGGAGCATGCGGGTCCAGTAAATGCCTATTCACTCTGGCCTTGAAGATCCCAAGGTTGTAGGTTTCGGATAATACAGACGCCGGCAGGCTGTTCCATTCCTTAGCCGTTCGCATAATGAACGAAGAAGTAAATCGCTTCGTACGAGCAGATGGGATATCAACAACATAAGGATGGAACCCCTCCCCGCGCCTGGTAGTCCGAAGGCGGAATGGAGATGCTGGAATTAGGTCGTGCAATTCCGATGCGCACTCTCCGAAATGTATCCTATAAAATACCGATAGACAGGCGACCTTGCGCCGATGTTCCAGACTTTGCAGTCTAGCTTCCACCAGCGATTCGTCACCTATAAGGCGCTTAGCGCGTTTTTCCACTGAGTCAAGGGCAGCCAGTTGGTATTTAACGACCAATAGTTAAAGCCGGACGCGGTGACGTCACATCAGGCGATTACGTGCGTATGAAGGTATAGGTGAGATGACAGGGAGAATGACCACGCATTAGCTGGTAGGTATGCATTTTATAAAATGAAGCGCTTGGTGCGACCATTATTTAAACTGTACTCTTTAAAATTAAACTAAGTTTCGCCATTTTAGTAACAACTAACGAAAATATTTTGTAGGACGAACTATTCAGTCTTTCCAGATCCTACTCCATTAATTTGCAAGCTATTTATGAATTTCCAAATCTTTATTTTTGTACATGGAAGCCCCAGACTAACAGTGAACGGTATGTTAAGTTTGATTGTGAAACAAAATTGTTTGTGGCAATATTAGAGCTCATACTGAGAATAGGCTTTTTCCTTTTGAATTGTCAGGTACTGTGGCTCAAATGCTTTTTCTTTCTAGTCGTGTAATGGTGGTAGAGATATTTATAAGCAACGGAAATAATGTAATATTGTATATTATGGTGAATTTTACACAGCATCACTAGCTAATTATATTATTTATGTGTATACAAAGTTCAAAACTTTGATAGATTTAACTTTTTTATAGGGCGATGTATAATTTGTATATCTTTTTAATGCAATTAATATAAGTGTTACTATCTTGTATATGTGTTTTCTTATTTTTTAGGAATGATAAATTCTAGATAATATCACAGACTATATCCATATATCCAGTGGCGGTAGGCATATTCTAAATTCGTCCCATACACGGAAAAAATAGAACTGCACCTTGTGAATGACTAAACTATTGAAAATTACCAAGGAAGTTGCAACACTACTATGTAGTAAACTGGAAAAGCGTCTTCATGGAAAGAAAGCGGCCCCGTCGAAACGCTATTTAAAAAAAGAAGAGTAAGCGAGACATACGGATATACATACATTCGTATATATGTATAATAAATTGTATATATCATTTTTATTTTTTTATTTTTTTTATTTACTTCTAAACCCGCATTGTTTGTTCTTTAAATTGTTTGAGTATTTTATTTATCTACTATATAATTATTGTAATTTATTTATATTTATAATTTATTGTACTCCAAACCTTCTTCTTCTTCTTCAATTTAAGAGCTATGCTCTTGTCGGTGTAGTAAACGCCACTGTGTCCTGTCTAGGGCCCTTTCCTTGACCTCCTTATACGACGCAACGCCAGCCTTCTCTTTGATTTGATCGAAGTAGCTTATCCTCGGTCTTCCTCTTCCCCGCTTGCCTTCAACTTTTCCTTCTATAAGGTTTCTTATGTATTCGTCGTGTCGTATAAGGTGGCCCACCATATTTCCCCTTATATTTTCAATAGCCTTTAAGATGTTTCTCTTTTCTTTTACTCTCGTCAGTACCTCTTCATTTGTCACTCTCTCTGTCCAGCTTATCCTTTCCAAACCTTACCCACCATAAAAGTAGTCTAAACTCTCCTTAATCAAAAGTTGGCTGGAAGAGATCCCTATGGGATAAGCCCGCCTTTGTACATATTGTAATGTTTTTATTTTCAGTTTTTTTTTTTCTTTGGGTGGTACAATAAAGAGACTACAAACAAACGGAGTTAGGCATACTATCTCATTTTAGTAGAGTGACCATAGTATTAAAATTCCTAAATTTACTATGATTCAATGAGGGATTTCCGGCAGCTTCTAATTAAATCAACAGATGGCGCTGATTGTGTACTGGAATGTCAAAATGTGCCAAAATATGGGTACCTTGCATGTATCTAGGCCATTAAATTTGAATAAAAAAAAATTTACTTTTTTATTATTTAATCGTCGATATTAATTCTTTTTTTTTGTGCTAATAGTGCTTATTTTATCATTGGGACATGATAAATTCGATGAATTTTTATACGAAAAGCTATCTACTATGCAATGAAAAAACATTAAGTCCAAACAACTCTTCTGTCACTTTGACATTCCTGTTAGATGCAGCGCCATCTATCTCGAATGGCAGATACTTAAGCTAGTAAATCCCTCATTGATATTAGCGGCCGCGTTCCTTTCTTCATGCTATTTCTCAGCGATAATAACCTGTTCTCATAGATATAAGGAAATTTGAGCTTTATGGTATTTCTCTATCATCCTCAGTTGACGAGAAAAACGTCAAAAATCAGTGTCAAATGTCAAATCAAAACTCAAAATTCTAGACAATACAATGTGGCGAATTAACTATAAAACAAAATGTTAACAAAAACCAAACTGACCGGAAGAATGCGCTGCGTTATGCTCGTGGTACTCCACTTTGGTCTCTTGGCCGAGGGCAGGGTCAACTACTGCGGCGCCAAGATGTGTGGTCACACCAACTTGCATACTTTCTGCCAGTATACTGTGAGCAGTTTCTTCTTTGTTCCGGCACAAAATCCCCGATTTTAATCACCTACTCGATTCTAATCGATCGAATGAACCCTTGCTTGGAGCCATGGCTTACCCATTCTCCCACTCCTTATTCCCACTAGGAAGGCCCAGGGCCGGACTGCAAAGGTCACTGAGTCTATTCTTATTAAGAATCTTGATAAATTAATTATAGATTCAGAAGCAGAACCAGTCTGTCCTGTACCTATTCCTACTCTGGTTTGATATATGGTTTCACTATTATTATAATTAGAACCCGTCTCTGAAATCAAGGAACCTTGCTTATGACTACTAGCTCTCATGTACCTTCAATGACCTAAATAAACTGACTAAGGTTTTATAGTGACAGATTAGGGGGATCCCCTCTGGATGCGCCTCTGCATTCTCCCACCACTTGTCTCCACTAGGAAGGCCCAGGACCGGACTGCAAGGGGCACATGGAGGCAGAGCTCTCGGAGGACGAGAAGGCCCACATTCTGGCGCGATTGAACCAGCGCCGCAGCGCCGCCGCGAGCGGTCGTCTGCGCGGCTTGCCCAGCGCTGGGAATATGCTCAAGTTGGTACGCGGAGTTGACAATTTTTTTAAGAAAAAAACATTGGTAATATTTCATTAATGCTACTCAAAAATTTTTAAATTCACCCTATTGTACTCATAGATTGCTCGCTAGCGAAGTTTTATATGGAAACCGCGTCTGCCAGTTGGCGCATACGCTGTGAGCCTTTTGTAACTACGAGGCAGTCTGTTATTTGCCTGTATTATCATTAATTCACTCTGTTAAATCTATGACACACTCTGAGATTAGCGTGTGTGAAATGGGGAAGGCAATGACAAACCACCCCATTAAATCTGCCACGAGAGTCGTTCTAATTGATTAATTCCTTAGAATGATCACGACCCTCAGCAATGAGGAATACGACTTAGAAGAATCATCTCTTACAATAATTTATGTTTCAATTCCCAGCGGTGGGTAGAAGAGTTGTCTCGCGAAGCCCAGCGCTGGGCGGACCAGTGCCGGCCGCCGCAGACTATAGAGGAACACGACGGCTGTCGCGATTTGTGTAATAACGCCACTTCTAGTAATTTATATGATCTAGGGTGTATACAGACGGACTGCATTTCGACTGCAAGCCAGCTGCAAGATTGCAGTTTGTGTAACACAGACTGTAATAGAACTGGCATTTACTGGACCCGCATGCTCTATCGTCGACCTCAACGTCGCTTACCATCAGGCGAGATCGAGGTCAAATGCGGGTTTAGTAGTTTACTACTAAAAAAAAACTGTACAAAAACCACATCATAACTGCAATTAATAAGTAGGTATTTTTGCGGACATACCCACTAAGCTTTATTTACTTTTTAGCTTCATAGCTTTATCTGTTCATTATTTTTCAAATCATTTAGTTTTACAAATAGAGACAACAATATTACTCACACAATTCTACTTCGCCAAATCACATAACTGACAGTGTATTTAGGTACAAATCACAACACACACTCCCCACCGCAGTGCCCACGACACAGGATTACCTAGTGTGGGTGCTAATCGTAGGCTCGGTATTAGTAAATATGTATGTTTTTTATTTAATTTTTATTGTAGTATTCATTTTACTGTACCTTCCATTGTATATTTGCATACAGTGTTGTCGTGAAATAAATTTATTTATTAATTTGCAGTAAGCTTGCATTCGAAATGCGGTTCGTCTATATATACACCCTTACACTCGGCGCCTTCTGAGAAGAGGAACCGAAATTATAGACTCAAGGAATTAAACTTTCTTAGTATTATCGTAAGTAGTATCTCTGCTGGATCGAATCAGAAATGAGGAGATCCGTCAGTTACCGACATAGCTCATAAGATTAGCAAGCTGAAGTGGCAGTGAACCGGTCACATCTGTCGCGGAACAGACAACCGCTGGGGTAGACGAGTTCTGGAGTGGATACCGCGTTTGGGCAAACGTAGTGTGGGACGTCCCCCTGCTAGATGGAGTGACGATCTTCCCAAGGTGGCTGACTGCGACTGGATGAGAAGAGACGAAGATCGGGCTCATTAGCGCGCCCTGGGAGAGGCCTATGTCCAGCAGTGGACTAGAGTGGGCTGTTGATGATGAAGTAGTATCAAATGTGAGAATGAACGACCTGCCCAAGGTGGCTGGCCCAAACTGCAGTTAGCTATCCTAACTCTTATGGGACCATCTGATACTAAACTCTAATCGCTACCATGTTGTTTAGACTCAACGACGGTGGGTCAGTGCGTGGCGTCGGTGGTGGGCGAGGCGCCAGGCCTCCGCCCTGAGACTATGGTCGACATGTGGTACATGCAGAGCATGCATTACAAGGCGAACGTCACCGCTTTCGAACCGTAAGACTTCAATCATACCTCCTTAGATTTTAAGTTACATTCGTAAGTAGGTACATGAAAGAGGTGGTGTTTTATTCTCAGTGGATTTCTGCCGCCCGAGGCGAGGCCTGACCTGAATTCGCCGCCTCTCTCCTCCTTCCCTTATTTTCGCAATTTGGCAAAATTCTGGTGGTAAGGTAGGTATTCTGTCACCGTTTCAAATTTATTCACCATCTACAATCTGTATAATATTACGAAATAATACGCCGCGCAGCGTGAATTTTTAAATTGAGGACCTGAGGACTGTGATGGAGCACCTCATGTGGTACCCACCCCATCAGGTTGACTCTGTGCAGTCATACCACCTTCCCTCCACTAGATTCAGCACCTCGGGTCTAGACTATAATACTAATGAACCTCTTGTAATAAAGTTACAGGAACGTTTGTGAAAATAACTGGACATAAGTTTTTAACTTTATTTTAGCAAAAACTTTGTTTTTCACAACGTTGGTAATTTTGACTACAGGGTCTGTTATAGTATCCGACAGACAAATGAACGACATTTCTAAACTAGTATCCTTTAAAACTCTAACAGAAGAGAAGCGCAGCGAGCATTTTTAAATTATGCATAATGTCCCCGTGGCCCACGTGACGCTACTGATCATTCTGCATAAGTACCCAACAATTATTTCCGTTCCTCTATTTTCTTTCAGTCCAAAGCAGCCTGGCAGCTACTACGGAGATTTTGGACAAATCCTTTGGGCTAACACTTACATGGTGGGGTGTGCCCGTAGTCGGTTCATGGTAAGTAATTACATAAAGAAAGTAAAGTTTAAGTAAAGTTATCGACATAGCTCATAAGATTAGCAAGCTGAAATGGCAGTGGGCCGGTCACATCTGTCGCAGAACCGACAACCGCTGGGGTAGACGAGTTCTGGAGTGGAGACCGCGTTTGGGCAAACGTAGTGTGGGACGACGAGGGACGATCTGCGCAAGGTGGCTGGCAGCGACTGGATGAGAAGAGCCGAAGATCGGGCTCAATGGCGCACCCTGGGACAGGCCTATGTCCAGCAGCGGACTAGAGTAGGCTGCTGATGATGAAGTAATTACCTATATGTAAATCCCAGAATTATTTTGATCCTACCTAAATCAATCATCAACATACTCGTTACTTTTAGAATACACACCTTTACCACACTTTTTTTTCTACACTGGGGTACAAAAATCTACCTACTCTGCTTATATAGACCTGCATCAGTATCTGGTTAATGAAGTCCTTTGAGCAGTTGATCTTCCAGCTACTGTCAGTAAGTCCTAGGTCACCGTCGCCCATAGACATCTTACCTCACTGTGAAGTTAATAGAGGGTTTTCGCTACTAACGCGCTAACCATTCAAACCGAAACACAGATTGCTTGCATTGGCAAGCGTTGCTGCTTTGCGGCAGAAATAAGTAAAAGGGTGGTACCCACCCTATCATATTGAGTCTGTACAGTCATACCACCTTCCATCCACTAGATACAGCGGCAGCGCCTCGGGTCTAGCCTATAATCATTATGAACCTCTTGTAATAAAGATTTTGATGAGTACATGGTCTGTTATAGTGTCCGACACTGTAGCATGCTTTATAAATAATAATAAAAAAATAAAAAGGTTTATTCATCAACAAAAAAGGTACAATTTTTTTTTTCCAATTGTGGAGGTCCTCTTTTAAGTGTGACAACACCTGTGTCAGAGGGCCACGCTCTTCCATAATTCTTTATTTATGTACCTATTTACTATTTTTTTATTTAATTTTAAACTCTCTTTATAATTCTAACAGACGTCGTGGTATGGCCGTCTAAGAAGCGTGGAGCGTCTGGTCTGTAACTTCGCCCCGCGCGGCCCGCCGCTGGGCCGAGCGTTGTGGACGCCGGCCGCGCCTAGCGCTGCCTGCCCGCTCAGAGCGATACCCGACCCAGAGCTCTCTGCGCTGTGTTCTTTTCGTTAGTATGCTTTGCTCATAAGAAGCATTTACATGCCGACGAAGTAGGTATGTTATTTACCAACTTTTGGGGTGATAGGCTAATATAGAAAGCAAGAAATATTTCGGAATGCACACATAACAGTCGCAAACTAAAAGATAAACAAACAGAAACAACAAAACGAAAGATAGGTAAGTAAACAAATAAAAGAAGATGGAACAAAAAATGGCAGGTTTTTGGCCGTAGGTAGGTAGCAAGGTACCTACTGTAAGAACTAGCAAGGAACTGTAACTGTAGACCGTTTCATTTTTCGATCTAATAATGCATCGTCCAAACAAACTTCGACGTATTTAATGCTTTGTCTAAGTGAGTGTTAAATCAAGTGAAGCGTAGGTCAATCCTCATCGCCCTATTACATTTCGACCATTTGATTTTCCGTGAAATATACCTACTACGGTACCTAACCCAAGTAATTGTTGTATTTTTGATATGGAAGGAAAATTCTCGTGGATTGGATAAATAATAGAAATTACCTGCCCGTGTAAATAAATAAAACTACAAAGTTAATGAACTGTACTGACATCGACTCCAAACAAACCATTTGAAAGTATTTAATCCCATTAGGTAAACGTGCACTTTCATAGAACTTGTACGAACAAACAAACACGCCATAAACAACTAACGTCGTCACAAAAGGACCGTCTATTTTAAAACCAATTTGCTAATTGCAGAACACGATTTGGATGAGTCACACGATATGGAGAACGGTATGACTCTGCAAGACCATATACTTTTAAACACAGTTCTCGAACTCGAACGTAATGATTCTCTAAACTACCTCGGTAGTCTCGATGAGATTTACTTAACCAAACTGGCAATTGTGACAATGGTCGACCCAGAAACTACTCTCTCTGTACAGAAAAGGGATATAGATGATCCTGAGAAAACAGACAATGATAATAAATTAGATAATGTAACTTTAAGCCAGACTAAAGAAGGTAATTTAACGATAAATGTTACAAAAAATGAAGAAGTGACGCTAAATAAGTCACATAAGCAAAATGTAAACCTAATTGGAAGACCAAAGTCTTACAAAATGCATGAGTTGAATGACGGCGATGTAGACCTGATATCAGACAGTAAGTTTATAGCTATAAAGAATTGAGTACTTATAATAGTAAGCAGTAGTATTAAAGTTAATTGTTTGGTATGTTCCAGATCATCTCGAAATACCAGGATCTATGCAGGACATGCCAAACAATCAGAAAGATCTTTATATTGACTATGAATTTACGGAAACGCCAGAGGAAGTCGTATCTACTGTACGAGAAACTACAACTACTAGTATAATTGTTGGTGTGTATTAAAGAGTTGATACATTTGTGAATTTCGAAACTGATTTCACTGAAATTATTGATGTTACAGAAAATATTACAAGAGGAGTTTGGGAAAGTGAAAATATTTCTACTACTGTAGCTATAGACAATGATTTAACAAGTACGACTGTGACAGAAGTACCTATGGGTACTATCATACCTAATTTGAACGCTACCAATGATACAACGATCGACATGGAAAAGAGAATTGAAGATTACCTCTCCGATCGTAAGTGACAAATTGTGGAAGAAGTTCTGAATTTGCCGGCAACCATAATTAATACTTTATGAAGTTGTGTAGGTATTATTCGACTGATATCATTAAACAAAGCGTAAGAGGATCTAAAAAGAAAATTAAACAAATTCTAAATAAATAATTGAGAAATAAAGACAAGTACTTATCTAGACCCGGAACTTTGTTTAGAGTTCCTTCAAAACGATAACATTGTCATACCACAATAAATAATATAGTCTGGGATATTCCAATTCGAAAATTTGGTATAAGATGGGGATAGGATTAGTCTTGAAACTTTAAATGTTGTGTTCTGAACATTTTACTGAAATTGATGTTCCTCCTTCTTCCCCTAGTTCCTTCACATGCTATTAATATGAAAATAGATAAGTATAAGTTTATTTGTGCGGTAGTTTACAAAGGTCATACACTCATAGTCCATTCATTCGTACATTCCTAGTCCATACACCAGTAGGAACTTAAGCATATGTTATATTAAACTAAATAAAATTAGTGAGCAACAACTTAGTTTACAATAAACGTCAATTAATTTATTCTTGTTGCACTCTGCTAAAAAGAACTAACTAAAGTAATTTTACTTTTACTTTACTTTACCTATGTATTTGGGTTTTTACATTTACTTTGATATTCACAGCGGAAACAGTACGTCAACTTCAAGAAGAGTTAGACCGAATGGAGAATGCTTTATCAACACCTGTTTCAACAAAGGGGAAGGTAAGAAATACCGTCATAAAACAAGTAATCTGTATCATCACTGCTTGAAAGTCTTACTATTTTGCAGAACTGTGGTTGATGTTGATCAAAATAGAACTACGCAGGACATTGAATTCTAACTTTATTTGCTGCAGGTACGCCGAGAATTAAGACAATTGCCAAGAGATTCAAGTGGAAATTCTTATAATTTTGAAGAAAATATTAATGGAGAAAATATTCCCGATGATATGAAGGATAGGGATGCTGAAGACACAAATGGTGACAGAAATAAAAAACATAGAGAACGAGCAGCGAATTACAATGAAGGAAACAAAACAGATGATAGAACTCCAATGCTAAACTTGGTTATGCGCTATATGCCTTATTTAAAAGACTATCAGGATAGTGTCTTGAAAAGTAGAGCTAATGTGATATCCCCTTCAGTTATTGTTTTAGTTGTATCGTTTTGTTTTGAGTACATTCTTATTTTGTTTACTTAGGTTTGTTTTTATAGTTTACAGTGTATTTGTTTGTAACTATCTGTTATTTTATCTATTTTTGGTAATTATAATTTATTCTGGGATGCTTTCTTTCTTTCCATTTTCCTTATTTAAATCAAAGAAAGTAATGGTAATTCTGTTTTGATTTGACACATGAATTACGGGTTTCCTAGTGCTTCCATAAGTAATAAAAAATATTATAGCCATCCGTCTACTTTTACCTAGGTAATAAGACTTCTAAGATAATATGAACTCATTATTCTAGTTTCTTATCTTATGATAGGGGGCCGGGATTTCAGCCAGAACCCAGCGGCACTTCTACCCTTGAGGATCTTTTGTGCCAACCCCATTTTAAACACTGGTCATCTCAGTGTGCAGGTTTCCTCGCGATGTTTTTCTTCACCGTTTGAGCAGTCGGTAAAAGTGCGAAAGTCTTCGAAAAAAAATTATTCTAGTATCTACGGTACGATACAATCCCAAACGCAAAAAACTACATGAATTGTTAAGAAAAACTACAAATACATAATAATAAAACAACCTGGCCTAGATTAACATCTACATTTAAAATATGCCTACACCACGACATAATACTCCATACGGAGTTATAAAAAGCCTTTAGTTTTAGGACTCCAATGAAATAGTAATGAGTGACCGTCGGACGGTCATCGTCCTGCCGTCTGCCGTCGCGTCGGCCAAGCTCAGTAGCCGTTGCGTGGTCACCCCGCGTGGTCGTAGCCGCGTAGCTACGTAGACCGTCTACGAATGCGATTGGCTATTGTAGAGCCTTTGTTATGGAAATTAGGATTTGAGCTTTCGTGGGTTAATTATTTTTGGTAATGCGTGTATTTGGTGGTATAATCAAGTAACGATCGCGTGCTAGTTGTGTATTTCGCATTTTTTTGTGTTAGCAAAAAAAGTGTAGATTTGCATCGTTATTTTTAATCGATTTTAAATCACAACTTACGATTCAAGCTTTGTTAGAGTAAACAGTTTAAAAACTCACAATGAAACAAGTAAATAAGTTTATAAAAAACAAACAAAAACTTTAAAGGAACTTTTACACCCGTAAAAATAAATAAAAACATACGTGAGCTCAACTCGAGACTGTAAAAATAAAGATCGTCGAACTATTCAAAACAAGTGACGATTTGTTTGAAAACAAAATAAGTAGGTATTCCGAAAAAGAAAACTAAAACACTATCGCATCTGATAACGTGAAAACTAAACACTATCTCACTTAACAGCTGCTGAACTATTTGAAACAAGTGACAATAAACACAAGTGACCAAAAAGACCAATCCATGACATTTTTCGAATCGGACAATCTGTGCCTGAACCAAATAAAACACGATCTCCACGGATACCGTGAAAAACAAAAGACACACAACCATCTACCACTCTATTTCAAAAACAAGTGAAGGTGAACACAATGACGAACGATACAAAGCCTGAAGCTGCCAACACGGAAGCTCGGGAGTCCACCGCGCGAGGATCCTGGCCTCGGAGAGCTGATGATGTGAAGATCGAGTTCGGATTCGGAGTGCCTCTCGGAGCGATGGGTGCTCATCCCGCGTTCCATTCTGCCTGGGATCTTGCTTGGTAAGGACGTCAGAAGGTAGTATGACTCAACAGAGTCAGCCTGGGGTGGTACCACCATTTTATCTAGGTATTTCTGGTGTAAAGCAGCAAAGCTTGCATTGCTGTGTTTCGGTTTGAAGGGTAAGAGAACCAGTGTAAATACTGACACATTGATCCATCTAAGTCTTTAAGGATAGCAGCGCATCCAAAACCTTGTAATAACAAAAACAATCCTGGATTCGACCCTATATTTTACTGACTGATCTAAATCTAATGTGAAGAAAATCTCTAAACAACCCTAATATAATATGATCCGTTGTCCGTAAACCTTCCTTACGAGTCCCATAAGTATCATCTCTATCTAGATTCTAGAGCTATGGTGTATAAAGGGATAACATGTATTTTAATGAAGACTTAACTTTAAGTACGTTTCGTGCAACTGACTGTTAAATTGACAGGTTTACGAGTACAATAAGAATAAGAATAAGTTAACTAAGTAAACTTAAACATAAGTTATATTGACTAAATTAATACAAAAAATATAAAGGCAACAGTCTAGTAAAAGATTAATATAGGTTTATACGAGTATAAGGGGTTATAGCACAGAATGTAATGTGAGTGAGTTTATTTATGAATGCGGGTGTAAGTGTGGTGTGTATGTGAGGTTGTGTGTGTGGGAGGGAGAGGGTATGTGTGAAAGTGTGTGAGAGAGAAGGTGAGAGGGAGAGGGTGTGTGTATATGTGTTTATTATTGAGTTACCTTTAGAAGTTTCTCCGTACACTAAGTATATGTCAGATCTGACGGTAAGGGCATAGATGGCCCGCTATCATTCTACGGGTTGTCCGTGAGGACAAAATGAAAAAAAAACCACAGGGTAACCTGTGGTTCTATTTTTGCTTTTTAAAAAACCAGCGAAATATATTTTAATAACTATATTAACTCAATCAACTTATTTTAGAGTTATTTAACAGCAAATTAGTTACTGCCTAGTTACTCGATACTAACTAGCCACGGGTCAACCGTCTCAACAGCAACCACTGGTCACCGGTTAGACATTCAACAGTAACCGGCCATACGAGAGTCCCCTGATAGCAACCAGTTACGGTTAATTATTCGGAAATGCAATATTCTCGAATAAAATATCATTAGTACCTACTTATGTAGTGGCCGGATCGTATCGTGACCCTTTTTATACGTAAATTTCTAAGAGATCGCAGACTGCGATAAGCGAACGATTTTTTCATTATACCTACTTAAAAAAACTGCTGTGGTCGTAACTTTTAGGGTGTTATTAACACTAATAGTTATTAGTGTTAGAAAACTCCAACACTAGAAAACAATTGAGAACATTCTTAATGTGTCATAAGTCTCCAATATGCATAAGTTCTATCTCAGCAGATAAAAAAATATGACTAGGCAGACCAGAGACCTGGACAGAGCGAAGGCTCGAATGGCAGACGACATATAAGAAGAATGCCGGCAGAATAGGGATACGAGAAATATATAGAAGAACGTTGGAAAGAGTTGGGGGAAGCACTTTCTTCTTCTTGTTGTTGAATACTGGGAGCAAAAAGGCTGAAAATGACGATGGAGGTGATCGAGGCAGGCTAGGTATATCCAGCCTGGAACCGGGAGGTGGAATGTACAACTCCCAGGAAGAGCCCGAGGCAAATGCTAGGACCGGTGCGTTCCACTGGAGATCCCGGAGCCCTCCGATAAGCACGAGGCCGGCCATCGAGGGGGTTTTAGTGAGTAAAAATCTCACATAACCCAGTCTCTCCCCCAGGAGGCTGGGTATCTTTCGAAGATTTCCCCCCCGTTACCAAAAAAAAAGGTATATCCAGCCTGGCTCTTGGTAAAAATAATAAGCACTTACAATGAATAATTAGTTGTGGCAATCGCTATTGTTGTTTATGCTATGTTAATATCTAAAATAGGTACAACAATAAATAAACGTTGACGTAGAAATCTAGTAGAGCTTTTGTTTAGTTTAGGCCATAGAAATAGGAATAGTAGTACTTAAATGTCAAGGTAACAGCTGGAAACAGCCTAAAACTCATCAATTCGCATCTGATAAGATTTAGGGGTGGGACTCACCCCCTGTATGACTAATGTTCTGACTTCATTATAGGAAGCATGTGGGAAACGGACTTACTGAATTGTTTGCCGAGGTCGTAGTAAATACATACATTTGCATCAACTTTGAAGTAGGTAGCCTATGCATATATTATGATGGAAACAAGACTTTCAAAGTATTCTGATTAAAAAAAATGAACTACTATCCATATGGGGCCAAAACCCAAACTGCAAAAAAAGCCCATAGTGAAAGTTTTTTTATTTCTTGATACTGAATAGCCTCTTTTCGGGACTATAGGTTTTTTTTTTCATCTTGTATATGCCCAGAGTGATTTTTATACCCACCTGTATAATACATACTGGCTAGGCGTGACTAATATCTAACTCAAAGTCTGGACTAGCCGGCTAGTAATTTAAAATCAATAACTCTGAAACAATGACTATACGTGAGCTTTGTATGATTGTGATTACTGACGTATTTATTAAAATCGATTGTACACGCAATGTTTGCATTGTTGTGTTTCTGTTTTAAGCTGACTCAGCGTAATTACCGGCACATGAGGTTCTTAATCAGTCCTCAATATTAGTAGCTCATTGAAAACCCTATAACAACATTAATTGCAAAAGGGAGGCTCAATATTATTTTCAGTCAACCCTTATCTGATAATATGAAACACTTACTGTTGTTTGTTAAGTTGGCTCTCAAAATGAAGGCTGACTCTAATAATACTTGAGCTTCCCTTCCCTTTTCTTAGTGACCCTAACGAGGCTGACATGGTCACTTTGTCGAGTACCAAAGCCTCTAAAAGGAGTTAAAAAAACATTAATTGAGGTGAGATGTTATGGGCGGCAGTAACCCGAACAGACTGGCCCCCTGAGGTAAATGCATTTATAATGACCCGTCTTTAGTCTGCTCTCCATAAGGGGAGCATGAGGTACTCGTACAGGTAAACCTTAAAAACCTTCAGTCAGTATCATTGATGGTACACATAAATAACTGATGAAAATTATGTTTACTGTCCACTACAAGAGTTTTGTAGAGTTAGTAGAGTGATTGGAGGTTTCCGTGTACAAGAAAGACACATCAAGCTCTATATTCTGTGGAACACTGTCGCAATCGCATGAATTTTGGTATATGAGTTGGTCAGTAGTCAGTAATTTGTCAAATAAGTTATGTCAAGGTACAATCCTGATGTGTTAGCCTCTGAGTGTACACATACTCGTAAGATACCTACTCCAAAGATTTTAAAATTCACCCTATTTCGATTGCTCGCTAGAGAAGTTTTATATGAAAACCGCGTCTGCAGTTGACACATGCATCTTCCAATACATTAGTCGGGCATCTTCCCGTACATTTCCCATACATAAATTAGTCGGGCATTGAAATGTCAATCAATCAATCAAACAATCATTTATTTGTCAGAATCACAATCTTACGGGTCTTATAGTAATGCACACGTCACAGTATTCCGCCTATTTAAAAGGCATACAAAATATTAATGTTTACAATATTACTATTACATCATAACAAACATTAAGAACATATCAATAATAATAGTAAAGTAAAGCAAAAGTAAAATAAAAATAAAATTAAAAGTAAAATACACTTTATTGCACAAATATAAAACTACAAACAAGAGATAGAAAAGGAAATAGTGAAGTACAATTTAGACGGCCTTATCGCTAAGAGCGATCTCTTCCAGGCAACCTTCGCAGAGGTAATGATTTCGAGAAAGAGGCAGTAGGTGTGCAAGGTTTATGGAGAACGTTAAATAATAATAGTCGTTCAGAAATAATAATATGCATAGTCAAATATAACAATACCTATGTATTATTTATGGTCATTATACTACTTAATGCCATAGAATGAACGTTCAAGAAGTCATTTTGACAATTTAGTTATGAAAAGTTTACAAAAAACCTCATATCCTGAGGTAATTTGTTGTACACCAGAATGCACTTGTTATAAACATTTCTTTTGTAGATGTACATACATGTGACACGGGGGCTGCCATAACATGTTCATTCGTTTGGTCTCGTTTGCCTTATGGGATGTATGCTCAAATGTATGGAACTATACGTGCATTGCCCAAAACCTTGATTCGCTGTCAGTGCTCACATCATCATTTTAGAGGTGAAGGCGCTACTAACTCGATTTCTGTGCAGGACAAACCCTCATAAAACCGTGACAGCCGTCTCTTATTTTGCGTAAATTGCCTCTTGTTCTTACGCCATAAAATGTCTAGTACCCAATCATATTACCTCGTTCAAACAGTGGCCATTAAATTAACGCTAACCTTCCTTTAACAGTCTTTTCATTTGTCAATATTAACATGTTCTCTGCGAGGATGTCGCCTACGCAAGTTGCAATGAAATAAACTGCAGAGTGGGCGTGTGTCATTGGTCGTGTCATATATATTTAGACACCTCATTATTCAATTGAGTTTTTCACTTGTCATGATTGATGATGATTCTGTGCAGTCAGTCTGGGGAGTAATGTACAGTACCTTTTATCTATTTTTTTTAATATTTACTACTAAACCCGCATTTGACCTCGATCTCGCCTGAAGGTAAGCGACGATGAGGTCGACGATGGAGCATGCGGGTCCAGTAAATGCCTATTCACTCTGGCCTTGAAGATCCCAAGGTTGTAGGTTTCGGGAAATACAGACGCCGGCAGGCTGTTCCATTCCTTAGCCGTTCGCATAATGAACGAAGAAGCAAATCGCTTCGTACGAGCAGATGGGATATCTACAACATAAGGATGGAACCCTCCCCGCGCCTGGTAGTCCGAAGGCGGAATGGAGATGCTGGAATTAGGTCGTGCAATTCCGATGCGCACTCTCCGAAATGTATCCTATAAAATACCGATAGACAGGCAACCTTGCGCCGATGTTCCAGACTTTGCAGTCTAGCTTCCACCAGCGATTCGTCACCTATAAGGCGCTTACCGCGTTTCTCCACTGAGTATCCATCTATTTTAACAGAAATGCTTGCTGTTTCATGTTGAAGGGTAAGAGAGTCATAGTAATTACTGGCGCTACATTTAAGTCCTTAAGGTTAGCAGCGCATCGAAAATCCTATAATAACATATTATAGTAAGGTGATCAGGTGACGGTAACCACTGGTGGTAAGTGGTAATAGCCAGTTTGCTAATCTGCTCTTCTTATACGTACAATAAATGTGTGTAGATAATACCTACAACTAAGTAAAAAAATATTAAAAATTCGGAACCAACTTATTATAAGTCCCGAAAATGAAAAAACTTATCCTGAATTTATTTATAAAAACATCAGTAACAGCACTCTACAATCTCTTTGAGCAACAAAGGCTGTCTGGAATAAATCACTAATGAGCTTTAGACATCTAAAAATGACTTTCCAAAAGCACTTCTATAACTTCTATTATCTATCTATATTTTTATTATGTTGTACTTAAAAACCTAACCTCAAATGATGAGTCCCCTCCGATTAATAAAGAATGACTATCCTTCTCATCGGCCATCGATTGAATGACAAATGAATGTAATCTAGCGCGGGTCGTCGACCCCACCGACGTCTGGTCGACGACCTTTGGCACACATCCGGGCCATGGCTGTCAAGTTTACCCTCCTTTCGAGGGTAAACATCGGTTCGTTTACCTTATGCAAAGTTGCAGCAATGCTGAAAATTCTCAGGTTTGCTGATTATAGGTTGTTTGTTAGATTAGGTTGCCCCAAATCCCAAACTCTCCTCCCCCCCAAATCCTCAACTTTACAGTTCGTATAAACAATTGTATAACTAAACAATAATGCCCACGCTAGGGTTCCTGATTACTTCGTGGTGCTGAGGAGCAGGGTCGCAACGTTCTGGGACAGAGTGCGTGACTCTAAAATGAGTTAGTGTCTGTCCTCAATGACAACGTATTTGAAAATCTGTTTTTTAAGAGTTGGTTGCGCATGCACCGGAGTCCGAACAAAAAATAACGTAATATAGTAAAATTTAGTACCTAGTTTATTTTTGTTTGTTTGGTTCTTTTTACATTTGTATTTATTAATTGGATGGGTTGCATTTTGCCCGAAATAAACGATTTATTATTATTATATTATTAATAAAACTATAAGCTTATTTTTAGACGGTTTTCGATGTGCTGCCAACCTTGAGGCCTTAGATGGAGTGCCTCATGTGCCGGTAATTACTCTGACTCTCTTATGCTTCAAACTGAAACACAGCAAAGCAAACATTGCTGTTATGCAGCCGAAATAGGTAACAGGGTGGTACCGCCCCAGGGTTACTTTCATATTACAGTGAGGTGAGATATCTATGGGCGACGGTGACCACTTACAATCAGGTTGCCTTTCCTTAAAATAAATTAACTAGCTTAAATAAATACCTATTGCTACATAGGAATGGTATTCTTGTTCCAAAGGTGGATTCGATTCAATTTCACTTGCCGCAGTCTCGTGCTTAGTCTTTAAAATTATTTTGTTGGAAGTTGAATTTGGATTATAATTTTTCCATATCAAAGAACTGAAAAAACACGAGGTCAACATCATTAACCCTCCAGTTCTAGAGCATGGTATTCAGTAATCACCCCTAATGACTCTAGAGCAAAAGTAATGAACGTAGTAGAGACCACAACATTGTAAGACCCATCGAACTTTGACACACATTTGATACAAAGGGGTTGTGGGGTTCAAACATATCGGCTCCGTTGTAGACAGGGATGTAAACAATACTCTACAACCCCTGATGCTATAATTTGAGGGACTTGTAGGAGAATTTTACGGTGGACTTTGCGTAGAGTCAGTTTGCTCTACGTCAGTCAGTTGCTTATCCCGCGTTCCATTCTGCCTGGGATCTTGCTTGGAAAGGACGTCAGAAGGTGGTATGACACTGCGCAGAGTCGGCCTGGGGTGGTACCATCCTTTTACCTCTATTTCTGCCGCAAAGCATCAATGTTTGCATTGCTGTGTTTCAGTTTGAAGGGTAAGAGAGGCAGCGCAATTACCGGCACATGAGGCATTCGATCTAAGTCCTTAAGGCATGTTTAGCTATGGGTCACAGCTGCTATTGGTTAGACCATGTCAGAGGTTTACGGATGACCAGACAGAGTGAACAATTCTGTCTAAAGGTACCGATAGGTTGGCACAAAACTATACGACAAGGAGAAGGTGATATTTTATATTTGCAAGCCTGTGATCTACTTTATCTAGAATTCCGCTTACGAGTTGGAAGGTAAATCCCAAGGTAAGGTCCCGAAAACTTACGTAACAATATGTAACAAAGGTTTTAAAACCAAAACGAAAAATCCATTTATCATATAATTATTGCAAAATGATTAATAAACTTCACCAAAATGTAGACCAGTCAAGGACCTTCAAAAACTCAAATTAGATGTACCATTTTCTTGGAAACCCTACAGTTTTATTTCTACACGCATTTGGTACAAAATCCTTTGTAGTTTCATAGACGACCGGTAAAGGAAATTTTTCCAAAGGTGTAGGCGGCAAATCAAGTTTAGTAGAGGAATATGGTACAGTAGGACACCAAAATAATTGATGTGAAGACAGCAAAACATTATTTCAGGTTTATATGAAGTTAGTTACTGACAAAAACTAAACAACCGAACCGAAATGAGTACAATTACTGTATTTACTGATTCCGTATTCTACATTTCCCGTCTCCTCACCTCACCTACTTTAACTCCTGTTTAGCCAGGATAGACAGTGGTAACTGAACTTGATGCCACGCCAACCAATGAAATAAAGAAAGAAAAACCACTAAATTACACAAAAAAAATACATATTTAGTTCGCTCCATAATACAATTGGCAATAGGCACCTGGCTCAGCTAATGCTTGAGTGAATACACTTGCGTGTAAACAAACAGCACTGATTTTCAGCCAGAAAAAGGAAGAAGGATGGCGGAGTAGCTAGGATTGACTCTACGCTACCTTGGGGCCCAGACTAATTAAAGAATGATAAAGAAGAAGTAAGAAGAAAGTTTACCCACTTCCTTCTTCGTAGCAAACAAAAGCATAGAAATCGAACTAGTAGCACCGAAAAACTTAGAGGTTTAGAAAAAAATATCTTCGTATTCTACTGCATGATTTGGTATTCTTTGGGAAAGTTTGAGTTCATGGTCGTTCGACAAGAAAATAGTGAAGGATATTTCGACCTAATTAGTTCTCGCTTCGGGGGATCTCAGGGTTTCAATGGAAAATTAATAATGAAAATTGGTACGCGGGCTACACATCTTTAGACGACATGTACTGCACGTTTATAGGATTATGTATACCGTTGTATATTTATTTATTTAATTATTATTTGTTTATTTTCTTTTAGGGAAATTTACAGACAAATACATAACTACAACAGACTTATAATATATAAATAAAAATATGCTAATAATAAATTTCCACTTGTAAAAACAGTATAAATATAATACTTAAAAAAGAATTATTTCACACTTATAAAAAAAGAAGATTACAGAAACAGGCCGGTTGTAAAATAAATAAAGATTAATTATTAATTTAAATATTTTTCCGGCATGGTAGCTGTTATAAACGATGATATAAAAGAATGAATTATAACATTTCATTATTACAAAAATACAATAAATTAGAATAAAAAAAGACTTATGAAAAGCCTTAGTCAAAAATTCCTCCCCGTGTCGACCCCGGCGCAAAGGTCCCCATGACGCTCGCGGCAATGCCACGCTGAATCGCCACGGCCAACCTCTGCACCAAGAACGACCCGGAGCGGGGGTCACAGCCCCTCTCTCTCAGGCGACGGCCGACCCCCCTGACAAAATCCTTTGCCTCCGCCCCCCAACAACCTGTCGTTTCAACCGCAAATGGGACAAAATCGTAGTTTTGCTCCAGAGCGGCGTACTTCTCCCGTTTTCTTTGCGCCGCTGCTAATTTAAGATTATTATTAAGAATATAAAAGAGAAATGGTTTAAACATTATGTAACAGAGAATGTGGGAAACTAGTCATCCTTAAAGTAGTTTTCTATAGTATATTGTGTATAATCCTTTACATCATAATTTTCATAGATAAAGATTTGCGAGGTCTCCGATCCATATTGTTCAAAATTGTGTCTTAAAGCGACAGCACAGCATATTTTGGAGCAATTTTCGTTTCCTATACCGTCTCCTTGGTGTCCCTATTGTACCAACATGTACGCTCTCCTTGTGGTCATTCTCGGTTTCCGCTACCGGTCACCACGACAACCACACGCAAACAAACCTGTCAAATAGCACACGATATTTTCCAACCCGGTTCAACAAAACTAACGTAAATGACACACTTTCCGCACATATATAGCTGAGAAATTATGTTATCGTAGCAGTGACCTCCATTTAAATGTTACTCTGAAGAAAACACATATGTTCTTATCAAATGCTTTAAGAGGACTGGGAAGAAGGATGGATTTCGGATTCGGTGATTCCTTGTATCCTAATGTTGGAGGGATTAGACAATTCTTTGAGCATGATCCCGTTTTCGGGTACGTAACGTTTTTGGTGTTCAATTGGGCGGCGGAATGCAGGTTTTGATGGTTTTTAGGTTTTCGCAGCTGATTTGCGTCAACAATGTCAAACATTGTCAGCGAACAACGAGGTCGACTTGACCTGGTCAAGATGTTGACAATTCTGTTCCGGAGATAGGAGATCTCTGGTTTCGTCCAAGCAATAGAGCAAATAGCGGTATATTATATAGTTATGGAATAAGTGGGTATCTAGCGGACAGGACACCCCCCAAAATGTAACCTGGAATGTTCTAATTATAACAGAAACTATTAAATTAAGCAAACTTAAGTGTGTTTCTGGTTCGCGCTTATTTTTAATTTTTAACGGCTTTCAAACTCGTGCGAATATAGTTTAGGTACTACTAGGTCTTTCAACGAGAACACAATTTTTTCCCATTCTTAATAATCGTCTATTTTTACAGTCCTTCATCAGGCTTCCACCACATGGCTAGAATGATGGACCGCATGATGACAGAGAGCCTGCAGCCGTTCGGCTTCGCCCGGATGACCACACGGCGCGGGGACAACCGGGGAGAGGACTCGGAGCCCCCCAGGGACGGACTCAGGACAGAGAGGAGTGAAACCCGAAGGGATAGGGCTCGAGGTCAGACAGCAAACACACACGCTGGCAACGGCACGCGACATCAGCCTACACAAGGTGATAATGATGATGGCTTCGATTAGTCATAAAATAAAACTTTCAGTTAGGATAGATGAGTGAGAAAGTGTAGTAGTCTTATCTGTTGTAGAGATTATTCTAACGGTAGCTGTTAGCAATAGAGCTGTATTCGTTAGAACAGACGAGTGAAGAAGGATAGGAGCTAGTAATCTTCTTCATGAATATGTAGGTAATAATGATATTGATGACATTGAAACACTAAATTAGATGACAAAGTCAGTAGTCTCCAGTAGTACCAGTAGAGATTTTTGTAAATGCTTGTGTTCTCTTGGCAATTCTACTCTTTCTGCTACAACATTTCGGTTTTATTTTGAAAATTTGGTTTCAGTCGTCAAACCAACGAGAGCGAATGCATTTGTAGAACAGCCAATAGACCAACCCAAGCAGGCAACAGACCCTACCACGGAAAAATGGGCGGGAACCTTACGCCGACGAGACCCAGAAATACATCCTACACTACCCTCAATAGTTCCTAGAAAAACTTCTTCTACTGCTTCAGTTGGCAGCGGCAGGAAATGCAGATCAGTTGAAAGAGTTAGCAGACCAAGAGGAAGACAATTAGTACCAATCAAGCCTATAATAAGAAAGAACGACTTACCGTCTGAAGCAGCAGATGTCACAATATACGAAAAGGATGAAAAAGTCTTTGATGCTACTGGTTACGAATTGCATCTCGTAGAAACTTTAGAAAGAGATATTCTGCAGAAGAATCCTAATGTGCGTTGGAGGGACGTCATCGGACTAGACGATGCTAAGTCTGTTTTACAAGAAGCCGTGGTCCTGCCACTGGTTATGCCTGATTATTTTAAGGTAATTGTTTATATACTTCGTGCCATGAAGTGAGGTAATTGGGTGATTTGGGTGTTTGCCTGACCAAACTTGGACTAGTACATTTTAAATTAGTGTTTCGCGTGCTAGATTGTTATCGGATCGTAGGTTACCCTTTGGCCCATTCAGGTAACGCCTATACAATGTCTCAGATTATATAATTATTTATGTGGCTCTAATGTTTGGTTAAAGAAAATAGGCCAGGTTTCAAATGAAAGTTCAGTTCCTCGTCTTTTTGTCCTTATTGTTGAGTTTGAAGTTCACTTAAAACTCTTAAAGGTATCGAATTACGTTTACAAAATGTATGTCAGTATTTGCTTATAAGTTAAATTATCTTCTTATAAATACTTTTCAGTTCAATTATGTGGTAATTTATGAGAAAGTGATCATTTTGCACCTGAAAGCTAAATAAATACTTTCTACTTGATCATCATCGCATCTATTGATATTATAATGTTACTATTATACATAATCATTTAACAAAAGCGGTAGAGACAGTATTGTATTCGTACAATCTGAAACTTCCCAGTCTTAATGTATTTCCAGGGTATCAGACGACCATGGAAGGGAGTGCTTCTAACAGGTCCCCCAGGCACAGGCAAAACATTGCTGGCCAGAGCAGTTGCTACCGAATGCCGGACTACATTCTTTAACGTTTCATCTGCTACCCTCACTTCGAAGTACCGAGGGGACTCAGAGAAACTCGTCAGACTTCTGTTTAATATGGTAAGGATACTGTAATTCTTTTCTCCCTCTCTTGCTGTTCTTCCCATTACTCCACCGAGGAATTTGGGCCTAGTAAAAGATGTCTTCATGCTTCTCGGCCAAGCGCCAGGTTGCAAAATTCGTCCCAAGTTATTATATTTTCTATGGAAATGGGTTAAGCTGAGACTCTATGGCAAGTGCTTGCTTCGGGTATTCATTCGATTAGTAATCAAACAACGGATCCTGTACCTCTATTTTTAATAGGAACCCTTCCTAAAAGCCAGGTAAACTAGCAACATTTTCAGTAGGTTGAAAAATGTAAGAAATAACACCTTGGTTCCGAAGAAATATTTATTGGTATCACCACCACCAGAAATTGGACCTAGAAAATTCAGGTCGCCAATAATCTGCAATTTTTCTAAAGGCTTTAAAATTATTCGACATGAACTCCCTTAAATCACCTTATGACCCTCATGAATCGTATGATTTTCGGAATGTACTTACCCATCAGTTGACGTCTACAATATAGTATTTGACTATTTTTTTACTGCATCAATCAACTTACACAAGCATTCTGAAGATGGATCTAAAAGTCGTTTAACTAACACAAGAGACAAGTTAGTGCTGGGAGGTGATCCGTGTCTTTTTATCAAAACAGTCCTTGTATGGGCGCTACAGTAGAGTGACTTCAATAAATCCTATTGCAGTTTCTTTGTACCTTCTGATTTCTAATTGCTTTTATTTTTTATCGAATTTCACATTTGACCATCAATGTGTGTCTATGACATGCATTTTATGTTCGATACGTCAAAATACATATCTTATGGTCATGTTGTGTTGCAGGCAGCTTTCTACGCGCCCAGCACGATATTCATCGACGAGGTTGACTCGCTGTGCGCGGTGCGAGGGGCTGACTCCGAGCATGAAGCGTCCAGGAGGTTCAAGGCAGAGCTGCTGATACAGATGGATGGACTCTCAGCGTCATTGTAAGTTTCTTGATTAAATGAGGCTCGCAGCCTTGTTGCGAACATGGTAGGAAGGTGATCGTGTAGGTTGGATGCGAACAGAATTAGGATGGGTGACCGCTAACAGTAGATACCTATTCATATGAGCCCCTCCGTGCCTCGTGCACGTTAAGCTGTCTGACTGCAGTCGTTACAGGCCATATCAAAGCCTCACTCGTAGGTCATTGCTCGTAGTCCTCGGACTCTATATTATCAGCATCTCTGATATCCTTTCGAACTGTCGTTTCTACTCTATCAGTGCATTTTACATGCTTAATAGGGTATTTGACAAGTATCAAATATTAAATACAGTTCATGAAAATAAGAAAATGGACACAAATTGATGGTCAAATATGAAAACAGAATTAAAATCCGTTGATAAATCAAATAGCTACAGACATTTAAAAAAAGAGACGGTAGAAAGAGACGGCAATAGATAATTGTGACATCACTGCTATGTAGCGCCATACAAGCAGGTCCTTGGCTACATAATAAGGATTGTTTTGCTGGAAAGGGATAGAGCATCCCCCACTACTAACTTTAACCATTAAAATAGCTGATGTTAGTTGAGATATCGATAAACTGATTTCAGATCCATTTTCAGGATGTCCATGTAGTTGCAATAAAAAAAAAGTCAAATACCCTATTGTAAATTTTCATGAATCGAGGAGATTTGTTCAACTAATCACTATTTTCTAAATAACAACTGGTACGTTTGCATAATATTTAGTCGATTTTAATGTTATTTGTGTTCCCAGTAACAAGGATAAGATTATAATGGTGCTAGCTGCGACAAACCACCCGTGGGACATCGACGAAGCCTTCAGAAGGAGATTTGAGAAGAGGGTCTACATCGGGCTTCCTGATGGTGAGAACTGTCTAACATAAGTCATCGTAATGCAAAGGATGATGGGACAATTTAATCTGCTTCATCTGTCTTCAAGCCATTTGTATTCTGTTTCCATGAACACGTAATGCATTTTAATTTTAAACACATATAAAGTCGAAACGAAGTCGTTAGCGTCGTGTCGGTGTCCACTAGTGGGGGATGCAAGTCTCCTCTAATGCACGCCATTCTGCACGATCTTGGATTATTCTTATCCAATATCCTCCAGCAGACTTTCATGTCGTCTGTCCATCTCGCAGGTGGTTAGTCCCAGTCCTAGGTCCCACACCACGACTTTCTTGGACTACCGATTTCTACGGTAAATAAGGCCCGCCCATTTCCACTTATTTTGGGATATTATACGGGCTATGTTTAATGCTAGCCATTAAAAACCATCGATGGGTTGGGAATTGTAGGTTTCATGAAAGAAGTTTCTTGACGACACGACATTAAGGCCCCATGAGTTTATCTATGGATATCAACGGTCAGTTTAGATCTTCTCCAAATCTCCACATTCTAGAGAAGACAATGAATATTTAAACTTGCACGATTTGAATTCAATTTTTAACTAAGAAAACGGGGCTTAATCGCGTCAGTATTTAAATTTGGTAAACTAGATTGGAGTTGCATCTGTCATGGTCACGAACATGGTAACTATAGTCTAGTTTACCAAAATGAAATACCAACGGGATTATATCTTGACCACGGAACGGAAATGATTAACATTGACGTAAGTATAATTGGACCTAAGGTAGGTAATGCAGATATTTAAAAGAATAATGTTACAAAACAAACTTTAGAATTATTGGCATAATCCTGACTTCAAAGCTTGCACTAAAACCTGAAAACAATTAAAATCTCTACTGTAAACAAGAAGACAAAACAGGAAAGAAAGCAGAAAAGAAAATAAGCAAAAAGAAAGCAAGCGAGTAAAAAAGACAAAGAAAAAAGCATCTACGTCATGCTACGAAAGAATCGTTGAACCGTAGAGCAGTAAGAAAATCTCGTATCGATTAAAGCGGATTGAAATTGAAAGAAATGTGAAAGAAAAGTTGTACATAACGTATTAACGATCACGTCTTGTGTGGCGACAGGCGTGCGGGGAAAAGGAAGCGGGCGAGCGCAGAGGGAAAGCGGGCGGGTGCGGGCGGGCCTCATAGAGTGTAGCCAATGGAGCGGGCCGCTGCGCCCGCGCGTCTTGCTGTGCAGTTACCTAAGGCGCGGCGCAGCATCCGTGGTAAAGCTATAAGCCCCGTTATGAATTTGCAGAGCCGACGCGGGTGAAGCTACTGAAGCTGTGCCTGAGTGACGTGGTGCTGGCTGACGACGTCGCCCTGCCCGACCTGGCCAACAGGCTTGACGGGTACAGCGGCTCCGACATCAGTAACCTTTGCAGGTACACTTACAAAATTAATTCCCTTCCCCTTTGTCAGAGTTGTTAATGCGGTTGTGAGTGTTAATAGAGCCACACTGGCGAGAGAAGTTTGTCTTCTTCGCATAAACATACCTACCCGTTCTCTCTTTTACTATGGCTCAGGGCCCTATTTCACAAAGCAACAATTCTTGTAATTACAAGTCTAAAATGTCAATATTGACGCTGTTTCTTATGGGGATTTCTATAAACGCCTATATATCCTGTGAATCCTGGTTGATGAGCAATTTAGGTCCTCCGGAAAATTCTTGAAAACAGATTTTATAACAAACCTTTCTTTTTTCAAACAGGGATGCAGCAATGATGACAATGCGCCGCAAGATCGCTGGCAAATCCCCCGACGAGATCCGCAAGATCAAGCGGTCAGAGCTCGAAGCACCGGTATCCAACAGCGACTTGTGCGATGCCGTGGAGAAAACCAGACGCACAGTGACCCCAGCGGATGTCGCCAAGTACTCCACCTGGATGCAGCAGCATGGGAGCTCCTAGCGGCGAGCTAAAGCGCTGCAAGCGCTGCTCAGACGTATGCGAGAATCCTAAAGAGCATCTTTTTCAAGCAACCGAAAAGCGTAAGTCAGCGGCTTGCAGCGTTGCTTGAAGATGCGTTTTTAGAATGGACTTGATAGACATTATATAATCGAATAAGACGATGCATTACATAAAATAAATTGTAAAGTGATTGTGAAGTTATTAAATACTTGCAGTATGTAAAATATGTAGGTTTAGAATAATCTAAAGAGTGATACTGAACTTTTATTCTATTGGACATTAAAATGAATTGACAAGTTAAGAAGCTGATTTTGAACCATCTTTTAGATTAAATAACCTGGTGGTTTATATACTGTTTAAACTATGGTTAAGTTAAAACTAATGTGGTTTTAATATGGAGGCCACTTTCTCGATTCGTCGACTTTATGTAAAGAAGTTTTGTAGTTTTTTATAATATAATAATGAACATGTCTATGTTAAAGAAATAATTATTATACATATACCTAAATAATAAAAACGATTATGGAGAAAATATTGTAAAAATAGGTAGTGTTTATTGTGAATGAGAGGGGTATATAACTTTTAATAATATTTAGCAAGTTGAACAACAAAACCTTACCACAATTAAGTACCTAATTGTATTCGAACTTGTTATTACAAGTTTAATTTATTGTTCTTGTAATTTTTTTAATGGCTATTTAGGCGAGTTCATGGAAGTGTTTATTTTCAAGCATCGTCACTTACCTTCGAACATATTAAATTATTCAGTATGAACTTGATTTGTCAGAATTTTAAATTACGTATTTTTTACATTATTATATATAGTTGAAACACTACACTGATCATTGCAGTGTAACTTTTGTTCATGTATGAAAAATTTGCTAAATTCCCTAAATTAAATTGACTTTCCATAAAAACTTTAGATTGGAAGGAAACTGGTTTGGGAATTTTCAGCAACTGCAGAATAAAAGCTTTCTCTGCTGTGAATATTGTGTATCAAATAAATGTAAATACATATAACTCTAGGGGTACCTATATAATAGTGAAACAACCGCCGTAATGGGTAAAATTCATTTATTCGAGGAATGGTGTAATATTTTGTGTTTCTATATAATGTTTATGTCGGTATTTACGTAAATATTTCAGTGACATGTTTATGAATGACGTAAAACGTTGTGCTGTTGGACTAATGTAGATAAAAAGGTTTAATAAAGCTGTAGGGGTTTGATATGACTGATTTTTTTTTCAAAGTGGAAAATCGTCTACACTTAAATAACAACCCTTGTAATTAGTCTAAAATAGCAACAGAAACAAATTCTATTAAAAAATGTCTATTCTAATATTGCTGTAAATAAAATCCAATGAAAAAACCTCAAATGAAGTAGCAGAAGAATGAAGAGCTAGTGTAATGTTTCCATTGTAGACTTGTAGCTAGTTACAATTACAAGTGTTATGGATTCGTGAAACAGGACCCATTTATCTATACCAATATTATAAAGAGGAAAGGTTTGATTTTTTGTTTGTTTGTTTGAATTGAATAGGCTCCGAAACTACTGGACCGATTTGAAAAATTCTTTCACCGTTGGGAAGCTACACTATCCCCGGGTGACATAGGCTATATGACGCGAATGAAGTCGCGGGCAACAGCTAGTAAGAATATAAATTATGTTTTCAAAGACAAAGCGATTTCCTTAGAATAATAATGATCATTGTAGAAAGGCCACCAGTTTTGGTCCATTTACAACCTAGTCTTCTTTTCTAAAAAGTTTCCATCTAGCGATATGCTTAAATAATTATAACCAATTAAAGGTCTTTTCTAACTTTACAATGGTATTCAATTTTATATAATTAATGATTATTTGATATGAAGCCAGATATACCGCTTTAGTCACATTTAATTTGAAACAGGACCAAGAAATATGTAAGTTTCTTGAAGTTTTATGACTTGAAGGCACTAAGAGCGAGCGAATAACACTAAAAGAAGGGCACTTTCAAAAGCTGCCTAGAAATCTACATACATAAAGCACCCACACCCAACCAGGTCAGACCTGACCTGGAAATTCCAGGGAGCGCTGAGTTTTTGATAGGAAGGACGCTTCGATAATGCCCGAAGAGAAAAATCTCTTATTAGAAACGAGCAACCAGGACTATTGTTAATATAGTAACCATTACAATATTATATAGTATCCATTGCAAAAAAATGTCGTAATAGTAACGAGAAACCAGGCCAATTGTTAATATAGTACCATTACAATATTATATAGCATCCATTGCAAAAAAATATCGTAATAGTAACGAGAAACCAGGACAATTGTTAATATAGTATCCATTACAATATTTTATAGCATCCATTTCAAAAAACTTCGTAATAGTAACGAGAAATGAGGTAAATTTTTATATAGTATCCATTAAAATATTTTATAGCATCCATTACAAAAATCTCGTAATAGGAACGAGAAAAAAAACTCGACATATGGATACATTATCCCATGCTGTACAAGAGTATAGCATATCCGATCAGATACATTATCCCATGCTGTACAAGAGTACAGCATGGGATAATGTATCCATAAGTTGAGAAATCTTTTTCTCGTTCCTATTACGAGATTTTTTGTAATGGATGCTATAAAATATTGTAATGGATACTATATGAAAATTGTCCTTATTTCTCGTCCTTATTTTTATTACGAGATTTTTCTTTCCGTGTGAGGAAGGAGATTAACCTACCTCAGCAGGGTAATCGCAGCCAATGGGTGCAACTTTACGCTAGCCTAGGAACAGGGGAAACAGAGGGGAAATTACATTGCTGTGTTGATTCTCGCTCTATCGATTGCGGGGCCACAGTACTCTTGTTGCTATAGTGAAGAAATCTATATACCTACTTAGATTTAGTTAGATATCTTTGAGGATGTAAGTAAAGCTTAAAATCGTGGAATACCCGTGACATCACCCAATGGCACCACCGGTAGTGTCAAGGGGATTGAAAAATACCCTTGACACTACCGAATAATAGAGTCCCTTGTGATGCATTCGCTACCTTGTGCATAAGTTTATCTAATGTTTATATTCTCTTGCAGTTGACTTTTTCCCCTCTATAGTATTACTCGGTGGTGTCATGATCTAAAAAGAATACCCATGGTTCCACCGGTTGTGTCATGGGGATTGAAAAATACCCTTGACACCACCGGTGGTGCTATTGGGTGGTGCCACGGGTATATCACGCTTAAAATCATGGGGATCCATGGGGATCACGTGACACAGATGACTATGATACTACGGTAATAATGTGGTTCAAGTATATACCACCGGAAATATTCTTTCCTTCGCTAAAATTTCTAAATTTAGAGCAGTTTAAAAAATACAATATAAATTTTCATTGGTACGGTATGTTGAGGATTCTATGACAGATTTAATAATTTTTATCAGAATTTATAGTTGTTTTCACTACATTATTGTTACAACCTTTCAGTTACATACGACTTTGATTCCGGGGTGGCCGCAAATCTAAATAAAACAGGCACCTCACACTCCCTATACCTTATATATTGTATATATACGAATGAGCGGAACGTTTTTTTAGCCATCATCGCTAAATTTGGCGGCCATCGATGTCTATCTATGTACATGGTGGTATTCACATCAAGGTATATTCTCTGGAACTCTGTCGCAATAAGTTTTTGTTACGATTTCTTAACATTGAGTGTGAATGCCTCGTCTCATCTTCCTGCCACCTCACCCAATGCCGGTTCTGCGGCAGTTTCTGCAGAAAATCTTAAATGAGTATCTACGTTAACTTGGGTGAAAACTACGTATGGTTTTTGTATGTACATTTTTTGTCTTGTTTAGGCTTATAATAATAATAATGTCTTTTATTTCAGACAAAAACAAAAATAGAACAAAATAAAATAATGTAAAAAAAGTAAAATCGTAGACATTATAGTATAATAATAATGATTAGACGATTAGATTCGTCCGAAGATCCGGCTCAATGGCGCGCCCTGGGAGAGGCCTATGTCCAGCAGTGGACTAGAATAGGCTGCTGCTGATGATGATGATGAATAATGATTAGACTTAAATAATATACTGTTTCACGGTATATTTATTGTATTTTATTAATTACGATTTTGTTTAATACCTGAAGATGTGTAAACGAAACCGGTCGTAATTAATAAAATACAATAAAAATACCGTGAAACAAACAAACGAAACAAACAATATTCAAATTATAATCACTTAACAATAGTGTAGTTACAATGTATAAGTAAATATCGGTCTCTACTACCCGCACTGGCCTCATCGGCCGTCTTGCAGCGTAGTAGATAGCAACAGTCTAATTAATGGCCTCGGGGATACACTTATATAAAAATTAGAAACAGTATATTATTTAAGTCTAATCATGTACTACAAGTTTCACCAAGTACCAACAACCGCAAGTATTAACCATATAATAATAATACCTTCGATTCCCATCACGTGACACCCAGTCCTTAGGATGGGACAGTTCAGATATCCACTCGGCGTACGGAGAATCTCATTATGGGTTACATCGAGACACAAAAGAAGGCAACACATGACCTCATGACGTTTAGTTTTAATGTCTTTAGTGTACCTAATTAAGTTTGTGTATAACCATAGCAGGAGTCTCACCCGCCTCATTGTGGAGCGTTCACAGGCCATTTTGGCACTAAGAACCTCCTACACAAGATGAGACTGGCAGACAATCCCACCTGTAGAGCTTGTGGTGACACCCTTGAGTCAATGGAACACTTGCTGTGCGAATGTGTGGAGGCTACCCGAAACCAGAGGACTATAGGCTCCTTCCTGTAAGCTGTATAGCGTCCTTGATGCAAAGCATCTTTAAGGAACAGGAAGAAGACTAAGGTAAGGGGTGAGCACAAAAGATCCCTGAAGGTCGAAGTGCCGGTGGGTTATTCCCCCTGTCATAAGATAAGATAAGTTTGTGTAATAAAAGATCAAGTCCTCTGAAACAAGTAAAACCGACAAAGTACCAAAGGGTATACCCAGATGTGTTATACTTACACAGCTTTATGAATGTCACATTTAAACATTTATACACTATCGACTAAATAATCAACCTGTATACTAACACAAAAACCATCTTAATCATAATTATGTGTTAAAGTAAAAACAATGTCTTTGGTTTATAACAATAAAAACGTTTAAAATGTAATATAACAAAATATTATACATACTAACATATGAAGTATAGGTAGGTAAGTACAGTGGTGGAAAAAATCATGGATACATACTTAAAACCTTGTCATATTCATTATGCGTCACGCACGGAATGCACAAAATTGACAGCATTGCAACGAGTTTATTTCGAAAAATCCCAAAAGTATACCCATTATTTCTTCCCTCAGCGTACATAAAAATCTTAGGATTATAGAAATTCCTTATAATTATCAAACCTAATAATTATCAGTAGTTATTCATTATTGTGGTTCACACAATGTCACGTGTAATAATTATCACAATGTGAAAAATCTAGAATTTACAAGTTCAATAGATTTTAACTTATTATTGATTTTTCACTCGAATATTAACTTTATGTCGACTACATAAGACACACTTGTATATACGATTGTAAACGTAGGTGGTAGGTAAAAATAGACCAGACGGAAGTACTAATTTTTTGCAATTAGAAAAGTACATAGTTTCTTTCTGTGTATGATTGAAATGATAATCACAGAGCACTATATGTGATGTGATGCAGATGTTAATGATAACATGCTTATAATTATTTGGACACTTGAGCGTACATCTATTACTGACGCTGACTGTACCTAATTCGTCCTCATATGGGTCTTGAATTTGAATTTGTTGGTTGCTCTATGGAACTGACCTCGTACTGTATTTAAGGCACGACTGTACCGGAAGATATTATAGTCTCTCAGAAAGATAATGGGATGTAGGGTCAGTGCAGTTAAAGATATTGTATTAGGTATTTCACAATTTTAACTGAATTAAATCGAGAAAAAAAATTAATAAAATATTATTGACTTAGATAATTTAACCCAGTAGGTATTGGGCGTTTTAACATTACATGATATAAAACGACACCGACACGACACCAATAATATGATGTCGTGGACGACGTACTGTGAAGCGTCTAGTACCTACTAAATGTTTGAGATAGAGCGTCGGTGGCACAGTGGCTAGGGCACCGGACTCCCATGCATGTCCGAGTTTTAAACCGTGCAGTGCCATGTACCAATGAGTTTTTCGTAGACTTACGTACATTTACCGATTGCTCAACGGTGAAGGAAAACTACGTGAGGAAACCTGTACACTGAGATGACCAGTGTGTAAATGGGGTAGGCACAAAAGATCCTCAAGGGTCGAAGTGCCGCTAGGGTATTCCCGGCCCCTTATCATAAGATAAGATAATGTATGAGATTCGACAGCCAACGTTATTGTTTAATGTGAAAACGCCCATTGCTTCGTGAATTCTCTACCCCCTAATCGATCTATTTTCACTTACAACCCTACAATATTTAAATTCAAACAATATACGCCACTATTTCGAACAAGTCCAAACCCTAAACACAGAGGTGACCTCTGTGTTACCGGCGCTCTCCTCGAGGTCACTGTCCGAGGGTCACTGCGCCGGTCCTCCGTTGCTCTCCACCTTGATGTCATCGTCCTCTTGCTCCAAGATGGCGGCGAAGGAGAACGGAACGAAGGCGTAACCTTGACCTTCGTAGAACTTGCTCATGAATTCCACCCTGGAGGGTTAAATTTATTATAAAAATATATTTCAAAGGGGTAAACCCCATTGACTATAAAGCCGTACGATTATAGCGTTATTACACGATGTTCAAGCCTTTTCACAATTGACTACGGAAATAAAATAAGGATTCACTGAATCCATATTTTATTTAGGTTTTATAAAAGTTCGACGTGCCTTCATATGTGAAAAAGATTATAGTATATATTTGTCATAAATTTACAGGTTCTGCTATATGTATAACGATGGTGTAAATGTCAACCATCGATACGTCATGTCGATGGTTGAAATTTGAAATGCTTGTAATTGTCCCTTACAGCATTAGAAAATCGATAAGAAAACAGCGTATAAACAAAAAACACAAGGACACGTATACCATCAGTATTTTAAAAGTTAGCATAGCGTACCTTTGAGTTCAAAATAAATAAGTCGAAAGGGGGAAAACGTCACCCTCACTCTTATACAATCTACTATATGAGTGACCGTGACAGTTACATTTAGCTTTAGATTTTTAGCGGGTAGCCGCCGGTGGAGTAAACGCCATTATATTGTTAAGTTATTTATAGCTAAACAGCTGTACAGAGTTTACGAAAAAAAACTCGTCAAGAAATAACTCTGGGATAAAAATAGCGAGTCGATAGTCTAGTCGAAAAAATATGTTGCATACGGTCGTCCATGACGACAATAGTGCGACAAATTATTTATAAAAATGATGCATGTATACGACAGTTAAAACCGTTAAAGGGTGTGGACGATTAAAGAATTGATATTTATTATGATGACGGCTAAGGGCCTGTACTATATTAATGTTCTATATAATATATATATACTTTACCATTATTACCATTTATTCGATATAAAAAAAACTGAAAGTCTTAATGAAACTTTGATTGTTGAGAGAGATTTCTATAAAATGCCTGCGACGCCTAGTAAAATGGTCGCTGAAGACATACCTATAAGCATATAGTACTTGTTCCCCATAGAAACGTATTCATGTCAAACCCTCCCGCATCTGTCTGAAAAACTTTTCATTCTTAAAAACAATCGATCTCCGCGGTAAAGTATCAACACCGCTTTAACTCAAGGCGTTCCGTATATGGAGTTCCATAGAGCAACACATGCAACAAGCTAGTGCCTTCTATTGTTTATAAGACTTTTAACAATCCTTGACTAGAATCCATCTCATCTACCAAATATCAACTCACCAATGCAATCTCAACGTGTGAAGAAAAGCTGAGAGCCCCTCCATGAGCACGAGGATAGCGAAGGTGAAGAACGCCCACACCGCGAATATCACGTACAGGGCTATGGAGTGGGAGAAGCTCCTTCCGAAACCCATGGTCAGCACTCGTTGCCACAGCACCGCCGACAGTTCTGAGGGATCAATCATTAACATCATCAGTTTTGTGCGAAGGAGAGAAAGGAGAGAGAATTGGAGGATTTACAAGACGGTTCCTGTGTACAATGATATGAGAAATTTTTTTGCTGTAGTTGATGATGAAGGATTGTAATAAACGATACGAGTCGTTAATCTAATCGTTAATTTTCAACTCACGCGCATGTGCCAACGACAGCGCCCATAGCCGCAGGTACGAAGCTGTATGCGACACGGTGCCCAACACATACTCAATGGTATGTATGGCCTGGGTGATCAGAACCTCGCCCATTCCTCCGTCGTGGGCTTTCTTTACTTCCACGGTATCACCACTTTCCACGCCTCGTCGGTATCGCTGATGAGACAGAATTATTGGTCAATTAAGTTTCGAGTATTTAATATTTCAATGCCTGGGTTCAAAATTTTGAAACTGTATTAGCAATGACATATTCGGCAGCTGAGACGTACAACAATGGAAACATTCGTTACAATAGATCAGAGGTAATCATTGAGTCAATGTCGCTTTAGTTACCTCTTCTATAATTTTTTAACTTCCATCTTATCATATATTTAAAAACATGACCTTTATCTTTAACTAAAATTGAAATTGAAAACGTTTATTTAGCGCTGTAAACACCAGAATATAGAACACAATACAGAAGTATACAAAGATTAATACATGCAGCACAAAACATCCGGTGCGGTACAGTGCCAAAAAGGGTACACCAGCCCAGCATAATGCTGAGGCAAGCCACAGCACTGATTTTCTGCTGAGTAATGGACACAAAGACTGAAATCTTTTCTACGTCATCCTCTGCATCAATCTATACGGACTACGATTTTTCGTCGGGTCTAATATCAGTCTAATATACGAATCGAGCTTCTATTCAAGGTAAATGGGACTCAAACGCCTTCGGATAAATCTTTCTTCGTTTAACTATAAGAATATGAATATATACCTTTTGTTTCCTATCTTGTAACATCTGATAGATAGGCTTTCCAAACAACATGACTGGTATACACAGGAACGCCAGTGATAGAAAAGTCTTTTGCAAAGTATCTTGCCCGTCATACATGAACCTATTGCAACCCTCCACCAAATCAGTCTTCTTTTGCAGCATCATGTTGATGAAGATAATGAGCACTGAAGGGGCACAAGCTGTGCCGTAGCGAGAATCTGTGAAACAAATGAATGAATTGAAATTTACGCACATATAACATGATACTACCTAATACAAAGAACATTTTGCTTTGAAGACCATCATATCCGTAATCATATAAGTTAAGTGTTTTTAATTGTGACTAAAAGTACGTTAACATGCATATGTTGCAAAAGAGTTCCTAACTCGACATTTTGTTTTCATGTCATTGACGTCTTTAACATTTTCAGGTTTCACTGACTCCCACACTAGGATACACAGAAGTGTTTCTTCTTCTTCAGGTCCTAGAACACCTAGTGGTGCAAAGGGCTGAGACAATTCTTCCACCGCGCTCTGTCCGATTCCGCAGACTCTATGGTTTCCCAGGATACTTTAGCCGCATCCAGGTCTTTTTGACGACTACGTTTCCATGTAGCCCTGGGTCTTCCATGTTTGCGAGATCCTCCTGTAGGTTGCCAGTTCAAGAAGGCGTAGGTGATGCTTTTTGGGCGACGTAAGGTGTGCCCTATCCACAACCATTTCCTACGGCGCATCTGTTCAGACAATGGTTCTTCACGCGCCGCGTAAACACTGACGTGTTTAGGGGACAATTATCCTTTGAATTTCAGTAGAATTTTACCGCTCTGCTCTTAATATATTTTGCCTTCCATTATAAGTATATTACAATACACTGAAAACAAGACTTCTGCAAGGCACAATTCTTGACTTACCACATTTAACATCTACCATTTGCCTCTAATTAAGTTTAAGCTTTGGTCTTACCTTCGGATACCGCCGAATACATAGTCCATTTCATAAACATTAGGATACACAGGTACCAGAAGAGTAGCAATAGGAATAATATTTGTGGTATATACTGCAGCAGTATCATTTCTGGCTTTCTGAAGAAGCTGTTAAAGAAAATTAACAGATTAAAATTTAGAATTGTTTAAATGTAAATCATAGTTGAATACTACGTAATCTAATTCTATGAATACAGTAATTACTTGAAGTTTACCACACTCATTGTTACACCGAAGGCCATGTGTATCACACCGAATATAATTGAGAGTTTCATCTTGAACGAGTTCAGGAATATTATGTTGTTTGAAGCGGACTGAAAATAAAATGCATTTTTAGAATCACCTGCTCTCAAAACCAATAAATACAACCGATATGAAGCAGAAGTATCGTTGAAACGATTTGACTTTAAAAATTCCCAAAAGGTACTAAAACCACGGATACAAAATTGAACACAAACATGCTGCTATAGAATTTACAAAAAATATTTGTAAAATATCGGTATCGCTTGCCGGTATTTAAGGAAAATAATTTATTGTAGATTCTACCTTAAAGCGTGCGTTCTGTGTTCAATTTCGTATGTGCTGTAAAATAGACTTAGGTAACCACTATACGATCCCCGACTATACAGTCTCACATGAAAGCTAGATTTGAAATTAATAACAATTATTGTGCTCACCTGCCACGCAGGGTCCAGTCCAAACGGATAAGGCTCTTGAGTATAGGCTGTGCCTGGATTTAATTCTAAAAATCTATTGCTGCGCAACGTATCGTTATCGTATACATTCCTCCAGCTACTCCCGAAAATATTGAGCGATTTAGAGAATATATCATTGTAAATCAAGCCGGTGTAGATAGAGAATATTCCCATGAGCAATATGATGTAGCGGCCGCCGAAGAAAATGTTCCATATTTCGTTGTCCACTTTCTCTCGGGCGAACTTCTTTTCGTAGATGACGAGGATGGCGGCGAAAGTTGTCATTATGATGCCGTGGCCAACGTCGCCAAACATCACAGCGAATAGAAACGGGAATGTAATGATCGTATACAAAGCTGGAATTAATAAAGGAATAGTGAGATGGATATCTACAAGTACAAGCAAAGAAAGAAACATGTTCAAATTAACCTTGTCGGTCGACGTAATGCTTTATGGACAAGCAACGGGTTCGAAACCATGCATGTACCAATGAGTTTTCGGTTATTTCGAAAGACGCACATTTACCGACTGCTCTAATCTAATGGTGAAGGAAAACAACGTGAGGAAACCCGCACACTGAGGTAACCAATGTGTGAAATGGGGAAGGCAAAGGAAAACTACCCCATTTGCCAAGAATATTGTTCTATGTAGTTATTTTCATAAAATGATCACGACCTGAAGGTCAATCAATCAATCAATCATTGATGAATAATACAACTAAGAAGAATACAATTAGAAATGGTATCACTAATAGAACTATTAAGTTAGAACAAGAAGGATCATTGAAAAGGCTTCAATTTCAGATCATAACGTTTGAAACCCAGCAGAACCTGGTCAGTTTAGGTTGCAAAGGTATTTCACCTGGATTAACTTCTCTATAGCTGGCGATTCCATAGGAATCAATGAGGTTCTGGAAGCCCTTGGTGAACTTGTTTGTTCTGTTGAACGTCGGCGGTATCTCTTTGGTCGGGACGCAGTTCAGGATTGATGGTATAGGCATTCCGCTGGCTTTCTGTAAAGGTAATTAAGTATTTAAACAACCCGGTTTAAAAAAAACTGATAAGCTATAAGATAAATAGAGTCCTGACCTTAGGTATGAGGACGCAATATGTATATAAATGGGCTTATTACGCATTCTGAACAAATCTATTACGTGATGTGCATAACATGTCACAACTTTATTTGCATGTGCGTACACGGAAAGCAAAATCTCGTAATAGTAATAAGAAATCAGGACAATTAAACTTAATATTATCCATTATAATTTTTTATAGCATCCATTACAAAAAATCTCGTAATAGTAACGAGAAATCTTGTACAACGGGGCACAATGTATCCATTACAATATTTTTAGTTACTATTACGAGAGTTTTTTGTAAAGAATGATATAAAATATTGTAATGGATAATATATGAACAATTGTCCTGATTTCTCGTTACTATTACGAGATTTTTCTTTCAATGTACCATTAACGAACCATTTACCATTTGCGGCAGTCCCCTTTGTCCGGTGCTGCACGCACCTTCATCAAACTTAGTTACTTTGTTTATTTATTTGTTTTTGTAATATATTTGTTTAATATTATTTTTGTCTTTTGTACCTAATTGTTTGTATGTGTGTGTCGGAAGTAAATAATCTTTCTTTTTTTCTTTCTTTCTTTCTAACGAACATCCTACGATACACTGCTGGGGCGACAAGTACCTATATTATCAAATGACTCACCACTCCATCATCCAAAGCCTTCTGCACTGCACTCAAGTCCGTCCGGGGCACCCAGCACTCGGCTATAAGGCACTTCTTCACTATGTCCATGCTGAACATATTAAGGGTGTGGTAGATGGCCTTCTCCTTCCTCACCGCGACCATCCACGTGTTGAAGTCTTTCGCTATATTCGCCAGAACCAGGCGTCTGTGTTGTTCTGTTTGTTCTAGTACCTGGAATTAGAAGTAAAATAGATATGGTGTTAGGATGTACTGGTTTTCAAGCGCTCGGACGGTCTCCGGATCCGGCATCCAGTCTCCGACATCCGGGACCATTCTCCGGATCTAGCGCCTGATCTCCGTATCTGACCTCCGGTATAAACCGCCCGGAGAACGTTTCAGGTTTCCGAATCCGATTCCGAACTCCAGATCCGGTATCCAACTCCGGGTGCAGTATGCAGTAGTGTGCACATTGAGCAGACAATAGTCAAATCCAGTTAAGTATTTGATTTTTTATTACCTTTGACTGGCCAGCTTATTGGTCATGTGGTCAGCTTATGGGTCATTGCTAGGACTTTTTAATTTTTTATTTAAGACTAAACGCCGTTTGACCTCAATCTCATCTGGTGACGATGAGGCCGAAGATGTACGGTGGTACCATAGCTACACGGAAAGAAGATTTTGCAATATTAAGGCCAACACATAACGGACTATCACGTCCATAATCCTCGAGAGGGTAGACAGAGGAACCACTTTACATTACTGGAAGTTTCCACATTTCGCCCTAAGATTTGGTGGACAAACGTGATAGGTGGCGAGCCCACCCCCAAATACTAGGTACAGAATAGTATCCAGTAAGATCCTTAATCGCCTCGTACGACACCCACGGGAAGAGGAAGAGGTGCTATTCTTTAGGGCCGGCACCTCACAGTAGCATAGTTCCATACCATTTCCAAATCCCTGATCCTGGTCACGACTCCGGCCAGCATCTCCTGCTGCTCCTTGTACGTAGCCGGACACGGGTAGAGCGTGGCCTGGAACCCATGGCAGACCTTCTTCACGCGGAGCTTGATCTGCTCCCCGTGGAAAAACACTACGAAAACCGTCTTCAGGAGCTCGTAGCCCTGGAAAATTACATCAATACGTATAAATGTAACGAATACTTATATTTATCGGAAAAATATATATATTTTTGATCTTACATCTGCTCAATAAATGAAAAATGAAGAAAAAAAACCGGGCAAGTGCGAGTAGTCTCGCAACCTGAGTGTTCCGTACACACTTACCTTACGTACCTACCTACATCATCATCAGCCTATTAATGTCCCCACTGTTGGGACACAGACCTCCCCTTGCACGGGCCATGATCTTCATTCATTATGCGAACGGCTAAGGAATGGAACAGCCTGCCGGCGTCTGTATTTCCCGAAACCTACAACCTTGGGATCTTCAAGGCCAGAGTGAATAGGCATTTACTGGACCCGCATGCTCCATCGTCGACCTCATCGTCGCTTACCATCAGGCGAGATCGAGGTCAAATGCGGGTTTAGAAGTAAATAAAAAAAAATAAAAAAATCCACCGAGCGGGCCCAATGCTGATTGGTGGATTTCACACGCCTTCGAAAACTTTTTTATTTCCTCAGACATGCAGGTTTCGTCACGATGTTTTTCTTCACCGTTGGAGCAGTCGGTAAAAGTACGTAAGTCTTCGAAATACTCGGAAAAACTCATTGGCATTGCACGGTTTCGAATCGGCCACCGACGCTCTCCTACCTATACATAATTATGATAAAGAATTTTAAAATTTTAAAAAATAACAATGTCGAAAAATTTAGTATGTAGGTAGGTATTTTACCAAAAAATATTTAACTCAAAATCCTTCGTATCTTTGAGACGTGTACGTAAATTTACATTGTATTTAGCTTTAGTATTTAAACACAAAAGCTCAACGTTTAACTTGTAGGTAAAAACTTATAAAAGCTTCATACAATGCGGCTAACAACTAGAGAAATCAATAAAACACCCTAGGTCAACAACCGTTGGCACTTGCCTTCATATCACATGCATGTTCATCAAAACCTACTAAAAGGGAGGTGTTAAAAAGTTACAGAGTTTCAACCATGATTTGATTTTAATTATAGTTATGGAAAAAAATACAGATATTACACGTTACCATGACGGGTTACCTACTGTCTAGTTATAAACTAGCTACTGCCTGTAGCTTCGCTATAGTTAAGTCTTCGAAAAACTCATTACAAGTACAATTTCGGCCTTATTTTTGAAGTCACACCAACATCACCATTTCTATATATTCATCGTTTAGTTTTGGCACAGGAGATCGATTCCACTAAATACAACGTAACTAAATAGAATGTAAAATGCATCGTTAGAACGTGTTTCGTATGCTACTATCCACTAACGATCAAATTTCTGTTCCGTACGAGTCAACTATCGATCGAACTTTGACAATGCCCTTTTACAGCAGCTAGTAGCATGTAAGTAATAATTTAATGTTGTAATATAACGGATAATAATTGTTCCATGACGTATCTAAGCGTAACTTTGTTATCAAAAGATAAATATTAAAAAAACTAAACTAAACTAAACTGTAACGTATTTGTGCATTCTAATAAAACGTTTAGTTTATACTGAATCGCAGTTGAACAGTAACAAATCACTTCAACTGTCAAATATAACGATCGAACGTAAGTTCCTCCAAAGGTACTTTTGCCCGATCGATAGTAAATCGAAAGGTGGCAGTGGTAGAATTATGCGTCAGCAGAATGCGATTTGGTGTCCAAATAGAATTGGAACGAAAACTAAATTGAAATTGGATAGAAATAGAACTACTGACGTTGTAATTTAGGCGAATTCGGCCCCAGGAAAACTATAGGTTTTAATGTCGATGGTGTAAGCTTTGACACTGAACTCCCATGTCGAAGGTCTGGCTTCGAAACCACGCAATTATACCATATACCAACGAGTTCGGTGTTTTTCGAAAGACAAACATACATATATGTAGGTACATTTATCGACTACTCTAACGGTGAAGGAAAACACTGTGAGGAAACCTGTACACTGAAATAACAAGTGTGATAAATGGGTAAGGCAATGGCACACCGAACGACTCCGACGACTCCGAACAGAACGACTTTCTTGGTAGATTGAATGGGGATTCAATCTACCAAGAAAATCGTTCTGTGTGGTTAAAATTCCATAGAATGATCACGATTTTATAAATGAGAAATTCGACTAAGAAGAACAATGGGATTTACGAGTACTTACGTATATACTTACGTATGTACCGTTGAAGAAAAAAGTACGCGGCCCTTTATTTCCTTCATAATTATAGTTATTTTATTACGTATTGAAAACCATATGTAGTAGTTATTTCATGATGCATTGCCACTAACTTATTAAAACTAATGATGCCCTTAAAATATAGTCGTTATTCTACTATTGTCTGCTCTATTCTGGTAGACCTTCAAGGTAGGCACGTCAATTTAACAGTAAATTTTCCGTTACTATTCTAACTTCATACCTCGATTAAATGGATTAAGGAAAACATCGTGAGGAAATTCTTAGAATTTAATGTAATGATAGAATTAATGTAATACATAAAACAGCTGGTGATATAAATACCAATATGTAAATTTATGATGGCCATCAAAACTACGCCAAGAGACCTGTTCTTCAAGTTTGATTTGGGCATGACTTTTAATTTGTAACCTCGTTTACTCATTCAAGATTTGGATATAAACTTTTGAAGCTGCCAATCTGCCTCCTATATTTACAGATTTTTCTAACTCTATTAGCTATATCCCTTTCCATCCGAATACATTAATTTTACCTTTCCCTTTTTATACACCTGACCTTGTCGAGAATTATGTAGATACATATAAAACTTACTGTAATGGGATCCTTTAACGGTATGTCGATCTGTGCCTGCTTGAAGAAGATATTTCCATGTGATATCCTCCACAGCATCTTCTCGAAAGCTGGTACCCTTGCCGTCGCTACCACCCCAGCTATGAACCCTAGGTGTCCGATCACCGCTTCATTGTTGTATACTTGGACTGAGGCCGAGATCTTCCTGGTGCTGTGGTCTTGAAAGAATGTCTGTGTCTTTTCAATGAGCAGTTTCAGTTCCTTCAATGACAGGTAGTCTGACTTCAGGTTACGGGCGTTGCGTGTTATTTCTTGGATTTCTGATTCAATGTAGTCTATTCGTTCCTGAAAATGAAATAAAAGGCGTTAGGTTCTGTGCTGTTTTTGATAAAAATGTTGATTAAGATTCTATTTTCATTTATTGAGTAAGAGAAAATTAGAAAGACATGGTACACGTTTATCTTATGGTCAAAACCTTAGAGGGTTTGTATGCCGATGCGGACTTCAGAGATACTTTAAAATTAAAGACTACGAGGATTCAAATAATGGTGAGTTTACTCTTTTGATTGAAATATTAGTTATCTCTACATTTTAAAGCTGCCAGTCTTCCCGCAATATTTGCTGATTTTTCCAAATTAAAAGCCCGGTCTTCTTTCAACCTTTCGCATCCTAATTCATTGATTCCATTTTCAATGTCACCTTACTCATTTTCAAGGTAAGAATTCCTTACTCTTTTATTTGCCTGACCTTTGCTAGACTCACACGACTGAGCCTACCTACTAATGGCCGACCTTTAGGTCTGTCTAATACATTTATGATCAGTCTTTCATTACAACCTATTTAATTCATGATGACCTAATTTCCAAGCATCATTAGATATTCCTATCATTCTAGACGTCATCACTATAGAGGAGCGGGCGCTATTAGACCGATTTATGTGCTACTTAATATACTCGTACAAAAAATAATTTCAATTCTTTCTTCCAAACTATTCTTACCTCCAGTATGTTGATCTCCCTGGGACTAAGACTGTGGGGGGAGGGCTTGGCAGGAGGAGGCGGTACAGGCAACTCTCCCCCCACCCACCTCAGCTTCCTCTCCATCTCGCTGCATCTCCTCACTTCAGACACGTATCTCCGTTGGAAGTCGTTCACGTGAGGGTTCAGCTGTAAGAGATGAAACTTTATCAGTAAAAGCTTCAACGGGTTCAAAATGTTCAAGATCTTTCTTGAAATCATCGTGTTTGTCAATCTATTTCTCTTCTTTACTGTTGGGATATGGTATTTATTGTAGAGTCCCACTAAAAGGTCTTTGCTTTCCTCGCTAACTCTGCATTCCTCTCTACCATTTCTTTATCTCTCATAGTACAATTTTAAGTCTATGGTTTTGCAGACTTGGAACATTGGACAGCTTTGGAGGACTCTTCGTGTCTCACAATCATAACATAAATAGTATTTTTATGTACCTAAGTATAAGGAGAGCAGATGAGTAAACGAGCTATTTGATGGTAAAGGTTACCGTCGTTGTGCATAAGACATCTATCCCTACTATAATGCTGCTATGGTAGAGGGTAGAGGGTTTTCGATGCGCTGCTAACCTTGAGGACTAATCATGTGTCATGAATTACGCTGGCCCTCTTTTCAAACGGAAAGCCAACAATGCAAACGTTGCTCCTTAGTGGTAGATAAGTAAAAGGGTTGGTACACACGGAGTAAAATCTTTCATACATGCATATACTATCACACAGAAAAATGTATGAGTAGGTTAAATATGCATGCTACAAAGAAACTACCATAACACGTGAATTTTTAAACGGTTGGTCGCATACCGCGTCACATTACATTGTGAGTTTCACATGCGGACTCGTACAATAATTCTGTAGTTATTGCCTGGGACTGAAGGTGGTATGACTATGGCAGAGTGAACGTTACTCTTTTATCTATTTCTGCCGCAAAGCAGCAATGCTTGCATAGCTGTGTTTAGGTTTGAAGTGTAAGAGAGCCAGTGTAGTTCTCAAAATAACAGCGCATCCTCTAATAACTGAGATGTCTATGAGCGATGGTAACCATCATGAGCTCATTTGTTTTTAAAAAGAAATTACGTGATTGGCTTGTCAAGCAATCGTTTTACTCACATGACGAATTTATAAAATTAAAATTAAATTAATCATTGCAATAGGCATCTATCTTTACAATAGGTACCTGCAATTATAATTTTTTTAATTTTTTTTTTAAATTTTGTTCATGATTGACAGTGGGAAATGATTGAATTATTTATTGATTTTTTTTAAATTTTTGAATTATAATAATTTTTATTATTGTTATACATAACCACTGATCGGAGTAGGTAGGGCTCTTTCGGGTCAATGTCCTCAAAGGTTATATTAATATGGATATGATTTCGGGATCCCGTTTTAAGTTATCGAGCAAATGTTGTAAATTACTTTTATAAACCTCGCCATTACTCGGCGGATTACGATTTTTTTAAAATTGTTAACTTACGAAGAAGTTAAAACACTACCATAGGTACACTAGCGCCATGAATCTTAAAAAAAAATATTTCGCCACCAATCTTAAATGTGTATCAAAACAAATATAACGTTAAAAATCTAAATAATATATTTATTCAATCCCGGAAATCCCGGGATTATTGGGCATACTTATCCATATTATGACCGTATGTGGCAAGTACCAAAAACAGCCCTACCTACTCCGATCATAGTACATAACCATGAGTATGTTGTACTGAAAAATGACCTGTAACTTGTTGTTATCAATAAAGTATTGTATTGTATTGTACCATGAGCACAGCAGCGTAGCGTAAACTTATCTTACTCTACCCCTTTACCTTTTACCCTTTACCCCTTTAACATACATACTTATATTGTGAATTGTGACTAAAGTGGCCAGTATCTGAAGGACTTCATTACACTTGGAAATAAAAATAGAGTGGGACTACGAGCCGTAATCTACAACTATTTCTGGTAGTCACACTAAGCAGTGGGACTACGAACCTACATTTCTAGCTAGTGGGACTATGAGTAATGGTAGGACAAAGAGCGTCAGTGGCCCTATGGATAGGACACCTGACTCCCATGTGGGAGCAGCAGGGAACCGTGCAGTGCCATGTATCAATGAGTTTTTCGTATTTTTCGAAGACTTACGTACATTTACCGACTCTAACGGTGAAAGAAAACATCATAAGGAAACCTGCACACTAAGATGACCAGCGTGTAAAATGGGGTAGGCACAAAAGATCCTCAAGGGTCGAAGTGCCGCTGGGATTATTCCCGGCCCCCTATCATAAGATAATGGTGGGACAATGTGGGTGGGACCACGAGTTAGACACCAATTTTAATGCGCCACTCTAACAGTGGCGCAAAAGATATGCAAGATACGCTATGCCATAAGGTATGTTTAATATAATGTTCAATTCGATTTACTGCACGGATAGTTTAAGACTATATACTTGTAATCAAATCGATATAAAAACACATACGGCTTACGGGGATTTTTGTACTCTACTGCGGAATGTTTGAAGGGAAGTTGGGTTCGTTAATATATTTAACATTTCATCTCATACAGAAAGGATAATGCTTTTCATGTGTACCTACGCAAGGATTTTAAAATTCAGCACGCAAACCTGTGTTTCGCTCGCTGTCAGTGCTCACATCACTGTTCTAGAGGCGAGGGCGCTATAGTAGTTTAATTTCTGTGCGTGAACGTTTACATTCGTGTACCTTCCATCACGCTATGTTCCTTGCGGGGTAGGCAGAGAGAACGGAGCGCCACGAATCTCTGTCTTGGCACGCTGCTCTTGCTTCCTCTATAGTCATTCGATGTTTCACGCACACTCGCCGTTGGGATCGTATATTATAACTCTAAATTAAAAATTTAAGAAACCCCCGACGTACCATTGTGGAGTTGCCCTTACTTTTTCCCAGTCATCATCAGATTCTCAAGGTTCCAGATGTACAACAACTTTAGTTCGAGAAGACCCCATCTAACTATTATTGTTTCGGCGGACTAATAATCTTTAAATTCTTCCAGTTTAATACTGTAAAATTGAAGTTCGCCTACTTTTTCCTGGTCATCATCAGATCATCAAGGTTTCAGATGTCGGAAACGCACCATGAACCTGAATATTTGAGGTAAAATCCGAACAAACTAGCTATTACCGTTCCAGAGATCCCATCTGACATCAAAGAAAACACTACTCCAATTTTTATCAGACCTAGTTAGCTAATGAGAGACACTCTCGACAAAATTGTCTATTATATAAAAAACCGGGTCCTAATCGGACGTTCCATTCTCAAGTTATGATGCCACAGATAAACAGACAAACGTGTCAAACTTATAACACGCCCTCCCTCGATGAATGAATTATAATTAATTTGCACACACATACATAACACGATAATTACATTTCACTACTTAAAAGTAAGTAACTATGACTCGATCGGTCGGTGGATTAAAAATCTATGAGCACTCTGTCAGTATAGCTGGTACACTCAGGCCGTCTTGCACGAACCGATAACTCTCAGGTTTATTCTAACCCGATGTCAATTATATAGATAATTCGCGAGTTAAGCCAGAGTCAACTTTTCGTGCAAGCAGGCTTTAGTATAATCAGTCGTATTTCTCCTATTTATAAGGTAAATTGTTAGAAGTAAGTCGTCCTTCTAGCAATTTCTCCAAGGTTACCCGTACGCAGTAAGTAAGTATCAAGTAGCAAAATTGATAAGCGGTAATAAACCGTCCGAGTTTTATTACCGCCGCTCCTTTTGTCCGAAAATAACCGGTCAATTGATCTTTGTCGCAGCATTCGACATCTTATGTTTATGGATCATCTTATACTTTTTTATTCGTGTTAGATCAATGACGTATCTCTATTATTGACGTCATGCGGTGTACGTAATTTTTGTTGAACTTTTTCCTTTGTTTATTTGTTTATTTATTTGCAAGTGGCGGTGGCTAGGTCATGTGCTCAGAAGGGCGGACGATCAACCCTCAAAAATGCCCCGAAATGGTAAACGCAAGCCTGGTCGTTCGAAATCCACATGGCGTCGGTCAATTTTACAAGGCAGTCACAATCCGAATGTTCTGGCAGGAACTCGAAGAGGCCGCGCAAGATCGCAATAAGTGGATAGCAATTGTTCGAGCCCTATACCCCAGCAGGGGGTGACAGAAAGAGAAGAAGAAGAATATATTTATTTAAAGTTGTACAAAGGAAAAATTTCTACGAAAATAATAATAATTGTTTAGTCGATGGGTTGTTTTTAAGGCCGAGGTCAGATTACCATTATGTTTCGATACATCGGGATTCCCATAGCTTTGTTTGATATATGGAGATCCGCTTAAACATGATATTGCTAACGTTAGCTTGCTTCAGACCTGAATGTGCCTGAATTTACAAAACTACTCGTTTTGCCATTGAGCTCAATATTCGCGGCTCTATATCTCTTTTACTGGCTCTATGCTTTGCATCTGTCATTTCATTTGCCAGCCAGCTCTGGTCTTCGGTCCATAGTCCATTTTATATCTAGCAAGGCGATGACCGTTAAAAAATTGTAGATCACATTTATTTATAAGACAAGCGACCAGCCCCTACTTCGCACGGTTCCTCGGGAATAAGTTACAAAAGTGAAAACTTGACCAAAATCCATTCAGTTGTTTCCGAGATTTGCCTTCACTTGAGACTTGTAGACACGTCAGGGATCTATCACCTAGGTATTATTCTCTGGAAGTCCACATTGCCCACGGCCACACCTATTACAATAGTTCTTAACTGTATGATACATTTCTAGAGTATAGTTGTAACCGCCCATCCGCCTATTAACCGCTGACCCCAGTTGCGCTCGCGCAGGCCGAGAGCGGAATTATTATTGTTTTTAATTGAAACGACAATGAGATACCTCCTCATCCTATATGTGACAATTTTATCACGCGCCAGATGTGTGGACCGCGGTTAATATTGTTTTATTGCGCTGATGAATTTACTGCGTAATTTTTGACATCATGTGTTCATATATGGAATGGCCAAGGGTTTAGTGTGAACATTTTTGCTATACCTAAGTACTAGACGTGGGAAAGCGGGTTGCGACGCTAAAATGGCGATGGGCAGGACATTTGGTTAGACGTGGTGATGGCCGGTGGACCAGAGTGAGGACCATTGAGTGGTGGCCAAGGTCGGGGAAAAGAGTAGGTACTAGGTCGTCCAGCAGCTAGATGGGCGGATGACATCACCAAAGTCGCATCGAAGGCCTGGATGCGACTAGCACAGGATCGTATAGGGTGGCACAAAAGAGAGGAGGCTTATACCCTGCAGTGGGACGACATAGGCTGATGATGATGATGATGAAGTACTTGTGCGAATTTTTTGACGTGAAAACGTCTGTACGTCAGCACTTGTAAAAAAGATTTTGTTTTACAGAAATCTTATACCTACACGTGTGGTAGCTAAGGCTGTAAGGCACTCAGAAATGAACGAATTCGATAATATTTTGTCGCGTCGTGTTTCGCTCGACTACCACGATAAAAAAAAACATGCAAAAAATTTAATTCCTTATTAAGTATATGTACTAGAGCGTCGGTGGCACAGTGGGTAGGGTACCGAACTCCCATGCGGGAGATCGGGGTTCGAAACCACGCAGTGCCATGTACCAATGAGTTTTTCGTATTTTTCAAAGACTTACGTACATTTAACGCTCTAACGGTGAAGGAAAACATCGTGAGGAAACCTGCACACTGAGATGACCAGTGTGTAAAATGGGGTTGGCACAAAAGATCCTCAAGGGTCGAAGTGCCGCTGGGTTATTCCCGGACCCCTACCATGAGATAAGATCAGCAGTATCAGTACAGCACCACTTCAACAGAACTCTACCTTCTTTCTTTCTTAGGAAACTATGCAAGTTACGTAGGTATCTCCTTATTCCATCAGCAGTACATTCTATCTAAGCACTCTTAACTTCTTAACACTTAATCTGAATATACCACCCATTATATGTTGTGTAATAAAATATTTTACGTCATTTTACGAAACATACATAATATTAATAATATATATGGAAAAAAAAAATTTAATAATATTCAAAAGTTAAGCTGCCGTAGAACTGTTTATCATAGTAGTTTTGGTAACTAATAAATTAATGTTACCAATCTTAAATATGATCCAATCTTATTTTTATTATTGTTCTCCTTTTTTTGCTTCAAATCAAATCAAAAGATGTACGCCATCTCTACTCTACACTGTTTATGAACACTTACTTCACATATTTACTTAAATACTTAGACATATGAAGGTAGAATGAACAAGACGTTATATCATTATTTGTCTAACAAAAAATACCAACTCGTAAAACTTATCTACCCACTTATTTTAGTCGACTAAGTACACACAATAAAAGTATTAGTTTAGTTATGTTAACAAAATTTTAAGTGGTATGTTCATTACTTCTCCGAATTATGTACTTACAGTGGCCAAAACAAATGAATGTCAAGAAATCATAACAAAAATTTATTGAGGTTATGTTTTACGTTCATACTGTCATGGCGTGTTCGTCTAAGTTTTTTGTTTAAAAACGGTTTACAGTGGTAATTTCTTCGTAAAACTAAAAATCGTCCGTGATAAGTGAACGTTATACAAGACAGTGAAATGGGAGTGAAAAACTACAGATGGTGTGAATTCGGCAACTTAACCTCCAATTGCACTTGGAATGCAAGGCACTAGGCATTCCTGGTGCATACGACTCTCCCATAATCTCGACGTTGGTATACTGTTTTTTTTCTTTCAAAACAGACACCAAAACGTTCGAGTGATTTTCTAGATTCTAACACGGTCATTGGCCAAATTGCAGTGTGTACACTAGCAGAGGGCATAATTAAAGAAAAAAAAACTTATTGCAACAGGGCTTTACAGAGTAGGTAGCTTGAAGGTTATTTCTACTGTACACTAGAGATGCCGCGTAAAATGGTTATGGCGAATAGTCGAGTTATTCGCCATAATTATTCGACATCAAAAACGACACTACAATCTGTAATAAATAACAATAGCTGTCTCGAACCTACCGAATTTTCAATATTCCATTATTACAATGATTTTTCCGCATGATTTCTAAGAATACAAAGAATACAGTTTTATGGGCCCATTCAGCTTTGGAGGCATCCAAGCTGAATGGGCCTATAAAACTGTCATCAGAGAAGCTGTAAGGTTGTTATTAGATGACGAAGACGGAGATTCAGATTCCGAAGTGGAGTTGAAAGAAGTGTGAATCCATACGATTGGTGGGCTTTAAATAAAAATCAGCAAAAGTACCCCATTTTAAGTAAGCTCGCGAAGCTATTAAAAGTTAGTTTTTCTTCATCACAATCTACAACTACTAGATTTTAATTATTAACAAAAAAAATTGATGATTAAGTTAGGATTAAGACTGATGTATGCAAGTAATTATTTGGATTCTTTCTAAAAAAAATTCTTCCAAATTGTAAGCCAGACAATTATTCGCCATTGTCGAATAATAGGCACTATTATTCGCTATTCGACGAATAATTAAAAATAGCGAATTATGGCGAATATCGAATAGTAGCGGCTAACCGCGGCATCTCTACTGTACACCTAACTAAACCAAACGTATTAAAAATCAAATTCTATGTTTAATACTTGCTCATTTAAAATACGTTTTTCTAAGGTCGCCAAACATGTATTCAAAACATTTGTAAGCACTTAAGACCTATCTTGAAGAATGCAGTCACATAAAACATCGCGCCGTCTTAAAGGTTACAGGTTTTTTTTAACGTTTTTTATGTTGTTTTAAGAATGAACGTGTTAATGTAGGCGTCATTACGCAGATTCCTAGTGTTCTATG